>BSDF01000011.1:3926981-6326981 GCA_027925045.1 Hypotaenidia okinawae
TGAAGTTGCTACCTAGGTCAAGTTTCTGGTAACCCTGGAAGCCAAATTACACAGTTATTATTCACTGAAAGTTGTGACTTCCCTCAGAATAGGTAACCAAAGCTAAACATTAATTAATGCTTAGAACATCTGAAGTTATAAATAAAATTAAAACAGCTGTTTGTACCTTAGTCTAACATACACAAAATTCCTATGCCATAAGCACTGTTGGTTTTTTTCCCCTTGGACAGAAATGAGTGCAAATCCTCTTAACAATGATGGAATAGAACCAGGAGCTTTTGAAGGTGTAAATATCTATCATATACGAATTGCAGAAGCTAAATTAACTTCAATTCCTAAAGGTATGCTTTGTTTTACCTTTGCTATTTTACTTATACTAGTCTAATCCTACATAAAACACTTTATCATCTATATGATTGTTAAAATGTTGGTGATTGGTTTTTATTGGTCATTAGTATCAAACCACCTCAGCTTATTTTTCTTTTCTGTACTTGCTATGCAATTCTGCATCTCCAAGGTGTGTCTACACACGCACACACATTCGCTCTCCAGCCCCCTCTCCTGCCTTCTCCTTGTCAGTCCAGTCCTGACAGAGTCATCCACAGACTCTTCTCAGGTGAAGTGATGGGAAGAAAATGATACTAACACGTCACATCGCATCAGCCTCTCAAAGATCCTTATAAAGAAAGCATACTGCCCCACACCCCCAATATTTGGAATACAGAATGCCCACTTCCTTTATGTATTTTAAATGAAACCCCAAAATTTCTAACCTTGATTTTGAATACTTCCAGTGAATCTCTAGCTCAAATATACTTTGCAATATAACCACTGTAATGCAAAACCCAATACAGCTTTTAATGGGGTTTTGCCACATAAAATATCATCTTATCATTTAATTAAATTCAACATAATGTACTACAAAATTAAATCATTCCCTCATATAAAACAATTAACTTGCAATATGGCAGCAGCAATAAGTTAACACACTAACTTTACAAATCACTGGCCTCCACATACAAACATGTAGCATGAAGGAACTCAGTACAATTCTCTACATGCATGTTCTGTAGATCTGCATAGTAATTAACCAAGTCCCCATTTTAAACTGCTCAAAACTAGTAGATTAGTGAAAAAGGAGGAAGCAAAGCATACAATCATGTTATATCGTTCATTAACTTACAGGGAAACCAAATGTTGGCCCTAAGACATATCTTTCTGGATCATTCAGTCAAATAACTTGTTTCTCATTAAATTTAATCTTGTTCTTGCAGACAAATGTCTATGTAAAAGTATCCCTGTAGAAGAGAACACTAAAATAAGGACCCAGCAATAAAACCAACTCACCCCTGTGGTTCAGATAGTTTCTGATCTTAAAATAATCTGGCTACCTATGGTAACATGCCCAACACAAATAAACCACCAAACCACAACCCAACAAGCACACCTTCTTCTAGTATCATCATAATACCATATCCTGTGACTTCTCCCAAAAAGCATCCATTAAATGATTCAGATTTTGTCTTTGTAATTGAGTTTTCTCCTCTAAGGAAACAACCCAGCATGAGGTGCCATACACAGTGCCAAACACATAAACAAATCCTAAACAAATAGGATTTCATGGTGATGGAAGTGAGGTTTGTAAATTCTTTTTTCTGCACGTTATGATGACACAAAAAGATTAAAAAAAAAAAAAGTAACTTACAAAACGCACTTTAAAATCTAAAATGGACAAATAGGTAGTCTTCCCTCTTAATACTGTAACTCAGCCACAAGCAGCACCTGTTGGAGTAGTAAACTGGAACGTAAACTGGAAAAAAGCCCAAACACCCCCCCACCCAATAGTAATGGTGATGGGAGCAGCACTTTTCTAAGCCATAGGAATTACAGTGTGGTTTAGCCTTGCTTCGTGCCAGGGTGCCATCTAGACAGATGCAAATAAAACTGAATTGAAAATTTGCATATAGAAATTCAAAGGTGTGACTATCTTTTGCTGCCCTCACTAAAAGGATGTTGTAAAAAAGCATTCTCCATCTTCAGGTGCATTCACTGGCAGTTCTGATTTGGGACTACTTAGTGCCAACAGGAGAAACCCTTCCACATACTGGCAGGGAAGGAGCAAAATGGTTCATTTTGCTTAGAGAATTCTGAGTTTTCCTTCCAGGTCACACGGTAGGAGCTAGAGCAGCACAACTGTTACATCACTTGGAAGAAAACACATTTCTACAAAATCTGTGACAAGTTCCACATGAACAGGATTTTGAATACCACCTGCTAGATAACTGCACATAACATACAATTCACATCTTTGACAGGTTACCAAAAAGTAAGTGAAAGCCAATATAAAAAAGCTAGCATATTATACAAAAACTTGGAACTCTGAATTCTTAATGTTAGCATGCACGGTTGGTTTTTTTTTAGTTACTGTTTTAAACCAAATGACCTTGATGTTTCTTAGTGGTTTGTTTTTGTTTTGTTAGGAAGTAACATACTTGTTTCTAACACCCTTTTCTTTGATGCAGACAACCCCCTCCAAGATTCTTCACCACATCCTAAACACAAAGGAAAGAAACTGTTTGGAACATAATATTACAACAAAAATAAATTGGCTTATTTTTCCTCACACTGTATATTTCTTTTTCATCAGATTTGCCCTCCAGTCTATTAGAACTTCATTTAGATGACAACAAGATCACAGCAATCGAACTTGAAGATTTTAACCGGTATAAAGACCTTCAAAGGTAAAGTTCCCATGCAGAAAGCTTATATTTGCTAAGAAGTCAGATAGGATCTCTTGATTTGATACCTCTCTGTTTAATGGGAGAAAAGAGAACTAAAATATTCAAGTGTTTTCATAAGAACATCTGTAAATAAGCCCAAACTTAAAACAAAACAAACATTAAAGTTTACTATTTCAGTTGGAAAGGACCCTACACAATCATCTGGTCCAACTGTCCGACCAATTCAGGGCTGACCAAAAGTTCAGTCATATTAAGGGCATTGTCCAAATGCTGCTTTCCCACTGACTGGCTTGGGGCATCCTCCACCTCTCCAGGAAGCCAGCTTCAGTGTTTGACCACCCAACCTGCTATTACTTGTCTTGTTCACAATAAAAGAGTATGTTAAAAACACCTTCTGATTACAAAATGCAATCATAAATTCTTACCTCCTGGCATACAGGTGTTGCATAACATCACATTCTATAATAGCTATTCATCTGCTTGAAGCAATATCTCACAGTTAAGCACTGCATGTATTCCTGTTTCTCATACTCAGTATATGAACCCCTGTGGTCATATTATTTATCAACAGCATTTAGTGTTTTTCTCTAGCCTGCTCCCTATCAGGCCCAGGCATTTTAACTCCTCAGTCACTCATCTCACAGATCATCCCCCAAAATGGAGTACACAACAACATCACCTGAATTTTGTTTTAGGAATGGAATGCCTTTCTTGCAACTAAATGTCTAGGATTTAAGAGTCAGAATAGCTTTTTAATTCCAGAGAAGGTCTAAGTGTACTGGAAGGAGCCACTCCAAAGGAAAACATAAAAGGAGAGCATGAAAAGGGGAACCTGAGATTTGTTTATACCAACACAAGTAAATTGTAAGAGAAGATCAATCCCTGTCACTAGCCAGAGAGAAATACAGTAGCTGCTGAAGGGAACAACTTGACAACTATTTCCAAATGTGACAGGGTTGTAAGAAAAAACACATGTTTCTGAGGAATGGCTCACTGATACAGGACAAAAGGAGGAAGTTCTTTCTGTAAAGCTCAGTTATAAGTACTCTAAAAATGTGGCTGAGCAGCCCTGAATTTTTGATTTTGTAATAGAAACTACTATCCAAGAGGAACTACTGTGTGGAAAGAGCAACTCCAAACTGACCGTACCTCCTGAATCATCCGCCCAGCAGCACAGGCTCAAGCCTTATTACAAAAAATCTAAGGCCTAAAGTAAAGAAAATGTGGAAATTAGGAAGTAGTCCTGCTTAATTTCAAAATATAAAGTTTTTAGCTAAGCTATATATATGTTTCTTTATAAGACTCTTTCTTCCTTGCCTACTTATTACTGTGAGCGTATTTTGTAGCTCTGTCTCTTGCTAAAAAGGCATTTCTTTTACAAGCTGATTGGTTGACATTTATCATTTTAGCTCTTGTCACTCCAAGTGGAAAAACTGCATGAAAACTGGACAATGGCTCACATCAGCTAGCTGCTGTCCTTCAAGTGGAGATTCAATTAAGAATAATTATTTTTTAGATCAGTAGTGGGATTTTTTCCTATCAGTGGTAAGATCAGTGTGCCTCGGTGGCTAAGAGAGCGAATGGGATCCTGGGGGGCATCCAGAGGAGTGTGGCCAGCAGGTCAAAGGAGGTGATCCTCCCCCTCTACTCTGCACTGGTCAGGCCCCACCTGGAGTATTGTGTCCAGTTCTGGGCTCCCTGGGATAAAAAGGACAGGGATCTCCTGGAGAGAGTCCAAAGAAGGGCTACGAAGATGATGAAGGGCCTGGAGCATCTCCCCTATGAGGAAAGGCTGAGTGAGCTGGGACTGTTCAGCCTTGAGAAGAGAAGACTAAGGGGGGACCTAATGAATGTTTATAATTATCTTAAGCAGGGGATGCAGGGGGAATCAGCCAGCCCCTTTTCAGTGTCTGTGGAGACAGGACAAGGGGCAATGGCTGCAAGTTGGAGCATAGGAAGTTCCGCACCAACATGGGGAAGAACTTTTCCCCAGTGAGGGTGAGGGAGCCCTGGGACAGGCTGCCCAGGGGGTGTGGAGTCTCCTTCTCTGGAGAGATTCCAGACCCGTCTGGACGCCTATCTGAGTGAAATGTCCTAGGGAGCTGCTTTGGCAGGGGGTTGGACCCCATGATCTCTCGAGGTCCCTTCCAACCTCTATGATTCTATGATTCTATGATTTCATCATCTTTCCCCAGGTTTTTTTAACCTATGTCTACTCCTGTGTATTTCAATCTTTTTTTTAAAAAAAGTACACTCCTCAATGCTGTTGTGAATCTCCATCTTTAATTAAATGTTCCTTGTACTATTTCTAGGCTAGGCCTTGGGAATAATAAAATCAAAGATGTGGAAAATGGAAGTTTTGCCAACATACCAAGTATACGTGAAATCCATCTCGAAAAAAATAAGCTCAAGAAAGTTCCTCCTGGATTACCTCAACTGAAATATCTGCAGGTCAGAGACTAAAATGAATAGAAAGCTCTGGTATTTATGAGTTGCTTGACTTTCACACTGCCATACTCATTAGGACATAATTAAAAAGCATAATTAACTGTCACATATTTTGACATGACTCACATGCTAGGAAAACCTGAAATCATATGTGTACTTAAAGAAATGAACAAGACCAAACAGCAGCAACACTTCCTAGTTCCCCAACAACCCCAAACAGGAAACACACGTTACACCCAGAAAATTTGCTACAGTTTTATTCTAGTTTCTGTATTAACAAACCAGAGTGGAAATGCTTCCATTCCTGCTCTGAAAAGCCTTAATCCAAAGAAAATTACTTACGAGGGTGAAATAATGAGGTAATGGTTTAGATTTATATCTTTAGAGCTAGATAAAATCTGCAACAAAGTGCTTACAAAACAATGCTTTCAATTCTGTAACAGCAATTAAAATAAAATGTTTCCTAAGTTGACATATACCTTAGGATAGAGAGCAGAACCAAGCTCAGGGAAGCACAAAGAAACGTACAGACAGCAGAGCAGATGATAAACTTTCATAAAAGATTTTACATAGGAAATATTTCTTTCTACTTCTCAATTCACTTGTATTTCACCCAAATATCAACTGACAATGTAATGTAAAATCAGATATGCAAAAGAATTCTTTTGTCAATGCACTTTATTTTACTTAAAGTCTACTATCTCAAGCCCCTCCCCCCTTTTTTTTTAACTAAGCAACATCAGCATCACACTTATCTGTTCCTATCCATAATGAAAAATGGCTTCAAATATCAACTCTTCTAGAGACTACTTTTTAAAATTCATTCAACTACTGAAAGAGTGGGAGAATATCCTACTACATTCATTATAGTTCTTTTTATAAAATAGAAATATAAAACTGCATTTTAGGAAAACGTTGCCCAAGAATAGAGTCAAATTATACTGACAACATACTGACAAAGTATCTTTTTGGGGCTGTGGCAGAAAGGAAACATTTTAAAAAGATTTAACACATTTTTAATTCCTGTTATTATTAAGGTGTGCATCATCCAAGTGATCTTACAGGACACCTCAGTTAAACAAGAGATGTTTAAATAATTCTGCCATTTACATACTAACTGTTGTATTTTACTGTTTCTTACTGCTGCAGGTAGTCTTCCTTCATTCAAATCATATTGCAAAACTGGGGGTGAATGACTTCTGCCCAACGGGAGGAAGAAAGAAGAAAGCGCTCTACAGTGGCATAAGCCTCTTCAATAACCCTGTAAAGTACTGGGAGGTTCAACCTTCAACCTTCCGGTGCATCTTAGCCAGAAACAGTGTGCAACTGGGAAACTTCCTCAAATGATACCCAAGTTGGTCATTTCAAAAAGTAACTTGTCCAAATCAATTCTACAATACTTGAAATTCGCAGAAAATGCCAATTTTCCACTATTTAACCAGTTTACAAAGTATTAGTATTTCAAAGACAATTAATAGAAACAAGGATAGTAGGATCCGTTGTATCATTTGACAATATTCAACCTACATTTGAATAATTTAAACAAAAGCCTTTATATCTTATAGAATGGCATTTGGAAGTGGAACTGGAAACTGTATTTGATGTTTCCTATTACAGATGTTGAATTCTTTACTTAAGTCACATAGTTTTGTCATTCTTTCAAGTAAATTCTAAAGCTCAAGTGGAAGTGACTTTTTCCACAGTGAGGACCTTTTCCTCTGCCAAAAACTGTTGCAAGAGAAGTTGCAAAAATAATACACCAGACTGCAAGGACAGCTTCTTGTGCTATTTTTGATATTCAGAGAAGGTGCGATATAAAAGTATTGTGAGTTCTTCTGTCTCTAACTTAGAACATATTTTTATAATCAATTAAGTGAGATAAAAGGCAGGTTTATGTCAAAAACTAAAATGCAAAATGTTTTGGTATTTTTTCCTTGCAACTCTTGGAGGGAAATGTCCTTCAATGTTTTGCCAGCAATATAATCAGATGCACTCTGAACATTAAAAGGTAGGATTCAAGATCTATCACATGCTTCAAGCTTAATAGGAATGATTATTAAACTCCCTCTAGGCCAGCACAAACATTTCCTTTTATCTCTAACAAATGTAATCATATTTTTCATTTAATTGTTTTCCTCTTTTATATTTTGACATCACACGGGTTAAGAATCCCTCATTAATGTAAGTACCTTAACATTGCTGAATGCAAGCAGACAGCTGGAACTCAACTGCCCTGACTTGTTACATAGGTCGGCACACAGAATTCTCAATACTGACAGTACTGTATAAAATGGATATTTTATATATCTCTTTAGTGTATATTTGCTATTGGGAATCAAAATAAATTAAACAAACTTAAAGAATACTTGCATCTGTGTACTTGATCACATAACAGGTTGTGTCAAAACATTCAGAGATTATAACTGAACACCCTTCTGACTCTTCTCTAGATCTACGTACCTTGCAGATAGTTTTAGCCCTGCTGTTCTTCAGAAGGTCAAAAATTCAATGCTAATTTGAAGGAGCTGCACAAAAATGATGCAGACTAGTAGCAGAAGAAAGCAGTACATAGAAATCAAGGAATTCCTAATCTCTCATCTTGTCTACCATCTCCCTAGTATGCTAAGCAATAAGCACCAGTCCAAGATCTGTTTTTCATCTACTTGGTCTCTCTCTATTTAATATTCTGTTAGCACCACTATCCTCCTAAGACACAAAAGCACATGGGGAGAGGAGGGACAGGCTTCAGGGGAGCCAGGGAAGCCTTTTCCTGAAGAACAGGTTTTGCTGACAAAAATTCTGTCCAACACTTCAAGGCAGAACTAAAACCAAAACAGAACACTAAACCCCATAAAAACCAAAACAAATCTGCATACCACAGAGCGTCTTTCTATTTCTAAGGAATACTTCTCCCAGGAGATAACACTGGGAAAGCAGTCATCAGTACTGAAAACAGTAGTTAATGAGTGCATTTTCATCAGTTGGTCTAGTAATATCATGGACTTAATTAGCCATAGCTATGTCATCGTGGCTGAAGAGCTATGATCTCTCACAGCGTTGACTGATGTTTGAAGGCAAGCCTGATGTGTATACTGGAAAAAGGCAGTATCTTCAGTAGATTTTTCCACTGGGCAATTGGCTACTACACTCATAGGAAACACAGACCTGTTCATGGGCAGTTGATATGGGGAATGCATACCAGCTTTTACTGCAACTCTTCATTCCCAGAGAAGACACAGACTGGGCCTGTGTTGCACTTTAAATAAATCCAATAGTAACAAATCTGACAAGTCTACAAAGGGCAATAGCCAACTCTAAGCCATCCCTGCAAGATTTATGTGCAGCATGGAAGAATAAAGAAAAAAGCAAGGGCAGAAATAAGGAACTAAGAACACAACATCTTAGTAACCTAAGTAGCACACTCCAATAGTCATTTACCTTAGAGTAAATCATCATCACAGTGAATCTTTATATTCCTACCCAAGCAGGAGACCCTATGACTTTTATAGTAATAGTTCAAGCTCACACCAACTTCCCCTTAATTACAGGGTACCCTGTCTCCTACTACCATAAACAGCTCATAACCCCATACCAGAGAGACAAAGCATTATCAATAACAACTGTCCAAGGAGAAAGTAAAGATTTCAAATAAATGCCAATTCTTATCTAGTAACAGCTAGAAACCAGCTGAAGTCCTTAATGTTCACTGCTTATAAAGTTTACTATCAAAAAAGATGGAGAAAAAAGGATGAGGCAGGGAAATGTGTATATCACCAGGGTAATCAAGAGCCAAAAAAGATTTGAGAAACGTCCAGTGGAAAAGAGTGGTCAAGTAGCAACATAACAGCAAGAAGACATTCAATCTTGGAAGGTTAAGAATTAAGAACAGAAGGAAAATTTTCAAGCCTTTATCTTCTTTGTAGAAGACTGTTTTTACCTTGACTAAATGGGCTAAGGGTTGAATTCCATCAAATTTTCACTTGAAAGCACAAAGAGCAAGCATAAGTACAAAAGAAGACCAGTCTCGATAACAGAAAAATCCTTACATCCCTATGAATCCCCAGGTTAAAGGTATTCTTAACCTCTCATGCTATACTACAAACAATTCAGTGATGACAAGCTAAATGGAAAAGCTGATTTTGCAACTTAACTAAAAGAATAAACTGACACACTACACTAATGGTAAGGACCAAAGGGAAACATAGCAGAAGGCAAACAATTCCTTATCCAATTGAAGCATGTCATGGGCAGCAGGAATGCTGCATCTGCCAAGTCTAAGACTTTAGGGAGATTGACTAAGGTCTGAACATGTGTAGGATAACTTCAGCTTCATTTTGTTGGCCTATGCTTCTCTAGCCAAAGCAGCCCAATTCAGCCAATCCCCTGCTAAGAAATTTACTCAGCACTTGGAAGCAATTACCTATATTCACAGTAAATCTTATTAACGGCATTTTGCATAAAATTTCCTTCCAAATGTAACAAATGCCCACAGGTAAAAAGGTTACATGAAAAAATAAAAAATCCTTCTTGCTTTTGTTCAACCTGCCCATGTTTGTAAGGCTTAACTGCCAGGCACATGTAAGAAAATTGGCCAATGGACTTCTTGGTCTCCAAAGGCAAGGAGTTCTGGCTGAGGCTAGTTAATGATTCTAATACAGACTCCAGAAAGCATAATCAGTATGCTGAGTGCCTCACATCTGAGATGTTCCTTGGGGCATGGCTTTAGCAGAGTAGTCCTAGTTCCTAGAAAGCATGGTTATTACTTTCTGAACCTAAGAATTCTTAACAGGCACTTTCATACGAGTTTCATCAAATTTTAAGTCCCCTGTTGAAGTCAAGATAATAGGAAAGCTCTGTAAAAATGTAGCAGAGTTGTAAGAGGTAGAAGACTACACAGTGTTATCCTTCCAAAGCCTTAAAAGCCTTCTCTCTTCTTCTTTGCCATGCTTCTCAGACTTAGAAAATTTCTGTCATCAGCGTCCATAGATACATATAACACAGAAGAAACGACAATACTATTTTGAAGATACTGCCTCCATTCTCATACTTCCTAAATAACCTGGTAAAGGATTTTTTTCTACTGCTTAGCTTTTCATCATTTGCAAGGCAATGACAGCCTGCTTTGGATTTCAAAAGTTTATCTGTGACAAACTACATTGGCAATTTTGGATTAAGAAGGGTAAGTATCAAATGGCTCATTCTAATGCTCTCCTGTAAGAATTATTTTTAGAGAAAAGAAAGTCATTTCCTATATCAAGACACTTAAATTCAAGAAAGCCTATGCATATGAGAAAAAAAAGTTCTACAACCTTCCAACTATTTTCAGATATTAGTCTTCAACTAGAATTTGTGTTATAATAACCAATGTACACAGTTTCATCAATTACTTCTGAATATGGGCAGCAATTAAATGAAGATAATTATAGCTAACTAATGATAATAAACTGGTGATCAGTGGTCTTTCCATAGAACAAGGCAGTTCAGTATCAGCAGACAGGGAGAAAAACTGAAGAAATCAACTCCACCTTTATGTTCTCTGCAGATGGTATGGAAAAAGGAAAGAGGAAGAAGAGAGATTTGGTATAAATCCTTCTAAGAGTCTCCTCTTACTACTTATTCCCGTACAAGTAACTATGTTCCTCTAATTAAAGATATTGATATATACTCCATCTAAACTTTCCAAATTTTAATGGGATTCTCTCTTCTGAAGATCTGTCAGGTCCCTAACAGGACAGTTAACAGTTTCACCAGAGGATGGCAGCCTATTGTTACCAATAGAAGAAAAGGTAATTCTAGAGAACAAATAACAAGGCTGTTGCTTCACAAATACTGCTTAAGCAGAGCAGCCTATTAGAATACTAAAGTACTGTTTGAGTACTTCTAAAGAGTGAGTTCTATACGTCCTGCTCCAAACCATTAACTAGCCAAAGGATACTATAACCTCACTTGCCAGTCTTCTCTGTGCCTCCTTCCCCAGTATCAACCTACTTAATGCAGTAATTTAAAACATGGTAATACAAAGACACTAGCAGACAAATAACAAACTTATGCTATTGGAAGTGTAAAGAATACCAAATACCATCAAATCATTATTTTACCTTGCACCATCAACGATGGCAAGTGCATACCACGTAAACACATTCGATACAACAGGATTCCTTTTGTATCCATATTGAAAAGCCAAACAAAATAAAAGTTTTGAAGAGTCAAGCCACTTCAGTTTGAGATGTTTCTTCTGCAAACAAGAAACCTAATGAAGACCAGTAAAGATGCCTCTGTCATCCAACCCTCAATCCTCCCATCACAAAATCCCATTCCAGTTCATATGCCTAATGATGTTAATCCCAATGTAATCTGTTCTTTATTGCCTTCACAGCAACATTTCCATAGGTTAGAAGTATGGGTTCACAACCAGCTACTTGGCTGTCTGCAGCCTAGTGTATGAAACTCAGCTCATCTAGGTGTTTTCTCTTGCTGCTAAACAAGTTAAAGAAGGTGAAGAAGTGATGACTTTTCTTCCTTTTTCCAGTATTATGTGTAGTCTTCCTCTGCCCAGCTGTCAATTTACATAAAACCTTTTGGAATTCAGTATATCTAGCAAACAAGCTCTAAGTTTCCACTAACCCTTCAAAAGACTGGTAAAATCATAAAAGCACAATTAAGTATGGGCTGGATGAGCAGACAGTGAGGTGGATTGAAAACCACCTGAATGGCAGGGAGCAGAGAGAGGGTGGCAATCTTGAATCGTAGAATCATAGAATTGTAGGGGTTGGAAGGGACCTCGAGAGATCATGGGGTCCAACCCCCCTGCCAAAGCAGCTCCCTAGGACATTTCACTCAGACAGGCGTCCAGACGGGTCTGGAATCTCTCCAGAGAAGGAGACTCCACACCCCCTGGGCAGCCTGTCCCAGGGCTCCCTCACCCTCACTGGGGAAAAGTTCTTCCCCATGTTGGTGCGGAACTTCCTGTGCTCCAACTTGCAGCCATTGCCCCTTGTCCTGTCTCCACAGACACTGAAAAGGGGCTGGCTGATTCCCCCTGCATCCCCTGCTTAAGATAATTATAAACATCAATTAGGTCCCCCCTTAGTCTTCTCTTCTTAAGGCTGAACAGTCCCAACTTACTCAGCCTTTCCTCACAGGGGAGATGCTCCAGGCCCTTCATCATCTTCGTAGCCCTTCTCTGGACTCTCTCCAGGAGATCCCTGTCCTTTTTATCCCAGGGAGCCCAGAACTGGACACAATACTCCAGGTGGGGCCTGACCAGGGCAGAGTAGAGGGGGAAATTCAGGTTGAAGACCAGCAACTAGCGGTGTGACTCAGGGGTCAATGCTGGCTCTAATTCTGTTCAACATCTTCTTTAATGATCTGGATGACAGGGCAGATTACCCTCAGCACATTCACCAATGACACAACAGTGGAAGAAGTGACTGATATGCCCGAGGGTTGTGCTGCCATTGAGGGACCTCAACAGACTAGAGAAATGGCCAAACAGGAATTTAATAAGGGGAAGCTCAAGTTTTATACCTGGAGAGGAATAGCTCCATGCATCAGTAAATGCTGGATGACCTGGAAAGCAGTTTTGAGTGAAAGGACCTGAGGGTCCTGGTGGACAGTAAGTTGAACATGAGTTAGCAATCTGCCCTTACAGCAAAGGCAGATAACATTGGGCTGCACTGGAGGGATAAGGCCAATTTTTCCATGCCCAGTGTTGCTGTCTTGAAGTTACATGCACGCAGAAGCTACAGAAGAGCCTGGATCCCTACAGACTTGAGCTTTACAACTCTCTGGTTCTTTAAGCTTGATTTTACCTAACACAAATACCTCAGTATATTCTCCTACTGCTGCCTTCCACAGCTGCCAACTCTGGCTGCCAAGTAACAGAGAGAAAATTATCCAAGGGGTTAACTTTCTCCAGTTCATCTTGCTATCTAGCTACTTACTTTAAGGAGGAGAATTTAAAACTGTCTTTTGGTCTGGAGTGCTTTCCTCTACCCAGCTGCTATTTTCCATAGGTTTGTAGAAAGTACCTATACATTTCCCTCTGCCTTGTATCCAACTTGGTTTTAATTGACAATAAGGATTGAATGACACTGGAAGAAATAAGTGACAAAGAAAGAAGTTTCCTTTCCTTAAAAGAATAATCAGGAGTTCAGAGCCTGGCTGTTCTAAACACATTAGAAACTCCCAAAAAATGTCACCTTCCACACTGCAAGTATCTCATCAAGAATTCCTGCACATATTTGGTTTCTGTGACAAGGTTTTTGTAGCAGGGGGCTATGGGATAGCTTCAGTGAGAAACAGCTAGATTAGAGTCAATGCCAGCAGGTTCCAAGAGAGACCCTCTACTGGCCAAGACCAAGCCCATCAGTGATGGTGGCAGCACCTCTGGGATAAAGTATTTAGGAAGGGGTAGGGAAGAGGAGGAAGAAAAGAAACCCCAAAAACCAAAAAAAACCTGCACAACTCCAGCTGAAGAGAGAAGTGAGAACATGTGAGAGGAACAACTTGGCAGACACCAAAGTCAGTATAGAAGGACAGGAAGAAGATGATCCAGGCACTACAGCAGAGATTCTCCCACAGCCTGCAGAGAAGACCATGGTGAGGATTGCTGTGCCCATGCAGCCTATGGAGGTCCATAGTGGAGCAGATATCCACCTGCTGGTGGAGGACCCCATGCTGGAGAAGGTGGAGATGCCAAGAGGCTGTGACTCTGTGGGAAACCTGCACCAGAGCAAGCTCCTGGTAGGACCTGTGGCCCCATGGAGAGAGAAGCCCACACTGGATGAGGTTTGCTGGCAGGGCTTATGACCCCACACGGGGATCCATGCTGGATCAGTCTTGTCCTCAAGGTCTGCACTCTGTGGAATGGACCCACACTGAAGGAGTTTGTGAAGAACTGTAGCTTGTGGGAGAAGTTCATGGAGGACTGTCTCCTCTGAGAGGTACCAATACTAGAGCAGATGATGAGTGTGATAAGTCCTTCCCCTGAGGGGTAAGAAGCAGCAGCAGCAACAACAGTATGTGATGACCACAACCCCTATTCCTTGTCCCCCTGTGCTGACTGGGGGGAGGAAGTAGAGAATTCATGAGTGAGGTTAAGCCCAGGAAGGAAGGGGTGGGTAGAAGGTGTTTTAAGATTTTATTTTATCATTGCCCTACTCTGATTTGTTTAGTAAGAAATTAATCTCCCCAAGTCAAGTCTGGTTTGCCAGTGACAGTAATTAGTGAATGATGTCTTCCTGTCCTTACCTCAATCCATGAACCTTTCATTAAATATCATCCCCTTCCCCCTGCCCCGCTGAGGAGGGGGAGTGATAAAAGTGGCTTAAAAGGCACCTGGCCTCCAGCCTGGATCAACCCATGCCTCTGAACAGCATTTCCTAAAGTGAGGCAAATGCCCAAGACTAGGAGAAAAAAATGATATGAATTAAGATATGCAAGTTTTTAACCACTCAAATTTGTTGGGCAAAGGTGTGAAGTAGTTCAGCTACCTAAAACAAGTTATGCTTATGAATATCATAACACTTCACTGTTATGAAACTAATTTAACATCATTTCAAAAAACGTTTCCCTAAGCCCTAAGAAGCCATTTCTGTTCTCAAAGACAGCGAGTGCCAACATGCCATACTCAGTCAGTCACAGTAGACATTTACTAATCTCAAGATGTTTCAAGTTCAGATCTAGAGAGTTCCATCTTTCAGAGCTCAGCTTTCTAGCTAATATATTCTTGTAGGTACCTTCACTGAAATCTGCTGAAGCAACCTCAAATATCTCAGAGTAAACTGCCCAGTAAAGTTGAACAAAACCAAAGAGGTCTCAACTTTACAAGTTTGAAGTATACTAATTTGTTCTCTCCATTCCTCAAAGTTTCTGGATATTTTTCCATGTTTTCATGTTTTAAAAAGAATAAAATAAAAATCTGCTTCACAAGTATGAGTTTTCTTAATGAGAGGGTAGCAAGAAGAAAATTAAAGCATACATAAGTGTGTTTTGGGTTTTGTTCCAACTAATTTCAAATTAAAAAAATAAAATTAAACTTATTAGGAATACCACTAAACATCACTGCTCACTGTTCCAGTCTAAAGTGCAGATTTCTGGTGAAAATACTGCACTATATCAGGGAAAATTAATGTATGCCACAATTCACAAAAGAAATATTAATATTTCCATTTTATTTTGTTCAGAATTTAACACCAGGGTGACAATAAAAGCAATAGTAAACTAAAAGTGATCTGCAGATTGTTGGGTTTTTTTCTTCTCCTCTATGTTTATAATTTAAGATGGTTTCTTGGTTGTTTTTTTGTTGGGTTTGTGGGGTTTTTTTCCTCCTTTGTGGGGAGACAAGAGGTTTGAGAACAAAGCTGCTAATAGGAAACATATGGGAAAGCCCTAGAGTAAATGAAAATCTGACTCAAATTCCAAATGCCACGTATCACATACCACTGTCTAAATTTATCTGGTAAGATAAATGTAAGATTTAATTTGCATATTCAATGAATCACCTGAGATGGAAGACAGCATTAAGAATAAAATAAACAGAAAGGCTTTAATGCTATTTAAAATATTTAAAAAACCTATTCAATATTTTGAAACCATTTGGGATGTTTTTCAAAGCTTGTGTTAGCCAATAAAAGATTAGCTCAATATAACATGCTGCCAACAGGCTTGTTGCAGTTTTTCATATAAAATATGAACAGATCTACTTAACTGAGCAATGCAATTCTGGATTTAACCATTATGCTGCTATGACTGCAGTGGGAATACCATACAGCCAGGTTTTTCTATGCATGAACATTTTTTCTATCTTAAATTCTTGTCCAAGAGAAATTTGAAGACTATGAAATGTCTGGAACAGCAGCACTGTGGATGCAGTTTTGACAAGAATCCCACACATTTCCACACACAGCTAAGCCTTGCCACCAACTCCCTGTGCAAAGGCACTGAATTTAACAAACCTGGACACATTACACTAGCTGCATATATATACATACACACAGAGCTAGGCTTCTCACACAGTGTTTCATACACCAGTGTTTCATACACCCATCACTTACACAAAGGTTTCTGTCAGTCAAGGGGAGCAGCATTTGAACTAATATGCTCTCTTTCTAATAACATTTGCAGTAACTGTTCAGGAGCATTCTCTGTTAAGCATGGAAAAAATCTCTTAGTTGACTGGTGGCCAAAGGATGTAAAATTTCCTGAGGGACAGAGGAGGAGCAAGTCACTGACACAAGCACACTTACCCATTAATTGTTCAGCCTGTGTTATTGCCAAGTGCCAATGAAAGTATTTTCCTTCCAGAAACACTCTTCACAGATTACCTTAACCCCTTGTTCCTATTTGTAGAAAAGAAAACTGGCCTGCTATACTAAAATATATTATTTTACCAAAATTTACATACTATTTAGGACACCAAGAACACCCAGACACCATACTACTCTTCATGAAATATGATAGCTTTTGAGATGAATCAGAGTACTTTTAGAAGCCACATCCCATGCGAACATCTACCTAAATTGGGTGGTAAAGTTAACAGCTTTATGTCCTACATGACAATGCTCCTATACAGTGGCCTGCAAATTTGGGACATTTGGTAAGAAGATAAAGTCTGTTGTAATGCTATGCAGAAGGTAACCTATTTTAAACTTCCAACCAGCACTAACCAGACCCCAAAAAGTATTTCAGAAACATAGAAGCTAAATCTGACCTAATACCAGTCTTTAACATTCTTCTAACTGCTTCCACCTAATAGATGGAATGAAAAATAATAAGTAGTTACTCTTTATAAAATCATTGTATCTTTAGAATAAAGCAATAAACACAGTGAAGAATTGAAAAAGTTTCTTACCACACTAACTAAAAATCTTCCAGATGTTTTCCTTGTGTGCATTCCATCCAGTCATACCTAGGTAAGATACTATTTCCTTACTCCTGTCTCAAGAGCGCTGCTTTAGCAGCACCCGTGTTTCACAGATACATACTGCTGCTTCTTGTGCTTTGCCCTTAGAACAGAGAGGGTAACACATGCTTCCCACTTTTAACAGTTCCCTCCCAAAATCAGAATGCACAGGAACATGAGAAGAGGAGAAAATGTGAGCCTGGAAAACACATCTGTTAGATGTGCAACTGCTTCATAAAGTAACTTTGCCTTTAAGAGTACCTTTCCACTCTAATTTTCCATTGTGGGAGAACCTAGTATCTAGTTCCCCCATCAGCTGCTCTAACAATTACACCAGTCATCTCCCTGTCACTGCTTTCTTAACAGACTGATTGAGAAGTTTCAGTGATAAGCCCTGTGTCTTACAAAGATGCAAAGGGAGTTTAGGACCGCTGTCTTGCAGTCATATAGATTATGAATGTTTTTAAAAGCAGCCCGTTTCTGATAGAGTTTGGTCTAATCACTTAAAGCACTGGTTTCATGCTGACTAAGACTCCCTTAGATTTATTTTATTTATTTAAAATAAAGCATTATGGAGGTTTACATTTTGGCTACAAATAGTTGCAGGCATTATCTCCATTCTCAAAAAGGGAGAGGACAAGGCAAGGGTCAGGTGTCAGAAGCATGACATAAGGCACCAGGACACTCGCCTGATTACCATGGAAGATGTGTAACTAACCCTCCCTAAGGTGAATACTGTTTTAAGTGAGGTCTATGTGCGAGTCCTCACCAGAAGCAGACACAGGGCCTTTCAAGAACTTCAGAAAGGCTGATAGAAGAAACCAAAGACTTCCTGCCACACAACAATTAGATAAAATAGCTGCAAGACCGTCTCGCAGCTCTGCCAAGAACCAGCCGTCACTCACAAGCTATTCAAACAGTAGAGACACACTTCAATCTGATTACTTCCCACAAATCAAATGACACTTTTATATGTCTGGCAGCATACAGGTGCAGGTGCATGAACATGTCTTCCAAAACACCATTAATATTAAAGAAAATCCAAACAAAATGGAAATAAAAATGAAGACAATTTGAAGGCAATAAAGGGTACAGAGATGATACCTTCCTTACGAGAGAATATTTCAGGGTACAAGGATGACATGCAGTAATACTTGGTGATTCTATTGCAGTTTCCAAGTCACAGATTCTGACTGCAAAAAGTATATACTGCAGGCCATAGAAGCAATGTTGGCTGTGATACCATCACTACAAGACCTTGTTCTAAAAAGAGAGGATTTTTTTCTTTAGAAGAAAGAGGGATAAAGAAAATTAAAAACCACTGTAAGGATGATCTCCAGTTTCCAGACTACTGGAGAGAACTGAAAGGCTGCCTGGCAAAATCATCTGCACTACAAGGCAGGGCAGTTATAAGTATCTATTGCTCTGGAAACATTCAAATCCATCTACCCCAAAGACACGTGTTCTACAGTCATTGTCAAAACAAGTCAGGACCTTGATCCTTAAGCACACTCAAAAGAGTAAATGGGAAGCACTTTCCATCACGTACAAGGGGGAAATTTCTGGTAATGTAAAACATTTTCCTATGCATGGTCATTCAGGAATTCTTTGGCAGATAACTTAGACAACTCCTTTATCCTTGCCTGAAAGTGCCTAAAGGGAAAAAAAAAGGTTATTTTTTTTGGCTATAAACATGTCATTTGCAGATTAGATAAACATAGGAACAATCTGAAGTCAAAGACATATTTTCTAGTTCTTTTAACAAAAATGCATGAACTCCATAGCTTTTAATGAACCAAATCAGCTAGTAAGGTACTAATATAAATTATTAAGATAGGGTAGAATTCACATTATCTCTTTTTGGTATCTATCAGCTTAGGGCATTGGAGTTACCAGTTGTATCTAAAATAAGTAAGTAAAAGTGCCTGCTTTGGAGTAGACTCCAGGAATTAAGTTAAAGTGGATGTTAAGAATGCTCTCCCAGTGAGCAGCAAGTTTCTAGTCAACTTCACATATTAAAATAAGTTCTCTCTTTTTTTTTCTTTTTCTTTAAGACATGGGGGTCTTGCCTAAACCCCTAAATAATTGTGAAAAACACTTTTTAAAAAATGGCATTCTAAAAGTAGCATCATCTCACTGTGTCTCAAAGAAAAAACACTGACTAAACTATTACAGAAGCAATAAGAAGTACAAAGTGTAATACTCTATTTAGCCTTACCACCTTGGCTCAGTACTGCTCAGGGATATCTGCACTCTACATTCAGCTATATTACCTTTCTTGCTTTCCTCCATTACAAAACGCTGTTCTTTTAGTTTTATTTACAATGCTTTTAACTTTTGTTTAGTTATGAGTGCAAGACACCTGTCAAATAAAACAATTATCTATATAATTTTATGTAGGGGAAAAATCAGGCAAAAAAAAAGAGCAATATAAAGGTGGAGCTCAGATTGCTAAGGCTGCTTCAAGAAAACTGCATTAACAATTTTGCAGAGGCACTCCTATTTTATATTGGTGTAATCAGATATACTAAGCAAGCAATATCCCAGCACTCCACATGGGAGGAAAATACAGCCCTAAGTCATCTACCTTGGAACAACAAATGTAAGCTGTATACAAATCCAAAGTATAAAGCAAAACATATTTGTTAAACTATTCAATTACTAAAAATATAAATGTCAGCTGACAACAGCAACTCTCCTCAGAAGAGATTTAGAATTTCCTACAACAGTCCAGGGTATTTTAGAGTAACCAGACACTATTTTGCACACATATTGTTGCCCACATGAACTTTAAACTCACATTATTATGCCATCACACATACAGGCCAATTTAAATGACCCTGCTGTAAAAGTAAAATCCATATATGAAAAAATATCACTCCCCCAACATAGTATAACAATCCTCTAAGGTCTCTAACACAATATATTCAGAAAAAAGTTACAACCTTCCTCTTCTAGTTGTCTTTCAAATGTAATTATCAATTGCTGTACATTGATATTGATAGCAAAAAGCCTCACACCCACCCTTCCATTTAAAAAGCTTCAGTATTACCAATCTGAACATTCTAGGAGGCTTGATACTCACCTTTTGCTTAACAAACAAAACAAATTGCTATACAAATTACTGACTGAACCAATCTCCTAATAAGACCAGGGCTTCCTAATGCTTTACTTCTAGATGCACAGATGCTTCTAGTGAATTTGGTTCTAAAAATTTAGTGTATTTCTGTTTATTAGAAGCTATTCTATTATCATCGATGGGATTATAAGAATTCCCACATTACAAGGTCAATAAGATCTTGCCCATTCTCATTTGGTCTATGCCAGGATTGGCATTACATTTGGTAACTAGTAATATGCTTCAAAGCTGAGGGGTCGTTTGAAAAACAGACCACAGAATTATAGAGTCAAACAATACAAAATATGAAAAAATACCGAAATACAGAAAAAGTATTATGAGAGCAAAATTAATCAGTTTTAGGAAGTAAAGGAATGCTTAAGAAGGGAGAAAAAAGAGGGGCTGTTTATTCAAGTCAGAATCAGCAAGTCCACGTAAGTGGAAGTGGAGAAGATACAGAGAAAAAAAGAAGTCCTCCATATCCCACAGCATGGATGAGAGAAAAAGGTATATTTATATTTCAGAATGGTAATATGCACCCAATGAACCCTTCACAGGGCTTCAGATGCCAAAAAAACTTACAGTGTTTCCTAGTAAAATTATAGGACAACTCTTCGGGGCTTTTTTCTCATTCTTTAGGACTACACAGTAACCTGAAAAACACGTTCTTGAAATGCAACCTACACAAAAACATTTGAATTTCCTCTTTAATTGCACAGTTGTGGCATGCACACTCAAGTTACAACAGCCTGATAAAAATTCACCAGCAACCACAGCCTGCCTTTGATTAAACAAGCCAATGAAGAAAGTTAGTTTAGAATACTATTTGATCATACACATGAAGTTTACACTCTAGCAAATATTTGAAATTATTTTTGCAAACTCAACTATTTTCAGTTGTTCTGCATGTTCTTCCTAGTAGCTCCTAGCAAAACAAAGCAACGTGTACAAAATAGGCTGCATAAAATGAGGTTTACCAGAATTCTGACCTTGTTACACCCTCTACTAAATGGTAAATAAATACAGACCACACAACAGGGTTGAGGTAAGAGGCAATGGCAAGTCCCACACATGGCACAGCTCTGTCTACCTTTTTAAAGGGATTGGATCTTGTCTCCTCTCTACAGAACTGTAGATATGATTTGATTGTCCCTTTTGCATGACATTTAAAAATGAGTATTCGCACAAGGACATGGTCTTAGAATGACCTTCTCCTGAAGAACAGAATAACTCAAAGTCCATAAGAGCTACAGCTCACTAAGTGCTCTGGGCTCTGGCTAGAGGCTCTGCAACATCAAGTAATTCAGTAACTTGATTTACTGAGAGCTCTACACTTCAGTAACTGAAATTTCAGATTGGTTCTGGCACAGGATAAATAAATCCAGCAGGCACTACAGTCTTGATAATTGGTTACATTTGCTGATAGCAAACACAAAGTGCCTTTGCAGAGTGCAGAGCACATGCAAAAGTCACACAGGCTGCAGGTGGTCTGCTGACAGTGTGAGTAGACTGCAAGTTAACACCTAGAAATTAGTAAGCAATGAGTTTTATATCAGCATTTTGTGTGCCTACAACCCGAAGCACAGCCCAGTCTAGATGTACAAGCCTGAGGCTGTTTCTTATTTCCAAAACTCACTTTATGGGGAGCCAAACTGCAACATTCAAGCTTCCTCATTGTATTTGATCACACATTCTTTTCTACTGTGCAGTCACTCAGAGTAACAAACTACCATCATCAATTCTTATATGAAACACAGAATCCCTTCAAAGTTGTCAGCTGAGAACTTTAAAATTTTGAGCTTCAGGCTTTCCTTCAGATGTCTAATAGCAGGACTAGATATTAGCTGAAGAACTTTCTAATTCTAATGAGATCATGCTTCCCAAGAGAGTTCAGTGCTAACTAACACAACTTCACTATAAAAAGAAACCCAAAGAAACCTAAGAATCATTTATAGTAAAATGGTAACTGTAGGGAAAGGCCAAGCAGTGTAATCTATTCCTCCTTGCATCAGGGCCAATCCCACTCACTTCAGGGTGCCTGGTTATCTTCTCTACTTATTCTATAAATATTTTAGCTAAAATTCGGAAATTACAAATGTTTGGTTTACTCAGCTATCTAAACAAACCCAAAAAGCACAAAATACTAGAGCAGCCTCCTTTCTTAAGCCTTCAGTTCAGAACCAAAGTTGGAAAAACTAACAAGTCTCATAAGCTGAATGTAATTAATGAAGATGGAAGAATTTCAAACATTTTAATTTACAAAAGGATCCATTCCAGTTTGACTTAAGAAAATACACCAGCTTCAAACTGTAAACCAAAGCACATTGACAACTTAACAGATCTGTCAGAGCCTTTGAAACAAGAAATCTTAGATGAATGATGTTAAATTTAATCCTCTCATCATCTTCCTTGTAAGGAAATCCCTACCACACCTCAAACCAAAACTAAGAGAAGATCAAACCACACAACTTGACCAAGATCACAAAGTATAGGCTTGTTTGTATCCAAGATATCTCATGCAACAAGAAAAGGAACTAAAGCTGAATGTATCCCATGGCTACACTTGCATCACCTTCTGCAGCTAAATATGCTTTAAAACAAGAGCTTTCCTAAAATTTTTTTCAAAAACTACAGACTTTTCCTCTGCCACTATGGATTTCTAAAAACATTGTGAGATTTTAAGTCTCCTGATATCTTAAGAGGATTTGGGACACAATCTGTAGTCAAAAACAATAGAAAAATATCAGGTATGAAATTAAAATTCTAAATTGGTCCAATATTTATCTTTAGAGAAAATAGTTTCAATTTTTGCATATGCTAATTTTAGAACTGTTAACATAATGGAGTTTCCAAAACTTTCCACCACATTCTTTGCCTTGTGCTTAGAACACTCAAAACTTTGTAGCAGCAAATAACATTTTATAACTGGCATAAATTTGGTGGTGTTTTTTCATTCATGATTATAAATGTATTTTAATTATTTTTAAAAACACTTGCTGTTGGTTAGCATTATCTAGCTTTACTGATACAATGTAGCTGTCCAACTATTTACAGTACTGTTCATAAAGGATTAAACCATTTTAATTTTACTTTCTACCTTGTATTCTATATTGCCTACATAAATACATGACTATTGTAGTTTCAATATTGCCAACTCCTACAATATTCATTTTGCTCATGACTGCTGGTGCTTTATTTATGTCCCTAATGTTAGAATCATGCATGATTTATCTTCTTAAACTGTGTCCTCAGTGTTACAGAGAAAACTTGAAAAGGTCAAGCAAGCCATCAGCTTAGGGAAGCACAAAGACAAAAAAATGTCACTTTTCTCCATGGTTTGCATATATCAGTTACTTAAATACCATACAGCAGCAATAGCAGATAGCCATGCCTTTTCCTCCCTCCTAAAAGCTATGAAAAATAATTTTTCCTAGTAACACAGCTTCTCTCTCCTGTCATATTTGTCTTTTGCATGGAAAGATTTATGCTCTCACTATCCACACATCCAAACATTTTGGAAACTTACTGTGAATCCTGAACTGCAGCTTTAAAACAACCCTGAGAAGTGCATCATCATACCGGTAGCACTAACAACTTTGCAGGAAGGGAGCAGGAAATATGGACTGTGGAGGAAATAAAAGTTATCAAATGGAAGATAGACCTAAGAGCTTTCTACATTGTTCCCCTCCAATCTTTACAAGGTTAATTTTTTTTTTCACTGTTTCTTAACTTCATCCCTCCAGAGGACACATCCTTTGCGTAACTGAGTCATTGGACTCCAACTCTAACGATGTCTGTATCATCTCTTGAACTCTTTGTTTTGTTTAAAATGGGAACTGGGAACAGTGAAAGAATCTTGCAAATAATTTTGCAGTGCTTTTAACGAAAGGAGAAATCGCTTCACAGCCTTATGACACAGCATCTACTGTAACTGATGATGTGGCACAACATGGGGTTTTTTTTCTTACCAGCAAATCAGAAGAAAGGCTAAGGCTATTATTTTGCTTTGCCTTCCCACAAGGCTCCTCACCACAAAATATGGCTTAGAGAGACCTTTTGTTCCCTCCAGCTGTGTTAGGCTATTTCTCAGATGATTTCATCAGCACAATAACTTGCCTCCCTCCACAACTTGAGCTTCACAGACTTCCAAAGAGTAAGTTTTATTGGTAAACAAAAATAAAATGAACCAATTGTGTTATTTTGCAGTTATATTATTTTTGCATGTTATGTAGTTTTCAACTTTCAGCTAGTAAACTGCTCACAGATACAGTTCCTGAGATTTGATTTGATTACAGATGGTAGCTAATCATGCTTTTAAGATTTTCTGCTGTTTTTCAACTCTGTATGTATGCAGTTTATCATGTTGTGTGCATCTCACTTGCAACTCTTGTTATAAATTTTCACCTGACACGGGGCCGTTTTAAAGCTTCTTAGAAATATTT
Organism: Hypotaenidia okinawae; assembly: GCA_027925045.1. Lineage (NCBI taxonomy): Eukaryota > Metazoa > Chordata > Aves > Gruiformes > Rallidae > Hypotaenidia > Hypotaenidia okinawae. The sequence goes on from BSDF01000011.1 coordinate 3,951,636, forward strand.
CATGCAGAATTGCGAGTACCTCAGTGCTTAGAGACAGGACCTGCAAGCTTGGCAGGCCAACTACTATTCTACCAAACATGTACTCAACTACAGCCAAGGTATAAAAACATTCTGTAAAATACCAGCTCCTCTCTCCCAAAGATGAACAAGAGACTTTGGTACTTATTATTTGTCATTCCAACTGAACCAATGAGAGTTCTTTTTACATCCTCTACCTGACAAATGGATCAAGTGCATGAAGGCCAAAGAAGCTTTTTCCTCAAACTGAACAGGACTTTCCTGTGTTGTTCCTCTGAGGCTCTAGGGACTGTTGTGGCACTAAGATCTGAAATCGTTAATTGGAAATTTTGTGACACCTACTAGAAGTTCTGAGAGAATAAAAGAAGAAGGTGAAGCTAAAGTTCCAGATTGTAACTGAGAGAAAATAATGCAAAAGGCACAGGGGACAGATTGTTTAACAATCTGTTTGCAAAAAATGGAGTTACCGGATTTAGAGACTTATTTTATACAGGTAGATACCACCAGGTCTGACTAGAAATATGTTTAATAAAGTATAGTCCCAATATCTAGTGCCTGAATTCCTTCTGGAGCACAGCATGGCTTCTCAATCCAGCAAATGTCTGAAAAGTTTATCAGTGCACAGCACACTTCCACAGCACTTGCAGAGCGAAGCTGCTCTCCGTTTACACCTATTTCTGCCATTTACTTTGATTAGCTCTGAATCTGATGATGCTGTAGCAATGTTGAGTTCCAAACAACTGACTCCACCCCATCTTGTTTTTAAGATTTAAGCAGTTATGAAACTTGATTAAAGGAGCACTTGAATGCAAATGATACAAGGTTAAAAACACAAGTTAGACAATATCACAAATTATTTCACTCAGGTATTGTCACACATGTACTGTGTGCAACACAGGAAAATTATGAGGCTGTGTTAAATTCCATGATTGCTGCTGCTTTTGTTTTTTCCTTAGGATTCTTTCACTTGTTCAGTTTGTAGAAGACATCATGTATTAGGATTAACCACCACTATGAAACATAAAAAACCTCATATTTGTAAGTCTCATCTCCTTTGTTAACAATTAATAACTTGATAAAAAATAAAATGAGAGAATCAAGAAAACAAAAAAGTCCCCTGATTAAGAAACATGAATGTCATTATAAAAAACCCTGAGAATACCTGCTTTTCCACTTCTTCAGGGTTCCCAGACAATACTGAGCAAACACTTAAGAATTTCCACTATTTCTCTGCCCTGATCTGCAATGTTACATTTTGCCTCACCTGTTGAAGTTGAAAACTTGCTAACACTCACAACTCCAATTCTGTCAAATAACAGGGTTCCTCTGACCACATGAAGTTCTCTAAAATGTTAGTCTGGTTTTGAGCATCAGAAATTTGGCAAGCAAAATGATGTTTTTCACAACATCAGTATTTCACCTCAGAAGGGTACTTAATTTATTCATGTCTAGAAAGAACATACAATTATAGACACATAGGAAGATGACAAAGAAAACTTTTTATCAATTAAGATTGCAAACACTGTATGGTGCAACTATGGTTCAGTTGTATTTAATGTACAGGAACAGAAAAATGAAGTGTTTATCATCATTAATGCATTGTACTAAGTCAGCCATGGTTTGTAGAAGAAATACAAAAAGATAAAATGCCATAGAACACAGTCACCAATGCCACCTAAGTTTCTATTTTACATAAACCACAGTATTTCCAAGTAATCTATTTCACTGTTCTATTTCTAGAAAAAATCCTGTAATAACCTCATTTTGGCTGAGGATATCTATATTAACAAAAATAGTTTAAAACCAAGAACAATAGACACAAGCTCTGGCTTGGATACTTAGTAATGGCAGCAAAATTCTTCACAAAGAGTGCAGGACAAATCTGACTTGGATTATTTTTGAGACATGCTGGAATTCCACTGTGGTGGTTTGGCCCTGGCTGGAGGCCCAGGTTTCTCCATGGGCTGCAGGGGCATCTTTCACTTCGGCACCTGGGGTGCCTCCTCCCAGCCCCTTCCCTGGCCTTGGTGCATGCACAGTTCCTTACATCTTCTCACTCCCTTCTCTGGGGGCAAAAAGCAGCTGCTGGTGTTTTTTTCTCAGAAATGTGATTCCCAGAGGCGCTGTGACCATCGCTGATGGGCCTTGGTCAACAAGGACTCAGGCCTTGAGTCAGATGGTGTTTGCTGTCTCGGGCCTGCAGAAAGCTTCTAGCTGCTCCTTGCAGAAGCCCCCCTTCTCCACCACAACCCAGTCACACAAAACTACAACAGGAGTCCTGGGGGACAGCAAGTTTAGTGTCATCCACCGATGTGTCAAGAAGGCCAAGAGTGTCCTGGGGTGCATTAAGAAGAGCGTGGCCAGCAGTCGAGGCAGGTTATCCACCCCCTCTACTCTGCCCTGGGGAGGCCACATCTGGAGTGTTGTGTCCAGTTCTGGGCTCCCCAGTTCAAGACAAACAGGGAGCTACTGGAGAGAGTCCAGGGGAGGGCTACCAAGATGGTTCATGTACTGAACATCTCTCATGTAAGGAAAGGCAGAGCCCACAGGGCCTCTTCGGCCTGGAGAAGGAAAGACTGAGAGGGGAGCTGACCAAGCCTTCTAAATGTATAAAGGGTGGACATGATGAGGATGGGCCCAGGCTCTTCTCAGTGGTGCCCAGTGATAGGACAAGGGGCAACGGGTACCAAATGGAATGTGGGAAGTTCCATCTCAATATGAGGAAAATCTTCTTCCCTTTGAGGGTGTCAGAGCACTGGGACCAGTTGCCCAGAGCACCTGTGGTATCTCCCTCCCTGGAGATATTGAAACCCACCTGGAAGCAATCCAATGCAAATGATCCAAGTGGGCCTGCTTTAGCAGGGGCTTGGACTAGCTGATCTCTATAGGGCCCTTCCAATCCCTGCCTTTCTGGGGCTCTCTGTTTGTCCAGCAGGAACCAGAGCTGGAAGAAAGTTGCTGGGGCAGGGGCCTGTGATTATGCAGGGCAAGGGGCAGGAGCAGCACTTAGTGCCCAGGTGAACTTACCCCAGTCAAACTGAGCTTGCTTTGGGCCTCGCTGGCCCCACAGACCATAGCCATGGCACTGGGCAAGGCCAGCCTGCAGGGATGGATGTTGGTCTGAGGAAGGTGCTGCCAACACACAGAGGGAAGACTTCTCCACCATAACCCAGCCACACAAGACTATGACATCCACCCTTAAAGATTTTCAAGGTTCACAGAAAATCCATGCTGTTCTAATCTGCTTTTGGGAGATGGAAAACCTTGGAGACCCAGACTGGAGTACAGGATCACCAGAAGTCCCTTCCAGACAACAATCTATGATGCTACTGACCACACCCCATTGCGCAGTGCAAGTTCATAGTGAGAATAACTAACACATTTGCAGAAAAACTTTTCATCTTGATGGAGTTTAATAAGGCTGTGGTTCCAAGATCTGAGGAAGAAACATTGCTCAGGAATTCCATCTGCACCCACTGAAAACTGACTTGTAAGGCTGACCCACACACAGAAAGAAGGCACACCTCAAATGTCCAGTAAAAACCTCAGACTATATCAACTTTTGTAAAAACTCCTGCAACTTCTCAGTAATAAATTAAAGTGAAAAAGGAATGAAGACCGGGACTTTTTTATACTCCCAGCTGTTAACAGTATTCTTCAGCACAGCACAGGTAGCAAGCTGTTCCTTGCCTGAAGTCAGACAAGAAAACTTACATTTACTACAGGGATTGCATACTCATTTATGGTTGTTTACTGAGAAAATACTGATTAAAACTTGGTTTTGCTAATAATGTCACTGACAACGTTGTCAAAAATGCATTATTCTACTTAACTTTACATTGCAGCTTGTTAAAACTGAAACTTATGTGACTTAATTTATGACTACTTAATAAGCATCTTTTTCCTTCCCATCAACAGGATATAACACACAAACTTAAATATGGGGATTCTGAGCCAGCTATCAATCATTCACCTCCTCTGGGCTGCTATGGTCTTTTGTCAATATGAAGACTATGATTTTGAGGACGAATACGATGATGAGCCAAATCATCAACATCCATATTATTTTAATCCAAATACACAAGCTGAAGTTCCTCACTTCCCTTTTCCAGTTGAGTGTGCCAGAGAATGCTTTTGTCCAACAGCTTTTCCATTATCAATGTACTGCGATCATCGTAAACTTAAGATGATACCAAATATCCCTAGTCACGTCCAACAACTTTATCTGCAACACAATGATATTGAAGCTGTGCCTGCAGGACCATTCACTAATGTTACCTTCTTAAGAGAAATTAACCTGAGCCACAACAAAATTAAGTTTCATATGATTGACCATGGTGTTTTTGCCAAACTTTCCAACTTGGTGCAACTTCATTTACAACATAATGAATTAGAAGAATTTCCATCCCCACTACCCAGCTCTCTAGAGAGACTTCTCCTTGGTTTCAATAGGATTTCTCAGCTACCTGGAAATGCACTGGAAGGATTACCCAACGTAACCATGCTTGACCTTTGCAATAACTTTCTTGACGACTCAGTACTCAAAGGAAAACCTTTCTCAAACATGAAAAATTTAATGCAGCTCAACTTATGCAACAACAAATTGCAGACTATGCCTCCTGATCTACCATCATCACTTATGTACCTGTCCCTGGAAAATAACTCCATTTCTTATATTCCAGAAAACTATTTCAACAGGCTACCAAAAATCATTGCTCTAAGGATGTCCTACAATAACCTGCAGAACATTCCATGCAACACCTTTAACCTACCTAACCTTGTAGAACTTAATCTTGGACATAACAAATTGAAACAAGTATTCTATATTCCAAGAAGTTTGCAACATTTGTATATTGAAGACAACGACATTGAAAGTATGTGAATAGCTGTAAATCTTTAAAAGCAAAAAATGTAGTAGGTTTTGGCTTTGGTTGTGGGAGGGGGCAAGTTCAGCATATTTTCCATCCAGAATTAAGAACTCAACCTACATAAAAAGCTATCAGAAACAGCCATGAAGATAGTCAAAGGGCCAGAGGACCTATCCTATACAGGCTGGCTGTGAGTTGGGCTTGTTCAGCCTGAAGAAGAGAAGGCTCCAGGGAGACTAACTGCAGCCTAGCAGCACTTAAAGGGGCCCTAGAGGAAAGTGGGAGAAGGACTGTTCACCAGGGAGTGCAGGAATTGGACAAGAGGGAATGGCATCAAGCTGAAAAGAGGGCGGGTTTAGATTAGATGTTAGGAAGAAAGTCTTTACTATGAGGGTGGTAAGACAACAGAATGGGTTACCCAGAGAGGCTGTGGAAGCCCCATCCCTGGAAGTGTTTAAGGTCGCGTTGGATGATGCTTTGGACAACCAAATCTAGAGGAGGATGTCCCTGCCCATGGCAGGGGTTTGGAACTAGATGATCTTTGAGGTCCCTTCCAACCTGAAGCATTCTGTTATTCAATGATCTCTCATTGCATCCTTTCAAGGGCCTGCCACCGTACAACTTTTCAGGTCATGTATAAACCAAGCACAGAATCCAGCAGACAGACCCCATTTGCACGTTGTTCAAGAGGTACTCTGATGTCCTGCTTTGCAGAGAAGTGAGCTTGAGCTATTAGTGCTCTGAATACTCAGTTCATGTGGCACTGACTCAGCATTCATACACACTGCACTTCTCAGGAACAAATACAGTTACATGGCTTTTGATCAGTTTACAGTGCAGGAAGAGTATCATCCCATCTTGAAGAGAGAATGTAAATGCACCCTCAGTTAGTTGAGATCAAACCATGCTGAAATTAGAAAGGATTTTATTTTTGCATCTTACCCCTAATTTGCATGTTTTTTAAAAAGTTACACCAGGTTTTCATATAACAAGTTAAACTTTTGAAACTTGCTTCTGATTAGGTAATTGATAAAAATATAAAGAAATAGTATAAAGAAAGTATAAAAGAAATTATTAAAATATTCCATTCACTTAAAATAATAATGAATTGCAGTGGTAGTCATTTATTTTTTTAGTTACCCCACCACTTTATAATTTGCAAATCCCAAAATTGTTATCATTGGTGTTTACAAAAATGCTTCAAACCAAAGAGGTTTATAGTGATATTGGGCACCAGAGAAGTATTGTTTGTTTAAAGTTAAAAACCCTATAATTTTTAACTTCGCAATAGGTCTTAAAAATAACTATTTTCTGTATTTTAAATTATATTTTTCTTTCTCTTACAGACATAAATATTACTTTGATGTGTCCATCTATTGATCTAATGAACATCAACCAGTTAACCTATTTAAGGGTTGACCAGAATAAGCTTACAGTTCCAATAAGCACATACGCCTTCTTTTGCTTCCCTCACATTCGAACCATTTATTATGGTGAACAAAATGGCAACCTCAGCAAGCCAACTCAGCTAAGAACACCAGTGTTTCGACGATTTTTAACACCAGAAGAGTATGATGAAGCAGAAGACAATCATGAAACACATGATCATGAAACTGAAGAAGACCACGAAACTGAAGACACCTACTTTCATCCTTACTTTCAGTGATCATTGTTAACGAGCACATATGGAAAACTCTTCCTTAGTCGTGGTGTGTTCATATCACTTTTAGAACAGTTGGATAGGTATAGATACATCTTTAATATCCCAAAAGTGGAGATAGGATATTTACCTACATTATAATCTTATTATTGATGTAGTAAAAACCGTAATACCAGGAGCAAAGAGCACTCACTGCAGCATTAGACAGCAGTCTAATATATAACCTGGGTTGATTGACAGACTCATCCTTGGGTGTGCAACTAAGCTGAGGAAAATTGACCTCAAAAAGCTTCTGTGTTCTCAAGTGATTCAACTTTCAAATTTACTAAAATACAAATCAATATCATGCTCAATAAGAACAAGTGGGTTAGGCCAAAAAATCCATCCAGCTATGTGACCTGCCACTGATAGCAGCAGCAAATAGACAAACTAGAGAAAAGGAGGGTAAGAACAGAAAAACACTGTCACAAGATCTCTCCAAATCTTCCAGATATAAGAAATGTTTGTCCTTTCAATTTTTTATTGGACAGGAAGATCACAAGCTTTGAGTTTCAAAGCTTCCTCATGCTATGTTTGCAGTGTCATACCAAGGTGTATTATATTTATTTCTCAGCTTGTACCACAATTATCACAAATGTTTCAAAGGAGATATTAGTTCATTAGTAATACAGGCAATAAGCCACCTTTTCTCAAAGGTCTAGGATCTAGAAATAAGTACATACATTAGTACAACTAAAATATTAGGATTTACATTTTACCTATTCTTTAGATCACAGCATTTTAGAAGGCACCTAAAACTGTAATGCAATCCTTTTATTTTTTAGAACTGTTCATCAAGCAGAGCACATACAAATAATAGCATGCTATGATTTCTAAATTATTAATTTAGACCATACTAGCACAGCTAATACCAATTATCTATACTCTGCTTCAAAGTAGAACAATGCTTTAAGCAATCTAAAGAAAAATACTTTATACTATTAGAGCTATGCAAATTTTGTCTTATGCTTAGAAACAGATCCAAATAACTACAAGGTAAGCCATAGGACACATTAAAGAATTTAAATAAAACAAAAGCAGTACCTTTTAAGCCCTTTTGCCCAGCACTCTTCTTAGCAGTGAGGAAGAATTAGTGTTTTCAACAAGAAAAAAAAACCAAACAAATGCAAGAACTATATACATCATACTACCATTTTTACAATATATTTTAAGTATAAAAAAACTAAAACCCTATATAAAATTATTTTTTTAATTTGTATTTGAATTTCTAGTGTTTCAGACAGGGCTGTTCTTTTCTTGTACAAGTTCAGTTAAGTTTTAAGCCCATTTTAGTATATTTCAGGTTCTGATGCAACAATTAAAGTGTTAACAAAATGAAAATACTTAACAACACTTTTTTAATGGAAGAAATTGCTCAGAAGTCCATTAACAGAACCTTAAAAAACATATATAATCTTTAAGAACAACTGGTTGCAAAAATTTGTGGATACAAAATTTATCATATTTATTTCAGGGTCTTAGGTCAACTAAGTCTCTTCTTTCTCTCCTTTCTCTTTGCCTTATCTACTTTTTGAACAGATATAATATTTACGGCAAAATATTTTATGGTCACCCCAGTAATTCACAGGGCTGCAGAATTTATCTTCCTCTTTAAAAAAAGTCTGTTAACATTTATCAATCTCATGTACCTCTATCTTCCTGAAGGAGGACTATATGTTTATACTCATTACTTTATTATAAATACTCTTATCAAAACTGTATCTTATATAATGCATACAAATTTAAACATAAACAGCTGTAACTGTATCCTTTTGTTAATATAAATGTCTAACATATTACCCATAGGGAACCTTCATAACTTTTCATCTATTTCAGATTTTAAGTATAAGTGACTAGGGCACAAAATGCAAAGTTAAAGTAGTCAGGCTTTTTTTAAAAGGCTTGCTTAGCTTTGAAAAAAAAGAACACTATTCAAATATATACTATGAGTATTGTATCTTTTAATATCAACTTTTTGCCTTTTAAAGCATTTATGAAACAAAGCTTAGCTTTAAAGTAGAATTAAAGATATTGACTTTATAGCAACTACTTCTATACTCAAATGTTAAGAAATGTATTAGTCAAACTGATGATTATAGAAAAAAATTTAGAACTCTCTTATTACTTTAAATTCATTCAGATAGGATGTGAGAATTGTATTACAAGAAGAACCATTGTATCTCACTTGTCATTCAATTAATGATATTGGACCTTATCTGTAGCAAATACAGTTCTAACCTCTAAAAAAGATTTTAGGCTGCTCAGGGAACTAAAGCTTTATGACTGTATTAGATCTGAGATGTTATAAAGTACAGAATTAATAGATATCTAGATAAATGCAATTTGCACTGGTAAGACCGGGTATGGCTTCTGTAAAAGCCATGATGTTTTTACCTTGTAAATCTCTTGGAGTTATCTGAAGGAACCATGAAGGCTGTGGAAAAGGAAGATCCTGATCCAAACAGCCTACAAAAATTTCTGAAGGGTTTTTAAGGAAATTTAACTGCTACTGAAGAGGTGACAGCAAACAATCTAATAAAACAGAAGAAACTGCATAATAAGAAGTGGTCAGTTCTTGCTGTGGAGGGAGCCCAGCAAAGAGTCTCTGCTGGAATATGTTCAAGGTATTACACTTGCAAAAGGATAGGCAAATCAGGCTGAGAACTGAATGACAACAAAGATTGCTAAGTGCCAGCAAAGAACAAGTGTAAAAGGAGGTCAGGATGCTAATGTAAGCACGGAAATTCAATACTGTTAAATGAAGAGTGATATCCATGGAAAAGAGGATACTAACTTTGTATAAGAACCAATGAAGTATGACCTCACCAGCACCACTAAGGAACAAGACTCAAAAGCAATAGTAAGCAGTTCAATGAGAACACTAGCTTAATGCCTAGTAGCATTAAACAGAAAAATGAAAGAGAGAGAGTAACTAGTAAGAGAAAACAAGAGACAGCACATCCCTATAAATGCGTGGTTCACCCAGATTTAAACATACTAAGTTGATTTTCAAGCCCTTCAGGTAGCTGCAATAATGACACATAGCATAATTAAGAGAGGGATCAGAGAAAGGTAATAAGATCAGGAAAGGTAGGTAGCGGTTTCTGTACAAGCAACATTGAGCAGGCTAGAACTGAAGAGTTCAGAAAAGAGATGGCTAAGGGCAGATATAAGACACCCACAAAATCATGTGTTGCATAGACAGGACGGGTCCAGGGATCAGCTGCTCCAGAAGAGGAGCAAGAAGCCTTGAAATGAAGCTAGTACATACCAGGCACAAACCAGGCAAACAGAAGTTTGTGAGCAATGAGTAGTCAGATCATCAAAATGCACGCCTGAACACAGCAGCCATTTTACACATGGCTTCAAGGGAAGACTGAATAAGTAATTGCATTTCTTGGAAGAGATCCATCACAGGTTGTAAAACAGACAAAGCACAGTAGGTACAAAAGTGCTGAGCTGAAAATAGCTGGAGAACAGAATATTTGGAGATAGGATGAGACCAGAATAATACATGCTTGTCCTGTTCTGTCTTCCCCAAGCACCTGCTTATGGCCATAGTCTGAGACTGGGTATTGAACACTAATCTGCATTTTGAATTTCACTCCCAGTTCTATGATCTCCTTGCTCTTCACTACTAGGATATGCTTATTGCCTTGATATAGTTGAATTTAAGATTTTATTTTAAGCACTACCAACTATGGTTATATTCCAAGGCATATTCTTGCTCATTAATTTTGGGAACAGCATATCTAAAATGCTCCATGTTGCAGTGTTCTATAGCATCCAGGTACATAAAGTAGCCTAAGTCCTAAGTGTGGATATAAACCACATCATACCACTACCTAACTACATAGATTTTGGTATCAAAACGTACTTGCTTCATGTTTGCTCTAGTATTTATTTTCAGAATATTATATATACTTAGCAGGAAATAGATTCATAAACTAAGACATGAACATCAACTAACACACTAGATATTTTACCAGTAACAACAAAACCTAACAAGTATCAAACAGCTTAATTAGTCTATTTACAGCAGAGTCAGTAAACACAGAAACAAAACCTGATCTGTTTGACAATATTCTGTCTGCATCAGCAATAAAGATAATGCATTAGGGTGCAGCAGTAGAACAAAATACTTATCTTAAGGCCACGAGACCCACCCTCTGTTTTTTGAGGGAGGGAAGATTTACTGGTCTGAGCTACTATATAAAATCCATTAGCAGCTGGAGAACACCAGGTGCACCCCTAAATACATACAAGTCCTGGTTTGCTAGACCCCCAAAAAATAGCCCACATACTTCAGAGTGCTATAATGTGAATCAAGGTGCAACAAGCTCTGCTTTTCAGAAGATTCATTTTAAAAAATGCACTCCTGGTCCCAATTAACACACTAACAGAAACATAACCAGAAAACCAGCAACTGAGAAAAATTACACCTCAGCTCTACAGCTTTGGACAAACTATTCTGAAAAACCCTGATTTCCAAATCTTGTCCATGTAAACAAGGATGGAACCTTCTTGAACTTTAAGCTAAATATTATCAGAATCACAGAATTGTAGGGGTTGGAAAGGACCTCAAGAGATCATTGAGTCCAACCTCCTAATTAGCATTATCCAGAGTGCACAACAATTAGCATGGTTATGTTAGCACACTGAAGAGCATTTGATACTCATGTAAACCTACAGCAGAAAAGCCTCACAAATTTCTTGAAAATATTCAGTCATGACTAAAATCTCATCCATAAAATTAAAACTCTCTCAACTACAACATAAACCCCATTTTTTCCCACCAAATTTATACAAGAGGCTACTGTAAAAATAAAAATAGAGAAATAACAGTAGTTTAATCCAACTGTCTGCATTTCTTCCTTTAGCCTCAAAACAGTAGGAATATTTTGCCTATTTCCATTATTCTTATTGTTGGTGTTTAATACTGACAAGGAGTACTTTCTGAGATGCTTGCTTCCATATTCTGATAATGTTACATAGATTAGGAAAGAAACTCCTTTATAGTAAACAGATGGTTTACATTTCAAGTTTTCTGACTACTTTTAACGTATTCACATTCCACTGTTACCCTACGAATCAATTTCCTTCGTTTTCCAACTTGATCATTGCAAGCAATAAACAGAGGAATTTCCTACCTGAAAAACACTAAAGGAGAACATGTTATTTTTTAAATAAAAAATTATACACCACAAAGATTTTGCAATCATTTTCTAATACTATGGCAAGATATTAATTTTTTTTGCTATAAATCAGATTGTGTATACAGTATTGGCAGTTATGGAACTTCACAAATATACACATTTATCCTAAACTGTTTTGTCCAAAATTTGTATTTCTAACAACCTAATTAAAGGGAAAAATACATAGTACCCATAATTCATTGCCTAAATTAACCATCTACAGAGAAAAAAGAAATCAATCTTCCCTCATTGTAAAGCAGAACACAAGAAAAAATAGACAAATATGAAGATCAGCCATAAATACAGAGAGTAAAGTAGATGCTACAAATAACAGCAGGCACAGATATAACAGGAACGTAAAGTAAAATACATAAGGCAAATTAGTCTTGGAGCCCTGACTCTAGTGTCCCTATAGACATAGTAATGGCTCTCAACGAATGATGAAATCCTTATAACAAAGTAATATGAATTCAGGAAGGGATTCTAAGCCATTTTAATAAATAGAGTTTGGTTGGCTTTTGATTCAGGATATAATTGATGATATATAGGCAAAGTTCAAATGAACATGTGTTCAACAGAAGGGTCTGGGTAAACAGCAGCCTGTACTACCACTCCAGTTTCCATTTATATTTGTTAACTGTGTTGTAATTTGTTTACTCTTATGCCTCATTTTTTAAAGTGTGCCTTGTTCGTTTATAACACACTAACTTATACAAGGAGTCTCCTTTCTAGAAACGCGAAGAATAAAGGTAATGGCTTCAGCTTTAAAAAATTCTGAGTATAAATCAGAAACACATGGAAGGATGTTCATACAATCGCTAGGTCATTTTTCAACTGTCTCTATTTCACAGCTGGTGGCCCTAACTGTGACCTAAACTTAATCTAATTCACTAAGCCCTGGAAACTGTTGCAACTTTTCATAAAAATACTGGAGGGATTTATGCATAGCTACTTCCTATCTGAAACTTTTTTGGTCATTCCGAATCTTTAGAAGTGTTTTCAGGTTTCTCTAAGACACGATGACCGTAGTTTTTACACTTACTACTACCTCTGAACCCTCCTCCGTCCTTCAAAGACACTGAATTGGACTACACTTTGCCTAATATTACACAATAAATCTTCAATAGTATTGCCTTCAGACCAGTTTCTGTGCACTGCTCCAGAACAAATCAAGAGACATCTTCCTCCAGTTTTGCTACTCTGGCTTTCTGCACCAGAACAAACGCAGCTGCAACATAAGCACACACATTAAACTGGCTTAAATTTATGTTTCCACTTTTCTTTCAGGATCTCAACAACAAATAGAGAGGGATGCAGGGGTCTCAGAGAAGTTCCACATCGCCTATGCATACAGGAGGCAAAACATACTGCAGTACCAAAGAGATGAAAATAATTTAGAAGGTAAAAAAAAAAAATCAGTCAGACCACAGAAACAATCAAGCAGAAGAGTGTATGTCAGAAAAAAGAAAATGATACAGATAGGTTAAAGGAAAAAAAACACCCTAAGAAAATGAAGACAAACATTTAGTTCAATTTTAACATCACTTCATGCTTTGATTCTCTTGAACCGTGAATCTGTTTCACTGCTCACACATTATTTTGTACATGGTGTTAGACTAGTTCAATATACTCTAGGAAACCTTTATCTATTATAATTATTCAAATGCAGAGCAGCTGGTCAACACTAAGTGTCCATACAAAAGAGATGCTGAGGAAAACTGAAGACGTTAGCTTCCAGATGGAGAAAAAAATTACCACATATAAAAGAATTTTGCATTGTGTCTAATCTAATTTGTGCCCATCACATTTCTACCCAAGAGCAGACACTAATTTTTTAACATTTTGTGTGACTCCCAATGTTAATCAGGCATGAGGAAGCTAAGCAATAATCCAAGAACACTTAACAATAATAAAACCCAGAAACTGTAGAACTTGCCAGTATTGTCCTTTAGAGACTATGATACAAGATGAAAGCCAAGGTCTTTACGCAGCTGCAAAAATACATTTTCTGTGCCTAAATATAGAACAAACCTGAGTATTTACAATTGTAAAAAAATCTCAGCTTTAGTTTATTTCATAAGGAATATCTCGATAGCAACCTTAGAGCACTCTCCCTAGTGCTGCTTCCTAGCCCTATTAACCCATGCATCCCAGCAATAAAGTTCTCCCCTCCCATCTCCAAATTCTTGTTCTTCCCTCCTCTTTCTAGAGTCTTGCCTCCCATCACACAATCACAGGTCTTTAATATAGGCAATGCCAGTCCCTGCTTCTACATAATTCCTACAGGCACCCCAGAGAAGTAATTTCCAGCTATCAACCTCACACGAGAGAAAAGGCTACCTACCCTCACTGCTACTTGGGCTCATTTCAGGTCAATGAGTTCTTCAGCATCTTGTGGGGGTTTACCAGGAATGAGACATAAGCACCTCACACGAGATCTATCAGCAACCAACCCTCAGTTCCACTACAAAACACATTCCAGCATTTCAAAGCAATGCTAGGAGGACAGAAAAGCTCTCTTATGCATTATGCAAGGAGCACTCAACACCAACATTGTAAAAAGGTAATTAACACGGTAGCACCTATGAAAACTGGGCTTTGCTGAAACCCACAGAAGAGACAGAGATTTGCCCTCCCATTTATATCAGTTTCATTTTTCTCTGGCAACACTGGAGAACTGCTTGTGGCAGGTTTTGAAGTATACTCCTGCATGGTTAGTTTTTAAGAAAAAATTTGGGTTTTGAAGTGTTAGTAGAAAGGTGAGAACAGAAATGAACTCATCTTATTAAAGCTCTGAGCAGGGCGGGACAAATGAGGCCACTTCAAGTACAAGTAAATAGACAGAGCTGAATATCAGCCAGTTCAAATAACTCACAAAACCCGCTCATCTGCCTGCAAAACAAAATGTTTCCTCATCTTCTCTAGGATATTTTCAGTTTGACTTCTCACTTTACCTGTTCTTGACACATGAACACTACTAAACAGTAGATTCCTTCCCAGATGCAGAAGAAGAGTTAATCAGCAACAGTTACAGTTTGGATAGCTAACTTAATTTTCATCTTGCTCTCCCATACCTTTCTTACTTCTGCCATCCATCCCCACTTAACTTCTCTCTTTTTCTCTCCTAAAAGCCCTTTACTCTTCACAGTCTATCCCAATAGAAAGCATCAGTGAGGAACAATTTTCACAACTACTCTGGATGTAACTTTTCCCCCCTAAAGCTAACTTTTTCTGAAAGCAGAATCCAGAAAGCAAGTGTCAAATCCCTATGATTCTATTCTATGAATAACTTGGATTCTCTCTTACTAGAGGTAAAAAAAAAAAAAAAAAGTGTTGTACTTCATTTACACCTTCAGCTACCTTTCATATTCTTACAAAACATATAAAAAGCCTAACATTTCAGGTGAAAGCATTTTGTGGGGAAATCAGTCCCTGAAACTGTGTTCTCATTGGTAAAACCAAAAATGGCAGACCTGACAAACCAGAAAGCATAGCATAAACACATTATCAAGGGGCTCTGCAAAAACTAAAGCTCAATTAGTTAACAGAGTTTGTTTATGTTTTTGGAAAATAAACCACCTTCCAAGTACACCGATCCTTATAACTAGGAGTCCAAGAAACAGGTACCTATCTATCACACTGCTAAGCGCTAACGATGACTAGAAAGTGCACCCTGCTTGACAGGGTGAATGGTTCCCACTAGCTTCCCAACTGCCACTGCATATGAACCACAGTTTTCATTTCAGATGATGTGGCTACTGTGGTTATCTTGAGTAACTTTGAACTGGAATAAAGCAGCACTGTTGCTGAAAGAAGCAACACTCCCCTTTCTCATTTCCAGCTACTTCTGCCGTTCCCTTCCTTGTGCTGTTATGAGCATGTCACGTGTTCAGATAAAAACCATTTCTATCTGAAATTATTTGTTGCTACCTTTTTTCTTCCTGTCACAAAGGATGACAAGCAGATAAAATATGTGACAGGACTTTATTTGGCACTGATAGTTTGAAGTGATAGTAAAACTATAGAGTAAGGTAAGTCTTGATTACATCATGCCAAAGTATTTACTTCATGTATCTCTTCAAATTTATTTGAAAGTAAGCATTAATGAATTTCTCCTAAGTGCTTGGATAACAAGAGCGAATACACACATTACACAATGTTTTTGTGGTAAGCATACCACTGAAATCTTGTGACCCTGATGAACACAGACTTTTGACAATGTTTTCTGCAGAAGCTGTTACTGAAGTCTCCTAATGTTACAGAGTCTCTTCTCTTCAGATCAAGGCACGTAAGAGCTTTCTTTCATGAAAACTTCCTAAATTTTCAAGGCTGCATTTATCCAGTTACTATCCCTCATTTTTTAAAATTGTCATATATAAGGGAACAACTAAGCTATTGCCAAGACATTCCATGAACATAGCTATGAAATCTAGGATTTCAGTACTTAGAAAAATTCCCATAACAAATATATTTGATATTTTATATTATGTTTTCTGTTTCAATACTTCATACCTTTCCCTTAGAACATTTATCCCTTGATTACCTTCAAGGACTGGAAAAAACCTTGATGCCCCAGAGCCAGATGAAACAATAGATGTTTGGTGGGGGGTAGCAGTTGGAAAGAGGAAAGTACAAAGCAGAGCTGCTGTCATTCCTTCTGAAAAACACACAACGCCATGAGGGACTGAAGACAGTATTGATGCTGCAACCTTTTTCTCTCTTCCTCCCTAAATATACCCTTTTACACATAGAACTTCTGACAAAGTTCCTATGCAGCAGCAAACACCCTAACATCCTAGTCAATCGAAAGCTTCTGTTGTTTTTATTGTTCCAGCAGAACAGCAACCAACATGATTCAGAGTCGAAGTTCCATTATTACTGAGCCTCTTCCCTTTACAGGTGAGTTATATACTTGTAGCAAAATCATTATCCTAGAGTAAGCTCTAAGCCTAACAAATGACATAGTTTAACTTGCATATGAGTGACGTTAAAAGCATTTGCATAATATCCTAATAGTTCAGAAAGTGGTAACTGATTATAAACTAGAAAAAAGTTTAGAGCAAATAGCTGTAGCCACTCTCCAGTTCACAGATCTACTACATACATCTGGTTTCTAAACAAGGCAGCACCTATGCAAAAACTTATCCAAGTAGGTTCACTGTGTGTCCCCAACATTACTCTAGCTGACAGTGTTATCTACATTAAAAAAAAAAAGGAATGAAAATGAAAGAAAAACTTATATCTGACTATCTTCCCAATAGATTTTATTGCTACATACTTTTTCAGGACTCAGAAAGGCTACTTCGTAAACTTTCAAGTTGGTCATCTGGCTCCCATTTGTACTGACTGCCAAAAATACATAATAAGGAAAAGGATGGGGGAGGAAGAAAGGCATTAGAAATCCAGAAAGCTGCTGCTTGTAGTTCAGATGAAAATTCGACACCTGGACAGTGTTTACTAAGTTATCTATAGAACTGACAGAACTTCGCTCAAAAGAAGTATTTGGTCGTGAGACTAATTATTCAATAAGATGTCTAACAAGTCATTCAATAAAGCACTCAAACATTAATTTCTTGTTTGAAAAATCTCAACACAAACAATTCTAAGTAGTATTTTTTGTTTTCTGAACTCTTCAGACTGAAAAGCTTCCATTTCATACTTAGGTGAAATCTCTAAACGCATACAACTTGTAATGAAACATTTTATTACTCATAAAACGTGACTAATACAGTATACGTATGTTTTGGCTCTACCTCTGTCTCAGTCAGAAAGCAGCTGCTTTGTCTCTCGGCTAAACCGTTAAACAACACGGCTAACACGTGCCTTGCTATAGACCTCCAGTTCGCACAATTAATATTTGATTTACAAAAAAGCCTTAGAGGAAATCACCACAAAGCAGAGGGCTACCATTTTAACCAGTAATAGCAGAAGTAGGATGAGCTAGACAGACTTAACTTTTACAAACGTTACTCAAAGTACAACCCCCCTGCTCCAGGATATTACCTCTTACCCTAGGGAAAGAATGCTGGCAAAGCATTTTTTACCCCATGGAAAGCACTTTTAAGACTGTCAAACTTTAAAAGAGTATTCATTTCAACAATGTGAATGTAATTCATAACTTTACTCTTTTATCAATCCTCTTTAGGCTAACACATTGATAAGGATATCTGGGTTTAATCACAGAAGAACTTTGAATCTGCTAAAACGGTAGGTGTACTTTTTTCCTTAAAGTATTTTAAGCTAAAGCTTAAATAAATAACTGAACCATTTAAAAAAAATCATTCTTTACAAAGCATCTATTTCTGTATATTGTAAATATGCATTTTAAATGCCTACTCCCCCTGCCTGAAAAGTGTACAGCCTGTAAAAATTTAGAAGATAAATTAACAGTCTCTGTTTACTTTCAAATGTAGACAAATACAGTGAGACATTACTTTTATAGAGCATTTGGATTTGAAAATCACTATTTTGACGACCGAGAAAAATGCATATAACTCCTCTCATTTTAATTAGTTCAGCTACATAAATGCCAAATGTTTCATAAAATGCTTTCTAAATTCCTATTGCTATAAACAAAAGTAACACACATGTTAACAAGCAAATATAATTAAGAATTTTTGCTTATTAGCTGAAAAGTGTCGTTTATTATTTCCTAGTTGCTTTTTGTATTATGAGGAGTTTTTATAATTCTAGAGTCTAATTAAAGGATATCAAGAGTTAAAAGTTGTTCCACGTTCCTTATGCGTTACAAACCCCTGCCAACTAGTCCTCTAGGCTTTAAATATTGTTTTGACGGATTGCATTTTCATTTCCAGTCACAAAGAAAGTATTCTCCATAGTCAACACACAAGGAGATCTTCAGGAGCTCAGTGAAAGCCAGATACATTGTTCCGTGCAAGGATGAAGACTTTGCAGAAGGCTTTTTTTTGTTTGTGTTTGTACCTTTGGTAAACTCAGCACCACCCAAACAGCAAGAATCACTCCAGTTTTATGAGTATGATACAGATGACACCATGGGAAGCCTGATCCAACAAGATTATGAAATGCAATCCAAGGATATAAGAAAGGTATTTTATTTATGTTATCAGTTTCATATTTTTGACTGCTAAGCATTGTATGAATAAGGTGTTACATGCATGTATGCAGTTTTATGGAAAAGTCTTAATAATAATAGCAAAACATACAATGGTTTTGGACATAGGAAAAGCCACAAGTTCAAACCACAAAAGTACTACCCCTGCTAAGTTTGAGAAACCCACAAAATACAGGCTTTCATAAGACCGACTAAAGCAATGTTTTTCACTCTGCTGTAGTTATGTGCCTACTGTTGTAAGAGTTTCAAGAATGGGATATACTAGCTCAACAGTTTGAATAACGTTGTATTAGCATAGTGAGATTTTTTTAAAAACAAGGAGGGTGATTTTATTTAGGAGTTTGGTTTTATATTAAAGCAATATTTGAAACAGTACTTTTTATTCAACATAACTTGCCAGCATAAACCACAGTTTTTTGCCTTGGCTTTTCAGGGGTGGGCTGTTTGTGGTTTTTTGCAGCACAACAATTTAGCAGTTCTGAACTGCTAAAGTACATCCAGTCCTCGGTAGTCACCTATATTTTTAACACTTTGAGAGTCTTAAAGGTAGCAGCTATATTGTACCTCATGGCACTCACCAGCACCCCCAAACGGTCAATTCGGAACTTTTTTCCCTCCACACACATGCCTTTTAATTTAAACACTTAACCAGAAGCCCCAAAACCAGAGCAGAGTTAAATGCAGTGCACCAATCTAAGCTGGCAGGGATAATGAAAAGCTTCATACCTTTGTTCAGACAGGACCTAAAGAATGCACATCAAGAGAACAAGATACAGCACAGCATTGATCAGGCAAATGGAAGAACAACTAACAATGATTACCCCAAGAATAGCTGCCAAGGAAAATACCACATATCCAAAGTGGCAACAACCAAGTGCTAATAAATTCAAGGAAGGAGTCTTCAGTAATATTACCTGTACTTGTTACAATAACTTAGTCTGATAGGCAAGAAAAGACATGACAGCAACTGATAATTAGTATAAGTAAAAAAATTGCAGCACACATTTAGTAAAAACTCTTCTGCATACCATTTTAATATTTTCTCACTTCTACTTAAATTATAGCTTTCTGCTGTTAGACAAAACCAGCAGCTACATGTTTATATTTAAAATGTCTCAGGTATTTTTAAATGTGGTATCTGCTACAGTGATGCAGTAACATATTTCATAAATTTATGAAAAAGAGACCATTCAAAATGATTTAATTAGTAGGTGGATATACCATCAAAACAGAGTAAGTTTTGAAAAAATACTAAAAATGTTAATTTTAGCTAGTTAGACACAGCATCAGATAACATTCATTACTAAAATCATTCAATAAGAATACAGTTTCAATAAAAAGAACAAGCAGTATACCTACAAGGAAATGGTGCCAACAGATGTGCCACAGACTAATCAAAGCCTGTACTGGCAGTGCTATAAACTAAAGGTCTTCTGAAGGCCAACAGTTCTGCTTAGGATAATTCTAGGAATGCAGTCAGTCATTATTTCCATCAGGTCAGATCTCCAATTACACGTTTTCATTGCAAAATAATAAATTAGTTCCTTATGTGCAACGAACGCATCTATACAAGTTCCAGTGTTGGTTCATGGGACAAATCAACAAATCTTCTATTCATTTATTGCACAAATTCTAGCTCCCAGAATATTTCAAGTGTTAACTGTAACTGAAATTCATGCCAACGATTTCCTGGTCAGAACAACATGCCTGGTCAGAAATCTATCTTGCACGACAAATTTAACTCCTTAACATGTCCTTGAACACACAATCAGATTTTTAGTGAAACATCAGAAGAAATCTATTTATGTTGGCAATCAAAAATGGGAGCTTTAGTCTACCAGTGAAGAAAAGGTCAACCAAGCAAAATGTATTACAATGGTTATTTGAAACCACAGCCAGAGACCAGTCTTGAGTAAAAATATTCTAAGTTTAAAAACATGAAGTTTAATTTCCACAACAGAACCACCCAATGTCTCACACCTGGCATAATTCATTCCACTGAATATAAACAGCTTTATAGACTTTTGTGTGTTAAGATAGTTAAAGTATTTAGATGCAAAATGTTAATATGATCTTGTATGACACATGCAAGTATTGAACTTTCTGTGGTCACAATCCAACCAGTCTTCTGCACTGATACTCCATGGCTAGGAATTTTCATTGCTTTCC
This sequence comes from Hypotaenidia okinawae, assembly GCA_027925045.1. NCBI lineage: Eukaryota > Metazoa > Chordata > Aves > Gruiformes > Rallidae > Hypotaenidia > Hypotaenidia okinawae. Next base: position 3,972,678 of record BSDF01000011.1, read on the forward strand.
AAGAAATATTTTCCTTATATTAGTTATACCACTCTTGTGTGGTTTTTATTCTTTTTTTTTTTCCCTTTCTTTTTTGGTGAGCTGTTGTTTAATTCTGTGTATTTAACAGTAATCTGCAAATAAGCAGTTTTGGGTTTTGTTGACATTTGCTGTTTGCAGAAATTAGTTGTATATTATATTCTGCAAAGAACTGACATGCTCATTTATGGATCACACCTCAAGAAAGATACTGTAGCAGAAACCTACACCTGGTACAGATATGCTGTATCAGCCAACATATTTTTTCATACAAGCACATTAAAAACATCCTTTGTGAACCAAACACGCTACAATAGAAATGCAGTTGTTCTACTGTAAGTCCATCTATACAGATGTCTCTACTGGCATGGATACCTCAACAAAGACCATGTCTCAACAAGACTAAACAACAATGTTTGCAAGCTGAACACTTTTACAGAAACCTTCTATGGGATTTGCTGCTTGCTTGAGCCCAACTGTTCAGCTCACATGCCCCAGCTACTCTACACAGAAAACAGCAAAAGCTCTTACCCTACAGAGAATTTTCATGTTACAACTCCTAACATTTTAACTTAGGGTGATTTGCACTAGTAAGACTTTTATACCCTTCTCAAACATTACAAAAAAACAAGAGGCAAAACCAAGACATAGCCTGGATAGACAGATGCAGGGAACAGCCAAGGGATGGATGATTCACAGGCTAAAAAAGGGTCAAAAATGTCAGAGGCTGGCCAAGATATTTGTTTCTCAGGCCTTATGTCAAGCTTGAGAGTTTTATTTTGCAGAATACAAAAATTCCCACAGTAGAGTATATGCAAGCAACAAAATACTAAATAAAATAAAGTTAGTATCAAAAGTAACTTGACAATAGTGTTACTCTCACATTGATCTAGTAGAAGAAATATCTGTGTGCTACAAGCCTGCTTTGGGGTGGAAGAATTTTGAGAAATAAATAAAAATCAGTTCACTTATGAGCACTTGCAGTGCATCAGAAGCTTTCTTCAGCAGGGAACCATACTCCTGCCAGGGCCTCATCCCAAAGTACGTTTTAAAGAAAACCCACACCCGACAATGTACTTGTTCCCCCCATATGTTTTTAATAGCATTGCAGATGAAAACACACACTCTTTTACTCCATCCTACAACTATTCCCCATGAAAGAGACAACAAATTATGCTAGCCAAACACAATTACCACAGACAACCTAAAAATCCCCTCAACTTTAATACATGCAAATCATAAGCTGCTGTATGCACACTGTCATTCTAGGCATAGTGTGAAAACCTGACTATTGCCATATTACAAAAGGCCTTTCTGACAGCAGCCCAGGTCTTAAAACAGATTTAAGTGCAATTAGTGCAAGTCAACTGCTACATTTCAGCCAATAACTGCAAGGGACACATTTATAAACTAAGGCTGTCCTGCACTTGAAAAGATGCAATGATGATCTCAACAGGGAATTCTGATTAAGTTTAAGCACAAAAAAATGTTGTTTTGCTGAGATTATTTGGATAAAACAAAAAATACAACTTATATTCACAAGAACCCTATCAAATTTTGCATGATGTACAAAATCCATCTTCAGAACTTCAGGTTTTTTAGATGTTCATTGCTTCACATTCCTTCCCCACCATGTAGGCTATACTTTCTCTCTAGTTATATTTAGCATCTACTGTTCTTTCCTAAGGAACTTTACATTTCTGAAGAATACTAGCAGCACCACCTTCCCTTCTCACCTTTTAAAGTTAATAGCTCATGCACAAAAGGGACAGATAATGTATCACATCAGTCATCCAGCATATAACAGTATTTTAAAAATTAAATTTCCCACGGATGTATGTTGTGGGAAGCTCCTTTTTAAAAGGCCTGCTATTTAAAATCCTTGTAATGCTCCATGGTTTTTATTTGTTGTTTGATTTTTAAAATAACATTTGCTCTCAACATAAAGGATGGAACAAATGTTTCTCTTGACACTTCCCTAAGACTGCAAGGGGATGACAGCGAACGCAATGTACGACCAACAAAGGACACAAGTAAGTTAATTCCTATGAATACTGTAACATGTAAGCTCTCCAAAGAAGCATAGATTTTAATATGAAAATTCATCATCTTATTAATTAATGTCTCTCATATCTCCTGTGGAAAGCTGTCTAATTTCTGATGGTGCAGGCTGAAAAAAATGGAAAGGATCCGCAGGTAAACTCTGAATACACCAAGCACAGTTTATAAGAACCACTACAGACTTGCCAGTCACACTTGCTATAGAGATGGATACAAGTAAAGTAAGTTAGGCAGGACAACCAACAACATGCACAACCCAGTAAGGTCCACAGTTTAACCAAGTCATAATTAAACACTTGGATAGACTTCTTCAAAGAATTAGCTATTTACATCTGATGATCAGGGAGGTTAATGATTAAAATACACCAGGAACATTCTTCACTAGCCTAAGTTTCCTACAGGCTTGAAGGTGTATTTTTCCAGGTTTCTCCTAACAAGCCACCACAGTTCCTATATGTGAACAGAGCAATGTGTCTGCCAATTGAAGAGAAACACATATTTTGGGTGTATCTGCAATCTAAACTTCCAAAGATAACTAATGATACAGCAAGACCACTGGAGTGGAGTTTTAATCAAGGTTATTTATTGCCAAATAGTATCTGTTAAGAAGCTCCCATCAAAAGTGGAACAAATCTCCAAGATCAGCAGAGGTTCCAGTCATGGAGAAGCATAAAAGGCTGTTGCCTTGTAAAGGGGGACAACTTTTCTTTCCACAATCATCTTCCATTTCCTACACTCTAGCATATGACAGAATTAAAAAAAGGCAAATGGGGAAGAATTCTGAAGTCTAATAAATGGTAATATTCACAAAGCTTAAAAACTCAATTCCATTATTCTCATTGGTACCTCTGAGAAAAATTATGCCTTCTGAGTTGGCCTCCCAGTATTGACTGGCTCGTCACTGGTTGTGGAAGATTCCATTTTGCTACATAGTGGTAACAAAGGACCTAGCAGTATGACTTTACTCTGTATTACAGAGTAATTTGGAAGCTAACTAAAAATCTAACAATATAGGAAACACAGTAGATCAGATAGAAGTGGTGACCAAACCAGACTGAAAGCCGTATTCATGTTATGTATTCTAATACTGCTGTCATACAGGATTATTGCAAATCAGAAATGAGTAACACTCTCCTGCTCTCTGAAAGGAACAGGACAAGCCATAATGGGTTTAAACTGTATTAAAGAGATAGAGTTTCTCTCACTACTTAAAATAACAGCTATAAAAAGATCTCAGTAAAAACTGGGAACAGACTGCCTGAAATAATTATATAATCATCATTACTGAAGTTTTTATAAAAAGGATTAAACAAAGTAGTAGCACAAAGTACACGTGACCCTGCTAGAAATGTTCCAGTGCAATTACAGTACCAAATCTGCATTGCCAGATGTTTCTCCTGCATGGATTTCTCTTCTCAAAAGAATGTTCTAAAGATGACATTTAATGTGGCCGCAGAGTTGTAGCTGTCATATTCACAACACTCTAAACCAACTAAAGATCAAAACTGAATTAAGATTGATTACTAGCATTTCAAGACATGCTCTGATGCAAACTGAGGATATATACAGGGATATTATGCACAATAAAAGAATACAAATATCAAAGTTCAGATAAAGTATTTTCATAACTCCATGTGAAGTTATGAACTGTGATAGGAAATCTTGAACACTATAAAGATTTACTTTGAAGAGTCAACTTAATCACCTACTCAAAACAATTTGCTTTCAGATTTACCTACTTGCCTGCTCTGTGTGTGTTTAAGTGGATCAGTGTACTGTGAGGAAATAGACATCGAAGCTGTACCCCCACTGCCAAAAGAAACAGCCTATCTTTACGCACGGTTTAACAAAATAAAAAGGATAGCAGTCTCAGATTTTGCTGACATTAGTAAGTACTGTTCAAATTTTAATTTCCAGTTACCTGATAGCATATTTGAAGTTATTGCCCCATAACAGCATGCCAATATTACCAAAATAAAATAGATTTGATACTTTGATAATCTCATTATTTGTATTACATATGTAATTCAATGCTTTTACTAGAACGGCAACGTGACACCCATTTTGGGCCATATATCCATCTTAATATTCCCACATAACTAGAGAAAGAGCAGTTTGCTAAAAGTGAAATGTAACTCTATCCCAGCCAGTGTTAAATGAGCAGGTATTATTTCCTTTGAATGCTCCAGGGACATCTCTTGCAGATATCTTGCTCTGCATTAAAAATTCCATGACTATCTGAAATCAGGTTGTCTCTAATAAAAAATATAAAGATCCAAAGTGGTTCTGGTTGATTTTGTGGTTTTTTTTTTTTTAAATTTAAGATCACAAGGAAGGCCAAATGTGGCTTTTCATCCACACTAAGAATATTTACATGCTTAGATCACAATTAGGATGGTGCAGTCAACAATGTAACATTTAACACAAAATTCTACACATTACACAGGCCACAATTATAAACTCAAATGTTTAGATTTTCATTTCTTTTCTGTAAAGCTACCTTGAGAAGAATTGATTTTAGTGGAAATAGGATAGAAGAAATAGAAGATGGAGCCTTTTCAAAGCTTCTGTTATTGGAAGAACTTTCTCTTGCTGAAAACCGTCTTATGAAACTTCCTGTTCTACCTCCCAAACTAACAACATTCAATGCAAACCAAAACAGAATCAAGAGCAGAGGAATCAAAGCAAATGCTTTCAAGGTATGCAAAAGCCAATAATTTAGTTCAGCAAAGTACATAAAATCAGTAACCAGACCACCAAATTATTTTTCTGTATTTCTGTAATCTAAGAAACAAAACTACAACCAAGTAGCTTTGCTGGTTTGGTTTTGTTTTCAATGTGCTTTGCTATAATAGTCCTTCACACACTTACTCTCTTCTCCTGTCATTCATATAAAAAAAGCTTCTATGCAATATCTTATCTACTTCTTTTCTCTCTTACATTCAAAGAAAAACTCAACTGAAAAATTGATGGCTCAAATACAGTTGTGAGGACCACATAAATACTAATAAGCAAGGATTTAATTTATAGTGGTCTCAAATTTTAAAACCAATAAGCCAACACTGCTATTTCAAAAAAAAAAAAAAAAAAAAGGCCTGTTCTGAGTTTCTTGATACAACAGAATTCAACATTCACACCAAAATAATGTTTCATGATAGATCACTTTACACGTTTTCTACGTGATCAGAAAAGTAACACTGGTACATGTTACTTAACATTGAAGGAAGTACTATCAGCATTAATAATGTCCCTTTCTTTGTATTAGAAGCTGACAAATTTGGCCTACCTCTACTTAGGACATAACGCACTGGAGTCTGTTCCCCTTAACTTACCAGAAAGTCTGCGTATTCTCCACCTTCAGGTATTTTTTAAGTATTTCTTTAATGTTTTATTAGGAAGAGCCTCGTTAGTTACATACTTCAAACCAAATCTCCTGTCTTTTAAAACAGTTCAGAGTGCAGTCATGTTGCAATTGCCTAACTCTCCTCCAAATAAAATAATTCACCTCTAATCTGTACGGCCACAACTATACAGAAGTTCAGAAGCTGATTGTCAGCTAGTTATACTACAAGATTTTCTCATTAGCTTCTGTACACCAAGGATAGGAAATGGTAAAATAAGGAATAATCTTTTATCAACAATATTTCAAGCATCAAAACAACCTCAAATTGCTTGCCAGCTTGATTCAGTAGAAGATACTTGATTCCTACATATCTATATTAAATGCAAATCAATCCCAGTAACAATAAAATGGGAGGCTAACAGGAATGAAATTAAAGTCTGAAAATTCCTCAGCACAGTGGGTGGGAGGGGGAAGTGTGTGTATATGTGTGTGGTTATTTATAAAAAAAACCTGTTTTCTTTTGCAGTACAACAATATCACTACGATCACCGATGACACATTCTGCAAATCCAACAACACGCGTTACATCCGCACAAGCATGGATGAGATACGGATGGAAGGCAATCCAATCCTCTTAGCAAAGCACGTTAATGCTTTCTCCTGCTTGAGAACACTGCCCGTAGGGACATACTACTAGCCACTGCTTACATAATGACACACGCCGAAACTTAAACATGGTAACAAAAGACCATTATTTTCCCTCTGTTTCCAAGCTTATATCCTCTCCCTTACTAATGCCATCTTCCCTGCATACCCAGAACCTTATACTACATTGAAATGCGGTTCTCTTCTAAGATAACTATTTCAAAACAGCCACTTTATAAAGCATCATTCATGCTTTCAGAATCTTTCTGTTAATGAAAATGTAAAAATATATATATATGCACACGCCTATCTTCACAACTTTTGTTTCACCATGTATTCTTGACTTGCAAGTAAAAATCACACACATAACTGCTTGTTCACATTCTCTACCTGTACCCAGAAGAATCACCACCTATTAATTTCAGGTAAACACAAAACATGGTTTGAGCAAGCTACAGAGGAAAAATACATCTTAATTCCAATCCCACTTTTTAAATCTGAAATGGAACTTTTAAAGTTGACCTTCAAAAGTGTATTGGATTAAGTTGCATAGAAAAGAAAATCGCATCCAGAGATAGAACTTCTCAAAGCATAACTTCATTAAAGCTTCCTTAAAAACTTGGTTTGTGGAAAATAAGAACAGTTTCTATTTAGGCTCAGTGTTCCGAGCACTGCAGCAGGTAGAATTTTCCAAATGTGTGTTAGATCTCCATCTACTATTTTGCTTTCAAAATATCCTAAGAGTGTGCATATAGATATGCATTTTATTTGTACACATGGTATTTTTAATTGAAATATAAAAATTTTGCTTAGCTGTACTCACAAGAGCAATCTTTGCCACATCAGCTTCCCATTTTAATATAACAAAGTATAGCATTAGCACTACCCCAAGTATCTCTGATGATGTAGACCAAGCCTTGCTCCACTGCTTTTTCTTGACATGGGAATGTAACAACATACTTAACACCAAAGCTGAATTAATGTCTTTGGGTGTAAATAAGCAAGGTTTCAGCTAGATGGGAGTGCCAAGGAATAATCTGCACAAGAACAATTTTGCTCATTGGGAACAAAATCAAATCAGATCTTTCAACTAAAAAGCTGATTCTAACATTAATCTAAAAAAAGCATTAACTTCAAGAAAATTGAACTAGTATCATGCCACTCAACTATAAACCATGCAGCATATTAAAAACAGGAACTGATGTGTGCAGGCCTCAGACAGTTCACCAAAAAACAGACAATTGATACACAACATCTTTAATAACACAAATATACATTTCTGGCATTTCATATCTAGTTTCTCCCCTCTAATACCTACCAGAGGCATAAATTCTTTAAATAAATGAATGTCAAAGGAGTGCTAGTTACTTTTAGCAGATCAATGTTGTACTGATTTTGAAGCTAGTATAGAAACATAATTTGTAGAAGTAGTTAAGCATCAAATGCATGATGATGTATCACAACATCTATAACACTGATTTTACAAGATATTTTGTTTTAGCTTTGTTTATCTTATTTCGCTAATCCTTGATTTATTAGTACTTGTGCTCCGAGGAATTAAGTGCAGACTTAATTCTGAACATACGGATGCTCTGTCACAAAGAGTGTGAAGGCCTAAGTGACTATGTCAAGCATCAACTGTGGGCACCATTTCAGGAAAGTGGATGCAATTATGAAATGCAGGACACATATTTTTGTCCTGAACCCATTATCCAAGACAGACATAGCAACCCTCACCATCTTCCATTTTAAGTTATTTGGTCTTAATGCAACTGTGGAATAAAACCAAGCCCAACAATGAGAATAAAATCTTAATTTTCCCCTGCAAGTGATAATACTTTGATGTTTCCAGGTTCTTTGTAAAAGGTAAAAAATACTCCCAAAACATGTAAAAATACAGTCCAACTTCAAATTGATACTAGTAAAAAATGAAAGCTACAAATTCTCTCACCCCTCTTTTGATAAATACCTAAGATGGAGATAACAGCCAGAAGCCTAAATGTAATAACATTACACTAGCCGTGGCCACTGATCTTATTCTTATCACAAATTATCAGTAAATAAAGCTCTTGTCAGTATTGATGTTATGAGTAAATCCCACCAAAACTCTTCCTATGAAAACAATTACAAATGTATACTCAAATACATGCATAATTATGCATAAGACCTAACTACTACCACATTATTAATTTTACATTACAATGTTGTATTTATTTTTTAGAAGTACTAAGTAAAAACAGCAATACTAATCAATGCTTTTGTGAGCAAACCAAAGTAGGCAACTGGTACCTTCTGAACGCCTCATGCAGGCAATAAATTATCTGATATATTTTAATACTTTTCCTGTTCATAGCAAGTTAACTCCTCAGAACATTAGAAGGGCTTCAGTATGCAGGATTTTTTTGTCTTTGATTTGTTTCTCCAGTAATAGTATCAAGCTGAATGTATGCCATTGATTTTTTTCCTATCACTCATTTCTGTTCTGTACTTCTAATAAAACTTGATTTTTTTTTTCCTTGTTAATCAATATCAAATTCAACAATCTGCTCTTCCAGCAATGCCCAGAGGCTTCACTTGTTCAGCCTCACAGCAGACTAAGGGTGCCTCTAGATACGAAAATGATGTGCAGCTGTAAATTCATTTTACAGACATAAAATATATTGTGGCAATACACTAAGTCCTGCCATACCAAAGATAAATCATTCACCCCTTCAAAAGCACAACCTTGTCCACTTTTTCAGTGGAACAGAGCAGCAGCAGATAGAAACAATATACTCAAGCCTTGACTGTGTGTGCAAAGCATGCAAGTGGTAAACTAACCTGTTTCAGTGAAAAAACGGCTAAAGCACGTTAGGGAATACACAATGCAGAACTCAGCATGTTTACAAATGAAACCGGCCTAAATCTGCTCCTGTTTTCTAGGAAAACCTGCTTACAGTCAAATCAATGTATATTTTAAATTGTACTTTTTTGCTCAGTCCAAGTTATTTATCTGATCATTACTGGGAAAACTCACACTACAAAACTGCCATTTGTGACTACCAACTTTAGAAACACAGTGCTGTCCACCTTGGCTTGAAACTTGCAAGCGCCATTCATGCCAAGCTTTCGTTATTGAGGTATTCAATCCCTTCTACACTATCCCTTTTTTACTCAAGTATCAAAGCTAACTGAAAAGAAAAAAAATTATCTACTTTTCCTGTTACATTATGCTGTCAGAAAACTAATAGAAGCATTGTCCATTTCTACTTAACAGCCTGTGTAATTTTCTTTTAAATTACAAAATTATGGAAAAGCTATAAACTCAAAACTGCACTCCAAATCATCTTCTCTCCAACTCTGTGCAGTCCCCTGGCTATATAGTTTAGGAAGCAGGTAGGAAAAAAACCAAAACCCACAAAGATTGCAGGCTGTTTTAATGTTGTCTAAGTGTGAATACTGACAGGATGAAACTCCTCACTTGTTTTTACGTAAATGTTAAACACATACTTCTAGTCACGTTCACAGAAATTACTACAGAATATTATGTTACAAAAACACATTCTTCTTCCCTATCTGGGAAACATTCCAGTTATGAGAAAGGAGGAGTTTATTTCCTAGTCAAGTAAAACATTTCAGACCTGGAAGTGCTGTCACCCAAACACATGCTGCCACATTTTCAAGAGAAATCAATCCAGTCCTCCAGAACTAACATTTTAATGTGAAAGACTATAAATACTGTTTTCTTTTCTTTTCATTTCTTCTTTTGCCCCTTTTTGTTCAAAATGAAATGTAATACCAATGAAAAACTGCCTTACTGTCCCCAAAAGAAAGGCATAGATATTCTTATTTTCCCCTGTGAACAAGGAGCAAAAGACAAACACTAAGCAAGGGCATTGCCCCTTAAAAACAAGCCAAAAAGCACTAGCAAATATTCTGTTCTCCACAGCAAACAAAATTAAGATTCCCCTACACCACTAAATAGTGCTAATTTCTTCTCCACTGGTCTGTCTTTGCAAACTATTTGAAGAACCAAATATAGTACTGATGCATAGACTTGATAGACACTACCTTGAAATGTCGGAAGGTACGTCTGCGGTGTTCATACCACTCAGCATAAGACGAAAGGCTTCTGAAAAACCTTAAAAGATTTCCATGTTCTTCAGTGCTACAAAAGAAAAATATGTTGTTTAACCCAAAGATACTAGTCAGAGTACCAATTCTGTACTCTAAAATTTGCACTTGTTCCGTAAAGTATTTGTGATTACTCTGGTTCAAATTTGAAGGCAGAAATCATGCCCCCCAAAACACTACCACAAGAGGGGAAAAAAGCTGTAGTGTAGATATTGAAGAAACAAATCAAAACAATGAAAGAATTCAGTTGTAAAACAGTGTTTTCAAGTAAGAGCCTGTAAAACCTCACTTAGACTTTATGGTTATTCACCTAATATTTTTGATTTTCAAATAAATTCCAAGATGCTGAATAGTAAAAATTTAGCCTGAAGAACTGATAAGGTTTACCAAATATTCCTGAGAACTGTGTCCTATTCAACTAAGTCTTTGCATGCCACATTATCTATCTCTGACATTCAGCTTTTCAAGATTACCCTTGAAACTTCAGTAATCAATAAGGTCTGTTCACTGCATCATACATAGCATCTAAACCAAATTTTTTGATATCTAGTTACATCTTGATTTATCTGCTATTGAGGAAGATGCCAATATTGTCAAAAATTAGATAGTGGGGCTGAATAGGGGAAGAAGATGCAACTAAATCTGTAACTGGGAAGTGGAGAGCAGATATCTTAGTGGCCAAGCCCATTCTAAGCAGAAATTAATAAGCCTGGATGGACCTGAGCTGATTCTTGGAGACGGCCCCTCAGTATTTCAGCAGTTTTGGGCTCCCTCATGATTTAACAGTTCAGCTATACATGGATACTTTGTGACTTCATACATACAAATGATCTTACACTTGAACTAATAAATTGTCTTGGAACCTGATGTCCTGCAAAGAGCAGTGCAAAGGCATCTTTACTCAACTTGTACTCAGCCAGTATGGATTCAGTAGAGCTTACAGTCTATATCATGAGACTAGTAAAAGTGTTCTTCCAGCAAGGAAATCATTCAATTGCAATGTTATTGCATATACTAGTTTTAAAACCATAGTGCCTCCGAAAACTGAAAGGTCAGAGCAAGTCATTTTACTTCCTGGCATTTATGAAGAGTTTTCAATATAAGAGACAAAGCATAAGAGAAATAAAGAACAGTTCCTATAGTTTTGGCTTTCCCTGTTTTAGAGCAATTGAGCAGCATCAAGTGAAGCTGCTTATGGGCAATGATTCCACACTTAGTATAATAAAGTTTTTCCATTTCTGCAGACAATGGTTAACAGAGGAATCAAGACACAGCGCCAGAGAAACCTAACAGATCGCAATTCCAGGACTTCACTGCTAATGTCTAGCTAAAAATAGAAGCAATACTTTTAGAAGAAATACAGATTTTATACTTAAAGGAGGTTTATTTTCTATGTGTACTGCTTTCACATGTATAAGAGTTAAATCATTTCAGTTTCAATATAATTTCAAAATCAAATACCCACAGTATCTAAAGAATCAAACAGAAACTCCCAATCCAAGAGAAACAATGAGCATTTTGAAAAATATATGTGAAATTACTGCTGAAGTAATTTTCAAAGACATTCTATACACAACAGAAAGAATAATCAAGGAAAGGAAAGTGGCTGCCTAATTATCCATTCTTGCAAGTGGGGAAAATAAACACAATTTTGAAAATAAAAATTCCTCTAGATATGCAGAGATGATTATTCTTATTGAATATGATAGCAAAACATCAAGCTGATGCTAAATAACATGCTGCACTAACTTGGACTGAGAGATATCACTTCCCTCTCCATCAGTCTATAAGGTAGTAATGATATTGCATGCAAGAAGTTTTAAGGTATCAAACACTGAGGCTGGTATGGTCTCATCATGAAATTTGGTTTACTAAAAAAAATTTACTAGCAAAAATAAGTGATATATTTTTCAATTTCAGTAACTGACACTAAAAGACACTTACTTTCATTAAACATTTACTGTTTCATCTCCTTAGTAATAATGTGTTAGCTTTTATGCTGTGATGTATTCAAGCAAAACACTTTTAGTTGAAGTACATCATTACATTCACTTTGATATGGCCCAGGAAGGCAGGCAACAAGACAAGAAAGGAAACCAAAGTATTGGAAAGCAATAGTGTGTAAAAGCCTGCCTTAGAACAATTAGGATTAGCATCATTTGAATTACAAGAACTATTCACTTAAGACCGTGCCATCACAGAAGTAGTGTGTTTGTAGGTACCAGGAACTGAATAGAGCTTACCCTCTTTATTGTTAACACCAGTGATGGCAATCATTAAACCATATATACAGCTTTCAGCACTCATCAAAAGAGGAAACAGGCAGTCTATGCACTGTTATGAGGCATAGTTGTATTAAAGCCAGAGAAATAGGTGGAGAGATGATTTGGGGCAGAGGAAAAGTTTATTTAAAAAGAAACCCCTCCAAGATATTTTTTTCTGTTGTATTCTTCTTATTCTTTAAATTTCTGGTAATGTGAGGATTATGATAGAGAAAGGAAAGGAGACAAGGTAAGATCATAGAATCATAGAATTGTCGGGGTTGGAAGGGACCTCCAGAGATCATGGGGTCCAACCCCCCTGCCAAAGCAGCTCCCTAGGACATTTCACTCAGATAGGCGTCCAGACGGGGCTGGAATCTCTCCAGAGAGGGAGACTCCACACCCCCTGGGCAGCCTGTCCCAGGGTTCCCTCACCCTCACTGGGGAAAAGTTCTTCCCTATGTTGGTGTGGAACTTCCTGTGCTCCAACTTGCAGCCATTGCCCCTTGTCCTGTCTCCACAGACACTGAAAAGGGGCTGGCTGATTCCCCCTGCAACCCCTGCTTAAGATAATTATAAACATTAATTAGGTCCCCCTTAGTCTTCTCTTCTCAAGGCTGAACAGTCCCAGCTCACTCAGCCTTTCCTCATAGGGGAGATGCTCCAGGCCCTTCATCATCTTCGTAGCCCTTCTTTGGACTCTCTCCAGGAGATCCCTGTCCTTTTTATACCAGGGAGCCCAGAACTGGACACAATACTCCAGGTAAAGATGACAGAAGCTGATGAATAACCAGCCAACCATCCATCCATCCAGCATTGTTGAGGAGGAAGGAAAAATGCTCCTAAAGGGTGTGCAGTTTTTACGAAAGAAATGTGGCAAGAATGCTAAATTCCACAAAAGCTGAGTGTAAGAATACCTGAAGCAATAGGATTCTTTAATCACAAGGGTGAACAGCTTCTCATCATTGTTAATATGAAGCCACAAACAAATAAAACAGAGTATTAGCCACTGTCAAAACATAATGAGCAAGAACTGCTTTGAAAATTTGCTCCATTTCAATTACTAATAAAGGATTTCACAAGTTTACAAAAACTGAGGGAGATACCTCATTTACACTTGGGAATATTTCAGAGGATCGAAATTCAACATGTAAATTTTACTTTCAACATCCTTTCTGTTTGAGACTAGCTATTCTTTCTACATTTTCAGAATAGCTGAGAGCAGAAACTCAAGGCCATTAACAGAAGGGTTCCAACAGCCTATTACCAGGTCACTTCAGTCATTCAAGGGAGAACTGTGCCTTGGCTCCTGCTCAAATATACAGGAAAAAGAACCCTTGTGTATAACAATGTGACCAAACACAAACTTGGGAAAAAAATACATGAAGTTCACTCAGATTTTGAAAATGTAAAATAAAAGCCAAACAGGTTTTATCCTAGCATGGAAAGAACAGCATCATTAAAGGAAGTTACCACAGTAGTCACAGCTGCCAACAAAATCAGGCCATGATGAAAAATTGCTGGCAGCACCAGCAAAATTGAGTCCCTGGAAGGACTTAGATACATACTGGTTTACAACAGCTGACTTGGTCTGTGTTCAGGACAGGTTTTTTGACCACAACTTGTAACTGCACATATAAAAATAATATATATAATAATTACATAATTGAGTAAAAATCAACACTTAGTAATGACTGCCCACTTCTCATTGTCTAGTCCTCATTGCTTCATCATGATTCTACACATACTGCAATGAACTTTAAATTCACATCCACAGAAAACAGCAAAGAAAACTTTGTTAAGATACTACAAACTTAAAAATTCTTTTAAAAAATCTTGGCAATTTTGATGACTATCCAACTTATGGAATTTAAAAGACTATCACAAACATTATTTTAGCATTTTATCATTAGTTTATTTCTTATTTCCTCTCATTCATTTTTAGGCAATATAGCAGATGAAAATTTTTGAGAATTGATCACCAAACAGAAAGAGGTAGTTTGGCTAACAAGGTCAAAGAACAAGTTTCAAATGTAGAAGCCTACCAATTCTATCTGAGTACATACTTCCCACGTACAGATATAGCAGGGGCTAAATTAAAGCTAGAAAACTGGATTCGGTGTTAGAAAGGAGGAAAAATCTGTGTTGGCATGAAGCACCATGTGTAATACATATGCTTTTTTTTTTTTTGGTATACAGTCATTCTCTCTGGCCAATAAGAGCACTATTTCAGATAACTGTCTCACAGTACTTAAACTGCCTATAAACAATAATTCCTAATTAGCCTGAGTTAGTGTAATTCCTAATGCTGCAGCCAACTACAACAAACAGTAAAATACCAAGAAAACATGGTATAAAATAACAAGGTACTAAAGAGTACATGTTGAAAAGTCTTTTTTTTTTTTGACTTCAACATTACAAAATGTCACCAGTTTAAAAAAAAAAAAAAAAAATCCATTTGGAGCTGAAAACACCCAAAAAGCCAACATCCCTGTTACAGAGAAGTCATCCAAAACCAGCAAAAAGCACATTCAGGCAGAGAGTAACTATGTATCAGGTTAAAATCACATGCCCTTCATCCAAACACCCTTTCACTTTTACAAAATAACATCATCAAAACATTCAGGTATATTAGAAACTTAACCAGTGTAAAAGTATTTAATATGTTCCTTTAGTTATTTTGGGAGGGTTTTTTTGTTGGTTTTTTTTTTTTCAACTCACTGCAGTATGTAAGACTTCTGACATTAGGATGTAAAGCCAAAGAATGACCCTTACAGCTGTGGGAAGAATTCACTCTTCCCCTCATTTCCAAGATACCTCACCCGTGCAGTGTTTAATATAATGCTGACATTTTACAAATCCTTCACTCTGACTCAGAAATACCTATGAGTAAAAATTCAGAGCGGTTTGAACCCCTCCTATTTGATTAAGTAAACTATGCAATAGTTAACTAACTGAACAATAAATGGTATATCAAACACAAAAGAAAAAAAAGACAGGCAATTAGATTTTTTTTCATAGATACTCTGGTCTCAACACTAGTAAAAGTATAACATTTGAGTGGTAACTGGTGCAAAAGGGATTCAAGTAAAATCCAAAAAGGCGACTAAATACTGTGATTCTTATTTGCATACATACTTTATTGCCACAACATACTTAAGGAATAGAGCACATGATTTAAAAATAGTTATTATATGTTGCAGCAGTACCTAGTTATAAATTAACTGCTGAATTTTGATGCTTTTGAAAACACGTTGCTCAAGTGTTATAGCATTCTTCTGTTTTCTTCCAAAGCAGGATGGGCTTGGGAATTACAACTGAAAGCCAAGTTTTTAACTCTGGTTCTATTAAAGACCCTTTTCTGTCATATAATATGACAAATGAAGCCAAAAAAAAATTAGACAGCTGAGGAGGAAGAAATCCAGGCCAGTAGAAAAAACAAGACAGAGCTAGACAATGGATTTAGCAAGACTGAGACAAGGAAGCAAAAGAAGGAAATAGGAACTGGTAGGGAGGCTGAAAAGAACAAACTACAGATTTAGCTGGTCAAGAATGGATGAAAAAGGAGAGAGGAAGGCATCAAGATTCTAAGAGCAGATGATGGAGTGAAGAATAAAGGGCTAGTTAAGCCTGAATCTGAACATGAAGAGGGGATTAGGATTTACAATAAGAAAGGAGAACTAGTTTCACAAGGAAATTGACAAAACAAGCCATAGAGGAAGATGACAATCATATTAAGTCAACCCAGCAGTGGGTTGCTATCAAAACAGACATTGTCAGCATCAGCACCACTCTGATCACATATTTACTGCCTTAGATCAGCAACACACACGAACATTGCAGGACAAGAAAAATGGAATTTTGAGAGGTTCAGGGTCCACTTCCCCCTCTCCCAAATTATTTTTTCAACCAGATGACTACATTGATCCTATTTGCCATGTGGCTTCAAGAATACACACGTTGACACAAGGACAACAGATGGTACATGCAAATAAGTGCAAAGGAGAAAGAATTGCTTGCTTTACTGACAGCAAAAAAATATATATTAAATGAAAATTCATGTTTACTTATGAATACAGGCATAACGTGGAAAAGGACCAGGGTAGAGAAGAGACAGGGACAAGACACCAGTGCTTAAGCCAGAATGAAATAAAGTCTGCCACTACTTCAACACATTCCTTTCCAGCGTTACTAGTAAGTTCCAGTACACTTTTGCTGTCAGAAAATGCTCATGAGAAAACAAGGCTAATTTTCTTTTCTAAATCCTGCTTCTTGTGAATAGTCAACAATTACCCCTAGTTCTACCAGTAGTTTTAGTATATTTATGGAAATTCCAAAGCCTTTAAATGAAAAATTCAGCTCCTGGTAGAGACTAACAAAACCAGAGGTAGAACAGACCCTTCTTTCTACCCATCCATTTGCCTCCATCTACCCCACTCCTATCAAGTCTAAAAAAGAATATAAACCAAGATATATCACATAGAACAATATTAAGTCAACTACCCAGTAATAGATATATTCTCAGAATTGTTTCATAGTAGTTTTCATAGTAGAATACCACAGACAAATAATTTAATCATTATTCACCCTCTGTACCACAAGTTGACATCCTCCAAAAAATACTCAAAGGGTAGCATTCAGTCATATGCTTGACTTTTAGTACATACATTTTCTGAAGCCATTGCACAAATACACTGTTCCAGGTTTTTAAATTATATTCTGTTTTTAAAATAGCAGTGAGAGAAATCCTGATGCAAGGAAGAGCAATGGAACAGCAAGCAGATAATTAGAAACTGGCAAGTACTGGAGGGAGGTTCCGGATGTACATTTTAGCCATTACTCACCCCAGCACACATCCACAACTCACATACACATCTGAGTAACCATTCATGTGTTGATTACATAAATCACAATGCAACAGCTGAGATTGAAGTGACCTTGTTCTAGTTCTCTGAAGCAAACAAACAGCTAAAGCACGCTATAAACCAAAAAAAGTTTGTTTCACTTGAATTCATAATGGTCCTGAAAGACCTTAGAAATTGTGTGCATTTCCTCTTCTCTCCAGAAGGACACAGCCAAGAGACAGGTCAAAGTTTTTATGTTGTTCTAACAGTACCTTTACTCAAGAAAGAAACTGACAGCCAGCATGAAAACTCAGCACTGCATTTAGTGTCAGAGAGCCCATACAAAAACCTCCCTTAAAGTACTCCACCTTACCTTGACACAAACTTGCTCACATCCGAATCTTCTTCAGATTCCACTGTAATGCTGAGATCAGTAATAACAGCAGACACACTCCCTTTGTTCTAGATTGGAGAAGTAACAACACAATGTTTTAGAAATTTCTCTAGTGAGGAGAGAAAAACTATCTATTTGCATATAAAACAGACAAAAATGTGCAGCTGCTGCCAAGTACAATCCTTGAAAAGGCTTTTTTTTTTAAAGATACAGCTTATATGCATAGACATTCTCTTTCATTTAACAAAATCAGTATTATCCATACAACAAGACTTGGAATAGTACCTGAACTAGTCATCATAGAGAATATATAAATAAGTCTTCCTTTATGCATATTTTATTTCCTGTCACATCACTTCCACTTTAAGATTCTTCTCATTTTCTAACAGAACCCTGAACTGCCACACATACAAGTTTTCATCTGAAAACTATAATGATGCTGCCCTAAGTTTAAAAAAAATCCTGCTAGTTTTTTTGACACCCTATAGTTTTTCCTCAAATTCTTGTCCTTTTTTACATAACTGTTACCCCAGAGTATGTGCACAATAACAAAAATAAAGCTTTTCCAGATCAAAATATCTTACAAACTACAAAAAGAGTGAGAAAAGAAGGAAAAAATAGAAATGAGGCCACAAAAAAATTTCATTCTTTTTTCTACACATTACTAAACACACCAGAGTAATAGGTAGGATAACAGTGAATGAAAAAGCTTGAAATCATGGCTTGAAGAACGTTGTCAATGACTCAATGATGTATACATGCCTGAGGCTGTAGATAAGCTCATAGAAGGCTTTCCAGTAAGTGGGTTACTAACATATGCTAAGATACCACCTTGAGGTCAAATAAAGAGATTTAAAAAGAAAACAACTCTTATTTGAATGATTGCTTCCTCAAGAAGTTTAGACTTATTTTGGCAGATTTCAAGACAACTGTGCATGTCTTCTCCTAATACCCAAGGACAGCAAGAAGGAAAAAGTAAATAAATCAAACAATCCTTTTGTATTAACCAGTTTTCTTCATCCATATTTTGACCCTTGCTAGCATCCACCAATGCACAATGGAGAACAGACAGGAGCTTGCTTCCTTGCACTCAAAGCTGGCAAAACACTGGTCAGGCTGGTAATATAAAGTACACACTAGTCTGACGTGGTACCATAACTAAAGAACCAGCTGAGGTGCAGAATATGGCAGACAATGAGTGACCAGCTGGTATAGACATCATTTCATAAATCCTTCAAAGCTAGTTAACGAGCACAGATCTGCCTATCCCTCCTTCTTTGTATTCCAGCTGTATCCTGGAATACAGCTATTAACATTAATGGCATTTAATGTTTTGCTTAAGATCAAATTAGACATAATACAAGAGCAATATTTTACTGTGTATTAACTGGTTTAAGTTACAACACAGTTAACTACTAGATTAAACCACTAGAGTTAACAGTGTGAAAAAAAATATTCTTTATCCTCTACTGCAATTCAATGCATTTGTTACCTACTAAGCATTTCCCAAACACAGCTGTCATCTTTTGTTTCTCAGGATGAATAGAACTAGTTGCAACTTCAGGCTATCTTGCCCACGTGGATCTCAGTATAAACTATTATGAATACAACCATTAATGCCACATCCTAGAAAACTGGCTTCTCCATTTCTATACCCAAGAAGCCAGAGGCATAAAACAGTTTCCAGGCCTTAATCACAACTCTTCTGACACCTATAGAAGCAGAGTCTTGCATCCACATAGGATCTACTGGTTTCACCACAGGATGACCTGTATAGTATACAGTCTGTGGCAAAACCATGATAACACACTATCACTTCTACACCACAGAAATAGCCAACTAGAACTAAGCGGAATAGAATTGTTACCAATCTATTTTTAATTCTATTAATTACAAAACTATAGATCTGAAAACTACAATCCTCAAGTTTGAATTTTAACAACTAGATTATCTCAAAATCTATTTGATTTAAACAATTCTAACAAAATGAAAATACAGAACTGTACAAAATGGTTTGGTTTTTACAACTCTAACCAAACCATTAGATCACGATTTGTTCAATGCATTAATACTTAAGTAAATGCAAAACCTTTACTAACAGGCAAGTTCACATACAGTCACAAAAACTAAGTAAAGGAACAGAAATCAGTCTGTGTTTGAAGCAGTAAGCATACTTCTTGTCTTGGGTAGCAGCCACAATAAAAAGTAAAACCTGTATATTATGACAAATTAAAAACTGTACTCCTCATTAGTGTCTCCTTAACTAATTTGCCATTTTCCATAATGTGTCTACAACTCACACCATAAAACCACATATAACATTGGCAATTCAAAGTTCATTAACTTAAGGTAAACCAATGGAATTTAATATGCAATGTAAGTTATAGGTCCCACGTACTTGTATTTAAAAAATGCAAAAGCTTAAATCAAAGTTCTATTTCTTTAACTTAATTGGGTTGGTTTTGGTTTTTTAAAAAATATACATACACTTGGTATCCTATCCCTCGAAACAGTATATTATGCGTTTTAGCAGAAGTTGTAGGCATTACGTAGACATGTGCTGCCATCTAGTGGCGTAACAGATTTATGATTCGCGAATGCAGCTTTGAACAAACAAAATCCTGTTGCTCATCTAACTCCACTAACTACTAGGTGATGTCATTCTGCAGGACCATACAGGTCAGAAAAAAACACATTAAAATAAGCAATGCTATTTCCGTTCTCAAAGCTTAGTGCAGTTTTACACAAGGGAATGGTAGGACCAGAATTTCAAGTCATGGATGGACTTGAAGAGATTGCAGAGTAACCTCATTCATTTGAGCTCCTGCAGTTTCAAATTGTGCAATCCACATGCTATGATCTAAAAAGTGATTGCCCAATTCATAATAGGATTTTTCCTAAGATTATGAAGGACATATTTACATAGCAAGGCAGTTTTTAATACTATTAGGTTCAGTCACATTCAACTTAAAAAGCATCTTAACATGCTGAGCTGAAAATCAAGTTTTCCCGAGAAGGAAATTTCCTCATGTGAAAAATATTATTACAGATTACAGCTGTTTTCCACTACTTATCATTTTGAATTCTATTCCTAAGAATAGATTCTTATGAAAGAGCTTCCTTGCAAAAAAACCTCTGATCATTAAATGTAACATCTGTGCAGTCCCATGATGTAATGGCTAATCATATTAGCCCAGCAAATAGAAATATAACCAATGTTTAAAAACCAAAATCCACCACAATTATTCAAGTTTGTAGTGCTTTATCTTTTCCTCAGTTTACTCAAAAGAGGTAAGGTTTGGAATTTCCCAGAACAAGACTATAGAAGAACACAGTAAGAATTTCGTGACCGAACATTAAACCTGACCTTTGCTTGGATACACATGGAACTCAAAAGTTGGGTGCAGCAGTTAGAGTGAAAACAACCAACTGAGGCTTAGATTAAGGAGACTCAGAAAATTGATATAACAAAAATAAAGTTGTTGAACACTTCAGCTTAAAAAAAGCATTAACATCTGTCCATTTGAAGTTTTGTTTGCTTGCTTGTTTTTGTTTTTTAAGCATATGTTGATCCTTACCTGCATTTCAAGAAGCTGGAATTCCAATTGAAAAGACAGGAAGTGGAAATTCCCTGATAATCTGTGCTTTTGCACTGTTCTGTCTCTAGCTGTTATAAAATCAAGTTAACAAAATAATTCTTGGTTATAAGTCTATTCATCAATTATGGCATTTCTTCCAATAGTTATATTTAAAGTACCCATGGACACCATCCCATCATATATATAACTAAGTTAAACACGTTATAAAACCCCATAGAACAAAACCAATCAATTTCACAGTAGTCTTTCACTTCCCTGCTATGCAAAATACAATGTTCACTCAGAAACTATTTTGTTGGTAAAGAAAATTCTATTGTATTTCAAAATAATTGTCTTTTTGCTTTCAAAAGTAGAATACAACACGGATTTGCAAATAACAACCTGAAACAGTATGAGCAGGATTAGCACCAATAAAGAGTACAAAAATACTTACTTTTTTCCACTGTTTTCTTGACATGACTTGTGAACTGAATACCAGTAAATTTCATTAAAAATGAGAGATCTGTTTCTAGACTTTCAAGTTGAGCTTTCAGGTTTGGTGAAGACTCATGTCCCTTAGATTCTCCCTGAAATTCTCTTTGGAATGATTTTCTAGAATTGGGAGGGGAAAAATAAATAAATCAAAATTTCAAAAGACCCAAACATAAGAAATGCTTTATCACACCAGTACAGCAATACCATTAACTAAAAGGCATTGTAATCTGATCTGGTGATTTTCAGACCAAGATTTCAGTTTTCAAAGAGTCAAATTTCAGTTGTATTGTATTGCTTAGGAAGAGTAAACTATTTCATCTTATACCAATACTTCATGTTCACTGCCAGGCAAGCACAGCCTTTATAAGAAGTCTGGAGCTGTAAGTATCCATTTTGATGAACGTACAACAAAATGAGCTGTGATGCCTTTACGTATCTAAATTACTTCTTTTATCTACATTGTCAGTTAAATAGGCCCTAATATGGCACTTCTTTAGCATGTAACTAGTCACACCTGTACACATCCCCAGTCTCCATCTTTTTTAAGAGAACACACACTGAGCTGTTTCACTGCACATGTTGGAAAACACAGCCTTTGCAGGGCCCACACAGTAATATACCCAATCGCATGCTCTGTCCACTGATTGTCTTGCAAAGAAAAATCCCACAAACCACCAACAGAAAGCAGTAAAATGACCAACTATTTAGTATTTATACCCTCTTACCATATATAACCCATGTTCCAAACAAAATCAGTGCTGTAAATTAACAAAAGGAAGCCCCTAAGATAAAGGCAAAAGCTTATTCTAAACCATTTTGACAAAGAAACATTATTATGTGAAAAAAGGCATACAATGATTTTAATATCTCATCAGAAAAAACGGTGAATTCTTGTTGGCTCTCTTCATACTTCTCAGACAAAAGGTCAATTTCTTCTTCCAGTGCCTGGATTTCTTCTTCATAAGCTTGAAAAATGTTGGTGTCCATTTCTTACAATCAATGTTACTAGATAAAACAAAATAAGCATATATCTTAGGCCAAATTAAAAAAAAAATCCATATTTTTTTATCCAAGGAATTAAGAAATGTAAATATAAACTTAGTCAATTTTTTCTCCTATCCCTCCATGTAAAGTGAGACAATTCTTTTATACTTTATCACTTCTGAAAAATGAAGAATTACTACATACAACTTTTAAATATCACCTTTGACAAGTACAATCATTTATACTTTTGTAAATAACTCTGGAGCATCAAACACTCCTGTTTGTTATAGAATATTAACTCAACATATAAATCTTGATTTTCAGCAACCAAATTTGACAGGAATTCTGTCACCAACTTGAAAACAGAATTAGGCCTGCACTAAAACTCTGCTCTTGCTATAATACAGTCATCAACATAACTCATACTTCAACCCTAGAAAGTCCACTTAGAAAGACACTAGTCTGCATTAGACATCACAAGAGCAGAAAAGCTAGTTTTTATATATTTTTGAAAGCAACAAACATTCTAAGGAAAAAAGATACCTCACTCTAAAAGCATTATGAACACAAAAGAGTCTATTTCCAGTAAATACAGGATGCTACTAAGTATCACAGCAAGAGCATGGCTAAGAACACATTTCTAACTTTACATAGAAGATTTTTTTTTTTAAAGTTAACAATTTTAGAAAAAAAAAAGAGTATGTTTGTTGTATCAGTTCCTTGAATGCACTGAGTGCAAATGTAACTATTAAACCAGTTTTGAGACACAGATCACTGCATAGCCTCCAAATGTAGAAGCTAAATCAGGAACATAATGTAGTCAACAGCTTTTTTAAAGAACCTTTTAAATTAGTCATTATTTTATTCAGGAGTACAACTAGATGTTTTAAACATCTTGTAACAGAACAAGCTTTTCTGCAGACAAAAAGTCCTAAGCAGATACAGAAACCAAATCCAGCTTTAACCAATTCACCTAATGAGCCACCTGCCAAACGAACCACAACTGTTCCTAATAATGGTAAACCAGAACCTGCCTTGCAAGTAAACAGCTGTAGAGAGACACAAAGAAACAACCATGTTTCACAACTTATTAAAAAAAACCCCATTTTATGAAAAAAAAATATCTGACATTAACCTAGACACAACACATTCAAAAGACTGAAGAGAATATTACACAGCTCAATACCAATATATTAAAGCTTTCAACCAAGGAAAAGAAAAAAAAATCTAGTTTTAAGTGTGTTCTTAAACAACTCCTACCTCCATTTGCAAGATCCACACTAACATGATTGAATAAGAAGGGATGAGGGTGAAATAGAATTTTATTGGTTTATTTCATAAGAAACAGCATTCAAATAAAACCCAACATTCAAAACACGCTTTGCATTAAACACTCAGTGAATAAAGAAAGAATAAAGGATGAGCAAGATTGTGGCAAGTCATAACTTCCTCTGAAATTTTAAAGCACTTATGCAATGTGTGACAACAAACAACTCAGTAGGGAAAAGAAATAAAGTTTTCCAGCTTTCAATGCACCTTATAAGGGTTCTTTTTAACCTAGATATACTGAAGGAAGTTCTGGCCATAATAAAAGAGTACTTCGGGAAAAATGAAAGCATTGTAACAGCCAGAATTTTACCCCTAGGTTGTCAGCTAATTCCTTCTTTAGAAGCTGTTTCAAAAACAGTAATACAACGCATATATTATAGCCCACTGCTATTTCAGCGCAAGTAATTTTACTAGATTACAGAAGACTCATCAAAGAGCATTCTCTCCAGGAAATAATACCGGTATATACTTTTAGTTCAACACAACGTGACATTAAAGACCAAGAAAATCCCTTTTTCCCCCTCCCCACCCTAACCCTGCATACACGCGCGCGTTAGCGATAAGTATTTTGCAGTTCTACGTACCTGGCCGCACGCTTTCGCTTATTTTGGGGAAAACCGTTCAGCAGTCTGTACAAAAGGAGCCGGGAGGGTTCTGCGTTTCGCGGCTTTGTTTCTAACCTTCAAGTCTCACTCAGAGAGCCGCTGCCATCCCTCTCCCCCTGAGGCGGACTGAAGTTCACAGGTGTCAGACTTCCCCCGGCGGTACAAAACAAGTCCAAACTGAGCAGCCACCCCCAGGGCCCAGGGACTCGTCCCAAATGCCAGAGGTGACCACCGAGGAGGAGAAAAGAAGAGACCCCCGTCCCCGCCACCCCTGAGAAGAAGAGAAACCCCCTCGTCCCAGCCGTCCCCTGAGGAGAAGGGAGACCGCCAAGCCTAAGGAGCCCTCGCGCCTTCAAACTGCGCGCCTAAACAGCTCGCGGCGGACCCGGGCGCTACCACAACTGCTGCCCAGCGGGGGACGCCGCCCGCAACTTCGCTCCCCCTTCGCGAAACAACAGAGCCGCTTGAAGGGCCGTTCCCAAGATTGTTACTCGAGAAAAAGAGAAAAAACGTTATTTTGTTTACCAATCCCTCAGGTTTTCACTGACAGTTTGCAGAAAGTCCCCCTCCCTGCCTTCCTAGTTAGTTACGCTCAAGCCACGCATGCCCAAAAGCCCAAGCGCCGTGTGCTGCCTTCACAGCTGGCCGGCCAGAAACGGGACCGCAGGAATGGAAATACACAAACACCACAGCTTGAGAAGGCGGAACCTTTCTTCCTCCGAGTGAGTGCTAGGAAGGGGCGTGACGGAAGATAAATTGAGTCGCGCTGCAAGGATCGCACATGGAGGCGGTGAGGGAGAGTTGTGATGGGTTGGTGGGGCTCTGGGGGAGGCTGCGGGGCTGGGAGCAGGTTCTATGCCCCATGCCTCCCGGCTCCTTGTTCGTGCTTATTGTTACTTGCTTCAGGGTTTTAAACGTGGTCCTGGCAGCTAAAAAGATGGTCCTACAGCAGTGCTGCTGGGATGGAGCAAAGCAAAGGGCTTCTACTCTCAGGAGGTTCTTTATGGAGGACTTGTGGTGGAGTAGTTTCTCCCATGATGTGGTATGGCAGTTGTATTCATGCTTGTGATGTGTTAGTGAGCTCTTAACAGGGGCTTGGGTTTTCTTACAGAAGACAGCATGCATTGCAGCTGGGCCTTTCAGCATGGAGAAGAAACAAGTTTCAAAACGCTTGTATGTTGGAGGGCTTGGCCATACGGTTTCTAAGGATGAGCTGCAAGAAAGATTTGGCAAGTTTGGACAAGTTCTGGATGTGGAGATTATTACCAGAAAAGATGATCAGGGTAAATGTTTTGTGTTGTCCTCTAAAAGTGATTTGTTGCTGAGCTTGTAGTATGAAGTGGATTTTTTGCTTCAGAGATACTTTATTTTCAGGGAATAGCTTAATTTTTGATTCTGAAGGAAAAACTTTATGTAGAAACTAACTAAATGTTTTATCACTGAGCAGGGAACCCTCTGAAAACTTTTGCTTACATCAGTACCAGCATTTCTGATGCAGACCTTAGAAAATGTAAGTACCTGTTTAATTTCTGAGTAATTTATGGTGTTGAGCCCAGTTGTGTCACTGATAATACATTTAATAATGTCTAAATTAGGATATGGTTATGGTAAACCCTGTTCCTTTCTGTTTCCATGTTCATTCTGTTTTCTTTAAGCTGAAATTTTATGGAAGCTGTTTTCCTGAGTTTTCAGTAAGTAGATGTACGCAGATTGGAAGGATTCCTTGTGACTGAAATCAGTGGTTGATGAGTTTGCTACAACTTTTTTTATAAAAAAGTGTAGGAAAGGTGTTTCACTTCTGGTCTATAAGAGCAGTGTTGTGACTTGAAATGAGAGGAAACCCAGAAGCAGAGTTTATATAAAGTATGCTTCTGTTAAAACAGTTACATAAATTCCTAAGTATTTGGATTGTAGGCAGGGTTATAAAACCACCTGTGTAATATATAGTATGAAAACAGCAATGGAGATGCCTGTACTTGAAGAAGGGGCTGGTATGCCCTGTTATCAAGGGAGGGCTTCCTTTAGGAATAGGAAAGCTGTATGAGAGTAACTGAAAGTTAACCCACCTTTGATACTTCATTAAGTTCCAATTGCATTACTTTCTCCTCTGGTTTTTGGTACTTCTTAACTCTGTTTTTCAAAGCACACAAGAAGTTAAGCAGAGAAGAGCCTATCTGGTAGTGTAGAAACTTTAGGGTATGTATGTCTGAATTTCCAGGGTTGTATTTGGATTAAACCATACAGATTTGAATGACTCTATTGAAGCCTGAACTTTAAATTTGGATGTAGACCTTCTTGTCTTAGGGTATTAGACCTGTCAAATAAAAACTGAAAGCCAATCAGTAATGAGGTATAAGATCATACTAAAGAAACATTAAAACTATCATAGAAGAAGGCTAACACATATTCTTTTTAATGTAGAAAACACTCATTTCCAATCTCCTTGTTTTACAGGCATGTCAGTTCTAAATAAAACAAAATGGAAAGGGGGGACACTGCAAATTGAGTTGGCCAAAGAAAGCTTCTTGCACAGGTAAAAAAAAAATCACTAAAGCAAATGTGTGTTGTTGCTGAAGTTGCCCTTTTCCTATTTACCTGATAACATCACAGCTGTGCTCTCATCTGCTGTGCTCTTATTCTTTCTATTGACATTGGTGGACTGTTAATGCATATTAGATACCACAAGGTATTTTGCATCATGATTCCATTAAAGGTACCATACATGTTAATTCATTAAGTAGCGAATGATTGCTGCCCTGTGGGAGAAGGTCACTGCCAGCTAAAAGTTAGCACCCAGGCAGACCTTTTTCACATATATCACATACTTCTTGGTACAGGCTCGCTGTGGAGAGGAAGGAAGCAAAGCTGCAGAAGGAAAAGCCACAGAGAAACGACAAAGCCTGTCTGATAGAATCACTGAAAAAGGCTGGAGTTGTAGACTTTCACATGAAAGCAGTACCAGGTACAGAGGTACCAGACCATAAGGTATGGTGGGGTAGATGTCTAGAGAATTAAAACAAAACTCAGGATTGGACACGAGCATATTACATCTAAACTTATGTCACATCTGTGTTTTAAGTAAAGAAACTGAAGTGTGACAGTTGGAACTTGTGATAGGCAGACTAAAGACATACCTTATGTGTCAACATGTAGAATACTCCTGTTAGTCTTTGTAATGACTGGAAATCTTCATGATTTCAAATCAGTAAATACTGCATTACCCATTTCTGTTAGGAATATCTTTGTGTCACCCTTGAAAGGATGTGAAGAGAATGTGTGTCTTATTTTACACAGTATATACATTTTTTCATAGTTGGCTTGTCAGGCTTCAGCACACTAAGGGTCAGGGTCTACACATGCTTAGAAAAATAAGATTTAGAATAAAATCATTGAATGTGCACATTTAGGCAACAAATTTTATTTACTAGAAAGTTGTCAAAATAACTTGATAAGTACAGAATATTTTGGGAGGATGGATGGGGGGATTTTTGATTATTATTTTTTTTAGAGGAAAAAGGAGAAAAATAGTGATCTTGTCTGTATAGTTACCACTATTAATTCATAAACCAGAAACCTTATTAAAAACAATACTTGTGAAGAAATTCAAATCTTTATTGTCAGTATTTGGAGGTTGTAGAAATTTGGAGAGTTGAGTCTTTTTTTTTTTTTTGAGAAGGAAAGAGGTGGAGTTGCACAGTATGTAAATAAGTGAACAGAAAAAATCAGACACAGATGGTTCTTTATTAGGGTTTGTGTTATCACAATGTATACATCTTGTTTTATTCCAAGGCTAACTCAATTTCTTTTTTTAACACTGATTTTTTTTTTTCTTTTAGAAATGGGTTGTTGGTAAATTTGGCAGAGTCTTGCCTGTCCTTCACCTTAGGAATCAACAAAAAAACAAGATATCCTTTTCATACTTGTTGGGTGTAGGCATGATTCTGTCTTTCATCATCCAGGGAAACATTTGCTTAGTGGTCCTAATACTGACAACTAGGTCATCCTGGATTTACTGAATCCCCTAAGGAAATCTTGTAGTAAATTTGTGTGGTTGGAGTAAACTTTTTATAGATGGCAAGTCTGTTGCTTAAGAGCTTAAGGTCCTAACATTAAGAAGGACTCTTTGTTGCCCTTTCACCCACAATTTAGGTTGTTCATAAAGACTGGATATCTTGCTGAAAGAATCATCTTGGTTTTAAATCCTTTACTCAGAATAACATTGTGAAATATGACCCATCAAAATATTGCCATAACCTCAGGAAGCTGGAGCAAGACTTGACACGTATCGTTCCAATATCTGAGCTTACTTGGCACTTGGAGGAGAGAGATGACGACATAAACAAGAAACGGCAAGGACAGTTCCCCATAATAAAGAAGCCACCTAAAAAACAAAGGCAACTGAGCAGTGAGGCTCTGAATGGAGACGTAGTTCTGTCTTCTGGGTGCCCATCACGTTCAGAAAAACCCATCTCGCCACAGCTAGATCAAAGATCAAAATTCAAACCCAATGGGAAGTCTAAGTTGCCTCCATTAAGGAGTTCTAATAGTAAAATATCAGAAAAAGGTTTATTGCCAGATAAAAGCAGTATTTCTGGAGTTCCAGCTGTTTCTGATAGTGACATTGATTCTGAAGAGGAAATCAGAGCAGTGGTGGAGAAAGAGGCAGAAATATGGAAAGCTGAAAATGTTGGGTCTGAGAGTGACCACTTGGAAATCGTTGGGGATAATTTTGAATTAAAATACAACAGTCACTGGTCCTTAAGCAAACCAGATGCCACAAAGGAAGCTGTCGAAGGACGTTGCAGAAGGAAAGAGACTGTGGAATGTGATAATGGTTATGATTCTGCAGATACAGATGAAATTATTGCTGAAAGTAAAACTTCAGGTATAAGTAGCAGGAGAACTGCGGTTTTAGAAGATTCTAAACAGGTGGAAGTGGAAAGTAAAGAAATACCAACTAATAAAAAACATGATTTGGTAAATGAAAGCTCTCTAAAAACTTGCACTTTAAATGAACATGCTGAAGGAAAAGGGAAAAAAAAATCCAAAACTGCAGCCTTGCAGAGGACAGTAGTTAACAGTACAGCAAAGACAAGTGATAGGGAAAGCTCTTCCTCAGAGACCGAGGAAGAGGAGTCTGAATTCAGTTCTGACTATGAATCCATGATGCAAAACTGTTGCCGCTTAGACCTTACATTAGATGACTTAAAAGCATTAGCTACTGGAAACACTGGGTCACAAATAAAAGAATCGGGTAGTACACAGAGCTCTAGTCAGAGCAACATTGAAGAAAATACTAAAGGCAATGTTGCAAATAAACCCAAAACTTCTAAATTTCACCCTGCAGCTAAAAAATGTATCTGCCCTGAAGATGTAGTTGCTGCTATTTTAGCAGGGGAGGAGAATGCTGTTGAAGAAAGCTCCAAGGGACAAAATAATTCACATCTGAAATATCAGCCCTTCAGAGGAATGGCATCCCTTTGTCAAAAGGAGTCACCTGAGGACAGCACTGGCTTAAAGCAGAGACCTCTAGAAAGTTTAGGTCTTGAGGATAGTGTTTCTCATTGTGGGAAGGTATCAGCTAAAAGCCAGTCTAAGAAGCCAAAACATACACACTGTGAACAGCAGGAGGAAATGTCAGATGCTGCCTCCTTAGCAGATGAGAGAGAGAAGCCTGTTTCCCAGCCACAGTTGCAGGGAAAGAGCAAACATGCAAGTTCTTGGAAAGATGACCAAAGTTCGGAGGGTGGAGATGCTGCTTCTAGTAGTGATCAGAGTGAAGATGGCAGCAGTGATGAGGACAGCAATGCTGCAGTGCCACAGAAACGGGTTAAACGACAACTGAAGAGTCCAAAACTGCTCTCAAAAAAATTGAAGAGGGATGCAAGCAATAAAAATCCAGAATCTGAAGCAAATAAATGTGGGAATGGGAAGACAAGCCTTCTAGAAAATAAGAAGGGTAGTCTTCATGCTACTGTCTCAGAGGAACCCAATGTGAAACAGTTGCAAGGTAACCAGAGGAGGCTGGCAGCCCTAGAGGAGAGACAGAAAGAGAGAGAATTGCAGAAGAAGCTCATTCAAGGAGCTCTTTCAAATCTGGTAATTGCACTCCTAACTTCTATCTGAACAGTATCATATAGTATATAATATATATGTGCAATATGTATTATATATATGCAGTAGTATGTAAAATAAAGGAAAATGGGTAAGCCTGGGTTAAGATACTTTAAAAATCATATTCTGGAATATTTTATTACATTGCTAGTTTTCTTTTGTGTTCATACCAAATGATGCGTAACTAATTTCTAAAACATCTCTAGAGTTGCAGGAGGAATAGTAGATTCCTTTCATGTCCTGGAAATGTGTCTTGGATATTTATATATGTCTGTAGCAAGTACTTTTGATGCTTGGCCTGACAGTTTCACTCTTACATAGGATAGCCAGCCAGCAGGCAAGCGTAAGCACATCGTATTCGATTCAGATGGGGAAAGTGAAGCTGGCGTAGATGAGACGTTGAAAGATGTGAGTTTGGGGAACACGCCTGAAGAAGTAAGTGTAATGGGGGAAAAGTCCAGTATTCTGTAAGGTATTTCCTTATCAATATGATCATGCCTTTTATTCTGTTTTTCATAGTGGAGCAACAGAAAAAAGTAGATAATGTTTGAATTAATATGAATGATTATTTTTTTGTTGTTAACATGAAGCAGGTTTCAAAGAGCTTAGCCATGCATCCATGAAGCTGAAGAACTTGGAGAGCTTGTAAGGATATGAGGCTTGTACAAAAGATATTCTAATTTTGATTGAAAGAAAAACAATGTTTAAGTTCTAGGGCTTACACATCATTAGTTTTGAAATGTCACTGCTTTTAAAGTTTTCAAATTGATATTATGGGTCCAGAGAAATTGTGTGGGACTTCATGCAACTTATATAGTTGAGATCTTATTTAACAGACCCTTCAGGATTTTACTGCCATACTTTCAGCACACTTAAGTACTCTTTTGTGGAATACAACTTCTTGTAACATCACACATTTTTGGTTTGCCAAAGCTTTTAATCACTGTGTCTCTTGGGTTTTTTCTTCATAAATATAACAGGGTTAGGACCATTCTTATATTTAAAATCTTTGTTTCTCACTTTTTCTCCTGTGTAGCACTTTTACAGGTCAATGAATGTATATGGAATTACAATTCCTGCCCTGTATCTTTCCTCTTTTTTTTTTTTGAAGAATCTGTAATTCTGTGGAAAATAACTTTGAAGCTGTTATGTGCTTATCTTCTGGAATCAATGATATTTATCAACAGACTTTCAACTTTCTCTTAGTTTATAGCATGAAGGAGGCTTGTTCAGAGAGAATATAATTAGACATGGATATTTTTAATTTATCTCCCTTGCAATAATTGGAAAGTTGCATTTGTGTACTAAACTCTAATTGTAAAACCTGAGTTATTCTCAATGTCAATATTTTGCCTATGTTAAAATTCAGTGGTCATAGCTGTAAAACAGAGTAGTGTAAGGTGTGTATACAGTGAGATTTGAAACACATGGATCCACCAGTGAGCTGGTTGCTTTAGAAATCAACTTTTTCAGATAAACTGGAAAGCACGTGAACAAAGCCAGTACAGATTTATTTTCAAAAAGTTAAACTGTAAACAGATTCCTTTCTATATTTTCTTTCTGTGTAACAAAGGATGAACCTGCTACTAAAACTTCAAGCAGACTGTTTGAGAGCAGCGAGGATGAGGAAGATGATGGAGATGATGAGAGATTCAAAATTAAGCCCCAGTTTGAAGGCAAAGCTGGTGAAAAAGTGAGTGAGTCCATTACTGTCAGTTAGTTTTCTGCTAAGCCTATGTAACACCACTGCAGAAGAACATAACACGTAGGTTGTACTTGTTGAATGTGGTGTTTGACAAACTTGCAATAGAATCCTCTTCAATAGGGGAAATTGTTGGGGAGCGGGAGGAGCTTCTCTGATGCTGTCATCTTTCACTAGAAAGACATCTGTCTGGAAAAGGCAGTAAGAGCTAAAGGCATTTAGTATGTTGCCATAATGAAAGTAAAAAAAAAGATAGCAAGTGTTGTTGACTTGGTTCTGCAGCACTCACTAGGATCTGTTTCACTTCCCTTAGCTCTTGAAGCTGCAGTCGCGGTTCGGCACAGACGAGAGGTTTCGCATGGATGCTCGATTCCTTGAAAGTGATAGTGAAGAAGAAGGTAAACCTCCTTGTGCTTCCTGGCCCACACTAGTAGTAGAGCCATTTCATGGAGACTTTATTTTGGTTGAAGCAACTTAGGGACTACTTCTGCTTTGGTGATTCCTGGGGAAAAAAAAACAACAACCCTGTACATAGTGTGTATATTGGTAGTTGTGTTTTCTTAAATGTAAATATTGTATAAGTATTTGTAATAGAGCAAGATGTACTGGGTTGATAAATCAGAACTTGAAAATGTTTTTTAATACAGCATAAGACCAGACTCTGTTTAGCAGTATTTTTCACAGGTGAGTGGTGACTTAATTAAAATAATTTTTTTGACCTTTACATTGGTTTTAGTGGATTGTTTTGTGGTGATCTTACAGTCCAGGGATGATTTAGCAGCCTGAGAAAGATATTTTTAAATTTGTTTTAAATAACAGAAAGCAGAAAACCTGAAAACAGTAAAAATGTTTGAAGATCCCCCTTCAAGTTAAATTGTTAACCTAGTTTCAAGATTCAGAATTTGTTTCTGAAACTTAGATTTTGGCATAGTTCTACAGCTACTTTTGTCACTTTAATGTGTTTTTTGTTTGTGCAACTCTCAGTCACTGACAGACACTGTATACACACACACAGTTATGTGATATAATCAGGGAACAAGTTCAGTAACTGACCTGACACTCACATTTAAATAGATGCCCACATGCCCATGACAGGTTTTTCTACAGCACAGGAGAGAAAGCCTCTAAGCAGACTTAAAGGACATGACATGTTGATACATGTGACCTCTTGTAGTGCTATAGTAATATTAGCTATCCAATATTCCAGGCTTACTTAGGTCACAGCAGGAAAAAAGTGTGTGTATTTTTCTCTTAGACACCAAGGATTTGAAGGAGGGTGAGGAAGAAGAGCTTGCAGCAGAGAAAAAGAAAAATCTGCAAATACTGGGAAGCCTCTTGAATATCAACCTGGAGCACCCAAAGCTATCTAAAACGGCCACAAGTGCGAAGAAATTCAGGTATGAATCATCCATTACCAGAAAACAAGGACTTTAGGGAGGCTTAATTTTCGACCATGTTTCACAACTAAATTTTTTGCTGAGCTGACTGAACCTTCTGTTGTGTGCATCTGAAGTCTCCTCACTGCAGCTTCCCAACTTGAGCATCCCTGTAGGTTACACAACTGGTACTTACTATTTTAGGGGCGGGGGGAGAATCAGATACCTGTTTGAGTTTCTTCCACTGTTTTTTGAATGATTAGATTGTTGTTGATAAAGATTAATATTAGAGTAAGTCCTTACCTATGCAAGATACCTTTCTGTTGTCTGTGGAGACAAACTGAAGTTGTCTTAACATGCAAGTGGAGCAGTAGGTCAGTAAGCTGGAGCCTAACTGCCATAGCAGTTAAGAAGATGATTGATTTCTGTGTTCTGGATGTGTTTAGCCTCAAAGCTTGGTTTTGGTGGAGTTTTGGTTTGGTGGTTTTATTTGATTTATCTGTATTCCTGCTTTAGAGAAGCTTCCTTAGGTTAGGAATTTGTTATGTGTTGCTGTAGAACATGCTGTAGCCTTCATTAGAGGATGATGAGAGAGGTTTGGAAATGTACTATTGGAAGTGTTGTAGCACGTAACTGTGTTTTAACAGAAACTGGTCTATGGACCGAATTGGTAGAAATTAATAGTGTTAAGGGTAAGGCAGTAGTGTGCAATCAGTAAACTTTTACTGACAATCACTACTGGAGTTGCATCAATTAACTGCTGACTGCCAAATACCATTGTGACAGCTGCACAATCAGATTTAATTCTGTGCCTATTGTATTGCAATAAGGTGGTGTGGGCTCTGCTATAGGAGCATTGGGGTCAGTCTAAACCTTGGACTGCTTTAGCTGATAGTCCACACAATGTCTAGATAGTAAGAGAAGGGCCTAATATGGGGGGTTGTTTATTTTGGATGTTTTTATCTCCTCCTGGAGCATTCAAACTTATGCAGTGTTTGGTAATAGAAGAAATAGATCTGGGTAGATATATCAATACAGCTATCCATACTGATATATCTATATAACACCTGCAGGTATAAACTTAGTGCATAATAGGTACCACTTGAGGTCAAAGTTTCTATGAAATTTACAGCTTGTTTAAGGGAACTTCTGTTCACAATTTTTTCTTACCTGGATACTGACTAGCCAGTGCTTTCTAAATGCCAGTTAAGTTTTGAATAGATTCGGAGCTTTTATTGGTAATGTGAATTGAAATCTGACTGTAAACATTTAGGGTAGCTGTCAGTCAAGCATTTACCAAGTCAGATGTTTCTTCTCTTCCTTTCTATTTTTGCAGAGATATTAATGCCCTCCGCTATGATCCCACAAGGGAGGACCACGCAGTTTTTGAAAGGAAACCAAAAGTTACAGAAAAGGAGAGGTAACATTACAGCTTGGTAACTATTAACTCTGATGTTTCTTCCCATGGAAGGACTGCTGTATCAGAAGACTGAGCTTGAAACTATGCAGACTGCTTGGGTTTTTTTAGTTCCATTACTGCTAAAATCAAGATATAATAAGAACTGTCAGCCTTAAAAGCACCATATCATGTCATCTTTTCTAGTCCATCTACTCTCTGCATGACTTGCTTTCTCACCTTCAGGCTATTTTTTTTTGATTCAAGTCATGGACTGTATAATTTGCAAATCAGTGAGGAAAAAAATAATAGCTCTTAGCATTTCTTTTGTCAGAAAAGAAATCTGTCCTGAGTATCTTTCTTAATATGCTATCATATATTAATATAAGTGAAAAGTCAGGATGTGACTAATTACAAAGTATACTTGTTCCTGCCTTTAGACTCAAACCTCAGATATTTCCCCAGTTTTTACCCTTGAAGGCAGTGGGTGGATTGCAGGAGGCAAAAAGACATCGGTCAAAACTCTAAGCCAAAAGGGTAGTCATGCTGCTCTGTAAGCCTGCTTGTGGCAGTAGGGTATTTCCTGTTGCCAGAACTGGGAGTTGGTAAGAAAGGAGGAAAAACCCAAGAACATACAACAAAAAAACCCCACCACTCAAATAGTGCAAGTGAACTACTCATTAATGTGCTTAGATAAGTTTGGAAAGAAGTTGACTCTTGGGGAAACTTTTCTTATAAAAATATGTGCTGTGTTACTATCCTTTAACTATCTCATTTCAGTAAAGCTAAAAGGAAGAAGAAGAGGGAAGAGAGTGAGAAACTACCTGAAGTGTCTAAAGAAACATATTATGATATTGCTGTTGATTTAAAAGAATTGTTTGGATCTTCAAAGAGCAAAACAGAAAAAACAGAAGAAATACCTTGGGACAAAGATGATGCTGAGGACACCAACCCACCTGAACATTCAGGACCCAGCACTCAGGACTCCAGCGGTTTCACGTTTTCCTTCTTTGGAGACACAGAGGAGTCAGGTGCAAAAGAAGGTAACAGCAGAACTCACATGAAAGAACAATTCCTACTGGGTAGCTTATGTCAGGTGTTGTAGAGCAATGTGTGAAATCCATTATGTAGAAACCCAGAGTTCAGGGGATTTTCAGAGGTAAAAGTCAGTAATTAGGCAAAATCATTATGATTTCTTATTCTTGCAAAGGTGGTTGTAGTTCAATTACAGTGTGTTCATGCTTGCATCCCAGGAATTGAGAGGGATATTTAACTGGGGGGGGGTTTGAACAGTTGTTTATACATTTCTCAAATAGGGAAGGAGATGATTTTCCAGTCAAATCAGATCTTGTGTAAACCACAAGTATGTTAATTAAGAAGTGCTGAGTTGACCCCAAGATCCAAGAATATTTTAATATGCATTTCATTTTATTATACCTTTAGAAATTTGAAACAGAATGGTACATGATTATTGAGGTGTCCTAACCTAATCTTAAGTCAAATGTTACAAAATCAAGATGAAAAAACCTGAAATGAAGTCACTGAAATGAAGAAACTGTATGAAGTTAAGTGAAACACAAACCCAACAAAGAACCCCAGCCCCTGCATTTCAGCTGACCTCAGAAAGTGTTTGGTGTCTTCTGAATGCAGTAAATGTGGATGTCTCTAGAATGAAGCAGAAAATACCTGAGCAGAGCTTTGGTTTAGAGTTCAGAGTCCTCAGCACTGAGGACCCTGCTTGAGCACAGTGTCTCTTATTGGCCAGTAGGAGTAATTACTGGTTGATGTTGCATAAGGATCCCGTTGGATCTGTGCTAGCTGCTGTGTGGCCACAAACACAGATGTGAAGTCTCTGTTGCATGTACTTCAGTTGCTTAGGTGATTTTTATGATTACTTTTGGTTTTGTTAACTGGACTTAAGATTGTGTTGCATGGAACCCATGAAGCAGCTCTATGTGGATAGTTTTGTTTTGGGATTTTTGAGTGCAAACAATGGGTATTTTGCAGATAACTTAAATTTGCAGATGCTCAGTTTCCCCAGTAGAATTTTCTGGTAGCTTTCCTTGAATAAAATACTGTTTGTGTTTCATAGTCTAGTTACTGTTGGGAAACTGTTTTATGTTTCCAGAGAGTGGCAGTACAGGAGCAGTCTTCTCTGTTCTAGTCATCCGGGCAAGTACTGTACTCATACACCCAAAAAACCCCCAAAACCCCTATGTACCATGGGTTAGTAACCTCAGGCCTTCTGGTCAGGTGCAGTAGTAAGGGCTCAGGTATGCGTTCAGGTTACCATGTGTAAACTGGGCTTCCAGCAACTGTCAGCATACCCTGTAGGCAGGAACACACGTGTGAACGCAACATAGGTTAAACACACTGGAAGAACGAGGTATGGCATTCTCTGTGTGTGTTTGCAAAGGAAGTTACTAAGGTGGATCACAGTGAAAGAGCTTTTATTCCAATTCTGCAAAACAAAAGTATGATGGGGCACAATTGCTCCCACCTTGATAATGATTGTTAGGGTTCTTTCACATCACTCCAACCTAGGGACAAGCTCCTGCACTCTCTTCCTGTGCTGTGATGATGCTAGTTGTGAATTTTGAGGATAAACTTGACATGAGAAAGCAAAGTAAATTAATCCCTGTGTAAAGCATGATAGATAAGGAGGACAGAAACACCCCCTCTCAGTTGAAATCTGGGTGTTTTTTTGGTTGGGGGTGGGGAGGGAAAAATATGTTGTTTTGGGTTTTATCAATTTAGGTATTTCATTGTGATGTAGAAGCTTTGATGGCAAATAGGGAAATAATCTGGGTTTTTTTGTTGTGGTATTATTGCAGAGCCCTACATAATTGAAACAATAAAACCTGTAAAAGTCACATGGCAAGAAGATCCACGTTTCCAAGACAGCAGTTCTGAGGGTGATGATGAACCAGAGCCATCAGAAAGTGAAAGGGACAAAGAAATGCAAGTTATATTTGTATTTGTTGTCTACTTGTAGTACTTTGCTATGAGAGTATTACAGCAGCTTTTGAGTCATGGGAGACTAACATCTTCATTCCACGACTCCAAAACAGTGGAAGCTTGACTAAAAGTCAAATATAAATTAAGTTTTTCAAGGAATTTCTTTTATAGAAGGCTGTATTTGGTTACTGTGGATAGTGTTCTTCAATGCATGCTATTTCTCTGAAGCGTTACACGTTTAATTTGTGTTAATGGAATTTGACAGTAACTTTTATGATACTAAAATTCCTTTGTGCTTGTCTAGGCTTTTCTCTTTACCACAGACAGAAAGTACTAGATTTTTCTTCTTCTCTAAAGACGATGAACGACTAAGAGGTATAACAGAATTGATTTACCTTTTTTAACTCTTTTCTGAAATTGAGGGGAAAAAATACTGTTTAGTTATTAATGTTTTGTGGTTAAAACACAGATAAGAAATTTAGGAAGGAAAAATTGCAATTTTCCCTTATTTTTTGTGGTATAAATTGTAGTAGCACATTCCTTGAGAAAGTCCTGGTAAAATGAAAGCTCAACAGCTCCCTTGCTTCCCTGTTTTCAGATAATTGCCTAATATGTCGCTGGCATTTTAGGGCTTAAGAAAAAAAAATCACTTGACAGGTTGTTTAGATCTTTTGGATCCTTAGAGGCATTTATATCTGATCTTTAACCTCTTTCTGTGTTTCTGGTGTTATCATTAGGACTATTGAATATTAACCACATACAGCCATGTGGTTCCTGATCCTAAATAATGCTGGGGGTTTTATTGTGCACTTAAGGAATTTCATAGTTAAAACAGCCCATGGCCCAAGAACCTCACAACCCGCTGAAGCAATTGCTTTTTGTACTTTTATGTAGTAACTTTATCAGGTCAGCCTTAAGTGTTTCCCAAGATGTGTTAGATAACTATCATTAAATGCATGTGTAAAAGTTACTGCGTTAATACGGTTACTGTACAGGAATCTTCCAGACTGTCTAATTTACACTGCTTGTTAAGCTGGAGCTCTGAATCCTTAGCAGGCATAAATTTTCTTGGGAGGAGTGGGACAGTGGTGCTGAGCT
The DNA here is from genome assembly GCA_027925045.1 of Hypotaenidia okinawae. NCBI lineage: Eukaryota > Metazoa > Chordata > Aves > Gruiformes > Rallidae > Hypotaenidia > Hypotaenidia okinawae. Next base: position 4,011,992 of record BSDF01000011.1, read on the forward strand.
TTTAATGAAGCAGATGCTCTTTCACTGCAATTTGTATTTCAACATATTAAGGGAAACTGCTGCTGTAATTCATAATGTTTCTGCTTGAGCCAACCGTGCTGTGGGGGCAAGAGAGGAAGAGGAAGAATAGGCCTTCTGGCTTGATTACTGTCTTGCTTGTGAGATTTGCAAACAGCAGCATATTCAGAAGTGTTTAACTGTATATTAATTTGTTGTTTGTGTTTTAGAGGGCCCTAAATTATTTTGTAGATCAGTAGACCTCAGTGAAGAAAAAGATGATTGGGAAGACCGTCGTAGAGTATTGCTTGAGGTGAGTGTTTTAACATCTGTTACTCAGTAGCTGCGACTGAAAGCTCAGCATGAGGAGGGAACACAGCTGCTTATTTGCTTAATTTGCATTAAAAATTAATTCAGGACCTTTAGAAGGGCTTGAAAGCTGATAATTATCAGGGAACTAATTTTTTTAGTATATTGGTGTGTATAGCATCATGTTGTGTCATCCAGTCAGGTAAATTGAATATATTATACTGGACCAGCTGCTTTACTGCATGTGGGGGAAAAAAAAGTGTTTGAAACAGGTGGATTTAGAAACTTCTCCTAATATTAATATTGAAATTCTTTCAGGAATGCCGGAAGAAGCACAAGGATGCAAGAAGGAAAGTGAAAGCAAAACAATAAATCTTTGTCTTACTGGTCAGAAACGTTTCATGTTTCTTCTTTAAAGAAGTTGGAGGAAAGCATCCCTCTGAAAATTCTAGTCTTTCAAACATCTAATAGGACATACTACTGGAAGAGACTGTTAAACTTTGTTTCTAAATAGGTACATGTTTGTTGTGCCAATTCAGGCCTTGTACCAAGGTTTGGGATTTTTTTCTGTTATTTAAAACTTACTTGCTACTTTGCAAGATTCTTGACAACAGCTGAACCGTGGGGTTATTTTGCTGTGTTCTAAGGCACTGGTGCTGAACAGGGCTAACAGGGCAGGGAGCTCCATGTCTGTATAACTGTATAACCTGTACTGTGACAAACAATACAAATCCTGTTTGTAATTTGCTTTAAAAACATTTGGAATGCATTATTTCCAGAGTAAAAGTTCACCAGAAGCTTATGAAAATACACATGTAACAGGGAAGACTCATAAAATGTGCAGCTTTGTATTTCTTCACAGAACAGATTTTTCTACTTTTTGAGTGTATACATTAATAAATATAACAAAGAAATGTTGCTGATGGAATTCCCTTGTTGAATGAAGGCGCCATCTTCCTCCCATGATGATCCATCAGCTTCTCCAGCAGCAATTGCTACACATTCTTACCATGCAGGCAGCTGAGGCCGTGGAAGCCAGCACAGATGGTGTCTTTATAGATGCAGCTCCTGTGGAACCAGGCGTGCTTGCATGCAGGGCACACCAGATCCTATGACAGCCTGTGCTCCACAGGTTCCAGGCAGATAAGGCAGGTGGTGTCCTCCTCCGGAGTCTCCACCACTTCCTGCTTGGGACTGTGCTCCCAGCAGAAGGTCCTGGGGCAAGAGGCAAGGGATGGGTGAGGTGGGAAGTGCTTGGAAGAAGGGTGATTTTTTAATGTATATACATCTTGCAAAGGCTGGGGAACAAACATTACCTGTATAGCGCAGAGTACTGGGTGATGCATTCACCCAACACGGCACAGGGGAGATGGAAGCTGCGGTTGCAGCTCCTCTGCCAGCAGGTGATGGTGGCCCCGCTCTGGCCACAGACAAAGCAGTCCTGGAAAGAGCACAGCAGCCCCCATCAGCGGCAGCCTCAGGGCCTCTATGGCCAACCCCACACCTCTGTGCAGGGAGCATGATGTGGCTGCTGCTGGGCCACAGCCCGCAGATCTGCCTGGCCAACGAGGCTCCTGGGCTGCAGCCCCTCTGGAGCTGCTGGGAGCAAGGTGTTTGCCCCAGAGCTGGTTGGAAGGGCTGGGCTTGCTTTCTTGGGCTTGGAGCTAAGTTACCGCAACTTACCACAAACCTTGCTCTTGTCAGGGCCTCACCTTCCACACTGCCTGCTGCATTGTGTGACACATCTGTGGCCACCTGCTGCCCTCCATGCCTTGGGCACAGGCAAAATCCAACTGGGCCACCTGCTCCAGGGGACCCTGCTTGAGCAGGTGTTTAGACTAACTGGTGTGAAGAGCTGCTCTCCTGGGGCCCACACACCATTGTTCTCTCTGCATTCATTTCCTGCTTAGGGGTGCACAACATAGCTGTAGTGGAGCTGTTTTACAGGCTTGGTTTTGCTTTTTCTGAGTATTAGAAGCTGAAAGCCCCAACTCCAGTGCAAGAGAGAGACATCAAGCCAAGGAAGGACAGAGGCTGGTGAGGCAGAAATAAAAGGCATTGAAGGAGGATGAAAAGGAGAAGGGGGAGGAGATAGACTAGGAAAAACTCTTCTCATTAATGGAAGTCCATAACTGGGGAAGTACACTGCTGAGATAACAAAGCTGTAAACGGCCTTTTCTTGAGAGGGCCAAGTTAGAGGACAGAAGATCAGAAAAGCAAAGAGCTGAAGTATTGAAAGATGAAGATGAAAAACTGTTTTTTCTCAAGTTCTGTTCTGTTTTCTTTCCTTTGCTTTCTGAAGTTCTTCTGACTCATGGTTTTGGTTTGGTTTTTTTTTTTCCTGTCTTCAGAATTAATTTTGCATTGTAGAAGTGTGAAAACAGATAGAAAAAATGCCTTCACTTACTCTCACATGTTCTTTGGCAAACTGAGGAGATAAGTTTTTAGGTAGCAGGCTTGAAAGCCATGAGATCAGACTCAATTTTTAAATACCTTGGAGTTTCATGCTGCTTTGAGAAGATCTTAAATTGAGCTGGGTTTTGTGGGGGATGGTTCTTTCTGAGGCTAGGAGGTCATCTTAGTTGTAACAGATGCTACATTTTGCAGTATTGCTGGCCTGCGATTTCCGCACACTCTTATTTTCTCCTAAGGATTCCTGTAGCATTGATGTTCTAACACACTGCTTTCCTGCCACCTGGAGCTTTGCAACACAAACTGCTGGACATCCTGAGAGACCCAATGACATGCTACTTACAGCAGTGTAGACTTTCAATCAAGATGAATCCTTTCAGGCCATTCTGATGGGCATTAAACAAAGAAATGGGTACATCAAAGCCCCAAATTAGCAAAGGAATTAAAGTGCTGGGCACCTGCTGTCAGCCCTTCTGACTTCACTGGTGTTTGTGCAGCACTTCTGACCTGCATGTGTTTTCATGAAGGATGGATGGAGAAGGTGAAGGAGCACTAAGCTGCAATCTCTTTGCCTTTTACAGCAGGAATGTGTTTGTACCTGTTCACACCAGAGAACCTATTATGCAGTTGTACACTACTAGAAAATCCCCTTTCTGTCAAACCTGTGCATAAGCACAAGTCAACGCTGATGCAAGATACCTGAGTTGGTTTGCTACCAGTCAGTCCTTTCCTGAAATCAAATCACTCCGATTACTCAGCATGTTTTAAGAATAAAGACTGTTACATCAAATAATTTTATTAAATTGATGTGACTGGCCAAAGGAATACCTGACTGCTTTTGAAAAGGCTTTATATATATATATATATATATGCAAAATTATGAGTGTGACACATTTCAATGTCTTAAAATTTAGTAGGGTTTTTTTTTTTTCATAATAATCTTTCCTCTGTCATGCTGGAGGATATGGAATGTTTAGTGCCTTTGTTCAGCCTTCCCTTTCATTCCCGCTGTCTTGTGCAAAAGCTCTTCCCTCCTTACAATTCGATGGTTCCCCCTGTGGCATTTAAAGTTGGCTGTTTGGAATATTGTATCTAGTTATGTCACTGGCTCCAGGTATTGAAAATAGGAAGCGCTTCACCAGCAACACTTGGTCTGTCAGCAAGATCCCCGGAGGCAATAGCTGTCGTGTCACTGCTCTGTCGGTTTCCTCCTGACGGTGGCATCAGTTGTACAAAGGTTGCGGGGTTGGAGGTGCAGGGTGGGGGAAGGAAGGGACCATTGCACATCAGTCACCCCCTTGGCTCTTCCCTCGGTATGCATTTTTCCTTTTTTGCCAGGTTCACTTCTGCTCAGCTCTGTGTTGTCTCCTCGGACACGGGGAGCTTCCATCACCTGGGGGTTCTGCTGCGCGTGGCTCAGGGTGGCTGGTTCTCCACTCTGGGGGCCTCCTCACACTGCTTTGTCAGTGAAACGATGTGCCTGCATGTGGGCAAACTGCATCGTTATTAGGTCCACAGGCACATCAGGTAACGAACTCATTTGTTGAGACTGATGGTTGTGTTTTTCTGAACCTGAGTTAGTACAGGTGACAAACAGCCCAGCTCTAAAAGTCAGCCCTGCCACCTTCCCTGCTGTCACCCTGATGGCACGTTGGGTGTGCTTTCAGACTTTGTGGTGATGGTGACAAAACAAGGAGGGAACAGGAGAGACCAGTTGCTTCCAGAAGCGATCCCTAGCGCTCCTTTATGTAATAGCTGCCTGTTTCCTTCTCCTCCCTCAATGTACGTCACTTGCCCAAGTGCACGCTCTCCCTGTCCCTTCCCCAGACAGCTTGATGCATGAAGCACCTTTGAAAAACAATTTGAGCAGCACAGCAGGTTAGGAACAACCATGGAACGTATCATGAGCCGTCTCTTTGCTGAAAGCCAGTGCTGTTTTAAACCAGCATTTCATTACCACGGGTCTATTAACATCCATTTTGTATAATCCCAAAATAGCCTGTTCAGCCTGGGCGTGAGGACGTTCTCCCTAAAGGTCCTTGGAGCCTGAGGCTACATCTGTGCTATGTTCAGAAGGCGTATCACTAGTTAGCTTTAATCCAGCTGGACTCAGTACAAGAGTACTCAAATAGTAACACAGAGTTCAGTGTCGTCTAGCAAGCCAAACAAGTGTCCAGGCATCCCAGGAGGCTTCTGCAACTTGAAGCAGTGAAAGGTGGACCTAGCCTGGCTGCTACAGTCATCTTACTACAGGGTAGCACAGAATGAGCATGGTAAGAGACCTTTTTGAAGGACGGCAGAGTAAGAATATCATTCACACCATTAGGACCCAAATTCTTGAGGGCTTGGTCATGCTACTGACCTACTTAAATGTTTGTGTGTCTGTGTATTCAGCACAGTAGCTGAATGCAGTTCCTGAATAAAGCAGTTATGTAGATATATTTCCCTAGAAGCAGAAGGGTAAAATGCATTAGCGTAAGAACTTGTTACTAGCCCGTGTCTGGTGCCCACCAATGGCCTACCTGCTGTGGGTTAGTACAGAGCAGCTGTTACGCAGCTGTACTTTAACTGTAGTGATGCAGTCCTGTGCCCAAGCTGGACAACTAATGGGGGTACATTACCTTTGGAAAGACAGAAGTATTACCTGGCAGCCTCTGATGGTATTACTGTATTTAAAAGATCAGATGCTTGTCAGAAGAGATGGCAGCGAGCATGAGCATGTTGTTACCCTGTGTCAGATGCAGGATAACGAGGTAAAACTTAACCACAAAAGCGATTTAGGGTAATTCATTTTACATTGCATCATCAGTTTCCATGATTCAGCTGAGAAGGGGTAATTCATTGTAACTTGCTGACTTGTTTTAATCCAAAGCAGTAAGCCTTGAAACACTGGAGAGGAGAAGTGCCTTGAAAAAAAATACCACATGCACACAGAGATATATACACACACACGCTTGTTAGACAGTGGTTAACAGTCTGCCCTGCAAATCAGGAGGTGCTGCAGCTTGCACCAAAGGCAGCAATGGTCATCTTACAGGCATTGTGGTTTTATGTTTTCGTGTTTTACTTTAGATGGTGCTGACCAAAAATGAAGATTCATTCTTATTTAATTCACTTATGAATGAATATATTTGGATTTGATCCCCTTGCCCTGGAGAATGGCAGTCTGAGACCCAGATATAACACAGTCTGAAACTAATTCCTAAAAATTCCTACTTTCTAAATGCAAACATGCTCAAAATCTCAGTGTAGATAACTTCTGTGCAGAAGGTCCTTGTTTTAAATGTCTGATTGTTGAAATGATATCCTCAACTACTATGGCCAGGTTAAAATGTTAATTCTGCATTTGCTAATTATATTCAGAAACGTTTGGTCTGTTGGCCAGTATGCCGAACAGTGTTTGGTGGGTTGTTGTTGTGTTTTCTTGTTTTGAGAAAAAGCATGAAAGCATCAATGAAAACATAATGTGGATGACAAGCAGTAGCTGTACTTGTGGAACGAAGTGCATTCTGTAGTGTGTTAAAAGTTGTGGGGAGTTAGGTAGCAGGAAAGAGCAGCTACTCTGTGGTCCAGAGGGGCAGTTACACCAGCGGCAGGTACGTCCTATGTTGATTTTAAAATCTGCTTGCCAGCTAATTTGGGCAGAGAGGTAGAGATCTGCTCTCTGATATTTTAGGGATTATTTTTCACTTTTCATCCCTTCCCAGTTTGCCCTGGGCCCCGCGCCAGCTCCCGGCTGGCATTGCCTGGTTTGTGCTGACTGAGGCTGAGGTTAAGCAGGCTGGCGCAACTGAAAGCACAACTTGCCAGTGGGTAGGTTGCACCCAATGATTGATTTCTGAGCAAAGAAGCCAAAGGAGTATTTTTTTTTCCTACCATCCAAGACACCTTCAAAGGACTCCCTGTTCTTTGGCATGGAAAGGTTTGTAACTTCCCAGCCATACTACGTGCCTACTCCTCTTCCATGTATCCGTGGCTTGCTCTTTCTGTTAGAAGTTACAATCCAGTGCAACCAGAGCAGCAGATAGTAAACCTTTCCTGCATAGCTTTCATCTCTGTAATGGAATGAGAAGTCTCTCAATATCCATCAATATCTTTCCCATTAAAGTTTGATTTTCCCCATGTTTTCAGAAGCAGTTTTTACAGTGTTTGAAACAGCTCTACTAGGAATTACAACTACTTCCAACATCAGTTTTGTTAGAATATGTGTGAGCAGAGTATTTCTGCTTTTCAACTCACTTCACATGCATGTGTTTTAATGTAATTTGGTTTTGCAATGTTCTGCTCTTTAAGAAAACCTGGACACACCTCCTCTATGATCTTTATTTTTCTACCTTCAGAACATACTGTATTTAACGTTCAGAACATTGAAGGCAACACAGTCTGGCTTTTGTTCTCTATTTTCATTTTATGCTTTGTTAAATATAAATGCCATATAGCTAACTGAATGCTACAGCTGTTTTCCACTATGATAACCTATAGTATTCATCTTCTATGGGAGATAATCTATCCTGTCATTGTATAAAATATCATGAAAATGATAATTCTTTAAAAGGAGAAAGTGGGGCCTGTCTCTTGGAAGTATTCTTGAAGAATACTGCCAGTTAAAACAACAGAGGCATTTTCGGGGTGGTTTTCTTTAAAGAAGGAAGAACAAAGATGTTACAGACTTGAAAAGGTTGTTATGCTTCAAAAAAGAAAAAGAGAATGTGATGTTAAGACGTGCATGGATTCACTGATGAGAAGACTGAGGGAAGTCTCTGTGTTACAATATATGACTGGAGCTTGAGTGTGACTGATTAAACCTCTGGCTTTTTAACCCTGACATGTAGTTTGAAAAAAACCCAACTAATAGTTTTTCTCATGCCCATTTTAATTCCTACTTATACATAAATTAAAACTATTTTCCTCCTTAGAACTGCTTTTTAACTTCTTTGAGATGAAGCTGGTGTGTAAGATGCCATAAGTAATTTGGATCAACTTGCAACCTGTATATTTTCAATGCAGATGTTAATGTGGGTTATTGGGATGTTGCTTTAAACCAAGGTACTTGGTAGTTGATTAGGATAGCTCAGAACACACTGAAGTCTTTCTTCAAGTTAATGTTTAATTAAGTTGCCTAATCATTTTGTTTGCAGTGTGCTCTATGGAATTATAAACCAGTCCTTTCACAGTGTAAGCTACAAGGAGTTGCAAGCTATACCAGACTTTACATTAGATAGCTCAAAAGCTGCAGCAATCACCTCAGTGAAGATGGTTCTGTAAAAAGTAATTCCTGGGAGGAAGAAGGCTAAGCAACACACCGACTGCTTAGGGATGGACATACCCTATTGCTGAGACAGGCACTGCTGGGCAAACGCAGACAATAGCTTGTAAATAGTTTTGGGGAAGGAAACAAGCTCCTGTTGAGTTAAAAATAATTCTAATGCTTTTTAAAGGCAGCTAGGGATCAGTTTTTATGTGTGAACTTAAGTTGAGCCCCCATTCCCTAAAGGGCCTGCCTAGCCCTACCCTCTCACAACCACAGGCCTCTCAACTACAGCTTAAATGAGAGGGTGTGCCCATACTGTTTAATTAAATAATGGTGGTAAGATGAAAACAATTGTGGCTTCATTCATGGCATTCTTACAGACATAAGTGCTGGGCTAAGGTATTGCAGCTCCTCGTGTAAAGAAACCAAGGTAAAGTTACTTGTTCAATGCAGTAGGAAAAGAATTATTCACGTATCTGTCAAAAAAATAACTTCTCTGTAAAATTCTGTCCAAACTGACTAATTTTAAGAAGCCCTGATTTGTTTAAATATGGTGTTAACAGTGCTGTCCTCATGGCATTGAATTTCAGCTGGAAAATAAATGGCTCTTTGCATTGCTGTTGAACTAAGATGTTGCTGGGCTCTGCTCTTCAGAGTTGGTCATGAGATTCTGTCTTGAGAAGCGTGTGAAGTTCATGGGTCACAGGGGAGTTTGCTGTAATTGTTTGCCTTCTGAGTGGTAAGGAAGCAGATGGGTTGGATGACACTGCCTCGCTGAGTTGCTTTTTGTGGGTGTCACCACCTTCTGATCTAATTGTGTGTGTATGTGTGTGGTTTGGTTTTTCTTCATTGGTGGAGTTCAAATGGTGCTGTATGTGCAAACACAGCTTCCAAGGAAATGAGATCCTGGTAGATGTTTCTCCTTTGGCTACACTGCAGAATTTATCTTACCAGTAACATGTCTGTACACACAACTGTTTATTTTATGGCTCTAATGTTGCAGAGACCACCTGTGTGTATCTGACAACTGCCATGTGTGATGGACTCCTGTGGGGAAGGGCTCGTAACTTCTTGTCCAATTACTTCTTATAACTGGAGAAGAATGTTCCTACTCCACACAAGTGAATCCAGTTTTAGTGTTGAAGACTTAAATCCCACTTGCCACTGAAATCTGCGTGCGAGGTCTTTCCCATTGACACTGGTTTTGAAGATGACACCTAAAGCTGTAACAATTACACTATCAATGGACCTCAATTAACCAGACAGCCTTATTAATTTCTCCTATTTAATCATACGTGGAAAATGTTCTCAGTAGTTTGGCCTGTTTCTTGGGATCATTCACAGTAGTTGTTGTGATTTAAGTGCACTGTTGAACCCCATGGCCCGCTCAGGGCTTGGAATAGTGGTGTTCATTTTATTAAGTTTCTGGATTTTGTTCCAAATTCAATGTTGCTCTGCATTAGACTAGGAGCTGAAGAGGTAATATGTTAACTTTTCCACTTCATGTATTCAGCAGCAGGTATTTTTGCATTACTATTACATGCACTAGGGTTTATCTTAGACTCTCAATGAAAAGAGTTAATGCTGGAACAGCTGAGATTTTTAGACTCTCAGGTATGATCTTGTCAGGGCTGACTTTATTACAGAGGTCACACAAAAAGGAAGAAAAAAAATTAAACCAAACAACAAAAAAAACCCCGAACCAAACCCTAAATCCTTTAAAGGTATCTTACTCGTAAGCCTATGGCTTGTTTTCTTTTAGAAGGGGGTTTAACTAATTTTTTGGTTTAGTACCTTTTGAAATTGCATCACCTTGGTCTCTCTCCTTCCCCTCTTACAACAATCATGCAGCTTTAAAAGATTTTATTGGCCAACACACCATCAGGAATTTGAACCATGTTCTATTGCTTTGGAAACAGGAACTAACATAACAGAAGTTAATGCAAAACATCTATAGGCTAAGGTTTTCTGCCCACACAGTGCTTAATTTTTGGGAGGTGTATGTTCTCAAAAAAACTAGTTATTCCCCTCTTAGCTTGAGGGGGGACACTGGTTGAGGATTTGGATTGAGTAAAGCTTGCTGTGCTGCTGCATTACTCTGCTGTAACCGGGAGCAGAGCTTGCTACGTGTGGTAGGAGCAGGCAGAGTCTGTGTAGCAACAGCTCTTCCAGCCAATGAACAGAGATGTTAGATAAAGTGGAAGCATTTGTAGGACTTCCTCTGCTTTTATTTTTAATACGCTCGCTCCTCATCCCCTCCTCCTCCTCAGGCATAAGGTTTCGCTCGGGTTTGTGCCGTAGAACTTGGGTAAACCAAGCCCTTCCTGCTTAATCCTTGAGTTGTGACCTGTATCTCCAGGAAAAGGGTCTGTATTTTGCTTTCCCCTGCCTCTCTGTAAACGGCTCTGCAGTGCCAGCTGTACGGAGCGGCCAAGTAAAATGTCTGAATTCCTGTGTACACCCTTTGATGAGGACTTGGGAGACAGCGGACAGGCTTTATTAGCACTTACTGCAGTTTCCCAACACCCATTCTGATTAAGAAGTAAAGGCAGTGCTAGAAAGCTCCTGCATACAGCACAGCGTAACTCGGAGCCTGTCGTGGGCTGCGGGTAAGGCTGGTGTTAATGAGTTTCCTCTGCGGAGATGGAGGGGGCTGGAGAGCTAACACAGACGATGCTGGCAAGCAGCCTTGCACTGTGAGGGAAGGGGAGAGGTTAAGCATTCACACAGGTTAGAAAAGCTAGTGCTGAGGAACTGGCCCCACCTTCCAGGTATTTAAGACAGCTGGATGCACTGGGTAGGAGAAATATGGAGGAAAGGGATCTCTGTATCTCCTGTATATTACTGTGCTTTGGTACAGAGGAAAACTAAGCCTTTTCCTTAAATTAAATTCACATTTGCTAAGCAAGTAGGTAATTGTTCACCCCTCCTTCCATCTCCAGACCAATTAGCAGATTTATTTGGCACCGTGATAGCAAGCAGGGTCTTTGCTGTGGTAGCCGACAGTAACGGCAGTTGAGTTGTAGGGAAGATACATATGGTATCTCTTTAAAAGACAGGCTTTTCAACACAGAGGCCCTTTGTGTGGCTGGGTAACCTGACCTGCTGCTTCTGACAAGTCCCTGAATTTACTTTTATGGCATTTCATATCCCGTAGTCTTGTTTGCATTTGTGTTTAAAATGCTGCCTTACCCAAAGACAAAAAGACAGGGTGCTGCTCAGCTGCCAGGCTCAGAGGTAGCTGAGGACGCTGGTCTGTGATCATACAACAGAATGTGGCTCGTTTGGGAAATGAGCAATCCCTTTGGCAAATAAGCTCCCTGAAACATTATGTGTGGTGTTCCCAGTGCTCATCTGAAGAAAGGTAGGACCTTTACTTTGTTAGAATCATCAGTATTAAAGTTGTATCTTGGGTAACTTATTTAGCTTAGGAATATGGGGTATCATCACTTACAAGGTAGTCCTTTGCTCTTGATTTTGTAAAAACAAGTGGGCAAACGTGGAACTTCTCTTTCATTTCCACAAGTGGAGCATTTGTGGGTTTTTTCCACCCAAGTGTCAATGCACATTGCTTTTGCAGGGGTACAGTTTCAATCATGTTGCTGCAGTTCTCATAAGACAAGTGAGGAAACGGGCTGTGTGCCGAGCACTCACTGGATGACACTTGCAAAGCATGCTCTGCACTTTCCTTCCACAGAAAGGCACAGCGTAGCCCATCAAGTGGGGAGATGAAAGCACATCTGATGAGTACATGCTGCATGGTTGCACAAGGCCACAGAACATGGCTGGAAAGGAAGCAGTTACAGGTGCAGGTTCTATAAAGCAGGCAACAGTCTACTAATGAAACGTGACATTGATAAGAAGTAGTTACTGCTTTTGGGTGCCACGTGATGACAGCTGTACATGAGGGAGTTATGCAAATTTGCTGTGGTACATTTTCAATAACGCAGTGAAGCTAGCCTGTAAAACTGGCTTTTTAGCCTGGCATCTATATGGGCACTGTCATGTTTCAGTAGCATTCAATTACAGGTTTTCTTTTTGGCAGATGTTGTATGGTTTTGGGTCTGCTCCTCTAACTGGTGTATATTTCATTGACTTCTGTATGCATTACTAAGGCGTGTATGTGATTGGAGATAAAAGATTTTGGTGTTCAGAAAAAGCAGTAGGTAGTTGGATGTGCAGAAAAGATCACTGACCAACTACTCGTTCCTGCTATCTATTTGTTCTTGGCAAGAGAAGAACTTCTGTCAAGGAACTAAAAACTTCAGCATAATTGGCTGTGGGAGAGAAATACCACTTTGATTCTGTTGCTTTTGTTACTGAAAGCAAATAACTATTCTGCAAATAGCCAAAACAGAACTCTGAAAGTTTGTGTCTCTGTGTAGATAGACCATCGTCCTTGAAACGTGTGGGGTTAGTGCTTTCCCTGTCTAGTCTCTACTTTCAGCTCTTCTGAGGAGATACTGTAAGACAACTCTGCAGAACCCCCAGAGAAAAACACAACACAACTTAGACCTTCTTGTTGTTTTCACTATTCCTGCTCATTTCTGATGATCTACCAAGCTTGGCAAGCTAGTGGGTTAAGTCTGTTGAAGCCCAGCAGTTATTAGAGAAGAGAGTAAGTAGCATATGAGCCTGTGCTGATTCTTTCCAACAGAGATCAGACAGGTCAGGGTATATCCCTTATACCCTGATCTGGCCTGTCAGTAAGAAATAATTCTAGCCTGGTAACAGCAGTCTCCCAGATCTGTTGGAAAACTGACCCTGACAGAATAGTCTGACAGGCATCATGGGCAGACAAATCAGTAATCTCTCAGTGGTATAGGACAACAGCAAAAGAGTGGAGACTGTTTAATTAAACCATTGTACAGTAAGCTTGACATAAGCTTTGGTAGACCAAGTTTTTAACCCATTTGTTCCTGTTAACTCCCCCCGCCCCCTCCTCCCCTGTAATGAATTTCCACTGTTCAGTTGTTCACCTCAATCAAAGGATGTGAGCTCTACTACTGCAGAGCCAGGATAAATTTCAACAAGCTGCAGCAATAGTGCAAGTGGAGGTTTGTTAGACATCTGCAAATGTCTTAACTGTGTTTCAGTGTCGGCTGTAGAAACAGTATGTGTTATTGCCATCGTGTGTTTCCTGCCATCTGGTTGTCAGACAAAAATTGGATCATATAACCTGGTCTGGTTTGTGTCCAGATACTATGTATTTGTACAGCTCTGTGCTGAAAAGAGACTTGGCTGCAGGGTTCAGACAGTTTAATACGTCACTATTGCAGGTTTTGTGGATGGGATGGAGAAATGCACTGGTGTAGTTTAAAAGTGAGGTTGCACTACAGCAGCCACAAGAGATTCACAAAATCCACTATGAGGACCCACAGGTGACTCATGAAACACAACTCACAGGCACCATAAATACTACATGTGTGTTAGGCAGTCACCTGTGACTACAAACTTAGAGCTTACCAAATATTCACTTACCCCTCCAGGTAAGGGCAGGCTCTCAGTAAGTTACTTTGACCCAGCATCCTGGTGGGTCTCCTCAGCTACATAGCTGGAGGAGCAACTCCCAATTCTCAGCCTGAAACCCTGGGGCTTTTATTCCCTGATCACCATGACAGTGGGCAGGGGTGAGCCTGAATGGATAATACCACTGGGGCGTGTGTCTGTACCAGTGCTGTGTTCCCTTTATCCCCATTTATTCATGGGCAAGGCTCACTTGCATATGCTGTATTTTTTGCATATCTTTGTATTGTCTGGGTCCCTTGAAACAAAATGGAAACCCTCCAGCTGACCTTCATCTTATTTTTAGGCAACTGAGAAGTGGTTTGATTGGGATTTAGGGCATATTATTTGTTGAGGGATTTCAAGGCTCAACTGAGGTTTCAATTCTTTGAATTATGCAACACTTCCCTGTTTAGTCTTGGCCTTATGGTTCAGCTCAGGTTTGAACTACCTACTCAGCTCCCCATGGCTCAGCCCTACAGAGGTAGGGCCTCAAAGCAACCCCAGGCTGAATCGCTTTTTCCACCCCCTCCCTGAGTCACCTGGTACACTAGACACTGCCAAAACCTGTTTATGTCCTATGAGCCAGGCGATCCTTACAAGTTCCATAAGTGCATCCTGTAGGAGGTTCATTAAAACAAGCTTTAATTATCCTCATTAAGAATTATTTTGCCTTCCATGAAGCCAACTTATCCTTCCCTTAGATACTGACAAACCTACGTCGCAAAAAACCCACTAATCAGACCTTAATGCAATGAGACTTGAGATGTAATGCAAAACAAGACTTTCAAAGCTCAAATGAGATTTTCTGGCTTTCAGATTTGGGTTGGGTTTGGGTTGTTGGTTGCTTGGTTTGGGGTTTGTTTTTCTAGCAACTGAAAGAAAATGTTAGTATTCTTACTTCAGCTGGAAGCTGGAGATATCTCTGTAATCATGACTTCAAAATGCCACGTCTTACCTCATCGATAACTTCTCTTATTCCAAATATAATGAGGTTTTCTCTCAATGCAGTTACAAGATTCTGTTCAAATAATGCTGTTTGCCACTAGAATTTCCCTATACATCTTATAAAAAACCAAACCCAACCAAAGACCAAACCCCCAAACCATAAAAGGCCTAATTTTGTTTCATTTAAGTGTATGCTGAGAACACTTACCCCCCAGTGCATACTGCTGGGCACCGAGTTCTGCAGCAAATCAGCCCCCACGCTGATGTGTGTCCATGCTCCAAACTACGTGCGAGTCATTGAGCTTTTGAACACTTCAGCCTACCTGCTAAGAAAAGGAATGGAATGTTGCTTAAAACAGCCCTTTCTTTATGAGGTAAGCCCATTGCACATACTTCTACATTTGCAGTTTCTGATTTCATGGTTAGAGGTGGCTAATGAGCAGTTAATCAAGTGTGGGGTGTCACTGCAATTTGCTTTCTCCTGGCAGCGCAGCCCGGGCAGCTGCGGAGAAACAGCTTCAGTGTCAGGCTTGCAACTCACCCCCTTCATGCTCAGAATCACTGGCTTGGCAAAGCATGTCAAAATGTAGCTGAAGGAGCGCTGAGCTAGTCAGTACCAATGGCAGCTAAAGATTTGGTTAATGGACTCTTCTTTTTTGCTGTTCCAGAAGGATAAGCAGGCAAGACAAATGGCTTGACAGCTTCAGATTTTCTTCGACGGCTGAAGCATTTTATTCAAGAACTAGTTTTCTAGTTTAGGTACCTGTGTGCTGGAGCTAGGTGACCTCAGGCCTTGTGTCTGTCACATAAGATGTTCTGTGTTTCATCTAGGGTTCCTCTTACCCTTGCTTGTGTGAGCTGTTCCCTTGGTTCAGATGTCCACACTTGGCACAGTACCCAAAAAACGGACCCAAGCTCCTGCCCTCTTCTCCCTGTGAGGGCATTTTAGCCCCTTGTGATGCAGTACCTGTTTTACAGTAATTTTGATGTATGTGATCACTCATGTTAGACATCCAGTAGACAAAGATCTTGTTTTAGTTCCCCTGTGTGTAGTAGAGGACTGTTCATACTAGCTTGGTTTTGCATGTGACACTTAAATTAGTGGCATATAAAACATTAGGGCTTTTAAAATTCCTTTTCTTAGGTTGGTTCTTGTCTGTGCCATTAATACAAGTAACACAGTGCAGTCATGGTGGGGAGAAAGAGCGTGCATAGCAGCAAAACCACTGCTTTGAATATCTTCCTCACAAGCTTCTCAGATGCAGCTACACTCTCTGTGAAATACCAGTGAGAGATGTGTCCTGGGCTCCATCAGAAGAGGGGTGTGGGGGGACCTCATTGCAGCCTTCCAGTATCTGAAGGGAGCAGAGAAACAGGAGGGGAATCAACTTTTTAAAAGGCTAGATAATGGCAGGACAAGGGGGAATGGAGTGAAGCTAAAGAAGGGAAGGTTTAGATTAGATATTGGGGGGAAGCTCTTTACAGAGAGAGCGGTGAGGGGCTGGAAGGGGCTGCCCAGAGAGGGAGTGGGTGCCCCACCCCTGGGGGTGTTCAAGGCCAGGTTGGATGGGGCCCTGGGCAACCTTGTGCAGATCCAGACCTGGAGGTTGGTGTCCCTGCCTGTAGCAGGGGGGTTGGAGCTCTGTGATCCTTGGGGTCCCTTCCAACCCAGACCAATCTGTGATTCTATGTACATGTGCACTCAGTTCTTTTCTAGCCCAACTTCAGCCAAAGCTTAAACTGGAAGGATAAAAAAGTAGTTGCAGCTCTTCGAAGTCAGGGCTTCCAAGCATAAGCAAAGCTGAGTTTGACACGCTGGACATTCTCAAACACAGCTGTGATCTTTCCCCTCCCAGGTTAAAAGCATATCTTTTAGATTCACATAGGTTTTTCTCCTAGATACCTTCTGCACACACTCCCCTCATCACATGTGCAATATGTAACACCTACCTTGCCTAAGGAAACTGGCTGCTAAATTGTGATCCATTTATGTCTCAATGTAGAGAATTCTGGATGCTGCCATATCCTACAGTTTAACTGGGAATATACTTGACTCTAAGTATGCATGGTGTATGTCTTTTGTACCATCAAGAAGAGAGAGAGCAAAGTGTAAGAGGTGAGATTATATGGTGTAGTCACTGGTTTTAATTATAAAAACAATTGCCAGCTCTAAAATTTGTGGGGTTGTTTTGGAAATTAGCAATTTTTTTAAAAATATTTTTTGTTACTGGGTTACAGCTGCTGGAGGCAGTGGGAAAAGCATGTTGTCAAATGGAGCAGCCTCATTTATACATGACTAAAGAGTTTATACTGTGAAGGTAGCAGTAGGCAAAGAGAGTTGAACATTGCTCAGCCTGTGGATACCCAATGAATGTGCCAGCATTTTACATTTGAAAAACCCTTTAATTTCCAAGACAACCACACAAATTTTAGTACTGGTTTCTGTAGGCTAACAAATGCATGTTTGTTTCCATAACCTTTTTTGAGCTTTGGGGATAAAGTACTTTGAGGAAAGTTTTCTTCTATATTGCTTTAAACTCAATTTGAAAGGCAATAGTTTTTATATTTTATGAGATGTAATAAAAAATAGCTTGTAATGAAACAATACCTAAACCTCCTAAATTAGTTAGGACTGTAAATTAACAACAAGAAAACCTTATATATAATTATTTCCAACCTCTCAGTCTGGAAGAGACAGACTGTAGGAAAACCCCAGTGTTGGTTTGCTAGGCTGTTTTAAAGGTGGGTTTTATTTTCTTGTTCTGGTAGATAATTAACTGAACTGGTAACGTAGAGTTACTGGTTGCTTGTTCTGATTCCTGAAATGATGGTCGCTGTAATGGCTGAATCCTGCTACACTCCTCAGCTGCAGTGAACCTTTCAAGTATGCCCCCCTTGTCTGTGAACCTCCATAACCTGGGAGAACAATGGGGCTGATGCTGTCAGGTAGTATTTTATGTGCCTTGCAGTTGAAATGACAGATACTGTGGATTTTTTTAAAAAATTTTAGATGTTGTAGTTCTATTATTTTGGGGAATGATAACATTTTAATCTTACAGATATAAAAACAATTTTCTAGCAATGTAGTCAGATCTTTGCCATTGGTCTTGGGAGAGAGGCAAAGGTAAAATAATGAAGTATTATGTTTTTATAACTACTTTTCCTTTTTTCTCTGGGAAAGCAATTTGTTCCCCCCTCCAGTCCCCAAAGTTCCCTGCTTTTTGCAAATAACCTTCCAACATATAATTAATAGCTGCCATCCTTATGCCATTTCCAAAGCTCTCTGTGTCTAATGCCAGTATGAGTCTGGAATTCTGACCCAAGATAACAGCCTTGGTGTGTGACAGTCAGAAATCAGCCAGTTCCTGGAGGGCTGGTTTGTGGGTCCATAACTGCACCAGGCACTGTTATATTGAGCTTCAGAGATTTACCAAAATAAGGGAAGTTCTTTAAGGGAACTTGTCCATGTGGATGTTGAAACAATGTGTGTTTCAGGTCTACTGGAAGATGAGTGTGAGGGTGGTTATCGTCTGTCTCCTTTGGGCACTTCACATGGTCATTTGAATGCGCTGTGTGTTTATTCAGAGTTGGTTGCCATTGGTGATCTTCTCCCTTTACTGAGGATTCAAGGATGGGAATGCCCTGGCAGAGCAAGGCCTTTACCTAGCGTGCCAGTTTTGGCAGTACTTGCAGTGGCATTTCTCTCTGGCTTCCAGTGACTGTAAATAGGGCAGATCAACACAGTAGCCTTGGAAGCAGGAGTAAATCTTTAGGATACAAATGAAAGCGAGGTGTCTGTCTCCTGGAGGCTCTCAGTGGACTTTGGTGCTTCTGCCCTTCTTGGTTTCGCTTTTTTTTTTAAACTTGTTCCTAATCTCTCTTCAAACAAACAAAAAGCCCAACCCTCAAACCTGTTTATATTAAAAGCATTTAAAAATAGTTATTAGGATTATCTGATCCATCCTTTACAATCTCAGGCCCCTGGTTTCTACTGTATTCTGCTGCTCTTTTTTTCCTTTAATTATCAGATCAGGAAGTGGTAATTCTCTTGCAGAAGCAGAGAGGTGCTGGCTTTGGCCTCTTAAAAGCTGGTGTGAAGTTTGTCACTTCATTCATTTATTGTGGGTACTGTAACTATGTCATACCAGGCCTCCCTTCCCCCATGTCAGTTTGGCTGCACATGAGCTTCTTAAAGGCAGGACCCTGAGTCAATTTGCAGATTGCCCTTCCATCCTAGGCCAGGGTGACAAGCTGCTGATAACAGCCTCAGTGGCTGCCAGCAGAATGAGCAGATACTGAGCACAAGCAGATTGTTTTGTATGAGCAGGGTGACAGGCTCCTTACCAAAGCACCAGCCTGAAACACGAAGGGTTATTCTAGCTGTTTATTTCACAAATACGTGGACTACATTTTGATCAGCTGAACCTGATCACTGCTGGCATTTAAGAGGCATTGACATTCAGAACTCATTGAAAATATTTAGAGAGGGTAATCCCTCTTACACGGATATATACAAAGACTGTCAGAGCACATTTCAGAGTCCAAGTTCTCTTCTGTGGTATGCAAGAGCTTTAACATGTCCTATAAAGCCTCCAGCTGAAATGTTTATTAGCCACCTATTCCAGATGCTTTCAAGGATTCTGTGGAATGCCAGTCGCTCTAAATCTGGCGCTCTGAACCACCACCATTCCCATGGATCCTAAAGCCATATTTCAGACAGTAAAATATACTATCTGCTGAAATGTTGACTTTTGTGCTGCTGACAAAAGGTAGATATCAAAATTAAACATCTAACAACTACTAGTGATGGCTCATTTGAGCTGACTTAGTCTATTAGGGAAATCTTCAGTTATATCCTCTTCTGTACTGCACCTTTTTGTGCATTCCTTTACCTGCATTTACACAGTAAATACTGAAGACTTGCTGATACTAAAAGGAGTGTGTGCTCCTTTGATGTTTCCCATGATCAGCCTATGGACCACATGGTCAGCAAGCTAGCCCCAGCCGCCTATTCCAGCAGCAAATGTCTTTTTGGTTAGTTCTTGTTCTGTGACAGCTGATTTTGGGTCATGCAGGTGCCTCTGGTGACTCAGGAGATTAAGGAGGAGGATGTGGCCAGGAAAGAGAGGAGTAAAGATAGAAGTGGAAAAGGAGAGAAAGAAGGCAGTCTGGTTTGCCTTCCAGATATTAGCAAGTAATTTTTACTTACACTTGTTGTACTATATATACCTTTAGTAGTATTTAAGTAGAAAGAGCTGTGCAAAATTACCAATGTTCCTCTGGCATCTTCCCTGCTTCCTTCCTGAAGCCCCCTTGCCACTGTATGTGAGTGGAATTGCTTTGCTCTGTGTTGCTCCATGACAGGTGGTAAACTGGAGGTACGTGCTTGTACTTACTCAGAAGCAACTTCTGAAGTGTTACCACTGAGAGAGCTGGGGTTGTGACATATCTTCTCTTTAGAGACACATAACTGTGTACAGCATGCCTGTGTTCTTCAGTGATGCTCCAAGGATTTTCAGTTCACTTTGTCATATTATCTTTGAGGTAAATCTTGTATGTTGTTCCAAATAGTCAGAAATCTCCATTTAATCTTTTTTATTATGAAATTTACAGTTAAGAAACTGGTAGATTACATGTTGCAAAGTATGATAGTGAGTTTTAGTTACCTTCATCTGATAGTCCTAGTACAGATTTTGATCTCTACAGTCTGCTTTGCTCTCATCTTACAATCGATATTTCTTCGAATGTACATTTTGGTAATGCTTGGCTTGCCAGTGAATTCAATGACATTGCTGTGTTTAATAGTTAAATGAGCGTGTAGAACACTTCAGTAATCATAATTTTAAAAGTATATGACAGTAGAAATTTGTTTCATAAGCTAAGATTGTAAGAGAAAATGCATTTAGTTAACATAGTTGGACAGAACAGAAACCAGTGAATTCTGTCCTTCAGCTGGAGAGAGAATAGCAAGAAGCTACACATACAAACATACACATATGAAACTCAGGAACTACTCTGGTGTGCTAAATCAGTGTTCTTTAGTCAGAACAGTAACTTGGCTTGTGTAATTAGAAACTGAAGCCCTGGATCTTGGAATCTTTACTTCTAATGTAATTAAATTCACCTTTGTGTTAGGAGATAATGTGAACTGATTCATGGTTTATATATAGGGAATTCAGCACTGCCAGGGGTACACATGAGGCTGGAATTCCAGGGTATGGAAGAATCTGGGTAGTACATGTCCTGTGAGTTGCAATCAGTAGCACTGGGCCTAACAGTCTCCCTGTGGTTGTGCTGTGTGGGTTCCTCACTCCGAGGGCTTTTTCTTTATTGAGTGCAGAGGTGTTTCAGATCAGGTAGAATTCACCTTCATTCCTCACCCACAGAAATCCATAAATGTATAACCCCAAAATATCAACAGAAATGTGCAAACCTAAAGCCTTGGTCTACTATAGCTGTTTGTTTTGTTTAGGACCTTTCAGACTTTTGAAACAATTACCTTTTGTAACAGGCTTCAGAGAGCATTTTGTGCTTCTTGTTTAACTACATTAAACTTTAACTCTGAAAATTGGGATGATTGAGTCACTGGTTGCTATGGAAAAGTCCATTTGATCTAGAAAGTTGTAATTGGATGTTTGTTTCTCCCCCCATGCCCCACCCCAACTCAGGTGTCTCCTAATCCTCTCTCTCACCATTGGTAACTGCTGCCTTTCGCAAGGCACCCAGGAGGATCATGTGAGTGTCCTGCAACCTGCCTTAGGCAGAACCAGCTAGATAAGCTTAAAAATTTAAATTGGTGATCTGAGCTAACTTGTCTGAAGCTTTGCCTGAATGATAAGATAGTTTTTGCATGAAGTAGTCTGTTGACTCTGGTGGAAGTGGTAACATGCTGGCAGAGAGCAGATGGCGTGTTCGGATGGTTAAGGTTGTCTTCTAGCTCAGCTTAACTTTGTACAAGATATAGATCCACTTGCTTTGGGGCCTTTAGGACAAAGGCTGTTCTTACATCTTGTTTAGGGTAAGGTAACTCCACCTGAGGCATGTTTTGTAGTACTCAACACTGGTAATAACCTAGCCTGGGTTAAAGTGCTGATTCACCTCTGCTTATTGGAGGTGGACAGGCCATATTCTGGGTTCTGTGAAGACCTGTACTTCTGGGAACATGTAGATTTTCATTTTGATGACTGGGACAGTAGGATGTACAATTCAGGAAGCTAATCTGTATCTGAATGTTTTATGCTAACTTTGGCTTATCACAAATTGCTAGTCTCTTTCCTGATCATCATTAGATGAATGATTTTTCTTTTTACCTTTAAGGAAGAACAACTGTACCTGAATTGCAGTTTTCAGTTTGAGATTCTTGCCTTTTCTGCCTCAGAAATGAATGAAGAAAGTTCAGGTCCTTCTCTGTTCATTGACTGTGTGTCCAATCCATATATTGGAGAGGCACACTTCTTTTAAAGAATAATGCCTTTTTTTAAAAAAACCCCACCTGATATAATTAGAAAAATGTACTAGTGCTTCCTCACCTCTAACTGCCTCAACCTTTCAAGTCTTAAATAAAAGCACTATCCCTCAAAGTTAAGTAAAAGTTGAGATGAAATCCAAGTTAAGTTCAGAGTTTAATTAGCTGTACACCAGTCAGACCACCTTGGGAAGAGAGGTAAGGCTGGCAAAAAAAGGTAGTGAGACCCCCTGTAAAGGGGTTCCATGTAGCCTGTAGAATACAGATAAGATGGTTTAGAAATAAAAAGTGCATCTTTTAATACAGTACACAGATCTTTGCAGGAAGCCCTCTATTTGAAAAGTTATAGCTGTGATGACTAATGTAAAATCCTTGCCTAACCTGCGGCGAAGTAGTTCTGCTTGTACAGCTCCAAGAAAGCAGGAAAGCCCAGCAGTAGAAAGCGCTTCAGTGCCAGGCAGTTAAACAGGTCTCTTGTATTAACTGGGATGTGCCCTGCAGAAAGAGCCTTTATCTTGTGAGGTTCTCTGGCAAACTGGCATGCTTTTTTTCTTAATTGCAGTTTTAACTGAGGCAGCGGGAAGCTTCTGTGTTCAGTACAACTGATAATGTTTGGAACACCTAGAGTTAATCCATACTGAAATAACTTTACAGTCCCAGAGAATGAAAAGTCTACTTCTGTCTTGTAACAGTAAATCATTCTTTTTATGTTCTCAAACAGTAATGTCATGTAGCTTTGGAGGCTGGTAGTTATCAGCTGTTCATTTTGAGTATTAAAACTGGAGCTCTAAGCCAGCACCTCATTAAAATACTTAACCAGCCCTTCCAAAGCTGATGCCTTCCAACTGCAAACTAAAATAAGTCTGAGATAAGGGAGAGTCAATAGAGACATTGTGAGCAGTCTGTACATGTGTGGTGTTTGTTTTTAAAAGTACAGTAATCATGAGAACTGTCAAAATGCAACAGGGTTGTTAAAACACTTGTGCTACTTTTACTTTGCCATAGAGCCAATCTTTCTTGATATGACTATTTAGAACGATCAAATCCATGACATAACTGAT
The DNA here is from genome assembly GCA_027925045.1 of Hypotaenidia okinawae. NCBI lineage: Eukaryota > Metazoa > Chordata > Aves > Gruiformes > Rallidae > Hypotaenidia > Hypotaenidia okinawae. The sequence continues at coordinate 4,034,940 of BSDF01000011.1, forward strand.
GGACAGTCACAGCCAGACATCCCAAGTTATGCTCTGTGTAACTCAGGATGGAATTTAAAGTTGCTACTAGCTGTAAATACGTCCACAAATTTTAGATTGTCATTTCATAAAAGCTTATTCTGTCTGTGTCTATTTACCTGGTGACGTGTAATTCTGGCCTTGAAAGGGAAATTTTACATAAATTACTAGTCCTGAGCCAACCCAAACAACACTGTGTACACACTGGGAAGTAGAGAAACTGGTGATGTGGAGCTACTGAAGACATACAGTTGTTCAAAAAAATAAAGTGTGTCTGAAGCACATGTTGAACCGAACGTGTTGCGTGGGATGGGTTGGTAATGGCCTGTCCATGCAGCAGCTTGAACAGTCAGATCATTCCTGCTGGCACTTAGCCCTGTGGTCACCTGTAGAGACTTGGTCCTTTTGCGGAGGGGTTGGGAGAAATGCACTTTCTGTGGATCTGCTAAAAGTGGATTTTGGCCGGACTCCATGAGACAAGGCCGACATTGCCAGTGCTGCGGCCTCCTCCGAAGAGTTGGGCAAAGGGGGTGTCTCTCTCTGCACTGGAGCAGAAGCTGTGGGGACAAAATACACACACTTAGACACTTTTGGTCATCCCTGTATGTGCAAGGTGCTGAATAAGATAGCAGAGTGGCTAACTCTTTTATTCTCTAAATCTCTGGCGACTTCAGTGGCATCATTCAGTGTAAACTTGTATTAAAGCTCCTTGTAGTGCAGCTAACCAAAGAGACGTTATTTTGTGTTCGCTTGTACCTGACACCTTTTATTAGCTCTGGTAGGTGGAAAAAAGAATTGTTATGTACTTCTGGAAATGCTAAGGAACTTCTTATACTGGGGGGAAAAACAGAGGTCTAAGGAGCTTTGATAGGCTTTTCCTTTAGAAAGTTCCGATATTTTCTATATTGGGTGGAGGTCATGCAGCTGTTTTTATCCAAATGCTAACACAGTAGGTTACAGGAATCTTTCCACTTACTTGAGCAAACACAGGAGAGTATTTACGTAACTGTAGATCTGCAACTGCCAGTAGAATTAATTGGGAGGGGAATAATTAGGTGAATAGTAGTGCCCAAATGGTCCCAATAGAAAAATGTATTGCAATCCCACTAGAAATCTCATTAATGTTGTTGTTTGTGATGAGCTGTGCCTTTTGCAGTACCATAAAAGGAGGGAAACGTGGAAGGATCTCAGTGGGTTGTCAGCTTGGGTATAAAGCAGAAACAATATCAAGGTTTTAAGCTGTCTAGTCTCATTATTGTCACTTAGTCATGGCTGCAGCTCCGCTATCTGCTTAAAAGCCTTCCTTGATTGAATGAGCCACTTTATAGTGAAAGAGGTACAAAAGAGAAAATTTCAGGTTAGTACTTGTTAGACAGTTGTTGCTTCACGTATCAGAAACTGGTTGTCTCTTGGGCCGAGCAGATAAACCAGTGAAAAATGGAGAGAGACAACTTAAGCTGAACTTCTGATACTTTTGCTTGAATTGGACAGCTTACTGGTTCGAAGAACAGAGAAGTTAATGAGCGTGTTACCAAGGCTTTCCAGTGGAGTGTTACTCATAGAATGGAAGAAAAGGAAGGTTAATTAATGTGCTGTTGTGTTTTTAGGGTTGTTCTAGGAAACAGGCTCTTGGCTCCCAGTCGGTAGTAGCAAGGTCTGTTCTGTGGTCAGCGAGGGAGAGTACCTTTGCAGTGGTTCTCCAGGGGAAGCTGAGGGTGGATGCTGTAATGGAGAAGTTGACTTATCCCTATTTCCCCTTTGTTTTGCCATCTGATAATCTTTTTAGCTCATTTACAAATGACTGTACTATGTTTTCTCTCTGCAATACTGGACAATAGAGAGTGCGTTTTGCAAGCTCGTTTCATAGGGGCATCAGAATGGTGTACAGGGCTAGAGAAGTACTGTGACACTATCTTTTATCAAAACCTTTCAGTAAAACCAAAGCATTTTACAGATGATGACTCAAAGATGCCAGCTTGGGAAAGATGTAAATGCAACTTCCTCTGAAATAACCTCCTCCATGTCTTCCTTCTGAGGCACAGAGAAGTTAAGGGAGCTGTTTAAGTGTCATAAATACTGTCTGAAGCAATATTGGTAATATGAATTATTTCCTACAACTCCAATTTTGAGCTAAATTAGAATAATGGCCTTCATTCCTCTACCAGTGAGCTGCAATGCCATCCCGATTTGGACTGTTAACATGATTTTGGGTTGGGTTTGATCAAAATGACTAAGAACGGAGTAGTGCAGGATGCAGTAAATTAATTTTATTTTTAGTGATGGGTAAATTAATCCACATCAAAATGTTCTAGGCAGACAACTCAGGAAAACTGGTGCTTCTCTGTCATAGTGGAAGTCTAGAGTAACAGTTGTGTGTGGTTTGTATTTATCTACTCCACTTCCCCATTAGCTGTAGTTGCTGATGTTTTTAATTAACTTGGTTTCCTTAGGCAGCTGTGGATGAGTATCAGTTAAGCAGGACTCTCATTTCTGTGCATTTTTTTTTTTACAAATGTGACTATAAAATATTAATTAATCCTGGGGCCATGTTTGGACACAGGTATCTCTTCCTTGGTGAAGAGACACAGACACTCCAGTGAGATTTTCATGACTCTTACTGTAGAAAGTATGTCTGAAAATGGTGCAGAGAAGAGATGGAAATAGTTGTCTGACTACAGGTCTTTGAAGATGGTCCAGATGAGAGGCAAATTTACTGCCCGGTCCAGAATACCTGAAAATGTGGGATTCTGATTTCTTACAGTACACTGAATTTGATGCCATTTATCAGCTAATCAACTGTAGTGTCAGTGGCAAAACCTTTCCCTGATGCTTTCTAAACACAGCCCAGAATTTCTCAGAGAGCAAACAAAAGGGCTGTGCAATGAATGAGCAGCATGGCTGGTGTCACTGAAAGGAGCTGGCTGCACTGTATGTCCCAGAGTCGTGTCCAACGCACGCAACACATGCAGCAGTTACACCCAGCGTGTCTGGGGAGGGCCGGACGCCTGCGTTAGGGACACAGCAATGGTGACAGATGTGCAGCAGCTCTGGTGCATGCAATAACTCCCAGCTGCTGTGCAAATGCCGTGAGGTGAAAGAAGAGTTGCTTCCCTCTGTAGCTGCTCTTGAACAGAACCTGTGAGTGCGTTCCGCTGTGCAAGCACGGCTAAGGCCAGCGCATTTGGAACGGGTGAGGTTTCCTGGCACGAAGGATCTCTTCACAGCCAGCTTGTGTTGAACTTGGACTTTGCATCTCACTCACAGGGAGAGTGCAAGCGAGACAGAGCTGTGCTGCTGAACCCTTCAGGGAAACTGGGATCCTGGAAATCTGGGAGAAACAGAAAATAAACCTTAGGCTCCTCCAGAGAAGCAAGAAGAAAACTTGTTGTTGTTATGTGATTTATTTCTCTCTTCTCTCACCAGAAAGAAAACACTTCCTGACACATTCAGGCATTAGCCTGACCTCAATTTTAAGACTTTTTTTTCCCAGGATTTTTATTTTTTTAGGCCAGGAGTAATTTTTTTTTTTCCAAAGTTGAATCCAGGTTAATGCAAGGACAGAAACTGTGGGGTTTGAATAATGGGAAAACTGAAATAATCTAGGACACAATGGGAGTCTGATTCAGAAATAAACAGGCAATAGAAAGTTAGTGCTGGAGAGCATTTCCCAGTGCTTCAGGAACATTAAACAGCCCAGGTGAAGCACAGTTCTCAGTAAGCGTAACTCTTCTCTGTCATGTCTCAGCTGATGAGCATCTTTCCTGTAGCCCTCCTGGGACTGTGTCCAGCCTTGCCAATTTAAGTCATTTCTACTGTAAAACTCTCATGCCTTGGCTGTCATTTTTCTCATGAGGTCATAGAAAAGACAAAACCCCAAATAATGACCCAGCAGAGAGGCTAATGGCTGAAAAATCAAAACGGGAAAGGGGCTGAACATGAGAGAGTGAGAAACACACAGGTTGCTTCAGGAGAAGACTGTGAAGGAAGTTGTTCAAAGGGCAACACTGGGCAGCAGTAATAGGAATTATATATTAAAAAACCACCCTACCAAATGCTAACGAATCTACTCATGTTCATGTGAGGGCAGAGCCTGTGAGTCAGGAGGCTAAAGTTACATATGTCTGTAAAAACAGTGCATCTTGGCGTGAATCCCTCCTGTTCTGATTTTAATTCAGCTGTACCAGCCAGAGCAGCCATCCCTACACACCAGTGCTGTTCATCCCAGTTTCAAGGTTCATGACCCTACTTCTGTAGCTGAACTTCACTGGGTTCTTGTCCTCAGCAGTTAAATGCTGAGGCCCTGCTTCTTGGGGAACCGTTGTACTGAAAGGACTCTGCAGAAAAGTGCTGTCTCTATGTATCTCGTGAAATGAAATCTTGGGAGTCTGGTTTTGGCAAGCTCAGGCTGCCATGCTGTGAGCTGGTTCCCTCATCCACCTCTGACAGCACAGGGAATTCATTCACAATTTACACAAGTCCAATTAGTGATCCAAAATGTAATGAATTAAAAATATAACTCTGCTGCAGGGCTCCTGGCTTGCTGTAGCTCAGTGTTTCCACCCTGGACATGAAAAGAAAGGATACTGGCTGTCAGAGATGGTGCTGGGGAGCTACCCTGGGACTGCTCAGAGCGCATGTCAGAGGTGGCCAGGCAAGGACAGGGTGCTTCCACTATACCTTGAATTAAGCAACATATTATATAACCTTTATACCTTGTATTAAGTAAAAACTCTTCCTAGCTCTGGTTAAAGTCTTTATTTTCTTCCTTTTTTTTTTTTTTTCCCCTCCAATGGGAACTTAGTTGCTTCTTGCTCATGTTTAACTAGATTATGGTGAAGTTGCACTTTAACATAAAGTACTGTTGATACCTTTTTTTTTTTTTCACCCTGCCTCTCTTCCTTTTCCCAAAGGCTTGAGGATGTCTGTCCACTGGGGACAGAGGTGCAGGGCCTTGGAAGCAAACTGTTCACCCTCCCCGCTCCAGCCTGAGCTGGGCCCCAGTGCCTTGCTGCTTCCTGCATTTTCTCATCTTAGTTTAGTCTCTTAAAACTCCTCAAAACAATGTCCAGCAGGTTAGGAAGCAGAGCTTCAGTAAATAAAAAGCTGATCACCTGTCAGACTCGTGCAAATCCCATACAGGTCATTTTCTAAAACTAGAGGCTGTGTTGGTCTTTTAATGGTGCTCTCAAGGGGATGCTTCCCTAAGAACTGATTCTAACCTGACTACGAGCTACAATATATGCAGTCACCAGTGTGACTAGCAAGTCTTTACTCTGCATGGCTGGTGCTTACAGAAACACAAAACCTGCACCATGCAAACTTTGCCAGCAGTTTCCTAAAGCTTCCCAGCTCTGTGCTCAGCAGTGGGTAGCAAGCAGACCTGAAACGGGAGAAGTGCCTGTAACAGCTTTTCCAGGTTATGTAACTGCCACATGTTTAAGGTATGTTTTAGTGAGGTTATATTTTGATGTGTGAAGTGTTTAGGTTGTCTTGGGTTTGGACACTTGATTTAAGAAGGCAAAGCACACCAGTAGTTTAAAGATAAATAGGATGAGGAGATGTGTCTGCTCCAGAAACTGATTTGCAGAGATCTCCTCTGTAATTCTAGCTAGTATTACTATGGACTAGAAAGGTCCTCATGAACTAATATCAATAAAATCTGCTAAACTAACAGGTTTTATTATCGATAAAGAAACTGCTCAATGTGAAGATTTTTTTTGTTAAAGTTTTTCAGAGGAGCATAGTGTTGACTCAGCAGGTCTACTGAGCCACTAAAGGGAGTTAAGTAGAAATATCTAACTCTTCTTTCCTGTTATGCTACTTCACAATTAAGCTCTTGCTTTTGTCAGTTTTTATGTTTCCTGAGTACGGGAGCAATAATACTGCATGATGAAAGAAATATGTTGAAGTAGGAACTGTGGGGTTGGGATTGTAATGTAAGCATGGGGTTAGCTTTAAAAAAAGGGGGAGGAGGGAAGCAGAAGTTGTATCTTCTTTCAGAAGCTAGTACCCTGTGCTCCTGTTTGTTTCTACAGCCTTCAAAATTAACAGGCCGTGACTGACCAACCCGGTGACAGGGCAGATGAAAGCTGTGTGGGGTCCCTCTGGGTCAACATGTACTTCTGATCCCCTTCAAAACCCAAGAGGACTAAACATGGAAGATGGAAAGCTGTGGGTATAGTGGGACCAACTCAGTCCTGACAAGTGTAGACATGGCTGGAGCTGGCTTTGCTAGGAGCTGCGCTCAGGTAAAATGGAATTAGGCCCCAAGTGTTGGCGTAAGGCTGTGGTAGCACTAGTGCAGACCTGTCCTGCATATGGTTAGGCTAAAAGTCAGTGCTAAAGCTTTGTTGTCCTGGATAACTCTGGGGGGAATGGGTAACAGTTAAGTGGCCTTGGAATAGTTCTGCATGTTTGACAATCATTAAGTGTTTATCGTGCTTCCTGTATGAACTCCCTGGTGTGTCAAATCACCAAACAGCAGAACAACAAGAGGGGGTAAATTTAAACTAGTTAAAGGAAATACTTTACACACAGACTCTGTTCCTTGCCCCCTGAGGAGAGTGTAGGGGCAGATTGTATCGGTTGGTGTGATCAGGGGTCAAACAAATTTGCAATGACATAAACTAATGGGAATTGACAGAATAACAATGGTAGATTGGGGAATGAATAGCTGAAATTAGACAAATCTGTGCTTTCCTCTCAACAACTTCTCTTGCAGCTCTCGGAGATCAAACAGTGAGCCAGATAGACCACTGCTCCAGCCAGTAATTTATTCTAAAATTTGGTGTCTAGAGATTTATTTATTTATTTTAATTGAAAATGGCATGTTCCTGTTATTGTTGATCACCCCATCCAGTGTGCAAGTAAAGCAGTTTCTTGTTATGATAACCGACATCTCTTATCATCCTACTGAGACTAAGTTCTGGTGTGTTGGAACTGTAATGAGAGCAATGCCATGAACAACATGGAGGAAAGGGCAAAAATGGGGTCCTTAGGGATGGATGGGAAATGGGGGGAAGGAAGAACGTGAAGCAGGAGAATGTTAAAACAAATGGAGTAATATGAAGACTAGAAATTATTTACAGGAAATGGAGACATGAGGAATCACCTCTAATCCCTAGCGAGGCTTGCTTACACTTTGTAAGGCTGCATTTGAATCCTTAAAATGCCACGTTTAGAAGCCCAGCACTTTTCCCTTCAAAGCTGTAAACTCCTGAAGGATAAGAGGTTCTCCTCTGAAGTTTTCTCCTCCAGTGAAACACAAAACAATCAACAAGTTTGAAATCAGTAGTAAGAGCAAGTCTTACAATTTTGTGAGGGACCAACTCAAGATTTTTTAATTATTATTTTATTTATTAATGGAATTTTGTGTTGATGTACTGACAACTGGCCTATCAGCCTACACAGTAACACTTGCATTGTTTGACTGGCAAGAATAGAGTAAATCTGTGGCCTTGCCTTCCCCTACCTTTTTAGGAGCAACTTTCCTCCTGAAAATTTTAGCAAAGAAATAATCCATGCGTGCTCATTGCTTTTTTCACGCTTGTATGCTTTTTAATGGTAATTAAACGGTAGCTGTCTTTAGATCCACAGGCAAACCAGATTCTGGTGTGCCTGACTCGTTTCTCCTTTCTGAAGAAAAAGGGGAAGCATCTACCTATACGTGAGGCTGCTCTCATGTTCTGGAAGGCTGATACCTTTACCACGGCACCTCTTGTATAGGTATCCTTAGATAGCTATCTAATCTTTTCTGATTTTTATAGGAATTGGTTACAGGAGGGGAAAAAACATGGTCTCTGGTGCATAGAGGGAATTCCTCGATGGTCTGAAATGCCTCACAGGGCTTTGTTTATCCATAAAATGGATCAAAGCAGGCCTTGAAAAGTGAGATTTGCCTTTTCTTATAACATGGGTTAGTTAAATAGGGATGCAGAAAAACTGAACTAATGAGCAAGGAAACACTGGATTGCTATTCATGGGATGTACTAATTATTTTTTTATTTAGGCACACATAGCTTCTCTGGTACTGAATGCTGGTAAAGATGGATTTGGACTAAACTATGGTATAAACCAGGTAAGGAGACAGTTAACAGTTGAAGAACTGATATTGGTGCAGTGTGTATATATATTAGACTGAGAGGAAAGAGAGAAAGTTCCTATATCAGAAATTTAGTAGCTGGTACATGTCCATGTTAATGGGTAAGAATAAACAGCTGCTTGTGATGGTGGGGGTGTGTGAGTGTGTTCAGGGTTTTTCCCCCTTTGGAGAACATTTGTGGGAGCAACATAAACTTAAGTAGGAACTCAAACTCTATGCTTATAATCATCACAATGCTGTTATGATCACCACAGTAATCATCATTGTGCTCCACTTAATGTTACAGTCTGATTATATATAAAATTTTCATTTGGAATATTAAAGCTATGCAAATATGTTTTAATATTAGTCAGAGATGTTTGCCACCCTACTTTTTCTGAGAAGAGTAAGTAAGCAAAATTCTTCCATCACCTGTTGACAGAATTGCATGCATATGAACGCTGTGTTGACACGCAGTCTTCGGTACAGAGAGCACCTTCTTGTGTTTGCTTGGAGAGCTTAACTCTGGAAATACTTTAATACAAGCTACAGAATGTTAGCTCAAATGTTTTGAAACAAATATTTATTATGTTCCTTCTCTAGCTTTACCTCTTAAGGATCACATTGCTGTCTGTGTCCTGTTACTTGTCCCTTATAATTATCTCTAGAGCCAAGAGAGATGTAGAGATCTCACAAGTAGGACACACCAAACATTCCTGGTCTGAAGAGGGAAAAATGCCCAGGCAGACTGGTGCCATATTAAAGAATGTGATATGAAGTCACCTTGCTGATCAGAGAACCACAAAAGACTCCCCAGATTCGGTTCAATTAAAGTTGCTCTTCTGTGTCAGCTTTCAGACAGTCATGGGTAAGGGGTGAGCCCTACATGCACAACTGTGATGGAACAGTTATCAATAAGTCAGCCAGCAAGCAGGCATGTGGTGAGTGGAAACGGGCAGTCCTGCAGTTTAAAATGATGAATTTTAGCTGGAGCTGTGATACACACTTCATTTCTTCCACAAGGTGAGGTTTCAGTGACGTGGCTGTAGCACGACAGCAAAATCTCACCCTCCCCCTTTTGTTCTTTGTGTTTCTCCTCCCCCAAGGTTTGTCAGACTGTTATAAACCAGTCCTTCTGTCGATGGTGTGCATTAAGGTGGGGGACCAGAGAGTACTTGTGATCTTATTTTTCTTTCCAGTTTCTTCAAATTGGGAAGCAAGTCCTTCTTGTTTGTTCGCAAACAAGACAAGTCCTTGTTAGCAAGCCCTGTTTGTTCGTTTTACATTGTTACACAGGCATTGGCAAATCGAACTTGACACCGACACTCAATCACAGGAAGTTTTTTACTTGGCAGTGTTTGAAATGCTCCCTCCTTCCTGATACTGAACCTGAGATTTCTCTATTTTAAAGTTATGTTTAGTTGCTGCTTTTATTCTTTGAGACATCTCGTTGGCAGCTGCTACATTAAAAAGGAGACATTGAATTCATTGCAATTGAGCTATTGTAAAATTAATTACAAACCAAATAACTTGTGTTACAGCAAAGTCGTTCCAGCTCTGTCAGATGACCTTTTGAGGTACAAGGTACTTTCAAGTACAAGTCACCTGTGATCTTGCAAGACAAAATGCAGAGATTAAATTTGTTTGAATTTTTGACTCCTATAGAGAAGCTGATTAGGAAGTCTGCAAGAGGAGATGCAACCCTTGCAATAATTCTGTGCAGATCACAGGCTTGATTAGCCTGAGAAAGAGATGATTAGGCTGTAAGTCTTTGCTTTGGAAAGAGATGACTTGGGGTGTGACAGGGGTTACAAAACCCTTGGTGTTAGTGAGATGAGATAAAGACTAGCCATTCAGCAGCTCTTCTCCTACTTCGAAGGCATCACCTAAGCCTAGCAGGGTGAGGGCACATACTTGATGTGATCCATGGTAGACGTGTGTAGCTTATTTCCAAAAGATGTTAAAGGTCTACTTGTGTTGGGAGAGTGAAGTGGGATATGAAACAGAAATATGCTGAATGTAGGGACCCATATCAGACTCAGAAGGTTCCCTGCGATGAAAATAGTTAAAATAATTACAGTTTGGAAGAGCACTTGGGGAAAGTGTTGTGCATTTGCAATCTGTGCCTCCCTCTTCCTCTTTCTTACAGTCTTATATGACAGTGGTGAAGACAGTGTGCTACTGTTGCTCTGATTTGATTGACCTGATCTGTTTTGTAAGTTATGTCCTGACCTGGTAAATAAGAAAGGATGTGACCTTGAAGTACATTTTGAATATGATTTTGTTGTGTTTGCAATGCAGAAAGGCTGCTGGGCATTTGAACCACAGTAAACAGATTAAGGCTTAAAGTAGGTGTCACGTAGCTCAGTTGTAATGATCCATTTTCATGCTCCTAATGACAGATTCCACAATCAAGGACACGTGCCCTGAGGATGCGCCGAGGATGATTTCATTGTGCATTGCAGGTACACAGCAGCATCTTTCATGGGTCTGGTAAACAGACTTAAGTAACAGACTTAAATCACTTCTTTAAATCACTTCTTTGTAGGAGTGACCCTGCTCCATCCAAATCTGTACTGAGAGTCCCAGGGAAAAAAATGATATAAATACAGCAGACAAAGACTCTTCTCTCCAATGTTCCCCAAAATGAGAAGTAGGTGTAGTACTCTAGAAATGGCTCAAGCTATTCAGAAAGGGTGTGAAAGGAGGTCTAGATTTGGAAGGAGCTTTGTCTGCATGGGTGTTGGGTTTTGGGCGAATTAGGGACAGGAATTGAATGGCAGAGTTCATTTGTGGAGAGGAAAGGGGTTGAGCAAATAATTAGGAAATGTTGGCCTAGGCAGGTCTCTGTGATAGTAAGAGAGGGGAAAAACACCTTTGTGCCCTTGACTTGTCAGCTGATAGCACTGCTGCACTGACTCATTCGTTAAGGATAGTTGACCACTGACTTGACTCTCATGAGAATCCTTGAAAGAGCCCAGCTAGCATATTACCATGATATTCTGGGGCTTTCTACCCTTCCTGAAACAAAAGTAATTGACTCCCTTTCCAGCCAGATTGGGCTCTCAAGTGGAGTGTGTGAGGATGCTGGGAGTATGGTACTTTCCTGCTTGAAACTTCTTATCCTGATTGATGTGCTCGGGCATGCCAGGAGAGGGGCTTGTTTTCTGTTGTTTGGGGTTTTTCCTTTGGCAGAAGTTGCTGGCTTATGTTTAAAAGAATTGTTCTGGAGCTTGGAATTTTAATTATTTTCAATCCACTTTTGGTTTTATTGTTGTTATTAAATAAAGTATTCATCTGCTGGAGCAGCCATTTAACTCATTTGGAACAATCCAGTGTATGTATTTATTTCAGCTTAAATCCGCTGCTGCTAGGCTTTGGGCTGCTTTTCCTGGAGAAACGCTAGGAGGAGGGGTAGAAGCAGAAGAATAACATAAATAAAACTTTTCTTCTGAACTAATTGCCTTGTTCTGAATTGATTCATTTGATCTCTTTTCACTACAAAATTTGAGGATCATTAATAGTGAAGATAATATGAAATGCAAAAGTCATTGTGGTGTTTTCATTCACTTTTCTTGTTTCCCAGGTAAAACTAGCATGTTGTAGCCAGGTATGAAGCAGCAGCAATATGGCCACAAGTGATGGTAAGTTGCACCCCAGTTTGGCTGAAGAAACAGAGAATCCATGTGGCTTCAGTCACACCATCTCAAATAAACCTTACTCATATTTTACTTTGAATTTCATCTCACTCTAGCTCTGTTTGCTTCTCAGGATGGTAAAACTTGGATGCAGGCTTGGAAGGACCTACCTGAAGTGTGGTGCTTTGAAAGCATGGGCTCCTCTGTAGGAGAAGCAGAAAAGGAGTATTCACTGGGACTTGCACTTTGTATTTAATTTCCTACAAGCCACCAAACTCTCTGTTCCCTTTAAACAATGTCTGACCGTTTGTACAGACCAAACAGATCGCTGAAGTCAGCAGGAAGGGCACTGCCATGTCTCCACTTCCTTCAAGAGCTAGGAATGTGCTTATGGTGCAATACATGGTGGTTTTCTTCACTAAAGAAACACTGGAGCTTACAGTATTATTTCCAGTCCTACCCCGAATGTGAGATAAGTGTAGTTTCCAGAAGCCTATTAGAATTTGTGTCTAGGTTCTGGACTTCTCTACCTATTTTTCTGGAAGTGTATCTTAACCTCTTCAGCCTGATGTTCTTAACTGAGTTGAGAAGATTATTCAGCACAATCCTTTTCTCATGGTCTTTGAGGCACTAGAAAGATCTCCTGAAAGTTATTTTCTTAGGGCTGGACAACTGGTGATTCTGAAGTTGAGATTCTTTTTATTTTCCTTCTTGAGAATAGGCTTCAGTTTCCTCTGTGAAAACTTTCTATTTTTACATTTTTTTTTTCTTACTCTAAGCATTGAGCTTGTGTAAGAAAAGATATATTTTCAGAGGTTGTATAGAGAAGGAAGGTAGAATACAGTGTAATCACCTCATGAGCACAAGTGAAGCAATATGCATGTGGAAAGTGATAGGGGAAGTACAAAGGGAAAGAAATGAGCTGACCTGAAGATAAAGATGGTAAGAATTGGAATGTCTGTCTGAGCAGCACTGTATGTATAGCCATTTAACCTGCAAATTAATGCTTTAACTTTTATTTTTGGTATGTGTGTGAAAACAGCTCAAAGATCAGCAAATAAATGCCTGAGATACTTTTCCTTCAATACCCAGTACAGTGTCCTCTCCTAATAACGTCACCTGCTGGGTGATGTGAAACTGCTGCAGCCTTTACAAGACTCTGTATATGGGGGTTTTTTGAGAAAAGTTTGTGGGGTTTGGTGGTGGTTTGGTTTGGGTTTTTTTTGGCATGGTGATAAAGGATCTCCTGACTCAGCAAAAATTAAAAGGGCTAAACGTGAATTTTATTAGCCATCAGTTATTGTCATGAAAAGAATACTAGAGCTAAGAAAAAAACAGCCAGAGACATTTGGCTGTAATTGAAACGTAGTTATAGTATATCATTAGAGAGATAGAGTTAAAAATAAACTCCCTTTATGAGCCCAGGTTTGAATTGAGCATCCTCAGATCCTGTTGGAAATGAAGGAGTGAGTGGGCGAGACTCTTCTTCCAGTGGTGGTTAATTTTTTCTAGTGAATGGGATTGAAAGCCTTCCAGGTATTGCACAGCATCACCTGTTCCTCAAAAAAAGTAGCCCTTCTGCCTCACTGGAGATATCAGAGTTATGCAGCCATGCAAACTGCTTATCTACATGCTCAGCGGGATGTGCTGAAGCTTTAATAATGGATAATAAAAGGGAAAATCTGCCTCTTTCATAAGATGACCATGCCTTTTTTCTCCAGGTAAGTCATCCTGTGCAGATTGTCCATAAAAATAATGACACAAGTTACGATGGAGCCCTTTGTGCTGCGTCAGCGTAGCTGCTCCATACCATAGGCTTCTCCTCTCATTTGCCCTGGACTTCTAAGTAGTTTGTACACATTTTGTAAGTGCCTTCTAACCATACTCATAATGCAAGTTCACTGAGTTAATGACTCTCCGTTTAAGGTTCTGTTAATGAAATGTATTTGAGTTGTAAAGCTCACCTGTGTGAGAAGTGTGGCTGTAAGAGCAAAATCCTCTTCTGTGAAACTATTTAAAAATGAAAGTGAGGTGGAATTTTTTTTTTAATGCTGCTGTTTTCACAATCATCTACTTCAGTTTTATCACGTCCACACAGCAGTTACGGCATGACTCACCGGCTGGGGTATGCTTCCTGACTGATAACACTCCTCACCTACCTCTCCTTCTCCAAATGCTGGTGTTCAACGTGTCACTGTAGTACAAGCTAATAGATTACAACAGCAATCACGCCAATAACTCATCCAGAGAAAATGTAGGCTCTAAGGATTCAAAACACGAAATGGATGGGGTGGGTCTAAAGATATCCCCAACCAGTGTGAGAGCTAATCCTCTGATCTGCTTCAACACCCCTGCATGTGAATTGTGGGGCAATGCAAATGCTCAGAAGCAGGTGATGCTTGTGTAAAACTTGCCATTGTAAAGTTTGAGAAGAAGATTGAGTTGTTTGGCCAGTGGGTTGACTGGTGATATGCTGAAGGTAAGAGCTTTTGGTTTCTGTTCCCAGGTTAACTAGCTTCATTATGTTTTGAATTTCAGCTTTTCTAAACACTTTCAAGCTTAGTGCTAAGGTGCTATTTGTGGCTGTCCATTACAAGACAAGTACTTTCCAAATACTTAAGACCTTTGTAGTTCAAGTGATAAAGGAAACAGGGGGCAGGGGGGACAACACAACTTAGAAATAAGCCAGATATAAGTAGTACAAGTAACTCACCAAGAAATTACGTTGACCATAAATAATCTAAAAGTACTTAAAATCTAAACCCACTTAAATTGTATTAAAAATTCTTTGAGACAATACGGGCTTGCTGATGAGACAAAGGTAACTCCATAATGGTATATGAGGTATAAGTGAATATGAGAGCATAGAGATGAAAGGCAAGACATGAGGGTTCCTCACTGAAAGTGTGGGTATCAGCTTTGCTTGCTGTGTGGCCACACACACATATTTTGGCTCCACTGTGACTTGAAGGAGAAAGGGGGAGTCCCATTTGTCATCTTTTTTCCCCTCTTTCTCCTGGAAGAGACTACCAAAGTAGTCTCTGATGGTCTCATCCAGGTCAGTGCACTGCAGTCAGGATTGATGATGAGTGGCGCAAGAAACCAACGGAGAAGGACGCTCTGGAGGGAAGAGGAAGGCAGGGTGCTACAACATACATCTACAGCTTCAACATGAATGGGCTGTTCACTCAGTGTAGTGGTGAGATCACGGGTGCACTTGGAAAATGCAAAGTATCTATAATTCCATCAGGCAGAACGTGACCCGTAATTACTTCCTTACACTGTTGTATGATTTCACATGCCTCCTTTACTCTGCTTGTGTTCAAGCAGATCCATATTACAATGCAAATTTACCAGCAGTACTACAGAACAGAGGCCAAGTTTCAAGCAAGTGTTTGTAAGGGAGTTTTTTTTCATACCTGTTTGAGTAGCAAGGCAGGGACAGGGAGAGAAAAAAAAACAAAACCTGCATTCAAACTGTTAATTTAACATGTTATGACAGATCTAGATTCATTAATCAAACACAAGCTTGCTGAAGACTGAAACTTTGTTGTTTTTCTGTGTGTGAACTTAGGTTTCATCTACCTCTCTGAGATGTTTATCCCAGTACCTCACTTCCAAAACCACTTCCCCTTGAGTAAAATGCCCAGTATAGGCATGGTGCTGGTAGTAACCTCCTGGTGCCAGCAGCATCTGAGAAATGACTATATCGCCTGAAGCTTGTATGTACAGACAGCGTGGCTGTTTCCAAATGACATAAACACATTCATCTCAAGGCATCCAGCAGCTTTGCTGCTTAGGAAAGGTGAATAAAATGGTTTGTCTGGGTATTGCATTTGAGAGGACTGCAACTGATGTGCTGGTGTTCTTACACTAAGGCTTCCTCGGTAAAGATGATTACGTCCTGTCTTGGTGTTATTGTAAAGGGCATTATCTGCAACTCCTCACCACGCCTTGAATTTGCTCTTCTGTCGTATGTGAGCAGATGTACTCTTGATTTCATAGGCAGGCACCGGGGAAAGGGGTAGCTGACTTTCCCAACTCTACACCCAGCACACACCGTATCTCTGCTTAGTGCTAAAGCACACGGGCTGTGACAGTCCTGGGGAGCTGAGGGGAAATGGAGGCACATCGAAAAATGTTTCAACGATGGCCGTGCAACTCCAAGGATTCTAGTTACACTGTAACTGGGTTTCAGAGGGTAGGAGAGGCCGTCCCTAAGTCCTGTGGCTCTCCCAGCCCCATCTTGTGTCTCCAGCAGTGCGGGCAGGCTCAGGCTGGGCTGTGCGGGGACAAGGTGAGCGAGCAGCCCCTTCCCCAGTCCCTCTACGTCCTTAACCACCCCCAGCACGGACTCTGTCCCCTTCTACAGGCTGCCCGTCAGTCATCACTGATTTGTCTGATCCTGTTTCAGACCAGTTGATACAGTTTGCCCCGATCTTCTCCTGTGGCAACAAGCTCCAGGAACGTGTTACCTGTTGTGTACAGTAACTTTTAACTGTTTCCAGGCAATTTTCTGCCAGCTGGAACTGATGCCCCCTCCTTCCATGTTTAGGGCTGGGGTGAGTTTCCTATTTGCCTCCCCTGCTGCACGGTATAAACCAGAGAACTTAATCCGCAGGCGGCTCTCCGCGGGCATCTGCGTTTTTCAGTGTGCAGAGGCCCTTTAAATCTTTTTCTAGACAGTTCTCCCGCTGCTGTAGCTGGTGAAATAGGAATAACCCCCTGTTGTGGTAAACGCAAGGCAGCCACGAAAGCTCTCCGGTTACGGTAGAAAACCGGCGGGGGGGTGCGGGAGGCGGCCCTCGGCCGCGGGGCCCCGCGGCTGCGCTCGCAGCGGCCCCCCCTCCCGGAGAGGAGCCATATCCCGCTCCAGACGTCGAGCTGCTCCCCTGCGCAGGGGGCTGAGCTCCGCCGGCCGCTTCCCCCTCCCCGGGAAGACTTAGGACGTGTTTGTTTTTATGTTGCTGCTCTCCCCAGCACACCGTCCGTCCCTCCCCGCCCCTTAGCAGCACCGGCAGCCGCCGCTCCCCTCCATGGCAGTGGCGCTAGGGCCGTTTCCCCTCTGTTTCCGTTCCTCCTCGGCCTCCGCTCGCAGCGGTAATTAAGCGGCTGCTTCGTGGGACACTAAACCCCGGGGCGAGAGACAGAAACGCGCTTAAGTTTTGCACGCTGATTTTGACCGTCGGGAGATCGCATCTTCCCCCCGCCTGCCCCAATCGCGGAGGCGGGGGAGGTCTAGGCCTCTCCCCCCGCCCGTGGCCCGGCCCCTGCCGCCACCGCCCCCGGTCACTCACTGTCCCCTCCCCTCCCGGGCTCGCCAGCGCCCCCGGTGGGGGCAGCGGTTGCCCCAGCACCCCCCACCCCGAACAAAGTGCGATCCGCTTCGAGTTGGCCTTCATAAAAGTTCGCTTTATTTACAGGGGAGGCGCGGGGGGGTCCTCCCCCCGTTCACACACTCACACATCTCTAGTTAGCCAACCCCCCCGACAAAAACGCAAAGGGGTGGCTGAGAAATAAATACACCTCTCCCACCCCTCCACCCTCCCCGAGGCGGAAAGGCTTCGCCCCCAGCACTTTTTCTCTCCGCTAAAACCGGCCAGGGAAAGCCGGAGCAGCGCGTCCATCTGCGCGGGCTCAGGCGATCCTGCTGCAGAACTCGTCGAAGTCCCTCTCCATGAAGAGCTCGCTCTCGATCATATCATCCTCGGAGGGGAAGTACTGCTGGCTCTCCTCCTGCGGGGGGCCGCAGCCAAAGCGGCCCCGGCCCTGCGCGGGGCAGGCGGCGACCGGGCGGCGGGGCCGGTCTCCCCGGCGCACTCCATCAGCGCCCCGCGGGCGTTCTCCAGCGCCCCCAGGTAGGAGTCCATGTCCAGCGGGTCCATCTCGCAGTCCGACCCGCCGCTCTCGGTGCCCAGCGAGTCCGAGCGCAGGTGCATGAGCTGGTACTTCTCCCTCATCAGGAACTGGTTGGTGTTGCGGGGCGCCCGCATGCCCGGTGCCCGCCGGCCCAGGATGTTGACGGGCCGCAGGGAGAGGAGCACCCGCGGCCGGGCGGGCCGGTGGCAGCGGCGGAAGGCGCGGCAGTGCTGCTGCTGCTGTTGCTGCTGGCAGTGCTGGTAGTGGCTGTGCGTGCGGCTACCCAGCAGCTTCCGAGTGACGCCGGGGTGCCTCCCGCGCCGCCCGGGGGCCAGCGCGACCGGCTGCCGCCTCGCCGGGGCTCGCCGCCCTTCAGCGGCGGCGGGAAGGCGCCTCCGGGCACCCCTTCGCCACGGGCGGGCTCCCAGGGGGCCGCTGCGCTCCGCCGCCGTACGCTATCAGCTCCTCGCGTCGCAGCATCGCGGCCCGTCGCTCTCACATGCTCCTGGCCGCCGGGAGAGCTGCCGGGACACCGCCGCCGATCAAGTCCAGCGCCGTCGCCTCCCCGGTGCGCCTTCTACCCTTTTCCCCTGGGCTGAGCTGCCGGTTCCCAAGAGCCCTGCGACGTCCCCTTTCGCGGGGGCTTCCCCAGGCGCCTCTACCTTTTCACGATCCGCTCTGTTTTTTTCTTGAGCGGAGCCCCTTTACAGCGCATAGCCTGGCTGAAGGGCTGCGGGCTGGGGGGCAGCTTGACCGGCTCCAAGCCGCCGCCTCGGAGAGATGGTCTCGCCTACTCCCCGGCCGGCCGCTACCGGGCTGTCAGCGTTCCGCCGGGGGACGGCGGGCCCGGGCGAGGCCCAGGAGCAGAGAGAGCAAGGAGAGCGTACAGAAAGAGTCCAACCGCCCACTAACAGCTGCCCGCCGCCCCACGCGGACTGCTTTCGCTCACCCACACAACCCTTATTTATAGAGCACGGCGCAGTCCAACTGCAGCCATGGGAGGGGGTGAAGAACGGCCGTTCCGAAGCGATCCTGTCCTCGCCAAGCGTCGCTCTGCGTGCCCGGCCAGCGTGGGCTCTCAGCGCCACGACGAGCCGCGCCAGATCGCGGGCTTGTGTCTCCTGGGTTAATTCTGGGATCTTCCCCACGCTCCCCCCGCCCGGCGCATTTTGGTTTGGCTCAGCGCTCCGGGAGCTTTAGTTTGTTTATCCCCTATTCACGAACACTTATTGCGCACAGTTCCCCGCGCAAGCGTGGTGGCCTTCCTTTCCGTTGCAGTGGCAGTACGTAAAGTGCTTAAACCGCCTATGAGATAGTGGAGGGGTGTTGGGAGTTGGGCAGGCGTAATGGCTTCGCGAAGAGCTGGTGCTCGGTGGGGTGCGGGGGAGGATGGGGCGCTCCGAGTCGGCAGCGCTCTGGGGCCGGTGACTAAACGTAGGAAAGCCGCGGCGGCCTGTGCCAGCGCCTCCTGCCCCACTCCCCCAGGCCGGGGCCGGAGCTGCCACGGGGAGACAGCTATCTTCCCGCTCGTGGTCCGCAAAATGGTGCCCGCGCCTGAGCGGGGGGTGACAGTGCCTTCTCCCCTCAGGGGCGGGGAGGGGAGGCCTCCACCACCGTGACCAGCCCAGCGGGCAGCTTCACGCCTCAGGGCAGGGAAGAATGCACGCTCCGGTGGGCTTTTCTCCGCTCTGCCCCGCTCCAACAGGCCAGGGGAGGGAATCCCCATTGCTTGACCGGCAACGATAACTGCACAACCCCGGCGGAGAGGTGGCGAGGACCGGTGCCCAGCTCGGGGCAGCCACCGCCATGGAGGTGCAGGGTGGGGCTGCGCTGAGTCCTGGCCGAGGCCCAGGCACGGCCTGAACCCGTCAGAGGAGGTGGGGTGTGAGGAGCTTGGAGCTAGCCCTTGGTGGGAGGGGAGTCTCCTCTTGAGGCTTTCTGGGGTTTCAGCTTAATCGGGGCTTTCTAAACAGTTTTTAGAGAAAAAGTAGAGCAGACATATTCATTCCTATAGTGTGGGGCTGGGCTCTGATCCCCTGCTGCAGATTTCCCCTGGTTTGCAGCCCCGCCCCCCCCCCCCCTTTTTTTTGGGGGGGAGGCTCTGTGTAATTACTGCACTGCTAGCTATGACAGTGACTTCCCTATTCGCCTCTTCTTTACGGTCAATTTAGTTGTGAAAAACGAGCTCGGTGTTGAAGCCCAAATGGTTCCAGTTAAAGGTCATGCATGAACGACAGGAGACGTTCATGTAGGTGACAAGTTATTTACTAGTGAATGGCAAAGAAGTACAAAATACATGGTAGCCAGGTGAAAATCTGCACAGCAGGTAACTGCAATGACAAATTGTCAGCATTGAACTGTGTTTCATTGCTTAAGAGGACATACTTAAGCACTGCTTGTTTAAAATTTTATTCAGAAATTATACCCTATCCCATTTAATGTCAGCTGACCTTATCACCTATATGTTTTACAAATTAAGTCCAAAATTAAAGGAGCTGGCACTGGAGCAAGCACAAGTTCTCTAAAAAAATGCCACCTCTGCAATCTGAAGGAATAAGAAAGCAGGGGGAGGCCGCAGGTCTTTCAGGTTTGATAAAGTGTGTGTTTATACAGTAACAGCTTATGAAGTGGTCTGAACTGGTTTGGGATTTTTTTTTTCCAAGTAAGCTTGCACTACTTGGAGAAAAAGTTCAAACTAGATTAACAGAAGCCACGGCTAAATTCAAGGCTTCCTGAAAATAGTATCTATCTGCCTGCACAGCGAGAAAAGCTCTCTGTATATAGAGAAGGTCCATAATGGTCAGATGAGTAAAATCTCTGAATTAGTTATTTTTTTCCCTGCATTTTATTCCTCCCTTAGCTACCTGTCTTCAATCTGGAATCACGCTTACCAGATATTCATTAAAAAAAAAACCAAACAGAAACCCCAAAACATGAGGAAATAAAGTGCCCAGTTGAGGCAGTAGAATCCAAGTCCTCCTTTTGGTTCTGAGTTGCCACAGGCCTTTTTGTGGCTTTTAGATGCACCAGAAAGCAATATGGATTAGGCAGATTTCTTTCCCTCTGTGGGTGCAGAACAGCTCGTATCCACACAGGTGGGAATCTCTGTATCATATTTATACTGGAGACTGTCCTGGCAAGCACCTGCTCTCCCCGTCTTGTTGGTCGGTCCTGTTTAGTCTGGCCTCAGTTTGCGTTTTCTGTGTTTCTCTGGTTTTGGTGTGGATGGAGTTCCACTTTTAGCTATTCCAGAGTAATGTACAAATTTCTGCATGGAAAAGAGCCTTGTGCTTTTTTTTGGTGCAGGTGAGAACTCTGCTTAATGTGACACACTTCACATCTGGATGTGTCCCTCCTCCGCAGACTGAGACACTGACCAGTATGGACCAGTGACTTGAGCTTGTACCTAGTCCTGGGAACCTAAAGCTAGCTTTTATTGTTTCTCTGCACTTGTATTAGTGTAGAAGTTCTAAGAGTAACTGAAAATGATGATGTGGAGGCAGCTGAAGCGTTTGGGCCGTTACCGATCTGATCCCCATATCCCGATCTGTTTGGCCAGGGGTTCCAGCTGTGCAGCGGCACAGGCTGGAACCTGCTTCCCTTTACCACCTCCCCGGAGTCGCCTCCACACCTCCCTGCCCAGATCCTTCCCACAGCTGCTTGCAGCGCTTTCTGTAGGCAGGAGGAGCCGTGTTCCCCTTTGGCGATGCTGTGCTCGGCAGCCAGCAGCAATACTTTCCCCCGTTCTCAGGTTTCCTGGGGCGAACAGGAGCCCACCTAGGGGTCTGATCTCTTTCAGGGCTGTGCGGCAGTACAGGAGGGGACTCCTATTTAGAGGGAGGCCTCGCCCCGGCCAATGAGAAGCCGCACGTTGGGAGGGCGGGAAGGGCTTCCCGGTCTGCCCCGCGCCGCCGTGACCTGGCGTTTCCAGGAGAGCGGCGTGTCCAATGGGAGATCGCCTTATTGTACCCTAAGTGTGCCGTGCGCTGATTGGTCGCAGCTGCCGGGTGTGCCCACCGGTGCTTCCTGTCATGCTTTCCCGGGCGCGGTTGCATCATTGCGGGACGGCCGGCGCTGAGGTGAGCGGCAGTGGGACCTGGGTCTGCCCGGCCCTGCCCTCGGGGCCGCTCTCCCCAGTCCTCTGCATCGCCCTTCTGTCCGCCGAGGGGGGTGTCAGTGAGGTGGGGGTCGACTCAGAGGCCTGAGACAGGGGCGGCGTCGGGGCCCCAGGGGCCTCGCGGAAATTTCGGGGGCGCTTTGTGGGGGCGCCGGGGCCGGGCGGTGCCTTTCAGGGTGTCGCAGAAAGCCCGCGGCTCGTACACTGGGTGTCGGTCCCGCTGGCCGCTTGTCCCGCTCTCGCCCTGTGCCGCTTAGCGGCGGGTCGTGGCCCGGCCGGTGCCGCTCCTGTCACCGCCCGGAGCTCCGCAGCGCGCTAATGGGGAAGCGGCCGGGCTGGCTGCCCCGCTGCTAAGTTTCGGCGTTATTAGCGCTGTATCAGGTGTTAGAGCTAATGTATTCTGTATCTATAACGTTGTCTTTACGTGTCATGGAATACCCTGAGTTGGAAGGGACCCATGAGTATCATCGAGTCCGAATCCTGACATAAGATGCTTTATTCCCAGCTGTCTCTGGGTGCTATACAGATTCTTTGTTCTTTCTGGAATTATTATTTAAGTAGGTACCTGTTAGAGATTAGCCACTTGCCTTGTTGCAGAGTTTAGTATCCATCAAAGCTTAACTTTTGTTAATTATATGAATGAAGGACCTAAGATACTGTGCAACGTGTCTTACAGCATTCCACTTCAGCACCCTTCTAAAAGGGAAATTTTGGAGGAAGGCACACATTTGATTAGTACTGTTGAATGGATTTGGTGTTTTTCTCATCAGCAACTGTTGACTCCCTCCTCCCCAGCTCCCTGGGAGCCTTCTGGAAACTGAAGAAAGCATTTTTTTTTTCAGTTTTGTACATGCCATGCTTAGGAAGCAATTGCCAGGTAATACCAGAGTTGAACTGGCATTTGACAGCATGTGCCAACTCAACTGATGCTCGTTTCTGAGTTTAGAAAATATACTATTCAAAGTTATTTCAGAATAACCTAGACTTTTTTGCACAGTGACAAATTTTACACTTTTAATCAATGCAATGTGAAGATAAGGGAAAAAAAGTGCTTAAGAAAGCATGCGTGGTCTGAGATATATTTGTGGCTAAACATAGTGTTAATTTATGAATCCACTTGCCATTTTAGCAATCTTTTAATCGGATTTTCAGCCTAAAAAGAAGCACTCCTTGATGTGGGACAAAGGGGCTATAGTCCATCTAGGTAGTGTTTTAACTGGAGTGATATTTTGAGGTGAATTAATCTTCGTACATTTTCTCTAATCCACCCTTGAGTATCAGACTCAGCATGAGTAGGCTTTATTTACTTGTTTAAAAGTTAGGAAGTGTCACTTGCTAATTTCCCAGTTTAGTTTTCTGATCTGCTCATTTTTTTTCAGTAAGCAAAGTCTGTAACTCAGTTTCATCACCCATCAAATAGATCATGGAATAATCAGGTCATTTTCAGTCTGCTCTGAATAAGGTGTAAATACATATTTTCTATGTTACCAGCAAACCCAAATCTTTTGTATAGAAAAACATGTTTAAAATTCTTTTCTGAAGTAATTGCACTTACAAATTGTCGTGCTAGGGAGACTGGCCATGAGGGTGGCAGCTTTATGTCCTTTTGGAGAAGAAAGCTTGTTTCTCAAATTGAATTTTTTTAAAAAATAAGTTTATTCTTGCATTTCTAACCATTTGATGGTTCTCTTAATGTGCTAGTTACAGTAGGTGGGCATGATTGATTGGGGTTTTCCCCCCACCTGTTCTCAGGTCTTTGATTACTATTGCATTCCTATACCTGATGTAAGATGTTACCTCAAGGTTTTCAGAAGCAATGTTTCTCCTGTAGCTTAGCATTCTGTTCACATCCACCCTTCCTTTTATTTTATATGTGGCTGTTTCTACCTGTTCTAGAAATGGGTGCTTTTGATAATCAGGCAGTTTTTAATATTATTCCCCCAGAATAATTCCCTCAGTACCTAAACCAGCAGACGTAGGGAGCCTGGATCTGTGTATACATAAAGCTGTGCATTGTTAAACTTTGGGGAAGGCATCTGTAGATGGAGAAAGGAGGGGGGCCGTCGTCTGTGGAGGGAAGTTTGTGCATAGGTCTCCTCTAGAATAACTTGTGGGAGAAGGTGGCTGGAACAAGGATGAGAGACTGATTTTAAACCCCTTGAAATTAGGATACCATTTATGCATTTCATATTGGTTCTTCTAAAAAAATGAGTACCTTGAAATCCACCTTGTTTTAATCATCTGTCTCTGATGTGTGCTGATCCTAATGCATTTCTGAAATATCTGTTCATTTCATTCATAGTCACATTTTTTTCCTTGAATTTTTGTGGGAAAAGTAAATATATATTTCTAAAAAATCTTAGTATGCAAAGCCCCAGGTTCTAAGTTGCTTTTAAGATTTTAATGCTTTTTTTTTTTTTCTAGATAAGAAGCCCAGCATAAGTTTCAGACTGCTGTAGTACAATCTACAAACTTTGAAGCCTTTCCAGTTGAATGGTATTCCTGTCTTTTAGAAGAAGTGAGTGTGCTTACAAAAAAGTAATGCACCTGGTGGTGCATTGTCTTAAAAATGTAACAGTTTTGTCAGCAGAAAATTAGTAGAGAAACAAGGAAACAGAAACCTCTAGTGTTTGCTGACCTGCATGTAAATTTGGAGTCCTGTCCAAAGGTGCTGGTTTATTGGATGCATTTGTGTAATAATTTCTGTAACATCATTTGTGAAGCTTTCACTCGGTCTGTGTTCAAAGTAGTGAGCTGTCCTTGGTTATTTTTCTGATTATACCTGGATTGCTTATAGTAACAAATGTCTGTCTTTTGCTGTAGCTGCATGGCATTATTCATGCCTCTGTGGATAACTGATCATGATTTTTCTGAACACAGAAGTCTTAGTGTTTTTGCTCAGTGGAATTTGAACCACAGATAGATTGAAATGTGCTTTTGTCTTTTATGTCAATCTCTTACAAAATTCTCTTCTGAAACTTGGAAAAACTGACCTGTAGTAACTGCTAGATATAAACTCTAATCAGCAGTGTTTTTCCTAATTCTGACATAATAGACTTCTCTTGTAAGATGGGTGAGAGCAGGTGTGAGCCGTGCCCTGTGGTTACTGGACGCTGGTTCATGCAGTGCTTCAGTTGGTAGAAAGGGCCGAAAGCGACACTGTGATTTACGCATGGAGCCTGTGATACATGAGCAGCTTCCATAGCCCGGTCACAGTTACAGGTGAAACCTCAAGCATGTATTTAATCCATCAGGTTAGAGGGACTTGGCAGCTGGGCCAGTTGCCAAAACCTTTGCAGTTATCACTAAATTGCAAAGGCTGGGCTTGATCTAAGTAAAATGTGCAAATCCTCAGTCTTCAAGTCAACTGTCTTGTATGAGCTAAGTTTTAAGGGCGAGCTCTTTTATCATCTGCATTGTCTCTGGCCCTGTGATCTTGAGCTGTGATCAAATTACTGAGTAATGGCATGGCCTAATTAGTGCTTTGTTGAGTCCTTTCTGATACGATGATGAAAACCCTTGTACAAGTTGTGTATTTTGTATCTTAATGTGCTAAGACTGGTCATTACCTTTTTAAGAATACATCTGGGCCGTGTCCACATTTTCCTTATCAGCTCCTGATTTCTTCTCCATCTGTGGTGCTGCTTGTGTACTAGGTTGTGGGTTTCTCAATTAATTTCTTGCCTTACTGGATAATTTGCATGTATTAGTGGGGAGAATGATCTGTCATTAATGCAGAAGGTATGAGTGGTGGAATTTGTCTGGAAGTTTCATTTGGGTCAAAATTTTTTCGTATGCTTCAAGCACTGAGCTGGCAAGTTCTCTGCTGTTCTGGGTTTCATGTAAGTAAATGTTTTAGAGACTTGGCATTACCAAGCAGCATGTCAGCTGTAGCTTGAAGGGGCTAGCTTTGTGCATTTGTGTTTGTGGCTACTTATGGTTGCTATTTCACAAACCTGAGTAAATCAGAAGACTTGATCCTCGTGCCATTGCTTATAATTCTGCAATGCTAAGTGAAACTCAAGGCTAATGTGTAGTGCTTGGCCCCTACCAAGGTGAATGCTAAGGGGTGTTAGCGCTAAAGTAAGGGTTAGGAGAGCCTGTTTCTTCTTTGCAGTTGTCTGTTACAACCTTCATAACCACTCTTCTTCTGTTATGGAACTTCTGTCTTAAATACCTGTATTCCACAGAGCTTTTGCTTAGTGTTTGCTGTAGTGTTTTGTTGAAATATAACTCCTTTGAATCTTCTAGCAGGTCTGGACCACTAGGTAGCTCTAATGTGTGTTTCTAATGAAGTTGAGACTTCTCTTCTCCGTGTTGTGAAGAAAGCTCATACATAATTTTGCCTGTAGTGACTTATGTTGACCTACCCAGGATTTAAGAAGGACTTTGGTGGCCAAACTCCACCAAAGACCATTCAGAAAATGGCCAGCAGTAAGTAGCCTGTTGTGGCTTAGGTCTGACATGCTTGTAAAACTGAAGGGAGGAAAAAAAAAAGACTAGCAGTTTTGGCAGTACTCTGGAAGTTTGAGCTTTTCAAGATGCCCAGCTAAGGTCTTTGAACTTTTTCTTCATCTCTTTGTTCAAGTTCTTCCCCACATGTTCATCTTTCATTGGTATGTGTTTCAACTATGCTATCTGAACCCTGGCTGCTTTTAGGAGCATCTGAGAGGGGTAGCCTAGCTAGATGGAAAAACGTGGTTTTAAACCTTTAAATGGTAGGAATGTACAGTGAAAAGGACCCTTCTCTTCATTAGTTTAAAGTAATGCTTCCTATGCTTAAAGTAAGCTTCACTAGTTCACAAACTCATGCTGGCAGGGAACTTTGAACATCAAAACTTTTCCTGAGAATATAAAAAGAATATTAAATTTTCCTTTTACTGTTTTCTATAGGAAATAAAAATAAAAAGCAAAATAAAAATTGAATGGCCATAGTTGAGTGGATCTTTTTCCTGTAACAACTTTGGTACTAGTCTGTAACAATGACTAGGCTTTCTTTGGAATCTAGTGCTTGCTTGCTTCCATGGCTATACTGAATCAGGCTCTTTAAAAAATTGAGGTGCAGCGTTGTGGTACAGATTTCTAAGACAATGGATTGTATTTGTGAACTAATTTTATTTTTCCTCATTTCTGTTTATTATGTATTTTCTTTTTTCTGCTTGGTTGTTGCTGGGAAAGAATGGTTCAACAAGTTCCAGAAAACATAACTTTTCCAAATGAGGAAGAGAAGATACTGGAGCTCTGGAAGAATCTTAATTGTTTTCAGGAGTGCCTAAAGCAATCAAAGAATAAACCTAGGTAAGAATCTGTTAAAAGCTGAGGCAACTATGTGTTGCAATGCAAGGTTGGCTTAGCTATGATTACTTTTGTTCTAATTTGGCTGGATTCTATGAACAGCAGCTGCTCTCTTTGCAGACAGCAGTGTTGGCTAAAGTTGCTGTTGTGTCAGTTACCATTTCTGTTTCACTTTGTGAAGCATCAGCAGTGTTCAAACAGTAGTAATAAACCTGTAACTTCTTGCTCAGTGGGTTTATAAGAGAAATCTGCAGGTATGCAAGGAGAACTCTCTCCTATGTCTGGCAGCCATGGAGCAGCATGCTGGTACTTTCAGTGGTAATCTTGGTAGAACAGGCAATTGGTAGGAAATGAATGAGTTGAAATCCTGCCTTTCGTCCCAATGGGATACCTGTGCTGACTGGTGATAAAGAGGAAGAGATTGATCTTATCCTAGTAAGACAAAAGATGTATGAGCATACAGACACAATTGTCCTGTTTGAGGATTTGATGGTCAATTTTGGATTTAGGAATCTTGTCTTGTGTTACAGGTTTAACTTCTATGATGGCCCTCCATTTGCTACTGGCCTTCCACACTATGGTCATATTCTTGCAGGGACCATTAAGGACATAGTAACCAGATTTGCTCATCAGAGTGGTTTTCATGTTGACAGGAGATTTGGCTGGGATTGCCATGGCTTACCTGTGGTACGTGTAATAAATCTGCCTACAGATATTGGTGTTGGTTCCTCTTTCCTGTGTTACCTGATTATCTGTCATGTTGGTATTGCTCTTACCCTCGAGTTGTTGTGAAAAGAGAAATGGAAATTATTTGTCTGGTGTGTTACAATGGGTTTTGTCCTTCCAGTGATTTCAGGTGCTTCCTACTGGTCACCTGCTCTTCTCCAGGCATTCTGTTCATGCCTATAAACGTGTATTTATTTGGTGTGTATTTCAGAAAATGTGTTGGTTTTTTTTTTCCCTTTACTAAAGGATAGTAAAGAAATCACACCAGTTTTATCCTTTGAAATATTTACTTAGTTCAGGTGCATTACTCATGAAATCCCCAAAGGATAAAGGAGGTCCTTCAGCGTCATTAGAATGCACAGAACATAAACTATCCGGAGAAATCCTGAAAGCCTTTGATGACAGCGGGGGGTTTTGTCTGCTTGTTTTCAATGCTCCCAGGAATATGAGATTGACAAGACCTTAGGCATTAAAGGGCCCGAGGACGTGGCAAAGATGGGAATTGAAAAGTACAACAACCAGTGCAGAGGAATTGTGATGAGATACTCAAAGGAATGGGAGGTAAGTAAAGACTCAGTGCATTGTATGTGTGCAGAAGTTTTTCAGCTGGAGTGAACTTGATCCTTCAGTCTGTTTGATTAGGTGCTTAAATCCCCTGTCTTTTGGCTACTGGGCTTCTCACTGGTGATCCTGAAAGGGGAACAAAAGAACAACATTGTTGATTGGGCCAGGGAGCCTGCTGGGATGTCAGGAGAAGGTTACTCTTAAGTAACCCGAGGCTGTAAGTGTCTAACTAGATAGATTAAAAAAAGAATAGGTATGGGGAACATCTAATAGATAATTGAACACATTATCTCTTTCTTTGTTTCTTTTCTTGTATGGAAACTTAAGATCTTGAGATCTGATTTTGATTCTTTTTCAAATGGAACTGATAAAAGAAATGAAGGTTAACTTTCCTGCTTTCTGGCTCCCCAGTTTTCAGGCTTTTTGTTGCCAGAGCGTATGACTATAGCTTGTATTTCTGGAACAGCAGAAACTGTAGCATCTGATTCTGTGTCAGTGTAGGTTTGTGGGTAACCCCTCAGTCTTCCAAGGAAATATTGGTCTAAACTTTGCATTCTATGAATATAGTGATGGGGAGAGCATTGGTCTGTGCAGACTCTTCAGGCTGGAGAGCTGTTCAAGTAGGTGGGTTAGATATTTTCATAAGACATGCAGTTTCTTTTCTAACTCTGAATAATAATCTGCACACAGGATGTGATGCTATTTGTTTTGGTTTTTCTTTTTCTTAGCAGTGTGGCCAGAATAAACTAGGTTTAGCTGTGTGTGTACTTTGTGTTTGCTGTCAGTCTGATGTGTCTGTGACACGATCATTTTCTATGGTTTTCTGGAGCTGAGGAGTAGCCCAGGTGCTTTCCTAGCCACGTGGCAGTATTACAGTGACAGCACATAATAGCAAGTTTGAAAGGAAGAATGGAGGAACAGGCCATATTTTTTCTGCCTTTGTGGCAAAGGGCCTTCCTAGGCTAAAGATTTTTTTTTTTCCTGCTAATTTAGAATCCCTAATAGATTTTTTTTCCTACATGAAGTTCTCTACATGCAGTTTGAATCTAGGCATACTACTGATGGCCTATAAAGTCTGTTTCACTGCTTACTTTAAAATAGTTTGAAGAACTGTAGTTTTTCTGAAAAATCATGGTTTCTAGTAAACCTTTATCTTCCCCATCAGTTGTTTCTTTTTCTAGGCAGAATAGTCCTAATTCTTTAGGTTTTCTACCACATCACGCTTCTCTAGCTTCTCCAGTCTTGCTGTATTCCTTTTGATTGAAAGATCAGTTCCTGATGTGCACACCGCTTGCCTCTTGCCCTTGGGAGTTTCAAAGTTATGGTCAGTATCTGAAGAAACCACAGCTGCCTTTGTTAGAATAGTTGTGGCCTAAATCTAAGCAAGTGGCTCAGTGAAAAGCACAGGGTGGTTTTTTGTTTGTGTTTTTTTTTGTGTGGGAGGTTGGGTTTTTTTGTTTGTTTGGGTTTTTTTTTCCCCATATATACAATCATTCACGTGTACTGTGAAATACTGGATTTTGAAAGAATTATTGATGATTCTTTGTTGCTTCTAGAAATAAAAAGATGAGTTCTGGTTCACGTTTTATTTTCTGTAGCTGTTCCTCTTAGTTTGCTGTTGTCATCAGCAGCTGGGATTGTTGCTCTGCTGATAGGTTACAATACTTAGTCTTTTGGATGGTAAATCGATTTTGTATTTTGTTTTGTGCATGTATTGTGTGTGTGTTTCCACACATAGGTATGTATTTCAGATTTTTAATCAGAGTAATGAAATTGGTTTAAATGTCTTGTTTGTGATTGGCTGGTAATAAATTAAAATATTTGGGGATAATGTTAGGAGAGGAATTCCTAACATTCCTGTTGGAGATAGTGTTTTTTTTTCTGACTGGAGTGGCCAGCAAATGTTCAAACCTTATGAAAAAATGTATAAGGTTCCTTGGATGCATAAGGTCTTTCAGTGCTGAGACCAAACATAATACTTCAACTTCATGGATCCTTATACTAATCAGTCCCAGACTTTGCATCTTAATAGTTGAATGTCAGAGTGGCAGAAAGGTCAGAAGGAAAACTGATGTATTTCAGGAGCTCTGGTGTTACATGAAAATATAGAGGTGTGATAATTCATTTGCTTTGTTTTCACTTTACTAGTTTGACATTCAGTGTCATCTGTGTGTAACAGTATCAGGACAGGTGTCTCTGAGCTCAGCTATTTGCGGAGCTAGGGGTTCTGATAGCTGTGAAGTTAGTATGAGAGTGGCACATGTCCAGTGAGTCTCATTGCTAGTTGATTACTCATTAGTCTTCATATTCCGTGCCAACAGACGTGACCATAGTATGCCCTGAGACAGGGCCTAACACCTGTCAGCCCTGTGGTCTTTGGCAGCACTGTCATAGCTTTGGGAAGTCAGAGGAGGCAGTTGGCCCTTAAATAGTTCTGATAACATCTAGTGACATAGGAGTTTCTTTCAGCACTTCTTTGTCTTCAAATTACATCATGTTTTCATACAACTGAAAGCTGATAGCCTGTGTGTTCTGGATTTTGACTGCCTCTGTGAGTGGGTTAAATATAGAAACAAGACCAGTGCAATCAAAAGCAGTTTTCAGGCATTTGAACCTCAGCTGAACTTTGAATGATCTATCATTGATGAATAGCCCAAATGATGTACTGTTTCTGTTTTGTAGCATTCAATACTTTTGCCTGTTGTGTGAGCTGGGTTCTGAACAGTTATGCCCATGGGGACACAGGTTCCTCCTGTGTAAGCAAATCCCCCGAATTTGTAAGCAAATCCCCTGAATTTTTGCCTGTTTAAACATGGTGTTCAGAGCTATTGTCAGGCTAAACTATTTCATAGATGTGGTTCACTGATTTGGGACAAACACTAAGGTGTTTTACAGAATAAATGTTGGAAACAATATGATCTTTAGTGTTAAGATGCCTTTCCATCTGTGTGTTTGTTTCTTAACAGTTCAGTGTTACCAGATTAGGACGCTGGATTGACTTTGAAAATGACTATAAAACTCTTTATCCTGAGTTCATGGAGTCTGTGTGGTAAGTTAACTTATACACACTGTATATGTGTTTTATGAATTTGGAATGCTAAGAAGGCTTCAATTAATGTAATCGTGTCTTGGTCCATATGTCACTAGAACTATTTTGAAACAAGCCAAATTCAGGTAAACAATGGGTAAAATAATTAAGGTGGTGTGTAGTATCTTGATGTCAAAGTGAGGGAGTTAATTGACCTTGTAGTAGAGTTTTCAAAATAATTTTCTTTTAACTAGACCTGAAATCATACATGTCAGCTTAATGGCAGTTCTGATGAAGATCCATTAGTATGTTCCTTGCTTGTCTTAAGAAATTAGGTTATATTTCTACATTCTTGATGTTCTTCCCACTGTTAACTGCAACTGGGCAAACTACCCAAACTCAGTTTCGCTCTAAACCTCTTCTTCGAGCCTGGATTTAGAGGCTGGGAACCTGCTGTTATCTTTTTCTTGGCAGCAGAGTTTGACAACTGTCTTGGACTCCTGGTGCAGAGCTAAGTAAAGTTTGGGTATTTTGGCAGTGCATTCAAAGTGACTGTTGGGATTCCAAAAGACCAGCCAAGCTTATAGGTTAAGGATTAATCACCTTGACCTAACGCAGTGGAGAAAGAGCAACATAGAGTCCTTCAGGTGGTAAAATTTTAAGGTGAATTGTGGGGAGAGCTTTAGTAGAGTGTGCTGAGTAAAAGCCAGTGGAAAGTAGATTTTATACATACTAAAGTACTACTGATTTTCTTTAATATTAGTGTTACTAATAAACTGTAATCGTGTAGTTAGTTACATGTAACTGTGATAAAGGATTGACATAAGTTCTAGATGTCTGTGAAGTTGTTGTAGAGGGCTGAAGTGCTATGGAGTTTTCTAAGAGCTTTGAAAGAGATGGTGGGAAGGGAGCAGATGTTTAATCAGCTCAGCTGAAGAAACCCTGCATAATGATAAAAGCTGACAAGAAACTTTTCTCTCAAAAATTATGAAAATGCTTAGTGGCACCTTAAATGCTGTTTAACTAGCATCTTCCAAAGATCATTTAAAAAACAAATTTGAACTAGCTGCAGGGTCTCTCATCAGCCAAAGCTTTTTTCTGTGGGTTGTTTTTCCATGTTTTTACCTCCCTCTTGGCAAGAAATGTCTTACTCCTTTGCCCAACTTACAGGGGTTACTTGCTGTAACACTTGCTTTGGATACAGATTCTAAGATTTAAACTTTGGATGTGAAATCTCTGTGCTATGGAATTTCAGGAAGCAACATAGGCAGGCATCTCTTAACTTTGTACTTTTTTAGCTTCCTGGTGCTATTATGTTTTTGTGTGTGTGTAATTGTGTAATTAAATAGATTTTTAAAAGTTTGTTTTTAAAAATCATGGGTTTTGGGAAAAAAAAAGTCCTCTGATTCTTGGAGGGGCACATTTCAGTGCCCTTGCCAACTTCCTCTGACAGTAGAACAGGAATTGGAACCACTGGTGTTTGCTCAGAGAGGATGCAGGAGGAGGGAGTGTGGCATACCTGTTTCTAGGAGAAGGGTGATAATGCTTAGAGAGCACCTTAACTAGTTACAGTAATGCTTTTGACAGGATAAAGTACAATAGTTTAAAAAAAACCCCAAACAACAAAAAAATTTAAAATCAGATAGTTACCTAGGCAACCAGCAAACTGAAAATCTGAAGTTACATTTTGGATCCATTAGGATTGTTCATTTGAGGGATAGACTGTATTATACTTCTGATCCTTATGGGTCCCTTCCAACTCAATATATTCTATGATTCTATTACAATTGATTTGACTTTTTTATACAAGTTCCTTTTTAAATTAAAAAAAAAAACCCAAAACTTTAGTCTCCAGCTAAAGAGAAACTGCAGATTAATTTCTGCATTGATGATAACTTGGAGACCATATTGGTCTGTCCAGTGTTTTTCTCTTGTGTGTGTGTGTGTTCTGCATGTGGGAGTAGAGTGCTACTCTTAAGCCCAGAAAAAAAATCCAAAACATGGATGATCATATGGTAGTGAGCATGGCAACTGTGGATTTTGTGATTCAAGTATGGTAAGGATTTGTCTTTAGTCTTTTAATCAGCTAAACTTACCTTTTTAGGGTTTGGTGGGGTTTTTTTGTTGTTGTCTCTAGCTTTTCCTGAGGCTTGCAGCTCTGGAGTAGTCTCTCCTGGAATTTCTAGCCTTCTCTGTATTGTTATCTTTGCATCCATGATGTCATTCACAATGTTTATGTTGAGTACAGTGAGCTAGCATATTTGTCCCAAATGTTTCCATTGGTGGCTGATTTTTATCCAAATTATTTAGGCTTGAAATATTTTAGGACTCAGACACCAAGTATATCTACTATTAATATTATTTTGTTTTGTAGATATGCTGTACAAGCTCAGGATGTTTAGACAATGCCATTTTCCCCCCATATTTTATAGTGGTTTTGTTGGAGATGGCTTTTTTGTAAGCATTTTGGTGCTGGGACATGAGATGGCTGACAGAGTAGAAGGAATTTTCAGCGTGCTAAGTTTTGACTTAGAACATAACTGCATCCAGTGATAAAACTGTGGCATCCTGGCTGAATTTTTCAGTGGTGTCATTAAGTGGCGATGCTGCAGCCGTTCCTGATGTTGTCATATCATCAACTCTTCATGTCTTAACTAACTTAAATAGAGCTTTTAAGTTCTGATTCTGTAGAACTTGTATGTCCATCCTTCAGCCAGCTTGAATCTCAATGAAAACGGTGTCCTTCAGTCTAAACAGTACAATGAGAATGCTATTCCTGAGCTAGCATGGAACAAGCACGTAATACATTCCTGCTTCTTTGGTACACATCACGAGATGCATGCAGTGAGATCAAGAGCAGTTTGATGGGATCTTAAACTTTTTACTGATCTGCAGTTGATCTGAAAGTATGTGAGCTTTGAGGGGGATAAAAAAACAACTGGCAAATTGTCTTCCTTACTGGCTGTTTATGTAGTTCTCAGGCTGCTGTGAGTTTGCACCGCAAGAACAGTTCTCCCTGGCTACAGAGGAAACAGGCTGGGAAGTGCTGTGGAGAGGAGGGGAATAGCTCTGTGGTCAGAGCTGTGGCATGCTTCTGGGCCTGATGACTAGGGGTTTTAATTTCAACACCTTCAGGGTTAATTAAACAGCTTTCTATCGCCATCTCGTGGCCCAAATTAGAAATTGCGTTCTTAGCATAATTTTAGAAACAGTTGAAAGCTTTGTGTATGTTTTGAAAGGCTTGTATGTGTGGTGTGAAACCACAGGTGGTGGAAACACTTCTTAGCAACTTCTGTACCTGAAGATGATGTTCTTAAGTCCTTTTGTGATAATGCTATAGGTACTGGCTAGGGAGACAAAAATCATACCTAGTTCTGGTAGAAAATTGTTACTCTGCTTGTGAGAGATCATGGCTGTGTGACAAATGGAAACCTTGCTGTTTAGTGTGAAGATGCAGTATGGAGCTCCCTTTGGTGATGGGGCTTTTTGTCCATTTCTGCCTTTCCTCCAACAGACCCATCTCAGTTGTTCCAGCTTCAGTTTTCCTTTTAGGATTGATATTTGAGAGGCAACCTCTCTTTTCTTCCTTACCAGGTGCAGCCTTTTGCCTCATAGCCCTGCTGTTCAATTTTCAGTGGTAGCATCAGGCTTTGGGTGCCACTGCAGTACTTCTAACCTGCAGCTGAAGAGGTCTTAGGTAGCTCCTGAAACTGGAACGTTTGACTTGGTTTGCCCAACTATTGAGGTGTGGCTTTGCTTTTGTGTTGGCATGAGTCTTCATATACTTCATGTGCCCAAGATGAGCTGTGTCCAGCTGCCTTAGCCCTTCTCCGTGAGAAGGTGAATGGGGACTCCCCATTGAGAGGAGGACTGTTTATTGTATAGATCAAAGCTAATGGATTGGTCTTTTCTGTGTTAGCAGTGAAAGTTGTTTTTCAAATTCATTTTTTTCCTGTTTGTGGAGCTTATCCAGCACTAAACCAGAGTGATTTCAGAATAAGAGATCTCTGGGTCCTAATAGGAATCATTATTGCATTTTGTGTATTTCATGATTCTTTAATGATTCTCCAGAGAGATACTGTTCATAAGAAATCTGTTTTGTCCGTTTTTCTACTAGTCATTGGCATTTTCCCCCATTCTTTTAGTACATTTAGAGCTCTAGTCCCCTTGTTACCTTACTATTCCAGTGTTATCTTACCCCAAAGATCCTTCAACTAAGGATGAGTTCAGGGTATTCCTCCTTCAAAATACAGGTAAGTCTAGCATCAGTTTTAGATATTTATATTTTCTACTATATTGTTATCTTGCTTTTCTGGCTTGATCCAGAATCATTCAACACACTGATCCAAAGAGAATAGCTTGGAGGTAGACCTGGAGCAAAATCATCT
Organism: Hypotaenidia okinawae; assembly: GCA_027925045.1. NCBI lineage: Eukaryota > Metazoa > Chordata > Aves > Gruiformes > Rallidae > Hypotaenidia > Hypotaenidia okinawae. Next base: position 4,070,653 of record BSDF01000011.1, read on the forward strand.
CTGTATGTTGGAATTTCAAAGCTTTCAGTGGTAGTTGAAAATAAGACTTAATGACTTCTGTATTTAAGATTCCTAGACCCCAGAACAAATGCTTTTCCTGTCTGTCTGAAGGTGTCTTTCAAAGATGCTATTCAAAAGACAGGCTGGCTGTGTGTGTTATTGGACCTGATGTTCCTCTTACGTTTATGCTTTATTGACTCATGCAGGGAGTTGAGTACTCCTTTCTGTCTTTCACCCCCATGCATGTGTTTTTGATTGTTGCTTTCTTTTTTATTTCATGTTGTCGTTCAGGTGTTGCTCAGGAGTCACAGGAGAACCTTTTCTCAGTCTCAGCTGCTTATGGTGCTGCATGATTGCAGATTGCTTGCTGAACTGGGTAGATGACAGGGCTTAATTGTTGTGGTGTTTGTGGTAGGTCACTCAGCAATAATTTTGTTTTACTGTAATACCATGGATATGTTGGAATTGTATACTTCTAGATCTTGCTGTCATAATGTTTTGCCCACCTTACTTTTAGTCCCTTGTGGGTAACTGAGCTTACAACTCCTGCTTTTGTTTTTCTTTAAAAAGAAAAAAAGTGGGGAAAAGCAATTTATATGAATTTGAAAAGAACTTTTTCATGTTGGTAACGAGTACTTGTGTGTTCTGGAAAGCTAGGAGTCTTCATGCCTGTAGAAAACCCTTAGATACTGAGTCATTGCAAACAGAACTGCTTGATCACTTGATACTCCAAAGTAATGGCATTAAGAACTCGAGAAGCTCTAAGATCAAACCCTTCTCTTGCAGGTGAAGTGGAATGTCTGCTTGCGTGTTGCTTTGGAGATACTGTAGGATGTTGGATTTTGTGTGAGATGCCAAGGGTGTTTTAAATATTGCATTGGCTAATTCAGTATATTTTGGAAAAAAATTCCTTTTGTAGGAATTTTTATATTCCTGTGACATTTGCTTGGTGTTTATGTGACTTGAGGCACTACATGTTGTAGTAAAGTTGTAGTACCTGGGAAATTGTGCCTGTGGTGAGAGTAACTGACTGGGCTTGAACCAGTTGTATTATCCCCTCAGGATGCTTTGGGAGCAACAAACTGGTTTCAGCTTGTTGTGCTTTTTTTGGATGGTAAAGGTAACTTACGTCTCTAGGGTCCAGATTCTCTGTTAACAAGTGGCTGAAATAGGCATCTTGGGATCATTTCCCTAAGCTTGTTTTTCTTTACTAAAGTGGTATGCCTCTGCTGCTCCCACAGCCAAGAGGCTGCAACTGTATTTAGGTTTGAATCCTAGCAGAATTAGGGGAACAGGGTTTGACTTTTTTTTTTTTAAACTTCTGTGAATAGACTTTTTCTGATGGTCAGTAGAAAGAAGCTTGGGGGTGGTGTTAGCTTAGTCCTTGCAGAAAGGACTGCAGTTTCAGCTTTGGCTTACAGACCCACAGTCTCTTCCTTGCCATTTGTCAACGTTTTGCAAACTTAAGGTTAAAGTATGGCTTGATAAAGGATTAAAATATGGCTTGATAGGTTATTGTCTAAAATAATGGGTTGAATTTTTAAGCAAACCATGATACCTACTTGCAAGGGACTCTCTTTGTTACAGCTAGATTCATCTTTTAACTGTTGCTTTTGTTTTGGGTGGGCAGTGCTGCTAGCAGGGAGCTCTCTGGGAGTTGCTGTCTGTGTGCATCTGATGGCTGCACAGAACTGTTCTCTGAGGTTGTCTTGTTAAGGAAGCTGGTGAAGTGCTTTTTGAGATTACCACTACAAAATCACACTATGAGTGTTGTTGTGTCGAGCATAAGGCGTGACTCAATCACAGTTCCACTTACTCTGTTGGAATGGTTTTCGGAGTGTAGAGGTTATGGTAGGCTACAAAGGAGCGGTCGTTATGATCTGTGATGAGAGCTCTGATGAACGATGTGGTTTAAAAGCCCCATCTCTGCTCAAGAGTGGAACAACTGGGGAGCACTGGGGTGCAGTAGGGCAGAGTTGCCACAAGAGGGAGATGCTGGCTTGGGTTTTTAACTTGGCAGCTCCATCTAGTGTTCACCTTTACTGAACATTTACTTGAGCTTACAGTTATATTTACAGCTGAATTAAATATTCAGTGTTTCTCTGAGTAGTTTTTCTCTATGCTGTTAGTAGGCAGCGTTCTTTAGAAAGTAGAGATAATTTGGAGCTTTCTTCTGTAGATATTTTAGCTGACTGTTTTTGAAAAGCAAGAACACCTTCGGTATAAATGCTGTCACTTGTCACAGGCTGCATTAATTATGCTCTGAGATGGTAAGCATATATTAAACTTTCTTAACTTGCACAAACCCTTCTACAATTAGCCAGCTCAAATGCATATGCTGAAATTGATGAAGCTATACTCACAAATCTTCTTATAAAAGATTGATTTATATTTATGGAAGTTTAAGTATAGTCTCTATTGCAAAACAGATGCACTCACTGCTGTGTTTTGGGTTATGGATTAAAGGTTGAGCAGCCACGACTTGCCCGGGGATGATATTTATTACTTTAACAAGGTTACTTTTTGAGGCGTGTGTGTAAGGTCAGGCACCATTGTTGGAATGCACAGCTCAGATTTCTGGGTTTGGCCTCTCTGTGGCAGACCTTGATGCTGCTGATTATACCTGAGGCTTTATCCATCTTAGAGTTGAGATAATTTAATTTTTCTGATATTAGTGACCACTCATAGGAAATTCTGAACTTTTATTAGAGGCCTGTAGATGAATCTGAGTGGACTCTGCATGTCTTCTCCATATGGCAGTCTGTATTTTCTCTGTCTAATCTGCAGGGTAGTAATTGCTGTGATCAAGGCACTGTAAAACTTCCCTGACAGCAGATCGGTGCAGGTATTTTAATGCTCTTGTTTCGGGCTGCAGATAGAAATCACTGCAATAGTCTTCTTGCATTTTGTGTTGAAGGTTACAATTTCAAAAACAGGGGGCAAGACACTGACTTAAATACAAGTCCAGATTCTCAAGCTCAAAATGACAGCCTGCAGAAAGAAGTGCTGCTTGCCAGGATGGGGTTGGTTGCTTAGCAATGAATTATTTGTGTGGAAAGGGATCCAGAAAAGCGATCAGGATGGCTTGGAAACAGTTTGAGTAAAAGAGTTTTTGAAGCCAGCAGCGTTTAACAATTTTGATGTGGAATTTGAAATGACCAGCCTCTGCAGAAACTCTGATTTGAGTTGTATTTGGCACAGTTATTTAAGACTTGCCCATTCCTGCCTTTGCTTTTAAGGTAGCCAACCTGTAGACTAGACCACTAAGTGTGCAAGTCACTGGGACCTGATAAGCTGATAAATCTTGATGATCCTTTAGTAAACCTTACAGTATTCAGATACAGGGAAGCACAGGGTCTTGTCCATCGCACAGACACTCAGTGAGTTGCTATGTGAAGAATATTTCTCTTCTAGCTTCCTTTCATCTTGAGAATTGACTCAGTTTGTCATCTTGTAATATTATGTGCTGTCTTGATTACTTCAAGAAGATGTAAGGATCCAGATATGCTACAGGCTGCATTGAATGTTTCATAAATGGAGTTAAAGCTTAATGTGAGACTGATCTTGGGTAGGAACTGATTCCAGACTGAGATGAGCTAATAAAGGAGACCATTAATGAAAATTGTGGGACCATAAAACAGAGTTCATTACTTTGCATGGTTACCTGTGCCGCCTTGTGAAAATTGATCTTCACATTGTCTCTTCTGTAGCTCTGGTTGCTGTCATAGGTGCTTAAAATTATGTGATAAGTGAGCAGCCATGTCACCGCATGTTGTCTTTCTAAATTATGATTGATTTCAGCCTTGTTAATTGCTCAAACTTCAAATTTCTTTGTATTCAAGAAAATTTGGAAAGATTAATCAGGAATATGCACTTGTTTTATGTAAATACTATGTGCTCTGCAGTCAGTGCATGGAAAGCCAAGCTGGTAGAATCAGCTAAAGCTGATAATCAGCCAGAAATACACTTGCAATCAATTTTTCCTCTTTCCTTTTGTCTTGCAAATACTGTCTTTAGTTGTGTGTTTCAAAATGGTGTCATTCAGAAGGGCACTCCAGCTACAGCAGAACCGCATTTTGCAGTTGACTTACTAAATTTGAAACCCCAGGTGCTATTCCATGATCCTTGTTTACTTCTAGGTGGGTTTTCAAGCAGCTGTACGACAAAGGACTGGTGTATAGAGGTGTTAAAGTCATGCCTTTTTCAACTGCATGCAACACCCCACTGTCAAACTTTGAGTCCCATCAGAATTACAAGGTAAGCCAGTGTATGTGTATGTTAATGTTATATGTTGCAATCAGGTTTCTCTATTGATTTCATTTTGGATTTGGAAAGCGTTAGTCTTTTTTGCTTGGTGGTACCTAAGCATATTATTACACTCTGAACTGATAGTAGAAATGGAGGTAAATGGCTTAGTTTGTATTATAATTTGCTGTGTTTTTAATCAGTTGATCTCAGCTTTCTTCCCTGTTCTTGGTTACTGCTTATATGTATGCAAAGTGCATAGTTTCCTTTTATTCTGGGCACTCAAGATGAATGTTGCAGTGTGTTGGGGTTTTTATGCTAAATGCTTAGAGCAGAGCTGTAGCTGTCCCTGTCTGTGCAGATCTGAAGAGAGGAAGGTCCTTGGAGGGGATTAATAAGAGTTTTCAAAGACTGTGGTTATAGTGCAGTAGGATAGTAGCTCTTTTAAGAATCATTAATTTAGGTTGAGAAATTCCAGGAAATATTTTACCTAATAGAGTGCATGGCTTACAAGATGTTCCTTTAAAAATGAATTTGTAACAAACTCATGTTCACATATGTGGAAGCAGAACATGTGTCCCAGTTTTCCAGACTTCATGTTGGTTTGTGGGCAGAGGCTTTGTACCCTTTCTAATTCCTATCCAGGTTTCCTTATCCTTACAGCATAAACTTTCACTTTGTTACAGCAGAGAGCTAGCACAAATTGTAGATGCAGCCTTTTTAACATGTTGTTTTAAAAAGGCCAATTTGCTGACCATAAATAGTGCTTTTAAAACAAATGTTTGAATGGACCTGTGGTACAGTGCAGTCCACAGATACTAAAGCTTTCAATATTGCTTTCAAATTGGCTGTATTGAAATAGGAAGGCTTTGTGATTTAACAAAGTGAGACCTGCAGAGATACCTCAATGTTTGTGACTGTCAGATAACTAATTACTTTGCTTGTACTTAGTAACTGACATTTTGTATAGTCTCAGATTATTGAGCTTCCTTTAGACCAAAGTCTGTGGGTCTTTTGGGTTGTTTTATGTGTGTGTGTGTTTGCATGCCCCTTTTCCATTGAGCAAAAGTCTTCTCAAGGCTTAATGAAATATTTAGATGCTGTTTTTTTTTTACTCTAGAACCTGCAGAGTGTGAGTGGTGTGTGATGCTCTGCCACTTCACGCAAAAATAATTTTTGTCTGCTAGAGGTGGTATTTTGAAGACTGAAATGTTGAGGGTCTGTAAGCTGATATGATTCATTCTTGGCAGGACCAGTGATTTCTGGGTGTAAGGCAGCTGGCGTCCTTCTCACTGCGGAAAGCAGGCATTGGCTTCTGTTTATCGATCCTGTGAGAAATGGGGCTCAAATAATGAGAAACAGGACTCAAGGAGCACGTTTAGAGGCCGACTTGTGTCTAATGTGTACTTGAGTAAACTGTGTCAGCAGCTTGTATTACATTTAACTGAAGTGTGGTCTTTAGATTAAAGCAGGTGTTATTTTGTGAGCAGATAAAATATTATCCAGTGCCATTATTTGGCAGCCTGGATGTTATTTTTTATGTTTTGCCAGTTATTTTTATCTACCTGGTCAACTTAGGGCTTCAGAAAATGAAGCAAATAGCCTACAGTGCTGTTTGACAATTGGTAGAGGCAGAACTGTAGTGATAGCTTGATCTTTGCTTGGTATCGAGTGTGGCTTGAGAGTTATGTAATATTTATGTTTTACTGTTGACTGCACCAGATGTTCACGGAAAACTCCCTCTGGAGCAGCCCTTAGCTCAGACAGAAATAGCTGCCTGTCCCATGATGCCCTTAACTGTTCCACGATGCTGGACGGAAACCAGAGTGCCTTGCTCTAGACATGATGGAGGGTTAGGACCTCTCCATACATTTAAGGTCTGTGCACATGACACCCATTTTTGTTTGGCAATTAAAATTATAAAAGAATACCCCCCAAACCAAATAACTTATTAGAGTAGCTGACAAAGGTCTCTTTCCCCAAGACCTGTTTATTCTTTAATATAGATATACTCTTGTTAAGTATCCAAAACATTTTTTCCTTGTTAACAACAACCTCTTAAGAGTTTGCATCTTCCTAAGTGATGTCTGCTCTTCCTACTCCCTGATCCTAGAGGAAAAGGTGGGAAAGGGCTCATGTACCAGTATCTGAGAAACTGTTGATTTTGTTGACAGTTGAGATTTGATTATGAAGTTTTAAAGTGGGATTATAAAGGATACCTGAGGGAACTGGCACTCAGTTCTCTGGTGTTGTCGAAGCGAATTCCCAAAAATCTCACTGCTTATGGGAATTTTTTACCCTGTGGCCTTGCCAGACTGATAGTTTGCACTGGTATAGTGAAGGAACACTGTGATTGGTGTTCTTTCCAAGCTTTCTTCTGCTGCCATTTCACTTTCTACCACTGCAGTCATGAACTAGGCGAGCTGCAAGATAGATTTTGAAGGATGGCAGTTATAGTTACAACTTTTTAGATTTGTATTTTATCACTAACACACCTAGTAAACCTTTCCCTCCCCCTCCTTGATTTTACATTGTTTTTTAGGATGTTCAAGATCCTTCGGTGACTGTGAGCTTCCCGCTGGAGGAAGATGCAGGTGTTTCTCTTGTTGCTTGGACCACAACTCCTTGGACCTTGCCTAGTAACTTGGCCCTTTGTGTTAATCCGGAATTGCAGTATGTCAAATTGAGAGGCAAGTGTTAATTGAAGTGTTAATTGAAGTGAAGTGTTAATGAACACTCCTTTCTTCTGTGCCTGTGAATATGTACTTGTGTATCATAGACTGTTTTATGACTAAGCAAGTTGTGCTATATGGTAGCCTCATGCATGAGAGTACCCAAGCACCTGAGGAATTACATGCAACAGACCACGTGGGTTTGTAAACAATACAGGCTGTTGCTTTTCTTGTTACTGCTTCAAGTAGTTTTCCAGGGTTGGCATTGGAGTATTTTGTTATATGCCGCCTTCTTCACTGGGGAATTTATTATTCAAATACAAGCATCTTCAATCTTCATCTACAAACATTTATTAGATTTTTAAAATGTAAATAAAGGAAGCAGGAATTTGGTACAAGTACTTCTTGCACTGCTGTTTTTGGGTTCTCAAACTGCTGAACTTTCTGACTTTTCAGTGCATGTTTAAAAAAAAAGGGTGTGTGGAAGTTATTCAAGTTAATGATGGCATTTATTCTGCAGGCAAAAATACCAAAGGTGTAATTTTGAGTTCCAACATAACCACATGAGTCTACTGTGTAGCTAAGGTGATTTAACATGAAAAGTTGCAGAGGCATTTACAGCTTGTGTTTTCTTTTTGTTAAACAGAACAAAATGTTTTGGCTTTCAAAGGTTTTAATGTAAATTTGGTCACCCCAAAAGAAGTTACTTGAGTACTTTCAGAAGTAGCACCTACTTCTGCCTGTGATGCTGAGTTGTTGGCTTTGGATGTCTTTGGCCTACAGTCTTCTGGGGTGATAATGACCCTGGCTAAGTTGGTAGGGTAGTAGTCTGAATAAAATTTGTCGTTGAAGTTGAGGCTTATTTGGGCCAAAATGAGTTTTCCTTCTTCATCTTTCACTTTTTATTTGTGCTTACTCTTTAAAAAAAGAAATCAAGCATAAAATTGTTTGGAACAGTAAACCTCAAAGGCAATCATTACCCCAAATGTCAGCTTAATATTGATTTTTATGTAGTAATTGTTCATCTTTCAGTTGCTTCCCTCTTTCAGTTTCATTTGCTGAAACTTTTCGATTGCTTCTCTTTGGCACGAGGATAATAGACAAGGTTGGATACTCAGTCTCTTGAACAAGAAACCACACTGAAAAGTCAGTGGACTGGGTTTCCATTGAAACTTAATTTTTGAAAAGTGTTTTTTCAGTTGCTCTATGGAGAAGAAGTAGCTGGAAATATGGTTGATCAGCAGGATTAGGCTGTGTAGTTATATAGGTAACATGATCCTAGCTTGCATAAATTGAATGGTTTCATAATGGTGCAAATGAGGGTATTAAATTGAGATTTATGTAACTTTTTGTTTTATTTTATATTCTAGATAATGCCACAGGAACGATTTACATTTTGATGGAATCCAGACTGATAGCACTGTACAAATCTGACAGTGAATATGAGATACTTGACAGGCAAGTACATAAACTATTACACACTTGTTAACTTCCAGTATTTTTATAGATCAGAAGCTGAAGGCTTCAAGAAGTTGGATTTTGCAGTTATCTAAAGATAACTGGGTTTCCCTGCATGTGTGTATATCTTGCAAAAAAAAAAATCTATAAAAGATGGAAATTTACTACAACAAATAGGTTTTGTACATGAAGCTACAAATAGAATAAAACTTTCATTGGAGCATTGTATTGCAGGGCGTGGGGAGGTTGGAGGGGAGGGGAAGGGTTCCTTAGTCCTTTTTTCCAGTGTGGTTTCTTAGAAAGCCATTACTGATTTAAAACCTTGAGATTGCTGGAATGCCCAACGCTTTCGAAACATATAAATATTTGAAGGGAAACGGGGAAAAGCAAACCCAGGTCTTTAGCAAGCACATACTGCTTTCGTAGGATGGTCTACCTAAGTTCTGTGGTTAGTGGCTTTCTGAAGACAGCTTGTTCATCTTGGTTTAGTGGAAAAATATGAATTATTTAGTAAGTCAGACTGGATGACGATGCAGGCATTAAATTCCCTAGCTCTCTTAAACCAAATATGTAACTTGACTTCTTTTAAATCTTTTGTATATAATTCTAACCTTTTAAAGAGATAATATACAACAAATATTTATTTGCTGACTTTATTCAGTTCTGTGCAGTGGGTAAACAAAACTAATATACAAGCATACACACCCCCATAACCACAATTAAACAAACAGAAAAATACAAACTTGTTGAGAATATCAACCCTTCTTCAGTGGCATCAGCATTTATGTTAGGGTTTTTTTTAGCCAAGAAGTTGCAAGTTTTACGTGTAAGAACACTTTAAAACAAGTAGGATAAATCTCATTTCAGCTAAGCAATTATATGTAGTCACTAAATTAGGGGAGTATAGAGCTGGAATGCTTGCTTAAGGTGTTGTCTGCTCTGATGCCTCATCCTCTGATAGTTGAGTAATTCTTAGTTTGTATTTCTGCATTGATTTCCTGCTTCCCCTCACCTCCCAACTGAATTCTCTTCATCTATCACTTACTCTGTAGCAATCTAAGCTGGTACTCAATTTATAAAGATGATTTTCAGTGCTCTCATTCTTCAAGGTTGACAGAACTTTTGATCTCCAGATTTTTTTTCCTCCCTTCAGAGTTAGCACTAAGATCATTGAAAAGTGTCAGAATTTTGATAGCCTAAGCCAGGATACCAGTGGCAATTTTCTTTCAGTCCAGTGCTGAATTAATAACAACTCTTTTTCATGATGTAGTTGTGCATCCATGTAAAATGTACAGTCACTCAGTTAATACATTTGTGTGTGTTGGACTGACGTGTTAAAGTATCGCTGACATTAAGACTTAAATCATTCTGCTTACTTGCTATCTAAGCTAGTTACTAAACCAAATGACTTTTTAGACAGGGTATGACTTGTTCTTGACAAATTCATACTGTTTGTTCTTTAGCATTTCACTTTTAAAAACTGTTCAATGACTTAGAGTTGACTCAAGTAGTTACGCTAGTCTGACTTGTTTATAGGTCCATCAGTACTCCATTCCTCTCTTCAGGTATAAGTACCACATTCCTTTCCAGGCTTTAGAACCCTCCCCAGTGTTCTGCCACACCCACTCTGTTTTCATAAATATTTTTGAATGCATTTCCTTTAGACTTGGAAAAAGAAGTAGATGTATTGAACTTGTTGAACTATTGTCTTTTGGTTCCAAATTGTTCCTTTAATGGAATACTACCAGTATAATTTTTGACTGGTTACAGTCATCCTGGATCCAGGAATGAACCCGAATGTTTTGGCCTTTTTTGGTGAGATTCTTTCATCTGAACAGTGAAGTACCTGCTCTTTGAGACAGTCCTACACTAGTTTCAGGCGTCTTTTCTTACATTTCAGTCTAGTTGTATGTCTGTTCTCCCCTCATCTTTGGAATTTTTTAACCTCTGTGCTTGTTCATCAGGCTGCCAGCAATTTCTCTTGTCGTTGCAGAGCTGTATGTTTCTCTTCTTTCTGTGTTAGTGCTACAGTCTTCTCAAGAGGGCATTTTTTTGTCATGCTCCGATTTTTGTTATGTAGTAAGTCCTGTGAAATGTGAGACAGTTAAGAGGTAGCTGGTAGTTGAATTGATGTTTTAAAGATTTAAGTCTGTGAGCATATAAGTTCATGGAAATTAGCTTTCCCATTTCTTATTTCTTTCTTTGGGCCCCTTGTAAATTCTCTGGCAGTCAGGCCCTGTAGAGAGAAAGTCATGACACTTGTTCTATACCAGGTGGTAGGCTGAGGTCAAGGAATAATCTTACTAAAAATTTTCTGTATCTGAAGTCATCTGAACTTGGATTGCTCTCAGCCTTTCCGCCCACTCCCAAACTGGACTTTTCTCTCCGTTTTCCTCCCAGATGCAGATGGTAGGGTTTTGTGTGGGAATACCTCTTTAGTGCCACTGATGAGGTAGATACCATCCTTAACAGAATACTTCCTGCTGCTTTGCACAAATGCTTCGGTCTTGGTATATTACCCCAGTTCTGGCCATTGAGTGGCTTATTGTTTTATTCAACAGTGGGAGATATGAAATGGTTGGTGAGTCTTTTCCTCCCTTTGAACATTTGAAGTCTATTGATGTATTAAATACGTCATTTCTTTACACTTTTTTCCACTGTTGTCTCTCCCTGGATTCTACAGAATCAAAAAAAAGAGATTTCTGATCTCTTGAGATGGAAGGATTGCAACAGTGATTTTAAATGAGTCTACAAGGCAGCTTTATAAACAAACTATTTCGGGTATCAAAAAAGAAAATCAGAAATGTGATGCACAATCCTTACCTTTCATATACTTGCTTTAAGAATTCAGCTACTGCTTTTAAAGCTGGTTCTAGTGCTTCATATTCTGTGTGTCTGAGTAACGGAAGCTTTTCTCTCATCTGATCCTGATTAAGCACCTCAAACATTCCTAAAGCTGTTTGTAATAAAAAATATATAAACCATCTGCAAAGATGGGGCTTAAAATAGAAATCTCCCCTTTTCCTAGTGGATATTACGTATGCTGAGCTGAGGAGTCATGCTCTTTAACTTGGCATTAAATAGTATTGAGTTCCTTTTCTTTATGTCATGAAACAGCTTTGAAGAGTTCCCCACCTGGAAATTGTCCAATGTTTTATGATTTCACCATTCTTTTCGAAGATGTGGATTAAGAAGGATATAGGGAAAGACCACAGCTGTAACACATTGAGAAGTATCCCATCTATTAGATGAAGTTGGGTTTTAATTAGACTTTTTGCTGAAAAGGAAGATTTAAGCACTTTCAGGAGAGTTCTGAGCAGTGAACCTAACTGTAGCACCATTTTTGTCGACTGTTGTCAGAAGCCTGAAGGGGCCAGGTCTACAGCCTCTTAACTCTGTCTTGCAATTCTTGTCTGGCTCTGTTAGTTCCTCAGTCATGTCTGTGCTGGAGCTTTCTCTGAGGTGCCTGTGGAGAGCTTGGATGCCTGACTTTAGAATAAGGAATGAGGCATCCAAGCTTTAAATGCTCCAATACCCTCTATCACAGTCTTTTGGGCATATAACTTCTAGTGGTTTGGGTCAGTGTTTGTTTAGTTTGGTTGAAGGTGCTGAGCTATCAGGCTTTGTTGTTTAAAAAAAGATACAATTAAAATTGTGTTTTATCCAGAAGTATCTTGCACAGCTTTACCAGAGTGGATTATTAATACTTAATTCCTATGTTAATTTACAATGATTGTTCGATTAAGCAACCCTCAAGTACAAGCATATTTGTCGACTGTTAGCAGAGATGCACTATGACATGTTATGCTTTTTGTCCAAATGGCCAGAGAGATGTAGGATTGGGAAGCAAATGATTGAAAAAATATTTATTTTTTTGTTACCTTATGAAGTCAGATTCTGTTAGAGATGGAGGAAAAGGAAATAAGAAAGCAATCACATTCCCACCAGCTGACAAAGCCATTTTCAAGTTGTTAATTTAAGTTCATATAAATCTTTCTTCTCAGGTTTCCTGGCATTGCTCTTAAAGGCAAGAAATATAAACCACTCTTTGAATATTTTATTCAGGTAAGATTGATGTTTGATACAGAATACAAAGACAAAAGTAAAAATGATGTTCAGTATTCTGTCTTTCTATTATAAACGTCTTGTGTCTTAGTAATGAACCCTGTATTGTGTTAAAGTAGTTCAAAATCCTAGTCAAAGATTGAAAAGTAAAAGGTTGACTTTTTCTGTGTTTTGGGTTTGTTTTGGTTTTTTTTTCTTCTCAAGTTCTAAATACAATTACAGTAAGACTTCAGTGATAAATAGTAGTCTGGCTTCAGATTGCAGCATAACTCCCAATACACATTAATAGATGGTCAGTATTCTCAACTTTCCACCTAGTGAGCTTCTGTTGTCTGCCTATTAAGTCCACAGATTCTGTATTCACAGAGAATGACTGTGAGCAGCAGTCATAAACATCTTGTGTTACTCATTGAAGAGGTAAAAGCTGTTGTTAAAATTAATGCTGATACACCTGTTTTTTCTGGATAACCTCCTGTGCAGCATTTAAGCACTGCAGAAGTTGAGCGTGGTCAATAGCTCTGCAGGTGATAATAGAATATATAGCAATGGAAGAGAGGGTAGGGAAATTAGCTTTCTTATTTCTTTCTCATTCTTATATATTTAAAAAAACAGAATTCTGGTGAAAAATGAATTAAATTTTTCAGAGAGTTGAAGTGGGTTACAGTCCTGCTGGACAAGCAGTTGTTAACTCGTGTAAGGGATTTGGTTGGTTGTGACTACCATCTGTCTGAAGCATGTGCTGAAGTCTGCAAAGGCCAGAGGACCTCTGTAGGGAGCAGGACCTGTAACTTCTGGAGAAAGGTCAAGCACATACCTGAATCTGCAAAGCACAACTGCAGGTCTAAAGGTTTGGCATAGATACATTTTTTGAGTCCTGCTGAACTTCTAAGGAGCAAATGGGCATCTATCACTTGTTTTGTGGTTTTAGTTGATTTTTTTTTTTTTAATTTTTTTTTTTGTTTTTAAAGAATGGATGCCCCATCTCAAAATAGCCCACTTGAGACCAAGCCAAACCTAGTGTTTTGTAACATGTTTGGTTCTGCTCAGACTGCAGTGCTGATTTTTTTTTTTTTACTACTTTTGTATTAAGGAATAGAAAACAGCTCTTTATTTTTTCTATTACCTACATATTGAATGCACTGAGAATCATATCTTCTGTAAATTCTCTCTGGTTTTGTGTTTTTCTTGATATTTACCCCCTTCTCATTCTCTGGAGGAAATAAGGAATGTGTATTACTAGAAGCAAACTTTAAGAACCATAAAACCAAAAGGTAGAGTGGAGGTGCAGAAATGCAAGGAGACTTCTCTATACAGAATCCCTGTAGCTTTCTTGATTGTATCCTCGTGCAAAGTTGAGTATTGATTTGTGGTCTGTTAATCACAGAACTGTGTGAAGATCTGTGGCTTGAAGAGTAATTGACTAAGAGGTCTCATGGAGAGGTCTTAGATTTAATCACCTTTGAAGCTGTTTAAATGAAGTCTGCAGACTGGGTGCCTTAGCTAGGGGAGATGATGAAGTAATATCAGGAATGTCACGTTTTACTGTGTCACTTACTTTTGATCTGTTTCTTTACTCCTGCGGGTGGCTAATGGCTCTTCCATGTTCTCAGTAATTCTGCTTTGAGATATTTATATATATATATATGTATGTACCTGAAAAACATCTTTTTGTGTTGCAGTGCAAAGATAAAGGTGCCTTTACTGTGGTGGTAGACAGCTATGTGAAGGAGGAGGAAGGCACAGGTGTTGTACATCAGGCCCCTTATTTTGGTGCTGTGAGTATGAGCTATGTGTCTGTTATGTTTGTTTCATTCCAACACAACAGTGCTTGGCTTACTGGGGACTGTCAGGGTGGCTATGATATTAAACAGCCCTCCCATTTGCTACTTAAAAATGTAAGTAAACAATGTAGTATTGTATTCTGGTGAGTTCTTGCACACCCTGGTATCTGTTGCGTGCTAGACTAGCGTGGTGATTTTTAGGTGTCCCTTGATTGTTGCAGTATATGAAGTGAACTCATGACCGTAGTCTGAGTGTCACTGATCTTAGTGTTTCTCAAAGTCTAAATTTACAGCTTTGAGAAGAAATGATCAGTTGCACTGATAGACACAATTGGCTTTGCTAAGTGATAATTTTGGATGGCAACAGCAGCTCTGCTGAGCACAACACCCCTCTTCAGTGTTTCAATTTCATTACTCATTGCGCTTTCAGGAAATGAAAAAAATACTTTGACTGCTTTTGTACTGAGACTTTATCCCTCAGTGTAAAAGGATTTTGATGCACTCATTCTTTTTTCTGTCCATATTGTCCTTTCCCTTGGTCTATTCTTCTGAAGGTTAAGAGGGATAATTTTTCATGTATTTTATCATTTCAGTTTTTAGACACATGAATTAGATGCACTAGTTTAGACTCATTGTCCTTTTTTGTGTATTGTCCTGCCTTCAGCTTTTATCCAAAGTTGCCCTCAGAAAACTTGCAGTAGAGCTGCCAATGCCCAGCAATTAGTAATCCTTGGACCACAAGCTCTATCATCGTTTCCAGAAACTGTTGGCATTAAAAATAAATCTCTTTGTATTCATATGAAATATCCCATCCTTTTCTGTCTTTTTTCCCCACATTTTTCTGAAGGGTGCATCCGTTGTCATATTGTGTCCCTTGTCAAGATGAACACTGATCTGAAAAGATGTCCTAGCTTAGAACAGCTATGAAAAAAATAATGAGACTGGGCTGTATGTTAATAAAGAAATTTGTGGTGACTGGTAAAGGGTTTTAAGTCAGTGCCACTACTTGCATTTCACACATTCCCCTACAACTCAGTATTGCATGGACTTGACTGAGGGGTGAGGGCACGGACTTGGTTTGGAGGTAGGAGCTCTCGCTGTAGGAAGGGAATAGGCTGCTAGTAGGGAAGGAGCTCTGGAAGAAACTTTTTGGCTGCTGTATTGTTTTCCTGTGTATTTGCACAATACAGTTCAGTTGTTGGAAACAGCTTGTTGGAAAGCCTGACTGGCCAGTTAGAGCAAGGATTATTTGCCCTCTTTGAGCCTATTATAAAGCCATAGGGACTTGTATAAACACAGAGGAAAAAGAAATCATTTGTGTCTCTCTTCCTGAAGAACATTTTTTTAAAATAAAAGATGAGAACATTAGTTAAATGCATTGCAGAGGGAAAATGCATAAGAGGTTTGTGTGAGGAAAAAGTGTATGAACATCACAAACCTTCATCATGCTCGTTAACTAAAGAGCAGCTTGACTTCAGCACGCGTGATGTGTGGACCTGAGTCCACTGGCTGTGCTCCCTTTAGAAGGAGATGGCATAGCACACGTTGTGCTTCACGCTGCTCCCTTTTTTTCTCTTGGGATGCATGTTATGCAGTCTGACAGCCCACTGGTTATTTCTGCTCACAAAGGCTTCTACCTTAGGTTCAGAGTTTCATCGTTGTACAGTATGTGCTGCGTAGAACAGTGTTACGTGGTGTTGGTGGTGTTTGCTTTTGAGTAGACAAGCGTAGATGAAAGGAGGGAGGTAACTTGTGATTTTAGGCAGGACTGTCTTCCTCATAGGCTTCTCTGAATTCCTTTACTGTTATGCTGAAGGTGATTAGAGAGGAAAGGGCTGAGTGTAGCAGAAGGCAAGAGTCAGAGAAGCAGCAGAGTCCTTGACAGAAATGTCATACTGTGTCTCTATTGCTTCCCCTTGATATATGTAAATGCCTTTGATAAGAAGGGATAGAAACCAAGGGTTTTTAAAAATTCTTCTTACAGATGCATATTTTGTATTGCTGATAGCTTAGAAACATATCCTTCTCTGACAAAACTTAATGTAAAAATTCACCTTCCTGTAGTTCCAGGGTTTGTAACTTCATTGTCTTGTGGGGAGCTCTTGCCAAACAGAAGCTGCCACACAATGTGAGAGTGATCCATTATTTCAGTTCAGAAGAAATCGAAATTAAAACACGTCGAACAAGACAAACCTCTACTAAAAAATCTGTAAACTCAATCAACCTTCAGATAAACATGACACTAAAATTCAGCTGTTCAGGCTTTTGTCCCATGTAGATGTATCTACTAAGGCAACTTGAAAAGCTTTAGTAACAGTCTAACTTGTATACAAGCACTATGCTTCTGGTGCCTGCTCAGACTGAGTCACAGGTTTCATAGGTATGTTACTTTCTTTTCAGTAAATTGCAAAAGTATATTTGGATCTTTAAGAGGTGCTGAAGACAAATCTTTTGACTTCATTTTTTGTTGTTGTTTTTTTATTTCAGATAGAAAAGCTTTCAGCTTTCATCAATGAACTGTTTAATAGCTTCTGCTTCATTCATTTTCTGTATGGCTCTTAGCTTTTTATCTGTAGTTCTTTTGAGAGATCTAACGGTGGCAGGGGTACAGAAGTGAACATGATGATTTGTATCCTGGAAAGAATTGAAATTTGTTGTAGCTTTCCAGTGGAGCTTAGCATTTGTGGATTTCCATAGTGCCAGAGTCTATACTTGGGTTGTGGTTACCGAAGCAAATCTTCATTAAATCAAATGGCAGGTCAGACTGGAA
Source organism: Hypotaenidia okinawae (assembly GCA_027925045.1). NCBI lineage: Eukaryota > Metazoa > Chordata > Aves > Gruiformes > Rallidae > Hypotaenidia > Hypotaenidia okinawae. The sequence continues at coordinate 4,087,644 of BSDF01000011.1, forward strand.
AACCTCTACATTCAAGTCCTTCAAAGGAAAAGAACTAACTGTAGAATGCCAAAATAGCAAAGCCCTTTACATGTCATTGGCTGCATCAGTGATGCAAATCGAACTGAACCACCTCTTGACCCAGGTCCTGTGAAGTGGAAGGTTTGTTGTTATGTTTTAGCGAGGTTGCGAGCATGCCAAGCTTTGTAGTCTCTGCTGGCTGCTTCTTCAAAGCCTTTTACAATTCGCTGCCAAATCAAGATTGATGTTAGTTCTGTCATCTGGCCTCCATCTTCAAGACTGCAGTCTGCTTGCTATATCTCAGGTCTAATAGCTGCTGAAGGGTCAACCAAGAAAGGGCTTATCTGAGTTAACCAATTGACTGAAGAAGCTGGTTGACCAAGTGGAGGCTGAATAATTGTGATGACTGTCTGCAGCTGCTGGAGACTGTGGCTGACAGTAAAGGAGTGCTGTAGCTGAGGTGGGGTTTTGTTTCTACACGTAATGCCTCGGTATGTAACAGCTTCACTGTTGATATGGAGGAGTTTCATCATGGTAAAATATATTGTGGATCAACAGACAACATCTGCCACATCTGACTTGAGGGAGCTGGTAACTACGGAGACTAGAAGGTAGTGTTGGAAGTACAGGACAAGGGCCACAGAAAGGATTTGGAAACCTTGCTCTGTCACAGCCAAGCTGGTTATATCTAGGAGAGGAGAATTCAACTAGCTACAAAACTTTGATGTTTTCTTCCTGAAGTCTCTGGTTTCCCTTCTCAGAGAAGTAATACAAGAGCCTCAAAGATTAAAAAAACAACCTGATTTGATGCAGGCTTAGACAGGGTCTTTGTCTTGGTGGAAAATGAAGTGACTCTGTCAGTGTGCTGTGAGGGACTGATCTGTAGATATCCCCTTCTCCCTTCCCCTCTCACCCCCAATAACGTTCTCTAGCATTAGGGCAAAGAAGCATGTCATCTGGAGTGATAATTAGTTAGGATATGGACTTACTTTGACTTCAGACTTGAAATGAGTATTTGACCTTTTCTATTCCTCTAAAATTTTATTGTAATCTTTGCTAAGGATACCATTGTTTTGTTCTGTTCATGAAAGTGTGAGTGACCTTCTTTTTCTTAATTCTGTTTTCCTCCTTACTGCTGCAGGAAATCAAAAATGTAAACCCAGGAAACTAAACTATGATGCTGTCCATGTGTGGTTTATGGTCAGTAGCATGGCCTACAGGCCAACAAAAATAGAGAAATACAAATTTGAAGGCTTTTAAGACATCTAGAAAACAGGATTTTTGTCTTCTGAAAAATGCCATGTGGGTTTGTGTGCTAAACATACACAAGTCTCTGGCTGGTACAAGAGCGTGACGTGGTAGTTGTCAGTTCCTTTACTGGACAATAGTAGCCTGAAACTGTTGGCTGCATGTATGGCTGTATGCATGCACATATAAACATACATTATGTATGTTTATATGTACACACATGTATATGCACAGTAGCATGTGCACACAACCCCTCTACTAGGTGAGAGGAAACACATACATGCTGAAGAAATCATCATTTTTGTGATGAATAAAACTGCAGTCCTGTAAACAGCATCTTTTCCTGTGCATCTGGGATTAATGAGGGCTGACTTTTTTGCTATTCTTGTCCAGTCATCACATTTTCTATTTAATATTTAATGTCTTTTTCAAGGGATGGATGTGTTAACCGGTATTTTGTATCTGTATAACTTGGCATTTGTCTCCTTTGTAGGATGATTACAGAGTCTGCATGGATTTTAATATTATTCAGAAAGATTCCATACCTGTTTGTCCTGTTGATGCATCAGGCTGCTTCACAGCAGAAGTGACTGACTTTGCTGGACAGTATGTGAAGGTCAGTGGTCTTGGAGGAAGTAAAGGACTATTTTATTCCAGATAAATTTTATGTATGGTAGAAATCCTCTTTTCTTTCTGTAAGTGGCTTTGTCTCCAGCATCTTTGTTGCCAGGAAAAAATCAAAACATGTTTTAACATTAGTTTAATAAGCAATTGCAATATTGTTGCTATCTGGGAAAAAAAAAAAGGTTGTGAAACCTAAATAATACTGTGTATCTAGTAGTGAAAGGGAAGAGGAGCATCTCCTGTTTGCATCTACTGCAGAGTCTTGCTGTTCTCTTCTTTCTTAGGGAAGTTGGTAAGCAAGTGTAAAGAAGCCTTCTTTACCTCTGGGTGACTTCTGAATTCACAGATGTCGTCACTAAGCTTATGACACAGCACAGTCAGTGTGACATCGCTTGTTAGAGAAATCCAGTCACTTTTCCCACTTTGTGGGATGTGTTGCAATGTGTATTTATTGCCAGTAGATGCAAGAGAATCCATGTCAAAGAAACCCACAGGAACTCTGCCTTGCTACAAGCACAAATCCACAGAAAGGAGTGCTGCTTTAATTTTATGTGCTAAGGAAACAAATTGGTTTTAGTTGGTTTCCTGCTGGTAGAGTTTAATAGCCAAGCATGTTCCTGTAAACGCAATTTGCTTGAAAAAGACTTGAAAATCTTGTATTGCATTTAAACTCAAACTGCTGCTGTTGCTTCCTGCTATATGTTATGGCAAATAAAAGAACACTGGAGGCTATGTGTTTATCTTCTTGCTGGTAGCAATCTGAACTTTAAGGCTCTTGGAAAATATTCTTATGATGTTGAATTCTTAGCTTATAAATATTGCTGTATCACAAAACCTTGTGTATTTTTCCCCTTCTTAATGTGATGTTGATACTTGTTTGTTTGATAGATTGTCTTTGATCATTAATGCACAACTTTCACTTCCAGCTAAGAACATACATCCTGTGTAGGGTATTGTAAAAGATGCTTCAACTTCTGTAACTGCAGTAATGGTAGAGGGATGAGTTGTAGTCAAGCCTAGATATTAAGTAAGAAGCACTGTGTGGCTTTGGCCACAAAATCAGAAGGCTCAATAAAAGGTTGAAGTTATTAAGTAATAATGAGTTCTGGCTTGTGCTAGTGCTAGGGAAAATGTGAATGTTGCACACTGTGTGCACGTGGAAACAGAGTTAACGGCAAAGAGGGACCAGCGCTATATACCAGGATTTGGAGAGCAAATAACTATCCAAATCTAGTGTTTCACAGTGCCTCTGCAGTAAATACCTAAGTTGTATAGTAGCCTTTCACATTTTTCTGTGTGTAAGTACTGGATTATTTGTAGGGGTGCTCTTAATTTGGGTATTGGAGACAAATCCTGTAGTAGCATACTGTGAAATAGCGACATTTGTATTCAAAGGAAGCATTTCTGTTCTGTCTTTTTAGGATGCAGATAAGAACATCATTAGACTCCTGAAAGAGAAAGGAAGACTGGTTCAAAGCAGTACTTTTAAGCACAGCTATCCTTTCTGCTGGAGGTAAGAGAGAAGTGCATATGGCCTTAGATGAGGGTTCTAATGGAGTAGTTCTTGAGGTTTGTCTCACTTGTCCCCTCCCTTGACCTACTTACTTTCAGTCTTCTTAAAAAAAAAATTAATAGGAGTCAAGAATATTGATTTAGGAGAGCTGCAGTTTGGGTTTAGTAATCAAGTGAAGTATTTTTTTGTTTTTTCATATCTAATGAATTTTAAGTGTAGTGCTGAATTTTTTCTATTATGATTTTACAGGTGTATTTTTGTAGTTTGAACTTCTCATTCTTCAGTGTTGTATGTAGTACTGCTAACTGCCTTTTGGAAGATTGTTATAAGTCTAAAAAAGCTTGTCTTCTAAACAGCTAAATGCTGAGTGGTGAGATTTTGGTACCCTTTGAATTGAATCCAAATAAGTCTCTAAGAATGTCTCTAAATGTTTGTGTTCAAACTTTCCAAGTTTTGGATAAAATGGCTGTATTATATCTGCTGTCATAATTTTAACCATGTAAAATGACTTCTTTCTTTGGAGCCTGGTAGACCCCAGTTGCTTATAGGCAGTAGATGTATCGCTGATTAAAACCAAAGTTAGCCTTTAGCCACTGCAGTGGGTAGGATGTATAGTAGGTAAGTTTTTCTCCTCCATCATTCCTGAATGGAGTTAACAAACAGCAGGTAGGTCTCTGATCAGAAATAGCAGCTGACATGTTTACACTGTCTGTGGGGACTTGTTAGAAATGTTTGGGTTTTGTCAACTGGAAAGTGGGGATTAGCTGTGGAATGTCAGATAGGTGGTTCAGCACAGATGCCTGCCAAGAATCTTCCTTCTCAGATTGGGGATTTTGCAGAGGTTGGAGGAGTACTTTCCATGCAAGTCTCCATGGGCCTTCCATGTAGCCAACTAACATAAGCTTTGCTTACAAGAAACTCAGGCTAGGCAAATCTATGCTAGAAATGAAGCATGTTTTTTAGTGTCCTCTCTGGTTTTAAATGTATATGATTGGTATTGCAAAACTGAAGGGGAAAAAACCATCACTGAATAATGTGAAGTTTAAAAGAAGAAACCATCAGACATTTTTTAGGAGGAATATTGTATTAAACTGTTCTTCAAGTGTGTTTTTACTTTAAATAAAGTATCTAATCTTGTATCTGAAACTGCTTGAACATTTTAAGTCATATCTGATACATACAGCACCTGTACTGACATTACTGATAAAAGCTTTTCTCTCTGTCAAGCTTTAATGCTACTAGGTGAAGTGTTCCAGCAGTGTGCTTTTATCTTTGAGAATAACCTTTACTTGCTCTTGAATACCATGATTGGCTTGTTTCTAACAGCTACCTAGAGGAAGAAGGGGAATTACACTTGAAGTGTTATGTCCTTGATGATTTGGGACACTTCTTGAAAAATGGCATCCCAAAACCAAGCAATGCTTGTGCTTTTCTTACGTAGCAATTCAGATGTACAGTCATGGCCTTTGGAGGCAAATCAGTAATGTAGAAATGCTGACTCTGGAGAACATACTTAATCCTGCCACTCTGTTGACATTTTTGTTGATTGATGATAAGTTGCAGGCAGCACCTAGCAGCAAATTATCTGGTGGGAAGAACAGAATAATGGATTCTACTTGAAAAGCTCATTTCACTGCCATCAGAAATCAAACCATAATTGGAATATGCTAAAAGTAGAAGAGTAGTTCTTAACTTTGAACATAGTTATAAGTTATTTTGATTAATGTAAGAGAACTTTGAAATCAGTCTTCTACTTAATGTACTACTGTTCATGCTTCTCCCTGAATCTAGGCAGTTGTTGAATCCTCAGTATGTTGAGGTATTTTTCCCTCTTTATAGGGAATTAGAATCCTCTACATTTTTTGTGATAAGTAGTAACTTTCTGTCCTCTTGAAACTTGAGAATCTGAAAGAGGAAAACAATAACAACTCAGTAAATACACAGTAGATAGTTGTCAGTTTCCCCTTCACTGGAATTGCTGAAGACTGAGATGATTGGTCAAAACTGCTCAATATAGATGTGAGGTCTTGAGAGTCTATATGGCCTATCTAGCAGTTCAACAACTCTGAAAGACAGCAGAGGTAACTAGCATGTCAGCTGAAGTGCCTGTCACAGCTACTGCCTGCTGTTCTATTAGGAGGCCACATTGGGAAGGTCTGCCTTTGACAGATACTGAGTTCTGTCTTTTTCAAGCCAGTGAAAACAAAGCTGGAAGCACCTTGCATAGCATATGGTCAGTTATCTATCATGTATTTCCTGAATGATGAGGGAAATGGAATGGGTATAAGATGGCAATAATTTGTTTATAGCAGCTATGGAGTCCAAAACAGGTATGAGAAAACAATTGGGAATGTGTAGTGTTCAGAGGATCGTCGTTCCTGTGTTCATCTCTTCAAGTACCAAGACTGTGTTTCAGAGATCATTAATTTTGTGGCACTGCTGACAAACAGGGAATTTTCTCAGGTGCTTTGATTCCTCTGATACAATTCCAAAGGGAGTATTTGTAAGGGGAACAAAACAGCAGTTGAGACAGAGGAATGTTTAGGCAGGAATTTTATAAGCATCAGTCTCTGATTTTGGTCTGTCTGGATGGCTTTTCCCTTGTCTTCTGTTGATGGGAAACAGAACCCAGTGATGAGTATTTCTCATTTGAGTCTTTGGCAAAGAACTGAATCTGGTTTCCTCAACCCTATCACCAGTCATGAGGGGCAGAAATGTGGGAGATGTTTGTGGCTGGGCAGACTTTCAGTGTGGTGTTCTGCTTTTGTCTCCTGCTGAGGCACTACTTGGCAGTATGGTGAGAATGAAGAAGATATTCAGGGAAGCTACCATCTCCCATTCCTTACTACCTTCATGTAGGTGGAGACAGTGCTCTGTGGGTGCTTTGGAATGTTATCAAATATTATAAAGCTACAGTGTTAGGTTGAAAGCCTGGGAAATGATCACGGCTTCATCTGCTTGTCTCTCTTTCATAGATCCTTTGTGTCTGAAGCTACTTTGCCCTAAAGCTTGTCTTCCATCAGACCCCATCTGTCAGTTGCTTACTCCTGATAGAGGCTGGGTACCAGTTTATTGTCCCAGCATTCTTTTTCCAATACGTTAAGACTGTGTGAGAAACTGCTATCACCAGGTTTTATTCTTGTTTCCAGTAACTCAAGATCTTACATATGTCATGGCAATTCATCATTCTTGAGCACATCTGAAACAGGATGCTCATTGAAACTAAAATACTTCTGGGTACCTTGTAGCTTGCAGAAAACTTTCTCTTCTTGCTCTGATCTTGCTGCTCTGTGAGGGTGTAACTGAACTGCCAGTGCAGTTTTCTGGGTGTGTTTTCTTGGTCAGGCAGGGGTACCTTTAGGAAGTGCTTCTGCAGTTTGCATTTGCATCATAATCTCCAGCTGTTTGTGTATTTCAAACGAGTCCTTCTGTGGATATAAGCAAAATGAATTAAACTCTTCAGATGGGTTGTTTACAGTAATGGCTACATATAGGAGATACTGGCCGTTTCTCAGGGTCTTGGCTTGTGCATTATTGTTGAGCAAGTGTATTTCTGAGGCACAGCAGCTTAAAAATAATACTTCAAGAAATGTTTCATGGGGTGGATTGATACTAAAGGAGAATAAGCTTCTTGTCCCAGTGTTGTTGAACAGCTGTGAATGCAGTCTGGGGAAAAGGGACTGTCATGTACAAAAATACATTTTTAAAGAGTATTTTATAAGTAACATAGCACTGAAACCATTTTTGTTTTTTTGCTCTCTTCCCCATCACCTTTCCTGTATAGGTCAGACACTCCATTGATATACAAAGCTGTGCCTAGCTGGTTTGTAAGAGTGGAGCACATGGTGGAGAAGCTCTTGGAGAATAACGCCCAATGCTACTGGTAATGTCTCCTGCATACATATATATTTTTAAAAATGTATTTCATTATTATTCCTTGCCCAGGATTGTGTGTGCATGTGTTCTGGAACTTGGCAAAGCTCTGTTTCACTGTTAGTGTGCTAGTTTGTATTTCCATTCTGTTTTTCTGAGGCAGTGTTACTGTAATGGGGCTGGTTTCACAGATGTGCCTCAAACTGGTAGAGCAATGGGATAGTCTTCCTGGTATAAGCAGGTATAACTTGTGTAAATGCTTATCAGTCCAGTGCTTTGGACGTGTTTGCACACTAATCCTTTCTTGTTTTTAGAAGGCATTAATTGCTTGTGTAAAATCCCAATGAAAAATACAGTTTTAGGCTGTAGATAAGGTTGAGTAAGTGCTAGTAATTAACAGTGCAATACATTACAGGATCATTAAAAGTATCTTCAAGTCATGTTATATGATATACCAAGAAATACAGCGTGGGAGAAGCTGCAAAGGAAAGGGAACCTGTGGAAGTATGGAAGTGCACCATTAAGCTTCCAAGAAGGTCCAATAGAGACAAGAATTTAGGCAGTTAAATTCTGTGTATTAATTTATTGTTCCAGATTAAACTAATTTTTAGGTAAGTTTTTTTCTTTTCATCTCATCATTATGGGTGAGGCTGGTAAATAGTTGCATTAGAAGGCAAAAAAGGAACCAACCCAGCCTCCCCCACCAGAACCCCCACCCAGCTGCCCTGTTTGTGTAATAGCTCTATGGAACCTCAGTTCCAGGGATTTAAATCAAAATTTTCTACTGGTGGCAAAAATTGAATCTTTATATAGGGAATGTGAAAACTATTTGTGTGAAATCTATGTAGAGAGCAAGAGGTAAGTTCTAGCTAACTTAAATGTATTATTAAACTAGCAGTCAGAGGGAATTATTGGTGATGGCCTTATTTTGAGTCAATTGTGGCCTTGTGGTGTGTTAGTAACAAAAGGATCCTGTCGTCTTCACCCCCATAACCTTTATTTCTTCTCCTCTCACAAATAACTTGGAGCTGGGAAGTTGAGATCAGCCTCGTTCAGTCGTACTGTGCGCTGTTTCAATTGTCACTCCGGGTGTAAGAGAACTGTAGGAGAGATGGGATTCAACCCCTGTGTGCCTCTGCTCAGCCAGTGAAACGGTGCTGGAGAAGGTGACTCGACTTTCAGGGAACAATTACAGCTTATGCTGCATTTTTTTTTCTTTTCATGGGCAGTACTTAGCAATTAAATTCTCCATGAGCAGCTTTTGCATAACTGCTTACGTGGTACAAGCACTGTAAATATTGAAATATGTGGGAAAAAGTTAGTGATCCATGCTACAGACTGTCCAAAAATGCTGCAGCGTTGGCTTGCTAATAAGCACATGCCCAGTCTGGATATGTAAGGAGATTTTATAGATTAGTAAGTGTTGCTTTCTGTTTTCCATAACAGAACATACTGTGATCCTTCTTTTGGGGAAAAATAAGCTGGAGAGGGGGTGAAAGTGTTTGTTCTTAGCTTTAATTAGCTTTCTCAAGATGCTTTTACTGTTTTGATGACTGACAGTAGACCTGCATACTTAATTTTCACATGAACATAAAAAAAAAATTAAATGTAATGGTCCTATTAAGGAAGTGTTTGAGTGGTTGAGAGGGTTTGGCTTTTCCAGAAGCAGAGCTTCAAGAGGAAACTAAGTTACCACCACCACTCATCCAGGAGACGTTAATAAGAACTCATGAACAGTTTGAACCCTACAGGCCTCATTTTTGTGTTGGGGTTTTAAGTGGTGCTTTCTTCTAAGTGTGGAGTAGTGGGGATACAAGTGGAAGCTGTAGCAAAGGTTGGATGAGAAGACCAGACAGTGGAGATAATTGACAGTATTCAACATGCATGGAATTAATTAACTGTTTGTCCTTTAGGCCATCCTTGAGTAGCAGTGTAATTCTGTTACCATAAAACTCATTCCTCAAGATTCCTCTTGGAACAGTATGAGTTTAGAAATGTTGAGATTGTTTTTGTAGAGAATATGGCTGCAAGAAGAGCTGTATTATCAAGAAATGATTAGTAAAATAATATTAATACATTTTTCCAGAATGTGATTTCATAATTACTAGTTTGAATAATTGATGGCTTTTGTTCCATAAGGATGACTCTTGAAATCTAGCTTTTTAAAAGAAAAACACATTGCTTCCAAAATTTTTCTTCCTATTTTCTGCACTGATGTCAGTTTTGTTTGGGATGTAACTTCTTAAGTTGGTGTTGAGAATTCTGACATTCTTCAGTATTCATTTATTTAAATTTTGGGAACTCCATCCATCCCAAAACCTAGTTTTTGCTTTTGAAGAGACTTATCTCTGAAAGTGCCAGAGGAATAATACCTAGCTTTTAAAAAACTTATTTTTGGACTCTCTGGGGCTTCAGCATGTCCTGAAAAATGAGAAAATTGGGGATAAATGCTTTTCAGACTGTATTAACCTCTGCAAAATGATTTTGACTACATAGCTTTTTATTCCTATAAATGACGGATAGGTATATTGTCCCTTAAAAATAGCTGCACTCTTTATAGGTATCCTTTCTGATGGAATAGATTCAACATAGTTGGACAAACTTTGCAACCTGATTGCATTTCTAATTAGCTTTTTAATGAATTAGCCTACTGATAAAGCTGTAGTTATTCAAAATTTAAAGCCAGCAGCAACTGTGCCTTCATTTTTCAAAATGAATTTAACTATAGCTTTCAAGACTGGTTACATGAGAAATGTACCAACCTTTTTGTAAAATCAGACACCAAAAAACCCTCCCTACTTTATCCCAACCTTATTCAGATCAGAGGGGGAAGCGACTTGTGCTGGATGCCACTGAAAATGCAGAATTGGAGCAGTATTTAAGAGACTTGTGCTTCAGTCTTTAATCCAAGTTCCCTTACTGAATGTTCTGTTTACCACACAACTGACAGACTAGTGACAACTACTGCTGTGGTACTTGAGATAGAGGGGCCAAATTCAGCTGCTGTGCCTTTCAGGGCTGTAGACTTAGGTTTCCTTTTAACGTTGATACAGTGAGTTAGATGCAGCACCAAGGCTGGGTTTGGGTGTAAGTGGCCTGGAGTTCAGCCTTAATTGTTTCTTGTAACTATTGCCTTTACAGAATGATGTGTTGTGAAAGAGCCTTTCCAATGTAACCACAGACAGGCAACAATGCAGCCTTAGATGATTGTATAATACAGCACCATTTCCTATCATCAGAACTCACAGCTAGTATAAATTACAAATTTATAAGTTATTTTAGAGAGTAAATTAGTACAAATTACACTTATGTTTCTAAACCTCTCTAGCTCACACTTCTGGCAGCATATGTAATATTTTTATACTTGCAAGTCAATAGAAAAAGTTCTGTATACTGTGTAGATTGTATTTAAATCTCAGCTTTGAACTCCTTATTTAAAAAACCTCCCTCAAGTAGTTCCACTTGAGGAACTCCTGAAAGGTTTGCCTCTAACTCTTGACAAGTTTCCAGTGTTAAGAGTCTATTGTGCAGTTCTGACATTGTTTTGTGAAATGTGGAGCACTTGGTGTGGTGGAAAAATGAGCATCAGTGGAAGGGAAGCAGTGACAGAAGGCAGTGAGGGACTTCAAAGAAGCCAAGCTTTTTGTTCTTGCATCTTCTTGGCAGTAAAAAAAAAAGAGCCTGATGTATAGGTCCTTAGTTGAAGGTATCTTTTTTTTACTTTAATCACTTAAACTAGTAGTTTGTACTGAAAATGAATTTCCCAGTGTACACAGTGTGAATTTTGCACACCTTTCCTGCTGTTCTGTATGAGCAGGCAAAGCCAAGGGTTTCCATGTGCATCAAGCACGTTAATCTTTGGGAAGCTTTTCATCTTGGTCTTTGGAATCCTTGACCAGCAGCTGCCTTTGCTGAACAACAAACAACCTTCCACCTTTTGAAAGGTGAGATTTGCTCATAAATTACACTGATCTTGTCTAATAAACCTTAAAGCTGGTAGGGTGTGCAGAAGATGAGCAGTAGAGCCCATCTGCAGTAGAAAGCTAACCTTTGGACTACTAAACTTGTAATTTTTGTACAGATAAGAAATCAGAGTCTGGAAAAGGGACAACAGAATTATTAAGTCATAACAGAATTGTAGCATAGTAGAGAAAAAATTGGTTACTAAGCGCCTTATCCTTTCTTTAGAATGTCTCATAGGATATTTTCTTTCCTAGTTTGTTGGCATTAATAAATACACTTTATCTGAGCAAATCTAAATAGATTTTTTTGGGGCAGGGGGTGGGAGGGGTGTTTAGCTTTTTTTTTTCCTTTACTATAACCATGTATTTGTAAGCATTGGTTTTGAATCATTGATCACAATTTTCTTACTCAGGAAAAGTGGAATACAAATTGGGTATTCTCTCTCACAGCATTTGTGAAGTGTATAGTAACCTGCAGTCAGTAGATGGCAACGTTTCCCGAGGTAAAAATTCAAGCTGCTGTCACTGCTTACAGCAGGAGGTGGCAAAAAAAAATTGCTGCAGGGTTAGCCTTGTGTTTGTCTAATTTGGAGCAGCGTAAGTCAGGTTTTATTACTGGCTGTTATCAGACATAGTTGAGGATTAGAAGTGCATTTTGAGGCTTGTTCCCGTTGATGTTGATGGCTTGTGTTCTGCTGTGTCCTAATTTCGCTGTTTCCTCTCAAAGCCTCTTGAGCAGAGATTGCCAGTTACAAATACAGCAGGTATCTTTTCAGTCCCAGTGAATGGTCATCAAAGGCTTGTGGTTTGGTTCGAGTAATAGCTTACTAAATAAATGGCTCCAACTGTCAGTGCACTAAGTGATTGCAGTTCTTGAGCAGCTGGTAAATCTGTCTGCGTGTGCAGTGTGTTGAATATCTGCCTCCATTGCAAACGCATTTATACATATAAACTGAATGAATCCTAAGTGGCAATGCTGTATAAAAGAACTTTGTAACTATAAATGTTAGAATATTCTGGAGGAAACTCTGCAGACAGACTTGAAATCTCCATTTCTCCCTGTTTTCAGGATGCAGGGGGTTTTGCTGTGGCTGGTAAGCTGAAAAATTTTAATAGCAATAGGCCCAGTGTCTGGGTCATACAAATAAAATAGATCAGGATTTTTTTATTATGAGTGTGTCACAAAATTGGAGGTTATGGCTTCACTTAATCTTGACTTGTCAAGCAGCTGTACGCTGCTGACGGCGGGGTTATGATGCAGTCTGCAGCAGCATTGCAGTCTCACGCTAAAGTGTTTGTTGCTATGGGAACCGGGATAAAAGAGCGAAGAAAAACAGTGCTGTATCAAAATGATTGAAAGCACTATTCATTTAGCAAATGTAAGCTGCATATAAGCAGAAAATTCTCTTGCAGTGGTGGAGGCAACCCAAACTCATGTAGGGGGTATGTGGTTGTGCACCATTGTAATAAGCTTTCATGAACTGAAAAGGAGAAAGGGTCTGCTGCAGTGGAAATTCTGCGCGCTTTGCGAACAGCTGACCTTTCCTCTCGCTTCCCCTTGCCTCTCTCCTGCCTCCCTCGAAGTTTAATTAGGTCCATGATATAGTTTGGCGCTAATTAAAGTGTCAGAAGGGCATGAGTAGTTGCTTATTTTATCTCCTTGAATTAAAAACCATTAAAAATCAATTTGAGGGCATGTTGAAGGAGGCTTGTTATTAGAGTAAATTAACATAATGGAATTTAAGACTTTGTCTTCCAAGGATTGGTTAATGTTTAAAAAGAAAAGCAAATCCTACACCTGCAACCAAAAAACAGCTGTTACAGTAGGAATTGAAATAAATCCATAGATACTTAGTTAAATGCCTGTCCTGGTTTCAGTCAGGATAGAGTTAACTTCATTTGTAGCAGCTGATGGGATGCTGTGTTTGGGAGTTACAATGAAAGCAGTGCTGAGAACACCCTGATGTTCTTAGTTGCAGTCAGACAGTCAAGGACTTTCTCAGCTTCTTTGTATTTCTCTATTCATGAGAAAGGAGGGGCGAAGCCAGGACAGGTGACCCAGATGGGCCAAAGAGTATTCCATGGCAATGACGTCCTGCCCAGGAGAACGGGGGGCTGAGGGGAGGAAGAAGAGGGGCGGTGGCGGGACGCGTGCTGCTTGGGGGGCCGGTCGGGTTCCGGGACAGCTCTGGGTGGTACGGCCTGAGTTGTGTGGTTGGGGAGAAACTGCATTGGGGATCAAGAGTTTCATCTTCTTTTGCTCTAAAGTCCTGTTAGCATTGGTATATTTTATCCTTAGTAAACTCTCCTTATCCCAACCCACGGGCCTCTTAGTTTCTTGGGTTTGGAGTTATTTGCCCCTTCCTTTTCCCTTCCCTTTTTCCCCCCTTTTCCCTCTTCCCCTGCTCTTTTACTTTAAGAAGCAGGCAGCTGCGTGGATCTCGGCCCACAGCTGGGGTGAAACCACGACAATGCCTTATGATAACTACTTGATCAGCTTTGATTTTGTTCTCTCAGCTATCTTCTGTAAGAATAACTTGCTCCTTTCAAGACAGATTAAAAGTTACCTGCACACCAAATGAAAGGCTAGATCTGTGAGCATCTCAGAACTAAACATATCATCAGATGCTGAGTGCTGATCTGATACTACGTTTCCTAATTTGCACTCACTAAGGTAGTGTTTTGTTTATTGTCTTCATAGCCGCAACTCTTAGGGGACTGTTTTTCAAGTAATTTGTAAGAGCTTCCTCCAGTTAGTGATTATGAACTAAATCTCATCCAATACATAAAGTTAGTGTGGTTTTTCAAAGAGTGTCATGGACCAAATTAGTTGATGAGAAGGATCAAGACTGAGGAGGGATAAATACATCTTTATGGAACAACTTAAACAGTTTTTAATGGTAAATTGGTGATAAAACATATGAGGCTTCTCCTGTGGCAGCATCTGTCAGCTGTTTATTTAGCAGTGATATTTGTGTTTACAGAGAAGAGGGATGGTGCTGCTGTGAGAGAGAGTTCGTGGATCCTGTGATTAGGGCAAGGTGAGCCAAATCAGGGAGTCAGACAGAGCACATCTGTGCTTTGAAATGGGATGATAAGTTGAATTCAGTATTTGCAATTGTGTTACGAGTGTGAAAGATACTTTAAAATATATGTACAGAAAATAGATCCCTTAATCCTTTTTATAAGCTTTCTCCTGGGTTATATAACTTAATTTTTTTTTTACATGGGGTGCATTTCTTTTCTGAAGCAAGAGTCAGAAAGCAAATATGCTAACTTTAATTGATGCTGTTCCTCAGGTATTAATTGGTGATGAGAAGTCACTGTGTCAGCAGCCGTGGTAACTTATCGTTGGCACAGCCATTGTTGCTCTGGGGTTGAATGCAGTCCCTAACGTGCTATTTTCAAATCCATGCCCACTTTATGTGTGTGACTTGGATGCTGGGTAACACAAAGACATTAAAAGCAGAGAAAATGGTTTCTGTTGTGATAAGCTAATAAATGTTGTTAAAAGACTGGATTTTGTTTTGTTCTTCATCAGGGGTTTTTGCACGTCAAATGGGGTTTTTATTTTAGACACTGAGAAAATCAGTAGCTACTGAGGAAGGATGTGGGAGCTCACTGTGCAGAGGACTTAGCAATGCATGAATTCAGCAAAACCCCAAATCTGCTTCAAAAATAGGAGCAAACAGTCAAAACTGGACATGGAAGTTTGGAGCTAGATGAATAATTTTTGTCATCTCTAACTTAGAGCACTGACATTGGGAGTCAGATAGAAATTAGCATTCACACAGCTTGAAACTGATGTACTTTCATTACAGATTTTTCTGATTTATGATTTGCCAAGTCACTATTTATTCCTTTGTTTTGTGGAGTTCAGTTCCCTGAACTTTTCAACTGCTGAAATGTCTGCATCCTCAAGTTTTAGTGCACTGTACTGGGTGCCAAGAAAGTGGAAATAGCTCTTATCCCACCCTGTTCTACAGGCATGAATCAAGAGCTTCATGACCTGCTGAGACAGCAGTCTCCTTAACCTTGCTAAATGTTTGAGAGGAGTATGAAATCTTCTGTGTCATTTTGCAGAGAAATTGGAAGGTCAAAATCAAGAGAAATTGTAGACCAGTTGGGAACTGAAGCCCCAGTTTCTAGCAGCACAGTCGTAGGAGCTGCAGCAGGGTTGTGTTAGAGAAGGCCCTGCTTTGGTTTCTCTTGCAAACTTGTGGAACTGTTTGATGCTGCAGCTTGACCTTTTCTGAAATGTGAATGTGTTTGGTGCCACCAGCAGTGGGTTGCTCAAAGCAGGCTGTAGCACTGGTCACCGTGCTTGTCACACCCAACGGTAAATTCAGTGGCATCACCAGCATAGAACTGAAATTTGTGCTTTCAAGCTGAAGGGATTTGTGACAGATAACCTGGTTAAAGATGAAAACCATGCATATTAGCATATGGGAAAAGGTCTTTTTATATATATGTATATGTATATGTGTGTATATATATATATACACACACATACACGCCTGTGTTGTAAAATAGGAATGTTTATGTGGGTGGCCTTGCTTTTGTTTCCATCTTTTTATTCTTTTTAAAGCTTCTAAACATCCATACTGTGAGGACAGTTTTGATGCACAGGAATAACTCTTTGTACACTGGCAAATTGTGCAGCTCTTGACTTTTAGAGGAATGTTTTGGGATTAGGTGAGCAGTGTTTAACACACCCCAAAATTTCCTGAAAGCTAGGGACCAGAGTCAGTAGTGATTCATGGTTTTATCATTGACTTAGCAAAATCACAACTCTGTTTGTAATGTACTTGGGAATACAGATAGAAAAATTAACTGGGAGTTATGAGGACGAATGTGGGCTGATAGATCAAACACAGTATTGTGTAATCTAGGGGCGAGGACAGTATTCTTCAGTTTCAGCTTGGGGAGGAGCAGAATTGACTGGAGGAGAGAACTCCTCAGGCTGTCCTCAGTCTCCTTAATTGAGTCAAGCAAACAATCTTCATGCAAAATTAAGAAATCATTGCTTTGTGTAGATGGAACGCTTCCTTAACTAATAACTTAGTCCTGTGGCAGGATGTTACCGTATTAAAACTTAGCAAGAGGAACATACCAAGAAAACACTAAGAGAATAAGATTGAAATGAAATGGAAAAGCCCCAATAGAAACCCAAACCTGGAGCGGGTGTAATGTCATGATTAGGTGTTAGTAACAACCTGGTCTGTCTTCCCAGCCTAGTGGGGTTTTTTTGTCTTACGCTGTGTAGGTAAGTCAGAAGTGTCAGGCTGAGATATCCAGAGCTAAATGTGGTGAGGCTAAATGAAAGGAACAGGCTGTAGTCTTGACAAACTGCATAACCAGCAAGGCTCTTCTCTGCTGCAGATACTTCCTTGAGCTTGTTCCCACTTGGGGTCTGTATCTGCAGCTTGAGTAGCATGTATGGGCAGCATCCGTGTGCTGGTGAGAACCAGTTGTTTTAAGTCACGGCTGCTTGGAGTGATGAGCTCAAAATGTGTTTGAGATACAGGTGCTTTTTATTTTGATGGCTGTGTTTGGTGTTATTTCTGTATTATACCTCTAAAGTGCCACAGATCATTGTTGCAAATGTGGTTCAAGCTAGATGAAGGGGTTTGTGTTTTATGTTCTTCTAAAAACTGGCAGCAGAGTCAGGTAATTTTACCAGAAGAGGTAAATTACATGCTTTCATAGCTCAGAGAGAGTGAGCACACCACATACGTTTTTGTGGTTAATGTCCACTTTGGGGATAAAATTAATTTTTCATGCATGTTTTGAGGAGGCAGAGTTGAAACTCTTAGCATTTTAATGTCATTGGGGGATTGTTTCAGCCTCTAGCTATGTTAAATGGGACTAATAATTTCAGCTAATCAGTGTCTAACAACTTCTGAAAAATGGAAACTAGTTTAGGAGTGATGTAAAGAGAAGTTTTCCACATTAGTGGAATGTTAGGCAAATGATCTTCGTACAGTTTCCACTTGTGTTTAGAAAGAGGGTCTCTTAAGGTCACAACAAAAAGTTAGTAGTAACGAGTCCCACTCAAATGATTTGCAAAAGCCTGCATACATTTCTAAATTTCAAAGCAGGGATATGGATGTCACGTGAAACATCAGTGACTGAGGTTTTTTATATCAGACATTTTTGTTTAAGAAGTGCTGTAGAAGATGGTTTTGCAGCTAAAAATGAATCTAGAAATGACTAGGGCAACTGTGGAACATTAGGATGATGTTTAGTGAGTGTTTTTAACAGCATTTTTTATCCACCTGAGACAACATTAACATCAAGAAGCCTTCTGATCTTCACATGGTATCATCAAGGGTAAAGAGAGACAGTAGCTTTCATTTTCATCAGTAGATTTTTGAGGGATGCTCACACTTATTTCATAAATCTCCTGCTGCTGGGCAAAATCTAACCAAAATCCTAGTGCCTCATATGAATCTGTGCTTTTAATTTTTTCCTCTAAAGATTTCTTTCTTTTTTGTTACTCGTGGGGCTGATCTGTGATTAAAAATTATTACTACTCTTCAAAAAACTCACATCAAAAGAGGACCAAAAACTTGAAAAAGAAAAGGTAGAAGAGCCCATGTACTTTCTGTAGTTTGGCTGCAACTTCCTTTAGGAACTCTGGGTCTCTAAATTCAGCTCATACTTGGAGAAGGCACACTGGAAAAACTAACCTTGAAAAACTTGCTGTGGTTTGCTCAAAAACTCAATTCTAGAGTTACTTGTATTATTGTTCACTGTTCGTTCACAGCTTCTCTGCATCTGTGACACTGTCTTAAGAGTCTTAAACTTCCTGTGGGTTCCATTTCAGGTTGGTCTTATTAAATGCACCTTTAGGCATGATGGGGTTTTGTTGTTGACCTCAAAGCTCATTGCTTTTCCTTCTCTGCTATATAATCATTGTATAAATAGTTAATTGTTTACATTGTAAGAGAAAACAATTGGCTCCTAATCAAACCATGAGGCTGTTCAGTATATCCAGGAAACTTGCTAGGTATCACATTCCAACGTTAACCTTTGAGCTCCAAGACACTTTCATATGTTAAAAATTTGTCTTTAACATCCCTCAGAGTCCATTAGTGCTCAGAATGAGTTTTTAGCAAACATTGATATGCTTTGGTGTTTAGTGGGGTGGTAGTTTTAATTTTAATCAGAGAATTAGAACTGGGGATGATAAATAGCTTGACTTTGATTTCTATGCTAAAAAAACATGGCTTTTTTTCTATGCTATATCAACCTGGGATTTCTCCCCCTCCCCAAGCCAAAAGGTAACGTGCAGTTACCTGGATGCCCATGCATAATGCAAGGTGCCTTTTGATGCTGTTAATTACTCCAGGCTTTTGAAACTGGTACTTTTTTGTGTGAGTGTAAAATAATGCAGTAGTATATTGTCCACCCTGTGCCATGATCCTCTAATGTTGGACTGTCTTGAGTATTTCTGGACACTAGCTTATCCTTAATGAATCTACTGCATGTTGCACATATTTTTACTGAGCAATTCTAGAGTACTATAAACATGGTATTTTTCACTTCTGTAGCTTATTTGAAGATCAAAGAATGGCAGGAAAAATTACATTAGTCCTTGGCAGCAAGGCTACAAGTCTTGCAGTGGCTGATGCCATAAGATGACTGTGCTGAAATTCACTTGCTTTGTGGTTGTAATAAAACCTCACCATTCTTACTAGCTTTCTTTTAGGAAGAATGGAGTGATAAAAGAATCTTTTTCTTACTTTTGCAACAGGGTTCCAGATTTTGTGAGGGAGAAGCGTTTTGGGAACTGGCTTAAAGATGCACGAGATTGGGCGATATCTAGAAACCGGTACTGGGGAACACCCATCCCTTTGTGGGTCAGTGATGATTTTGAAGAGGTAAGGAAACAAAGTTTTCCAATTGACACAAAAACCTATATGTCTATAGGTTTGTTAATTTTGTGAGACTGTTATATCTTTGTCTGGTGCAGTCTTAAGGTTTATTACATATCTTGAAAGTGTAATGTGTGATAGCTGTGTGCATATGAATGTCTTCATTGTGTGTCCATACAGGTTTTCCTTGCTTTTGCTTGAAAACTGCAAGCAATTTTTCTTGGTTTTTATATTGGAATTAATCTTGTCTTTCCTGGAGGAACTTGTAGTGGTGGTAAATCTAATGAAAATAACAAATAGAGGGACAAAATGGCAAGGAAACTTTTTTACTTGGTCCTTTCCCTGGTTTTGAAATTCAGATGCTGGGTTACTTCAAGCCAAATAAATTTCTGATGGCATAGAAGTAAGTCCATCATAGTAGGACAGTGAAGTATTTCTAGTGCTACAAATGTGAATGTAATAGACTGCAAAGACCTGAATCTAGTGGAATGATGGAAGTATATAATGGGAATGTTGGAAATGAGGATTTTGAAGTTGTAAGGTACCTTGCAGTTAGCAGTGTGAAGTACTTACTTGCACATAGTTGCACAAGTGAATATTTAACAGTTTTAATGACTGCTGGTTTCTAAATGTCAAAACACCAAGTCACCAAGTTTAGAAACTTTTTCTGAAGATACTTTTTTTTTCTTGTGTGAGCTAGTTCTGTTAGGCATGTATGATATTCCTCATGCTGGAAGTAAGAAATGCTGATCAATGCCGGAAGGTAAATGGTAGGTAAATACTGATGGCAGCATCCCAAGCCCTTTTTATCTCCTTTGATCTGAAAAGGTTTTAATTTTTTGTTTTTGATGTGGAGGACTTCAAATAGGAAAACATATACCAGAAAAGTGTTTTGTCTTAAAATGTGTTATTGCTTAGATGTGGCCTGTAAAGCACACTGAATTTCCTCTTTGTTGGAAGTCTTGCTGATAGACAGGGAGATACTGGGAGAGAGAGTTACTCTTTGTGGTTACAACTTCAGCATCAAAAAAACCTTGGCATATTAATTCTATTTATGCTGTGAGCACGTCTGTGTATTACTGTCAAACCAAGTGCTTCTGTGTCTCATAGAGCTAACTTTCAAGATTTATTCAAAGGTAAACTGTCAGTCTTTAAGCTAAACTTTAGGTCCCTTGTTAGTAGAAAAAGCGGTTTTTAGATAGAGAAAATACCTTGTTTTGTGCTCAAGTATTTCAAGACTTCATTTTACAGCTGAAAAAGATTGAGTAAAGGTTACATGACTCCCATTCCATGCCTCTAATAATATTTCATTTTCAGTCCAGCCTCCCAATGTCTGTATTCCTGTGTGTACAGATTTTTTTGGGGGTTTGGGTTTGATTTGTTTGTTTTTAATAACAATGCGGTATCTAGCTTGGAAGATTGACCTTTCCTTTGAAATGAGCTGCAAATATTCCTCAGGGAGTGGTGTTCTGAATAATGACAGAAGAACCAACAGATCTATTATTTTTATCTGGGGATGTTATAAATTTCTGTTTGCTCTAGAGCCTGAATGTCATGTTTCAGTAGTCGAGTTCTTTTACTATTCACTCTCTTTTTGTGCATCTGGGACATAGCTTAAAAACTAAATACAATTGGAACTGATGTGGAACTTAAGGCCTAAGTGACATCTGCTATCACACAGAAATAATCCTCACTCAGAATTTCCTGACTTCAGTTTTACTGCAGCCTAGTGCCATGTGAGATTGCAGAGCCTCCTCTTTGTGTTGTCTTCTCAAAAGATCATTTGGTCGCATGCCGTTATGCTGTGCATATCAAGTCCTGGAGAAGAGTAACAGTTCCTTATTTAATATACAATAAGGTGAATTAATTGGTATTAAAGTGAATTTTATTGCAAATCAATATATGTCTTCCCAGAGTTTTATTTTAGTTTTATTTTAGCATAATTATCAGGTAGAGACGCGTAATGGCAGTTAAATTTTGAACCTTTGTTTGTTACCACATTTTTGCAGACAGTTTATCATTTTAAGCTCTCAAATCTCAATGATTTCCTCAGTGGAGGAACACATCTCGTTTGGGTTAGACAATAAAATTCTTTAATATAGCACCCAAGTTGATAAAGCAGGCATAAGTTAATTTTAGGGTTTGCATAGAAGTTATAGTATTAAATATTCAGTGATGGTATGGAAACTCTCTGGTTGTTTCATTGCAGTGATGGTATGGAAACTCTCTGGTTGTTTCATTGCTTGCTTAACCCTGCTCTGGGTTGGGTGCACCCGGCCTTGTGTAATGGATTTAGAAGGAGAGGGCTTGGGCTGTTCTCCCCTGAAGGGTGAAGTAACTTCATTAGCCTGTTTCCAGCCTGCCTTTAGGCCTCACTAGCAAGGCCACTTGTAGCTGAGCTTAGCAGTCATTTCTCTTGATAATTATTATTCAGAAGAGGCTTTCTGAAGAGTCCGTAATGTCTCGCTGATATGTGGAACTGATGTGGAACTTAAGGCCTAAGTGACATCTGCTATCACACAGAAGTAATCCTCACTCAGAATTTCCTGACTTCTTTCTGTCTATAAACACTCCTCTTTCTTTGACCATAGGTACTTAACAGAACTGAAATGACAGACCAAGAAAATCAAAGGTTTTTACTTTGTAGGGACTCCAGGACTGTGCCACAGGAGCACTGAGGTCCACGAATACTGCTGGATGGCTTCACTCCTTCCTGTTTACTGAATAATCCTGGATATAATGCTAACATTTTGTTAGAAGAATTTACCCTTGACCTCTGATTTCATAGCAAGTCTTAGTCATGCTGGAACAGGGTTGACCAGCCCCCAGTCCCAGCCTGTAGATTTCAGTCCTTGCTGTCTGCTATGAAATGTTGGTATAGCTGATTTGGTAGTTGATGTGGCTGAAAAATAAAACAAAGGAGTGACTGGTAGGGAAAGGGGCTAGGCTGCCAAAGCAGACATTGCCATTGAAGAAAGGCTTTTGAAACCACAGCTTTGATTTGAGACTGTAAAACAGTTTGTCCCTTGCAGAAATGAGCGGGTGCTGCCTATAGAGGGATGGGATTTGATTACCACCTACCTGCTGCATTGTTCTCTTCAAGTATCTAATGAGTTATTTGAGACAGAGTAGCTCCACCCTTCTGACTTGGAAGGCAGCAGTCTTACTGAATGTGGTGATACTTGTGTTCCTCTGGTGGTTTTGGGGGTTTTTCATGTGGACTTGGGGTTGTTTCTGCTATGAATATGTTCTGCTGGCTGTAGTTCTGCAGATCAATCCAATAGTCAGAATCTTCCTTGAGTATTGAAATGCTTGATACAAAGAGCATAGTGTGAACGCTCAAATACTGAGGTCAGCAAAGATGAAGGAATCTGTGTATCCAAGGGTATTCTTTACCCATGCTGCTGTTCAAGCCTTGACTTCTGCCAGCAGTGCTGAACTAAGACCCTGTTACCTGCTCACTTGAGCTTGTATGATTGCTTGTGGGGCCACACAGTGAATGAAGAACAAATTGGGGTTAAAAATAGTTAGTTGATGAAGGTGTGTATTTTTTTTTTATTGGGATCAATCCCCCAGCATAGTTTGCTGTGCAGACTGCATATTGTTGTACTGCACTATTGTAATCATTAGGATGCTTCACTTCTTAAAGAAAAATAAAATAAAGAAGTTAATTCAATTTCAAAAGTACGTTAACAGTAAAGATGGTGATTAGTTATGGAGATCAGCACTTGAATCAGACTAGGAAAATCATGGCTTAAAAACCAAGTCAGATTGAGTTCCTATCTTCTCTGTGGTTCATGACAGATTTTTTGGAATTAAATACAATAAAATCTTCTGGTTAGTCACAATTTCTGTGTCCATATATTTAAGACTAGCTATAAGAATTGAGCATCTGAATTATTGTACCCTTAGAGCAAGTTAGGAAGTTACTGTATGTGAAAAATACCTAGGCTTCTTAAAGTCCTTTATCTTGGTACATTTACTTCTTTCCCTGTCATCTGTGTAAGCCCACATGTTTTCCAAGGCACTTCTAAATGGGACTGGAGCACCAACATGCGGAAGAACTTTTCCCCAGTGAGGGTGAGGGAGCCCTGGGACAGGCTGCCCAGGGGGTGTGGAGTCTCCTTCTCTGGAGAGATTCCAGACCCGTCTGGACGCCTATCTGAGTGAAATGTCCTAGGGAGCTGCTTTGGCAGGGGGTTGGACCCCATGATCTCTGGAGGTCCCTTCCAACCTCTATGATTCTGTGATTCTGTGAAAGCATGTAGGACTGGATCTCCAAAAGCCAGACCTGTGCTGCAGCATGTGGTTGTGCATCCTGCCAGATGAGAGGGGCCTGCAGGGCACTGGGAGGGTTAAACGTGATTAAAATGTGATGAAAGTTATGCTTTTCTCTTCTCCTACATGGAATTTTTCAGAATCATTTTTCATTGACGTTTCATGACATGGTTGCAAATCTGTTGTCAGAACTTTTTGCTTTTTTTATTGTGTTGATGCAGTAAACCCAAGGAAAGTCTGTAATGTTCTGAACTACTTTGTTAGCTGTGACATTTTTCCTTACTTGAAAATTCCCTTAAGAGAAACAGGTCAGCATAGCTGGGATGAAACACCCCTACTCGGCATGAGCAGTGTAGCACCTGACCTTAGCTTCAGAAAAGCAACCTGGGATCTGAAATTCCTACCTGTATGAAAGTCAGGATCATTGAGATTTCAGAGGTGACTCTGTTGTGGGTTGTTTGGGGAAAAAAAAAACAACACAAAACCAACCCAAATAACATAACCCCACCTTTTTTGATACCTCACAACAGGCTTTTCTTCAAAGTCTCCAATTACTCTAACATGAATTGTGGTAAATCAGGGCAGTGCTCTCCTAACATTGTTGCTGCTTTGTTAGATTAAAGAAGGGGACCTGGGACAACATTTCTGTTGGCTTTTCAGCTGTATCAGCTACTTTAGAAGATACTGACTGACCTATTAGTCACCTGTCCAATGTTAAAAGAAATTGCTACTGTGTGCAAATAGCTGACTAAATCTCTTGTGTGTGTCTTACAGGTGGTTTGTGTTGGTTCAGTGGCAGAATTGGAAGAGCTGTCTGGAGTGAAA
Organism: Hypotaenidia okinawae; assembly: GCA_027925045.1. Lineage (NCBI taxonomy): Eukaryota > Metazoa > Chordata > Aves > Gruiformes > Rallidae > Hypotaenidia > Hypotaenidia okinawae. The sequence continues at coordinate 4,111,847 of BSDF01000011.1, forward strand.
GTCACTGATCTCCATCGAGAAAGGTCAGTCACAGAGACTATTAACTAGTTACTAGAAATAGTTGAGCAGACATAAGAAATACTGGTTCTCACTGTGCAAACCCTGGGGGACAGGTATAGGGAAAATAGAAAAGTAGTAAAAGTTCTTGGGATTACCATGTATAAATCTTTTTGTGTTAATACAAAAAAAACCCCCACCCTCTAAAATAGCTTAAAATTACAAAAATTCTCAAAGGAAATGCTAACCTTTTTGAAGAATCATGAAAATTAAACCCAAAACTTCTGTCTTAGGTAACGTGCAAGCATAACTTATTGTGCTAGGTGTTGGGAAGGGCTTTTTTGGCTTAGAATTTGTCAATCTCTTTTCTTTCCTATAGTATTGATCATCTAACTATCCCTTCACGCTGTGGCAAGGGCTTACTGCACCGGGTCCCTGAAGTTTTTGATTGCTGGTTTGAGAGTGGAAGCATGCCTTATGCCCAAGTCCATTATCCTTTTGAAAACAAAAAAGAACTTGAAGATGCTTTCCCTGCAGACTTCATCGCTGAAGGCATTGACCAAACCCGAGGATGGTAACTTTCTGCAACTTCATTATTGCCCTGTGTCTAATGCTATTTTATCTGCATGATTTTTTAATGCTGTATAGATAAGTGTATAACTCTTTTTTTCCAGTAAAGGCAAGTTATTCTAAAGCTTGGTTACAAAAATTCAGCAGCTGAATTTTCACAGAACTTGAGTTATATACTAGAAGTAGAACAACATTTGAGTCAGTTGAAATGAAAGTAGGTGTTTCAAGGAATACAAGCCAGTATATAACCTAGTAATTTTTGGCCTCTAGGTTAAGTTTGAATCTATGAGTAGGAAAAAAATAAATTTAAAGCAAACCTTAGGTTCTTAAGATGTTATTGTTTACAAAAATCAGATTTTCCTCATCTCCTTATTTTATTTCTTTCTGGGTAAATGGTTTTCCATTACAGATTAAAATTTTTCTCTAATCTTAGATTTTCTTTGGGTGATTTTCTTGTGCATTCATACATGTAGTTTCAGTTTAGAGAATGGGCTGTGAGATGGGCTGTGAAAGCTGACAGATTTTTTCAGGTGATTTTTTGTGTTTTCTAGATTAGTACATTTGACTCTGTGCAAGTATAGAACTCTTCTGTCCACTAACTTGAGTAATTAGCATTAAATAAACTAAATTCCTCTGGAGCATAGTTGGTACCTCCCTTTGCCCTCCCTACTCCCCCACCAAACCAACCAACTGCAAAGCAAGCAGTGAGATGTAGGCTTTTGCATGTCTGTGTGATTGAGAACAAGGCTTGGAGATACTCTCAAAGCTGGGAGGATTGAGCAAGGAAGCATTTGAGGCGTGATGCTATATAACAATAAGTTCCATGAACATAGTGAAAAGGTGTTTTCACTTTGCAGCCCTTGACTTGCAATGCAAAAAATTGTCGAGGTCCTTGAAACGGAAGCGACATTTGGGAGTTCAGCGGTGAGGGAGGGACCACTTAAATCTCACATCATCTTCTTGAGGAGCATTAAATGCTTTTTCAGAGTAGAGCTGCACCTTACCTAGTTCATGCTATGTGTGTTCGTAATGGGTCCTTCACAGAGGTCACAACTTCAATTCAGCGATATCCTCTGATCCCTGTCAGTCTGGCCTCTTAGATAAACATTTTTTTTTCTTAATCTGCTCCTCTCTGCCCTCCCCTAAAAAGTAGTCCCTGTTAGGCCACCTGTTTGTGTTCATTCTTTAATTTTGTGCTTTTCACAATTACATATCACAGCTTATTAGTGATGATGCTGTTCAGTGTTAGCATACAGCGAAGTTCTGGTGAGGAGCGTGACACCCAGCAGCAGAGGGACGTACTGTTCTCATTTGCAGGTCCCTATTTCCTGCTTACTGCTCTCCAGGCAGGGTTGGATCTGGTATATACAGTGAATCCTGTGATTCTTCATTTACTCTTTCTTTACTGTTGCATATAGCATGTGGATGTACAGCGCTGTTAAATGGACAAATGTTAATTTAGGAAATATTAAATATTAACTCCTAAGGCTGTATACCATGTTATATTTGACATAATACCTGTTCCCATCTTGAGGAAATGTGATGGGCTTTGTTTATCTGGGAGGAAAACTGCTTATTCTGCAGCAGCTCTGTTCTGGGGCTGGGGCAGGCAAGTACAGTATTAGAGTGAACAAGGAATGGAGAAAAATAGCTTGAAAAGTTGTAATGCTAGTGATCTGTCTACTAGCCTTTCTGCAACATTATTCATTATGCCCATGAAAGGAGAATTAGAAACTTTAGTTTTGAATTAGAAACTTTAGTTTTCCCTCTTTTTTTGTTCCTTTTTTTTTTTTTTTTTTTTTTTAATTATTTCCTGGAAAAAAATGTAAAAATTGTAGGGGGTTTGTGGTGTGTTTTAAGTTGGGCTTTTTTTCTTATTAAGAAAAGAGACAAAAGTGCTTACTAAAGGCATATAAAATGCATGCAAAAGGCATGGTCAGAAACCTGATTTTCTCTGTTATGTTTTATGCAAATGAAAGGGCATTGATCACAGTTTAGGTGCCAAAAAATCAGAACAAATTTAAAAAGTGCTGCATGTAATTATTCTCACACCGTGCAAGGGAGCTACTGAATTGTAAAACTTAAGCAGAATTAAGTATGTTCTGGGATTTTAATGTGGATACAAAATCTATTCCTGGCAGCTACAATTCCTATAAAAATACAGGAGGAATTACAAATTTTAGGTTTCAGGGTTTAACTGTTAGATTGGGATGTCACAGTGGATTCCTGTGTGTCATACTTAGCAGTGCTTTTCTTAGCACTCTCCTTTGAAGCATGTGGGGGAGATGTGATGGATGACAAGATAAGCCTGATCTCATGCCTCCAATGAAGCTCTCTAGTGCCACTGAAGAATGGACTAGTAATTGACACAAGTTGGCCTTGGTACAGTATGATATCAATCTGAATTTGAGTTCTGTGCAACACGCAGATCTACTAAATGATCGTGGTTCCAGGTTACCAAGTTAGTTTCTTCTTTAAAGTAGTAAATGTAACCTGTGTATTTCAGTGTGGTGATGTTCACCTATCTGCAAGTTGCTGCTGAAAGCGACTTCTTTCCCTTTCCTTAGTAAGCTGAACAGAATTGCATCACTATTTCCACTGAAGATTGACTCTGGAAGAATGACAAGAGCAGTCCAAGCTGATGCTGATGTCAGTGGTGGCTCTGTGGTTGTAGACATACACCCTCTGTGCTTCAGTTGGAGCCTGTACACTTGTGTGCTGTAGGCAGTGTGTAAATGGACACTTTCATGTTACAATCTGGAGTAGATGGCTTTTTGTGTTTAACCTCAGTGGAAGAGTTACGGTAAATCTCCACCATACCCCAGTGTGTCTCATCTGCTTTTGGGTGGAATATCAAAGCTCTTGCCTCAATAGATGGTGCTTATACTAGTCTCATGGTGCTCCTGTCCAGTAATGGAGCAGTGTTTTGCTAACAGGTAGTGTTCTGTGATTTGCAGAGCACTTGTCTTGTGGAAGAAAGAAGGAATTAAGATGTGAGGCGGTGGGGATTTTTGGTAACAGATAAAGCTGTCTCAGGCTTTTCTGAAGAAGGGTTCTCATTTGAAAACTTGCTAGGCTTTTAGTTACCTTTTCCTAAGCCTCAGAAAAAATGAGGCTATTTTGAAGAGAAGACACATCTTTCTGCCAGTATGACAGCTCTGTATCATAATAGGCCTGAGTGAACAAGCTGTTGAGTTCTGAAGTGTTAAGAGCATCACATGGGATTTTTATTTGAAGTATAAAGTGTTACAATTCAGGATGAAGAACGGGTTTTGTGTCAGGTCAGAAACTGCAGCTGAGGGTTGGTAGGTAGTGAAAGGAGGTCAGGTCTGGTGGCTTCTGTTTGATGCTACAGAGAAGGAGGGAAAGTCAAGGGTGACAAGGGGAAGATTAAGGTGACCAAGGTGATGAGCTAGCAGTGTTATATTTTTGATTACTTTTTGCATGGATGTGAAACAGAGCTGAATTATATCTATTAAGGTCAGATGAAAAAAAACCTTAGAGCAGGTGGTTTGCAAAACTGGTCTGGGAGGATTGGTGGGAATGGCTCTGTCTCTGTGTATAGGAAGGTGCAACAGGGCATAGTCATGGGCAGAACGTGGTGGCCTCCAGGGACCTCTCAGCTGATGGTTTTTTGCATAAACTGTGGGGTATGAATTTACCCACAGTTGTTCAAGACAGGAGAAAATGGGGAGGGAAAGCGTTCTTCCTTTTGGAGGGAGTGGAAGAGGAAGCAAGAGGAGCAGAGAGGTAGACTTCTGTCTCTGTGAGGGCTTTTTTTAAATGTTGTTTTGGCTGGCAGCTGTCTATCTGCAAGGACATAACTAGAAGCAGACTAAGATTTGGTGAATGGAGGATGAAGCAGCAGAGAAGTTGAAAAAGTTGTCGGAAACAAATGTGTCTGGACAACATAGTTCAAAAACAAGGTAGAGGTACACTACAATATTCAGAGTGAATAAGGAGAGGTTTTTTGGCTTTGTTTTTAAAGGACAATCTGAGAAATAATGGGCTGAGTTATACAATTAATCAGAACCGTGTGCAAACCAGTAGATCACAGGGTCTCAAAGATAGACTTCTATCTGTCATCAGCTAAGGTACCTCATGGCTGAAGTTCATCAGACTTGACAATGCAGATAACGTGATGTTTGAGAGAAGTTCACAGATTGATTTTTTTTTTTTTTGTTAGTATTTTTTCAGTGCCCATGGTCTGTCTGTACTTTTAACACAAGGAGTGTTGAAATCTCATTTAGCTGGTTCTGCTTTGTTCTCTAGTTGCCAATGCACATGCCTTAATATGAGGATTTGTGACCAGTTTGTAGAAAGTGATGGGACTTTGTCAGTGAGGTACCTTCATGCTAACTACTAAAGAAGCACTGCTGTGTTTGTAATGAACTGTCAGCCTTGTAGGTTCTGTGTGTCGATCATTTGAGTAAGTGCTCACATGTTTGTCTTTAGGAGTTTTCTTAAGGTTAAAACTGAAGACCGGGATTTTGAGTGTATGTGGGTGCAGGTGGAGGAGCCTTGGTTAAAATTCATGGAATTGCAGGGAAATTTAATAAAGGAAATTTATATCCTGCAGTGTGAACTGAGGAAATCTTGAGATTTGGAAGCCTGTCTGAGTGATAAGCATCAGGGCTGCCATGTAAGGCACTTAATAAATACAGTAATGCACACAGCAACCTTGCAGAGCTTTGGAGACTCACCTGTCAGAATAATGTTTTTGCAATTATAGGCAGGTTCTTGATAAAAGCTACTCTGGAATATACAGATGGACCTCTTGTTTCTGTTTTTCTTTTTTCTTTTTCTCTTCACTGAAGTATTTCTCCACTAAATCTTGATGCAAGTGCATAGTTCTGAGGCATAACTTCCTGTGCCTTATTCTAAATCAGTTAGGTTTTGTATGATCATTTGCTGTTTTAAGGTTGCTAAGCAATTGTTGGTGTGATACTCCCTTTTAACCAGGAGAACCGTGGGCCACCCTCCAGTTATTTTCCTAAAGACAGTTACCAGCAGTGTGGTTACAGAAACTCATAGATATGTCCTTTGGTGAAGGTCCTGACTTCTGAGTGTGAAATTATCACAGCATCTTGCACCTTCACTTACTTTCTCAGATATAATAATATATTGACATACTGAACAGTAGGTGCCTGTCCTCGCTCCAACGCTGATCTCTCTAGGATGCTTATTGTAAACCCATCAAATGGGGACACCCCCCACCTCCCCCAGCCTCTGCCCATATTCTCTAGCGATGGCTAATTTAACCAGCCACATTTGTTTGGAAGGACGTTCTCACTTTAGCTAACTTCTTTTTATGCTCCCAGCAGTACCTGCTCCTTTGTCTGCTGGGTTGAAGAGTACACACACGTTCACACACACACAGAGAAAAAACATACTGGCAGTTCCTGCTGTGTTTGTCCCTGACTGATTGTGTGTTCAGAAGTTTACAGTGAGCAAATACAGGGAGCTTGTTCAGGGACAGATCCTTTCTTGTATTAAAGAGGAAAATGCTATAATTTTCTCTTTCACAACCTTCCTGATGCTCACTTGTATATTTTTTTCAATCTTCTTGGACTAGCAGATCACAGCTGAGCAAACACCATCATGTGCTACGGAGAGGAAAAAGGTCTATTTAAAATAAGCTGCTCTTCTGAGCCTTTGCCACGTAAATGTTCCATCTATTAAACTTTGGTGGACTTAAAAACCATAAGGTTGTAATGAAGGACAAGAAGATTTCACTTGGTGTATTTTGAAAGTCACGTTTATGTTGTCCCTTGTTTCAGGTTCTACACTTTGCTGGTGCTGTCCACTGCTCTTTTTGGAAGGCCACCTTTCAAGAATGTAATTGTGAATGGCCTCGTTCTTGCCAGGTTGGTATGTCAGTCAGTTCTTTGTGGAACCAATTTTCAGACCAAGAGTATTTCAGATAAGTCCCCTACAAGTTGTAAACTAAACCTGAAATGGACTTTGGAGCTGTTAAGCCTTGACAGTGAGATACTCGTGTTGCAGGTAAGAGATACCTAAAAGCATGAGGATTGTCTGTCCCAGCTGTCTGCTGCACTTGGCTCTTCCCAGCAGGTTTAGTCCTTCCTAGAGAGAGAGAAATGAGTTGGAAGTCAGAATAGGAAGTAAATGATACCTGCTGTGCAGTGTAAAGGAGGATATAATCAGCTTCATATGCGTTTTTAAACATTATATTTGTTTCCACCTTTTTCCAATCTAGCTTTGCTGGTGGGCTAGTGTATCTTCCCTTAGCTTTTCTAGGAAGGATGAATTTTCTGCTTGAATTTGTAACTTGTGAGCCTCTTGGTTTGTTTTGGGGGTTTTTTTGTTGGTTTTTTTTTTCAATTGCTCATGTGGGTTCAACAGCCATACTGAAATGGTGTGATAACATGTGTTATTGGTAGCATAGACATAATTATATAAGAACAGAAAAAACAAGCGGATTTGAAGGGCCTTTTCTCTTTCTCTGGGATCTTACACCTGTCTTCTGATATTTTCTAGTGATGGCCAAAAAATGAGCAAAAGGAAGAAGAATTATCCTGATCCAATGAGTATTGTAAATAGTTATGGAGCTGATGCGCTAAGGTAGGTAACTACTGTACAATCCAATACGTTAGCTTTCTAGAAGCAGATTTGTACCAGGAGGGCTTTGACAATTAGCAGTAGGAAGAAAGTTAATTTTAGAAACTTCTAGACCATTATGGCAGCCAAACAGCTGAAAGAGTGGATGACTCTGGCAATAGTTACAGTGCCTGGGTTTTCTCTACTCTTGTCTTATCTCCCTCAAGGCTGGTAACAACCAAAGCTGACGTGCTGACAGGAGGCCTTGTGTCAGAAAATGTGTGTCCAGTTTGTACAGAGTGCTTCTCAAGCTGACAGTGTCTGTTGTTGCAGCTGATCATCTGAGTTGACACAGTGAACATGGGAATAAAATCTTTGAGAACAATTAGTTTACTGTTAAATTGTCACTTTAGGGAAGGTTTACTGTATAATGTGCAGAAATGTTTAGTGTTTATACTGTAACTGTTTCTTTTTTTGTTACCATCAGTACATGGTATGCACTAATAGTAGTGAAACCACAAGACCAGAAGTGGAGCAGCCTAATGTGTATATATATAAGCTGTCCTGGTCAAACAGAGATTAAACACAGTTCAAGTGTTTGATTGGAATTATGCAGACGTACAAATATAATTATGCAGTCGCCTGGTACTTTGGCTAGATGGACTAACTACATGTGTGAAAGGGTACCTTGAGGTAAAGGTACAATAAAGCCATTTTAATAACTGAGTACACTACTTAGACGTTTCAAGAGCCCTGTAATTCTTGCTGTACATCAGAAAACCTTGTCTTACCACACATTGAATTGCATGCTGCAACTCAACATGGTAGTGATTGGGCTGAATGAAAGCTTAGTATGCTGTTGTGTTTTATTTGAGAAAGGTGGTTGTTAATTGTTCTAGATAATTTTAAAAACGTAGGAAGTTGCTTGTTGTTTCAAGCTTTAGTATTTAAAGACCTAGTAAATGATCTCATATGTTTACAACAGAGAGTTGGGTGGAATTCTTCAATTTGAGCCAGGTTGTTCATTGCAAATAATCAAGGTGTATTAGCAGAACATCAGTGAGTAGCTGAAGCACTATGAGGGTTGGAGTGACTTAGATTGGAAACTTTTAAATTGCAGGTGATGTTTCAGCTGAAATAAAATCTTCCTTTTTGAGACTTTTGGGTTTGTTTTAAAACACCAGAAGTTACGCTTCCATTATTCATGGGGGTTTTTTTTTTATTTCCAAAAAGCTAATTAATTTTTCTGCCTCTGTGCTCATTCTTTAATGTCACATTTATTTATACATACGCCCACATAGAGAGTAAAAAGCATTGCAGACTGGGTTCGTTTATGGAAGGAGCTCTGCGATTCAGTTGTCTCTGCTTATTCACTGAAGCGCTTGATGAGTTCTGTTTATAGAAAAAGCTACAACTGAGGGTGTTTTTTTCTTGGCACTGTTTCCCTGCAGAGTTACTTTAGCTTTTGCAGAACATATATGTGTGTTTTTAACTACAGCTTTAAAGTATTCTCAGCAGTAGCTTGATAAATAGATCGGTAGAAAATATACATGTATGAGTCCTTTAAATGAATATGGAATTGAATGGAAAGGGCAAACAGAAAAGTAAATTTAACAATCCAGCCTCAGACTCCTTGAAACTTGAATCCTCTGTGAAATCTGTAAGAACTGTCAAAACCAGTTAAATATACTTGGGTATTCCTGAGACCTGTGACTTGGGTTGGAGAGGTGTCAAAGTTGAAGTATGTCAGAAGGAGAATTTGCTGGTCATAATATTTATAAGCCCTTTGCTTTCATTTATCTTGAGGATAGAACTGCTGTTAGAAGTGATGTGTTACATTCCACTCTCAATCTGTTTTTAAAACATAGAAGAAATAACATTATGCCACAGACTACTGTTTTAGAGCGATGAAAAGGAGAGTGTTGCTGCTTATGTACTGTTAGAAAACTTGGTAACACTGGCTTGTTTTGAGGAATACTTTATTTTCTGCTCAATGGGTAATATCACTGGGTGTAACCAAATTAATAGAACACTTCCTTTGTTGGGTGCTTTATTTCCCTTTCTATACAATAGAAATATTGTAAGTAACTTGCATTTTAATATTTCAGGAAATTAGTGTTCATTTAACATTTGCATACTGTAAGGCAGTGTAGGGCAGATGGCTTAAGGTTTTTTGTTTGCGGCTACAGTTGGGTTAAAAAACAAGGGAGCTAAGTTTTCTTTTTAATTTCTCACCCTAAGAGCTATTTTAAGAAGACTTTTGATAGATTCTGCAGTAAATGCTGCTGAGGTGGGTACAGAGGAGCAATTTAGTGGAACCTTCACAGTTCCGATTAGTTTGCATTGCTGCCTCCTCGGGAGGGAAGCAGTGGAGGCAATTTGAAGTGGTGGTTATTCTAGGTAGGTCCTATGCTAGGAAAAGGCCTGGAGTTATCCCAGGGTACCCTAGGGCCAGACTAGCTCTCGTATTCAGAGCACAGTCATGTTTGACTTCTGAAATAAATGGTGAGTAATAAGTACAGAAATAATTGTGACAGGGAGATTTGGTTTAAACAGACATTTAAAAATGTTTCCAGTTCATTATCATGCTTAATTGTTCTGTACTTCTGTAAATTTAATTGGAAATCAGATATCGTGTTTAAAACATTGTACTTGTTTTTTTCCTTCGATACAGTACCATAAATGTCAGTTTCTGTGCTGCATCACTGTGTCTCTACTCTGGCAGCTCTATTTTTATGTATTCATTTTTATGCAAGAAGCCCTTTCCTGAAGAATTTGTGGTTGGGTGTCCCTGAATGTGCTGTGTCAAACCCCATTAATATTTTAAAACCTCCTAAAGGAAGTGCCTGTAAAGATACATTAGTTTAGAATCAAGATTTTAAAAGCACATAGCATGTGAGAAAGTGAGTTAATAAATTTTTATTGAGAAATGCCATGACCTTTAAAGTAAATAACGTTTTGTTTTTCATATTTGGAAGATTAGTAAGTGTATCTAAATACTTTTAGTTGGGATTCAGCTTGTTTTCTGTTGGGGTTTTTTTGTTCTTGATGATACTTGGTTAAGACCTGGTTTCTTTTTACACTTGTCTCTGTAGACAGAACATTTGTTTAGAGAATAAGATGGAGTAAGATATAAAGAGTTGTTGTGAACTCACAGCCAGCTCAGAAGCTGGGAGACATGTCTCTCTCTCTCTGAAATGAAGAGCTGAAGGGTCTCCCTGGACAGAGTGGGTCTTGTGTGGATGAACCCCCTTGGCTGAGGTGGGCACGACTCTCTGAGGAGCTGCTTCTAATGTAAATGGTCACCTCAGCTTTGCTCTTTCAGAGCTGTTTCTGGAGATGAGGCACACTTGTATTTGGAGGATCTTTTGTCCTCTTGGGCTATTTTTTCTTGAAACACTAATTTTTTTTTCTCTTCTCAGATTTGCCTGTTTTGCCTTACGCCTTACTGCTCTGTTGCAGTGGGCCCCAAGGTTTTTATAACTGAGGAGATTAATTAGACTGGGTAGAAAAATACTGTGCCTTTGTTATAGAATTCAAACCATTACCACCATAAATAGGTACCATCTAAAGATGAACACTTCTGTGCATCCACTGCTTGTTTTATACCATGATAGCATATGAGCCTGTCTTATCACTTCTATTAATTTCTAGAGTAAAGAAAAAATTAAATTCTAATTCAAAATTTCATATGCAGTGTCATAAAAATAATCCTGTAGAGTTAGGAAGCAAACTGTCATATGTTCAATATGTTACAAGCCTAAAATAATGTTCTCCTTAGAGCTCTTAGTGTGAAATGGCTTCCTTGGGTACCTTTTTCTTGCTATGCAGCTCTCTGGGGTTTACTGTATGTAACAGTGTGTTTCTATCGTTATATGCAATTTTAAGCTCTTAATTATTGTGTTCATATTTTGCAGGTTATACCTGATCAATTCTCCTGTGGTAAGAGCAGAAAATCTGAGGTTTAAGGAGGAAGGAGTAAGGGACATACTGAAGGACGTCTTCCTGCCCTGGTACAATGCGTATCGCTTCCTTGTTCAGAACGTTCAGATCCTGCAGCATAAGGTACCGATCTCTGGAGTATGGCAAGGCCAAGAGGGACGGGCTTTGTGCGGTTCTGTGTGTGGCTTCTCAGATTAGGCTGCTCTTGATTCTCTTGTATTTGAGCTAAATGCTTTTGCTGTCATACTGAATTAGAGAACAAGATGAGGACTTTGAGTTTGTGGGGTCAATGTATGCTAGGCAGCGACCTGCTGCTAGTCCCCTTGCTGGGAACACCAGCTAAAAGCCAGGTACCACGTGTGCTTGGGGGAATCGTTCCAAAATGTCTGTACAAAGCCTTGTTGGCTTTCTAATAACTGTCTTATCAGTGTTTGTGTAGCAGTGTGGAGGCAGTTGGTGTTACTGGTGCTGCCTGGAGGATTGGAAACTGTACCTGCCGCTGCTTTTTCTTTGCTGCTACGCCGCTTTATGTAGCCAGGCATGGCTACTTCACTGGAAGGGAGCTGTCAGAGGGTGGCATCTGTGACTGCGAGTTTCTCTGCACTGAGAGCATTGCTTAAAGCACACAGGTTTAACACAAATAGGACTGTACTAAGTAATGAAAAGAAAGTTATTTTCAGTAGTGTCTGTGGTGACAATTTCTTGAGCTAACTCGTTTTCTGTAACGTTAGTTATGAATCTACATGAAAACACTTAACTTGGGAAAACTTGATACTGAATGCATAAGCCATGGCAAGAAGATTGCCTTCTGTAATGTGACAGTTAATTTTTGTAAATGTTAAATTTAAATAGTACTGAGGAAAAAATGAAGAACTGGAAAGGAAGCTAAATCATCTGTAGTGATGCTTTAGACTTGTAGGTTACATTTGAAGTCTACTGAAAAGTTCAGGATGACTGATAGGAGTTTCTACACTTTCAGAGTTGAAAGCAAGATGAAAATTCCTTTCTTATAGTAGTTTTTCTTTGAAATTGAAGATTTTGTGTGTATATTGTGTAGCTTCTATTGAAACCAGATTGAGTCTTTCAGCTGAGATTAACGATAGGAGGTTACCACTTGTTAGTGCAGGTTTTTATGAGGGAGTGGGAACTGAGCAAAACTGAAGTTCAAGCCTTCCACTGTGCATGAAATTACAGCAGCAGCCTGATCGCTTTGGAGATCTGCCACTTGAAGCAATAAAGGCAGCTGACTCAATAAATAGTACAGTAAATAGCTGACTTAAATAAGTGGCTTTATCTTTTTAACAACCCCTTTTGGGGAAGAAAATCTGGTAACTTCAGGTCCTAATATTTAACAAACTTCTTCTCAGCATCCCTAGACAGTGTTCATCAGACAAATTTACGCATTGCCCCAAAAATATATTTCAGTTTTTCCTGTTTGACCTTTGAATTATCTATCTGAAGTGTGCTCTGCAGCTTTTTGCTGTGATCCCATTAAGTCTTGCAAGATCAGCCAAATTGGGGATGGAAGACCCCAGTGGAAAATCCAGGTGCTTAAGCAGATAGTTTTGGTAATTCAGCCCATGTAATTTTTCTTCTAAATGGATAGTTAAACCATTCCTATGCACCATATTAGGCAAAAGAATGTTCTATTGGACGTGATAGTGCTTAAATTAGATTTCATACGTAGGCTTAAACAACTTTATCATTGTATTCTGCTGCCTGCAAGAGAGAAGCTGCAGTCCCAGTGTCCTGGACGAAGTCTAATAATAATTTTATGCTTACTGTAATTACCCCGGTAATTCTAATTGGTTAAATTGGTGCTGACCTGACACTGGGACTACTGCACTTCTGGGTGTGCAGATGCATTTCTTTCCTAAGAATCTTCTCCTCTACACTTACGTGAGTGGGTGCATTGGTACTGGATTGAATAATCCAAACTGATCTTTTTCATCTAGATTCTGAGGGAAGAGCAAGTTTAAACCAGATGCTAAAAAATGTTCAACCAGTTGTAAGGGCTTCGTTGACATGGAGAAGTCAGGCTGTAGGCACTCACAAGTTTCTTTACTCGTGGTCTAGCTTGTGATGCCCTCCAGAATCAGCAGAGTGTTAAGAAATTTTTCAGATTGGTGCTAACATCAGTATTCTGGAAAGCAAGGAAATGCACTCTTTGCATGCTGGATGCCTAAACGTTCTGCCTTTTTTCAGTTGGGATTTTTACCTTCTATGTTTTAATCTGTTCAAATAGGCACATGCTATTAAAAAATAATGCTTTGTTTATATGCCCTTTGTCCAGATAGAACTCATAGTACACTGCTGTAAATGCTTCAGATCCTCCTAGATGAACGTGTTAGGTAAATTCAAGAGCTCTACCCTGTGTCTGGAAGCTGTGACTGCAAGCAGGGAAAGAACGACTGCATACTGTTGTGTGCTGTGCTGCTTTTGGCTGGCCCCAAAGAGCTGGTTGTCTTTGTAGCTAAAGGAATGGCATGGTGAAACCAGGAGCAGTGGGAGCCGGGTTTTCTTCAGCTATGTCACTTACGTGTTTCTGGAACTCAATCTTTTCTCTTGGGAAACCAGTGTAACCCAGTGAAGGTGACAGGTGGCTCAATATAGAGGTTTGAACCTGTACCCTTATGACTTGAAAATGTGTTTTGTGTTTTTATGTTGATGATAGGATGAGGGAAGAGAATTCCTTTACAATGAGAACACAGTTAAGGAGAGCAATAACGTCATGGATAAATGGATTCTTTCTTTCACCCAATCACTCATTCAGTTCTTCAAAGCTGAAATGGCAGGTATGCACAGGTTGGGTTGGGGGAGGTGTGGGTGTTCAGTTTTTGATGAGAGAACTGTCTCTTTCATCTGGAGATTTCCATATTCCACATAGGACTTACGTTTCAGATACAAGGAAGGAAATCTTCAACCAGCTACTGTAATACCTGGGATGCTGGTTTTGTGGGTGTTAATACAGAGTTGGCTATGCTTGTTCATGAGACTTCAAAAAATGATGAAGTGTTTTTTGTCATGGCTTATCCTATGAGCTCGGTGATGTAGCTTGTTGCTGTAACAATGTCTTCTCCAGCACTTGGAGCAATTAATAATATTACAGTAACTGAAAGACAGCTGTGAAAGGGAAGCCAAATGAAATTTGGGGAAAGTGGAAAATAAAAAAACGGGCAGTGCTCTTGTCAGCTGAAAAAACTATTTAGAGAGGTACACGAGCATGAGGAATAAATGTTTTCCTGCATAGTTCTGCAGAGAGGGTTTTATGTTATCAACTGTGTGCAGCAAGACAGAATAGCAGTAGGTTATTGCATAGCTGTAAAAAGATGGTTTCCTGGTTTTTCTTTTTGCATGTTGTCTCTTTCATCATTCCATACCTCTCAATGCTCACATTCTGTTAAAGAGTTGTAAATCTGATTACGCTTACAAAGTCACAAATAAAGTCACAGTGGGATTTGAAGAGTGCCTTTAAGGGCACTAGAAACCTAGGTACTGGAAAGAAGGTGGCATTTGCCGTTGTAGTCCCTGTTTAGGAATAAGCATATGACACCACTATGCCAGTCATCCTAAGTTGCCCTCAGAAGAATTTTAGAAGCTTTCTGCAGGTGTACTTGGGCTTGGAGAAAGAAGGTATTAGTGGGGTAATAGATAATGAAGAAACAGCTAAATGCCTAAAGGACACAGGACAGACCCCCTCCACGTCAGTCATCTCTGGTACTTCCCCCTCTTAGACTGGCATGATGTTCACTTTCACAATGACCAGTGAGATGAGTTTACCTTGCTAGAGTAGATAAAGCAGCTCATTTTGGTAATAACGAAATTCAGGTGAGGTCATCTGAGACCATTTCATTGAAGGAAGAAAGAATCCTCAAGCTTACCACGACCAGGAATATGATATGCCTTCTTCCTAAAGTTTTGTCCTTGAAATTTGTTGGTGGTGTGTGTTGAGTTTGATGTGTTGCCAAATGGAAATACACACAGCTTATGCAAGTTTACAGTCGGCAGGTAGAGAGGAGAATGTTTTGAGGGACAGTGGAAAATGTAATTTGTGACTGTGTGCCTGGGATCTTGGGTTAGTGCACTGTCTAAACAGAAATAGTATTTGCAGAAAGATGGTCATAGAGGTAGAAACTTGAGTTCTCTGCTCTGGATTACTAAGAGGAAGATGACACTAATAAAAAGGGAAATGTCAGCTGACGTTTTAAAGCAAGAGATTCTTTGAAACAGGAGGAGAAAATTCTTGTTGGAAAACGATAATATAAAGACTTTTAAGACTGGAGTATTGATATTAAACTCTATTATCTTGTGTTAGATGAAGGTAACATGATGCACTCATCAAATCGGTGACACGAACCGATTAATAATCATGAATTTTCAATTTATTTTTCTGCATAAACTCTGAATTCAGTCAGACAGATAATGACATGCAATAAACTTGTGTACTGTGGTATGATACTTTACTAATCCTTACTAAAAATTAGGTTTGTATTTCTTAAAAAGATTTTCTCCTTCATATGACTTGAAGTAGGAGAAATGTCAGGAAGAGGCAAGGGAAGATTATACCAGTGACTGATAACCTCAAATGCTGGGTAAAGAAGATAAATCCATTCCACACACTTTAGAAGCCAAGACTTTGAAAATAGCAACCATGGGGGGAAAAAAAAGGTAGAAAGTATTGTAACTGTGACATGATGTGAGCAAAAATAAGTGATTCCATTTGCCAGCTAATGCCATACAACTGTTACCTGCAAGATGCATTAAAAATACTTGTTGTCTCTTCCATGTCTAAAACATGATGGAGGTGGTGGTGCTGAGGGGGTGTTTGGGCGCTATCTGTCACAGAAGTGGCCTGGGCTGCACTGTAGTGTGCTGTTTTCTTCAACCATGTGTGTGGTTGTGTGCAAGGACATATAGACTTGAGACTCAGAATGCCAAGGAGTCACACTAACCAGCAAAATTGTGCAGGGGAGCTTAGCTTCTTCCATTTCATCAAGGGTATTTCACAGTGGAGCTGAATTCTACACTGATTGCCTGTCTCTAGAAAAATGCTGCCATTAAGTAAAACTTATGTTAATTCTGTCCCAGTTTCTACTAGTGACTGAATAGCCAGCAGTATTTCAGCCTAAATGGGGTCCCTGCCAGTTTCGTGTTGCCCTCCCCTGAATAGACCGAGGCTGGGAAGGGGAGCGTACCTGTGCACACTCCAAATCTGGGCTGCTTCAGAGAACCTAGGAAAAGCTCCACAGAGGTATAACAAACCCTCTGCTAATCCTGGCGTGGGGAGAGCTTTTGGCTTCCCAGAACATCTGCAGTTGGAGGGAGACAACACGTATCAGAAAGCAGCACCATTTCAATTATTCATGGACAACTGGCCAAAGCTGGCTGTATTGAATCGATGTGTGTGTGTGTGGAAGAGGGGTTTTGCTGTTGTGTATTGTCTCTGGTTTGATAGGTGCTCACACTGGCACTGTAGACCTGCTCTCTTCAGAAGTGCTGCAAGTTGGGTAGCTGGGTGCCGGCAACAGCTTCAGCAGCTGCTGGTGTAGCTAAATTAGCTTCACTGTGATAACTACATGCTTACCCAGATGAATTATTAGCTGTTGAATAGCAGTGGAGTTTCTCCACTAAACCTTATCTTTTATGATGGAGACTTTAGGGAATTGGGCTTTTTGGTAAACAGTAGCACACATATACTTAATATATATAAAACAAAATAGCAAGATACTTTGAATATGATATCAAAATTAAGTGGGCAACCTTTGTGTTTTAA
Organism: Hypotaenidia okinawae; assembly: GCA_027925045.1. Taxonomy (NCBI): domain Eukaryota; kingdom Metazoa; phylum Chordata; class Aves; order Gruiformes; family Rallidae; genus Hypotaenidia; species Hypotaenidia okinawae. Next base: position 4,128,690 of record BSDF01000011.1, read on the forward strand.
GGGGGAGCTAAAGTTCTGTGTTTTAAGAACAATAGGCAGTATTATGTTTGATTTCTTTTCTACTTAGAAGTGCCCAGTACAGGAAATTATTTTAGAAAAAGAGCTTTTCTCCTGATGCCTGAAATGGCAAGAAGTGTGTGTGTCTTGGAAAGAAGTGTGTGTGTGTCTGTGCCTGTGTGTGTGGACGTGGGTCCGTGTACACGCATGCCTCTTCCTTGAGTCACAAAAAGTATGGTTTCACAATTCGGTTTATGAACTGGGATTGCAGCTATCGAGGGGAGAAACTCATGTTTCCAAGCAAACTGAATCTCTTGCTAAAGACACACTATCCCTGAAGGGTGGGGTTTTCTGAGGCTTTTTGATTGTTTTTAATCTGTCTCTGAAGTAGGTAACACTTTGCTAGAAGAGAACTTGGGAATCTTTTAGGAACACAAATTCCCACATAAATATCTTCCCCACCATGGCATGAATCTTCTGAGCATTTCCTTTTTAGGTTTAAATGCCAGTGCTCTGCCTTTAAAACACTTCTATTTTAGAAAATGCAATGAAAAGCCTAGTGAAGCTTTTAAGGCAAGGATCCATTTTGTTCAGTAGCTGCTTGATTAATTAAACTGATTCAGAACAGCGATCAAAAAGCTCTTCGCTTCTAGAGAAGTTATATACAAGGTTTTCCTTAGAAAAGCGAGTTCTATTTAAGGTCCATCCCCACCCCCCAATATTCTTGCGAACCACTGAAATTTGTTTTCCCAGTTGCATAGTGATGCTCACGATGACCTTCTTTTCCATGTTGGCTGTCCTCCATGCTTTTAAGTTACACAGAACTTGAAAACGCAGCTCTGTTTATCTTCTTACCTCGTCAGGCTTGCTGTTACTTCACAACATTCTTCTAGCCTACTGTGTTACTGAGAAATAACAGTCAAAAATTTTAAGTAATTCAGGGAGAATTGATTGAAATATGTGTCTCATTAAGTCTGGCAAACAAAGAAAATGTTGGCAGTAATCGATGACAGAACTGTATTGTGTGATTCTACGATGTTTTCTGTTAAACTTCCAGTGACTTGGCTGTGTTTACAGCATGTGCAAATCTAGGATTTGCCAAATCCTTTGCGATTAATAGTCTCTTATCCCCTATCCTCTTTGCGAGTCAGATAAAAGCATAAGGCTTCCATAATGCGTGTTCATGTGGGATTAGGGGAGCAATTTGATGGTGGATGTTTGTCTTGAAGCATGAGAATTGATGATATGTGCAACTCCAAAATATAGTTTTAACATAATAGTCTCTCTAATGACTGTTTGATCTTACTAACGTGAGCGCTTCTGCTCAAGTTTCATGTTTAACACCAGAGCTACGAACTGTGATGTGTTTCTTTGAGCGTGGCCCTTGAGGCAGGGGCCAGATCTGAACTACAATAAACATTTTCCCTTCTAGCTTACAGGCTGTACACCGTAGTCCCCCGATTAGTGAAGTTTGTTGATATTCTGACCAACTGGTATGTTAGAATGAATCGCAGAAGACTAAAGGTAGGTATCTTCTTGTGCTGTAAATAAAACTCAAGTAGTCTGTTAGTTTAATCCATAGCAGCTCCATGGCATTATACAGGATCTTCTATGCTGCAGTTTAAGTATGATCAGTTTGTACCTGACAGTGGAATGGAAAGTTAACACTTTTTTTTTTTGCTGTTAAATGCTCAGTAATGCAGTTTAATATGCTGGAGAGGAATGAGCAAAATTAATACAGTTTGTAAAACCAGTTTATTGCATCAACATAGGAATTTTTTAAAGTTTATTGAAGTGTGCTTACTGGTGCTAAAATTGCAATTGTTTGTTTTTCTTGGTGAATCCTTCAAATAGGGTGAGAATGGGACTGAAGACTGCATTATGGCCTTGGAAACCCTGTTTAGTGTTTTGTTCTCCATGTGCAGACTTATGGTAAGGGATGTAACCGCTTGACATTTTTCATGTAGTTAGTCTGAAAGTATGCATCTTGGTGTCTGAGCTGACCAGAGAAACTGTGGGTACAGAGGCTGAACACATAGGAAGAAAAACCCCATGTTGTTGTTGATTTGTGTAGCACAGATCACCTTCTGCTTCCCTCTTTTATTTGCTTCTCTGGCGCAAGGTGCTATAAAGAATGCAAATGCCCCCTGACTGATGAAGAGACATTACAATTTCTTATCTGCTGCTCAAAAGTAACATGTAAATATCCAGACAGAGGTGAATAAGTAGCAGCAATTTTGTCATTTATTTCAGTCTGCATTTTGAATAACTTCAGTTCTGCTTTGAAGACACTGCGTAAGCATTGTTTTTGCTGAACTGTCCTTATGCAATTCATAAGTATCACTGACTCATAGTGTACACACTATAAAGAAAAGATGGTGATTGAATGCAACATTACAGGCACCATATACTCCATTTATCACTGAGCTGATGTACCAGAATCTGAAGACACTTATCGATCCGGCCTCGGTTCAGGAAAAGAATACTGAAAGCATTCACTACCTCATGCTTCCCCAAGTGAGGTAAGAGACAGCTGTTAGGTGGGTTTTGGTTTGCTTGGGTTTGTTGTGTGTTTTTGTTTGTTTTTTTGCTGCTCACTGAACAGTGCTTCTTCACTTACTTGCTTTTCAAACTCGTTTGCATAACAGGAAAACAAGCTGCTTTATTAATGTGAATATTCCTTTGCCTCAGGAAAAATTTGAGTGGTAATTAACACGTTCTTTCCTACAAGCAAAAAATATTAAAAGTTTTGGTTAAATTGGGATTAATGTTAGCACCTCTGTAGGAGAACATTTCACTAGCGATGTGCTTCACACCCCACTCTAAGCTAGCTGGGAACTTTTCCCTCCACGTTTAGGCAGTAGACTCAGTGGGCAAGGAATATGCTTTTTACTTCCCAAAACATATGCTGACTAGAAGCTATAATGCCTGTGAAGGGCCAAAAGGGATTAGTAAACTTCCTTACAGGCCATGCATTTGCATCTCTGGGCCTTTCTAAGTGAATGCTGATGCCAGAGCCCATAAGGATTAGAATTACTACTTTGTGTGGACCACATGTGGAGCCAGCAGAGCGAGTCCTTTTGTCTTCTGATTAAGAATTTAGACTGTTGTCCAGAGAATGTCACTTCCTTGTAAGATAATACATCATATCAGAGCAAGCTTTCCAAGCAGATCGTTTTTTGGATGCTGATGGGTGAAGATTTTTTCTAAGTGTCAGTGTGTCCCAAAAAAGTTTGGGTCCATGAGGGTAGAACTGGACATCAGCTCTGAGTTATCCATAGAGTAATTCATAGAATCATAGAATTGTAGGGGTTGGAAAGGACCTCCAGAGATCATGGGGTCCAACCCCCCTGCCAAAGCAGCTCCCTAGGACATTTCACTCAGATAGGCGTCCAGACGGGTCTTGAATCTCTCCAGAGAAGGAGACTCCACACCCCCTGGGCAGCCTGTCCCAGGGCTCCCTCACCCTCACTGGGGAAAAGTTCTTCCCCATGTTGGTGCGGAACTTCCTGTGCTCCAACTTGCAGCCATTGCCCCTTGTCCTGTCTCCACAGACACTGAAAAGGGGCTGGCTGATTCCCCTGCATCCCCTGCTTAAGATAATTCTAAACATTAATTAGGTCCCCCCTTAGCCTTCTCTTCTCAAGGCTGAACAGTCCCAGCTCACTCAGCCTTTCCTCATAGGGGAGATGCTCCAGGCCCTTCATCATCTTTGTAGCCCTTCTTTGGACTCTCTCCAGGAGATCCCTGTCCTTTTTATAACTAGGTGGAACATAACAGCTGCAGTTGTTTTTGGTTTTGTTTTGGGGTTTCTTGTCCAGCAGACACTAGTATTACAATATAGTCAGTTGTTCGTTAGTGCCTTGGTGCTCTGTTAGTGGATTAAGTTGGAGTCTGCGCTGCAGTCTGCTGCTGGTCATGGAACAGGAGAGAAGCAAACTTCCTTTTGCTGTGTAGCTCAGAAAACCCTCAAGGACAAGGGAACTGACCTTAATACTTTATATGCCAGTTTACAAATTTAAACCTTCTAGTAATGTTGTTTCTTTTATAGATACTACATCCTTTGAGGAAGGCGTATGCTCTTTCTGATAGCGCTGTAAAGAATATGTAATCAAAGAATGCAAAACTTATCAGTGAACTATCAGTAGTAGTTTTGAGCTCCTGTAGAATGGAGCAATGGTGGGATGGTGAGCTATTTGTGGGAACTCTGCTCAGGTGTGGACTTAAGAGCCTTTAAAAGTGGCCTAGTTGCTTTTTTTTATTCTTAGTGTTAACTGACTTGCTGCATCATCCAAACATACTGATGCATTTGAGTGGCTTGCAGGGCTTTCCTCTTTGTTTTGTATTTTGTTTGGGTTTTTATCTGCTGCTAGTTTGTGTCATTTACTGAATCTCTTACGTATCAGTTGTTGGATAAAAAGATGTATTTTCAGAACTAGATTATTGTTGGAATTTTAGAGTTTCACCTTGAGTTGCTAAGCACATAATTGCATTTTTCTTTGAATATTTTTCTGATGACTGCATGAGGTCAATGTTGTCAGTTAATAATATGAGATATTTCTGATGCAGTTTCAGAAAATAGTACCTCAAGAATGATGCGTATGTGTGGAGAAAGCTAAGGGATGTGGCCAGTTTCACAGCTGAATTTGATTCAGCACTTGTGTTAGAAACCCCATGGAATACTACTTGGTTGCTTAGAGTCTGAACAGATCAGTTGCATTAAATGTCATGGCTGTGCACACTTCTCATTTTGTGGCTCCACAGTGTCATTAATGGCAAGTGATATTGAAATGCTGCCTTCTTGCACTCTATGAACATTTCTGGGAGCAAAATCTTCTATTTCACAATTAAGACATTTCCAAGTTTTTGGAAGACTATCCTGGAGACTGGCATTTGGAAGAACAAAGCTTCAGAACTGGTAGTAACATCTTAAGCACAGCTCTAGTGCAGAAGATGGGGATGTTTCAGCTTTGGGTTTGGCTCTACCAGTTCTGTTTTTCTGGACAATCCTTATGAAGTGTGTGGCTTTCATCTTGGTACTTTTGCCACTTCCATTACAGAAAGCAACTCTCTCCTTTTGTTCACAGCTGTCTTTTGAAGGAGTACCTCTGGTCTTGATACGACACTGGTGTGCTTTCAAAGGAGCTGCTCAATTTATGTAGCTAACTCAAGGATTCAGGAAAACAATGTTCTCTGAACTGAGGGTTGCTAGTACACTTGCAAGAGAAAGTGAATGGCAGCTTACTCCAGATCAAAACAAAAATCTCCACAAACCCAAAAACCCAGACCTAAAGAAAAGACATACACACACACACACCCTGCCATGCCTTGCCTCAGAATGGAAGAGTATTAAAATAATGAAGCCAGGAAAGACAACACTGCTATCTAAAACATTAAGCAAAAATATCTGGAAGTCATGGAAAAGACTATAAATCGAAACTGAGTTGGTTGCATTATAGGTATTTTGTTGTAATTACAAGTATCCTTTCTATATTTACTTATGATGCAAGGAGATTTTACAGTTATTAATGTGAATCTTACTTTTTATTGGATATTAATAGAATAGGTAGCATGACTCAATCCATCACTTCCATTTTGTGAGAGGTGCTAACAAAAGATGGTTCAAAAATAGCTTCTCCCCCATAGAGAGAGAAGAAAAACCTGTTTGTTCATTTTTCAAATTCCCCCAAACAGGGAATAATTGAGTCTTTTGTAAGAAATTTCAGAGAAAGGGGTAGAATGTTTTCAATCTGCTCAAACAGATACAATGAAAATGAAGCAATGTTTCCTTTTCAATCTAGGGAGGATCTCATCGACAAGAACATTGAAAGTGCCGTTTCTTGTTTGCAGTCTGTTATTGAGCTTGGAAGAGTAATCAGAGACAGAAAAACAATTCCAGTAAAGGTTAGAACTCTTACATCTCTTATAAGTACTTTGAAAATGTGCAATAGCTTTGTAACTTTAAGATAAGCTTATTAAAAGTGAATAATTAAGTTTGGAATAACAGAGTTCAATGATAAAATACTGCAGAAATTCTTATTTATCATTTGAAGTCATTCTCAGTTGGAAAGGCAAAAATTTGGTGTGGGTTTTTTCTTTCTCCCCAGTATCCTTTGAAAGAAGTAGTTGTAATCCATCAGGATCCAGAGGCTCTGGAAAATATCAGATCTTTAGAGAAGTACATACTCGAGGTAAGAACATGATGTTAATGGGATTATTTATGTCTGTTACCTAAACAAACATAAACCCTGACCTCCCATGCTGATGCTGTTAAGTCACTAGGTAAAATGAATTCAAAAGAGAACTGTAATGAAAGGGAGTATCAATGGGTGCTGCCTACAGAAATGAAGGTAAAAGGGGATGGTCCTTAGCCAGTTGTCATATTGAGAAATACTTAATCACTCAAACCAACCACAAAGGAGTAAGAAGCTATTAGAAATGTTGTTCTTCATCAGGGAACATTTTCTGGATGAAAAGACAATGACTACATATTGCTGAAGAGATGGGTTGCGGAATGTCATCCCCTTCAGTTAAAGGGCATCAAGATCAGTTTTTGAGGGGTTGATGGAGGGAAAAGAGCTCTATGTAAGGGACAGTAGGGGACCAGTCAAGACATTTGCAGGGTGGTATTTAGGAAATGTCAAATAAGATGTTAGCCTATACAGTTTCTTACACTCACTTGCTCCAGTATGCCACTGCAATACTCTCTTAACATGTATCCATTAGAGAAGTGCAGCCTGCCCTACTTGTAGATCTTTGGATAAAAGCTCCATCATTCAGAAGAGAAGGAACCCTTCTTGGTTTTTTGAGTGAACTTCTAGAAATTGGCAGTGCTTTCTGCTTTTAGTCAGTCATGTAAAAATCCATATTATTTTAAGAAGTGAAATGAAAAAGGAGTTTGCTTATAAATAAGCTTCATTTATTTATATGTTCATACTGGAAATATATATTTGAAACTTCAGAACTATGTTTCAGAAGTTGTAGTGAAGGCACAAAGCCTATTACTTTTGATTGCTTAAGACTGTGGGCTTTTTTAGTCTTTACATTCAATTAAATTTCATTAAAAATAGACTTTATATGCATCATCTTTCATATCCATGATGTACAAGAGAAATACAGCAGCAAGAAGGAACAGTGAGAAGGAAGAGTTTCAGCTACAGCGCTGAATTTTGATGAGCCCTGGTGGTTCATCAAAAAGGAAAAAAAGCCCAAACATTACTATACCAGTATGGCTTTGAACTTTTTTCTAGGTGTTGAGGCCTTCAAAACATCTTGCAAACCAGTGGTTCTTTGTGACTTAGACCTGTCACGATCATGCATTTGATATCAAGAGCTATGCTGTGTGTAATCTCTCAGTGTTAGCAGCCTGGGGGCTTTATAATCGCTTTGCTGAACAGGGAGTTAGACGTACTATCACCTGCATTGTAAGACTGGAGGCCTTTTAGAACCGCTCTGGAAGGCAGTGAGGGAAGAAGGCAGGCTGGTTAAGCAATGCTGTTCTTTCTGAGCAGTCTTAATTTCCTCTTGCTACAGTCTCTCATTGAGATAGATGACCAATTTTCATCCAGATGTTTCACTGTGCTCCCTGGGGCGATAAGCCACGACTTCAGCTTTGTAACTGTATGTGTTTTGGGGAGGAAAGAACTGCATTTCAAACAGCAACTCCTTGCTAAGAAAGCAGAATTCTAAAGGAACTGATTTGATGTTGATGCTGGGCAAAATGTGTGCATTAGACTTGATTAGAAATTGGGGATTACTTCATGACAATGACTTCTGTGTATTACTCAGTCTGAAGTTTCACTTAGATCCTTCCCTTACGCAGTCTTCTTGTATTTGTGTGTGGCTCATAATTCAGTGAAGCAGAATACATGCTAGCTTTTCTCTCTGAGAACTGAAGGAGAGGTCTTGCAAAACAAAACCACCTAGGTAGTTGTTCAGATGATCCTCCCCATTCAAGACCACCTGATTAAGATAATTTCTGAGGAAGGGATACAGCCTTAGTGCAAGGCTCCTCTTAGTGGAGTTGAGTACAATATCATATAAAACCCAACAACTCCCCAGTGAATTTCCTTAATTGTTACAAGGGATTTTATGTGGAAGTCTTAACACAGTTTCAAAATGCCTGTGAACTGCAAGCTTAGTCTGAAAAGTTGATGAAAGATTTCTCCTTTCCCCCCACTCCCCCACAATAACTTCACATCTGGAAAGGTGAGCCATATGGTGCAATTTACATTGTCCTCTGAATTCTGCCCTTTTCCCATATTTTAAGTGCTTGTAATGGATATGCTATAAACAGATTACTGTTACAACTTATTTCTCTGTCGTGTTGCTTCCAGCTGCTGTCCCATTAGTGTATGGCTTCTGTCTGCCCAAGTACAGTAACTAGATGGGGAATGTAGGATTCTCCATGGTTTGGAGTGGTTCCTTTCCTTCAACTCCATCCACAGCACTGGAACTTTGACACAGCAGAGGAACTTTGTCTCATTTCTATCTTCAGGAAATTCTTACTGCGTTGTGTCACCGCAGGACCTCTGTACTTCTGAGAGCTCTTAAAATATAGCATGGGTAGGCTTGGCAATCTGTCTTCAGCTTGTGGTTCTGTTTAGTGGCCTTTACCATATGCCTGTCCTTGGCAGGTTAAGGATTCTTTCTTCCTGTCAATAAGAAATCTTTGGAGGCTTCTATAACAGAAGATCTAGTCATATGCTTAAAATATGATGGAACTTTTTTTAGTTTAAGTTGTCGTTGTCAAGATCAGCTTCTTTTCCTTGACAAAGAGAACAGAAATCTTCATCTACCCAAGCAAGATCTGTCTTGGTGAAAGTCACCATCTCAGTCGAAGAGTTCAAGAGATGACTGAAGCAGTGGAGGACCTCTTAAACTTCAAATTGTGTATCACTTCAGCAATACCATCTTTCCACTCATGTCAATACACACCTAAGGAAGGCGTCTAAAAATTCTGCTGGGGGCAACTAAAGAGCGCTGGTGAAGGGAGTTGCAGCTTAGTGCAGAAGCCTTCCAAGCCTTCTAGGTCAGTGTTGGGTGGTTCTTGCTTTTAGTTACTATGGGAATTCGATCCATGAGAATTCTGCACTAAAAGAATTTTAATTAATTTTTTAAAAACTGATTTGCAAATGGGATTGTAGGACTTTTCTGTCATTTTAGCTTATTGATTATTTCTCATAGGCTTGTCCATTATGACACTTTGCTGTAATTATTAATCATTTTAATACCTGGACCTTTTCAATAGCAGAATCTTGTGCAATTTAGATCAGTGTCTTTTCCCATTTTCTTGATCTGGAAGCTGGATTTGTGGATTTTACAGAATCCAGTTTTAAGAGAGATGAGGTTTGCTTACTCAAATGTTTTCCAAAAAGATAGCAGACAAAATTTGCTGGCAACTTCTACAGCTAGTAAGAGGTAAGAAAGGCACCTAACAGTTTGAGGAGTTATTACATAATTGGAATGCACAAAAGTATGTTTTAATTTATATTAATTTGCTACTGCAAACCTTTACAGAACCACACATACAAATTTACTGTCTGTTGTTGTATTTGTATTATTTACCTTAAAACTCAACAAGCTGATGCTGAAGCTCACTGTGTTTTATTGTATTTCATAGCAATCCATCTAGTTGTTTACTAGGATGGTTCAGAGCTAAAGAGGTCGATGAATACAGTCAGAGTGAGGAGTATTACTGGGCTGTATTTGCAGCTTTGTTCATCGACCTCCTACATATTCAGAGCTTTAGAACCTTCAGCTATTGCCAGTGCTGTGCTGCTAGTAAATACACAAGTGCCAGACATAATCTTTAAGACAAATGGCACCACTTGGTTTTATGCAGTTGCTGACAAAAGAACTTGAAAAATACACTTGTCGATTCTTTGAAAATTTAATTCATCACTTTGCCAGAGGTAGCTGTAGGCTTTGATCTGCACTTTTAATCTATCATCAGAACATAGTAAATAATTCAAATAAATGGATTTTAATAGAGTATAGAGTTGTCACACAAAAATGACCAGGCCCACAAAATGTAATAAATCCAGAAGGTTTTTAGCAACAGAACACAGGTGCACTTTATTTGTTAGTATTTGAAGCTTTTTACTAGCCTAGTTCAGGACTTCTCTTCCTAACTACTGCCAGTGAAAATTTTTCTCCAAGGAAATTGTACTCTATGTATAATCAGAATTGTGTTTGTATCCAACCTTTGTCTGCCCTTCAAGTCCCACCCCTGTGTATGGTTATAAGAAGGCAAAAAATGACTAATACTTGAACAAATTCAAGGTCTACCAGTGTTTCATGATGTTAATGGCATTACAGTATTGTAATAGATGGAATCTGTGGATTGTGGCATTAACTGCTGCATGAACTGTGGCAGTATTTGCTCCTTAAGTATTTTGTGTCTTACAGTTCATGTGTATGAGACCTGAAAGATGTGTTAAGGACCTAATTTTGATGTATTAGGAAGAGAAGTAAGAACTATTTAAAGTCAAAGCATTATATTGAGGGAGATATAAACAGACCTCACATTCAGATTTGCTTTTTTGAAGTCATTCAGCTTTTTAAAATTGATAATATATCTAGAAGAGAGGTTTCCTAATTTAATGACTACAGACAACTTGTCCTGATGGAGTTGGCTTGTATGTAACTTATGTAATCAAGCCCAAAGTCATCTTTCAATTTCTGCTGCTTTTTTTTTTTCCCTTTGGTTCATTAATTCTTTTCCCCCATGAGGTCATCCTTTACCACTTGTGGGCTCATTTCCAATGGCACCCCATGTAAACAGATTTTCTGAAGCACAGAATTGTCATTCAGCTTTCTAGAAGATGTATGAAATAAAATTAGATCCAGTTGTTTTCTTGGCTCTTCATGCCAGTAGGACCTCCTAAGGAATTAGTGTGTCACTCAGAGGTGTTATTTAAGCATTGCTTCTCAGGCTAAATGTTTAGCTACTTGCTAGTCCTGTCATGCTGACACTGCCATTTACTTATGCTCCCTAAAGGACTTGAAGTAGCTCACTTGCCAAATGCACTTGGTGATTCTGCATCACATTGATGTAAACTCCAAGAACCTGCTAGTGGAGATTTAAAGACAAAGTGCTTCAAGTATTGGGCAATGTGACACAGAAAACCTGCTGAATTACAGTGAAGCCTGCTCCAGATATGTGCAGGTTTGTACCTGTAGAAATGCAACCTTTAGTTGTATATTGGCAATTAAAACTCTGCAAGACCTGTTACACTAGGAATAAGAAGAGTGAGACTGTAAAACTGGAAATTCAGGTGTCAGATTGCCAAATTTCTAAACTCCAGTTTGCCTTGTATGTTTTTCTTACTTTGGCTTTACAAAGCAGGGAAAACCCATTCTCTCTTGAAGACACAAAATAACCTTGGGTTGCAGTGCTCTTATTTCCCTGAGGTAAATAATGGGTCTAATGCATTTGTTCATTGACCAGAATTAATTGTAGAATGATGAGGCTTGTTGTGCATTGTCGTATTTGGCATTGCATGATGTTCAGGGTGTGTAACAAAGGGGTTTTTAATGATAGTTTCTAGTGTGTTGATGTGATGAGAATATTTGTAGTTAAGATAAAGTTAAGATAAGAAATGACATAGTGGTTTAGACTTGTGGCTCCTCCAGCAGGCTCTGCTGTCTCCTGCAATGGCAGAGTCTGTTTAGAGAAGGTGTGAGCATCTGGCCACTTTTTGCAGTAGACTCTTGTCATAGGCAACCATCTGCAGCTGCACTCTTAAAGATACTGAAGGGCACGTGGCTGCCTGTTCCTTTTAACATCTCTTCATATGCCCACTGTTACAAATACCAATTCCTTTTTGAATTTGTGGTGCCCTCCTGCTTACCTGCTCTAGTGGCATTAAGTTCCAAGGGTTCACTACTTGTATATCTGTTTGTAAACCAATTTCCTATAAACTTCACTGCCCTGCCCTGCCCGCCCTGGCCTTAAACGCTGCCAGGGAGGAGACAGCCACAACTGCTCTGGACAACCTGTGCCAGGCCCTCACCATCCTCACAGGGAAGAATTTCTTCCCTATATCCAATCCAAATCTCCCCTTCTTCATCTTAAGGCCATCCTCCCTTGTACTGTCCCTCCCTGTCCTTGTCACCAGCCCCTCTCCAGCTTTCCTGGAGCCCCTTTAGGGACTGGAAGGTGCTCAGAGGTCTCCCTGGAGCCTTCTCTTCTCCAGGCTGAACCGCCCCAGCTCCCTCAGCCTGTCTCCATAGGAGAGGTGCTCCAGCTCTGTGGCCTCCCCTGGCCTCCCTCCAACAGTTCCACGTCTGTCTTGTACTGGGGACCTTGGAGATGGTGATGCAGTACTGCGTCAGGGGGAGGGTTGGTGGAAGTCTCACCAGAGAAGAAGGGAAGGATCCCCTCTGACCTGCTGGTCAGGCTGCTGGCAATACGCAGCTCAGGACAGGGTTGGCTTTGAGCTGCAGGTGCACCTAGCCAGCTCGTGTTGAACTTCAATGTCAACCTAAAGGCTGAAGAGGCAGATATGATCTGTTGCTGAGAGATAGTTTCATTGTTGGTTGGTTTACGTGCTCTTGCAGTGTTGCCAAGTTTATAGTTCATAGAGACAATCATATAAAAATTTTCAGCTTGATACTTAATGACTCCCTAGTCTATGGTCCCTGGTTGTGTACCCATGACACAGTTGTCAGAGATGACTGGTCTTTAGCTTCAATTTTTTTTTCTCTTGATGTATTTATATAGGAACTTAATGTACGTCAAGTGACATTATCTACTAATAAAGATAAATATGGAGTCCGTCTGCGAGCAGAACCCGATCACATGGTGCTTGGGAAGCGTTTGAAAGGGGCATTTAAGCATGTCATGGCTGCAATCAAAGAGCTGAAGAGTGAGCAGCTGGAGGAATTCCAGGAGACAGGTACAGTGGTACAGCCACTAAATGGTGGCAATGGTGACCAAAAAGAGAAGATCCAAAAATCCTTTGGCTCAGCAAGAAAAAAACCCCAGCTGTTGCACTTGCGTATGTTAATCAAGCATTTGCAAGAACAGATCCAAAAGTATCCTTCTGTGGGCTCAGGGAGGCTTAAGGCTGCCTTCCCAGTTATCATCTGTATTATGTTTTATGGTAATAAGGGTAGGAGAGAAGTTGTTATTATTTCCTTTCTGACAGTAGTTAAGAAGTGGCCATGTCTGCTACTCTTACACTGTTCTGTTTAAGTGTTGAGGGCCCTGGGACAGCTTGCCCGGGGAAGTGGTGGCTGCTTCTCCCTGAAGGTGTTCTAGGCTGGGTTGGATGGGGCCTTGAGCAGCCTGGTCTAGTGAGACGTGTCCCTGCCCATGGCAGGGGGTGGAACTTGATCTGTAAGGTTCCTTTCAGCCCTGACTATTCTATGATTCTAGATGTGCTATTGTAAGATCAAAAATGAAGTAGGGAGTAAGCTCTTCTGTAGGACTGAATCGAATTTGAGCTGATAGCTGGGCAGTAGCTTTTATCCTAAAAGCATTGCTTCAATTCCAAATTTACAAGCAGGTGTGAAGTTACTCTCAGGTGTTAATCTGTTTCATTGGACAGAACATAAACAGTCGCTGAAGCGCCTGCGTTTGAGCGCGATCCGCTGCCTGCAGCAGTGCTTGTCTGAAACATCTGCATGGGGAAATGGTTGAGTGTTTCTTACTGGCGCCTTCCAGCTGGTCAGCTGTTTTGTGAATTTATTGCCCCTCTCACGTACTTGAAGTTTGAGACTTATTTAAAGCTGCTTGAATTTTAAATTATATTTTTTCACTCTGATTCTATGAGATGCTCTTCATCTGCCAATTCCACAGGCACCATTGTTGTCGAAGGGCATGAACTCCATGGGGAAGATCTTCGCCTCATGTATACTTTTGATCAGGTTGCAGGAGGATCTGCCCAGTTTGAGGCACATTCCGATGCTCAGGTATTTTATTTGGTTTGAGGGTTTTTTGGGGTTTTTTTTTTTGGTTTTTTTTTTATTAAGGAAAGAAGTTCTTATTCATAGAGTTCATCTACTTCTAGTTCCTTTAGAAATAATATGGAAGTGGTGAGGTGAAACCTGGGGTAGTTTTGTTTGCTTAATTAGACTCCTTGAAGAACTCCTGTATTTTGATAGTTTAATAACCTGTATTTTGATAGTTTAACTCCTGTATTTTGAATCTGTTATTTAAACATGGTATTTTGTAAGTGAGGAGCTCTGTAAAAATGTGTTTGAGCTTCTGAGTGAGTTAATATTAACTTGGTTCTAGTTTGTCACCCGTTCAACTGCTCTCTGTGTGTTACCTCAGGTTTTAGTTCTGCTGGATGTTACCCCAGACCAGTCCATGGTGGATGAAGGAGTTGCCCGGGAAGTGATTAATCGCATCCAGAAGCTTCGCAAAAAGGTTGGGAAGCAGTGGTTAGGAACAAGGAGTTTTAATTTACTTTTAAGAAATCTTTGGGCAATGCACAGCAAAAACTGACCTTTTTAATTAAAAACATGAAGCCCTGTGTCACTTCCTCCTCATCTATGGCTTTCTTATCAGACACAAAAGCTTATAAAACACTACTTTGATTTTGAATTTCCATATTGCTAAGTAGCTGGAGTTGATCAGTGACGTTGCTGTACATTGTCTGTAGTGAATTAACTTGTTTATGTATGTATTTGTTTTACTGAGCCCCTCTTGTTTTCTGTCTCAAGCCTGTTGCAGTGGTTTGGGCCTGCCTACCTCCTGCCGAATGTTACACTCTGTTCAGTCTCAGGTCTGGTCCTGTCAGCTGGGCCGGGGAGAGCTGAGAGATCTGAGCTAAAAGAAACAAATTTGTATCTTAGCAAACTGCTAGAGAAAATTCTGGCACTGAATTGTCTAAGTTCCTTTGATGATACATACAGATGATGACCTTAATGTTAAAGCACTTTGAACCAATGTAACTTCCTTCTCCCTGCAATACTAATCCAGAAAGATCAGTGTCTCCATTTTGTGCCAAGAAACCTGTGAAGGTGATAAGTCTAAACAGCCCTTAATCTGGAGAGGACATGAAGTAATATTTAACTTTGTACCTTCTAAAACAATCCTAGAATGTCCTGGAGACTGTTGGGTGTTAAGAAAAAGGCATTGACTGAACAATTGTTCAGTAATGTTCAATAATTAAACCCAAGGGTTTAATTTCAGATTGACTCTAGTAAGATCTTGGTTCATCAAGAAAAGCTCTTGAATAAATTTGATAGGATTTCAGCTCGCTAAGGGAGAGAGTTGCTAAGTGAATTGGAGAGAGAGGTATCTAGAGTAAGGTGTGCTTTTTGGTTGTCTTTGGAAGAAAAACTTGCCATGTTTCTGGCCTTTTTCTTGTGCAAGATTCTTCTGAATTGCTCTTGCAATTCAAAAAATTGTGTTCTTCTAATTTTTTGGGGGTGGAAACTTTTAATAAATATCTAGTAACTATCTTTTCCAAAGTCATCTTGCTGTCATTAATAGCGTATTTGGTGTATTCCACAGCGGAATCTGGTTCCTACAGATGAGATCACAGTGTACTACAGATCACGTCCAGAAGGCGACTATCTGGATACTGTTATTAAGGAACATACGGATTTCATTTTTGCAACAATAAAGGCTGCCCTGAAGCCTTACCCTGTCCCTACCTCAAAAGAAGTTCTCATCCAGGAAACAACCCAAGTAAGAAGGAAAAAGCATTGACTGCAGAGTTCGTTTCGTTACCTGCTTTGAACTAAAAGTGCTTCAGTTACAGAAAAATCGTATGTCAGTGTTTATCTGTGGGGCATAGTGAATATTTTGTCATATTTATAAATTGCTGTGTTAGTCTTTTTGGTTTTAAAAAAGAATAGTTGGGATCTGTATGTGCAGTACTTCTGAAAATGAAGCCACTTGGGTACCAAAATAAGCATCTTGAGTAGTTGTTTGTGTAAGCTTAATACACGTAGTTATTTGTACTTGGATTAGTGCATTGTTTAGACAGCAAAAACATTGTTGCTCTGATATCTTTAGCTAATATGCTTTTGTACTAAAGATCTTCTCCTTCAGGGCTAAATTCTGCCTTCTGGCTTGGGACCAGCTTTGGTTATTAATGTCTGAGGATGCTTGTTTGTTCTCCTCTCTGTTGCTGAAGTTCAGCCCCGTGTAACAATGTAGTTTCTCAGATTGCTGCTTCTTTCAGCAGCAGAATTGAACTAATTCCTGTGTTTTCTTTGTTCCTTTTAACATGTTTTGAAAACACTTCTGCCATGGTTTTATTCAAACTTACTAAATGCAAAAGGCAGAATCATAGATGAAGTATGCTTCAATTTAACTGTTGTCTTGCTAGACTGGAAAGACAAGACCTTAGGATACACCAAGCTTAGAGTTTGTGTTACAGGATGACTTGAGGGCTGGAGAATAGCTGAAAAGAAAGCAATGCCTTATCCGTTACACAGTATGTGTCAAGGAAATGTTTTACACTTAATAATTACACTTGTAAAATTGTGCAGATTTGAATCCAAGTTTTTCAAAGCTGTTAGTTGAATTTACTGACAAACATAAGGAAAAACACTGCAGAGGAGTGGAGAATATTGTGGTAGACACATCAGTTAAAATACTTGGCTCTTTCTTTCTAGTACTTATTTGATTGGGATACTGCTGATGGACAGGTTGATGTTAAGTCAACATCAAATCTGAATTAGAATGTAAAAGCAGCTGGAAGAAAAGGTGTGGTGCTGGGAAGCACTTGTCTGATTGCACCCCTCAGAAACTGCCTAGAGTGTGAGCTTCACTGCTGGTCGCTGTGGCTTCCCATGAAAGCTTTCATGCCTGTGCTAGTGTGGTTCTCCTCCCACCTCACTGTGATTCAGTTTCCTAAATCTTAATGTAGCAGATTCTAGTGAAGAACAACACAGTGGGAAGCTGAAAGCTGAGTCTGTTGGATTAGTTTTAAATGATGCCATCTATGTAAAGATGAAATCTCACCTTGCCAGAAGGTACTGGTCATTAAGGGTATAATTGATGGCTGTTGTCTGGATGTCAGCAAAACTAGGCATCCTTTCAGTTTTGGAAATGATGCACTAGTATGGAAGCTGGAGACAGGAGGGTTGTGGGGCAGGCTGTGCATTTGCACAAATGT
The DNA here is from genome assembly GCA_027925045.1 of Hypotaenidia okinawae. Taxonomy (NCBI): domain Eukaryota; kingdom Metazoa; phylum Chordata; class Aves; order Gruiformes; family Rallidae; genus Hypotaenidia; species Hypotaenidia okinawae. The sequence continues at coordinate 4,145,774 of BSDF01000011.1, forward strand.
TGGATTTTGAACTGGGAAGACTGAAAAATTGGAACTGAAATGACACCATATATGACAGGCAGCTCTGTGTGGCTGTTGCAGTTGATGACTAAGTTCATAGAGATTAATCATCTTGCAGTGATCATACAGCTAAGAGTACCTGCCTCTCTGCTTCACATCTTGGGCACGGAGGGTTTTTCAAACAACACCCTTAGCAGGGACTTATTGCAGGTTCTGTGTACTGAGCCTGTGGAGTTCATGTATGGGCAATGGAGGCAGAGGAAATGTAAATGTTGTTGTATGTAAATGCAGAATGTTTGGTTTTCTTTTCCTTGAAGAGGTTGCAGTTGCTCCAGAGTGACTCTGTAGGGAGGTAATCTGCAGTCTTTGCTGTGTGGGTTGCCTTCTGCACATGTAGATGGCTGCTGTGCTTACAGGCTCACTGTGAATCATTGTCACAGACTTTACAGTAGAGGTTGCAGAGAGAAACGGGTGGCTGGGATTTTTAGTGCAACTGTAAAGTTTTCCTTGGATGTCTTGCTCCCTGGGACTGCAGAGGTGGATTGCTTAGGGCAAATGTTGGACTCAGTGTTGTGCTGCAACTAGCTTGTCACATTAAATGCAGTGACTAAAAATACCCAAAACATATAAATCGCTTCCTCAGGAATCCCCTCAGAGTGGAAGTGTGGCCCTTGTTGGAGAGCTGAGGATAGCTGTGCACAGTGAATTTGTAGTTTGGTGACATGGGTTAGTTGTCCTTATTAGTCATAACTGCCTTGTGTCTTGTGCCAGCAGCTTCAGACATAAAGACTGTGGAAATTGAATTGAGCATCAGCTGTCTTCTGGGGGGGCTGATCAGCAGCGTTGACGTGGAAAGTGCTGTAGTGACCGTTAGGTGCTTTCAGATACAGAAGCAGATGCAAGTTAGAGGAACCAAGTGTGTAATTCCACACATGAGTGTGTAACTTCAGTCAGCTGTGACAGCATGATTGCACCCAAGTTCTGGCAGTTGTTAAAAGGAGTAATGGGAGTCTGCATGATGTTAGGTATCTGCAAAGACTGGGCCAAAAATGAAACGTGGGCTGCCTTTTCAGTAAGTATTGTTGTTGTGTTCAGGATCATTGATGCAGGGTAACTCCATGGAACCATTCTCTGATACAAGGCCTTAACTATGAACTCCTCTGCCAAGGATTTGCTCTGAGACACAACCAAAACCAAATCAGCAGTTACTCAGAAAATATTGGGACGAAAAGCAGCTACTTGAAAAGGTGAAGGCTGCTCCAGACAGCCACTGAGAGCAGGGTCCTACCTTCAGATACTCTGAATTACCTCTGGAAGAGCATTCTTCTCAAGCATGCTCACTTTTGGGTTGTGTTTTGGGAGACTGCCATCACTGCTCATCACTTGTGAATATTAGGCTATTTATTCCACTCTGTGGTTCTTACATGTTAAATGTTGCTATATCTTTAGCTTCCATTAAAACAAATTGCTATTTGAAGTGCTGTGTCTCTGCAGGAAGATGTGGCAAAGGTTTCTGTCTTACTGTAAGTCATGTTTAGAATAAGAAGACAAGATCTTACTGTTGTTTACTTAAGAAAATGTTTTGTTTATTCAGTAGGATATTTTGTTGTGTTTATTCAATAGAACAATATTAAAATAATGATCCTCTTTCTTCAGCTGAAGGGTTCAGAGCTGGAAATTACACTCGTCAGAGGTGGTCTGCATCAGTGTGTTGGTCCAGCCTGTGCCTACGTCAACCTCAGAGTTTGTGTGAATGGGACAGAGCAAGGTAAATGGGGAATGTTTGGGTTTGGTTTGTCAGGGGCGGTGTTAAAGACTCTTTGGGAAGTGGTGTGATGAATGTTGGAGCCACAGATTTGTTTGAAAGATGGTGCAGACTCCCTTCCAATAGTAGCTTTAAGTTATTCTTGAAAATAAGTTTATTAAAAGCAAAACCACATGTCTGTGATGTCTTCTGATGTGGACCTGAAATAAAAGCTGAGGAGTGTGTGGGAATTACGTTCCACAGCAGGGTCTGTGTGCCCTGAGACTGTATGTACACATCTCAGAGTGTGTATTGAACTTGTAATTCCTGCTGTAGTGCTGTAGGTGATGCCTCTCTGTGGAGGAGACACTGGTTTTGAACAACTTCGGTGTTAAGTGTAGAGCTGAGAAGAATACTTAAAGCTAGAGATATGTCTTGGATAAGGAGAAGATGGGTTAAAAGTATTACAGGGTTGGGATATATATTAAAAGCAGAGACATCTGAATACACTCTGGAGTTGTTTTTTTTCCCTAGGTGTGTTTGCAGTGCATGTGTCACAGTAAGTGTGCCTTGTGAGCAGGGCACAGAGCTGCTTACTGCGTAGTAAGGGGCGTAAGGCTGGAAGCTGTTGAAGGCCTCAGGGGGCACAGTCTGTCAGTTTTTAATCAATACAATACTGGATTGTAATTCAGTGACATGCAAGTTTGACTGCTTTGTTAATAAAAACAAATATAACTTCCATGCTCTAAATGTGAAATACACTCAATTTCATTTCCATTTGCCATCTTTTCCTGCTGCCAGTATTGCTGGAAGATGCAGTGTAGCCAGTTTTTAAGTTAGCTTAGAAACTACCTGGAAGCAATTAGAAAAGTCATTAGAAAATCATTGAAACTTGGATGTTCCTTCAAAATGCATTTTAATTTCTTAATTTTGTTTTCAGATGGCGTAATGCTTCTGGAAAACCCAAAAGGAGATAATACCTTGAACTTCACTGGACTTGTAGATGCTGTCTCCTGCATTTTTGGTCTTAAAAATTTGAAACTGACAGTTTTTAATGGAAAAACAGGTAAATGGAGTATGACAGGGAAAATTGAAAGGCTTTCTAGCAGCAGCTGGGAGTTATCTACTGTAGAGTTTTTCTATTTATATAGAAAATTAAGAAGAAAATGTGTTAGGAAATATTCTATTTAATACTATTTAGCTTCTGAGACTGTGTTTGCAGTCACATTGAAACATTTCCAAGAGCTGTGCTAAGTGATGCTCACCTCTTCTGTTACCTTCTCTCCATTGCAGTTCTCATGAGGACAAAACCTGATTTATTTCAGAAAGTGTTTCCATCAGGTCCAGGCTACGCTGGGTACTGATGGCGAGCTGCCATCAGCTTTCACATGCTTCCCTCCTCCTCCTCAGTGCCTCAGTAGGCAGGGTGAGAACTCTCTTTGAATGCAAACTGCTATCTGTAGAGGGAAGGAGGTTGCTTTTTCACCCTAGAGGAATTTTAGGATCCTTGCATTTCTTCTTTTTAGAAGGATATATTGGTTACTTTTGCATCTTGAACTTTGCTTCTGTTAAGGTAGGAGAATGTAAAATGTCTTCCATGGGTTATCTGTAGACCCACAGGCTGGTTTGGTTCATTCCATTTCAGCTTTATTACTTTTGTAGAAGAAAAACAGTATGAAAGATGTTGCAGTTAGTGAGTAGGAGACCCTACCAGCAAACTGGTATCCTCTCCTGACGTGAAGATGCCGTTTTATCACATTAAGGGTACTATTTCAGTGCATCAGAAAAAGGTACAACTTAATAATCTGCACACTGAGAACAAGTGATGACCACGTGTGTTAGTGAGGAAATACAGAAGGTAGAGTACTCTGCAGTGCCCAAGCCATGATACGACTTCAGAGATGTTTCAGCAGCTGTAGTAAGTTCTTTGTATGCTCTTAGAGTTAGAGGCACATGTTGCAGTTCAAAGTTTGTTTCCCCACCATTCATATCAAGTCTAAAATGAGTGACAAAGAAATGACAAAGTACTGTAAAAATGGTAATGGGATGTGGCTGCAGAAACGTTTGCCAGTGTCCTCTCCTGGAAATGTTACTGAAGCAGCAGCTAAGGGGGAGATACTTTGAGCCTTGTGAAAGGCTGTTTTGGGGTGCTTGCAGGACTGCTGAGCATCACCAGTTTTTGCTCCCCTACTGATGCTGTAGACAGACAGTCTTAATTATGTCTGTTTGCCATCTCTGCCTTTAGTTTTAGAGCTTGTTTTCTGCAGAGAGCATTTCTAGAAGAATAATAGATTAATGTTTTGGGGGGTTTTCATATCTGATGTAATCAGATATGTACTGGTACATATGTACAGGTACTGTGAGAGAACCTCTTTCCAGGGTGTGCTCAGCTGAACTGAATAGGTCTATTGTACAAAATTCTTTGCTTTCAGGTAGACTGTTTATTGAAAATTTTGGATCCCTTACGATCTTCCTCAAGTCTCAGTCTCAGTCAGGTTTTCAAGGAGGAAAGAGCTCTCCTTATAGTTCTTTTCCCAGTAGCAGTGATACCACACTGCTATGAAGTATATGTGCCTGCAGAGGTGGGTGTAGATGAGTATGATTTGTTACCATCACAGATGTTTAGAGAGAACCTGCAAAAGGCTGGGATGAGTTGGGAAACTCTCATGAAGACTATGAGCAGTTTGACTTTTGGTTTGTTTCCTGCTACTGACAGGACAGAAGGATGCAGCATGGATTTATTAACGTTGAATTCCTAAAGGAAGTAGTAAAGAAAATGTAAACTTTCCTTCTTTCTCAAATATTCTTTTCTGCTGTGGTAACAAAGACTTTATTTCTTTCCTCTCCACATTGCTGTGGAGGTATCATTTTGGGACTTTGCATTTTGGCCTGGTGATTTTAATGTTCCGCTCTTTGTAAGTGGTCTGGGCAGAGGGAGTGTTTCCCCTGCCCTTTTATTAACAACATGAGAATTCCCTTGGAAAAATTAGATTATCAAATTCCCTTCTGTTGCAGTTTGACAGAGATCTCAAATAAGTATTGATCAGCAGAAGGTGTGGCTCCTGGAGAGAGTCCAAAGAAGGGCTACGAAGATGATGAAGGGCCTGGAGCATCTCCCCTATGAGGAAAGGCTGAGTGAGCTGGGACTGTTCAGCCTTGAGAAGAGAAGACTAAGGGGGGACCTAATTCATGTTTATAATTATCTTAAGCAGGGGATGCAGGGGGAATCAGCCAGCCCCTTTTCAGTGTCTGTGGAGACAGGACAAGGGGCAATGGCTGCAAGTTGGAGCACAGGAAGTTCCGCACCAACATGGGGAAGAACTTTTCCCCAGTGAGGGTGAGGGAGCCCTGGGACAGGCTGCCCAGGGGGTGTGGAGTCTCCTTCTCTGGAGAGATTCCAGACCCGTCTGGACGCCTATCTGAGTGACATGTCCTAGGGAGCTGCTTTGGCAGGGGGTTGGACCCCATGATCTCTGGAGGTCCCTTCCAACCCCTACAATTCTATGATTCTATGATTCCTGGAGGAGCCAGGGTGTGTACCAAAAAACCCACCTAAAAATCTCATAGACCAGCACTGACATTCCTGACATTTGGTTTGGGTGCAAACCCTTTGCTTGGTCTGCCCAACCTTTGCATGGGGAATGGTAGGTGAGGCCTAATGGTAATTCCAGCATCCCTTCAGATGAGACACAGGGGGTTGGTATCAGTATTCCGGAGAGGAATTGCAAAGAAAGGTCATGCACTCTGGACAAATTGTTGCTGAATTGTTCCCATGTGTGTTAATAAAATTGTGACCCAGTAAAACCATATTTCTGGCTCCTTATTTTCCTTCCTGTGGTTTTTAGGGCTGTCCACGTTACTTGCAGTAATTTATTATCTTATTTTCTAATTGTAATGAAGATTTACTTAGGGTTGCATAATGGCTCAGGATCAGGCAGTTGTTGTATTAAGAGAGGCTGAAATATGTCCTGTCCCTGGTTCTCAGTGCAACGTTGAAATAATGGGATAAACATTTCCTCCCCAGCAGCGCGTAGATGTATTTTGAGTAACTGCACAAACGCTGAGCAAAGCTCTGGGATTCCTACCAAAGTCCAGAAACTGAGAATAGAGATTGTCTCTTTTTACATAAAAAAATAAATAATAAGTTTTCATTTAAAAGAGATAGGCTGGGCTCAAGTGAGACAGTAGAAACAGCTGCCTGTGACTTTCTTTTTTGCTCCAGGTTGCTGGAAAGCTGCAGGCTTTCCAAACTCATTATGGGGAATGCTTTTTGAGTTGCACTTGCCTTTCATGGAGTTAACCCATGTTGGAAAATGCCCATTAAGGGAAGAAAAAAAAAAAAGGCTTCTGAGAATCAAGGAAGCTGTAACTCATGTTGGGCTTAAAGGGGGAAAGCAAGGTGGGGCAAAACCCCTACAAACTTTAGTTCATGTCTTATTTCATCCTTAGGATGCTCAGATGGCTGGTTTTTGTAAAAAATCTATTCTTAGCACTGTTTCCTGAACGAGAGTATGACAAGGTTTTTTGATGTTGAATTTTTAAAAGGCCGTGAGGAACCTTAGAGGAGGATTGCCACTTAAAGCTCAGCTGCAGGGAGAACTGACTTTAAAAGCGATTTTAATATTGATGAACACTTAAAATATCCACTTGTTTTCAAGTGTATTGTTATATATGAAAAAATTATCCACTCTATTATTTTTTCCTTGCTCTTATTAGAGGGTTTTATGACGGGACTCCACTGACAGCACCTCACATGAGCTCTTCCTTGTGAAAATGTCAGCGGTCCTGGAATGCAAAAGGCTAGATTTGTTAAATACACAAATCAGCATGACTGCAGCTCGTGCCTTGTTGCCCTGCATAGATGTGCACAGAGCCCAGTGTACGTGGAGGTCACCAAGCCATGTTTCTCTCTCTGTAAAGCGTGCTAGTGCCATCTCCTACCCATGACCAGTGTATGTAGGTGCGAGGCAGTGCTGCTCCAGTGTCACGCCCTGAGAAACTGCTGCCAACTCCCTTTTCCACAGAATGCAATCTTGTTCATTCCTCTCCGCTTGTGAATTTAGTTATTTTCTTGCTTTTCTGTAAGTAAAACCAAAAGCAAATCCTGTACCTACACCTTAGACATACCAAGGAAGTGTTTGGGTAGCTGGCAGATGGCCACCAGCATCATAAAGTCTTGGGTCTTTGAAAATTTTAGAAGCATTGATGAAGTTTTGCCTTTTTTTTAAAAAAAAAAAAAATATATATATATATATACACATCTCTGGTTTTTAAAATACAGCAATTTAGAAACTTAGATGCAGTCTGAGGTCTTTATCCTTGCTTGGGGCAGTCTCATAAGCTTTCCACAGTACATCATGCTTTGATGTTCTGTGGCAGTTGGCAAGATGTTGAGAGCTTGTAGCCTGTGATTGCTTGGGGGGGTGTGTGTTTGGGGGTTGCTTTGATTTTTTGGAGGTTTTGTTGTTGTTAGGTCTGGGGGTTTTTGCTTGTTTTTTCTTTGCTTATTTTTACTTAAAAATTTATAAACATCCCCTGAAAACAAAGAGTGCTGCTGGTTCCCCTTCATTGGTTGAGATGAACTGCTGGAAAATGAGCTTTGGCATCGGCTCTGGGACACACGAATGGGGCTGACCGGGACTGCAACCGGTTGGCAAGAGCTGCAGATGTGCCTGTGCCGTATGTACAGGCAGCGTGCAATTTTAAGAAATGAAGCTTTTTAATTCCTCCTGGTTTTGCCTTTGGAGAGCTGTTGTAGCTGCAGGAGCTTTGTAGCAGAGAGTGATGTTATTTCACTGTCTCTTTCACGTTGCAGCCGTGGTTTTGCCGCTGTGACGGGCGGGCAGCTGGCTCCTGTAGGCAGTGCAGAACGCAGCCCCGCGTTTTGGCTGCCTTACAGGAACCTCCTCAGCTTCTCCTCCAGCGCTGGTGTTCCTTATAAAATCCTCTGAGACATTGCTCCTGTTCTGGGTCTGCTCCTTTCCTAAACGCTGGTGGCTGGAGTCATCTGTGGAACGCCACACAAGCACGCTGCAGAGGGCATGATTCCTGAGCCAACCAGGCCAGGGCTTTCACAGTTCTGGTCATTGGGAGCCGCATTGGGCGGCTCTTGCAGAGTAACACGTGTCAGGGGCTGCTCCAGCTGGGGAAGTCGGGGTAGAGGCAGCGGTCATGGATCTGGAGGAGAGAGAAACGGTTGGCATGAGTGAATAACTTCTCGTTTGTTTTAAGTTCTTTAACTACTGTTACTGCATAAGTGATCACGTGGTATGTTTATCTGCATCAGAAATGTTAATTTCCACAGCAGATGAAGTACTCTGTCATCAAGAAAGCAAAATACTTCTGCACTGGTTCCAGGTCTCAAAATGGAGAAATGCCCTTTCTTCAGCAGGGAATTGCTGAGGGGGAAACGCTTCCACAGTGGAAGCAGCAGTTAGAAAGCCTCATTGTCAGCTAATCGAGCGAGAACTGGACCTCTGCTTCCCTGTAATGGCCTGACTGGTCTCATTTTCTGTTCCAGAACTGATAAACAAAACTGACTTGCTTAGTCTCAGCGGAAAGACTCTCCATGTGACAACAGGGTCACCACCTGCTCTGATCAACTCTTCTGATGCTCTGCTCTGCCAGTATATCAACTTGCAGTTAATGAATGCCAAGCCACAAGGTAGGCAGGATACCGATCTCTCCTCGTTTACAGGCTGAGCCTTTTGTGATCTAAGTTTTGGACACCATCGCTTACTGATGAAGATAAGGACCATATATTTTCATTGGTAGATGGTGATTTTGTTTATTTGTTCCTAGTACGTGCTCTCTAATAAACACAATGTTTCTATTTAGCTTTCTACCCTCTTCATAAAAGAAAAAGGAGAGCCAGTGTGAGATAAGGGATAGCATTTGAACATGAGCCCTTCAGCATTGTCTTCCTCTTTCTGACCATCACCTCACCTGTGCAGCTTATTTTAAAAGGCTGAGTCTAAATAGGACCAAAAACAAGAGGGAGGTGAAGGAGACCCCAGCTGTCTACTGAGACAGTGTAAACAGACTATGAAACACTTCTTAGTGCTACTTAAAAGCCAAATGAATTGGAAAAAACATGTTCATGGAATCGCAGAGCAGTTTGGGTTGGAAAGCACCTCACAGCCTCTCTAGTGCCACCCCTTGCCATGGGCAGGGCCCAAAGCCCCATCCAGCCTGGCCTTGAACCCTGACAGGGATCCAGAGGCAGCCCCTGCTAATCTGGGCAGCCTGTGCCAGGGCTTCCCCACCTTCCCTGGGCAGGATTTCTTCCTTACGAAGAGATCGGTTTAAAACACTTACGCCTTTCATGTCACTCCAGACCTGGGTAAAAAGTCTTTCTCCATCTTGTAATCCTCCTTTAAGTATTGAAAGGCCACAGTAAGGTCTCCCCAGAATCTTCTCAATGCCAAACCACCCTAACTCTGTCAGTCTGTGTTCATAGCAAGAGGTGCTCCAGCCCTCTGAGCATTAATGTGGCCTCCTCTGGACTCACTCCAACAGCTCTGTGTCTGTCCTGTCCTGGTGATCCCAGAGATGATGATGTGGGTGGCTTACTCTTGATGTCTGCCCTGCTATGAGTCCTTTCTGACTGTCCATGTGGAATTTTATTGACACTACAGGGAACCTACTTGGGCCAAAAATGTGGGTTTTAGCTGGGGATTTGCTCACCAGAAGGTGCTTTGTGAGCTTTGGTGGTAGTTAATGGTTTGTGTGTCTTGTTAAAATGTCGTTCTCCAGTTTCCAGTTGATAGCCTGCAAAGTTTTGTTTGTCAGGCTGTTAATACTCACACTTCTGATTCTGTGATTCATGACCTTATTTAGTAACTCTCTGTAAGTAGGGCGTATTGGTAATGACTCAGTGCTAGGAAGACACAGAGATAAAATAGAAGAAATCCTAAATTTCAGTTGACCAGAATGAGCAGAGCAACGTCATTCCTCACCAATAGTGACCCAACTCCTTATCTTGAGCAGAATGTCAGAAAGGAACAGTGGGAACTCTTCTCATGGAGAACCCCGTTGGTCAGAACGGCTTAACATACCAAGGTCTTCTACATGAAACAGCAAAAGTTTTTGGGCTCAGAAGCAGGAGGCTACAACTGTTCCTGGATGAAGCACAAACTCAGGGTAAGCACAAACTTTTCGATTGCTTGTCCAAAGATACCTGCAAGTAGTTGTTGAGGAGTAGGTAATGTAACCTGAAGTCTAGTTTAATTACTCAAAGCACACTGTTCACACATTGGTTTCTAATTTTGCCCAGTAATTCAGTATGAGCACAGACATGTGTGTATAAATTCCGAACTTTAATGCATTCCCTTTATGAAATGGCCAGGACAAGGTCTGTAAAAGTGTCTCCCTTTTGCAGCAGAAAGGTCAGTCAGCAGTTTCAGTGGTAGTTTCATGCTGCTGTGACTAAGCAGAGCGAGTGAATCTCCTTCTAAAAGTGAGTAACTCTAAAGTGTGAATATTTTAAGAACCTGTTCAAATTGTTCCTGTGACGTTCATGTGTTTGCAGATTATTTTCTTCTTCCTTTTGGAGAATGGGATTTGAGGGAAAAGTGTATGGATCTATTTCAGAGTTGTGTGAGTAGGTCAGATGGTGTTGGGCACGGCAGCTGCGGTTCATTCAGAATACCTGGGAAACTGGAAGCTTCATCAGTTGCAGAGCTGAAATGCTAAAGGATCCTCCAAAACCACAGACAGATGGCGAGGCTAGGAAAACAGGATTTCTGATTCATGAAAAAGATAAGACTAACGATGTAGCCATCTGGAGTGCTAAAAAGTTGGGCCTGAGAAAGATTTGGTACTTGGACAGAAGGAATGGGTTGGAAGCTAGGTGGTAGGAACCCCAGATACTTCTGTGCGTTCAGGAAAGTTCACCTCTTCCAATGAGATGGGAAGGATTCTGTCTCTAGTTAATGCTAACCATGTGATTGACAGGCACTTTGGGAAGGATATGTGACACTTAAGTTTAGCTTACCACGTGTTGGGGTTAGACATCTTGTTAAAACTAGTTACCTAATCCTAGGAGGGGATGAGTTTCCCTCGTGTAGCTCTAGTGTAGCTGGCTGAAATGGGTCTCTTAGCTGTCCATCTGGGCTGAAGGGGCTCCCATAGGAGAAGGTGGAGTCAGAGCAAGTCAGGTGTGGTTCTTCTGTCCTGGATTTCTGGTTGGGTTTGGGGGTTTATTTATTATTTCATGTGACCTAAACTCTTATTTATTCCAAACCCATTTTTGGAACTGAAACGGATCGCGAATGTTGGTGAGACTTTCTAGGGATAGTTTGAGCTAATGCTAAAAATAACGTGCTCAGTGGTGTTAACAAACAGAGAGAACGGGAGCCTGTGGTGTTTGGAAACAGCACAAGGTGTAAGAACCAAATATCTCAGCCACGTGTTATTTGCATAAGCAAAAAATTGTGTGTGTGTGGAAATGTGGCCGACCAGGAATTGCGCCGCTCGGGAGCCGTTTCTGTTATTCTGTTTCTTTTTTTGGCTTGTGCTGTTGTAACAGGGCAAAAGGGTTCACAGCAGCATAGGATTTAGTTAAAGCACTGCAGTCGTCGTCGTAGAAAACTCTGGAGCTTTGAAAGAGGGGAGCAACCAACAGAACAGGGAAACTTTAGAGCCTTTCCATCTCAATTTGAGTAACGATTCTTAAACTGCTTTTACCTGCAACATACTTGTCATATGAGCTCTTCAGAGCTGCTTAATGTGTCTAAAATGACAATTTGTGATGGTGTCTGAGATCAGCTTTGATGGCTCTTCAAAGGCTAAACCAACCAACTTTTTTGAAACTCAGAATGTAGAGAACTTGGTCCTGGAGGGTTATTTCTGGAGCCAACACTTTTGCCATGTAGCTGTGCTGCTGCACTCTCAGGTTTAATTCTCACCATGCAGCTCTTCTAATAACATTTTTTTTTTGGTGTGAACACTGAAGTGGTCATACTGTTATCTTCAGGTTTCTCTGTGATAAGTGCTGCATATCAAAGAAATATTTTGATGCCTCTGGTAAACATGGGTTCAGTTAATGGTTATGTGCATTGTTGCAACTTTGTAATCCCCTATTCTTGTTTCTCAATCTGTTTCAAGGTCCTTCCTTCAAAGCAAAAAGGTTCAGTCTCTTGAGTAGCTGTTTTGATAGTGTATTCTCAAAATAGAACATGATTTGCTGTTAGCCATTTGAACCATCTGATGAAAGCAACCCGTGAATTGGGAGGTGAAAAGGAAAGGGGTGGTGGGGAAAAAATCCCTTGATGGGAAGTGAGTTGTCAGAGCTGGAAATATTGTTCATATAAAAGTTGCCAGGCACAGGGAGTTGGGCAGACGCCTGTCAGCTCTTCAGAAGTAAATGCTGGTTTCACCCCACATTGTAACGCTGGAAATGCTTTCTGCTGTCCACATGGCAGTGAGCATTGCAGTGGGCATTGCAGTGGGCATTGCTCAGTCCTGACATGGAAACATGTGTTACAGGCACCTGATCCAGGTACCCCTTTGGGGTGACAGCACAACTCACTGTGCGGGCTTCAGAGCTGCCTTTGGAGGCGCTGGCGCAGAAAGGAGGGGGCCTCCTTGCTTTCTGTTGATAAGCAAGTTTCCAAGATCCATACAGGCAGCTTCATTATTTAATTCATAGATGGCTGTTAAACTTGGATGCAGACTATATCTGTCCTGCCTAAAAATGAAGTATTTTTGGTGGAAAGATGGAGGCCTTAACGTTCGAAGGCAGGGGAGCAGTTACATGGAAACAAAACTTCTTGCTGCCATTTCTAGAATCAGTTTTCACTTGGACATCACGTCACTGAAAGCTAAACTGCTTGTATGTTATCTCCATGGCTGCACCTGGCAGGCTGGCTGCCCCAGCACGCGGGCAGGGCCTCGCCGCTCTTGGCTGGAGGTGAGCCCGAGTCAGAGCAGCGTCCGTGTTGGACATCAGGCTTGTCATATGGGGCTGTAAATGGCTTCTCCTGAACACACACCTGGCCATTCTCAGTGTCAGTAGTCTGTCATCTGCACCAACAACACTGCCAGAACCTGAAGTTATCTTCTGTTTGCTTGTGCATAGGGATTCTGGTGTGCTGGGTAACCCCTAGGATTCTTCTGCTTTGGTTTCAGTGGGTGTAGTTGTGGTTACCACTTGGAAGCTTCCTACAGCTTTCAAGTTACTTAATAGAGAGACCTCTGGTATGTTTGTTACTCCGGTGGTTTGGAATAGCAGGAGGTACAGCTGTGGAGCAAAGGATCCTGCTTGGTTACTGGGGAAGTTTGCTACAGCTAATGGGTGCTGGGAAGCATTGAGCTATCAAGTGTCTACCACCTTGGGGAAGGCACTCTGTGATGTAGCAAAGGGAAGGGAGAGAGACTTCCTTTCCTGCCAGCTTTGCAGGTGACACTTCTGTAGCCACAAAGGGTGATTTACTCTGTATTCTATAAATAACCACAAGCCCTGAATCACCCTGCTGTGTATGGGACAAGATTGCAACGTTAGGTTTCAGCAGATACTGCTACAGCCTCTGCTTTACATACAGGACTCAAGTTAACATCCGCATGATGTTCTTGTCATCCTTCACACGCACTCTGTCTTCTGTCAGCTATAGATACCAGAGGAGCTGGATCTGTAACCTGCCTAGCATGGCTGTTCTCATGTACTGCGTACAAGGGATGCTTTTCTCGGTGCTTTGTGGTGGTGTTAACATGGACTTCATGTTGCTCCATTATAAAACAGCTTTTGGAAGCAGCTGTTGCTCCATGTGGTTGCGAAGCTGGGAGCTGTGGGCTGATGGAGGTGTCCAAAAACCCAACTGTGTAACCTTCAAGTGTATCTTTGAGTCCCGCAGCGGCAGTCCTGCCGTGTGGTGACCCTCCTCTCACGCACTGGGCTCCACCGGGAGGGAATGTTGAGCTGAGCGGTTTCTGTCCAGTCCCATTTTGACTGAACCAGCAGAACTGTCTGAGTAAAGGAGGAAAAAGTGTTTGTGGTTTTACCTGTAAGCAAGAGTACTAACTGTGTTCTGTTTCTCTCGTGTTTTCTTGGGTCAGAGATCACAAAGGACATCTCCATGAAGAACTTGAACATGAAGACTGTCTATGTCCGCGTTATGCCCACCACAGCTGAATGTTGAGAATGCCACTTGTATGAATAAGACCGTGTAGACTTTTTTCCACAAGAAATGAAGTCCCGTTAAATTAGTATGTTTTTAGATGAACATCCAAGCTGTGTATGGTACTTTCAACATCTCAAATCAACACAGGATGTTTTCTACCAGTGCATGTCTAATATGCTGCTCTTTGGGTTCAAATACAATGTATTTTCCTTATGTTATCTTACGACACTGTAAAAGCTGTTCAGAAGAATGTCAGAACTCTTTAACCTTAGATATCTATGCAGTAATTTGCCTGAAAGGAATGGGGCTCGTACCTCAGTGATGCTGTTCTCTGCCTGTCCTTCCTGCAGAGGGCATTTTTGATTTTTCTAAACTGTGGGTTACCTGCGAGGCTCTGTGATATATAAATACCACGGTCAGTAGCTTTCCAACTTATTTAAGGGTCACCCGGATTTGTTTATTCATACTAGCAGAATTTTCAGGAAGTATGTGGCTGTTGATTTAAAATACTCCCTAATTTCAACACCTGGAACAATAAATTTTGCTTCATCTCCCAACTCTTGTTTCCTTGGGCTCCGAGTACTTTGCTCCCTTATGTTGTCTAAAGCAGGTAACACGCAGCACACTGTGGAGACCAGAAAACCCAGGGCAGCCTGAAATCTGGACGTGGCTGTACTGGATTCCAGTGGCTGACTGGGATACAGATTGTGGTAGGGCTTTTGGGGAGGGTTCTTAGCTTTGGTATCAGCTTGAAGAGGGGGTTTAGATTGAAGTTAGTGCTGGGCTTTTAGTTTTTTTAATAGACAATGTAACTTGCCAGCTGTTTCAGTGTTAACCTGTGTATCAGTAGACATGTGAAGTAACAGGCTTCTTTTTTCTCGGTTTGAGGATGGTTTTTGACCAGTTAACTTACGCTGAAGTAGGAACTTAAGCACAGTGAAGTTTCCCAGCATCGCAGCAGCGCTGCTACTCGGTGTTGAAGCTTGCTGTAGTACAGACTACTGAACTGGAGAAGGTGTATGTGTGTGCAGCTGCTGTTGCTGCTCTGCCGTTATTAGCTTCCTGAGAAGGAGATGACACACGCTGCAAACGAGAGCATTACCAGAGAGTAGCACTTGGTAAGGATAACAAGGTCTCACCCAGCGTGTTTTTCCATTGCTCTGTGGTTTTCATCTTTACACTGAGAATATAAACCAAAGCTTTTCTTGTGATAACACTGTGTTAGTGGGAATGACTATAAATAAATGTTCTGTGTAACTATTGTGCTCTAGTGGATCATACCAAAATTGTCAGTCCTCCTTTGAAGTAAATCAAGTCCCTGGCATTCAGCTTACATAAAACTATTTTTATCAGTATTAAAAATGTGGGTGCCTGAATGTACTGAATCATCACTGGCCTGCTCAGTCGAGTGAATATTGGACGTTGCCCTCTACCTTTCCCTCCAGGTTGGCCTGCTTATCTCTTTATTGACCTAGTGACATGGAAATCAAATTTGTATTGATTTTTTTTTTTTGGTCACATTAAAAATGTTCAGGTTATGTCTCCTGCAAAGGTAAGGCTGCTGTGCCCAAGGTGAGTAACTTGCTTTATAGAGAATAAATGGAGATGGCAAATGATTGCCATCTAACCTCATTCTTAATGATACAAGCAAAGAGACAACAGTACTTGCATCTTTAAAGAGTTACTTGGGATTTGGCATTTTGTGTTATGCACAGTGTTTTCTTTCTAAGGATGTTGCCTGGCCAAGTTCTGTGTAAGGCTTGGATTAGGGATGTAATACGTGTAGATGCACTTTCCAGTAAATGAAAAGCCCAGCCAAGATTTATGAATTCAGTCTGCAAGAGTTACAAATGTAAACAGATAATCTTTAGCAGAACCTTTTTTTCTTTCTCCAAGATACTTACAGCTGCTAAATGTAAAACATAATCTGCCCTTAAGAAATAGGTTTTGGGGCCTTGGTCCGATGATCTCGTCCTTCCCATGAGGAATTGGGTTTCCTGGATTTTCTTCTCTGCTTTGTGCTGAAAAGGAAAACCAGCCTTTCCCTTGACTTTGACATAAGCTTTCTCTGTGAAGATGTTCTGTGCAACCACTGCCTGGGACACCTGGTACAGTAGATTGAGCCATGCTGAGAACTTACTGCCAGGGGTAAAGGATTTAAATGATTTACTCACAGGAAGGGGATGAAGGAAAACCACTGCTGAGAAGTTCATATGTGTCCCCTAGTTCTTTGAGACCTGCATGTAGGCAGTAGGCTTCAAGACACAGTTAGCAAAGACTGCACTTGATGTGTTTGAGTTGAGATTAATCTAGTTAGTTATTTTATGTGTGAGGCTGCCTGAAGGTTGCTGGGTGAGTGTGACTACCCATTACCTGCTCCTCAGAGGTTGCTTATGGAATAAGAGTGTATGCTGTCCTCTGAAGAGCAACTTAAACACCAGAGAGGAGCAAACCATTACTTCGAGACAAGGAGAGGATGACAGACTGCAAAGTAGATGTGAGTCATAGTGGTTTCTCTATCCTATTTCATCACAAGTTCACCTGCAAGCAGGAGGCTGGAATGATGTTCTCCCACGGGTTTCTAGTCTTGCCACATAAAATGAGACAAAACAAGGCCAAAAGATGGTGGGATGTTGACCTGCTTTTGCAGAGGCTCTGCAGTGTAGGCACAGAGTGCCCCTGTAATTTTGCACTGGTATTCTCACACCACTGTAATGGAGGGATCCTGACAGCCTGGTGCTTTGTGTTGGAATAGATGTGGATGTGTCCCAGACACCCTACCTGCACTCCTTTTGTTTTAGTAAAATACTAAACAGGGATGTGTTTGCATTACTTGAGCTGGAAGTAAATGGTAGCACACGTTGCACAGTGTAAGAAATGACTTCACTTGCTCTCAGAATGCAGCCAGGGAGTGGTGAAAGTCTCGTTCCAAGTGGCAGCGTGGCACCAAGGATTGTCTTTCAAAACTCTGCAGACCTCTCTTTCTTGTTCAGCTAGTGCCAAGTCTGTTAGTCTGTTTTCAGAGAAGTTTACCCAAGAAATCCTCCAGTAAGTTATCTTTTTTCTTTTCCAAATGGGGTTTGAGCATAAAGATGACAGAAGGTAGACCTTGAAAGCAGCTGGAGTCTGTAGGGCATGCAGTGAAGACTTTAAAGCTGTTGTGTCTCCATGTAGCTTGATTGAGCCTTTTTTCCCCCTAAGATCTTGCTGCTTTGAAGTGAAGTAGGTGTTGCAGGGCAAAGTTACACCACCTGTTTCCTTCCAGGGTTATACACGTAATTTCCAGGATCAGAAATACTGGGCTGTGCTCACTGGTGCTTCCCTTGCCCTGCTGCACCTCATCTCCTTTCTTCACTACACATGCTTTTCACTCTTCCTTTTTCTTCCTTCCTTTTCCTTTCTCTCTTTTATTATTATTTTTTTTTTTGGTGGAGTTTGTTTGATTTTATTTTTTGGGAGGGGGAGGGGGAGGGGGGCATTTTTACCTCGTGGCTTTTAGTTTCTCAGCTGAGGCTTTCTGCCCACATACTCCTTGTGGGTTGTGATGGCTGGAAGAGAGCTGGAGGTGTGCCCTTGCACTCCAGTCTCATTGCAAGGATGGAAATGCCCGTAAACAAACACTATCCCTGTCTCTGGCAGGAGCAGTAAGAGCTGGCAGAGGGGACAAGTCAATATGCTTAGGACAGGTAATGGAAGAATGACATCAGAATTTATCAGAGGTTGCTGCTGAAAATGCTTCTGTCAGTTAACTTTACATCAATCTTTTACATAAGTAGCAAGTCATTAGAAAAATATTGTTGCAGAATTATGGTTTAACTTCACTTTCAGCTGCTGCCCTGTTGGCTGGCTATGATCTCTGACCTCTAAAACATATAGACAGGGAATGTTAGGAACAAGTTGTGACCCATTTGGGGGAACTTGTGCTTTTTCTACCTTCCTTCTCCACATCCATTTTTAATATTCTTTTATTATTCTGGGCAATATCTAATTGCTTGAAAGAATTTGTCTCATGCCATCTTCAAGTGAGGAATGTTTCCTACTAATTTTTTTATTGAGGTTTTTTTTAATGCACTTCTATAACCTCATCTAGGTTGGGCTAATAATAGTATCTTGGCTTGATGTGATGCTCTTCAGGATTTATACACTTCAATTAGCTTCCCTCTGAAATAGCTTGTTACGCAAATTAGGTCCCAGGCCACCATTGCCTCTCTGCATGGAGAAAAGCACCACCTAGGCACTGTGTTCTGCCATTTATTGTACTCTGTAGGAGCTTGTGTCCTTGAATGCTGATGCAGTCTGCAGGCTGACAGCAGTACAGCTCTCCCCAGCACACAGAGATGTGTGCAGCATCCAGTGATCTGCGAGAGCTGGACTCTGCTGAACCAGCTTTTTCCTGCTGGAGAGCTGTAGGCACTGATACAAAATACATCTGTTGTTGCAGCTCAGCTGCATCTAGAAATCACAGTGCTATGGTTTAGACAAGAAAAATGGAGACATTCCACACACCCCCCACTCCCTCCCCCCTCCCCCCATCCCATATGTGGCTGTTCCTCTGCCTCCAGTCCCCTCCTTGTCCCAAAACCCACCCCTTTCAGTCTGTGGGGGCTTGGGCTGACAGCTGAATGCCCAGTTTGCTGTCTGTACTGTTTCTTCCAGGTAGGGATTCCCTAGCCAATCCTAACTGGCACCCGTGACAGCCTGGTTAGTGAACCTGGCAATGCCAAGGTGATGTCCTCAGCAGCAGCAGTGAGGCTGCGGGTTCCTGCCAGCCCAGCTTCCACCCTTCCCAGAGTGAATCTGGTAGTGGGGATCAGGCTCAACATATGCCACAGCAGTTCCATTTCCTTGTTCACTGTAACATGCAACAGAGAAAACCTTCCATTCCTGTTTGGCTTCTGTGCAGTAAAAAGGAGTAACCCCTGGGGTAGTTCTGCCAGTGACTTCCTTCTCCTCTCCATAAGGCTTTTAAGGAGAGGAAAAATAAATTAGTATCTCCTCACCCTTTCTAAGTTGAACAGCAGCTGATTGGCTCTGCAGCCCTTTTGCCACTCAGGATCCCTCTGGTTGTCTGTCAGCAAAGGTGAGGGCTGGGTATCCATGTCATTACTGCACAAAGCCATCTGTATGTCAAGGCACCTCTTGGCTTGGATTTTTTTTTATGGGATAGACTCACAGTGGTGAAACAGATTGAGAAGATAATGCTTGTAACTGTGTAAC
Organism: Hypotaenidia okinawae; assembly: GCA_027925045.1. Lineage (NCBI taxonomy): Eukaryota > Metazoa > Chordata > Aves > Gruiformes > Rallidae > Hypotaenidia > Hypotaenidia okinawae. The sequence continues at coordinate 4,164,854 of BSDF01000011.1, forward strand.
AAAAAGGTGAACTTCAAATCAGTCTCAAAGGGCTTCGGATGGAAGGCAAGAGTGAATGACACAGTATCATCCCCCACAGAAGCAGCTTTACAGGATGAACGCTGCTGGAGAGTTAGTTTGTCTCCTGCTGTGCTGTGAGCAGTGGTTACCTGGGGCTGGGGGCAGGGTGTATCTTCAGTTGTCTGATGTGTTCCCCAGATAAAGTATTTATGTGACCAATATAATTACAGTTCTCATGTAATTGGGGGGAAGAAGGTCCCTCCTTCAGTATGTCTGGGCATTTCAGTTCATTTCCAGTCTGTCTGTACAAGGTTCTAATTAGGGGTCACAAGGCTCCTCAGAAGACTTGTAAAATTCCTTGTAGATGCAATTAGAATAAAATTGTTCCTAAATATATTAAAAAAAAAAAAAAAGAAAAAAGTATTAAGACTCCTTTGGTTCAGAGAGAAGGGAGTTCTGTATACATGATCCAAACTTGGCAGTTTGCTTCTCTGGGAGATTCCAACCACGTTGGCTTAAAGACAGAAGAGAACCAAAACAAAGTGCACCATGGCCCTTAATATTTGCTATATTTGATCACCTGTGGCAGCTGGACAGCTGTGTGCAGGTACTGCCGTGGACTCCCATTTGTAGCACACCTGAAGGACAAATTTCCTTTACCATTCAAGTCAGTGATTTTGCAAAGGTGAAGACTATAGAGATTCAGAGGTAGAGCATGTGTTGTGTGATTAATACTGCTGGCAAGCCTCAGAATCATGGGATCTCTGAGACTTACGTTGCTTATGGATATCACATGCCAGGCATTGCAAGGGGGAGGAGGGGAACACAGAAGTGGCACGACCAATTTAATTTAGGAGATCTGCTACTTCAAGTCTTGCTTAGGGACATCATACAGTCTAAGCAAGGGTGAAGGATTCTGAATATTTCTGAGGATAAGTGAACGTTTGTAAGATGAAAATGTTACTTATGTCAACATAGCAAACCAAAAAATAGGCTTATGCTCTTAGAAACCAAGTGATTTACAGTAAAGGGAGTCACAATGGATTAGTAATTAAGCAAGCACTAATAATTTCATAGTCGTGCCAAACCCCACAAGTACCAAAAAAGCAAGCACTGGGCTGTATAAACATGGATATCTGTACAATGATGAAGTAATCTTTCCGTTGAGCACTGATAAGGCTCCTGCTGGAGCAGTGTCCAATTTCAGGAACCATGTTATGAGAAGGATGTTGACCATTTGGAGGGAAGCTGATGAGGAGAAGCAGGAGTAAAGCCTGGAAAACATGACCTGGGAACCTGGGGGTAAAGATGGGAAGAATTTGCTTGTCTAGTCTACAGCAGAAAGAGAATTGAGGCTGAGATGTGGTAAGTCATGGTTTAACCTGGTGGCAGGTAAAACAAGCCCACAGCCATCTGCTCTCTCATGGGGGGGAGAATTGAAAAGGCGGGGGGGGGGGCGGGGACGGACTTGTGGGTTGAGGTAAAGACAGTTTAATAGGGAAGGAAAGGAAGATGATGATAAAAGAATACAGAAAGCAAGGGATGGACAGCACAACTTCTTCTCACTGGAAAGCTGATGCCCAGGTAGGTCCCAAGCCACTTCGCTGCCCAGCCAACCCCAGTTATACACTCACTGAGCACGACATCATACAGAATGGAATATCCCTCTGGCCAGTTGGGGTCAGCTGCCCTGGCTGTGTCCCCTCCCAGCTTCTTGGGTGCAATCCAGTATGAGAAGTCCTTGACTGCTTGGCAACAGCTAAAAACATCAGTGTGTTATCACCATGATTCTCCTCCTAAATCCACACACAGTACCATAGCTGCTGGGAAGGGAATTAACTCTATCCCAGCCAAACCCAGGACAGTCTTGCAATAAGTAAATAGGAACTGCAAAGAGAAGAGTAACAAGCTAGTTTTAAGGAGGCTTCCAGTTAAATTGGATGGGAGCTTACACCACACATGAGGAAAAGCTTTCTGATGATGGTAATGCACCCTTGGAACGGGTGGCCTAGGAAGGTGACAGGATTCTTCCTCATCAAGGATGGGTTTAAGAGGAGGATGTGAGAGGGTCCCAGGGAATACCTTCGACATAGATTGTTCTTCCTGGAGCTGAGAGTAGACTAGAAAACCTCTCAAAATCTTTTCTGACCCAGTGTATACCTTGCCACATAGGGAAAATGTGAGTTTCAAAACAAATTCTTGACAAATTTCAGCCTGTCATCAGCTAATTTATGAAAAACACTGTGGAAAGAAGAAACAAGACATGTTTATTAGTTCTAAGGTATGTTTTCTAGTAAGATGCCTATAATAATGTGTCTATCATTCTGATGTCTGAACACTACAGCACCTTGATGGCTTTTACCGTGCTCTATTTGATTTTGTGTTTAACTACGCTTGAATGTGGCCTGACAGACACCTGCCAGCACAACTGCTGCTGAGGCAGGTCAGACAGGCATCTGACTACACCTAGTTGGCCATTCTGTGCGCTGTGTGTCAGCTAGTTTACGTACGGGCCAGATGTGCTACCAGATTCTGCTGGCAATGTCTGAGTACCCTTGAGAATCTGTCATTCCCCTGGTGTTAAACAACTAGTATCTAACGTACTCCACAGACAGAGCTGGTCGTGTGAAACCAGCTGCATTAAAGGCACAGACCTGGGATATCTTAAAAAGCCAGCACACATTGTATTTGTCTCTGTGTGTGTAAATGGCTACTTGCCCCAAAGGGCAACAGAGATGGCAAAGTCAACTGGAGTATTTAGCTCGCACAGCAAATCTTTGGATGATAGTATTAGTCTTGTGAACATGGGAGGACCTTATTCCTGATCTTAATTCTCCAAATGAATTAGCTCAGTTCCAATATCCTGACTTCTTACAGCCTTTTAAAAAATGTCTGTCTGCTTTGCCCTCCTCTCAGTGCTACAAACTTACAGTTCAAAACTACCACACCAGGTTATCTGATAACAGCCATGGGAGTTTCTATTTTCCACAGTCTAAAATTAAATTAAGGAAAAATGGAGTATCTCTTTGAAGAAAAATGTCAGGAAGGAGCCATGTAATACCTCTTATGCAGTGACTGTGTGAGGATGTGGTCATTGACGATGGTGTGGTATCAGAACATCTTCATTTGTGAGGTTTCTACTGTATTTGTGGTCAACATCCCAGGATCAGTATTTCTTCTAACTGATGCCCAGTGCTGGGCTTTTTGCACTTTATGAATATTCTGAATCTCAATTTTACAGATGATCTTGAATCTCTCCCACTCCATGGCTGATACAGACACTGCCCTGTGCATCCAGCTTTCTTTTTTATCATGTCTGTACATCAGTTAAAAAAGCATCGGCTATTTCAGCCTATACATAGTGCAAATAGATGTGTTCCTTCCCCTGAGGAAATAGCAAAGATCCTTAAAAGATGGGAAGAATCTACAGAAAGGTACTACAGATGTAGTGGGTGCACAAGCCACAAGGATGGATTTCTCAGGAGAGACACTAACCTGAAGCTGCGCAGCAGAACGCCAAGGATCCCGAAGCGCGGCTTCCTTTTCCTTACTCCTCTGAGAAGCAGCGGCCTTGCGCCTGTTCGGGCAGCGCCGCGTTCGTCGGTGCCGCCTGTCTGTCCCGGTTCCCTCTGTGGGGACTCGAGGGGTGATTCAACTCCAGTCTACATTTCTTGAGCAGGACTTGTCTGTGCTGGACCTGGAAGGGATGGACATGGGATGAGCCAGGGGGTCCCCTCTTACCATTCTTCTTTTCCCCCGTTACTGACACACTTTCAACTCCTTAGCAGCTGCAGTCCTGTTGCTTTGCTGTTCTCCAAAAAGGCCTTTTGCAGCTGGCAGGTTTGGAATGTCTGTTTATATTTTTAAAGGTTAAGGGTCGTTTTGAAGACTTGGCCCTTGGTCTGTCCTGAGTTAGTTCTGACTTGCAGATTACTTTTGTGATGCGAGTTGCTGAATGAAACTGTGGCTTTATTCATTAATTACAGCATGTGTATGTGACATGAACAGTGATATCACTGAGGGGAAAAAATCTAAACCCATGATTTCTTTTAAGGCAAAGAAATGTGCTGATCATCTTGTGGGTTTGCCTTTTTAGAAGATAATGTATTAACTTGAAGCCTCTGAGTCTCATCTGGCTTTCTACTAAGCTCAGTAGCCAAGTATCGGCTCTGTCTGCTATATTCCTCCCAAAGCTGCCATTCCAACCCCAAATCCAAACTCACCTTTGTTACATGATATCAGAACAAAAATAGAAAATAGAGAAACTGACCCAGGAGTCACCATCAGCATGTTCATTCCTAAATGGTTTCCAGTGTGATAGGAAGGGGGAAGAGGAAAGGAATGTAGCAGGATCAAAGTGAAATATTTTCATGCAATTGTATATAAGGAAGAGGAAGTGCAGACACAGCAATGGAAACACAAAGCAGTCTCCTTAAGCAGATGGCTTTAGGGTGCTAAGAAAGCAAATGAATCTCACCTTGGGTCTAAACCAAGTGCAGAGCTGTAAACAGAATTTTCTACCTGCTCAGGTCTTTGATGACAGTGCTCCAGAACTGGTTCAGAATTTTTCCAGCCTAGTTGGATATATCCCCTAACCTGGAAGGACTTCCTCAGAGTGCCACCGTCCCTCTGTTCACATAAACATGCCTATTACATGGCTGCCTTTTATAAATGAAGCGTGTATGTCAGCACTGAAAGGTTATCTGTGGCACTGGTTGTTTCAGAAAGGAATTGCTCCCCAGCGCCAGAATTTAGGACACAATGAAATCACAGTGTGAAAGTGGTGATATCAGTGTCAGTAATAGTTGAAGTAGTCATCTGAGCACAGTTTTATTGCATAAAGTGGAGTTCTTATTTGATTTTGATGTCAGCATCGTAAAACTTGCAACCAAGCCTTCCCTGCTGACCATTAAAGGTAATGACGGAACTAGAGGGAGACAAAGCCTGCCATTACAGAGTGCCAGAGAGCATTTCAAACTAGACCTCAGCCATTTTTTTGCTTTTAAAATGAAGCTGCTAGTTCCTGTCTTTCAAAAATAAAGCTGTGCGGATGCTCTCGGAAGAGCAGCTCATCTGAAACGCTGTTACATGTAAGGAAGCAAAGGGATGTTACCTAAAGAGATCCTTGCAGGAGGCACTCCTGCTGCGCTGGGCAGTGACGGCTGCTCCTCGGCTTTGTGCTGAGGAGGAAGAGGCGGTTTCTGAAGCAGACAAATCTTTATCTCTTGGTGGTTTTCCAAAGAAAGTCAAAAGAGGCACTTGGGGTTTTTTGAGCTCAGTAGAAAGCCCATGTACAGCTGGAAGAATTGCTGTCTGCTTCTAGTAAGATGCCCCCCTGAATCAGCAGACTTGAATTGCATTAATTGCAGCTTTCAGGTTAATAAATAGTAAATACTAAATAGTGCTAAACCCATAAAAAAGCTGCCACGTGTTATATTAATTCAGAGGTGGCAAAACTAGAGAACATGGTACAAAAGGATACATTTGGGAGAATAATGTAGAGTTCTTGGTCAGATGGGTAACTTCACCAGGAGCTTACAATGTGGCAATGAGGAGTTCCGTGATAACGCGGTGCAGTGGGAGTGCAAACCAAAGGGGTGTGGGACAGGCAGAGGTGCAGATTTAATCAAGGAAGGTGAAAATTTACACCAAAATAGAAATATTTTGAATTTGGTAAGTGAAGCCCTTAGGTCAGTTACAAATCAGGAAGGACTTGAGATGAGAACGATTATTGTTTTGTGCATAACTGTCATTTATGGTTTTGTGTTGGATAGTCTTTTTATTGATGCAACAATAATATTAAAAATCTCTTCCCACAGCTCATCTGTATTTACCATTTTGAGCTGTAACAGTGTCCCATCCTTCATTCTCCAGGTTTTTGGATAAAGCTTGTTAGTGAAAAAAACATCGACCATATATATGCCTTTAAGCAGCTAAGGCTGAAGCTTACTCCAGGAGTTCTCAGCAAGCAGAACTAAATTAATTAATTTTATTTTACATCTCAAGTACAATATCTAAATTTTTGACCTTGAAACTTCTTGGAAATATCAATCTATCAACTCCTTTAAATTGTTGCCTTTCATAAATCCCAGGCTGGCGTGGGTGGGAAGGGACCTCAAATCCCCCCAGTGCCACCACCTACCATGACCAGGGACATCCTCCACTAGCCCAGGGTGCTCCAAGCCCCATCCAACCTGGCCTTGAACCCTGCCAGGGATCCAGGGGCAGCCCCAGCTTCTCTGAGCACCCTGTGCCAGGGCCTCCCCACCACCCTGCCTGGTGGCGAACCACTGTCTCCCTTTTAGGGATGGTGAATTGGTGCAGCATGGGGTGTAAGATTTTGCACTACTACATTCTCCATTGCTGTGCAAGAACAGATAAGGCACGGAATAAGACACATTCTATTTCTGTGTTGCTTATCGTTTTGGTCCCTGAAACTGAAAGAGGTGGAAGGGCTGGCTTTTTCTTTCCCTTTTTTCACCAATTTGTCCCCTCTCTCCCATTTGCTCAACTGTAAAATGCTGCAATGTTTCACGTTCCCTTTGACAAGAATTGGTACATGGGAACATTTGCAGAGTCTTTGTTCATTCCTATGCAGAACATGATTTGTTGAAGGCTGTAGCTTGAAGAGGTAGCATCTGAATATATGAGCACTACTTTCCATGCAAAAGGAGGGTTTACTCGGCTTTACCCAATTAAAAGTTGAGTCATTTCCTATAAATACGCAGAACATAATGAGGATTTAAGCATGAAACAGGCTGTACTAGCATTTTAAGAATGAATTTTGTGGGTTTTGTACACTTGAAATACATGCCAGGCTAATATAGAATGTCTTTTAAAATGTAGCAAGGTCAAGTAAGTGCTTTGTGCACTTAGACATCTAAGTTGTATTTAACTTTTCATTAACTTTTCAGTGTGCTAAAAAATCTGAATAATTCATTTCCCTGCTGTTATGTAACCATATGATAAATGGGGGGGTGGGGGAGGGGAAAGATGAGATATTAGTGAAGCTGTGTCATGTATGCCTACCACAGGGAAGCCACTACAACTGCCAACTCAAAGAGCACACCGCTGTATAGCTTCATTTTTATTCAGATCCCAGTAAGTTATATAATTAAAAGAATATTAGTCTGCACTAAGTACATTACTTGAACACCCCCTTATAATTGTAGAGCTTTGGGATAATTACTGCTTTAGTATAGACTTTCTGATTAATATATGCCATTGTGGTTCATTAAAAGCCAGTAATGCGCATACGCAGTCTGTGGCAAGTTTTAAGGGATGGATGAAGATTTGCTGGTAGAAAGCTTAGAGGAAGCACTGATAGCATAATTTACAAGACCTAGCCCTGCCTGCTGCCTCCTGCTCTTAGCAGAACAGTCCATCAGTGGTACCCATTCTGTGCAAATACCTCATTACTTTCTTCACCAGAGGAAAGAGCCTGGAGTAAGCAGAGGTAGAGGCGAGAAATTCTTGATACTCATCCCAATTTGTTCGTTCCTGGAGCAAACGTCATCAAAATGTAAACAGGAGGCTTTCTGGAAGACTCAGGGACTTTTTTCCTTGCTGGTGATCCCAGCACCACTTTAGCAAGCCAGCACAGGACTTAGCAGATCGCTGACCACGATCTTCCCAAATGCTTTTCTAGTTTTTGTTTTCCAGCATACCCCAGCTCATTCCTGCTGCCAAGATCCAAGCTTTCTAGGACAGCTAGCTGTGTGTAGTAACTTCTTGAGTTGCCTTCTTCAGGAAATATGTCACATTATATTTTTTTCTGCTATTCAATCAGAAAATCTTATTTATTTTGGTGATATATAAATTGTAGTGTAACGAGGCAAATACATGTTATTTCTCTATTAGGTAGTGTTTGTAAATGAGGATAGAATATGCACTGGCCCAAAAGCAACAGTAGACTAGTAGCTAAATATCATTGGCACAGATGTTGCAGAGAAACTTAAACCATGCAAATTCCATGTTAAGAGAATAATACTTCTCCTAATGACTTGTTTGTGGTAGGATATTGCAGACATATAAGAAAAAGTTTAAACCTCTCTAAGAGGTCATTATACCTGAGATCTTTGGGAGCTGGGTGGCTAGGTGGGATATTTTTGTGCAATATATTGGTATTCTGTGTCAAAAACTATCCCTAAGGTAGTTTTGATCCATTCATCACTAGACAACTCTAGAGATAAAGTACTATTTCCAACATCAGTAATTATGAAAAAAACTCTGCTTACTCCAGAAAAGCATTTTAAAATAAAACTAATCCCTCTATTGATCTATGACTAATTAAAAGTCATATTGCAGAAAACTGGATTGAGAGATACTGTGGTTTGGATGCTCTTTGTCAGTAAATTGTTGTTGCTGGTAAAGATCAGGTTTAAAACTTTAAATGACAATTTTTAGTGATACACATAAGACAGACGTTTCAACAAATCTGTTCAATAAGAGTGGTGGAGGAGAGGCTAATTTTATTCATCCATATGGGATACAGAAGAGTTCAGGCCAGAAGGCTCCTCCAGCCTCCCTGCTCAAAGTATGTTCAACTATAGCAGCTTACCCAGGACCCGTATCCAGTTGGCGTTTGAGTATCTCCAAGGATAGAGAGTCCACAAGTGCTCTGAGTAATCTCTGACAGTGTTTGACCATCCACCCAGTGAAAAAAGAGTAGGTGAGGTTTGGGTTTTGTTTGGGTTTTTTTTTTAAGTTCATGTGTAATTTCCTGCAATTCAGTTTGTGCCCATTGCCTCTTGTCCTCTCACTGGGCACCACTGAGAAGAGCCTGGCTCTGTCTTCTGTCTTTATTCCCTGCCATTGGAAATTTATCCACATGACTAAAATCCTCCTGAGCACTTGCAGTCTCTCCGTATGACAGATGCTCCAATCCCCTAAACCTCTACCTGGCTCTTTATTATCTTGCTCCAGTAATTCCATGCCTCTCTTGTACTGGGAGCCCACCAGGGTAATCAGTTGACACTATATATTTATGCTGATGCAGATAAAATCAGAATTTACTATCTGAGAAAAAAATTAAAAGTAGTTTTAAACTAGGAGCAATTTTTTACCTCAAGGTTCCAGATCAATATAAATCAATATGTTGCTGAAATGCTGCAAGAAAACAAAAAGCTGTATGAAAAATAGGCTTGTACTTTTTCCATCCTTAATGTGTTCCATGTCTACATTTTTCCTTCCTGCTGTTTGCACTCATCACTAGAACACGTTTGAGATCATTAGACAGATATATAGGTTTAATTATAAAACAATGGAAGATATTAATTCTATTAAAGTGCCTTCTTGAGGTGTTTAGTCATCTTAAATTCTGCTCCATGTAATGGAAAGATGCAAATGCCAATACCAAAGAGATCTCAGGAGATGTGGAATGCCACCTGCACGTGCTTCTGTCTTCATTGTTTTACATATATATGTGTGTGTGTGTGTGTCAGTGTGTACGTGTCAGTGTGTACACACACACACTGTCTAGGAAAAGCGTTCCAAATCTCAGCTCTGTAGTTCAGCATAATGAAGATAAGTCTGTATAATCATGGTGATATATTAAACATGCAGGTAAGATCCTGGTAAGAGCCCATTTTAAGAATTAAAGCCCGGAGGTGAGATCACAGCCGATGTTAGGGCTGTATATACTCAGAATATGAACTGCCTGGCTGCTGTTTCCAGATGCAGTTAGCCACGCACACGATGCGTCCTCTCAATTGTTTCAGGCATGCTGGTAATTGTGGGATTAATTTGCAAGTAGGCTTGGAGGTACCTGAGTGTGTGTGTGTCTGACAGGAATGCTTATGTTCGTCTCACCTCCGAGCTCATTTGTAGTAATTGCGAAGGGATTCAAAGTGCCTATTTATAGAGTGTTTTGGAGAAATAAGCACTGTATTCATTAGCAGAAGTTTTGGCCAGAAGCTGCAAGAGCAAACCAGCAGACTTCAATGTTGATAAATTGCAGAGCAGTGTAACAGCATTGTTAAGTTCCTTTTGCAGTGACACGGGTCTCCTGAGTGAATCCGAGGGCTTCCTGAATGTTTTTCCTGGCACCTATGACTTAAAGCAATCACTTGCTTAATATGCCAGTTGGCAGATTTGCCTTGCCCTTGTGCTGGTTTTTGTTCACGAGGTTCAGTATGAAAGGTGAGTGGGCTTCCCAACAAAAGAGCACGAATGTAATTTACAGCCTTCAATCCAGAGACGGTATTTTAAAACGTTGTTATTCTCAAGGCAAATGAATTATTCTTACCCAACCAGCAGCAAGCTAAGTCTGGTATTTATAAAATGACCGCTGGGGTCTAGATCCTGTTTGCCTTGCTAAATCCACTCTTAGTCGCAACATGAATTCTGTGTTATTGATAAATATTTTCTCTTAGGAATTTTGTGCAGTATATTTTCTGGAAATTTCTACTGAAACCATTGATGACAACTACTATTGAAATCAATTATTCTCTTTCCCCTTGGGAAACTGCTGTAGAAAGCGAGGACTGACTTTTAAATTTATAGGAATGCTGAGGCAAGCTTGCCAATACTCAGTTTGTTTTCCAGTGCTGACCTTTAGATGCTGCTTTGTTTTCACTGCTTTTTTGGATTTTATTCTTACTTCTGAAATGACCCACGTCCTAAGTCCAAGGATTTAATAATCTTCAGCATTCAAATCTTTGCTACTACCACTAAGGGTGATGCAAACCGTTGCCTACATCAGTCTATCGATATTTTTTTCTCAGAAAACCAAGTCAAACACATAGTTGAAAAAAATCAAAAGAACTATGTTTGAGGAGATTATTTGTGATTATGACTTCTGTCCTCAAAATACAGGTAAAAGCTTTTTTTTTCTGAACTATAAAAGTGCTGTGCTGTGATTTAACACAGTAGTTCACCCTCTTTTGTTTCTCATACCTACAGTGCTTTTTAATTCATCACTGCAGCCACTTGACCATTCTCCCTCATGTGCTTTCTGGTGAATAAATAATTTCAACAAAATATGTAAGTCATTTATAAAATGATGCCATTCTTTTATTGGCATCATTAAAAGTTTAAAAATTTCAATTTTGCTGCCTGATCTCCCATTGCAATCCGTGCAATGGGTGTTAGATAGGATTATTATTATTTTTTAAAGCAGACTTGCTGCATAACTGAAGAGGTTTGTCTCAATGTATAGCAAAAAGTCTGAATATTGCAAAAAACCTCTTTTTCACAATTTATTCTATGCATATAAATGAACTTTGTGACTGCTAATGAGTTCAGGGCTAAAAAAAAGTTAATCTGCCCCAATTTACATACACGATTTCAGTGGATTATGACAAACCAAGTCAGGTGATGCACCTGGCAAGCTAACTGGCAGTCCTTACAGAAAACACACATTCCTAATATTATATTCCCTGTTTTCCATATTCTTCTGACTCCTTTTTGTTCTGTGTCTTTTTGCATGTTCATTTTGCAGGCTGCTTCTTGAGGAGAGCTTATTGTTTGGAGTCAAGGTGTTGTGGACACCTCCCTCAAGTTCTGAATTCTGCAGAAAATGGCCTTTTATGCTGTTTCTGACTAAGTGCTTTTAGGTGCAAAATCATCAACTTCATGTCTGGTTTAACAAATTACTTACAGTTTGAGAACTCTTTTTGCCAGGGAAGCACCAGATTTATTTTGTAGAGAAATCAATTGGTAATTTTAGTCAATCTTATTTTTAGGCAAGGTGTCTAGTGCCAACAGGGTCAGCATAGGACCTTTGTTCAGGTCCAGTGTCTGGCCTACACAATTTCTGCAAGCATCAGAGGGATCTTGAAGTCCCTCTACGTTTTACACAGCTGAAGCGAGGCCATATTAAAGTTATTTCATGTAAGCAAAAATATGATGTGCGCTTTGGTCTTGATTATGTGACACTGAATTACAACTGTGAAATGATGGCTGCAGAATGTCCAAATATGTCTAATAATCCTCTGGTCAATCCCCTTTTCTTTAAACAAAGCAGAGGGCAGATTTTTGTTCCCTTCCCCTAGTGTCCTCTAGTGCATATGACATTCAAACTTCTTCATGCCAACTGCTTCGAAACTTCAAGGTAATGTAACAAAATGCTTTACTGCCCACAGCACTTTACTTGTCAATGCTTTGCTCTTAAAAACAATAGAGATTTAGGAATGGTTGGCTTTTCACTGAGAGACTGTGATGTGAGGGTGTGAAATTACTGATGGAGATCACACTGGCAATTCACAGGGATATGCTTTCTACTGTATCAGATGCTGGACTTATGCCATAGCTTGGTGGCATATGATACCATGGGAGTTTTTTCTTAATAGCATCTAAGGCTGGGTCTGAACAATTCTGGTAATTAAATGTCCGAATTCGTTATAAAAGAGTAGGGCTTCGTGGCTGTGAGTCAAATGTGGGTACTCCAAATATCCTTCCTGGTCCTCATATTTCACAAAGCTCTGTAATGTTGTTTAACAACTCCCCATACAACCTTTCTGCCTGCTTCGTAAAGAATGATGAGGGGTTTTACAATTGCACTTTGCTCTGTTAATCTACATACAACTACATTTTTGGCAGATCAAATATTCTTCACTTTCATTCTTCGTGTGGCCGTTTGGCACCTACAAGATTGCTAAGGTAAACTCTGTAAGTGTGTAAGGATTCCTTGGGATGGAAGATAATATGGATATAGGATATGAAAACATCTTAGTTCTGTGCTTTAATGCATACGTGTGTTTTTAGAAGTTTCATAAAGGATGCTGAAATATGAACCGCCATTTCATTCTAACATGCACCTGAACTACAAGTTGTTGAATTGGCATCCATTATCTACCCCTTTTTAAAGTTTCCTTGAAATTCCTCCTCTGTTTTGTTAGTGTGAATATAAATCTCTAGGTTGTGAAAATTTTGTGAACCCAAAAGCTGAGAAAAACTGTCTGACAAGTATAATCCACTATTAGGTTATTCAAACTTGAGGCAAGCGTAGTGCCAAAGTGTTTGGTGACTACATGATTGTCTTTTGAGACAGCAGATTACCTCCACTCTACATATATTCCCCTGTTAACCAGGAAAATGAGGAAGTATTTAAAGTAATATATAAACATCACCTTAAGTGAGGGAATGTGCAATGAATGTAGGGGAAAACATAATGTGAAAGGTCCTAATCAGCATAGTGGCAATGTTAAATTACAGTAGATTAGTTGACGCTGCTACTGTTAACATCATGCTTTACCTTGTAGCGTTATTAAAACCTCTATGTAAGAGGTTGAGTTCCTGTGAATGCTGTAGTAAAAAGAAAGGTACCTCTGAAGGTAAAGGTGCTGAGACCTCTGTCATGTGCTCTCTATAAAAATGAGGAGAGCTTCTAAAGCTGCCAGAAACTTAAATTCTGTATGACTGTTGGCATAAGAAGACATTTTCATAGGCTGAAGATACTAAAATGAAGAAAGCTGCCCTGTTATTTATTATTACAAGTGATAGACAGCCAAGCACTTCTGCTATTTCACTGTGATTAAAAAAAAAAAAAAAAAAATCAGTTGTGGGGGCTAAATAGCTTAAGATGGAGAGGAGGCAAAGAAAGTAATAATTTCTTTGCAGTGCTGTGGTTTTATTAGTCCCAGCTGCAGTAGCTGACCAGCTGTGGATGTTATGAGGTGACGAGTCATACTCTTGGAAACTGTCCTTCTGTGTAACATTTAAATCCTGAGCTCTGCACTGTGATCCTTAGCATTTAACAGGTGTGGTTGTGTGTGGAATCCAGTATTTTTGTGAAAACAGTCTGTAGGGTGTAATGTTTTTATGCAGCATGGAATTATCAGCCAAATGTGTTTGCATGCAGCTAGTAAGAATGCACATCTAATGCTTTTCAAATGGTACTCCAATCATCTGCTTTAAATGATTAATAAGCACAAGCTGAAAATAGCACCGCATTTACCTAATGTTTGCATGATTATTTTTGTAAACATTTCATTCAAGCTTTCTCTGCCATCTTTTCCCAGCATTGTCAAAACAGAAATGTTGCTATTCTTGATTAGTTTTCCTCAGTTTGTTTGATCTTCATCATGACCCAGGGAGATGTAGCAGGGGAAAGCACCAGAAATGTTGATTCTTAGTTGACAGTGAGCATGTGGTTTAAAATCAAGTAAGAAACCAATCTAGGTATTTGCAGAATAGTTACAGGTTTCTAATTTTTTTTCCAGGGCTAGTAACTGAACTTGGTGAGAACTACAGGTCTGTATTTTGCTACTCAGCTTGTCCAAAAGCACTACAAAAATACGGTCACAGCTTCTCCTGGTTTTAAGTAAGTTAAAAATAGTTTTAAAAGATGTGGAGGGATTTGTACTTTTGTTATGTTGGCTGCCCTACTTTTTTGTTAAGTCCTTGCTGAGATAAGGTTAAGACTGGAATTTAAATGGCGTTAAGGAAGAAGCCACGATAGTAATCAGAATATAATTAACGGTGTATCAGCTCTCAAACAACCAGGGCTGGCCAACGCTGCTATTCACCAGTAACTGGTGGAAGATTTCCAATTTTCCAGATGAAATGCTACTGTGGTTTGCTGTAGCAGCGTTCAGGTGTGGTGTAGGAATCCTTTACACCAAACAAAAAAAAATCCATTCCATCTACCAGACATTTTTTTTCCCTGCTTTTTAAAAATTGGTCCTATATCAGTTCAGCTTTGGAGACCTTTGGTAACTGGTTTTAACGCTTATGGTGAAAGGATTGTATGGCTCAACAGAACTGTTATGAAATTTAATTTAAGTCTATGTGTAAAACTAGGAAGGTTTGGTTAAATATCCTCCGCTAACTACCGTTTTAGAGATGCCATCCTCTTTTTGCCAAAGTTATGAGGAAAAGTAGTATCTTTAAATCTATGTTGTGGTGTTTTTTGGACTAATTTTCTAGTACTGGAGTGTCAGTTCTTTGGATGGTGTAACATAGACCATCTGTGCATCCTACTTCCTTCCTAAAGTGAAAATATACGTACATTTTTCTACAGGTCCTGTGTCTCAGGGCGGGACTCTGCATCTCCCAGCATTAGGGTCAGGCCATCCCTTTGCGACTTCAGAGAATTCTGACTGAAAAGTGCTTTAACAAGGAAACAACAACAAAAAAAGAGGTGCTGTTGATAAGCCCTGGCTCGTGCCAGCCGTGCAGACATTCCCTCGCCCTGAGGCGGGGTCAGAGCTGCCCTCACCTGCCCGGCGGCTCCCGCCAGCGTCCCGACATCTTGCGAGCGCCCTCGGTGTGAGAGGCAAATCTTAACCTAGTAACTTAACAGTATAATATCGGGGAGGAGGGGGAAAGCGAGGCACGTCCCCAGCGGGCCCCCGCCTCAGAAGGCCTCTGCGCCAGCCCCAGCTGTCCTCCGCGGGGCTCTCGGCCCTGAGGGGTGCCTTGGGCGGGAAGCCAGGGCTGAGGCTCAGAGGTGGGGGCGCCGCTGCGCGCCCCCTGGAGCCCCGGCGGAGCTGGGCGCGGCGCCGGCCTCTCCCCACTGAGGGGAGCCGCAGCGCTGCCGGGGGAGGCGAAGCTCCGCTGGGGCCGACACCTCTGCGGGGAGGGGAGAGGCGCTGCCCGCCTCCCCCCGCTCCTCCCCAGGGCTTCCCCGCTCGCCACGGCCCCGCTAAGTCTGACGGAGCGTCGCCGCCGCCCACCGCAGCGCAGCGGCCCGGCGCAGGAGGGAGGCGCCGTGCGCGGCCCGACTCCCCGGGCGCCGCCGCTGAGGGGACAGCGGCCGCCTCCGCGCTCCTGTCGGCTCCTGTCGGCTCCGCTCGCCGGCTCAGGTAGGAGCGGGAGCCCGGCGCGGCCCGGCTCCGCCGGCGCAGAGGTGGGGGGGCTGTTGGGAGCGGCGACCCCCGGGGGCTGCCCCGCGCTGAGGTGACCTTGAGGCGCGGGGGGCGGCGGGGAAGCTCTGCCTTGGCGGCGATGGCCGGAGCCCGCCAGAGCCGAGCCCGCCAGAGCCAAGCCCGCTGCCGGAGGGTGCTCGTGGCAGCGGCTGGAGAAGGATGTTTTCGGGCTGTGAATGGAGATGGCTCTGCTGAGGGCTCGCTTTGCGGGACGGGAGGGCTGTGCGGCAGCCGCCTGCGCTGCCGCGGGGTAAAACCGCCTCGCACAACCCTTCGGTCTCCGTCCGTTTCAAGCCCGGCGGTGTCTTTAGTAACAGGCATAGAATAGGAGCGCGCAGGAGGCGGTGGGCGGGGGGGACCGCACTCTCCCGTACCCTGCCCGGGAAGCCCGAAGGCTGGGAGCGGGGTGGCGGCAGTGGAGCCCAGCGCTGGCCCGTCCGAGGCACAGCGGTCCCCACAGCACGGCGCCCGGTGGAAGCCGGAGCATCCCCGGGGAACGGGCTCTGGGCGCCACGTTTCAGAAGGTGATGCTCTTCTTAGGATTACTGATTTGAGAGGGTTAGAAGGAGATCTATGCCCCTCAGCCCTGCTCCTACGGGCTGGGATGTGCGAGGTGAAGAGCCGAGGGAAGGAGAAGCCCCTCGGGAGCGCCGCCGCCGTGTCCCCGGGCGAAAGCTCTCACCCAGCTCCTGTGCCTTCAGCCGAGCTCGGGCACGGCGGGGCTGGGGCTCGCTGCTGGGTTTTTTCCATTGGGGGAATTAAATCTGTTGTACAAGCAGTAGTTTTCAAAGCCTCGCAGTTCTCCAGCGAAGCGTTAAGAGTATGGCAGAGCCCGAGAAAAACTGCGGCGGGAGGTAACTTTCCCCCGGTCACTCAGTAAGCCACCGGCCGGGGTGCCCCTGGATGCGGCTGAGGTTCTGCTGGAGTCCCCATCGCCACCGCCTCTGCGCGAATGTCGTCAAGATGTGCGTTCCTATTGTCACTGAACATGATGGATTATTCTTCTAAAATTTTGCTTTGGAGCTTGTACTAGAAATGTGAAAGAAGCAACACTTCCAATATGTATCTTCGGCAGGCCTGTTGTATTGTCGATGGAGGAAATATCTTTAATTAAACTGTCAAAAAGTTCACTTCTGTGTATCTCTTGCTGGTCATTTTTGCTTGTATTTTTTCCCTCCTTCTTCTTGTGCTATTTTATCACATGACACCATCACATCCTAATCCTTTGCTAATACTTTATTTACTTTCTTTTTATTTAGAAGCGTATTTTGTAGTAAAGTGGTATTTGAGAAGCATGGATACCAAGATAAGGGGCTGGGAAGATAGGCAAGCTGAAAGCAGGGGTGTAGAATAGGACTTCACTGCTGCTGCAATTAACTGAAATGTAAGTTTATAAACAGTGGGAAAGTTGACACTTCTGTAACTCAACTCCTGGACCATAAAAAGAAGGGTTTTTTTAAAGAATACTGATATATTGCTGGTAGACACTGCAAGCCCTTAGTTATGCAAGCAGTTCTTTGAAACTGAGTGGCACTGCAAGCATATGGGCACGTTCGCAAGTAGCGCTTCGTCTCTGATCCTGTCCACTCATCTACACGTGACTAATTTTCATGTGGTGACCCAAATAGAATTCAGCATTTTCATGACTTTTATGAGAAGAAGCCATTGATTCTGTATGTCTGTGGGTCTTGCTAGTCAACTAGCTCAGTATTCTTTTTGATGACTTCATGATGTAATGTTGAGCTCCATTTTCAAAGTGAGCGTTGCTGTGTTCTTCCTAAAGCAAAATAATATGTATCAAATGGTCAATTTAGTATCAGTATTAGCATTTTCACTTTAACCTTTAATGGAGTGAATGCAGGGTACTCTGTTACCTTCAATTTGTTTTTTCTATTGTCACTAGTGTTGTCCTTAGTTCACATGCTATAAATCCAGGACCACAACCTCTTGATTATCTAGGCTATTGAGTGTGATATCGATCCAGATTTCTGGCATCTCTCTCTATCCAAACCATATCTTTTAACCATTCAGCTGCTGAGTTCCTGACTATGCTAAGTAAATTTTTCTGGTTTCTGACAGGTTCTATGGGAAGACAATGAGTGTACATATATGGTGTCCTGTAATGCTGTCACTTCAAAAGGATTAATTTTGGAGGAGTGCAATGGGGAGAGCGAATGGACCATTATAACAGCCAGTGGGTTTGGTTTTCTCAAATAGACATTTGGTGTTATTTGGGAAACCTCAGGGTACCCCTCCTGGCCTTTTGCATGGCTGCGAGGCTTAGCTATGTCCCATGCCCCATATGGGACACAACAGCACACCTCAGATAGGATTAGCTGCTGCTTTGTAGATAGCAGAGTCAAACCTGCTGTGCTTGGTTCTTTATCCTCTGTTAGCCAAGAATAAAGTACTGCAGATCACTTACCGTAGTAACTTTAGTGATGTGACTAGAAAGTAGGACCATTTGTCTGAATATAGGTAATTCCCTAGGTGCTAGCTTAGAGTTTATCTACATCATCAAATCCTGCATATTTGGGTTAGTTATCCAAAACTTAGAACAGGCAGTTAAAATTACAGCCAGTGAGGTTAAAAAGAAAATTCTGATACTCAGAATACCCCAAAACTCGCATTGTAGCTTCAGAATAGATGCACAGTGATGAATGCAGTTGGGGAAAAATAATCAGGCTGACCATGAGGAAAAAGCAGGGTAATTATGCAAGAGTTAAGTAATTGTTTTAGTGACAGTCTGATGGCAGACGATAGTGGAGGAGATAATTAGGAATGGGACAAATGTTTACATTTAAACAAAATTGTGTGGTTGCTGAAATCTTTTAAAATAAACATTTGAACAAAGTTCAAACTTCTGATGAAGCTTACTGTTGGAATGTGTGTGTCAGATATACTTAAGAGTTCTGTTTAAAACCAAAGCTTTACATATTGTGTATGCTGCCCAGTAAATGTTTGCAATTTGCAAAGTTCACGGTGGAGCTTGTTATCATTTGAAAGAAAAAAACGTAAAATCTACCTAAATAAAGACAAATGCAGATTATTTTAAGAGTAGAAGTGGCAAATGCAAAACGATTAAAGTCATCTGACAAGCAAAAATCTAGTCATGGGAAAGGAAAAGTGAGCATGAACAAGTGATGTTTAGGTGAAACAAGGTAATAGACTTGACTGATGAGTGGTGGAGTGTCTGAAATACATCTTGGTCTTAGTATATTAATGCTGCAAAATGATGCGTTAAATTAGAAAGGTTTATTTTTTTGCCATAGCCTACCCTGGAAAATGTTTAACTTCCCATAACTGGAGCTTATTTAGTACTAAAATATTTAGTTACATGGTAGTGAAATATTTCAATATTTCAGATTTCCATTTTATAGGTGTGACCAACTCTTTCACATGTATTTGCTCTAACGCAGTGTATCCCAAGTGATTTTCCTGGGTGCCCCATGTGCATCAGCACGGACCAAAGGTCCTTGTGTAAAAGGCCTTGTTTGCACATATTTTGAACCTTACATTCAGAATCCTTGAATATTTAGTAACTCACAAATAAAATAGCTGGTGTGCTGCACGGACGCCCTCAACACACTGGAATGTAAACCAAAAAGGCTTTAAATGTTTCTTGGAGGCAGAAGTTGCTACATATTTAGCACGTACAATAGGAAGTGTATTTTGGAGGGTTCACTGCATACCTTTAAGGGTGCAGAATAATACATCATTTCTGAAGAGCTTGAATTTCTTCAGTCTGAATGCTCAGGTCAGTGTCCCCATAGCCTCAATAGCAGTTCTCTTGTGGAAGCTTATTTATCTGCTTTTAGCTCTTTCTCTCCTCTGATCTAAAGGCCTCAAACCTGCTGGCAGATTTTAAACTCTTCCCCTCAGTCCTGTTTCAAGGCTGTATGTTCCCAGAACCACTCTGCTTCCAGAAGTTTCCAAATTTAGCGTGAAAGCAATGTTGTGGTGCCATTTCTGAACATCTGTGAAAGAGCAGCAACAGTGATGCTGCATACTAGGTAGTATGACTGTCGTTACACGTGAATTTTTGTTTGCACAATGAATTTATTTATTGTATGGTGGAATGCCTTTAAAACCCCTAGCACTGGGTTCTGAGACTGCTTGCTTTCATCGGTGCTTCCTGTGAACTTGGGTACTTTGTCCTGCCTGCATGAAGCAGTCTGATCATGTGTGCATTGTATGTATATATGGAAAACCTCACATGGGTTTGCAGGTTGTTTGTAATTGTTGGAGGGATGCGCTTTGGAGTTGTGAGACTGGACCGTGTTTCTCTCTCACACCCACTAAGCTTCACAGCATTTTGTCCTTGGATGTGCATTTCAGAGCTTTGTGTTCTTGCTTTGAATATAAAAGCTGTCTCTATCCAGCATTTATATTTCTAAGATTAAGACGTCATTAATTCTGTAGTGTTTGGGGAATTACCTTTAACCTAATTTATTTATTAACTTGCTTAAAATAACATATATTGAACTTCAAGAAAAGTTGTCTGAAATAAAATCATCCAGCAGGGATGAAGATTGCTTAAAAATATTGCAGTGTCTGATGTCCACCCCATATTGCATGTATCTATTCTTAAAATGCCTTCAGATTCAGGTGTTTTTCTGAGGAGTAGGAGTGCTGTTTTAGGTTTCTTTTTTGAGGCTAGCAGTGAGGCTAACACCTAAGGTATTCCCTTTGATACCTTGTTATGAGCAGGAGATACTTTTCAAGCTTCTGGATAGCTTTGCTGTGCCAAAGTCACAGTGTCACCTTGAATGTATTTGCTGATCCTGTGTATTCCGTCCTGCCTATTGAATAGCAGCTCCTCATCAGTGGAAGTTATTCCTAATGGGAAATCTTCCATCAGGGAAGATGGGAGTGCATTCACCAGAAAATGAAAGAGAGGCAGGCCCATGTATGAGACTATCCAGCATTTCAGGTTCTGTGATCTAGGTATTTTCTTGGTATTTTCAACCTTTTTATAATATTGTTATTTATTTAAAGAGGAGAATCATGTTTAAGGGGATTGAAATAATAGGAGTTTTTGTTTTCAGGGAATGGTCTCTGTAAAGCAAACTGGAAGTTCCCAATAGGTTGATGGGTTCATAGAAAGTATTCTAATAGGTGCCTTAGCATGTTTTTAAGGAGCAGTATTGAATGAGTTGTGATAATCAGAAAAATGTTCTTTGTTATTATCAGATTTTTTAGGAATTCTGTTGGTAGCAATAACTGAAACCAGAGGTAACTCTGGTTCATTAAAAAAATAGTATTTTTAAAATTTATTGTCATCTGAGGAAATGGATCGTTGCATTGTTAGGTGCTGGCCTACAGTTGCAGTAAAAGCAAAATGGTAGTTTTAAGAAAAAACTTACATAAGAAAAAATAATTGGTGATATTAGGTGTCTATACAGCTGCTTTGCTGCGTTGAACGTGTAGTTTTAAGTTCAAATGCAGTTATAATACATTGCTCTAGTCCATAAAATCTACCATGTGCACCAGCATTTTTCTAATGCGTCAAGTATTTTACTAGCTTACAGTCAGTTTTTGTGGATTAAAAATAGAAGACTGGCATGAGTTTTGGCCTATTAATAGTAGAAAGAAATTATATGAAGACAAAATGTCGAAATTTTATCTGGAAAAGATCTAGTCCTCGTTACTGGGTTTTTCTTAATGACAATAAGTACCACGTGTCCAAAAGAGCTGACAAAAACTAGGCCCATTTTTGGTTAAGCATGCAGATGACACAAGACTCAGTCTGGAAGAGGTAGAATGATTTTTCTTGGAAGATTAAATACTCTGAAGCATTAATGTGTTGCACGCTGTAGCCCTGCTGATTGTGTGTCAAGTGCTAAAGAATTTCAGAGCAATAGGAACAAGAAAATGCCATTATGGCCTGTGAGGGTTGGTGTTAATAGGTCTGTTTCCTCCAGAAGATACAGTAGTATGTTGCTTTTTGTGTGACCCAGCAGTGGTCCTGTCATATTTTTTCTTGGCACTGGTAACATTTATTGCTCCCCAGCTAAATAAAATGACAAGACAGAGTTGCATTTACTGTGAATTTTCATGTCTTTTTTTTTTTTTAGCCCACCTCCTTTTTCTGACTCAGGTTTTGCAAGTTTCTGGACAGTAGAGAAAAATGGAAAGGTCACCTTGTGTGCGACGCACCTGTCATACATCCTGGCATGAGATGTGCCTTTTCTTAAAAAATACCATTATACTGTCTGTTCCTTATGGTCTACAGTGGCTTCCAGATCTCTGCAGCCAAACTCAGCTTATCTCTATTTTATATTTTTGCTTGATTTCTAGATTTGACTTGATCTGCTTGTAGTTTACTTTTCAACAAGTTCTTAAATAAGTTCTATTTTGAATTTTCATCTTGGCTGGTTGTGGACTGAAGGTGATATGAACCCTACCTGCTTACTTCACAAATATTTTTCTTTACTGAAGTGTGTTAGTACGTACAGCCAGCTGTGAGATGTATTTGTGCAGTGTGCCATGTTAAATTGCATTCCATTTACAGTGGAGTAACCACTTTTAATTTGTGTGGTGGTTTTGTTGGTTCTATTAAGAAACTGTGCACCTACTAATCTACAATTTCTTATCAACCTCCTGCTAAGCTGTGATTTCCTATCAGTCCTTGCAGTCCCATGAAAATACCATGTTGGGCAGTTACTGAAAACCTTAATGTAGCCAGGATAAATTGCTTAGATAACTTTGTTTTCCTTCTTCAGTAGGTTGGTTACCATATCAGAAAGGACATTTCATTAGTTTGACATTTTGATTATTTTCAGGCACTTAATCCTTCATGTGCTTACCTGATGTTTGAACTTGTTTCAGCTTCTGACTTGGTATGAAAGGGTGGTGGATTGGTTTGCAGTTTCTTGACTGAGACTCGCTTCTCCTTTTGACGTTAGATACTGTGTTTGCCTCTCCACAGCCCTTTGGGAGCTTTACCCTTCCTTTGTGCATTATTGAATATAATAGCTAATGTTTGGGGATGGCTTTAGGTAATTCCTGAAGCACTCTGCAGTGAACTTCATCATTATCAAATGGAGTATGTCTGGCTTCTTTCAATATTTTTTGGCCTGTTCCTTTTTTCTTCAGGTCTGTGGTCCTGTCTTCTTGGCAAAAAATCACTTTAGAAAATTTTTTGCTTTTCATTATCCTTTAGATGGAGACATTAAAAGAATATCAATACTTCATCTTTCTCTTAACCATCTGTTATTTTCTCTCCTTTCCCATTAAATCCTAGAGCCTTTGCTTATCTTTACCTCCTGCTTACTTCTGTTGTATTTATGGATCCTCTTCCTATTGTCTTTTTATGTCCCTCATTAGTTGTTGATCCTTTTGTGTGTTGGCTCCTCTGGATCATGCCCAAGATGTTTCTGCCATTCTTTTCTACTTGCTCTTTGTTAAATGCTCTTGTTTCACCTTTTGTACAATCTCTTCTGATAGTCAAAGCCTTTAAAGACTCTGGATGTAACAGTAATAGCCTCTTACAATGGTTTCTGTATTTCCTCTGCACTGAGATAATCTGTCGCACTATTTTATACAGCCTTTGTCGATTCCTGTCACTCTTCCTGAACTCCTTGGTTGTCTCTTCAAGAGATCTTTCAAATCATTTGGCTGAGTTTGCTGAAGTTGCTGCCTCAAATTCCACTTCTTTTTTTGTGCTTCTTTCACATCTACCTTTCAATCTGCTACTGAATCTCTTGAATTGTGATAACTCTTACTTGAAATGTATTGCTGCCCTTAAAATCTCACCCAGTGCTTTCCTATTAATCAGAATAAAATACAACTGCAGCGTTAGTAACATCTTCTGTGTTCATACCTTCATCTTGTTAGCACAGCTCCACCTTGATAATAGAATGGTTCCCCCTCAAGGGAGCTGCATGAAAAGATTAAAAACATACAGGTTTGTGATGACTGTGGCATGGGATGGGGAAGCTAAGACTGTTTTTACTTGCTTTGTTAGGGGACATTTTCTGCCTCCAGACAAGTTGCTTGCCTTTATTGGGCTGCTGTATCAGATTAATAATTAAATTGCCACAGTATGCACCTAACCTGCCTGTTTCAAGGGTTAATTCATCACTGCTTGTAAAGCTACTGAGAATTTGGATAGAAAATACTGTTTTAAGTGCAAAGCACTGTTTGTATCTGCAAGATATTTCTAATGTGGTTCAAAAAGAGTATTAAAGCCACTGAGAAGTGAAGTGTGGCAGGTTCTACGTATACGTGACTAACCCAGACTCTTCCCTATGTGAAAACATCATGGTTTTCTGTGTTCTTGCAGGCACTGTTCTGAGAACCAGTGCATTTCAAGTGGAAGAACCTGCCTAGAACAGAATATGCTTTCAGTTAGAATTTCATCCTGCTCTAGGGAGGGAATATCACATTTGTAAACTTAGCACTAAGTGTTGCATTGTTGTCAAGAGACCATTTCCAAGTAACATTTATGGCCTCGTTGTCAAATAAGTTATAGGTAACGCAGTAGAAGTATTGAATGTATTAAGGGCAGGATTTTTAAAAAGGCAGGAATGAAAGCCAAATGGAATTTTAAGTCCTGTTGGCTTGTCAGTGGGACTTGATCATCTATAAATTGGATGTTTTTGAAAATTGCACTCTAAATTGGTGACTAATAGAGGTCTTCCCATGATAATGGTATAAAAAGCTTATAAGTTACCATTAATAATTCAACTGAAGATTATTGGAGTCTGATTCATTACCTCCTGAAAATGCTGAAAAGTTTCTCTCATTGATTTGAGTGGCTTTGGGTTATGTTGTTCAGGCACTCTGATGAAATAATGTGCTTTTGGGGGGATCATTTTGCCCCTTATGTGCCTGGGTAGCTGGAGTTGAAAGCCATAAATGATGGGGTACGGTGCATGATGGAGTCTTCTTTGATGCTGCTTCTGTGTAAGTATTTACAAGTATGTATAAGATCCTAAGCACAGAAAGAATCGGGCAGGGTGAGTTTCTCTCTGCCAGCTTTCCATAGCAAAGGCTCAGCGGTGGATTTCCTTGGGAAGGGAAGTGGGAGGTGAGCTCCGCAATAGCTGTTACCGCTGTGCAGCACGGGCTCTGCATCAAACGAAACAGCAGCAGTGCCCTGCCTTCCCTCCCAGCCTCCCTCCATCAGTGCACAGGCACGTCCGATGCTGCAGCCTTTGCTGTTACGCATCACTGAGAAGCTGACTGTTTTCATCAGTCCTTCTCTTTGTGTTTTACTGTCCGCCTCTTTCCTTCTACTGCTTTCCATTCTCAGAATGTATCAAGATGAATCTTTTCCCTTTAAACCATTCGATTTCCTGAAGAGTCTTATGTTTGATATTGCTTTGAATGTAAATGTGCCTTTTACAGCTGTTTTAAATGAGGGATGTCAACTGAACCTACCAGTTTTATCCAATCTGATTTTCAAGCATCCCAGAAGCACAGCACTGCCTTTGAAAAATTTGTGTGTAAGTATAAAAATAGAAAACCTGTGTATGTGTTGGTAGGGGACACAAAATCTATAAAAGAACAAGTGGATCACTGATGTCATTAATAAAGCAGACATAATATTTAGAGGTCTTAGGGAGATGTGGAATTTTTATTATCAATATCTGTGAAAAGAGACTGGTTAATGAAAACAAAGATTTGTGAAATAATTTTCATTAACACTGAAATATGAACTGATAGGTCCAAATCCCTTTGCAGTGGAAAGAAATACTGTTCTAAATGAAAATATAGAGGTGCTGGTGTTGAACTGGAAGTCACTTGGGAATAGTTTTTCTTCTCACACCACCACACAGTGCCTGTTAGCAGTCTGCCTCTGCAGCAGCGATGGGTGTACGGCACTGATGTCTTTTCAAGTTGAATAAAATTCTGCTTCAGACATGACCCTGCCTGAGTTTCTCAGTGGAACAGAGTGTTGCACGCTGATGAACACTTGGAGGAATTGAAACAAACACTCATGGGTGTCTATGATAGTGTTTAGTTCCTATAGGAAAGCTTTCTTCAGCGTGGGGGGCAGGGGGCTTTTTCAACCTGTTTTTATGTATGACTTATGGCTTCAAAACTTTCCTATCATTCAGCCTTTTTTCTTTTTTTTTTTTTTTGGGCATATTTTGGTGTAAATATGGCAAAAGAAAGATGAGGTTGGTGGAGTTTATGATATCCATTCTGATTTTAAACATATGACTTCTGGAAGAAAATTGTAGCTCTAAATGCTTTGCTGTGTGAGGGGAAGGTTTATAGAAGGAAAAGCCATAGGATGACTGTAAGTGTTGAACAATAAAACTGGAACAAAAAGCTTTCTATAAATAGTAGCATGGTCCCAGTTCAGTGAAGTACTTAAGCATATGCCTAAATCCCTCCTTGTTCAACAAAGCACTTACATGTGCATTTGAATTCTGCTGAAATAAAGCATTAAACATCAGGCTCAAGTGCTTTGTTGAATTAGGGGCTGTATCTACCCAGACAGACCTGAAGAGAAGGGTGGTTTTCTTCATGGGAAAATGGTATGCTGCAGGTCTTTGTGGCATGCTATTTTCTATGAAATCTGACATTATGCACTGACAAATTAACTTGCAGAACTATTGGACATTAAAGTATTAGAGAGTAATTGTGTTCTGATGTTCCAAAAATTGTGTTCTTTTGTTATTTGCAAATGGGTCAGACTTAATGATAGCTGCTGCCTTTGTAACAATACACATGTATCATCTACCAAAGTGAATTTCCAGTTTCTTAGCAGAACTAATACAATGAGCATTTTCCTCATGGCATCAGTGAAGCAGTGTGTACTCAGGAATTCAAAGCATGGGCTTCTTGACCCAGGTACCCCAGTTAGCACACTGTCAAGGAGTTTTCAAATACATGTAAAGACCATTTTGGTCCTCAGTTTTGGAGTTACATGTTACAAAAGCTTAATTTCCCAGAAAATATTTAGCACTTTTTTTTTAAAAAAAAAGAAATCTAGGTAACCATTTCAATTTCTCAAAGTATTACCTTTGAAACTATTCTACAGGGATTCTAACTATTTTTAGTCCTTTTGTCTCAAAAGGTTCCACATAATGTTACCAATGGTTGTGATGGCTGGATGGATTGATCAGAAGGTGATACTTAAAAAGTGTGTCTCAATCAGGCTTAAATGATGAAAATACAACACATCCTGCTTTTTTTTTTAGAACATGGACAAATACAGCTAACCAGACAATTTTTTTCATTAGTAGGAGTAAGAAGGTTATAAGATTTATTTTTCCATTGGGGTGGAAGCCTCAACGTGTCACTCCCTTACCAGGGATTCTGAGGTACAGACCTGGCTTCTGAGAAATCTGCTCTGAGTCCCTGCTCTGATTGACAGCACATCTTTCTCAGATCACTCAGAATTAATCAGACCCAGGATTCCCCAAATGCATTTCAGTATATTAGTTATGAGAGTCACCTTTCCAGCTAGGATACCTTTTTTATTTTTCTTTCCTGTGGATATCTGTGTGAAATAGGTAGGTACTGAGCAGCCAGACTTCATAAAATGTGAAGTTTTGACCAAAAAATGTTCTGATGTTTAAATGAGACAGAATTATCATGGTCATTCAGAGGGTATGTATGTGGCAAGTGGATCTAGAAGACCATTTTCCAACCTAGACTTTGAAGTACTGGGACACTTTAAAAAGAAGTCTGTAGACCCGAGTCATACTTAGTGCTAATTGCCTATCAATCACTGCCATTTGCTTTGTTTACCTCACTGTTTTTCTGTTGAGCAGATCTATGTACCCGTTTTGTGTGTGCGCATTAAGTCCCCTTCGGGAAAGGCACACTGTAAGAATGGTTAATTCCAATGTTACACGTTTGAGCTGATTAAAGAAATTCTAATCTGGATCTTTACCTAGGAAGTTATAAAGGAGTTTCATAATTTAAACCAGACCAAGTCTATAAAGTCACAATAAACTCATGCAAATCTCCCTAGTGTAATAAAGTAGAAATATTTCAATTCTATAATTAAAAACATCCCTCTGTACATATTGGTCCCTTGTTGCTTTACATTATATTTGATTAGAGCAGGTCTAGCTCTGAAGAAGTGCCATTCTGGTCTGATTCAGAGGTCAACTGTTACAAATCGTGGTTAATGCCATAAAGTTCTCTTACTTGGTGTGCTGCATGTGGCACTTTATGTTACACAAAATGAGCTTTCTGCTTTGAACTTCATACTGTGTGAATGGCAGTTTCTGTAGCAAGGATCAAAATATCTATTAGAAGCTATCAAAACACAACAATCAGTCTGTAGAATGACATACAACTTCTGGTAAGATTAATGATGTTACACGGTGTGATGTAATTAAGCAGGTTGGTAGATCAGAAACTGGTGAGCTGGTCGCTGTGAAATACACAGACTGAATGTCTCCCGGTAGGATACTGCTCTAGGAATAACAGGTCAGATTGGAAGTAAACCAACAGAGCCATGATTTAATGCTGAACTGCACGTGTAGGGAAGCAAACCCGTTTTGCAAAACGCCAGTCTCTAGCTCCTCTTCAAAACACTGAAGTTCAGCATTTTTAATGAAATGTTGAGGAGCTGCTTTGTTAAGGGAGCGTGGCAAAGAAATTCTTTCATTATTGCATCCAGTGATGGTCCCTGAGGCATTTAAATCTTGCCTCCAGGAGAAAGGAAAGTATTTTTAGCTATATATCAAGTACCGTTACTGATTTTAATTACAAAAATCTTATAATTTGTGTTTAAAAAAACAACAAAGAAACTGATTCACCTGTTCTATTAGGAAAACAAAAATTCCTTTTTTCTGAGACAGGATTTTGTTAGATGATAGAGGATGTTGTGAGTAAACTTGAACAAAATTATCATGGCTATTGCATGTTGGTTTTAGCTAAAGAAAGGAAACTGTAGTGAGGAACCATGAACAGTAACTTTTTCCTTTGCAAACCCTTCTGTGCATTTCTCTGCAGAGAGCTTTCAACAGATTTTAACCTAAGCAGGGCTTCATCAGCTGGATATATTCTCTTCTCTCCCTTCCTCCACCTCCTTGGGAAATTGAAATAAAATTGCATTGTGCAGCAGATTAGTAGAGAGTTGAGTAATCAACTTGCCGAGGCAGTGATGACCTGGAAGCTCGGTTCTAAGTTCCCCCTTCCCCCAATCCAGTACTGTGGCTTTTCCCTAGATGCTTCCTTTCTGTTTGAGATGACCGACCAGTGAATATGGAAGCACATGTACAAGTGTGTGCATAGGAATATGAGAGTAAGATTGTAATAGGGGAGAAAAAAATGTATCTGTCAACTCAGAGCAATTTATATTCTCATTCCAAATTCTTTCTGAAGGTGGAAGGCAGGTTTCCTTCAGCTACGTTCATCTGTCAGCTACCCGGTGTCTGTGATGGCCTCACACTTTAACAGGCTGGGATTGATGGCATCTTTTTGTATTCACTTTTCTCATTCCTATGCAGCAGGATTGTAGATGTTCAAAGGCACGGTAACAGTGGCCAAAATATCTTTGTTCTGAGCAACTCAGAATATTGTAAAGTTGGGAGGTTTTTTCTCTTTATTTTTTCACCTGTTATCCAAGATGCTTTTTAGCACCATAAAGGTTGGTAGAAATTGAAATTCTTTGAAGTTTAGTCAACCTGTGGTAATCTTTGCCATATTCACAGGAATAACAAAACATTATATGTTATTTATATGAATAGTTGGTTGAGATCACAGTAAGGTAAAGGCTTATGTTTAAACACAGAATACATTAAAAATATACTTCAAAGGACACTTATTAATATACATTATCATATCTCAGCTTTCTGAGGGACAAATAACTTTTCATGTATGTAGAAGTAAGAATTACAAGGAACTTCTGTGAGGTGCTTTCTATGGATAAACATTAGTGAAACTGCCCATCTGTAGATAGTAAGGAAAGGTGCAGGCTGAAGAGACCATGTTCAGTGAGGATGGTGCTAGAATTCTGTAGCAAGTGGGGTGCTGAAGAGGGATGCTTTTTATAGATGAGTATTTGGCTGTGATGATAGAGACAGGCTATGAAAGTAATTAATTTAATTTTCTGTTTCTGGCACAAGGTTTTCTGTGCATCAGTTCAATAATATTTGATCATTTCCTTACAAGTGGTGGTTCCTGGAGTCAGATAGTATTGCAAAAATGACCTTTTGTTTCTTTTTCACTCTACTTTTTTATTTTTAATTTTTAAAAAAAGCCTCCAGAATTGTACAGGAAAAAAAAAAAAAAAGAAGCCCCAAATATTAATTTAAAAAGAAACAGAGTCCCCATTTTTCTTTTGCCTACTTCCTTGCTTTCAAAGGGAACGACCTGATTATGATTTTTTAAATTTCTTGGTGGTGATGTCTACGAGAGAATTCTGGGGCTGCTTTGGAAGCCAGTTCTCTGCTACAGTAGTCAGCACTAATACAGATGCCTGAAAGTCCTTGTGTGTAACATTGCCCTTTTAATGTTCAATTGAGAGTGTAAAATAGCATTTAAACTCACTGGGGCGGGAAGTGCATATCAAATGTCATATCGAGTTGCCAGCAGGTTTACAGGCACAGAATCATTTAATGAACTTGAGAAAAGTGCCTGAAAATGAAGAAAGTACGTGTTAAGTTTAAGCCTCAATATGCTCTGTGGTGCCATTTTACTAGAACAGATTACAGAAATCAAGTAGGAGCACTCAGCATTTTTCTGTTCCTTATTTTTTTTATTTTAAAGACCTCTTTCCTCTGGGAATTAAATCCAGTTTCTGTTAAATAAGCTCAACATGTCAAAACACCATGAATAAGGCATTATTGTCACCTATGTTATTTGAATTCCAGTGTAGTTAAGGTGAGTAGAAATTGAGGTGAGAATAAACCCTCCAAACAGTAATTCTGATGGCAGACTTAAGAAGGTTCATCTCTGCTGGTAGGCTAATTTTCAAAAATAGTTGACTTAAACAAAAGACTTTTTAAGGAACACAAAGGCTGTACAATTAGGTAGTTCCACATTAGGATATTCTATAATCTCACTTCTCTGGGCAGCCTCTAGAGTGGATGGGATGCCGTCTGAACTGGTTCCTCGCCATGGTGTGGCTGGCCTTTCTCTACTCCTGTGCTGCAAATAAGACCTGTACCTCTCCAGCCAGTGGAGTTCCATGCATTGTGTGCATCTTCACTGTGACAAGTTTCAACTCCAATGACTGGGTGAGGTGAATGACAGCATAAGAAATTAATGTTATTGCCAGGATTCTTGAAATCTTTCCAGGATGTTGAAAATTTTTGAAACTGAGAAGGATAAAAGGAAGAGGCAGCTGATGAGGCAAAACCTTCACCCACGCAGAAGCAGAGGGCAGTAGTGCTTTATCTGCAGGTTTTGTGTGTTGTTTTTCTTCCCTCTAGCACTCAAGATGGGTAACTGGGTCGAGTCCTCTGTGGCAAACAGACCTGAAATCTCTGTGTCTGGCCCACTACCCAGTCTGTGTGCCTAGGCTTACTTTGGGTATGGCTTTCCATTTCTAGAGTGTTCTGTATGCTGTAGGCAAACGCAGGTAAAAGCAAATTCATAATGGCATTTGAATTGGGTGGGCATGCTCATTCTTGGGATATTTCCTCACTGTTTACCTGCTTTTGCATTTCTGACAGTTTGGTGGTTTACTCCAGCAGAAGTGTTTTGTTAATCTGAACCTTCTCACGTCGCCATCAGTGGGACAACAGGAGGAGAATATACAGCATAAAAAAAAATCTATTGCTTTCTAATTACATTAGAGAAATTAAAAGTAATATGAATAAATGTTATTTTCTAGAGATGATTAGTGCATCAAATATACAATAGGCAAAATAGTCATCTGAAAATAAGCAGTGTTACCAAGGGCAATAAGACTGCTAGGCAGAGACATTAGTAGTGTGTGGCAAACCCACATTTTAATTTCAAATGGCTTTTAGGAAACATCAGTATGTTACTCTTCTTTTGCCTACCCTTCTGATGATACAACCTTTTGTAGTAGAGGAAAACAGTTATTCTAGAAGAGTAGAGCAGAAACAGTAATTAAGGCTGAATGCAAAATTCTAAGCTATTGAATATATATTAAAAAAATGCCAATACGTTTTAGTTCTAATGGTAATCTAGTCTCTGAGTCCATTCAGATGGACAGCCTGTTGCTCCTTCCTTAACATGTCTTACAAAAAATGAGCATTATTTTCAACTTCTGCTTTTCAGTGTTTATCAAGAACCTTTAATTTTCAGTTAAATTCTTCTTTAGCTGTTTTGAAAGATGAGTTATAAACATTCCTAAAATGTAATTATAGACAAATTTCAGTGCAGTATAAATAAATGCTTTTGACCATAGACACAAGAATTCTCCATGGAGTCACTTGGGGTGTGTGTGTAAACTATAAAACTCATTTTCTGCTGAGTAAGAGCAACTGGCTTGAAAGTGCAACCAGTGCAAATGAAGTACCTGGCTTTAGGGATTGTTACACATCTGTTGGTGAGTTTTAGCAGAGATGGTAACCTTAGTTTTGGTTAGCACTGCTCATGTCACGTTGTTATCCCCACATCAATGATTCAAAATGTTTTGGTCATGGTAAAATTTAGAAACGCCAAGTTTTAAAGTCAGTGGTGTGACTGAGAGGAATAATTACTTGCAAACAAGTCAAAAGCCTTATGAATTGCAGTTGCCAGGACAGGTCTGTGCTTTTTGAAGAGTTACTGTGTATTAATTACTGACAATTCATGCATGAAAGAATCAGGAGAGCCTAAAAATTGATGTGTTCTGTCTGTCTCTCACCTGATTTGTCTGCACTGTTTGATCTGGTTTACCGTGCTCTTTGATTTAGCAAAGATAAGCATGTGTGCACACAAACACAGCATCATTTAATTACAACTGGGACTGAAGGGTGAATGTGTGCATGTACACAGACACACACGTGCTGCCCTCAGTATCGTTTAATGATCACCCAAAGCAGCCTTTCTGTTTTTGGGACCCTGGGGCACAAAAGGAATGGTTTCTTCTCTTTGTTTGTTTTAGAGGCAGTAGGCTAAGTATTTCTCTGAAAGATGTCATTTCAGGTCTGACTACTGAAGAGAACATAGAAACACAGTAGAAATTACTCTAAAAATTAGAAATACAGGACACTTTGTTGACATTCAAATATTTTGTATCATATGAGATTGTTTTGTGTATCTGCGTTGTATCTTGCTAATACACTTGACATTTACATATACAGCACAACACAGAAAAACTTGATATAGATGCTGTAGAAATAAGTATTTATTCTTTGCACGTGGACACAGATTTATGGGGTTTGGGTTTTTTTTTTGTTTTGTTTTCTTGGTTGTTTCAATTTTCCTATTTTTCTTACAAAGATATTAACAGTAAGAATTTATGAATTGAAATTAGCAGGGTGCCTTGGCTGCATATAATAACATTTAAAATTTTTAAAACCTTCTTTTCCTCTAATGGCACTCTTTGTTTCCAGCAGCTTTTACTGACTGCCCTTAAGAAATAATACTAGTGAAGTTGGTGTAAAATGGTACAAAGGCTGAATTTCACACAAATTCATAAAAAGAAGTTCAGAGCAGGCCTGTCTTCTTCCCAGTTCCTAAGGTATTGCTTTTATAAAAGGTTTCAGTTATTTATCTTAATTAATATTTATCTTAAGCTTAATGGGGCAGTGTATCCTTACAACTGGTTGTAAGAAATGAGGCCTGAAAATACTTGATAAAATATCCTATTGGAAAAGTTAAAATTAACCTCAGAACTTACTATTTTTCTGTCTTTGATATCAGCTCCCCAGGAAGGAGAGACAAATGAGCTGACAGCTCAACAGTTTCCTCCCAAGGCATCTTTATTTTATTTTGGATCTATCTGTTCATGTGTTTACAATCAGGATGCTGAGTCAGCCTCAGCTACACATTATTTGGATCATTCAGGTGGGTAGAGACCTCTCTCAGTTTACCAGTAAATAGATGTTGAAAGAAGAGAACTAAAAATAAGATTAAAAAGTGATCACTAATTGGCATCCTGTTGGTTGGCTCAGCAGGAGACCACTGAAACAGAAATAATATTTATGCAGTGCCCGGGCACCATCGTAATAAAAATGAATAATGACTGAGCTGCTTTCTCATCCTTGGAAGTGGTCCTTCCACTTCTGGCTTGGAAGCATGTTTGTGTAACAACTGCCCTCTGGGGTATACCTCTTCTGTAAGTAAGTAATAGACTTCAAGCTGCACAACTTTTTATCCTCACTGAAATATTAATTATTTTTAACATTCCAAACTACGCACAGAGGAGTCAAAGTACAAATGCTAATTGTTGAGGAAGGGAGGAGACTGTAAGAGAAGACTTCATAAGTTGCTATACAAAGCAAACCCTGCAATTTTGGTTATTTTTTCTGTCTCTTTCTTAAGTATTTCTTTGCCCCATGCTTTTTCTGTTTGCCTAGGTACCAGCTTAGAGGCAGGGTCCTGTTGATGCTATCAAAGGGTGTCAATTGCCCATATTTTCCCAGAGGAAGCTGTGAAGCCTTACTATTTCACCTGTCAATTCTTTCAGCATTTAGGAACAGCAGGACTTAGGAATGAAAGTCCTCTGCCATATTTATCCCTGCTGAAGTTTTGGGTTTGGCTTAGAGAAGGTGGACATACTTGAGTCTGAAAGATACCTCTTGGCTATACCTGCCAGCATAGCTATCAACTCATGGTCATGTCCTGACGTTAATTGTGTGGGCACCTATAGCGTAAGAATCCTAACTGATGATTTTCCCCAGCTATGAGGAGCACACTTGCATTCCACACTGGACTAAAATCACTGTGAATTATTGCTGAGCTGAAGTTGGTAAATTTAGTTTGCTTTCATATTCTTAGTGGCTGAACCCAATATTTTGCAAGAAACAAAACCAGAATTGAACTGAAACAGCTATTAGAGGATTATTGGCAAAATAATCTATAAAGCTTTGCTTTTCAGCCTAAAATATTTGCCAGATCAATTAAAACTAAATGTTTTCCAGATATTCTTAAAATTAGGTGATTTTTGAAATGAAAACGTAACATTATAAAAATATTTTAACATGAAATGTTAAATTGTCCAAAAATAAGTATTTCACTTTGACTTCAAAATGAGATGTTTTATATTCCAAAGCTTGTGCTCTCACATTTTTTCCAGCTTAGCATCTTGGTCAAATATGACTTCCAATAATAATTACTTTTAGTCATGACCTCTTTCTCCTACTCCTGCACTCCCCAGCTATCCCCGACACCCTTAATTTTCCTGGCAGCTTACTGGCTGTGTTACCAATCCCATGGACTTCTGCAAAATATTCCTCTGCTACCTGAATGTCATTTGGAGGAATGACATGCTCTTTTACTGAGGTTTCCAATAGACTGTGGTTTCACTGGTTTCTCCAGAAAACTCAGTCCATATACTTCCAGAATGGAAGCATTATAAGTGATACGGATAAGGCTCTCCCTAAGTACCAAAAGCAGGAGAATAGAAAGTGTCTGTATCTGTTCATATTCTAATTCTCAAAATGGATTAAAAAGCTAAAGCATGCATTATTTTTAGGCTCATCAAGAAACGTACACATCCATAATTCAGAATAGAGTAGAACCATGCTCTGTGCCAGTGGCTTTCATCTGAAATAAATGTACCTATTCCTTCACCCAAAGCATTTCCCACCACCTGATTATTGCAGTAGCTGTACAGTTTATGCTGTTATATCATGTGTGTAGTAAAAGCAACACGTGTGCTGTTATCTGATGAGTAGTCTAAGAGCTTTTTTGTTTGCTTGCTTGCTGTAATTATTAGAGATTGTTGTAGCCTTGGCTTTAAATAGTTTAGCTTGGGAAAAAGCATTTCATGAGGAGTTACTGAAATCAAATTTCAGGCAGGGCGATAGCAGCGCAGATAGAGTATACGAAAAGGTGCCATATAGAGCTGTTAGTCATCCCTCAGTACAGCAGTGACTGTGTTGCTCAGTGGCATTTCCTGTCATTTGCTCTGAAGACTTCTGTGTATCTGTTAATCATCGTTCCTAGTTTTAAATGCAAAGTCTCTCTGCTTTGATCTTCTAGCTCTCCCGCAGCCCTGCCTAACCTAGCTGTTAGGCAGGCTTTTTCAGAGGCCAAATATTACTTGTCAAAAAATCCAGAGAAAATGTCTGCCCACAAATTTCTTATTTGCATATTCATCTGGGCATATTCCTGGCTCAGACTTGGCTTTTCTTTCTTTTCCTGCCATTAAAAGCTTCTGCTGAGCAATGAGCTCATTGCAGCACTTTTCCTCCCTCCATTTCTTCTGGAGAAGAACTGCCTGTGTAAATCACTGAAATGGCATCACTGATTGCCACAGTCTTGTAATGTAGCTGGAACCCTAACAATGATTCATCTTTGGATTGGCTCAAGGTCTCCATATGTGAAAGAAAGGAGAAATAGTTTGAATTATATAGAGAAAGTTTTGCTGTGAATCCTCAAGTCCACTAACTAATGGTTGTAAATGATCAATATTGTCTTTTGTGGTTTTTCATCCAGCTATCCAATTAACTTTGTCTCCCAATGAGGCACAGGAAAAATAAGACTAGAGTTGTGCTGGTACATTCATACCCTGCAGGTATGTTTTACCAATATCCAAAAGAAAAAGGATTTTTTTTTCAAATTTGAACTCTCACAACAACAGCAGCAAGGGATAAATGACTTGACTAGAAGATTGAATTAGAATTTTCTCCAGTAAATGTTTTTCGAACACCTCTAAGCCTAACAGAGAGGAGGAACAAATACCAGCTCCATCAGATAGTCCACAGGATGCTGTGGTAAAAGGCCTGTATGATTACCTGTATGTTGGAAGGTAATGACAGACTAGGAGAACTAGAGCTACTGAGTTGCCAAAAGTGTAGCAGTGTAGCAAAGATTATGTAATTTTCACAAACCTCAAACAGGGAAAATGGTAGCTGCCAGAAAAAAATAATGGACACAACTGTGTGTTGGGCAGTGTCTGCAAACTGCAGGCACGTTAGCTCCAGTAACTGCTCATACACACTTGGAGTTTTATAAGCATCTGAAACAGCCCTCTAATGTGCTGCATGTTTGGAAGTAAGTCACCTCCAAAGCAGAACACCTACGAGAGAGATTTAAAGACCTGAAAATCTCCTGGGAGCTGTAACCAATGTCCTTTATTTATTCTCCAAAAGTTTTCTAAAAATGTAAATGTATTCCCCCATATTCCTCTGCCTGTTAATTGAAAAGAATCCAATCTTTCACTGCCAATAAATAGAGGGGAGAACTGGATCTGAGGCAAACAAAAATGTTTTGGTGAAATAGGATTAGTTCTTAAATCTCAAAAAAGCTTGTGGAGTCATGCAAAACAGAAAAGAGAGGTTTAGCCTGCATAGAAACAGAATCACATGAGTACAATATCATTCAGACTTTCACTCATGTGACGTTTGGTTGTTGTTGGAGACAAATCTTTGAGAAAAGAAGTACAGTAGTTTTTATAGATAAGGAGCTCAATTTCCTTAGCTTTTTGCAGTACATGAAATGCAATTATTGCAAGGGGGATGAAGTGGGAATATAGCAAATAATCTTCTAATTTGGCTGCACGTGTGTTTTCTTTAAACAGTGAGGTTTGGGGCTTTTTAGTTAAGGGAATGTGTTTTGATTCGTGCGTTGTAATACCAGGTGCAGCATCCATCGCTGCTGGAGTTTCACAACTGGTTAGAAGAGAATGATAAGGGATGGGGAAATTTGGTAAAGCTTGGTAAAGATGCAGTTTAAAGAGTCACATCCTGGGGATAATGGAGAGTGAATGCGACTTGTTTGTTTGTGTACAGGAACTGCACAGTCCCCCCTTCATTTTCATGCAGACCTCTCTGAATAATTACCCACATCCACAGTATGTGCTGAAGGTTGGAGTCTTCATGACCATCAGCACCTGCAACGTGCTCTGTTGTTTATGATGTTCCTCACAAGAAAGCAGGAAGGGTATAGTATGCTTCCTGGGGCTCAGTTCCTCTCCATTACTTCGTTCTCTGAATGAGCACTGTTTGCTTTTGGACTGCAGGAATGTTTTGCCTTAGCAGGTTGCTTGTTAGCTTCCTTAGTGTTTTTAAAAACCTGGGGCTTGACTGGAATAAAGTTTACTGCGTCAGCTCATTCAAAGGAGGCATAAAAAAATTAACATTCTGTTTCCTGGGGTAATGCTCCATCTCCAGATTCCTCAACAAAAGACAGAGATGATCAGTCATTCTGGAAACCGGACTAGAAAACGCATTTAAATATGGTAGAAGTCTGAGGGACTTCAAGTGGCAAATCCCCCTGAAAAGGCTCAGTTAGAAAGAAAATTCAGCCGGTGCTGCCTATGCTGCCTCTTTGCTGAGGCTTGTGGCAGTGTGTGAAGGCACTCATGTTATGTTCAGGGTCAAAGATCAGATAAAATAGGGAGTCAGGGTTAGGAAAAGCGTTTTGTTCATTTAGCTCTTCTTTGCCATTGAACC
Source organism: Hypotaenidia okinawae (assembly GCA_027925045.1). Taxonomy (NCBI): domain Eukaryota; kingdom Metazoa; phylum Chordata; class Aves; order Gruiformes; family Rallidae; genus Hypotaenidia; species Hypotaenidia okinawae. The sequence goes on from BSDF01000011.1 coordinate 4,203,102, forward strand.
TTTTCCAGCATAACTTGGCCATCTACACTGCATGTGTAGGGTTTGTGTGCTGTGACTCATCCAACCTCTTCAGCACCCCTCTGAAAAGTTCCTTTTGCATGAGTTGATCACCATACCTTGAGATCTTTCAGATGTGGTAATTCTAAGTGTGTTTTGCAGCACACACTCATCTCTAATTTAGAGCATAGCTCTGGTAGTTATTCTTGGCTGGTTTTTTGAGCCTGGTTCAAAGTGTGTGTGACTGAAGAACATTCTGGTCAAAACACATCTCAGATTGGTTTCATAAGACACAGGAAAAATCTGCAACTAAAGAAAAAATGAAGTAAGACATGTTTGAATCTCATTTAAAATGAGATTCCCATATTAATATCACCGCTGAGAAAGGGATGTTTGTAAACTGCTGTGTGTGTTTTTTATAAGGAAAATTTGGTTTCTTGATACATAGGAAACTATCCTTTTCCACAACCCTTCTTCAGTCCAGGAAAAATGTAAACCTTCCTAAATCTCACTGTTCCATAAGCCAAATTGTGTATTATTCTCAAGATGAAAAATTATAATACTTACCAGCATCAACTGCTTCCTAGGAACTCTTCCATCAGAGGCTGTCATCCTTCCTGCAAGTGGGGAGATGAGTCATAGCAATTCCTCTCCTTTGCCTGATAGGTTGAACCTTGGAATTTCAGTCCAATTCCAATTTGACAAAAGTCCATGTTATAAAAGATTATCCTGCACCCAAATACCATTTTCACACTACCAAGGATTTACCAGGGATACTTTTTATCCATTAACATGAAAGAAATAATACTCTGATGGGAGCGTGATTTTTTTTCCCTAGTGGACTGTACCGTGTTCTTGTAAACTATGTGAAGCTCCTTCATGCTCTTGTAGTTTTCCAGTTGTTTTTAATCATCTGTTTCCTTGCCTTTGTCATCGCTGCTAAGGTAACACCTGGCCCATAGTGGATAGAAGGTAATGTCTTCTGAAATACACTCTCAGCAGGTTTTCTACCAGAGGCAATGAAAATTGATGGTCTTCTCTTCTGAAACCCAAGCTAGTTTCTGGTTGATTTTGAAGGCAGTCCAGTGAATGGACTTACTGTTACCTCATAGCTTGTATTTCAGCAATGTAACTTTTATCAAATCTTCTTTTAAAGAGAGATATTTTTGTTTCTGTTTTTCAATCAAAATAGAAATACAAACCAGATTGAATACAAAGTGGATTTGAGGTAGTATGGTCGAAGGGGAAAAATATGTTTTCTGTGGTTAATAATTCTAAACTGACTTACTTTTCTATAAAAGGAAATCAGTGTTGCATTGTTAAATTCATGTTTTATTTAAACTAAGTAATGCCACCAGCTATAAATCACTTGGTGACTCTGCCTTGAACGTTTTTCTCTTTGGGTAGTATGACTGACTTCTAAGGCACGAAAGGTTTATTTGAATTGATCCCAAAGTACTGAAGTCAGGCTAAATGCCATCAGCTTTCAGTTTAATAACATGTATTTATATGGATTTCACAAGATTGATGTGAAACTTTTTCATATTTTAAAAATATTGAAGCTTTTCCTACTCTGCCTACAAGGAAGAGGGCAGTACCCTTTCTTTTAAGAGTGACTACCAGAAGTACCAGTCAAAATGACAATTATTTTTTTGCCTTTTTTTGTAGCTAAGAAGTAGCCTCTCACTTCACAGCATGAGTTACCCAGTCTTGCCAGCTCTAGAGACCAGCTCAGTCAGCTCTGTCTCAGGAGTTCTCCCTCTAAAACAGCCTCTGGGGTGGTGTATAGAGCAGGGGCACCAGTATTTTCAGTTTGTCTCAGGCTGTGCATGTACACTGAAAGAGGCCACACTCTGGGGCATGTCTATCCCCTTTCCCAGTCTTTTCCATTCCCTGTACCAGTGGCTGCAGGTGGATGCTGAACATCCCTGGGACAGACATGGAGGTGTCTGGTGGAGCAACTGAGTTCAAACATGAACAGTTACTTCCTCACTTCTCTAGAGGGAAGGTGTGAGTCAAAATACATTTAACCTGGCCATCAGATTGACAGCAGGACCATGCTGTGTGCTTAGCTTACCCTGTTATTTGGAATATTGGAGAATGCTACCAAAAAAAAACCAACCCCAAACCCCTAGTAATTAAGACTGGCTTCTGAGAAAAGGAAGTGTCATGAAAAATCAAACCAGTTCAAAATTCAGATCAAAATGGTAAAAGATTTCATTTCACTGAATGATCTAGAACAGGAGATGAGGCTTCTTGTTGTTTGCTCATCGATGGTTTAAATCAATCACAGCTGATTTGAATTGGGTCAGAACATCACCCCACCCACTTTTTCCTCTCTCATTTGCTCCCTTGTTTCTCCTTTCCAGTGGATTTTGGCAGGTGCTGACATTAAAAAGGTACTAACAGCCCACACCTGACCAGGTCTGTTGGAAGCCCCAGTGGTTTAGGAGCCCATGTGCTGAGCTACTTTTCATTGCTTGCAATGAAAAGAAACTCCAATTTGTAGGCAGTGCTGGGTATTTTAAAAGAACTTGTAGAACCTTGAGCGATTTGAATATTCCAGTTCAATGCTGTGAAGAGGATGAAAAGGATTGTGCAGAAGATGCTGCCTTGCATTTCCCAAGGGAGCAGGAAGGCCGACTGTGGAAGAGGTAGGCCCAGTGAAGTTGTTATAGATCTTGAGACTTACCTTTTTTTGGTGCTGTTTTGGTCTACTCTCTGTTTGCCCCTTCCTCTCCATTGTGTTTTATGGGACTTCAATTTTTCTTCTCAGGCAGTTTATGTTGTGATTTCAAACTGCTCGTACAGTCTATTCAATTGTTTTCAGTCAGTGGATTTCAGTGAAGGAGGCCACTTGCTCTTACAGATTGCTAGTGGGTAGCATTAATATTCAAAAACTATTGTGTAAAATAAGGCTTAGACTCCTTGGGTTGAGGAGGCTGAGCTGGAAATTACTTTTTTTTTTTCTTTCCCCTCAAGTTCTTAATCCTGCCTTTTGCTCCAGATTGATGATTTCAGTTGGTTTAAAGTACAGGTATTTCTAGTGGGCATTCATAATGCAGAACCTTTGGCTTGTTAAAAACCCCAGCAAACCATAAGTAAATATTTTTTATCTTAGATGATTATGGATTCCTTGAAAACATCTAAGACCTTTGCAGGTATTCTCTGTCAGTTTTATTTATGTTAAAAATACTACTGAAAAGGATACGATAAAGTTATAGGTGGTTGTTTTTACAGTGCCTTTCAGTGCATTGTTGTAAACCAGTTTAACCAAATATTTGCCTAAAAGCCTTAAAACAGCACATTATATCTTGCTGTTGGTGTAAATGGTTATAATCTCATTTGAGGTAATAGCATGTCATTCGCCTTAAAATTAGCCCATGTTTTGTGATGATAACTCAAAATTGGCTGTTGGTGTCATTTCTGCAAAGGGCAATTAATGCTTTGAGTCTTGTGTGCAATGAGCAAGAACATAGAAATAAAACCCTTTTCCCCCTTGACTCATCACCTCCTCCTCTCCCATACCTTTTTTACCCCACCTACCTTGGTACTGTCCGTGTAGGGGACAGATTTCAGCGTATGCCTGCCCAGCGTGTGTGCTGCCTTTCAGTCCTCTGAGACAGGTTGGTCTTACTGGGGGGAATATGGATGGGTTTGAATTGCTTTTATGCTCAAAAGTGATGTCAATGAGCACTTAAGCTTCATCTTACTTTACAATGACCTTAAAAATTTTTGTTGAAAGCATACTTAGTTTTCTGTCCAAGCATTTGTGTGCTAGTTACAGCAGCCTTTTGTGGGATGTACTGGTATTTCTAGCTACAAAAGCTGATGGTTCCAATATAGCTTGGTCTTGAAATCTATTTCATGGAACTGTGACTAGACACTATGCAGGTCCCTTTAAGCGGGCTTACATTGCCTCCTGCTTTGTGGTTTAAATGCTTTAAATGAACGTTTTTATTCACTGTGGAGGACTTTAATGTTTGTGTGAAACCTGATAGTAATAGCTGCATGGTTACTGCAGTGGCTGAAGGTTAAAGACAAGCAAGATTTGTTGGGAGAGGGACTAAATTTTCTCAAAGCAGCTGATAGCACTGTAACTTGTAAATTTACAAGTGTTGTGTGTGAGTGGGAAGGTAGAACTAAGTAGAGCATACTTGTTGGCCTTAACAACAAAAAAATAGCAGAGGAGAATTTAGCTCTCAGAGGAGTGTAGTCTGTGAAACTCTCCTTGCTTAGAATATTTTTTCTTACAGGAGTGGGGTAGAGTAAGAAAGATTAGCAACTCATTTGTGTAGCTTTCTAATCTCTTTAAATGCTTCTTGTGTTTTAACTTCCAGCTATAATCGATCTTTTTAAGTTTCTATTTTGGACAAAAAAGTCCTAGTTATGTCATGGTTATCTTAGAATTCAAGACAAAAAATTAGAGAGCGACAGCTAAATGTTAAAGTGGAGTCAAAACGATTCGAGGTACCTTTTGTATGAGCTTCCCGTTCTTTGGGACTAGTCTGAGGCACAGGACTAGCCAGAATTTTAGTTGAAGGTTGTGAATTTTGCTCGCTAGTGATGAAGTGCCAATTTTGCAGCCTTAATGTGTAATTAGAGACTTCTTTCCTCAGTGTTCTTGCCATCATGGGACTGGTACCATGTGTCAAGGTGCTGAATTTGTGACTAATTTTTATGGGGCCATGGAAGGTCTGTGGTAAGCAGGAGAGAGTGCCCAAGCATGTTTACACTAAACACTCCCCAGGATATAAATGATATTTAGCTCTTTCTGTGCAGTTAATGTGATGTTATTGTTACATTTGCACACTAGTACTTTATCAACCATCACCGCCTGTCTTTCAGTGGACATAAACCAAAATGTATCCAAAGAGTTAAAACATTTGCCTCTATCTCTAACCCTTCAGTACCACAGACTGTTTATACAGTAACCAAACCAGCTGTAAATTGAGTTCATTGCTGATGTGGGAGGTTGGTTTCTGTGCAGTTGTTAGTACAAACTTACTCATTGGCGGTAGTTAAGCCCGGAGAGTGAAAATTACAGCAGATCAAGTTGATATTCTGACACATATCAAAGATTTTTTTTTTACGCTCTCACATGCACAGAGCTATGTCACCAAACTTGTTTTTGTATTTGAGATTGACAGATACCCTGGACATTCATCTTCTAGCTGGAGATGCCGTGTGTTCAGCTGTCATTCTTCCTCTTGCCTAGGAATTGGCATTGTTGCTGCCACTTGCCCTTTGGTGGGAGTACTGGGCTAGCTCTGCTCTTTTGCTGCTAGCCTCTCCTGCCTGAGCCAGCACCCAAAAGTCTGTTGATGCATGTCAAGGCAAATATAAGCTTACCCTGCTCATGCTGAAGCAGGATGGGAAGCAGCATGGCACCTGGATGAGCTGAGGTTATTAGTCTGTGGATCTGTACTGAGCTGTGCTGCTGTGCACAGCTCAGCACAGGTTTCATTTGTGCTATATAATAGCCCGGGCAGTATAAACACTTGCTTGATTATGAGGTGTTATTTAGAGATGCTCAAAGTTGTTTGAAACATTCTTCCTTTACAAGAACAACAAAAAAAACCCAGAGTGAGAGACTGGTGCCACCCAAGCAAGTGTTTGCATTGGCTCAGTCACTTAACAATGTCTGGTTTGTTTCCATCTTTTCTGTTTGTTTGCTCAGAGGCTGAAGACATCCTCTTTCTGCAATGGGAAACTAATAAATCTTTTTTTTTTTTTTTAGGGTTTGAAGGAATTGTGTGACTTACCCAAACAGCAGTTCAAAATCCCTATTAGTGATATCCAGTTTTGGTGTTTCTCTGCTAAGCATCAGGTGTCAGTGACAAAATCGTACCATGCTGACACACTCTTGACACCGTATGGCTGTGGAGCCTATGTTTGTCATCCCTTTAACCTCTGAACAGAAAATACGGGCATCAGGTGCTCAGCAGGTTTGCCCCCAAATTTAGTAGCTAGATTTTTCTGGAGTTGAGCTCTCTTCTTCAGTCAGCTATCCCCTTTACACGTGTGTGTGTGTGAGAGTACTAATATGTAATTTCTCACTCCTCCCTTTTCCACGTACTGGCAGTTTCTCCAGTGCAGGCTACACAAACTCCTTACGTTCTGATAGGGGACTCGCAAGAGGAGGGGGTGAGCACTTCCCTCATCCTTTGCCTTGCATTCAGTTCTGAATTTTCTTCTGTTCCTCAAATATCGAGTTGACATCTATTTAAGATAGAAAGAATGTGTTTTTAGAGCTATTGTTGTTAAAAAGGTTTTTAAAAGCTCGTGCACAAAGGACTGGATCTTAAACCTCCCTCTCTACAGAGAATTCATTCAGTAGCTGATAACGTGATCTGTGCAGGATAAATGACGATAAGGTGCCCAGACTCTGTCAGCAACCCCTGATACTGCTGGCTGTGGAGGGGTTTCTGAGATGCTGTCTGGGTTCATAGTGCTTAGCAGACATGGCTCCCCTCGGGTTTGCCGCAGACGTGGCCTTGCTGTGCGCATCGGGATGGCTGTGTTTGACTCGACCCCAGCCGCTGTCCTGTTGGTGGCTGCTCATGGTTAGGTAAGGGAGCGCCAAACGGCAGCATCTGGTCTGGGTGAGGGGATCTCCCTCCAGTGGGAGCAACAGGCCCCCTGTGCAACTTCATGGCCCCGGTTTGAAGGCAGCAGGGCCGCTCCCTGTGGGTGGCTCAAGGCTGAGACCGGTCACAACTCGCGTCCACGATGCTGCCCCCCGCGGGCTGCGGCTGGCCTCACGTCGTTGCCGTAAGAATAGCTGTTACTTCAGCGAGGGCCGCAGCTCACCCCGGAGGCGGGGGGATACGCACGGCGCGGCCGGGCTGCGGGAGGGACCGCGGTTGCCTCTGCCCATCATGGCCGCCAGGGGGCGGCAGCGACACGGGCGGGCCGAGGAAACGCCAGAACGGCTTCGGGGCGGGAGCGGCCGGGCATGGTCTCGGGGCGGTGGGGTGAGAGCGGTCGCCCCCGCCCCACCGCCCTGAGGCCAAGCCCGGCCCCTCCCCCCCGCCTTTTCCGTGCCGTCGGTAGATGCGCGGAGACGCGCATAGTGGCGGATAGCGGGGTTGTCCGCATCTGCCCGTGGGCTGCGGCGTTTCAAGCCCTTCGGAGACGAGCGGCTCTCCTCGGCAGAAGCCGACTTCGGGGAGGGGAGAGGAGGGGGTCGCTGCTCGGCGAGGGGAGCGCTTGGGTGGCTGGAGAAAGGGAAGCGTTCAAAGGAGGCACAAATAGGGCGGGAATTTCAAGGTCCCTCCCGCCCTGTTCGTAAATCTTTTTGGCACCATCTTAATAGTGTTTTGTGTCGGTAATCTCCGAGTTCCCAGGCGCGCAGGTTTCGGGGCGTGTGGTAAAGCACTTAGTGCCGAGCGGAGAGCTGCTCCTCCTGGGGTTAGAAGGCCAACCGCAGAATGCCGCACCGCTTAAAAACAGGACTTGCCCTGCGCCGTGCTGCCGCTTCCTCACCGCCCCAGGGAAGGAAGGAGTTTGACCCTTGTGATTGTTGGAGGGTCTCCTTGAAGCACTTCGAGTAACCGAGTAAACACATGAGCCTTCTCTTCTGTAATCTCCGCTTTCTAGCGTAAAGCTGCAAATGAAAAGCACCTGATTATATAAAATCCAATTACAGCTTCGGAACTTCATAGACTCTTCTTTGCGTTTCTTAAAATACTGGGCATACTGTGAGGAGATGATGGCAGTGTAGCACCTCTGCCCTTTGTATCGCTATTCCTATCATCAAACTTAAAATTGTTTAAAATATTAGCTTTTGTTTCTGAACGTTATTGATAATGGAACATCACTGTATTGTTAGTTCCTAACTAAAAATGGGGGCGATAACCAGAACTGATGCTGTAAAATTTAAAATATAAAATAGCAATTATTCTTCAGAAGTAGTGCTGAAACCGAACATCCTGCTGAGGAAAATAGTGGAAGGGTTTCTTAGAGTGAGGAGAAAACAGAATATATTAGCACTTGGTTTGGCCTGTTTCTGTAACCATTCCCTGTCTGGAAACACGAGGGTCTGAGACACATTATTTTTGCCATCCACTGTTGGTGACCTCATGGTGTATTGATGAGCATGAAGGGTTTTTAATGATTCAGGCTCTTCCCTGTTATATCCAGCGCTGTAACTCCCACAAGGCGTTTACTCTCAGTAAACAAGCAGGTAGGAGGCCAGAGGTGGAAAAATATATATGTATTTTTTTGAATTTGTAGATGTGGCTAAAGAGACAGGTTTTAGCTTTTGGACAGATATTGCAATCCAAAATTTGAAAAGTTCATCTGAGGATTTTGTGAGCTCTGCTCAGAGTACTTTTGGAGGAAGCTGTTCCCAGTCTCTCTGGCTCTGGGGATCATCTGAAACTGGGCAACCAAAGCACATGCACGTATCCTGGCCTGTTTTGGAATGAGAATATTACTGTTCTTTCCAGTTTAGTGATGATGCTTCATAGCATGCTTGGCACACTACAGTCGCTCCCTCGTTATGTGACAATTAATAGTTTTGTTGATGTTTGTATACATATGTTAATATTTCCCTCAACATTGTCAACCCCATATGCATATAGATTGAAATGAAATTTCATACCATTTTGCATTTTTAATGTAATATAAATATAGCTGATTGTTTAAGCTTAGGCATGTACTCCTTTTGCTTGCATTTGTACAGCTTCTGGTTTCACTGAAGGCTCTGTCAGTAAAAATGAGATGGGAAGCTGCCCCCAAAAATGTGAGTTACATAACAGGTAGAAATCCTCTTTGGCTATAAAATATTTATTCTGTATTATGTAAGAAAATGGAAGAGTTTGGGAGGTGGAGAATGAAAAAAGGAAAAAAAATCTAATATAAGATTTGAGTGGGAAACTGAAGCAGATCAGATAAAATCTGGGATCGTAAGTCTGGTGATGGTGGAAGCAGTCTATTTAAGGTTTCCTTCATGACTTCATTTTTAATTCCTGAAGTTTTAAGGCTGAGGAGAGAAAACAAGATAGAGGTTCTGAGCTTCTGTGAATATTCTGTTCTGTGGCTCTTTCATGTTCTCAGACTTGAGGCACAGTAAGAAATGCCTTTTATTTCCACCATAAAGCTGTTGTCACATCAGGTGACGATCTAGTGGCATTTCTTTCCAGGGAAGCGTGACTGAAAGCTCCCTGCCCTCCATGTCACCATTCACCTGCCAGGCCTTGAGGCTGTCAGAGGCACGTGGTGATGTTTGAATACCTGAAGAGGAGCATCATCTCTCATGCCAATTAGCACTTCCAAAAATGTGTGCTGTGAAGTAGACATCTTTAAGTTTGGGGTTACAAAGTGAAAGTTTTTCAGGCCGTGGTTGAAGACGTGCTGCTGTCTGCTTTCTGTGACTGGGCCAAGGCATTCCTGATGGGTGGGATGTTTTCTGGGTGCCTCGGAGGAGGAAGGAACTCCTGAGTTTGCTTTCTCTCAAGATATCAGATGCTGTACATAGATGTCCCTTTCAAGGAATGTACCAAGGTTTGTGTTGTATAGACAGCTGAAGAATATTGGCTTAAGTACTGGCAAAGCAGGCATTGCAAGTAGCTTTGGGTGGTTTGGTTTTGTTTGGTTCTCTTAATGAGAAGTTTGTGCTATTTTTCTCCAATTTTAAAGCCTTATTTGGTTTATGAACTCTTTAATTTAACTCTATACTCTGTGTGCATGGGAAGCCTGTGGTGGTTTTATTACTGTTATTTTTCCTTGATGGTTGCATTTGCTCTTGGAAGAATTACAGTGGAAAGCATGGGTAATATATATACTAACTCTTAGCTTTGTAAATGATTGCTTTCAGCTATTTGTCCAGGAAAATGGGGATGAACTCAACTGGATGGTATTCCTTTGTTTGAATTAATATCTGAGCAAAGAATTCTCACCAGGGAAAAGCTATGATTCTCTTATCTTGCTGTCAAAGCACATGATGAAGAAAATGAAATGAACTTGTCACAAGCAAAGTTTGGTGAGAACTCATCTGCGTGCAGAATAATTCCTGTAAGCGTGACATCTTCATTTAAAGATGTTTCTGACACCGTGCAGAGAATTTGTCATGCAAATGAGATCCTCATTAGGAAGTAATATTTTTAGAATACTTTAAGCAAAAAGAAGCATGTTCTCCTGAAGGCATTCTATGCACATGTAGAACAACTTTCTAAAAAGGAAGATCAGGCTGGACATGGTTGTGTTAATGAGACACACATGTTTTCCCAGGTCATCTCATTAGGAAATCTAAATTTGGAATTACTATATGTTCCACCTCTCACAAAATGTTATATTTTAAAGGCCTAGGTTTTAACACCTAAAAATCAATCTACCTGTGTTGCTTTGCTGCAGTGCATGTCTGGACATCCTTCCTAATCATTTTGTCAAAGAAGAAATGTAGCTGGTTTACATGCTTCTGAGTATGGTGAAATACAGGAATTCAGTTACAGTGTGGCACTTGTATAGGTGAGACAACAACAGTATTTCTTGGAGGGAGAAGTGACAGCACTGTCACTGTGTAATATTTAAGCCTCCAGTCTTTGAAAGCATCTGTGCAGCTGAGACAGGTACGTGTGTCTGGGAAGGTGAGACTGGTAATGTATGCTGCTGAACAAGCCTGGGTGGAAAAAATGCCTGTTTCTGGGCTGTGGCTGGTGAGAGTAGATTTTTCAGTCTCAATTTTGCAGTCTTGTGAGGCAAAGTAGCATTTCTGTACGGGGCAACTCCAGGTTTCTAGCCTTCTGCTGTATTTATCTGGTGGGGGGATGTGGACCCCCACGCAGCTCAAACACGCTTGTCTTGAGTCTCTGAAGAGGGAGTGTTGGGCTGGAGGGAATCAGCCACAGAAATCTTCACTGGGTCTGTGCTAGCGTAAAAGGTTGGCTAGGTTGAGTTGGGGCTTTGCATTCATCCTAATCGTGTTTCTGCTTGTCTTAGTTTGTAACATCGGTACTTTTGTAGGTAAATTCTAGTCAGCTCCCAAAGCTGAATGTCTCAGAAGCTCTATGTATCAGCAGGAGGAACTTTGACTTTCCCTTGATAGAGAGTATGTGGTCTCTATGCAGTCAGTCAGAAGAGCAGGAGGTGATCGGGGGTTGCTCGGTGAACTGTCCTTCTCTGCTGTGAGAACTGGACAAGTCCCTTGCTTTTCACAGGGCTCAGGCAGTAATGATGAAGGTAGGTAGGAAGGGTGGTGATAGAAGTTAGGAATTCGGGTCACTGGGTAGTAGGGGTGATGAAGAGCAAATGAATTGGTGCTCTCATCACATTTGCTACTCTTGCTCCCTTGCTGATAAGACCAAGTAAGTAGGTATTGTTGAGGAGGAGCAATTTAATGTGACCTTCTGAAGCTGTGGAGAGGAACAACTGTTTAGGGTTGGTATCAGTCTCTGGTGCAGTTGGTAGAGTTTAAGGAACTGAGGTGATCTCAGTTGCCTGTCAGCCTGACTACTGAAGCAACAAAGTATGTGAGCCATGCTGCTCTGCAAGCTTAGAAAATGTGTAATTGGTTCATGTGGATGCTTCTCCTCAAGTGATGAGCACTTTTGTCACCTTAGGTGGATTTAGGATCTATTGTTCAGATACTTGGGGAGTTACCTGGAAGGATTTTAAGACAAAACTTGGGAAGTCATGTTCCTGGCCAGAATGCCAGGTGAATGTGCTTTGTACTAGTTCTACTGTTCATCCTTATCTGTGGTGATGAATTCTTTTAATGTAGATTCTGAAATTACTGAAGATTCAGAAGCCATTGGTGTTCATTGTAGTCATCTCAAAAAAGGCAACTGTGAAACTTATAAAGAAGCTATTACATTATTTAAGCTATAATGTTCTGTTCAGTTTTATAAGGTTTTAGGTTTGCTATAAAGCATATTAAAAATAATTTTGTTTCTGAGTATGTGCTCTTACTAAGCAAAGCAACACCTCACAGCTACTTAGATGGCAAGGAAGCAAATGCAGTTACTGTTCAAGAGAGACATTCACTTTGAAATACGCTGTGGAATCTGTGGTCCTTCTTTAATCGTGGGACTACTGATGTTGAAGTCTGAATGTTGCACTTTGGACCTCTGCATGCAGGAGGGGAAGCACTGAACAGACTGGAGAATCTGGTGACCCAGAGGAACTGGCAGTAGAAATGGACAGAGAATTGCATGGGGCAGACTTTATGCTGTAAGCAGGATAGTTTTCACCTGGTGTGATTATTATCTTTGTTCAGGGAAATGAACTGATTTTTGGGCTTTAAATAACCCAGTTTTTCCAAGGAAGTATCAGATCCCATCATTAACACCCCCCAACTAAAAATACACCAACAACAAACTCAGAAAATCCCAAAACCAAAATAACAATCAGCCAACCGTGTCCATCCCCTGTCCCGTCTCTGTCATGTCCATCCCTCCATTCCTTGTGTGTCGTGTCTGTCTGTCCCGCCCCCCAACAAAAAGACTTCCCCAGTGCCATGTCCCCCAAATTTGGCTAGCTCCAAGCCAAAGGAAGTAATAGTGATTACAGCTGGCAGCAAGTAGAAATGGAAATGTTATGATGGTAACTCCACTGGAGAAGAGCACTGGAGAGCATGTATATCTCTCTATACAGGTAAACAGTGTGTGTGTGAACTGAGTAGCAATGCACATTCAGTAAATGAAGGCATTAAAACTCTGTTCTGGATGAATGCAGGAAAATAGGAGATGGGAACAGAAATGGGATAAAAGGTAGATAGAAATGTTAATAATAGAGATAAGATATTCAGGCAGGTATATGTGTACCTCTGAGAGCGAATACAACTCGGTCTGATGCTGTACCACCATGTGCTACTTGGATGCTGCTGTAGATTCTCATTATGGGTAAGGAATGTGCTTTACGAAAAAAGTTGGTGACTTTTGCTGTGGCCAAGCCTCTGTCTTTGAGAGTGTGATGGAAGAGATAGAGAACAGTTGGGACCTAGGTGCTGCATTCCAGGCTGCATTCCAGCTGGCAGGTACCCGACACAATATTTTACCTACCTGCAGTGTTGACAAAGATAATTGCAGCATTTCTGAAGAGACAAAACCAGTCCTATAAGCAGTCAGCACAAAGGGGGTTCCTTCCTGAGGCACCTCAGTGCAGGTGGGCACCTGTTTTCTGTGACACAGAGTGTGTCTAGTGTGGCTTGGTGTCTACTCAGGGTACCTAAGGTCTACTCAGCTCTGGCAAGGAGCAGCAAAAATGGAGTGGATTATTGAATGTGCTGTAGGGAATGCAAGGATTCTGCTTTACAGAACTGGAAAGATATCTTTATTCCTCTTGCTTGTGGCCTAGGACATAAGGGTTTGATAGAAAAAACCATGATGATGTCATCACTGTTGCTTTAAATTAATGTCTTGGGTTCAAGGCCCTGGTCACAGCCTGCCAGATTCTGCAAGGGCTAGCAGAAAGCTGCCTCCAGAAATGGTAAGCTCGGATGCCTTGGAGTATGTGCCACAATGTAGATTTACAGTTATGATTCAGCTTCTGTGATTTTCCTGAAAGGGTAAGGCCAAAAGCATAACTTGGCCAAAGGAAAGCTAAGAATGAATAAAATTCTTCAGTAAGGTGTTATTTCTGTGCAGGTAGTCGCATGTTCTGAGACACGGATGACTCAAGTCTGGTAGCATTTCTGTAAAGATTGAAGTCAGGACCTATGGCTGTCCAGGTAGAAGTGTATTAATGACAAAGATCTTAACTGCCCAGTTAGGATACCGCAGGGGACAGAACCGCTTCACTTACGCAGGTGTAACAGCAGGGTGAATGACTCTGCATGTAAGAAGACAGAGACATTTGAGACAGAACAATTTCTCCAAGGTCAGAGACTGGCTTGGGGTTCAGGCTTAGTTCCACATTGCTTTGTTTGTGGTATGCTTTGTCGATGCAGTACTCGGCATAACTGGCTTCTAAAACTGTGAAGCAGAAGTGACAGAAGATGAATTTTGTTATGCAAGCACCTAGCAGAGTGCACAAGAAAGGCATCCTCTGGCCATCAACAGCTTTTTTTAGGGATAAGAAATACTGCTGGATACAATTAATCCAGTAGCATGTACAGCAAGCTTCTATATATGGGATATTTAATAAAAGGTTAGTGATTGCTTTTAATTCATTTAATAAAGTAATTGTATTGATATTCTTTTTTGGCCAAATTATTCAAATCATATCTTAATCGTGTTGTAATTAACCATGGTCACAACCTTTAGTCTGTAAACACTCCAGATACACGTAGTCTTAGTAAACATTAGTTTACCATGAAAATTTGCCGTGGGGTATAACACTAGCACATACAGCTGCCTAAGTACTTGCTGCTTAGTGAGTGACAGAAAGTATAAAGTGTTGAACAAGGACACTCAGGTGTATTTGATGAGAATTTAAACTTTCCCATAGCTGTTCATTCTTTGAATTCTGTTACTAAAACTAATCTGGGAAGCTGTATTTTTTGATATATCGGGACAGATTTCCCATGACCCTGACTATAAATAAAACAAGATTATTATTTCTGCAGGCTGATTCTTTTAATACTCTGAGTAGTTTTCATGGATGTTTTCTTAAAATTAAAACAAACAAAAAAATATTTAAATTTAGCCTCTCACCCCCCACACACACACACTTTTGCTCCTTCATTGCTAACTAAATCTTAGCCCTTCAACTGCGACTGTGCTGGTATGGCATAGTGTTTTGGTTGTTTGCTCTTGGAAAAAATTGATGTTAAATAAGAAGATTAAGAACTTGCAAAATCATAAACAAAGATGTACACAACTACTTTGCATTCTGCATTCAAAATACAAGGTATTGCCACATGCAGTATAGCTCTATCTAAGTTCTCAGTTCCTGTATCAGAAAACAAAAAAGCTGAACTGTGAATTCATGGCTGGACACTCTGCTAAGCTGGCCACAGTTAAATTTGGACAAGGTTAAATGCAGGTAAAATATGGCATTAGGGAGATATGCCCCTTGTGATTTATTTTCAGTGAAAAGGTTAGATTCTTATTTCCAGCGTGTTACTGGAAAAAGAAAGAACTTCCTGGACTTGTTCAGAAATGATTTATACTTATAATCTCTTAGTCTGTAGATATAAACCTACAAGATCTGTATGACATGGATTCCCTAATGGAACAAGGTAACACAGTGTAACTAGAATATCGTATAGACGCATAAATAATACAGAATCTTTAAAGAAAAGGTAAAAATTGAGAATACTATCAGAATTATTATTATAGAGGCTGTAATCCCCTTGACCAAAGGACCTGGTTATATTATCTGGTAATATATTTTTTTTTTGTTGGCCTTCAAAGGTAAATAGGGCAGCCAAGTAGGGGAATTTGATGACAATTTGCAAAATCTGGTGACCTCGCTTGAGAGCTTTGAAGGGAAGATAATAAAGGGGAAAGTTTTAGATCCTCTAAGTAATTCGCTTTTGTTATGGATCAAGATAGACAAGATCCAACATATGTTGAGAGGGAAAGTAAATGGCATATGCATTTGGAAAAAATTCCAAAATAAAACAGATTTATCTCAAGTAGTTTGAGAATGGGGTTCATGCTATCTAACCATTGTTATTCCTGTAAGCAGGAAAAAACCCATGGCTGTAATGTGAGGTAAATAAATGTGCATGTTATGCTTGTACATGTGACACTTGGGGGTGAGTGCATGATAGAGTCCAGGAGTGTCCTTCTCCCTCAGCAGCTCCTTTGCTGGAACAAAGATGCTGGTGCTAGACCTTTACTGCTGTCATCAGAAGCTGAGATCTGTGTGGTGGTGTGTATTGATATGTGGGACTGGAAGAAACTACTCTTGCATGTGAGGCCAACCCCACAGTTGTAGGTAGCCATATAACAGGTTTCTGGCTGTAGGAATACCTGCAGAATGTCAGTTCCATACATTATAGGGTACAAATGCTGCTTGACGCCAGGGCTAAACCTTGAGGTCTTGTAGCAGATATCAAAGCGTTATAGCTGCAGTGGTTCACTGGAAGAAAAGGGGAAGGACCGAGGGCTTTGTTCATGTCCTTGATGCCTTTCAAGCAAGTGCATGCAATTGCAATTCCACTCCATTAATGATGGAGATTGCACATGCTGCTATAGAATAGGGAAGATGAAATGACTGCATAGTCCTTGACCATCTGTCCTGATGCGGTGGGTTGCCCCCAGCTAGGAGCGAAGCCCTCACATAGTTTCTTTCCCACAGTGGGACAGGAGAGAAAACAAGAGGAGCAGGAGTGAGAAATCTCATGGCTTACAATGAAGAGAGGGAGCTAGCCACCTGTTACTGTTGGGGCAAACCATACTGAGCTCAAGGAATGTAACTCAGTTTTAAATGTCTGATTAGAAAACAAAGGAAAAGACACTTTGTCCCCTTTGCCGTGCTCAGTGTCACCACAGATACCTCTGCCCTCCCCTTGTCACTGCGGGTCATGCTCCCTCCCTCTGGTGAGGGGAGGGGTGGCACAGGAGATTGGGGTCAGGCTGCTGCTCCTTGGTCTTTGCTTTTCCACTGCTCCCTCCTCCTTAATAGCTCTGGTGACTGCCCATGGGCTGTGGTCCCTCCAGGCCTCCTGTCGGCTCTGCAGCCAGCTCCGCTGCCCTGTCTTTCCTCTTCTCTCTGGCCTTCACCGCCCTTTCTTTGGTGTGTTCTCACAGGGGTGCCAAAGGCTCCCCTGATTGGCTCAGCTTTGGCCCATAGAAGGTCTGTGCCAGAACCTTCTGGAGCCTGCTGACTCAGCCTCCTTCCAGAGGCCTCTGCAGGCTCCTTGAGAACGCGGCAGTTTGTGCCCAGTGTGCCTGGAAAAGAAAACCTACTGACTGCAGGGTTGTTGCTGGCTTGTTCTGAAGCCGGTGAGCAGGGCTTCTGTGCGTGGATGGCATGTGAGGCCAGGGCACTGCGTTCTTCAGGCGCTCCTGGACTTGTCCTTTGGCAAGTAGATGACTGGCTGCTTAGATGGATTGCAGCTTCTGGTGGTACCTTTTGCTTGGTGCTGGTGATCAGATTTGTTCAGCCTGAAGGCCAGCCATTAGATTCTAGCAAGGTAAGTTGAAGCAGGCATTGTATTGTTCTGCTGGAGAAATTAATTTTGAAACTGCTGGCAATTCCCTTTGCAAATCCTTCTTTGCATTATGGAATGAAGAGAACTAATGCAACTAGAGCCTTGGTTCCTTCTTGGCAGCATCTGCAACAAGATGCTGTGGGAGGATGAGGAAGCAGCTGTATGGTGAGGTACTTACTTAGAACAGTGAACCTTGGAGATGGGAAACTGGCCAGCCTAGAGCAAATGAGAACACTGCCAGTGCTTGTTTAGCCTGCATTAACACATGAACCAGCAAAGCAGCTTGCTTTCTTCCCCGCACCCCCTCCCTGCATCACATTGATGCCCAAGTAGCTATGAAGGGGAAGAGCTAAGGAAGTCCTTTCTCTTCCTGCTGTGTGGCAAGTGGCATGGAACTGGAGCAGCCAGAGCTGCTGGCTGTTCGCCCTGCCATGTGCTGAGATACCAGCAGGGCAAGGAGAACTGCTGGAGATGTAGCCTACCGTAGCCTATTCCTGGGGCTGCAAAATGTGCCCGAAATAGTTGAGAGGCAGGTGGTGCACAGCCTGCAGAGCAATGCTCATGTTTTGAAATCTGGTAAGGAAAGTTTTCTTCTGAGAACCACGAGTTGTCTAGAGACTGCGGTTTAGACAGCCTTGTCACGCATTAATGAGCTGTTTGGGGTTTGTTGTGTTTGCTAGCAAAGCATTTTTCTTGTTGGTTTTCTGGTCTGTAATCTCCTTAGTTTGTGTTTGATCACACTAATTGCTTTCCACTTGCATAATTTGTCAGTCGTTGTGTGGCAGGTGCGTAGTCAGATCTAGGAAGTAAGAATATGTGGGGAAGTTAACGTTCCTGTGTTTGGCTTTGCCATTTCTTTCTTTCTAGCCCTTCTTTTTAAAATTAGGGAAGATTATTTTGAAATTTGAACCTTCATAGGTTTTATGTTGATAAATGGTTGGGAGAAATGTTTTCAAGTCCACATTTGAAGGAATAATTGTAACTATTTGCTTTATTAAACTGATTCCCCCTCCCCCTTCTGGAACAACTCCAATAGTATTTCAAAGCCTTTATTTTTGCTTATTTAAGATACTATAAATATTTTTCTAGTCACATTCTTGTGCTTGGACTTAAAGCTAGAACTGATCTTCTAATGAAAACTCTGGTAGAAATGCCTCACTGTTGCGGACACATTTTGTGATTAAAAAACATGGCAATTATAGTAGATCTCTACTGCCTTAATCCATAGACAAAAGTTTCCTTTATGCCATTAAAATTCTGAGGCTTGGAAGGGCAGCCCAGTGTGAAGGGAGAGGTGTCAGTTATACAAAACCACTTTTCTTTTCTCCTGCCTTCTTGAGACCTTGAAGCTTGTGTAAAAAGCCTTCGTCAGAGGGAAGAGGGATCCTCCGCTGTCCCACAGATGTTGAGATGGTTTTCCTCAGACCCAGTGGGTGTGACAATGTGATGAATCCGACTTCGAGCTTCTGCCTTGTGTCAGAGCTCTACCTACTGAGAACAGCAGATTCATTAGTGATGGCTGGCAGTGTTTCTGACACAGAATCCAAACGCAGTAATGCAGTAGGAGTCATAAGAGAGATGAAAGTTTTAGTCTTTAAAAAGAAAGTAGGGGTCTATAAAAAGAGAAGTGGAAAAAAAATCAAACTTGGAGCAGTCAGGATTTAAAACAGGACAAAATGAAAAGTTTGGTATGTTACCTTGTAACAGAGACACTAAGATTATTAGTTCATTCCTCCTGTGCTTTTCCACATACAGTAAAATTCTGTTTATATAAATTTCTATAATTTGACTGGACATCTTCTAGTGCCCACTTGAATAAAATTTTCTGTATGTGAATGTAGATGTTTATGTTTCAAGGTCAGAAAGCTGGAGGTGTTACAACCTTATAGGTTCTAAAGGAAAATAACTTGCAGCAAAACTGTATGTAACCTCAGATGTAAACACACGATAAAACAATCCCCAGGACCAGTAGACTAAACTTAAAGAATAAGATTTCAGAAGCAGCATTTTCCTGGTTTTCTACAAAGGTAGAATGTGTTTCTTATGTATTTTAATTTTTAAGATGATATATAGAATTCTTTTTGTAATATTTTCTTGCTTTGCTATTCTGAGATTTGGTGGAGTTCCACTTTTATGACTGACAGTGTTGTCTGTTAATGAGTTAACAGGTCATAGGTACACAATAGACATCTCAGGTTTATTTTTGATTCACCTGGTTACTTTTAATAGGGTGTTTTGGTGACACTCGTTTGCAACAAAGATAATCATAGAATCATAGAATTGTAGGGGTTATAACTAGTTAATGGAAAAGTTTTCTTTTTCAGTCACGTCACCTCTTTTCTATTATGCTGAAGCATTTATGTTCGTTAGCTGCTCTTAGTGTGTAGGATCTTGTGCAAATTTATAGGCAGTGTTGTATAGTAATTTTTAGATACCGCTCTCCCCCCACAAAACACTTGCTTAGGCTGTTTTTCTGTTGAAAGAGGTTATGAAACAATGAAAGATGGTCCATTTTGAGCAAGAGGAGAATAAAAACCAAGTGCCATATCTCAGAGCTTTGTCCTTGTACAGCAAAAACTGAGGTCGAGTTGCTGGCTTTAATGGAAGGAAGGGCTGTACTTTGGTGAAGGGAATGAAGACTCATGGTTTGAGTCCTGTGATTAGTCAATAATAGTAACACATTGCCGCTTGATCCAGAGATAATCAAATGTGTTTCCCTGGAAGGCAGAGGTTTTTTATAGGGAAAGCATGCAGTGACATGCACGATGTTTTTGTTTGCATCTTATGTTGCTATTCCAGTGCTTGTTTCATAACATTGCAATCTGCTTTGCATGATAAAGTCCTTTATTTCACTTTTTAGTGCCCAGAGTGATAAAACCAAATTTCTTTCAAACAAACCTGTTCTCATGAACCGGTAGTACTTTGGCTGTTCCTGCAGTAGGAGCCAACACCAAAACTCTGTGCATGCAGTAGTTCTTTTGCTGCGTTGCAGTTGATGTGATTTTGCTGGCACAAATAGAGATTCACGTCAACTGGCTTTTCTTTTGTAATGCTCACTTTTCATGGAGGCTCTTGATTTTTATCCACCACTTTCTGAATGAGACTTTCTTTCCAGATAATTTTGTTGTTATTTTTTTCTTTTTCCATTTCATTCTAGTGTTTAAAAAGAGAATTTTTAGACATCATTAAAGCCTCTGACTCCATGAAATTCTAACAGATGTGATACTTGAGAGTATCACCCCTCTGTAGTGGACAGCGATCATTTAACAGGCAATGCTCTTAACCTGTGTTGTTATTCGCTAATTAAAAATTCACAGGAGTGAGAAGACACCTTTGTAAATATTTTATTCTCTTTTTGGTTTTTGTTTTGTCTTTTTCCCTACAAGAGTTTTTCAGAAGGTAGTACCTTTTTATGTAAGACTGCTAGTATCTATGGGGTAACTTTCTGTGGACAATACTTGTGACAAGGTAGGCGGATGGAAGCAAGTATTTAAGGAAATGGCTTAGCGTCTTAGATTGTTTCAGAGAGTGCCCAGGGTCATGTTTTTTGAGAATGAGGAAATAAAGGAATATTTGTAGTAATATGCATAGTTTGCTTGTGGTATTTTGAGGTACTGGGAAAGCTTTAGCATTGAGTAGATTTAGGAAGCGCTGGAAGAAAATGCCTAACACTAACATAAGGTATAATTGATCAACACACTGTTAACTCTTTTCTGAGATGTAAATAGCTGAAGTCCTGTGCATATTTTGCCTAATTTTCACTTCCTTGTTACTTCTCTTTCTACCACAGGATATTGAATGCGCCTTGGTTTTGGATATTTGAATAAAAATGTTCACCCTTTCCTTATGTTCCACTGCAAAGCTTTTCATATGTTGTCTGTATCATTAAAAAACTCTTTAAATTTAGATTGTTCTGGGAGGGTAAAGCTAGGATATGTACTTTTGTGTTCAGGAAGTATTTGGTCATAGTGTTGTCAGTGGAAAGAAAATGCCACAGTCAGCTGTGGTTTGAACACCTGGAATTCCAAATAACAAGCCAGTAAATTTCCAGCTGGTTCACACTCAGTATGCTGTGTCGCTAGAGAAGTTGTTTAGAGTTTTGCTAGTTGTAGCTTTAGCAGCATCATTGTACTCTGTTGGTTTGATACTGGGCTCAATCTGTTGAGGACAGAACTGAATTCTGAACAGAATTATCTCTTGTGTTTAAATTTATATTTGTGTTCAAAATGAAATAAATCACTGGGAAATACTGCTAAATAAAAACCCTCTTACTCCTGCAATTGAATGTAGCACCGTAGGCAAATGTGACTGTATGTGTGGATCCGCATCAAAAGAAACTTGCTTTTAAAATGGTAGAGAACGTGAGTCTACAGAACTCCAAGAGATATTTCCCCTTGCTTTAAAAAGGTTGTCAATTCACTGTTTTATCTGAGAGCTGACTGTATCTTGATAAGTGATTTTAGGAGAAAATTAAAGCTAGTTGGAATAAATATGGGGGGAGTGGGGGGCGCAGAGGGAGGGGTTGAAAACATTTTGCCTCTGTATTTTTTTCCTTTGTTCTCACTGTTTGACATGTTCTTTCCTTCTGCTTACAGCCTTCTAGTCCAGTTTTGCCTTCTGCTGTTGTCTTTCTGCTATTCAAGAGTCTTCAGGTTTCTTCCCAGGTGATAATTTCAAAGTTACAGCTATGTCAGTTTTTGAGTAACTCACAGTAATAGTTGTGGTGCATTAACTCAACAGTTTTTTACTTTCTGACCTCGTGTCTTACATTTTGATTGAGTCAAATGCTTTTTGCTATTTAATGTAGGAAAAACCTCTCCAGAATCTCCTGTAGAAAGCAACGTGTGTATGAAACTTTCTAAAAGTACGTGTGAGGTATTCCAAGTATGAAAAGACAGAAGTTTGAAGTCTTCATTAAGGCTCTTTTGTAAAAGCGCTGAGACTAGAAAAGACTTGTTATGAATGGAGAAGACTGAAGAGGAGTGGACGTGTAGGTTAGATCAGTAGATGTGCCATCTCATCCCTTGTCAAAATCTACTCTTTTCATAAAGCCTAGCAGAAGTTAAAAAAATGAATGTGGGTGAATAATGCTCTATCAGATGTGAATAACAACTGGTGTATTAGACTCAGGAGTACTGAGATGGGGCAGACTATGTTTGCAAAAAAAAATCCTAGTAAAATGTTCAGGATTATTTTTTAAGTTATTTCTTCCCTGTTTCCTTAGTATAAAATCTTGTGGAGCGCCATAGGAAAGAATTGATTTGCTATTTTCTTGAAGAGGAAAGCCTGTTGTATTGCCAGTATCTAATCCAGGTGAATAATTTAAGCCATTTTCTTCCTGGAAACATCAAGTTTCAGTAGTAGTTTTGTTTTGGGGGTGGTAACAGAAACTTAAGATAGTTGTGGTACGTGGACGTGTACTCCTTTGTTCCCAAATGTGCACGGGTAAATACTTCACGGAGGCGCAAAGAAAGACATCTTGGATTAGTGTGTGCTTTAGCTAGGTTACTATGCTTTAGTGAATGTTACGTGTAGTTCTCTCTCTGGCTTGCATGAACTGCAAAGATTTTAGATGTGCCTGAAGAAAACTGTTGAGTTGGGGATCCTGATTTTGTGTTGGAATGTAGCATTGTAGTTTGGAGAGACGCTGTGAGACATACTGCGATTGACAGGTTAGTGAAACTGTCTTCCCTGTGTTCCACATAATGCTCTGGTTTCCTTATGTCACCATACACTCAGTGGTTAAAGTAGCCTGTATGTGTTAGCTGTCCATTTTGAAAGTGAATGTTAACACAGTAGATGTTTTTTTTAAATCTACTTGCTTCATTCACCTAAAGATTCCAGGTGGCAAGAGACTGTCTCAGTCTCACAAACATAAGGGTTTTCAAGATAAACTTACTCCAGGTTCCAAGTAGCTTCCCTTGTTCCTTGGATCAGAATGATGAAAACCCACGTGAGGTTTTTTCCTTACAGTTTAGGTCACTGGCGACTTGGGCTTTCATACTCCGGATTTTCTCCTCAGATGGAATAGTGTGGCTCTGTTTCATGGGTCCCAAGGGGGATGTGTGATACTCCTAATTTTCATCTCTACTCAGTAGCTCTATGTGAGAGAGCCAATGAGTCAATCTGGTAGAAATTGTTAGCATGTGTGATGTAGGGAAATGCTGGTCAATTAAGAAAGAATGTGGAGAAAATACTTTTTTTTTTAAATGAAGGAAATAAACATATTTGTTCAGGTGTAATACTTGTGTTGTTAAATGCTAAATGTTTTTTCCAGATCTTCCACAGCTGAGTAAATGGAGATAGAATGCAAAAAAAAAATCAAAATGTTTATAATTTTCTAGTGAATTTTGTCCTGATATATCTTTCCTCATTCCTCAAAGACTTCCAATAAACAAATGTAATTGTACCAGCAGTATAGGGGGTTCTAAATTTGAAGGAGTTTTTTTACAGCTGTTGTTGGATCTATTTCAGCCAGAAGAGCGAACATTAGCTGTTTTATGGGATTGTTTTTTGAAACTGCATATGCTGACAAAATTACATTGCCTCCTGAATGTTTATTCTACTCCTATATATTTTATTTATATATAGGTGGATTATTGAGATGTATAAACTCAAATCATGAACATTATTTTTTTGGTCAATTCCTTCTTGGTAAAATAATTCCAGTTACTGCAGTGGGATGCGAATATGCTCTATAGTGAGGACTGCATTCACCAGTACAAAGGTCTAATGGGGAGAAAGCAGTGTTTGCTCTGACAATAGATCTGTGTCTGTGTGAAAGATGTACTGAATTGTCCTCACTGTGCTTATGTTCCTCTGAACCTATTCATGCTTCAGATAGTAAAAAAGGCATTGTGAGAGCCAAACACTCATGCCAACATAACAATATTTAAAGATGATAATCAAAGCTGTTTGTTCTGCTTTACTGCTTTCACTTTGTCTGCAATTCAGGTCTTCGTTATGAAGCAAGATGGTGTCTGAAGCATTGTCTGTAAAAGAGGTGCAAAAAATAATGCCAGAATAGGTCTGGGACTAAAGCACCAACAATTTATTTCGGCTAGCTGGCACATTATACTGGATGTGCAGTGTATTCTCTGTGTGTTCATGGGCTGTTGTGTATCACTGCTGGTCTCCTACAGATTACAGTGCTCATCTTTAGAAAAGAAACGTTCTGAAACCTTGACATGTGAATGTCTTACATATAATAATGTTTTGTTTACTTGGACTTACATTGTATAGAAAAACAGAGATTTTAGTCTTTCTTATTGTAGGACTTTCAGGTAAAAATACTGATACCTTTGCTTTGTCTGTAGACCCAGGATTGTTGCTGTAACAGTGATGGGTGAAACCCTCTGCAGAACAGAGCCAAAAAAAGTTTTATGGCAAAAAGAGTAGAAGTGGCAGGGAAGTACCAAGAGACAGCCTTTGCTAGCAGTGTAACCACTTCTGACATCATCTTGGGGTTTTGCTTTTTTTGGTGTGTTTTCGTTGTTGTTGTTCCTTCAGGCTTTAATTTAGCCCTTAAAATAAGTTGCAGATAGTTCAGTGGAGAAGGACCTGGGGGTCCTGGTGGATGACAGGTTGGCCATGAGCCAGCAGTGTGCCTCGGTGGCTAAGAGAGCCAATGGGATCCTGGGGGCATCCGGAGGAGTGTGGCCAGCAGGTCAAAGGAGGTGATCCTCCCCCTCTACTCTGCCCTGGTCAGGCCCCACCTGGAGTATTGTGTCCAGTTCTGGGCTCCCTGGTATAAAAAGGACAGGGATCTCCTGGAGAGAGCCCAAAGAAGGGCTACGAAGATGATGAAGGGCCTGGAGCATCTCCTCTATGAGGAAAGGCTGAGAAGATTGGGACTGTTCAGCCTTGAGAAGAGAAGACTAAGGGGGGACCTAATTAATGTTTATAATTATCTTAAGCAGGGGATGCAGGGGGAATCAGCCAGCCCCTTTTCAGTGTCTGTGGAGACAGGGCAAGGGGCAATGGCTGCAAGTTGGAGCACAGGAAGTTCCGCACCAACATGGGGAAGAACTTTTCCCCAGTGAGGGTGAGGGAGCCCTGGGACAGGCTGCCCAGGGGGTGTGGAGTCTCCTTCTCTGGAGAGATTCCAGACCCGTCTGGACGCCTATCTGAGTGAAATGTCCTAGGGAGCTGCTTTGGCAGGGGGTTGGACCCCATGATCTCTGGAGGTCCCTTCCAACCCCTACAATTCTATGATTCTATGATTAAAGAAACGTATCTGTGACCATATGAAGCATAGGACACCCTTCTATCCTAACTTGAAAGTTATCTTTAATTCTGACGGGCTAGACAGACATAAGTGTATATGCATAGGGAGGGAGGTGTTGGTTTTGTTGTGTGTATGTTTTGGCTTTTTTCAGACTTCAAATGTTAATTTTTCCATAAAATTTAATTCAGTATGAGAGCTTTCACAAGAAGTAGTTGTAGACCCTGACACTTTGAATACAATTGTATTGAAATGACTTTGGCTTTTTATACTTGAGTTGAAAGAGGACCTCTTACTGGCTGTATATAAGTAGTGATTATTTTGTGGAGAAGGAAAAAAAAAATCCCCAAACAATAAAAAACCCCAAATCAAGCAACCTAATGTGCAACTGTAACCTGTCTTTGGAGTGCAAAGCTTTGCAGTTCCTGAAGCTTGATTTGGAAGGAATAATGATGATGGTAATAGTATCAAATGACTGACTTATTTTTTGAAGTGAGCTGCTTAATTATTCTTGGAAATGAGAAATATTTTTTTAGCGCTGACTTTTTATGGAAGTGCTCTGCATGATTCAGTACTGCAGCCTGAAAAATCAGCTGAAGATAAGCTTAGCACTAGCTTGTCTCCTATAATTAAATGCTTTGTTGGCTTATAGCCAAACCCTTAGCCCTGGTGTAGAGCTGACCTTCTGCATGGCACAAATATGAGCGTTTTGTACTCATTTGTATTTTGTATATTCTTATGCTACCAGTCTTGTAATGCTAGTGGGTTTTTGGGGTTTTTTTGAAGATTATAGTGGATCTCTGGAAATCCAGACAAATAATTTTTGATGTCTTAGTAAAAGCCAGTTAATATTTGTGCTGTTGACACCTGTTATGCAAATTTCTAGTCTCCAGCTATACTGGAAAAGAAAGATACCAGTAATTGTAGCTGAAAAATGGTTCTTAATCTTCACATTGGATGAGAATGATGCTCACATGTAAATAGCTAAAGGCAATAAAATAGTCTGGCTTTTTAGAATAAGAGTATTGGATGTTTATTGAAGAAAAAAAAATAATCAAACCAATCTGTTACAGGAAGATTTAAAAATTTCTTATGGCAATTACTTTGATCCAACTATGATAGTGCTTTAGTAAAATAAAGCTGGAGACTCAGGGTGGGGGGTATTTCTTTAGTTGCTGCAAATGGTCCCTAAAATAGTCAAACTTACTGTAGTGTCAAGGTGAGACATTAGGGCTCACAGAAGCCTTGGATATTTGAGGAGAGGGGTTTTGTTAATATATCTGCTGGACACTAACCAAAACCTTTACATGGCTAATACCAAATGTGGTAATAAAATCCAATATAGTAATTTTTTTTAGTATTTAACAATTGTTTCTTCTCTCACAAAACTCAGTGGCAGTTCAGTGTACAGGAGTTTAAGGCATGCCAGGTAACGTCTGGTGAAAAGCCTGGGATGGCAGCTGAAAAAGGGACAAATTAAAGAGGTGGCTACTGATTCTGTTACTGTGAAAATGACTGCATTTTGCCACTATTTTTCCTGAATTCAACACTTAAGGTCTTCAACTATGATATAAAATATTTTATTTTTGTGTTTTCACTAGAGTTGCATTAAAAAATTGTTGTAGAATTTTTACCTGTGGAGAGAGTTTCAATCCAGTAGTTTAGTCTCTTGAGAGAGTTGAGCTTTTTCATAGCCTGTATATTAGAAACTTAGCAAGAGGATGCGCTGGGATGTCCTGCAGCCTGCTACTCTTACTCTGACAGGGGAGTGCTTGACACAGTAGCTGAACTCCAATGGTTTTCACATCCTCTTGTGTTTGTTTCACATGCCTAATGTTTCCTGGGACATTGAGGGGATATGGGAAAGTAGAATGGAATCTAAAAATCATTAACTTCCAGTTGGCGTTACAGTTCGTGGTGAATACGGTAACAGGGATTTTCATGTGGTTGTTTCAGTGGAATATTTACTCAGGTTATTAGGAGTGGAATGATGATTTTAATCAAACTCTGTCCCTATGCTTCAGAGTTTCATAAAGCACTTAATGATTACTGATACAGCCACAGAATCAGGTGATTTAAGGCTTTGCAGAGGTATGCTTTTCAATTACATTACTTAGACTGATTTCATCCAAGTAGGTACAATGCTGATGAATGTGCAACTTGTAGTATATCCTTTTTTACATTTCAATACATCTTAATTTTTATTCTGTGATCAATAAGTACTTGATTAGTGTTCTCCAAATAGTGGGTTCGCTAACCAGTGGATCAGGGACTGGGTAATTCCTTTGGGTTTAGAGTGCAGATGTGCTGGTTGCTGAACCTTTTGCAATGTGCAGCGGTGTGGTTGCCCGGTGTGTTCAGTATGTATGTGAGTTCAGCCAATTTTTAATTTCCTTTTTTTAACCTTGACTCTAACATGGAAGTGCATTGCAGTTGTCTTGCAGCAGTGTAAATCCTGCCCTGAAGCCTGCCTGGTTTGTTTTGCCTGTAGGAAAGGGATGCAAGGACCACATCGTGTATCATGAGAATGGAGTAGGGAATAAAAACTGTATGCAGTATTGGACGCTGTTTGATCTAATCACACTGCAAGCAGGAGGAATTATATGAAGACAGTTGGAAATTCCTTTCCAGAATGCATGCTTCTGTAGCCAGAAATAAATTTTCTTTCTGGCTCCAAATCAACCAATTTATTAGTGTCAAGATCTAGAGTTAAAATTAAATTTTATTTAGGATAGTCTTTCCTCTTCTAACTGATTCTCAGAAAAAAGAAAAAGTAGGTGTAGCTTGGAATTTCTTGTGCTAAAGCACTCACTGGAAGACCAATAAGATTTGAAGATGTAATCATTATCTATTACAAGAATTAATGTTAGACTAAACGGATTTTTATCTGTGTGACACTGAATTGTCTCTTACTGAAAGATACCAGTAACCATAGGTTTAATGAAGCTATCAACTACATCTTAAGAAATTGAAGTTTTCTGATGTAAGGCTGAGAAACCAAATGTATAGTCCAAAACCTCAGTAACCACTAGGGAGTCAGAGGTGATAAAGTAAATTAAAAGGATTACTTTTCTATGTTTGAAAGGAGCAATAATGCGGATCACTTCTTTTCTTTGTATGCTTTCTTTTGGCTTACTCTTCCAGAGTTTGACCTGTAATATGGATGAAGTACCAAGGAACATCTACTCCCCCCATTATGTTTTCTTTCACAACTTTTATGTTTTGTGATTCTCAAAATTATATAACCTGAAGACTTTACTTTTCCAAAGTAGCCACTTGTTTACATCAGTTGGATCCATTGTCTTTTCTGCCTCAGTCTCTAAGTCACCGTACTTTGACAAACTAGTGGGACTAGAGTTTTTTTAAAAGACCTTTTTCTTGTTTGTGCCAACTCAAAATAATGAGTTTATCAACACCATGTGATTGACAACGATAATATAGATTAATTTGTTAGTGACAGGTGAAATTCTGTCACACTCTCCTCTTCCCATCCTGTTCCTTTTGACGGAGAACTGTGCGGTGATTTGGAAAGAGAGTTGAACTCTTAATTTCTGTCAAAATCCAGGGTTTTTTTAATAGAAAATTATTAGATAATACTTTCTTGTATCTCTTTCCATCAGATACAGACACACAGTGTGAGCTTTGAGTTCGTTATGGTCTGATGGTATTGATTACAATTTTTCTAATTTCAAAGACAGGGGAAGCACTGGGGAGAAAAAGTAAATAGTCCACGTTTCTTTGTTCCAGAAAACACAAATGTTAATTTTATATGGAGACTATTTATTTGCAGAATCCTTGAGAATTAGGTGTCTCAAACTGACCACTCATAGAGGTGTTTGTACAGACTTCAGGGCCACAAAAGATGCGGAAAGTTCAGAGGTTCTAATAGCACCGCTCTGTCTGCACTAAGGAATTAGCTTCTCGTACACTGAGAATGAGGTTTATATTTCTAGAACTACTCAACTGTGGAGTAGATGATGATAAACTGAGCAACTTTAAAAGGCAAAACTAAAACTTGTTTGTTCTGATAAATAATCCTGCATTTCATGTGCTGTCAGTCCAATGATTCTGTACTTATTGTAACTATATAGTAGTGAACAACAAGAAATCCCTGGTTTGAAGAGTTGAATTTGCCAGATGGGAACAAGTAGTCTGTTTTATTGCTTCTGGATGGATTCTGAGATGTGGCTTATTGTAGTAACAACAGGGCACCCTCCCCTTCTCTGACACCTTCATTATAGTTTATAAAAGGAAAAATACTGTAATTGGAAACCTTACCAACTTTTCAGATACCTGTAGGAGAGTGAGTTAGAGCAGTGAGCGAGTAGCAGCTGATATGCAGCTCTGGAGGTATGCCAGCTTTGCCCCCTCCCTGCCCTCCCTTTCCCTATGTGCTGTACTAGTGGTATCTCTGTGCTAGGTAAAGGCCTTCCCTCATAGATTGGTTGTCTCTGCCCTGGAAAGAAGCATTAATTATTCTCATTTCCTTGCTGAGGAAAGCAATTGTAGTAGTCAGAAAAGCAATCTCTTTTTACATTTATTTTTAATAAATTCATCATATTATTTTAAGAGGTTATTTACTTAATTTTCCATTTATTTCTGACTGACCTCTTTAATGTTAGCTTCTTTGAAAACATTCATCAAAATATACTTAGTGCTGGTAACTGGATTTCATTCTTTCCTTGCCATGGAGGTGCTCATTTTGGAAACATTTTTTTGTGTCAGATTTGACATTACTGAGCTTCACTCTAGCTGGTAGAGCAACACTGCCACACTGGTAAGGATATACTGAGAGAATTTGGTATTAGCAGGTGAGTCTTTCTTTAGAGGAAAGCCAGGCAATCTTTGTTTCTTTCAATTTGTTTTTTGAAACAGGAATTATTCATCAAGGTGAAGTGTTACAGGGAGAGACTGTAGTGAGATGCTTTGTCTTTATTTCTTCTATATTTAATAAGTAAGTCCCATTTCTTTAAGGCTTTGCAGATGTCTAACAGTATTTTCCTTGGAAAAATCCCTTCCTTTTCCAGTGGATTCTGATGTAGTTTTTCTGATATGCCTTTGCACTTGGTGGATGAGAACACAAAGTGCACTACATTTTTCAGCTGAATGGCTGAAACATTTGCCAGTGAAGCAAGGTTTATGTTTCTTTCTGTTCAGAGGAAAAAATATGGCTATAGCTGTAATATGGTAATGTTGACCTTTTACTGACCGCTGTATCAAACCCCTTTTCATGATCAAAATCAAAGCAAGCTTTGCAGCCACAGATCTGCTACTCGCACCCAGAACCTTTAGCCTTCTGCCAGCACTGCAGTCTAGGTGGGGGAAGTTGCAGAGCTATGCAGTTTGTGTCTATCTGTAACACATTTATATACATTTGCATAGCATTCAGTAGGAAAAAATAGCTTTTTCTGATGTATTTTTTCCTCTAACAGGTATGTTTGGCTTATTTTGTCTAAATTGAGTGTGTTGGTGTAGCATGTGGAGCACATTAAGCCAAATGATTGTGCTTTGAGACTTGACAGATGGCTGTGTGCAGACAATGGCCATGTACTCTAACAAAAAAGTAGAGGTAGAAAAACTAATTCTTTGTATTTCATCTTGTTTTATTTATTTAATTTAATAGTACTTTTAATACTCTTGTTATAAATAAGTGTCGTGGTTTCCCCCGGCTGTGGGCTGAGATCCACACAGCTGCCTGCTTCTTAAAGTAAAAGAGCAGGGGAAGAGGGAAAAAGGGGGAAACAAGGGAGGGGAAAAGGAAGGGGCAAATAACTCCAAACCCAAGAAACTAAGAGGCCCGTGGGTTGGGATAAGGAGAGTTTACTAAGAGAACAGAAAGACAAAATATACCAATGCTAACAGGACTTTAGAGCAAAAGAATATGAAACTCTTGATCCCCAATGCAGTTTCTCCCCAACCACACAACTCAGGCCGTACCACCCAGAGCTGTCCCGGAACCCGACCGTCCCCCCAAGCAGCACGCGTCCCGCCACCGCCCCTCTTCTTCCTCCCCTCAGCCCCCCGTTCTCCTGGGCAGGACGTCATTGCCATGGAATACTCTCTTTGGCCCATCTGGGTCACCTGTCCTGCCTTCGCCCCTCCTTTCTCATGAATAGAGAAATAGGAAGAAGCTGAGAAAGTCCTTGACTGTCTGACTGCAACTAAGAACATCAGGGTGTTCTCAGCACTGCTTTCATTGTAACTCCCAAACACAGCATTCCATCAGCTGCTACAAATGAAGTTAACTCTATCCTGACTGAAACCAGGACAATAAGACTGAAACGTGGAATCCATTTGGCCAGCAAAAGTTGCCTCGTGAGATTCTCTGCTTCTTGCTAAACTTGAAGAGTTGGTCAACTCTTCTCCATGAAATACAATGCAGTGCTATCCCTTCTGCAAACATACTGTAGAGATCTTTGAGAGCAACAGCTGGTAGCACTACCCAAACACAGTGGGAAGGTTAAATCCAGAATGGCAGTATGGAGCTCCCAGAAACAGGGTTAGTGACCAACAATCGTGTTGTCACTTTCCATTTCATGTGTGAGGATGTGTTCTGACCCACCCATAGACCCTGCAGTGCAGCTACCAAGAAGTTATGGCTACAGCAAAAGTAGCTCTAGAACTTAACCTTGGCTGCACATGGTGTCTGGCAG
Organism: Hypotaenidia okinawae; assembly: GCA_027925045.1. Lineage (NCBI taxonomy): Eukaryota > Metazoa > Chordata > Aves > Gruiformes > Rallidae > Hypotaenidia > Hypotaenidia okinawae. The sequence goes on from BSDF01000011.1 coordinate 4,235,023, forward strand.
TGGTTTGGATGGGCTTCTCATCACTGAGTTTTGGGGAGATGGACTGGACCATACCAACACTGCAGCAGCTGCCAAGGCGTGGGGTAGTGGGGTTCTTCCTAACCAGAGGTTTCATGGATTTTATAATTTGTTTTAATTCTGCATCCTTCTTTTAGAAGCTGCTGTTGTATATCACTATGCAAGCTATAGTCAGAAATTACTGAAGGCTGTGCATGTTCACATGTGTAATGTACATGGTTTTTTCCAGATATTCAGTAAGAAGTGGTTTACAGGATCATGCAGAGATTGGATAGTCTGAGCTTCGCGGGAGCTTGAGCGTAGTGCTGTGTGGTATTTACTGAGTAATTTCTGAAAGGTTGAATACAACTAAAGATTGTTTTTCTTGCTACTGTCTGTCTTGAGGGAATATTTTGAATATGTTCCTGCTTCTTTTGTTTAAATGGATGGTACATACTGTACTGCCTTCTGTGTTGAGCAAAACAGGTGATGAGGAACGGCTCAGCTCATCCTGCCTACACAGCCATTCATTTTAATTAAAATTCAGCCGACTCTCTCTGCTTTCTATATGATTTGTATAAATGACTGACTTTAATTTGACCTCCTGGAGTGTGAAGGGATTTCAGTTAAATGTTGTAAGTCGCTGTCTTTCCTAAAGTGTATGGGGAGTGGGAACTGATGGACCATTTCTATTGGAGAAACACCTGTTTGAGCTCAAACACAGAGCTGGGTGTGACAGGGCTCAGCAGCTTCTCCCTTAAGCATAAAATGAAAATTATGGTAGATTTATAATAGTTATAAGGAGTTATCTGGCATGAAGGCAACCATTTATTATAATAATTACAAGCCTGAGCTGTGATACAATTTTAGCAAAACCCTCTCCTGCTGAGGACCTCTGGATGTGTTCTCTGGAGACTTGAAGCACATCACTTCTTGATATTTCTTTTTCAGCAGTTCTTCACTGATGGATTGTGGGGACCTTGAGGATAGGAGAAAATGGCTGAATTAAGTGCCACCTCTGCAAGGGCCGAGGGAGGAACTTCAGTTAAACAGAGACACTTGCAGCAACTGAGTGACATGAGGGGAATGCCTTAAGCAGCTGTCCAAGTTAAGACACGTGGAATAACTTATTTTACTAGGGGCTTTCAGGAGATAATTCAGTGAGCCAGGACTGCATGGCCAGCAGCTGTTGAGCACCAGGGCAGCTGAATGATTTCAAGGGAAGGGGCAGAGGTGAGGAGGAGGTCTTACTCCAGGCACAAATTGGATACACTCAGAAAGCCAAGGAAGTGGGGAAAGGACTGCCACTGATGGCTCTTGAAAGGAGGGCACTAAGATTAAAAACATCATTCCCTCCTTCTGGTAAAATATTGAATAGCTCATAAAATGAGAGTTACAGGACACGTCCCTCTGTGGAAAGACTCTCTTCTGCTTGTTAATGATATGTTTTGCCTGTTGAGATGGTCCTGCCTTTGTCAGAAGGAAGACTAAAATTACAATCTGATTTCCATTTTAAAGGGAGAGATTGAGCATAGAAACAAAGTGAAACTCTTGGGAGCTTATTGAAGGCAAAGAACTGAATAGCTGATTCCATTAAGTGTAAGAAGTTGTGACCTCAGTCACCTAGAAATCAACTGGGTAGAACAATAGCAAAGCTGGAAGGATTTTTTTTTTCCCCACAGTATAGGTACTTCTAAAAAGTAAAACTCCCCATGCCTTTCAGGTTTTTTTACTAGCTATAAAGGTTGTAATTTTGAAAATAAATTACCTTTTAAAACAATTATTTCCTATCTGGGTGAAGTTTTGAGAAGTTTTTCTTACACTGAAAGGAAATGCATAAAATTATTTGGAACCTGTGTGAAGATGTGAGAATACACCCAGTATATGTTCAGGTGTAATGCAATGCCTGATGTGGTCAGAGGTGAAAGTAGGGTAGGCCTTATTAAGATGACAGCAGTGAGCTATAGGCTGAATGGTTGTAATAGCAGCAAAGAGAGAACATGACGTGATGTTTCCTAATAGGAATGGTTTGTTTAGATCAGGTCTCTTCATTAGAAAATATATCCTTGAACTGTTTCTTTAAGAAAAATCAAAACATACAAGGCTTGAAAATGTTCTCCCCCACATCTTTTTTGGCTCTTATTTATGTAAATAAGATGTCTGCTGTGAGAAGTAGTAAATACTGAGCCAATGCAAGAAAAGTGATTACACAGGTAAAATGCATGGTACTAGAGAACAGAGAACTTCTGGGACTACCTCAGCAAAACTGATTAGCAGAATTCCTCTGACAATTGTCTTGTGCCACCTTTGAATTCTAACTTGGTCAACAAATCCTGTAAACGTATGAGCCTGAATTGCAGGAGTGTGACAAGGGTCATCTTGCCGTAGCTCTATATCCCATTGCCCACAAGAGGTTAAGCTTGCTGCACTTGATCTGACTCCTAGATCTGTGATGCCACTGTGTATGTTGTTGCTTTGGAGAGAACTGCAGTGGTGAAAGGTTCCAGGTTTCTTCATATGTGAAACAGTGCTTATTGTCATCAAGCAACTGGGGAAAGATTTTGAGAGTAGCTGGTTCAAACAGATTGCATTTGTTTGCCCATGTCTGATACTGCCATATGCTGGAAAGAAGTTTAACTGTGTGGTAATCTCTGCTTTTTCAGTTAGATATGTTTTGTTCAGGCTTCTGTGTTTAAATAATTTGCTTAAAGCTTACCAGACATTTAAGAAACTATGTGATATATAGTGTGCGGGAACCTGTACCCATGTTAAAAGTTAGATACAGCTCCTGTGCCATCACTGCTTTTTTAAAGTTTGAAAAACATCAAGTCATAAAGATTTTTAAATTGCTTAAATGTTACAGAATGTTCTTACCTGGCTTCCTATTAGATTGTGAATGATGGTGATTTGAAAAGGAACCAGTGGTTGCTGTACGCTAGTGCCTGTGGTAGAATTGACAGTATTTTTAGTATTCACTGTAATATATGCATGTGGAGAACATTTTCCTCAACTATTATAAAGAGGTATTTGGAATCTGAAAGCATTTTTTTCAAATAAACTCTGAATGTAATTTCAAAGCAGTCAGAAATAAATGCAGCATATTTTTCTACATCCCTATGATATTTATTCCTTGGCTTAGTCAGGTAGAACTCTTAATATTTGAGGTATGTAAAATGCAATAGATTGCTTTATTTTGACATTTTTAGCTGTATCTCCTTTTTGAGACTGCTTCAGATTCGATGAGATGTAAGTAATGTTTAGAGTTACATAGAGGAATGTCACTTGTGTGAATGCTGTGATTTTCCTCGGGGTTTCTCCTTTGCACCGGGAATCTGACTGACCACTTCCAGTCTGTGGAATTTACCTTTTTGAGAGGTCTTCAGTTTATCTTCTTTTTACTGCTTAAGACCTGATTGTATAAATAGATGTTTTTGGTTAATACAGAATTAAAATAGCTGCAAAACACACTAGGGCAGGTAAACTTACTTTCACCAGTTTGTTCTTAAAGGATTGAGAGACAAACAGAATAGTTGTTAAAAATACTGGGTTTTTTTCCCCCCTCACTTTCTTACATTGGGAGATATTTTGAAGACCTGTGAAATTTTCCAGATACTTTATTAAAATCAAGAAGAGGTTTAAATTCCTTTCTGCAGAATATTGAAGATTTTTTGTTGTAAGTCAGTGAGTTTGTGTGGGTATAGAGAATGCTGAAGCCTATTCATCAATAAGAATCTTTTCCCTATTTAAAGATAAAATTGTATTTTGTGTATTGGCTTTACTTAAATACAGAGATCAAATTACAACCTCCTATTAACACTTCATATATATGATAGGCATTTAGGTACAGGGGTGCTGAATAGTAAGTAGGTACATAGATGCTGATGTGAAGACTTTTGACACTTTGTTACCTGCTCTTTCCACTGTGTTTTTGAAATGATGTATTTGTGTGGTACACCAGTGAAGACTGATTGCTCTTACTGTGTCTTAGTGGGAAAAACCTTGGTGTTACTGGGGTGTTGGGGGAACTATTAGCTGACATCTTTGATCTGGCAGGAGGAACCATGGCAGCGTTACAGGTGGTGCTGGTGATTTCTGTTCTGAGAATGATGCGTCTGACTAGACATGCTGACACCACCTACCTTGTATATATTTGCTTATATTTCTAGTAACGTTGAAGAAAACAATTTTTTTCTAATATTTCTACTATTTCTATCCTTTGGGATTTTGGAACTTAAAAACAACCCCTGGTATCATTGCATGTGAATGCTACCAATGGCTGGTACTGAAATAAGCGAGGGGTAATCAGGAACTCTGGTACTTGGAGATTCCCTTGGTTCCATATTTATTTTGAAGTAATGAATTCATGTAACATCACCAGGTGCACCTTGAAGAAGAAAATGCAGAATTGTCAATTTGGATAGAGCAGAGATAACTAACTTGGAGGGTAATAAGAATTATGACTCTCTCAAAAAAATAAATTAATATTTCAACTGTCAAGCATTATAATAAATCTGTAACAGTGAGGATTAGGGAAGAACAGGTTTGCTTAGACACGTGGTCTGCTGCTGTACCGACCAGCTATGAAGCTGCCAGATCCAATTACAGATCTACCAGCACCGGTGGAAAACTGGGTTAAAGTGCAATAATTTCTGTATCTTTTTGTCCTACAAGTTACACTTATGTGCATAATATCAGGGCATGGACTTATACATGCACTTTCACCTTTTATTCTAAAATCTTTGTGCATAAAGACTAAAGGCCAGCAAAAGATGCTCACCAAGAAGAAGCTGTAGGAATATTTTCATATGCGTGTTATTACAGCTATTAAAAAGTTCAATTTCCAGAGCTAGTATTAAAATAAAGTTATGATTAAATAGGCTACTCTGCATTTCTATCATCTGTTATTGCTTGGTATGGTTTCAGCAAAGGTGAAAGTCATGCAAAGTCATTTGTATGACACGTCTTATCAAAAAGCACAGACTTGTCTATCTAGTCTGACTTCTCTGCTTTGTGTTACAAAGCTGATTAAATTATACATTTAAAAATATGCAGTTAAAACTTTGCTTGCCTTCTGTATGTTTTAAAAAAACAGGGCTTGATCCACTAAACATTTTTCTACTTAAATGTCATAACATGTTTAGTGTCTTTGTTTTGCACTGACTTACTAAGATGATTCAGACATTCCTATAACTACTGCAGTTGATTAATATATCATCTTAAACTTAATTTTTGAAATGCGGGTGTTGTGTTCACCCTCCTTCTGGATACCACTGGGCACTTTCATGCTTGATTCAGAGAGTCTTGTGCTTTTTGTGGTATGCATAAAGCATCATTTGGTCCTTCCTCAGTTGGAACTAAGTTATTTGTAGGTTTATCCCTTCAGTTGAGCCTAAACCTGTTGGCTCCAAAACCCATGAGAAGGAATGTGTGTTTATGCTTTTTTCCTCCTGCATGTAGAAGGGAGAAAACTTTGGGTTTTTTCCTGATGATGACTTGTCAGATTCACCTTCCCCTCTTGCTTTGACCAGAATCCATTTCCCTTCATGAGCTCAACTCAAATCTAGTGCATGCTGAGACATACAGACTCCGTTTTTTGATGACACTTTTTGCAATTAGATGGTGTTTGAACTGAAATACTTCACAGTGAAAGGCCAGCAAAATTTTATCTGGAAAATCATGAATGTAGAGTTTTTTCCAGCCTTATGACAAGGATTGGAGTTACAGGATTTAAATTGTGACAACCTTTTTTTCCCCTATGTTAATTGTACTTTTCCCTCCTTCATTATCCATGAAATTAGGGGGACTTTGCTGCATTTAGTTCAGATACTTAATTCTGTTTCACAGTTTCTCATTTCAAAGGGTCAGACGTTTACTTGTGTCCTGTTTGACTGCATTACCTGGCTTTGTGTGCAAGTTGTATTTGTGTATAACCTGCACCTGATCCTGTGATGCTGTCAGGATGTGTATCATCTGATCTGTGGCTCCTCTCTGCCAGCCCACCACTCTTGCTCTACCCTTTAGACTGCACATCATTCGCTGTTGTTCACTTGGTTTCCCTGGGCTGTGAAGACCCATGCAGAATGAACACTTGTATTTGTGCTCTAGGTATGTGGCACCTTAAACAAGAGACTGGAATCTAGCCTGCACTTTGCCAGTTCATGAGGACAAAATGTTTACTTAGTAAGAAACATTTTTTACACTCATCATGTCATTAAGATTCTACCTGTTCCCTGTTGTAATTTTTTATTTCTAAATTCTGTGGTGATGTGGTGAAGCAGGAGATGGTCTGTGAGGCCAGTTTTCACCTTGTATTGACTACAGGAGCAAGTCCAAGCAACTTGGACTGTATAACTTTGGTTTCTTCTAGGGATCAATGCCTGGATTTGGGGGCTGTGGGGGTGTGATTTGGGTGTTTATATATATCAAAACTAGACTTTAAGCCTTCTGATTTTCTCCATCCTATAGGTTAAAATCTTTCATGCAGGAACACTGAGCTGCCATCCAGCGAGACCTGGACAGGCTGGAGAGCTGGGCAGGGAGAAACCACATGAGGTTCAACAAAAGCAAGTGTAAAGTCTTGCACCTGGGAAGGAACAACTGTTTCTATCAGTACAGGCTGGGGGATGACATGCTGGAGAAGAGCTCAGTGGAGAAGGACCTGGGGGTCCTGGTGGATGACAGGTTGGACATGAGCCAGCAGTGTGCCTCGGTGGCTAAGAGAGCCAATGGGATCCTGGGGTGCATTTGGACAAAAGTTTTCTAAGTATGTTAGGGCTATACTCAGATTACGTAATTAAGAAATTAATTTCCAGGTTCTGAGTCTAGCTGGCATGGCTGCATGCAAACTCCTTATCCAGTCCAGGATCTGTCACTGGATCTCCCCACTTACCTCTTGTGTGCAACTGGTTTTTTAATGTCCAGATATGTTTTGGTAAGAACAGTGTTCAGGAGTTGGACTTGATGATCCTTACGGGTCTCTTCCAACTCAGTATATTCTGTGATTCTAAGAGTGTTTTCAGTGGCTTTCTTTCAATGTCTTGGAATGAATGGAACCTGTAGAATCACAGTCCTACATATCTTCACCAAAGACAAATGTGAGGCTTCTCTGTCAGACTTGATGTCACACTAATGGGTTTTTGTCCCTGGCGTTCATATCTTGAAACACCCCTCTCGTGTTTCTTCATTTCTAGTGAATACCTATTTGTTGAGGTTCCCATTGAAACACTAAGGCCTCTTGTCTGTTTGCTATATATTTCTTCTTTGCCCACTTTGGACAGACTATCCCATGATTCAGGACAAGAATTTTAAACTGTATTTTATGTACAAACTGCACACAAAGCCATGCTCATGTTTGATAACTATACACCAAACCAAAACAGAACTGTTGTCGACACTGTGTGTGAGCGCGTTCAAGTCCAGAAGAAAATAATGCTGTCACCTCCAAGGCTTAGTTTCTGAATAATGCAGGTGAAGCAATCCACCTGTTCCCTGGCCTCAGAGGGGTGGTGGAAGAATGGCATGTTCTTGGGTTGTATTTCTAACCCTTCTATCTGTATTGACTGTGGTGATAAAAAGGAGCCAGCATTATCACAGTTCCTGCTGTGAAGCTGTGGGGAAAGATCACGAAGTACTACATAGTTTGCAGTCAGGCACATAGTAGGTAATTTTTATTCTGAAAATGTTAAGGCTGACTGATCTGTTAATCTGCCAAGAGAAAGCCCTAGAATATTTTGTATACTTCAAGGAATTTCATGCAGCTGAAAATCATGATTGATGGGAAGAAACAAAGGTACAATTTAATTGTACCTTATGGTGAGTTGTCTGCTTACCCAGTGCAGTCTTGCTTTGTGGTGGTTAGGCTTATGAATTCCATTTCCTAGATTTGTGTGTGCTGACTCTTGCTTGCTGCTCCAATTTCAGGATCTGTGGTGTCACAACACAGAACTGTTGTCTTTTTCCACTGAGTTTTCCACTGAGTCTGACCCCAGCCAGAATCTGTTACTAATGCAGCATAGCGCTTTCTCACCTGCTGTGCAGAATGGACCACAAGTATTTAGAGCACCTGTGCTCAGCACTAGATGCCAGAACATCTCTATATTGGTTTTGGTTATATGCAGGTATAAATCTTTTCATGAGTTGGAAACCAATAACTCTTGATTTGCTCCATACCAGTGTGCTGCCCTTCAAACTCCATACTTGAGCAAGCTGATTTTTTCCCAGTTACAGACTCCTACAAGGTACTGGCTTGAAACCAGCTCCTGTATCCCCCAGAATGAACCAGAGAAGGCATATCTTTCCAGATATGATACAGATCATGAATTAATTCGCAGATTAAAAATATATATATATTCTAGAAACACTATCATACAGAGGAGTTTAATTCTGTTTATTATCAACAAGTTTATATTATAATGACTTTCCTTCTCCATAGAAATCCAACTGTACAGACTGCAAATGCTCTGACAGCTTTGTAATGCTTTGGAAAAGAGATTTTCTTATTTTACTAAAAGTTGACTGATAATCTGATTCCAAATTTGCAGTTGTCCTCTTAAAAATTCTGAAGGTGGCCATCACTTTTTACTGGGAAAGGAATGCATTATTAGTGCATGGGAGTTTGGGTGTATTCTCATAGATTTAACTTTTGAAGAAAATGCTAGTGAGGTATAATTTAAATTATTTTTCCTAATTGTGCATTGTAAGAAGCCCTGCAGTTGTGGTGATGTTACATCCACTGTATGTAAACTGAACACAGCTAATGTGTAGCTATCTTTCACTCCTTATCAAAGCAGCTAGCAAAAAATAGCTTAGTGGATATTCAGAATCTCTAAAGACAATTAGGGTCCAAAAAATTAACATAAACCATAAATACTATTTCTTTCAATAAATATTCAAGAAGTGAGGGGTCTCTGGTGCTTTTTAGCTGTTACACGGAGTGAAGCATGGAAAATCCCCTTAGACACTAGAACTGAGCTCCAGTCCTTTGGAACCAAATTAATTTCTAAGTGGAGATTGCTGCCTGAGATAGGTGGTGGTTTCTGTGTAATGTGAATTGATGACGTACTGCCATTAATAGAAATGTTTGCCTTAAGGTTAACTGATAATTTAAAATTAATGGCTTGAACTGTATGCTTTTGGTGAATACAGATAAAATTTTGGTTTCATTCAGAGTGACAGTTATGCTGTCTGTTCTTCCTGAGAATGGGAGACTGCAGCCTTCCTTACATTGGGGAGAGTTAAGAAATCTATCCTAATTCAAAAAGATTCCATTCTATTTAGTAATTGATCTGTAACTAATATGCAAGTGATAAGAGGGCTCTAGGCTGTAAATTCAGAAGTCAGATGCATGTCTGCAAGATGAGGGATAGAAATGGACATCTCTGATTTTTGCTTCCGATAAAAATCGTTTGAAGTGCCAAACGTGGCTTAAATAGCTACAGCTCTGTTCCACTGCTGGGAAAGTCTTGTCTTCTGTAGCATCTAGACAGATCCACTTATAGATCCTTTTATAAACAAATTGTGTTGCAGTGGTGTGTTTTTCCTGAAATTTCTGTCTGTTGGGCAGTTTCTTAGCAAAGAATAAGGTCTATGGTGTTAAAAAGGTCTCTAAACACTGTCTGCACTAATACGGGATGGGGGTGGGTTTTGGTAAAGAATAGTTATAGGAGCAAGTGAAGATTTGTTCTGACTTATAGCCCTAAAGAGCTACAAACCTTCCTGAACTTTGACAGTATGAACTGTATTAATTTCAATACCTAGGTCCTTGTATTTTCAGCCTAAATTCTCTGTTGCTGTTGGCCATCCATAGCCCATTTCTGTCTTGGTTTTATAAATTCAAGATAGTTTGAAATACCTTATAGAAAAAAGTGTGTGTGTGTTTCACATAGATTGCTGGGGACCTTTTCCTCTAGAGCCTAATGGGGAATTACTGGAGGATATTGTTCTCAACAAAAGAAGTCGTGTGTATGTGTGTCAGCCTGCCAAAAGAAGAACTGAAATTTCTTATGGCAAATGCTGCAGGCTTCATAAGGTTTCCCAAAAGGCAAAGTTAACATATTAGAGACACTGAACTAATAGCCTGTTGCCTTGAGTTAAATAATTACTGCTTCAAAATTAGGTCCAACAGTTTTGGTTCCCTCCAAGCTGTTAATTGACTTCAGAAAACTGTTCTCCAATTAAAATGGATAGAGATGGTAATTGGGACTTTCCTCCATGACTGTTGTCTGGTCAAACCAGAATGATTGCTATCTTTAGGCTTATAGAGAAGGAGGTGTCTCTTTCTCCCAGCGAGTGAGAGAAAATAACAGATGATTTGGAGAAAGCTGAAGTGTGTAATATCTTTTTTGTAGCCTGACTAGAAGAGATTATTGGGGATGAGACGCTCTTTTTGTAATTTCAAAATAGTAGAGCCTGCCTGAAGATAAGAACATGCCAGAAAATATTTAGGTAATTCAACTTGGTTAGGCCCAATGAAAATACTTTCTTTGCTATTTAAGGAATTCTTTGAAGTGATATATAGTTTATTGCCATTTGACATGGAAAATTTGTTAGAAGGAAAAAATTCCCAGAGAGTTGGATGAGGTCTGTGGGTGGGAAGCAATACTGCTTTTCTTTGTAGGAGGATAAAGAGGGTCTAACTGGGTATTTTGCAAGATGTCGGAACAGGATTTTTTTTAAAAAATGGGTTTGGCAGTACATAGGGGACAGGTTTCATTAAATAGCTCACAGGTTTTACTGAGAACCATCTCGCTCTGTGGCCCTGAAAGGCTAGGGGGAGTTCCAGAAACCCACAAATGTGGTGTTAGGGCTTGTGGTATGGTCAAATACGATGTTTTCATAAGAAAAATCTGATCTAGGCAAAATGAGTGAAAACAATTAAGCTTTTTTGAGGGAGCAGCCAGTTTAGATTACTCAGTTATCAGTTATTCGTTAATTGGTTGCTCAAGAACATGTTCTGGGTCTGATTCTTCTGTGTAATTTTTTTTAACAGGTTAATGCTGGAACAGCAAAACACAAAACTTTCAGTGCTTCTAGGGTAGATGGGGATACAAATATTTTTCAAGACAGTCCTGGAATTAAAATTGATAATTAAAAATAGATTACATTAATCAAAACCATGGAAGAACAATCCAAAAAGGTGAAGTATGAATTACTAATAACAATTGAAATAAAAACCCCAAACCTAAAATATCAGTTGTTTAAGTTAGTAGGCAGGGAAGGACTTAGGGTTAGGGTAGCATGTAGGATTATCCAGCACAGTGTCATGAATTTTAACATGCACCAGCTCCGAGCTCACCCTCAGAGCTTGTTGTGAGGGCCCACTGAGATAATCTCTGATTTAGTCTGCCACCATTTTAAAGTGGAAGAGATGGGAAAGCAAAGGACAAATTGTGGAGAGTGCAGTGAATAAGAGAAGAATAAAGTGTTTGGGGAAGGTGATCTGGGGAGGAGAGAGAGAACCTTGAAGGAATTGGAAGAGAAAACTATCAGCTGGCAACATGATTCTTTAAATACAAGGTTCCTGAAAAGAGCATGGTGATCAGTTGTTCCCTGTGATCCAAGCAGCATAGCACAAAAAGTCATCATCAGTTGAGTTCACAACAAAGATTTAAATGAGGTAGTGGTGGGGGAGAGTTGAACTACACTTGAAGAGCTGAAGCGCTGGAGTGGGCGGTCTGTGGAGGCTGTGTGAAGGGTTGTAAATGGGACTGGAGGCACATCGTCAGGCACATGTTTTAAGTCATCTGTGTTCTGCCTGAGCTATGGAAAAGGGACTCAGAGATTCTTTCCAGCCTTGTTGCCTTTTCAAGATAGGCAGACATATCTTCCTACATCCTGTGGGATTGAAGTGGAATGGAAGATAGTATCTCTTTTCCCCCTCAGGAAAAGACTGGTCTCAACAGAAGTGGTTGCCTCTTGTAATGTCTTTGCATGAGCATAGTAGGAAAATCCCAGGTATACTTTGATTCATATCCAGTTGGAATCTAAAATATTCCTTGCAGCTTCCTAGGAGCCATGCCGGGTGGGCAGGTGCAGCACTTAGTGCCCAGGTGAACTTACCCCAGTCAAACTGAGCTGTCTGTGGGGCCAGCGAGGCCCAAAGCACATAGCCACGGCACTGGGCAGCTGGGCAAGGCCACCCTGCAGGAATGGATGTTTGTCTGGGGAATGTGCTGCCAACACCCACGGGGAAGACCACCCTCTGGGCCCAGCCCTAAAGCTGACCCCTTGAGAAGGGGAGAGCAGGAGAAGGATGCTGACGAATGAGTGTGGAATCTCCCAGTGCAGAGAATCCAGGCAGCTTTATTCTGCTGGAGAAGGGGGACGAGTGCCAGCACTCTGGGTCGGTGTGTGGCTGGTCCTGCGCTGTCGTCTGGGCCGGCTGTAGGGATTTTGGGCCTGCCGTTGCAAGCGGGAGCGGTCTCGCAGCCGCTCAGGCCCAGGGGTGTTGGAGGGGCTGCTGCTGCTCTCAAGCACTGGGGAGCCCTGGGGTGGCTCTGATGCCGCCATGCTGCCAGTGCTGGGGCTGCTTGTCTCAGGTGCTGGGGAGCTGCGGGATGGCCCCAGTGCTGCCTGGTTAGGGGTGCTGTTCTCAGCCCTTGGTGCTCTTGCACGGCTCCTCTGGCGATGTCCCCTGTGCCGGCTGTAGGGCTTTTGGGCCTGCCGTTGCAAGCGGGAGCGGTCTCGCAGCCGCTCAGGCCCAGGGGTGTTGGAGCGGCTGCTGCTGCTCTCAAGCACTGGGGAGCCCTGGGGTGGCTCTGATGCCACTATGCTGCCAGTGCTGGGGCTGCTTGTCTCAGGTGCTGGGGAGCTGCGGGATGGCCTCAGTGCTGCCTGGCTGGGGGTGCTGTTCTCAGCCCTTGGTGCTCTTGCACGGCTCCTCTGGCGATGTCCCCTGTGCCGGCTGTAGGGCTTTTGGGCCTGCCGTTGCAAGCGGGAGCGGTCTCGCAGCCGCTCAGGCCCAGGGGTGTTGGAGGGGCTGCTGCTCTCGAGCACTGGGGAGCTCTGGGGTGGCTCTGATGCCGCCATGCTGCCAGTGCTGGGGCTGCTTGTCTCAGGTGCTGGGGAGCTGCGGGATGGCCCCAGTGCTGCCTGGCTGGGGGTGCTGGTCTCAGCCCTTGGTGCTCTTGCACGGCTCCTCTGGCGATGTCCCCTGTGCCGGCTGTAGGGCTTTTGGGCCTGCCGTTGCAAGCGGGAGCGGTCTCGCAGCCGCTCAGGCCCAGGGGTGTTGGAGGGGCTGCTGCTCTCGAGCACTGGGGAGCTCTGGGGTGGCTCTGATGCCACTATGCTGCCAGTGCTGGGGCTGCTGGTCCCAGGTGCCTGTGTGTCATGGGAAGGCCCTGATGCTGGCTGGCTTGTGGTGCCAGGGCTGGTGAGCTCTGAGCTGGCACTGGAGGCTGTAAAAGAAGCAAGGAGGTGAAGGACATGGCCCTGCATGGCCCAGTGCGGTGCTGCCAGCCCTCCTGAAGCAGAGAGGCTCTGCCAGGCCTACCCTGGGCACTTGCTGCCAGGCCTTGCTGGCCCCTGGCCTCTACCTGGGGGTACCTGGGCTTTGCTTCTTACCGGTGGCTGGGCCTGCACAGATGCTGCACTCCCAGTTGGCTGTGCTCTCCAAGCTGGAGCAGTGTCTGTGGGTGCCCTCAGCAGCGCAGGAGCTGCACAGCAGCAGTTGCCAGGGCCTGGGAAGGCAAGCGGGTTAATGGCCATGAGGACAAAACCACCTCAGCATGGGAGGGACCGTCCAGCAGTTCTTTCATTCTCGGTCCTTCTGCCCTTGGCGAGACAGGGATGCTGTGGAAAGCTCCGGGGTACAGCTTTGGCAACTTACCCCTCGTTCTCTGTGTGCTCCCTGCCTCCTGGACAAAGGCACTCTCTGGCATCGCATCGGCTGTGCCTGTCTCTCACTGCTGGGTAGGTGTGACTTCTCTCCCACAAGGGTGCTCTGATAGAGAAAGGAACATTGATGAGCCCTTGCTGCCTCAGTATAAGGTAGATGTGGGGCACCTGTACTCTTCTGCAAGGGCTGGCCCTTGCTTGGCACAGCACTTGCACCTTCCTGTTTTGTGAGATGGGCAGAAGGACACCAACCTTGCAGGGATTCGGATACCCATTGTGACCATTTCCACCTGGAATCTTTGCCTGTTTCTGCAGAGGGGGCACATGAAGCAAACAATGCCGGCACACAGAGCGTGTCCCTACAGGAGAAACAGCAGCATGAGGCAGGCCCTGGTGCTGCTGAGCACCTCCCATGGCCCTGGTGGTGGGGAAGGACTCCTACCTGCAGGCATCTTCTGTGGAACCAGGCGTGCTTGCATGCAGGGCACACGAGGACGCCGTATGACGGCCTGTGCTCCACAGGTTCCAGGCAGATAAGGCAGGTGGTGTCCTCCTCCGGAGTCTCCACCACTTCCTGCTTGGGACTGTGCTCCCAGCAGAAGGTCCTGGGGCAAGAGGCAAGGGATGGGTGAGGTGGGAAGTGCTTGGAAGAAGGGTGATTTTTTAATGTATATACATCTTGCAAAGGCTGGGGAACAAACATTACCTGTATAGCGCAGAGTACTGGGTGATGCATTCACCCAACACGGCACAGGGGAGATGGAAGCTGCGGTTGCAGCTCCTCTGCCAGCAGGTGATGGTGGCCCCGCTCTGGCCACAGACAAAGCAGTCCTGGAAAGAGCACAGCAGCCCCCATCAGCGGCAGCCTCAGGGCCTCCGTGGCCAACCCCACACCTCTGTGCAGGGAGCGGGATGTGGCTGCTGCTGGGCCACAGCCCGCAGATCTGCCTGGCCAACGAGGCTCCTGGGCTGCAGCCCCTCTGGAGCTGCTGGGAGCAAGGTGTTTGCCCCAGAGCTGGTTGGAAGGGCTGGGCTTGCTTTCTTGGGCTTGGAGCTAAGTTACCAGAACTTTCTGCTGGCACAAACCTTGTTCTTGTCAGGTTCTCACCTTCCACACTGCCTGCTGGATTGTGTGTCTGACATCCTCAAGGGTAAATCCAAGGATCTCCGAATCCTCAGGGAGTGTCGGAAACAGGTCGTTGCTAAAAAACTGCAGGAAAGAGGAGGAGCTGATGAGGAGTGTGCGGCAGGGACTGCCTGTGGAAAGCTGGAGGGAGCTCTGGGGGAACTCACCAGGCAAAAGACATGGATGCAGATCCCTTGATGATAAAATTTGGGCCCCCAGATATCCGGGTCAGCCTCTGCCCGATGACACAGCATGCATGCTGGAGGGGAGAGAGCAGAGGCCACAGAGAATGAGCACTTCTGCGGGGCTGAGGGAAGTGTCCCCTGAGGTGTTGCCCCAAGGGCCTGCTCTGTCCCTGCCTAGCTCTTGGCTGAGCAGGGCTGGAGGCTTTGGAGGAGAAGGGGGCACAGCAGGCACAGGTGTCCCAGTAGGTGCCCACTGCCCGGGCCCTGCTTGCTGAGGAAAGAAGGGGTTCTTCCCCAGGGCGGTCGGGGAGCTCCTGCCTGTCCCTTCTCTTGGTCCCGTGCTGAGTGTCCCGACAAGCCCAGTGCCAGGCTGTGGGAGGGACACTTTGCTCTCACCCATATCCGTTGGGTCGGAGGCTGCCTCCTCGTTTGTGCTCATGGTGAGTGTGAGACAACTGTGAGCGTTTGGAGAGTCTCTGTCCCAGCAGTGCTGGTCTGTCTTCTCCAAATACTCCTCTGCTGACTCTGAGGGAGAAACGAGAAGTGTGTGAGCTGGCAGTAGAGGCCCAGAGCCCTGAAGTGTGGTGCCTTGCTCCTCCATCGCCAGCCCCATCCCTCCCCTGCCCTCTCCTCACCCTCGCCGGGTCGCACTGACCCACGGCCTGGCCCATTGAGCCTATTTCTAGGCTTGCCTTTGCGGGTCACAGTGGCTACTGTGACATCAGCGCCGCTGGCCTGTGCGCAGCCCAAATATGGGCAGAGACGCCACTGGCAGAAAGATGCTCTTCAGGCCATGTGACTGCCGGGCTCTGGCCCTGTCTGAGGGAACTCTCTGTTCCTGCCCCAGCACAGAGAGCGCTGCCAGCAGGATGGGGAAGGCAGTCCTTCCTCACTGTGCCGCACTGTCCAGGCTGCGTGTGAAGTTCTGGGCTCCCTGGTACAGGGGGCAGAAGTGACCTTAGAGCCTGGTCTGGGCTCACACCTCCCATCCGCTCAGATGCGGTGGATGGCTGGGGCACAGCACAGGACCTGAAGCTGGCCTCTCAATGTTGCAGGGGCCCAGCGTCTTTGTCCTGATCACCTTAGCGCTTTGGGGAGGCGGCGGGTGAGAGGCTTGATCAGCTGGAGCGTAGCAAGGCTCAACAGAGGTATCTGGACTGGCTGGATTGATGGGCTGCGGGTTGTCAAGCACTGGAGACAGCTGCCTGGGGAAGTGGTTGACTCCCCATTCTGGGAAGCATTTAATGTCATGTAGATGTGGCACTCAGGGACATGGTTTTGCGGTGGGCCTGGTACGCTTAAGTTAACGGTGCAATTTGCTGATCCTAAGGGTCTCTTCCAACCCATATCATCCAAAAAACCAAACCCCCAAAAACCAAGAAACCACAGCAGAAAACTCCAAAAAACAAACAACTACATAAACCAGTAAAAGTCAGTGTTTTGCTGTGGACACAAATAGGAATTGCAGACAGTCTCAGAGCTATTTAAATGTGTATAATGTCAGCCTGTATCAGGCTCAGGACAGAATAGCAACAGGCAGAGGCAGCAATCCCTCACTAGAGAACTAGTGCTGGGGAGTGCAGCTGGGTGCTCTCGTGGGGTCTAACCTCCCCTTTCTGGTAACCTTCTTAAGTGACCCACATTTGCACCTTCATGGGACTGTGCAGTAAAAAAAATACCATGAATTGCTCTGAAGTCATATGTAGATCCTAGTGTATTTTTTAGTATATTTGCTGTGTTTGCTTTTCTTAACAGTGGTAGATGAAAATGTAGGGTGAATTCAAGGAATAAAGACTCCTATATTTGATGCACACCATTCCTTAGTCAGAAACCTTTTCATATGCCCATATAACTTTGGAATCTTACTGAGTATATCTATCTTAATAGTAATAAAGTTTGCATATGGGCTATTTCAGGCGAAGTTAAATATTGTGACATGTTCACCATAGGTTAACACCTGCTTCTGGTAGTGTCACATTCTGTTAGACAGAATTTGCCGAGAACTCCGAGGGAGGAGGGAAATGAAAATAGTGAACAGTCCTAGGGTATTGTACCTAGTAAGGGAATTTACAGCTGTTTTCAAGTTATTACCTATAATGATAACTCTAGATCAATAAAAAATATCGGTCTTTGTCATTTAAATGTTTCTGAGGAAAGAAGGAAACTTTCCTAAGGTACTTTTGATGCAAGTCAGACTGGAGCATTGTGTCTTTGCTTTACATAATCTTTCATTCCTGTCTGTGAAAAAGATGAATACTATGAAGCCCAACTAAGGAGGGAGGATTTGAATTCTAAGGTTCCTTTTCATTTTTGCTTCACTGGAATGTCACTTTAAAAATGGCAAAAATACATATTCTGTCAAAATCTCTCAAATGCGTGTGGGTTGTATTTACTCCTAGTTAACAAAGTTACTATTTAACTGTAATATTTATTAGAAATAAAACGTATTAAAAATATACTTAGGGCTGGTTGTCTGTGCTCTGCTGTATTCAGAATTAAAGTTCTGTAGCCACTGTCGTGGAACACTTGCCTCGTTTGCTCATCCAACTGGTCTACAAATAGTATCTTAAACTCCCTGTTTCCATGAAAACAAATTACTCTTGGTATTTTTCCTCAAAGTTTTTCTGATGGTTTTTTTTTTGGTCATAATGAACAATTTTACTGTTCTCCCTAGTAGTTACCTGAAAGCCATTGTGGTTATCATCTTTAGTGCTGTATGGAGTTTTTTTATTTGAGATAACTAACTCATGTGGGACTTCCCTAGCTAGAACAGGCAGCCAAGAAAAGCTTTGTGGAAATAGTTTCATAAAACATGCAGAAAAATGACTGGGGGGTGTGTGTGTGTGATGGAACCTCATATTTTGATTAATTTAAAAATTTGTCCTTTCTGAGAAGGTGCCAGATTGTGTGTAAGAAATCTCCAAAGTGGAAAATGGCAAAACACCAGTTCCTTTGTTGATAATTTCTAGTAAAAGGTTGAAGGAAGCCTGACTTGTTATTGATGTTTTTGATGCTAGGGAACATTACAGCTGAGGAACACTTTTGTGAGCTTGTCCCTCAACAAGGGGAGGAGGCCATTCCCAAATGCAGTTTGGGTACTGGAAAGCTGATGATTCTTCTCTCCCAGACAGCAGAACACAGTTGTGACTACTGTGCCCGACAGTCTTTAGCTCTTGTCAGGGAGGCTTTGGGATACTCAGTTCTGTCCAGTCTGGAAGTAGTTCCTAGGAAGTGATGTTTTTTTTTTCCAGTGAGGCAGAGATGCTGTTATTTTTTGTGATGTTTTGTAATCTGTGGAGATGAGATATTAAGTGTAGGAGTGCAATGAAATGTAGAAGCTTTTACTTTCTTTTCTGCAGTTTTGCTTAGTGGTGTGCGTGCTTGTGAGTGCATGTGTACATGTGGGCTAAACATTTTGTAGGTGTATATATTACATACAAAAGCACATGCACTTTTTTCAAAGCAAAATATTTATGGCTTGTAAATGTTGTTAAACTCTCTATTTGGAGTGACCCCTCTCTTAGCATGATTTCTAAAATTGTTTCTAAGAAGAAACCATTATTGGCATCAAAAACTGCTCATACTTCCACTATTGCTACGATTGAAACCTATCGATATTTTTGAACCACAGAGACCCAAAAATGTTAAAACACAAGTGGCTTCTTATTTCTGGAGAAAATTCTGCCTACAAATGAAAAGTAAAAAGTAAATTTCTGAACAGGGTTATTGTTCCAGTGATTTGTGCAATCTCTTTGGTTACGTTAAGTACAAATTCCTCTCAACTTCCAGGTTCTACACATTATGTTTAAGAGAGTGTGTACCAAGTTACTCAAATGGAAAAAAAAGAAAAACACACAACAAAACCAAACCTTAGTTGATGTCTTTCAAGACTGGCATAACCTTTATTGTTCATTATAATTTCCTACTTAGTTATTTTTGTTTTCCTTGCTAGAACAGAAAAGACAATGGTCTGTTAGTCTAATTTGTTGGATTATAGGTGTGTCCTGGTTCTGGCCAGGGCAGAGCTAATCATCCTAAGCAGTCAGCACAGGCGAGCTGAGTTAGGCTGGGCTGTTTCCATACTGCCTGACATGACTCCCCCGTAAGAGGGGCTTGTCGGAGAGAGGCCATTTGGTGCAGTTCCAGGACAACAACAGTCCTCTTTTGGGTGACCAACTCAGGGCTCAAGCTCACAAATTTGGTGTTACTATTGCAACAACACAGTGGCACCGGTTGCCCAGAGCAGCTGTGGAGTCTCATTCTCTGGAGGTATTCAAACCCGCCTGGAAGTGATCCCATGCAGCATGGTCCAAGTGGGCCTGCTTTGGCAGGGGCTTGGACTAGCTGATCTCTATAGGGCCCTTCCAACGCCTGCTTTTCTGGGGCTCTCTGTTTGTCCAGCAGGAACCAGAGCTGGAAGAAAGTTGCTGGGGCAGGGGCCTGTGATTATGCAGGGTGAGGGGCAGGAGCCGTGCCGGGTGGGCAGGTGCAGCACTTAGTGCCCAGGTGAACTTACCCCAGTCAAACTGAGCTGTCTGTGGGGCCAGCGAGGCCCAAAGCACATAGCCACGGCACTGGGCAGCTGGGCAAGGCCACCCTGCAGGAATGGATGTTTGTCTGGGGAATGTGCTGCCAACACCCACGGGGAAGACCACCCTCTGGGCCCAGCCCTAAAGCTGACCCCTTGAGAAGGGGAGAGCAGGAGAAGGATGCTGACGAATGAGTGTGGAATCTCCCAGTGCAGAGAATCCAGGCAGCTTTATTCTGCTGGAGAAGGGGGACGAGTGCCAGCACTCTGGGTCGGTGTGTGGCTGGTCCTGCGCTGTCGTCTGGGCCGGCTGTAGGGATTTTGGGCCTGCCGTTGCAAGCGGGAGTGGTCTTGCAGCCGCTCAGGCCCAGGGGTGTTGGAGGGGCTGCTGCTGCTCTCAAGCACTGGGGAGCCCTGGGGTGGCTCTGATGCCGCCATGCTGCCAGTGCTGGGGCTGCTTGTCTCAGGTGCTGGGGAGCTGCGGGATGGCCCCAGTGCTGCCTGGCTGGGGGTGCTGGTCTCAGCCCTTGGTGCTCTTGCACGGCTCCTCTGGCGATGTCCCCTGTGCCGGCTGTAGGGCTTTTGGGCCTGCCGTTGCAAGCGGGAGCGGTCTCGCAGCCGCTCAGGCCCAGGGGTGTTGGAGCGGCTGCTGCTGCTCTCAAGCACTGGGGAGCCCTGGGGTGGCTCTGATGCCACTATGCTGCCAGTGCTGGGGCTGCTTGTCTCAGGTGCTGGGGAGCTGCGGGATGGCCTCAGTGCTGCCTGGCTGGGGGTGCTGGTCTCAGCCCTTGGTGCTCTTGCACGGCTACTCTGGCGATGTCCCCTGTGCCGGCTGTAGGGCTTTTGGGCCTGCCGTTGCAAGCGGGAGCGGTCTCGCAGCCGCTCAGGCCCAGGGGTGTTGGAGCGGCTGCTGCTGCTCTCAAGCACTGGGGAGCCCTGGGGTGGCTCTGATGCCACTATGCTGCCAGTGCTGGGGCTGCTTGTCTCAGGTGCTGGGGAGCTGCGGGATGGCCTCAGTGCTGCCTGGCTGGGGGTGCTGTTCTCAGCCCTTGGTGCTCTTGCACGGCTACTCTGGCGATGTCCCCTGTGCCGGCTGTAGGGCTTTTGGGCCTGCCGTTGCAAGCGGGAGCGGTCTCGCAGCCGCTCAGGCCCAGGGGTGTTGGAGCGGCTGCTGCTGCTCTCAAGCACTGGGGAGCCCTGGGGTGGCTCTGATGCCACTATGCTGCCAGTGCTGGGGCTGCTTGTCTCAGGTGCTGGGGAGCTGCGGGATGGCCTCAGTGCTGCCTGGCTGGGGGTGCTGGTCTCAGCCCTTGGTGCTCTTGCACGGCTCCTCTGGCGATGTCCCCTGTGCCGGCTGTAGGGCTTTTGGGCCTGCCGTTGCAAGCGGGAGCGGTCTCGCAGCCGCTCAGGCCCAGGGGTGTTGGAGGGGCTGCTGCTCTCGAGCACTGGGGAGCTCTGGGGTGGCTCTGATGCCGCCATGCTGCCAGTGCTGGGGCTGCTGGTCCCAGGTGCCTGTGTGTCATGGGAAGGCCCTGATGCTGGCTGGCTTGTGGTGCCAGGGCTGGTGAGCTCTGAGCTGGCACTGGAGGCTGTAAAAGAAGCAAGGAGGTGAAGGACATGGCCCTGCATGGCCCAGTGCGGTGCTGCCAGCCCTCCTGAAGCAGAGAGGCTCTGCCAGGCCTACCCTGGGCACTTGCTGCCAGGCCTTGCTGGCCCCTGGCCTCTACCTGGGGGTACCTGGGCTTTGCCTCTTACCGGTGGCTGGGCCTGCACAGATGCTGCACTCCCAGTTGGCTGTACTCTCTAAGCTGGAGCAGTGTCTGTGGGTGCCCTCAGCAGCGCAGGAGCTGCACAGCAGCAGTTGCCAGGGCCTGGGAAGGCAAGCGGGTTAATGGCCATGAGGACAAAACCACCTCAGCATGGGAGGGACCGTCCAGCAGTTCTTTCATTCTCGGTCCTTCTGCCCTTGGCGAGACAGGGATGCTGTGGAAAGCTCCGGGGTACAGCTTTGGCAACTTACCCCTCGTTCTCTGTGTGCTCCCTGCCTCCTGGACAAAGGCACTCTCTGGCATCGCATCGGCTGTGCCTGTCTCTCACTGCTGGGTAGGTGTGACTTCTCTCCCACAAGGGCGCTCTGACAGAGAAAGGAACATTGATGAGCCCTTGCTGCCTCAGTATAAGGTAGATGTGGGGCACCTGTACTCTTCTGCAAGGGCTGGCCCTTGCTTGGCACAGCACTTGCACCTTCCTGTTTTGTGAGATGGGCAGAAGGACACCAACCTTGCAGGGATTCGGATACCCATTGTGACCATTTCCACCTGGAATCTTTGCCTGTTTCTGCAGAGGGGGCACATGAAGCAAACAATGCCGGCACACAGAGCGTGTCCCTACAGGAGAAACAGCAGCATGAGGCAGGCCCTGGTGCTGCTGAGCACCTCCCATGGCCCTGGTGGTGGGGAAGGACTCCTACCTGCAGGCATCTTCTGTGGAACCAGGCGTGCTTGCATGCAGGGCACACGAGGACGCCGTATGACGGCCTGTGCTCCACAGGTTCCAGGCAGATAAGGCAGGTGGTGTCCTCCTCCGGAGTCTCCACCACTTCCTGCTTGGGACTGTGCTCCCAGCAGAAGGTCCTGGGGCAAGAGGCAAGGGATGGGTGAGGTGGGAAGTGCTTGGAAGAAGGGTGATTTTTTAATGTATATACATCTTGCAAAGGCTGGGGAACAAACATTACCTGTATAGCGCAGAGTACTGGGTGATGCATTCACCCAACACGGCACAGGGGAGATGGAAGCTGCGGTTGCAGCTCCTCTGCCAGCAGGTGATGGTGGCCCCGCTCTGGCCACAGACAAAGCAGTCCTGGAAAGAGCACAGCAGCCCCCATCAGCGGCAGCCTCAGGGCCTCCGTGGCCAACCCCACACCTCTGTGCAGGGAGCATGATGTGGCTGCTGCTGGGCCACAGCCCGCAGATCTGCCTGGCCAACGAGGCTCCTGGGCTGCAGCCCCTCTGGAGCTGCTGGGAGCAAGGTGTTTGCCCCAGAGCTGGTTGGAAGGGCTGGGCTTGCTTTCTTGGGCTTGGAGCTAAGTTACCAGAACTTTCTGCTGGCACAAACCTTGTTCTTGTCAGGTTCTCACCTTCCACACTGCCTGCTGGATTGTGTGTCTGACATCCTCAAGGGTAAATCCAAGGATCTCCGAATCCTCAGGGAGTGTCGGAAACAGGTCGTTGCTAAAAAACTGCAGGAAAGAGGAGGAGCTGATGAGGAGTGTGCGGCAGGGACTGCCTGTGGAAAGCTGGAGGGAGCTCTGGGGGAACTCACCAGGCAAAAGACATGGATGCAGATCCCTTGATGATAAAATTTGGGCCCCCAGATATCCGGGTCAGCCTCTGCCCGATGACACAGCATGCATGCTGGAGGGGAGAGAGCAGAGGCCACAGAGAATGAGCACTTCTGCGGGGCTGAGGGAAGTGTCCCCTGAGGTGTTGCCCCAAGGGCCTGCTCTGTCCCTGCCTAGCTCTTGGCTGAGCAGGGCTGGAGGCTTTGGAGGAGAAGGGGGCACAGCAGGCACAGGTGTCCCAGTAGGTGCCCACTGCCCGGGCCCTGCTTGCTGAGGAAAGAAGGGGTTCTTCCCCAGGGCGGTCGGGGAGCTCCTGCCTGTCCCTTCTCTTGGTCCCGTGCTGAGTGTCCCGACAAGCCCAGTGCCAGGCTGTGGGAGGGACACTTTGCTCTCACCCATATCCGTTGGGTCGGAGGCTGCCTCCTCGTTTGTGCTCATGGTGAGTGTGAGACAACTGTGAGCGTTTGGAGAGTCTCTGTCCCAGCAGTGCTGGTCTGTCTTCTCCAAATACTCCTCTGCTGACTCTGAGGGAGAAACGAGAAGTGTGTGAGCTGGCAGTAGAGGCCCAGAGCCCTGAAGTGTGGTGCCTTGCTCCTCCATCGCCAGCCCCATCCCTCCCCTGCCCTCTCCTCACCCTCGCCGGGTCGCACTGACCCACGGCCTGGCCCATTGAGCCTATTTCTAGGCTTGCCTTTGCGGGTCACAGTGGCTACTGTGACATCAGCGCCGCTGGCCTGTGCGCAGCCCAAATATGGGCAGAGACGCCACTGGCAGAAAGATGCTCTTCAGGCCATGTGACTGCCGGGCTCTGGCCCTGTCTGAGGGAACTCTCTGTTCCTGCCCCAGCACAGAGAGCGCTGCCAGCAGGATGGGGAAGGCAGTCCTTCCTCACTGTGCCGCACTGTCCAGGCTGCGTGTGAAGTTCTGGGCTCCCTGGTACAGGGGGCAGAAGTGACCTTAGAGCCTGGTCTGGGCTCACACCTCCCATCCGCTCAGATGCGGTGGATGGCTGGGGCACAGCACAGGACCTGAAGCTGGCCTCTCAATGTTGCAGGGGCCCAGCGTCTTTGTCCTGATCACCTTAGCGCTTTGGGGAGGCGGCGGGTGAGAGGCTTGATCAGCTGGAGCGTAGCAAGGCTCAACAGAGGTATCTGGACTGGCTGGATTGATGGGCTGCGGGTTGTCAAGCACTGGAGACAGCTGCCTGGGGAAGTGGTTGACTCCCCATTCTGGGAAGCATTTAATGTCATGTAGATGTGGCACTCAGGGACATGGTTTTGCGGTGGGCCTGGTACGCTTAAGTTAACGGTGCAATTTGCTGATCCTAAGGGTCTCTTCCAACCCATATCATCCAAAAACCAAACCCCCAAAAACCAAGAAACCACAGCAGAAAACTCCAAAAAACAAACAACTACATAAACCAGTAAAAGTCAGTGTTTTGCTGTGGACACAAATAGGAATTGCAGACAGTCTCAGAGCTATTTAAATGTGTATAATGTCAGCCTGTATCAGGCTCAGGACAGAATAGCAACAGGCAGAGGCAGCAATCCCTCACTAGAGAACTAGTGCTGGGGAGTGCAGCTGGGTGCTCTCGTGGGGTCTAACCTCCCCTTTCTGGTAACCTTCTTAAGTGACCCACATTTGCACCTTCATGGGACTGTGCAGTAAAAAAAATACCATGAATTGCTCTGAAGTCATATGTAGATCCTAGTGTATTTTTTAGTATATTTGCTGTGTTTGCTTTTCTTAACAGTGGTAGATGAAAATGTAGGGTGAATTCAAGGAATAAAGACTCCTATATTTGATGCACACCATTCCTTAGTCAGAAACCTTTTCATATGCCCATATAACTTTGGAATCTTACTGAGTATATCTATCTTAATAGTAATAAAGTTTGCATATGGGCTATTTCAGGCGAAGTTAAATATTGTGACATGTTCACCATAGGTTAACACCTGCTTCTGGTAGTGTCACATTCTGTTAGACAGAATTTGCCGAGAACTCCGAGGGAGGAGGGAAATGAAAATAGTGAACAGTCCTAGGGTATTGTACCTAGTAAGGGAATTTACAGCTGTTTTCAAGTTATTACCTATAATGATAACTCTAGATCAATAAAAAATATCGGTCTTTGTCATTTAAATGTTTCTGAGGAAAGAAGGAAACTTTCCTAAGGTACTTTTGATGCAAGTCAGACTGGAGCATTGTGTCTTTGCTTTACATAATCTTTCATTCCTGTCTGTGAAAAAGATGAATACTATGAAGCCCAACTAAGGAGGGAGGATTTGAATTCTAAGGTTCCTTTTCATTTTTGCTTCACTGGAATGTCACTTTAAAAATGGCAAAAATACATATTCTGTCAAAATCTCTCAAATGCGTGTGGGTTGTATTTACTCCTAGTTAACAAAGTTACTATTTAACTGTAATATTTATTAGAAATAAAACGTATTAAAAATATACTTAGGGCTGGTTGTCTGTGCTCTGCTGTATTCAGAATTAAAGTTCTGTAGCCACTGTCGTGGAACACTTGCCTCGTTTGCTCATCCAACTGGTCTACAAATAGTATCTTAAACTCCCTGTTTCCATGAAAACAAATTACTCTTGGTATTTTTCCTCAAAGTTTTTCTGATGGTTTTTTTTTTGGTCATAATGAACAATTTTACTGTTCTCCCTAGTAGTTACCTGAAAGCCATTGTGGTTATCATCTTTAGTGCTGTATGGAGTTTTTTTATTTGAGATAACTAACTCATGTGGGACTTCCCTAGCTAGAACAGGCAGCCAAGAAAAGCTTTGTGGAAATAGTTTCATAAAACATGCAGAAAAATGACTGGGGGGTGTGTGTGTGTGATGGAACCTCATATTTTGATTAATTTAAAAATTTGTCCTTTCTGAGAAGGTGCCAGATTGTGTGTAAGAAATCTCCAAAGTGGAAAATGGCAAAACACCAGTTCCTTTGTTGATAATTTCTAGTAAAAGGTTGAAGGAAGCCTGACTTGTTATTGATGTTTTTGATGCTAGGGAACATTACAGCTGAGGAACACTTTTGTGAGCTTGTCCCTCAACAAGGGGAGGAGGCCATTCCCAAATGCAGTTTGGGTACTGGAAAGCTGATGATTCTTCTCTCCCAGACAGCAGAACACAGTTGTGACTACTGTGCCCGACAGTCTTTAGCTCTTGTCAGGGAGGCTTTGGGATACTCAGTTCTGTCCAGTCTGGAAGTAGTTCCTAGGAAGTGATGTTTTTTTTTTCCAGTGAGGCAGAGATGCTGTTATTTTTTGTGATGTTTTGTAATCTGTGGAGATGAGATATTAAGTGTAGGAGTGCAATGAAATGTAGAAGCTTTTACTTTCTTTTCTGCAGTTTTGCTTAGTGGTGTGCGTGCTTGTGAGTGCATGTGTACATGTGGGCTAAACATTTTGTAGGTGTATATATTACATACAAAAGCACATGCACTTTTTTCAAAGCAAAATATTTATGGCTTGTAAATGTTGTTAAACTCTCTATTTGGAGTGACCCCTCTCTTAGCATGATTTCTAAAATTGTTTCTAAGAAGAAACCATTATTGGCATCAAAAACTGCTCATACTTCCACTATTGCTACGATTGAAACCTATCGATATTTTTGAACCACAGAGACCCAAAAATGTTAAAACACAAGTGGCTTCTTATTTCTGGAGAAAATTCTGCCTACAAATGAAAAGTAAAAAGTAAATTTCTGAACAGGGTTATTGTTCCAGTGATTTGTGCAATCTCTTTGGTTACGTTAAGTACAAATTCCTCTCAACTTCCAGGTTCTACACATTATGTTTAAGAGAGTGTGTACCAAGTTACTCAAATGGAAAAAAAAGAAAAACACACAACAAAACCAAACCTTAGTTGATGTCTTTCAAGACTGGCATAACCTTTATTGTTCATTATAATTTCCTACTTAGTTATTTTTGTTTTCCTTGCTAGAACAGAAAAGACAATGGTCTGTTAGTCTAATTTGTTGGATTATAGGTGTGTCCTGGTTCTGGCCAGGGCAGAGCTAATCATCCTAAGCAGTCAGCACAGGCGAGCTGAGTTAGGCTGGGCTGTTTCCATACTGCCTGACATGACTCCCCCGTAAGAGGGGCTTGTCGGAGAGAGGCCATTTGGTGCAGTTCCAGGACAACAACAGTCCTCTTTTGGGTGACCAACTCAGGGCTCAAGCTCACAAATTTGGTGTTACTATTGCAACAACACAGTGGCACCGGTTGCCCAGAGCAGCTGTGGAGTCTCATTCTCTGGAGGTATTCAAACCCGCCTGGAAGTGATCCCATGCAGCATGGTCCAAGTGGGCCTGCTTTGGCAGGGGCTTGGACTAGCTGATCTCTATAGGGCCCTTCCAACGCCTGCTTTTCTGGGGCTCTCTGTTTGTCCAGCAGGAACCAGAGCTGGAAGAAAGTTGCTGGGGCAGGGGCCTGTGATTATGCAGGGTGAGGGGCAGGAGCCGTGCCGGGTGGGCAGGTGCAGCACTTAGTGCCCAGGTGAACTTACCCCAGTCAAACTGAGCTGTCTGTGGGGCCAGCGAGGCCCAAAGCACATAGCCACGGCACTGGGCAGCTGGGCAAGGCCACCCTGCAGGAATGGATGTTTGTCTGGGGAATGTGCTGCCAACACCCACGGGGAAGACCACCCTCTGGGCCCAGCCCTAAAGCTGACCCCTTGAGAAGGGGAGAGCAGGAGAAGGATGCTGACGAATGAGTGTGGAATCTCCCAGTGCAGAGAATCCAGGCAGCTTTATTCTGCTGGAGAAGGGGGACGAGTGCCAGCACTCTGGGTCGGTGTGTGGCTGGTCCTGCGCTGTCGTCTGGGCCGGCTGTAGGGATTTTGGGCCTGCCGTTGCAAGCGGGAGTGGTCTTGCAGCCGCTCAGGCCCAGGGGTGTTGGAGGGGCTGCTGCTGCTCTCAAGCACTGGGGAGCCCTGGGGTGGCTCTGATGCCACTATGCTGCCAGTGCTGGGGCTGCTTGTCTCAGGTGCTGGGGAGCTGCGGGATGGCCTCAGTGCTGCCTGGCTGGGGGTGCTGGTCTCAGCCCTTGGTGCTCTTGCACGGCTACTCTGGCGATGTCCCCTGTGCCGGCTGTAGGGCTTTTGGGCCTGCCGTTGCAAGCGGGAGCGGTCTCGCAGCCGCTCAGGCCCAGGGGTGTTGGAGCGGCTGCTGCTGCTCTCAAGCACTGGGGAGCCCTGGGGTGGCTCTGATGCCACTATGCTGCCAGTGCTGGGGCTGCTTGTCTCAGGTGCTGGGGAGCTGCGGGATGGCCTCAGTGCTGCCTGGCTGGGGGTGCTGTTCTCAGCCCTTGGTGCTCTTGCACGGCTACTCTGGCGATGTCCCCTGTGCCGGCTGTAGGGCTTTTGGGCCTGCCGTTGCAAGCGGGAGCGGTCTCGCAGCCGCTCAGGCCCAGGGGTGTTGGAGCGGCTGCTGCTGCTCTCAAGCACTGGGGAGCCCTGGGGTGGCTCTGATGCCACTATGCTGCCAGTGCTGGGGCTGCTTGTCTCAGGTGCTGGGGAGCTGCGGGATGGCCTCAGTGCTGCCTGGCTGGGGGTGCTGGTCTCAGCCCTTGGTGCTCTTGCACGGCTCCTCTGGCGATGTCCCCTGTGCCGGCTGTAGGGCTTTTGGGCCTGCCGTTGCAAGCGGGAGCGGTCTCGCAGCCGCTCAGGCCCAGGGGTGTTGGAGGGGCTGCTGCTCTCGAGCACTGGGGAGCTCTGGGGTGGCTCTGATGCCGCCATGCTGCCAGTGCTGGGGCTGCTGGTCCCAGGTGCCTGTGTGTCATGGGAAGGCCCTGATGCTGGCTGGCTTGTGGTGCCAGGGCTGGTGAGCTCTGAGCTGGCACTGGAGGCTGTAAAAGAAGCAAGGAGGTGAAGGACATGGCCCTGCATGGCCCAGTGCGGTGCTGCCAGCCCTCCTGAAGCAGAGAGGCTCTGCCAGGCCTACCCTGGG
Organism: Hypotaenidia okinawae; assembly: GCA_027925045.1. NCBI lineage: Eukaryota > Metazoa > Chordata > Aves > Gruiformes > Rallidae > Hypotaenidia > Hypotaenidia okinawae. The sequence continues at coordinate 4,263,987 of BSDF01000011.1, forward strand.
CACTTGCTGCCAGGCCTTGCTGGCCCCTGGCCTCTACCTGGGGGTACCTGGGCTTTGCCTCTTACCGGTGGCTGGGCCTGCACAGATGCTGCACTCCCAGTTGGCTGTACTCTCTAAGCTGGAGCAGTGTCTGTGGGTGCCCTCAGCAGCGCAGGAGCTGCACAGCAGCAGTTGCCAGGGCCTGGGAAGGCAAGCGGGTTAATGGCCATGAGGACAAAACCACCTCAGCATGGGAGGGACCGTCCAGCAGTTCTTTCATTCTCGGTCCTTCTGCCCTTGGCGAGACAGGGATGCTGTGGAAAGCTCCGGGGTACAGCTTTGGCAACTTACCCCTCGTTCTCTGTGTGCTCCCTGCCTCCTGGACAAAGGCACTCTCTGGCATCGCATCGGCTGTGCCTGTCTCTCACTGCTGGGTAGGTGTGACTTCTCTCCCACAAGGGCGCTCTGACAGAGAAAGGAACATTGATGAGCCCTTGCTGCCTCAGTATAAGGTAGATGTGGGGCACCTGTACTCTTCTGCAAGGGCTGGCCCTTGCTTGGCACAGCACTTGCACCTTCCTGTTTTGTGAGATGGGCAGAAGGACACCAACCTTGCAGGGATTCGGATACCCATTGTGACCATTTCCACCTGGAATCTTTGCCTGTTTCTGCAGAGGGGGCACATGAAGCAAACAATGCCGGCACACAGAGCGTGTCCCTACAGGAGAAACAGCAGCATGAGGCAGGCCCTGGTGCTGCTGAGCACCTCCCATGGCCCTGGTGGTGGGGAAGGACTCCTACCTGCAGGCATCTTCTGTGGAACCAGGCGTGCTTGCATGCAGGGCACACGAGGACGCCGTATGACGGCCTGTGCTCCACAGGTTCCAGGCAGATAAGGCAGGTGGTGTCCTCCTCCGGAGTCTCCACCACTTCCTGCTTGGGACTGTGCTCCCAGCAGAAGGTCCTGGGGCAAGAGGCAAGGGATGGGTGAGGTGGGAAGTGCTTGGAAGAAGGGTGATTTTTTAATGTATATACATCTTGCAAAGGCTGGGGAACAAACATTACCTGTATAGCGCAGAGTACTGGGTGATGCATTCACCCAACACGGCACAGGGGAGATGGAAGCTGCGGTTGCAGCTCCTCTGCCAGCAGGTGATGGTGGCCCCGCTCTGGCCACAGACAAAGCAGTCCTGGAAAGAGCACAGCAGCCCCCATCAGCGGCAGCCTCAGGGCCTCCGTGGCCAACCCCACACCTCTGTGCAGGGAGCATGATGTGGCTGCTGCTGGGCCACAGCCCGCAGATCTGCCTGGCCAACGAGGCTCCTGGGCTGCAGCCCCTCTGGAGCTGCTGGGAGCAAGGTGTTTGCCCCAGAGCTGGTTGGAAGGGCTGGGCTTGCTTTCTTGGGCTTGGAGCTAAGTTACCAGAACTTTCTGCTGGCACAAACCTTGTTCTTGTCAGGTTCTCACCTTCCACACTGCCTGCTGGATTGTGTGTCTGACATCCTCAAGGGTAAATCCAAGGATCTCCGAATCCTCAGGGAGTGTCGGAAACAGGTCGTTGCTAAAAAACTGCAGGAAAGAGGAGGAGCTGATGAGGAGTGTGCGGCAGGGACTGCCTGTGGAAAGCTGGAGGGAGCTCTGGGGGAACTCACCAGGCAAAAGACATGGATGCAGATCCCTTGATGATAAAATTTGGGCCCCCAGATATCCGGGTCAGCCTCTGCCCGATGACACAGCATGCATGCTGGAGGGGAGAGAGCAGAGGCCACAGAGAATGAGCACTTCTGCGGGGCTGAGGGAAGTGTCCCCTGAGGTGTTGCCCCAAGGGCCTGCTCTGTCCCTGCCTAGCTCTTGGCTGAGCAGGGCTGGAGGCTTTGGAGGAGAAGGGGGCACAGCAGGCACAGGTGTCCCAGTAGGTGCCCACTGCCCGGGCCCTGCTTGCTGAGGAAAGAAGGGGTTCTTCCCCAGGGCGGTCGGGGAGCTCCTGCCTGTCCCTTCTCTTGGCCCCGTGCTGAGTGTCCCGACAAGCCCAGTGCCAGGCTGTGGGAGGGACACTTTGCTCTCACCCATATCCGTTGGGTCGGAGGCTGCCTCCTCGTTTGTGCTCATGGTGAGTGTGAGACAACTGTGAGCGTTTGGAGAGTCTCTGTCCCAGCAGTGCTGGTCTGTCTTCTCCAAATACTCCTCTGCTGACTCTGAGGGAGAAACGAGAAGTGTGTGAGCTGGCAGTAGAGGCCCAGAGCCCTGAAGTGTGGTGCCTTGCTCCTCCATCGCCAGCCCCATCCCTCCCCTGCCCTCTCCTCACCCTCGCCGGGTCGCACTGACCCACAGCCTGGCCCATTGAGCCTATTTCTAGGCTTGCCTTTGCGGGTCACAGTGGCTACTGTGACATCAGCGCCGCTGGCCTGTGCGCAGCCCAAATATGGGCAGAGACGCCACTGGCAGAAAGATGCTCTTCAGGCCATGTGACTGCCGGGCTCTGGCCCTGTCTGAGGGAACTCTCTGTTCCTGCCCCAGCACAGAGAGCGCTGCCAGCAGGATGGGGAAGGCAGTCCTTCCTCACTGTGCCGCACTGTCCAGGCTGCGTGTGAAGTTCTGGGCTCCCTGGTACAGGGGGCAGAAGTGACCTTAGAGCCTGGTCTGGGCTCACACCTCCCATCCGCTCAGATGCGGTGGATGGCTGGGGCACAGCACAGGACCTGAAGCTGGCCTCTCAATGTTGCAGGGGCCCAGCGTCTTTGTCCTGATCACCTTAGCGCTTTGGGGAGGCGGCGGGTGAGAGGCTTGATCAGCTGGAGCGTAGCAAGGCTCAACAGAGGTATCTGGACTGGCTGGATTGATGGGCTGCGGGTTGTCAAGCACTGGAGACAGCTGCCTGGGGAAGTGGTTGACTCCCCATTCTGGGAAGCATTTAATGTCATGTAGATGTGGCACTCAGGGACATGGTTTTGCGGTGGGCCTGGTACGCTTAAGTTAACGGTGCAATTTGCTGATCCTAAGGGTCTTTTCCAACCCATATCATCCAAAGATTCCGATGACCATTCTGTTGTTGCATTGTCACCCTTTTGACTTTTATTCAGCCATCAAATCATAGAATCCTAGAATCCTAGGGGTTGGAAGGGACCTCAAGAGACCATCGGGTCCAACCCCCCTGCCAAAGCAGCTCCCTAGGACATTTCACTCAGATAGGCGTCCAGACAGGTCTTGAATATTTCCAGAGAAGGAGACTCTACCACCTCCCTGGGCAGCCTGTCCCAGGGCTCTGTCACCCTCACTGGGGAAAAGTTCTTCCGCATTTTGGTGCAGAACTTGCTGTGCGCTGATTTGCAGCCATTGCCCCTTGTCCTGTCTCCACAGACACTGAAAAGGGGCTGGCTGATTCCCCCTGCATCCCCTGCTTGAGATATTTATAAACATTAATTAGGCCCCCCTTTAGTTGTTTTTTCTCAAGACTGAACAGTCCCAGCTCACTCAGCCTTTCCTCATAGGGGAGATGCTCCAGGCCCTTCATCATCTTCGTAGCCCTTCTTTGGACTCTCTCCAGGAGATCCCTGTCTTTTTTATACCAGGGAGCCCAGAACTGGACACAATACTCCAGGTGGGGCCTGACCAGGGCAGAGTAGAGGGGGAGGATCACCTCCTTTGACCTGCTGGCCACACTCCTGATGCCCCCCAGGATCCCATTGGCTCTCTTAGCCACCGAGGCACACTGCTGGCTCATGGCCAACCTGTCATCCACCAGGACCCCCAGGTCCTTCTCCACTGAGCTCTTCTCCAGCATGTCATCCCCCAGCCTGTACTGATAGAAACAGTTGTTCCTTCCCAGGTGCCAGACTCTCCACTTGCTTTTGTTGAACCTCATGTGGTTTCTCCCTGCCCAGCTCTCCAGCCTGTCCAGGTCTCTCTGGATGGCAGCGCAGTGTTCCTGCATGTCAGACACTCCTCCCAGCTTTGTATCATCGGCACTTGCTGAGGGTTGATGCTATTCCCTCATCCAGGTCGTCAATGAAGATGTTAAACAGGACTGGGCCCAACACCGAGCCCTGGGGAACACTGCTTGTCACAGGCCTCTGTTCAGATTCTGGTTCACTGATCACCACCCTCTGAGCTCGGTCCGACAGCCAGTTCTCAACCCACCTCACTGTCCACTCATCTATCCCATGCTCTCTCTGCTTTACTATCAGGATATCATGGGAGACAGTATCAAAAGCCTTGCAGAAGTCAAGGTAGATGACATCCACTGCTCTCCCTCAATCCACCTAGTCAGTGATGACATTATAGAAGGCTATGAGATTGGTAGAGCACGATCTCCCCTTGGTGAATCCATGCTGACTACTCCTCATGACCTTCTTCTCTTCCAATTGCTTGGAGATGGCATCCAGAACAAGCTGTTCCATCACCTTTCCAGGGACAGAGGTGAGGCTGACTGGCCTACAGTTGCTGGGATCCTCCTTCTTGCCCTTTTTGAAGGCCAGAGTGACACTGGCTATCCTTCAGTCCTCAGGCACTTCTGTTCTCCAAGACCTGTCAAAGATGATAGCGGCTCAGCAATCACTTCCACCAGCTCCCTCAGCACACGTGGATGTATCCCATCCGGGCCCATGGATTTATGTGCATTAATCCCTTTGAGACGCTCCTGGACCACCCCCACCTCAACCAGAGGGAAATTCTTCATTTCCCAAACACTCCCACTTTCATCCAGTGCCTGTGGGTCCTGGGGGGCCTTTGAAGTGAAGACCGAAGCAAAGGCGGCATTCAGTATCTCCACCTTCTCGTCATCCCCCGTTACCAGGACACCCTCCTTGTTCAGCAAGGGACTACATGATTCCTGGTCATCCTCTTACTATTCACATATCTAAAAAACCCTTTTTATTATCCTTTATGTCCTTTGCCAGCTTCATTTCCAAGTGGGCTTTAGCCTTCCTAGTTGCGTCCCTACAGGCCCTGACTACATTCCTGTATTCTCCCCATGTGCTCAGACCCTTCTTCCACAATTCATAGATCTTCCTCTTCTCTTTGAGTTTACTCATCAGCTCCGTGTTCATCCACGCAGGTCTTCTGCCTCTCCTTCCCGATTTCTTGCTCAAAGGGATGCATCGTTCCTGTGCTTGGAAGAAGTGCTGTTTAAATGCTAGCCAGCTCTCACAGGCTCCCATTCCTTCAAACAGCCTAGCCCATGGGATAGCCCCTATTAGGTTGTGGAGGAGATCAAAGTTAGCTCTTCCAAAATTCAGGGTAGCTATCCTACTTTTTGGCTTGCTTCTTCCACCCAGGATCTTGAACTCAACCATTTCATGGTCACTTTGTCCTAAGCTGCCCCCGACCTTCACTTCCCTAACGAGCCCGTCCTTGTTAGTGAAAACAAGGTCCAGCACCCGCCCTCCCCTTGTAGGCTCCTGCACCATCTGTAACAGGACATTGTCTTCAACGTACTGCAGAAATTGTCTGGACTGCATATGACTGGCTGTATTGCTTACCCAGCAAATATCTTGGTAATTGAAGTCCCCCATAAGGACCAGCACCTGGGATCTTGAGGCTACTTCTAGCTGCTTATAGAATGCACTATCAACCTGCTTATCTTGATCAGGGGGCCTATAGTACACACCCACAACAGTGTCACTCATACTAGCCTGCCCCTTGATTCTTACCCTCAAGTACTCAACTGATGGTTCATCCTTCCCCAGGTGGAGTTCAATACATTCTAGCTGCTCTCTAACATAAAGAGCAATTTCTCCACCTTGTCTCCCTAGCCTGTCTTTTCCTAAAAAATGATTACCATTTAATTGGTGCTTAATCACCCCTAAAGCCCTTTCAGTTAACCCATCAATGATGACCTCTCTTGAGTAACTCACCCAGGACACTGGGACAACAACCAGACAGTGTCTTGGGCGCCTCCAGGACCGGAAACAAGTACTGTGGAATTCTATGTTGAAGAATCCAGGACCAAAATGTCATTCAGGACCAAGAGAGGAGCTTCCTAGGTGTGCAAGGCAGAGGCTTTCCAGGCCACCTCCTTTGGCTCCTGCTTTTAGAGTGTCCTCTGAAAAGCATGGTGTCCTCTAAAAGCACGGCTTCACCAAGAGCAGGCCCTGCCTGACCTGCCCATGGAGTGATTTTCTGCCATTGTGTAGCTGCAGCAGGGGACAAGGGGAGGGCAGTGGATGTTACGTCTCTGCGCTTCTGCAAGGCCTTTGTCACCAGTCCCCATGACATCCTTTTCCTTTAATTTCTTGTCCCAAAAGCGGGACCATTGCCTGTCATGCAGGACACCAAGACATCCCTGGAGCAGAGTTACTGGATTGATTCCCTGTCTGCACAGAGATGGGTGCTCGGGGGTAGTTGCCCACAGCCAGCCTACCACACACTGACTTTATCTTGTTCCAGCATCAGAAAGACCTGTTTAAATTTCTACTAATTGGCTAGTAATACCCATCAGCTACCACTGGCTATGCATATTCAAATTAGCACCCATGCTCCTTGAAGGGCTTGAGGGGGGTGGTGGGGCAGCTCATCTGCACAGCCCTTGAATTGAGTGGGAGGTCCTGAACTCCCCTTGCCACCTCTACCTTTGCCCTAGCTCCTGGTTGGACTTGATGATTTAAAGGGGCCCTCCCAGCCAAGGCAAGCCAATTTTAGTTGGCTCTATGATTACTAAAGAGAAACACATACCAAAGCCTCGCAGCGCTCTTGCCAAACAAGAGGAAGAAATCAAAACTCTTTTGATGTGACTACAACCACTTACCAAGCCACCTCCTTCTTCAGAACTTTCTGTAGAAACTAGCAGTGCAAAACTGGTTCATTTCATAAAGACTTGCTAGTCAGCCCTTCTGTAAAATTTAGGATGAAGGATCCTGCACTTTCCAGGAGACCCCATTTAAATCAACCCCTGCGTTTAGAGGCAAGGGATTACAGCAGAATTAGGAAGTAAAGGCAAGGGGCTGGTGCTGAGGGATGACAGCAAAGACAGATTTTCAGCTTAAACATTGCACTTAACACAGTGCTGCAGCTCCAGCCGGCTTTAACAGGGGAAAAGAGCAGAGGATCTGGTGTCTGGTGGGAGGAAAGGGGGGCTCCTGTTTGGGGCTTGGTTGGGCTGTTTCCATTTCTTCTCCCAGGTGAAAGTGAGTAAGTGCTGAAGGGTCAGGGCAGACACTGTGCTTTCTGTATCTGATGCTTTGGGTGGCAGAGTAGGAAAGATTATTTATTTTTAAAATGAAAACAAGCACAGCTGGTTGATAGCACCAGGAATGAGATACTTAACAGAAGAATGAAGACACGGTGCAGAATGTATCTAATATGTTACTGCATGTTTTGTTAATCTTAAAATGCAGAGGTACCTATTTCCTGAATTGATCACCTGCCCCAAAGGGACAGGTTTTCTGTTTGAAACAGCTGTGGACTTGAAAGCATTTCAGGTTTAATCATAGCCGTGTTCTTGCTCTAACATCATCTGAAAGATAACTCTGACCACTCAAACCTTCTTCCAAGTAGGGGCTTGTCTCATCCGGTATGATGTGCACTGGTCTATTAAGATACATTGGAAGAGTCAGGCTTTCCAAAGGCTGCTTAGAAACAGAACTCAGGTCTATCTCAAGCACAAAGCATCCCTCAGGACAGACCTTACAAGTAAGATGATGTGGTGGTGCAGGCCTCCCCCCACCCCAGGCCACTCAGACTAAGCCCCATTGTGCTGTTATCTCAGATACAAGTGTGGTGATTTGGGCATCAGATACTGGCTACACCAGGACTGTGCTGCCCAAGCAGTTATGTACGTTAACGTCCTGGCTCTGGTCAGGGCAGAGCTAACCTCCCCAAGGAGTCAGCCCAGGCGAGCTGAGTTAGCTCGGGCTGTTTCCACGCTGCCTGACATCACTCCCCCATAAAAGGGGTATCAGGTCAGTCCTTGTGGTGTGCAGCTCTCTGCAGTCATCGGTTGGTAAGGCACTCCGTGCTATCACTAGGTGTGAGTGTAATTCACTGTTACTGTTCTCCTTTCACCGTGACTTTGTCAGTAAATGGCCCTTACTCCAACAAATCGTGGCTTGCTCTGTTTCCCCTTTGGGGAGTGAGTGAGTGAGTGGGGTGTGGTGCTCAGCCACTGCTTGGAGCTGAACCACCACAGGGTGTTTCTGTGGGAATGTATTGTTATTTTACAGCTATGCTTTGAGGATCCTGTTGGGTCAAATCTACAATTGTTAATTATCATTACATGACATGAGGCTTCCATATAATGGGTCTGCTGATCGCTTGTAGGTAACTGATGTGTGTTTGTTTTTCTAAGACTTAAAGGCAGTATATTTTGTGGCTTTCTATAAATGGTACATCTTGAGAATAAGACTGGATGCTGAACTTGCACGGAGTTCAATTACAAGTTGGTATTAAGACACTGCTAATTTTTTTTTCTGTTGCTCTTACAATAATTTAAATACATGAAGTAGAAAGGCTCTTTGCAGCTTCTGCACTATCTATTTTCTCTGGTCTCTTCTGGTACATTTTGTGTTAACACAGCTCCATCTCAGTGAGGTTTGAAGCAGGGTGGAGGGAGAAGTAAACATTGTCTGGCTCAACTGAATGAATTCTGTAGTTCTACAGAGCATTTATATGAAGTAAGAAAAAAACCCCACCGTTGATGTGACTGTGGAATTTTTAAGTACCCTGTTTAGAAATCCTTACCAAAATACTTTCACTGGAAGTGAAAGTGTGAAATAAAATGGGAGGGGGAAGGGTTTATGGATCAGATGCGATGTGCCCTGATGCTTCTCTTGACTTTTTCTGGTCTCCAGAGATCTTCCTGTGAGTTAGGTCAGCCTTTATGTCTTGCTTTGCCTTAATGGATGTGCTAACCTTGATATGATCAACTATGAAATGCAGCATTGAGACCTAGCAGAACTATTTTAATGTTTGCACCGAGCTTAAATGAAAGTGCACTCTTCTAGCTTGGGCAGTAGTAGGAAAGACATTTCACTTCTGCTATATAGCATTATATATATATATAGCTATATGGCATTACATGTTTTCCTTTAATAGTGATCTTTTTCTGAATGTTGATTTACAGGTATAGGGCAGAAGTACTGGATTACAAGGTGTTCTTTTCCTGTTTGAGCTGCTTCTCTGCAGGGACAGTGGGAAATGTTGACAGACCTTTATTGCTGTGTATGTTTATATTACTACTTGGATGTTTTTGTTCTCTTTAGAGCAGAAATATCTTTGTTATAAGTAACATGTTGAAGTACCAGTAAGGATTATAGTCTCATCTTCCCAAATGCTATTTCCCTGCGTGATACCCTTAAGAATATTGTGTTGAATATCACTTAACATTATTCTTGATTAAACATACTCTCTGGCCTGCATTTACTGTAGAATTCCTCAAGTCTAGCCAGCAGGGCTTGATGTAAAGAATAGTTTTTGCTACTTTTGATTTGTTTCTTTCTTCAGCACTATCATACAAACTCAGAATTGTGTGAAGATGATAAAGCTGTTATTCAATGATGGTGATGGGGAATATTAATTTGAAATACCTGCTTATGTTTCGAGTAGTTCTTAAAGTCACTTCTCTTTTAAGTCGACTTGTAACTATTGTTACTTTATTTTAGCCATGTTCATCTCCCACTGTCCACTGATGTGGTGTTTTTGGAGGAGTTGTACTTGACTGCGTTTAGTTGCTTCAGCATTTCCACTGGAAGGGAATACTTGCTGCACTCAAACAGTGAGACAGTTGTAGCTGTATTAGGAAACAATAACTGAAGGGTTTCTAGAAGGTGAAACTTTCTGTTCATTTTATTAACACAAAGGTATGAGTATAGGAAATCATGCCTCTTTCAAAAAGGTAAGGCTGTGTGGAAGTCAGAAGTTGTTTGTGTTCATTTCATTATAGTAATAAGCAATGTTAATTAATGCAGCTTAAATATTCTGCAGATATAACTCAGGTTTTGTACTTGAAAAAAAGATGATTAACGACATCCTGGATAAGAAGGTGTGGGGTGGAAAGTATTAAAGGTGGGGAAAATGTATTTGGTATCCTGGGAGGGAAGAAAAGAATATTAATAGGAAATACTAAATCTATCTCTCATAGAGAACTTATCCTAAATAAGAAGTAGAATTGTAGCAGAAATAATTCTCCAAAGATAAGGCGTGTGTGCTTGTGCTTTTTCTCAGCCATAGCTAAGATAACAGGCATATTTTGTCTGATAGCTACTGATTTTCAACATAGCAGGAAAGTCATGGAGTGGGGGGAGTGAGTAGAAAGTTTGCTTTCTTGTTTTGAGAATGTTGTTCCAAGACTTTGAACCACAAATGGTTTCTTTCTTTGTGTGATACAGTATTCCTTAGAAGTTTTACAGAGAGAACATAGATTAATGAGTGCAAGAGAACTTAGTGAAGTGTGTGCCCTCAGCAAGAAGAGGGGAAGTTGTACTTGCATATGTTGTGAAAGCCATACGCAACTAAATTTAGCTCATACTAGCAGATTCTACTTATTTTGAAAATTGCTTGTGGGATACTTCCAACCTTGCATGAAAAAGGGCATGGGAAGATGTGTGGTTTTTTCTGTTTGGGCCCTTGCATCTCCTTTTCTCTTTCCTCCCTCCCCCAAAGCAAATTGCTTCTGAACAGAAGAGAAGTTACTTCTCTGCCTACACTCGTATCTTAGTACTCTGATTTTAGCACCGTGTCATCATGCTGCAAGATTAATTGGCTGGTTTTGTGTTTTTAGCCTCCTCCAGTTTTATACAGTAGCAAATGCCTCTTCCATAAACCTTAGATTTAGCTGTGCAAGCTTAGCTTGTTACCAAAACACTTCCCTGTTCTTCTGAAATACAGCAAAGTTAGAAGGGCTGTTCATTGTGTGTGATACATATTTTGTGTATTTGATACACAAATGGAATAAAAAGGTCTGGATGGCTTAATTTTTAGCCAGTTTTGGTGGGTGTGCTGAGCTGCAAGTGCTCTGACTGTAGTTCACAGAAACTCAGGGTAGAATTGACAGCTTCAGCTGCTATTTATTTTCCCCCATGTTCGGGAGAGTTGAACGCTACCATAGGGGAACTTGCTTTGGTTTTGTTGAAAAGGATTGCTGTGTCTTTTGAGGGGAAAAATCCCACAAAATGACCCCCTCCCTGGACAATGCACTGATAGTGTAATTGCATATCACATCTGTAGCTGAAGGAAAAAAATCCTTGCACTCTCATGCTATTCAGTATATAATTTTTTCTCATAGAAGCTATTTTCTCTTACCATGCAGTCACATGCGCTGTACTGCTGCCTTTCTGTTTCAATCTAGACAACCACTAGTAAGTTGAAATGGATTTTAAGGATTCTAATTGCTCATAATCTTCTTATGGAGTCAGTGACCAAATATATTCAAATTCAGGGTTTGTACCTTGTGTTTTCAAACAGTAAAAGAAGGTTGTTTACTTGCTGTTCTGAAGCTTTTGGAGATACTGAGAGAATTACCTTTTAGCACTGCACTGTTGGTGGTGGTTCTTTGACAGCATGTACCCTTAGGTGCTGAATGAAAAGATTTCTGGCACACAGACAGCAGAAAGATAGTTTTTTTTTTACAAGACACTTATTTTTTTTTTAAGAAGGTCACTAATGAATGCTGAGTTGCCATTTTTAGAGGTGACTATCCCAGCTGCTTTTAAAGCTTGTCCCTTTGTCTTTGGAGTACCTTAGTTTACAGCAAAACCAAAGAAGGTTGAGTCAAGTTTGTTCAGAGCTGTATCCCCTGGAAACACACTGGCAAGCGTGATTTAGCACTGCTTGTCTTAATCCTGTACATTCCTGACCATGGCAAGGCTACACATTCAATAAGCTTTGTTCCACGTTGTATTTTCAATATTTAAAGTCTGTAAAGCCAGAAAGGCATTAAAAGGACAGATTGAGAAGTGAGCTGCTTTCGTTTTCTGTTTTGTAGATATAAACTTTAAAACTCTCCAAAAAGAGACTATTGTATAATATGAACTATAGTGGCTGAGCTATGTGAGGGTGCTGAGGCACTGAATAGGGCTTTGGGTAACCAGGTCTAAGGGAGGGTATCCCTGCTGTGGCAGGGGGTTGGAACTAGGTAGTCGCTGAGGTCCCTTCCAACCCAAAGCATTATAGGGAAGAATTTCTTCCTTGTATCTAATCTAAATCTCCCCTCTCTTAATTTCAACTCATTACCCCTTGTCCTGTCAGTACACATCCTGATAAACAGTCCCTCTACAGAAAAGCTGAGGAGGAACTGTTTGCAGGGGCATGTAGCAATAGGATGAGGGATAATGGTTTTAAACTAGAGGAGGGCAGGTTTAGATGAGACATTAGGAAGAAATTCTTCCCTCTGAGGGTGGTGGATCACTGGCACATGCTGCCTGGAGGTGGTAGAGGCCCCATCCCTAGAGATACTAAAGGTCAGCCTTGATGGGGCTCTGAGCAACCTGATCTAGTGAATATGTCCCTGCTTACTGCAGGGGGGTTGGACTGGATGACCTTTAAAGGTCCCTTCCAATCTAATGCATTCTGTAAGCTGCTTAAGGTACTGGAAGACTGCTCTGAGGTTTACCTGGAGCCTTCTGATCTCTGGGCTGAATGAGCCCTACTCTCCCACCCTGTCTCTGTAGCAGAGGTGCTCCAACCCTTTGACCATCTTGGTGGCCTCGTCTTGCTCCAACAACTTGATGTCTGTTTTGTCCTGGGGGACCCACAGCTGGACACTGTACCAGAGCAAAGTAGAGGGGCAGAATCACCTCCTTTGACTTGCTGGTCATGCTGCTGTTGATGCAGCCTGGGACACAGTTGGCTTTCTGGGCTGAAAGCAACAGAGCATGTTGAGCTGCTTGTCCCCCAACACCTCCAAGCTCTTCTCCTCAGGACTGCTCTCAATCCGTTCTCCACCCAGCCTGTAGTTGTCCTTGCTGTGGGTTGCCTTGACCGGTGTGCAGGACCTTGCATGTGACCTTGCTGAAATTCATGCAGTTCACACAGGCCTACCTTTCCAGCCTGTCACAGTCCTTCTGGATGGCATCCCTTCCCTCCAGCATGCTAACTGCACTACACAGCTTGGTGATGCTGACAGACTTGCTGAGGGTGCTCACAATCCACTGTCTGTGTCACTGACAAAGATGTTAAACAGTGACGGTCCCAGTACTGACCCCTGAAGAACCCCATTTGTCACTGGTCTCCATCTTTAAGTAGCTTAAGAATCAATCTGAAGTGTGAAAAATATGAAGTCATGCAACTATTTCCATCCCCATTGGATTCTAGAAGTATGTGGGGCAGTTTGCACCAACACACACGCACATAAAAGCAGTGTACAAATAAGCTGGTTTTAACTTGTTCCAATGACTACTTTATTTAGGGAAAGGACCTCTTTACTACCAACCTTTCCTCCTAAGGGCAAGCTCTAATACAAAGCAAAAAGCTTTCACAGTAATGGTAACTTACAAGACATGTGGAGATGAAGAGGATGCTTATGTTTTATAAAGCATACAATGTCTTCAGGCACTGTTCTTCTGCCTATCTTTCAGGCACTATCTCTCCTGCCTGCTGACAGGAGACATGCCAATGATTTCAGTGACTTGTGTCAATATGGAATGGTTAGTACATGTTTTGTAAGGGTCTAATTATTGCTTTTAAAACCAGAGTAATGTGACTTGACTCTCACTAGAAGATCTTGGTTTCATTTAAGTCAGGCCTATCCTGCGTGGGTATGTGATTATATCTTGAGTTAAAACCTCGTGTGCTTTTTCTTTCCTCCAGGAAGGTGGACTAGATGCTTCAGTAACTTAGGTATAATTTCCTGTAGTAGGGCTCTGCAAAAAGCTGAAAATAATTCCTAAGTCCTTAAGGAATTCTCCAAGACAGAGCAGGATGCTTCTGGGAGATACCAGAGAGTAACTGAGTGCTATCACTTTGTTGTATTTTATGGTACTTACACTAGTATTTATAATGTTCCTACCAAAATATTATGACATGTTGTCTCAATAGCTCTGAGAAGCAGGGGTATCACTCCTGTTTACAAAGAGAAAATGACTCATGCAGTAGCTTTAGAACTTGTGTGTGATCCATGGTAGGTCTTGTGGAGCAGGCTAGACCTTCATTACAGAGTGTCTGAGGGTTGTGGGCCAGGACTGCTGCAGCACTGAGAATATACACAACAATACAGGAGACATGGTACATGACTATGGATGCAGCTGTCCTATTTCTCATGTCAGGTCTTCACCCAGAAACTAGATTTATTTTTCATTGGGAAAACAACCCCAAAACCAGCTTGGTAAAATGATTATTGTTTAAAATTGTGAGTTGGTGAAAGGAAACATTCAAACCAGTAGTCTCTTTACCTGAGACAGAATGTGTACTTTTACAATTGGGATGAAGTGAGAAGAGGGAGAATGTCTGTTCATAACTGATCTAAAAAAAATTATTGAAGGTGTTTGGCATTTTTGTTTGGTTTTGGTTTTTTAATTTTAATTACCAAAGCTTTATGTAATGACTACATGGAAAAATAGTTCTATTGTTACTCATTTAATGGAAAAACATTGTAAGTGCTTGAGTACCACCACCCTTTTTCATTTCTTCTTTATGACAATTCTGGGTACTACTAGGCTTTGGGAAATCAGCTGTTGGGAAGGAAGAAAGCAAGGAGCCAAATTTGCTGGGGAATAAGCATTTTACAATAGAATCTGTGTAAAAACCTGCTCATAATATTACTAAGAGTTGTCCCTTACATCTTGCAGTCCAAAATGAAAGCATGACACTGTTTGCAGCTGTAGATTGCCAAAACAGTCTCTAAGGGATGTTCTGTTGCAGGAAATGTGGGTTTCTGCTCATGAACAATTGACTTCCCAGAGCTTCAGAAAATACACTTTTCTGTGAGAAATTACCATTTTTATAACCAGTTTCCCTGGTATTTCAGGCCACCTTAGGTTGATACAAGGAAAAGTGGAGAGGTCTCTTTAAGATAGGCACCCCATTGTTAAATTGTGATAGCATTTGGGGAGGAGCTTCTGGTTTGTGAATAGAGTGTAGAACTAGTTTTGTGGTGGGTTACTAAATGCCATGGCATAATCTGTGACCACTTGCTGTGGTCTTCAAGTCTTGGCCATTTCAGAAGAACTGTATTTATATCCAGATGCATTAAGTTGTGTGAAAGGACAGATCAGATACTATTTTCAGTGTTCTCAGTCAGATTTGGAACTTGGATACTCTAGACAGAGCACTAATGCATTTCAGATTATAATTGTTATCATAGAATTGTAGAATGGTTTGGGTTGGAAAGCACCATAAAGCCCATCTAGCTCTACCCCTGTGAGCAGGGCACCCTCCACTAGCCCAGGGTGCCCAAAGCCCTATCCAACCTGGCCTTGAATGCTGCCAGGGATCCATGGGCAGCCACAGCTTCTCTGAGCAGCCTGTGCCAGGGCCTCTGACTCTCACAGAACTTTTTCCAATCTAATCTAAATCTCTCCTCCTTCAGTTTAAAGCCGTTCCCCCATGGCCTGTCCCTCCCTGCCCTTGTAACCAGTCCCTCTCCAGTCTTCCCATAAACTCCTTTGGGTACTGGAAGGTTGCTTTGAGGTCTTCTTGGAGCCTTGTCATCTCCAGGCTGAACAAGCCCAACTCTCTTAGCTTGTCTCCAAAACAGAGATGCTGCAGTCCTGTGATCATCCTGGTGGCTGTCCTGGATTCAGCTAAGATAGAGCTAATTTTCTGTCTGTTAGCTAGTGTAGTGCAGCGTTTGGGATTTCTCCCTGCCTGCTGTCCCAGTAAAGTATCCTTATCTGTCCTCAGCCAGATTTAATTCTGTCAGGGCTTTAGCTTTCCTAACCTGATTCCTGGCTGCCTGCTCAGACAGTATCTCTGTATTCCTCCCAAGCTACTGGCCCTTGCTTCCACCTTCTGTAGGCTTCCTTTTTGCATTTGAGTTTGCCCAGGAGCTCACTGTTATCCATACAGGCCTCCAGATGGTTTTGCCTGACTCTTCCTTTGCTGCCATGCATTGCTCCACCATTTGAT
This sequence comes from Hypotaenidia okinawae, assembly GCA_027925045.1. Classification (NCBI taxonomy): domain Eukaryota; kingdom Metazoa; phylum Chordata; class Aves; order Gruiformes; family Rallidae; genus Hypotaenidia; species Hypotaenidia okinawae. Next base: position 4,279,959 of record BSDF01000011.1, read on the forward strand.
GGTCACCACACCAAGGCTGGCCTATTAGATGTAAGCTTGTTCCCTATTTTTTCCAACATTAGAACTTTATGTAAGTTAGAGGGAAATTAGACTGAGTATCTGGAAATCTCTGTAAAATGCAGGTTTCTGTATGGGAGGATTTTCCTAAAGGAAGCACTAGTTGGATCTTTAGGTCAGTGTGGCACACTAACAGATCACCTTTGGAGTTTCAGAGATACCATATGTCAGTTTTCTTCTTTGTGAGTACAAATAACTACATGCAATTGTATTTCTGGGGTTTGTATCATCACTTTGAGTTGTGTTATTGGAATGTCAATGTTAGGTGTAAGATGACCATTAGACTAGTCTAATTCATGCTCTGATAAATTATATATGTATGAAGTGGGAGATTCATTTAATCCCTGCAGAGAGAGTAAGCACCTTTGTTTTGAAATGTATTACAGTTTTGTGTGTCGGCAGCACCTTCCACTTCAGGTTAGCAATTGCACCCATATTAACTTTAGCCTTGATTCTGGCTAGCATGATCTTTCAAAACCCTTAATCCACCAAACTATTAACGTGTCATAATGGTTTATCTTCCACTTCACATCCCCTCCCTGATGGAAAAGCTGTTACAGATTAAAGTAAATAGTTTGGGATAGGGTGGATTATTGTTTTAATCAAATAATTATTCACTCCCTTGTTTCCCTGTGCTCCTGGTTGGGTGATAAGTTAGAGGAGGGTGAGGAGGAGAAGTGAAAATACATGTATTCTGTTTGGGAGTCATCCTGTGAAGCCTGATTTACACAGAATCACAGAATTGTAGGGGTTGGAAGGGACCTTGAGAGATCATGGGGTCCAACCCCTCTGCCAAAGCAGCTCCCTAGGACATTTCACTCAGATAGGCGTCCAGACGGGGCTGGAATCTCTCCAGAGAAGGAGACTCCACACCCCCTGGGCAGCCTGTCCCAGGGCTCCCTCACCCTCACTGGGGAAAAGTTCTTCCCCATGTTGCTGCGGAACTTCCTGTGCTCCAACTTGCAGCCATTGCCCCTTGTCCTGTCTCCACAGACACTGAAAAAGGGCTGGCTGATTCCCCTGCATCCCCTGCTTAAGATAATTATAAACATGAATTAGGTCCCCCCTCAGTCTTCTCAAGGCTGAACAGTCCCAGTTTTCTCAGCCTTTCCTCACAGGGGAGATGCTCCAGGCCCTTCATCATCTTCGTAGCCGTATTTATGTCAAATGCAGAATATGGAAAGACCCTGCTACTCTGCACATAGAAAATAATCAGTCTTTGGCGAGTGACTCGGTAGCTGGGCTATTTCCATGTCCACAAGTGTGGTAAGAAACCTGTCACCAGTGACAGATTGACAGCAATACTTACTTTGATCGCTCTTGCAAAAATGCCATAGTATTAATGACAGTAATTTCTTCTGAAATTACTTAATTCCTTGCAGCAGCAAGGGATTATTAGAAGTAATTTCTCTGCAGTAACACCTCCTCTAGCAGGATCTGGAGCGGGGAAGATCGGAGCTTGTAAATTTTTTTAGAAATACCATATTTTGATGTGGCACTGGTGTGGGGGTGTTGTGCAGCATCAAGGCAAAAGAATTGGGAGTAGTTCTGTGCTGTGATGTCACTAGGTCAGTGATAGTACATTTCTCTTAATCTTTTAATCATGAGGTAGCTAAAAAAGAGAATGTAATGTTTTTATGACTCAGAACACTGAATAGTGTCACCTTGTCAATAGTATTAACTTGCAGTTCTGTCAGTCCTCTTAAAAGTTTTTATGTATTAACAGTCTTCTTTCTGTCCCAGGCTCCAGCACTCATTAACTTGCCGTTGTTGCTGTGAGTCTTTGGCATATCTGGCAGCTTCAAGTTGGATACAGAAAATGCACATGAGCAGTGAGCATGGGTGAAAAATGTTGTTGGCTCTGGGTCTTGCTAAATAAATTCTGGTAAGAATTCTGCAATAGCTGCAGAGAAAGAATCCAGCTGGCCAGAATTGCATAAGAAATTCATTCTTCTTATGGTTTTTAATTTGGTGGCAGGAATGGTGGGGACTTGTGACAAAACCATTTTTGGCTGAAAAATTTGAATTCATTGTGAGCCACAGTGTTTGTGTAAATGTATCCTTTTGAAATTCTAATGGAACAGCCCATTGGAAATGGCTTGTTTCCTGCTAGCTCAGCTATGGCTTGGCACTTTTACACAGAGCTGCTGTGACCATTATCTGTGATTCACAGACCCAGGAGGCCTGTGGTCTTTCCTTTTGAGATTTCAGAACGGGGCCAGGGCTCCTTGTTTCACAATAGGACCTCACAAGGTCTGGGCACTTGGCTCCTCTGTTTCTTCCCTAGCATGTTTGGTGCTTGCAAAAAGCCAGGTGTGTCCAGAAGCCCCCAAAACACTGCTGGCTCTTAAATCGGGCCGTGATTGTTATATTCTTTAAAAGTTACTTTGATTTCTTCTCCTGTGGGGAGTTTTTCAAGATCTTCTGTCTTTTCAGAATTTCTTAGTAAATAAAAATTCTCTATTCCTACTTTTACAAACCCTATTGTAAATGAGGAGGGAGCCCACAGGTACCACTCAATGCTCTCAGAGCTGATTTAGCTGACTTTCAAGTAGAGCAAGAAGTTAAAATAACCTGTTGCTCAGTCCCATGCACAGATTTGTTTTGGGTGGCAGGATCAGTGGAGCAGGACACTGCCTGTGCAGGCTGCTGGTGAGCAATATGAAGTGCACATGTGTTCAGCAGGTTGGTGGGCAGAGGACAGCTCTGTTTTTGGCAGTGACTCACAATGACATTGCCTTCAATATTTGCAGCCTGTATGGCAAGTGGTATAACTTCATGAGTAGGTTCTAAAGCCATGGTTTAGCGTAGTCTTACGGAGGGCTGGAGTTTGTGCCTGGCAAGTGAGTTTTTACTATATATAAATTTGGTTCTGAGAAAGTAACCCCATTTGTGTTTGGCAGAGACGCTCTTATCCTGGAGCAACACCTTGTCTGGGTCTTCTTTTGCACGTGTAAGCAATCTGAACACACCCCTGGTTGGGGGCTCCAGCACCTTCTGCTGTTTGAACTTTGTGCTGCATCGGGTGTGACATGGCAGAGTAAGCATCACTGCTCTGAGTGGTTTATGTTGTCACTGGGAGTGCCCCAGTGCTGGGAACTGAGTCCATGTACCTGGCTGAAGAACTTGAAATAGTGAAGTTTCCTATCAAGTGCAATTATTGTTGATGTGAATAGAAATTGTAAAGCATCCCAAGGTATGTAGAGGCAAAGAGTTTAAATGACTAGGGATCTATTTTGCCTATCAAGCAGTTTCACATCTGTTTTTACTTCCACCTGTAAAATTGGAAGCGTTGGTGAAGTTGGTGAAGGGTCTGGAGCACAAGTCCTGTGAGGAGCAGCTGAGGGAACCAGGCTTTTTAGCCTTAAGAAAAGGAGGCTGAGGGGAGACCTTATCCCTCTCTACAACTACCTGCAAGGAGAGTGTAGAGAGGTGGGGGTTGGTCTCTTCTCTCAGGTAATAAGCAACAGGACAAGAGGACATGGTTTCAAACTGCACCAGGGACACTTAGGTTAGGTATCAGGAAGAATTTCTTTACTGAAAAGGGTAGTCATGTACTGGAACGGGCTGCCCAGGGAAGTGATGGAGTCACCATCCCTGGAGGCATTTAAAAGGCATGTAGATGTGCTTGAGGACATGATCCTAGAGGTGGGCTAGGCAGGGTTAGGCTGTGGTTGGACTTGGTGATCTTGAAGGTCTCTTCCAACCCAAGTGATTCTGTGATTCTATAGTCTGTCATGGAGCTGATTTTACCTGTATAGCATAGAGCATCTCTATGCTTAGCAGGTAATTCTGCAGCTTCCAAATGTCATATAGTAAAAGCAATAATTATATAAATAGAGGAAACATTTAGTGCTTTTTTTGTTGAATTTTATTATACTGCTGATATGATATGATACCCTACATCAATTGGAACAGTTATGCTCATTTAGAAAACCAGCTTTTTGTTAAGCTAGCTCTTTGGAGTTCAGGAGTACTTAAAGGTATATCCTAGAAGGTATGCCCTGTTATGTGAAGTACATTTCAAGGAGCCTTGACATCACGTGAAAGTGATGAAACCTGTTGGCTTTTATTTAATAGCATAATAAAGCCTTCCCTTTTCTTTAGAACCACTGAACTTTTCTGCTTTACTATTTGTGTAGTAGATTGACTCTAAAAAACATTCCAACCAAAAACCAAAACAACAATGCAAACCCATTGCTTTTTATGGCAAAACAACCTTCAGCAGAAGTCCAAAGAGGAATTTGTTGTTGCTGCTGAGAAGGGTGGATCCAGCTCTGCTCTTTTGAAGGAGGCTTCTCTTCTAAGGATGAAAGCAAAAACCCAATTTTGTTTCCACAGTACTTCTGTACTGCCCTGTACCATGGTTTCTGCAGCATCACCAGATGCTTAGGGCCATGTGTCTGAATTGAAGCCGAGCCATGGGGTTGCCCCAGGTTGTGCAGTACCATCCAGGTCTGTCTTGTGTTCAGAGCTGCCTCTGCCTGCTGCAGCGCTAGTCTCAGCTCTTGCTTCTGCAGGTCAGTTGTAGATTGAAACTCACTTGGAAGAAGGGGGTCTCTGAGAGTGTGAAAACCACAGCATGTCTTTGTAAGTTGCCTCATTGAAACTAAAAAGTGAGCGTGTCAGAAGGGCCTTTCTCATATTTGTTCTTCCATACATTAGTCACTGTGGCACAATTCAAACTGCAGTCTTTTCAGACAGCCTAATTGCTTGGTGTCTGTGAACAGCTGAGATAGTTATCACTGTATGTTGACAGCAGTTCAGCAGCTGGGATTGTGACTACTGAGATTTGGCTTGCATTACTAGGCTGTTTGATTCTACTTTTGAAGTCAGTTATTTAAGTTGTCACACAGCTATAGAGGGGTCAGGGGCTACTTAGAATCAGCTCTGCAGGAAAGAAGTAATTCAGCTCAGGTATACCTTAAACTCCATAGCTTGGAGAAGATTGAGAACACCCATTTTATTCTGAACAGAGGATGCACTGATTTAGCAACCTATATTGGAGAGGAAGACAACTACTTTTCCCAGACACTGGGAAAACATGCAAACTGCAGGTTCATTTCCCCCTGCTCCTTTGCTGTGACAGTCCTGCTTTGAAGACGATTTGCTTTGTTGCTTATTGCCTGGCATTCTTTCTCCCATATGGTGTCATGATAGTCCACGTGGATGGCAAATGTCACCTATTTTATTGAACCTGTTTGGATCCAATTATTATCAAGGTAGGAGCAGACATGGTAGTATTTCCAGTACAGAAGCACTGGGTCTTTTGCCATTTGCCAGTTTCTGTCTAAAACGTTTTTTGTGTCTTTTTGTGGACACATGACACAGTTTCTGTGTTGCTTCACTTGTTGGTGGCTACAGGAACTTCTCTAACTTGGGCTTGAACTTTTTAATTCAGTCTGGTGCTGGTTTAGATGTTTAATTTTTGCAGTATTACTTATTCCAAATGCATGCAGATTCCCAACTCCTCAGAATCAGAAATACTCTAATGGATCCAGCAGTATTTTCCCCTGTCATTTAACTGCGGACCTTTGCAGCCCTTATAAACCACTTCTTGTAAAGACACCCCAGAAAAACACATCATTTCCATTATGCAGGACCAAGTAATTTCAAATTGCACCTTAAGCTTTTACTTTTAAGGTAAAAATCTGTAGACCTCACTAGGAATACACAGCTGGTAATTATTGAAACCATTTCTTTTTTCTTAGTTTTTTGAAGGGGATAACTTTTTACTACTTACTGTCTTCCTCTGTCTTGTGGAATTAAATTGTTTTCATATATTAGAAAGCTTCAAAAAAAGGTTATGGGGCTGGATTACACTGGTATCATCTTGTGCTGCTTCATTATGCTTAAATGGCACGAGTAATAAAGGAGAATTCAGCTATATGCAATGCTTTTATATGGAATAAATATTTATATGTAATAGAAGTTTTCTGTAGCTTGTAAGTACCAGACCTCAATTGTAGATTTATTGTCTGTACAGTATAAGCTGTATTAGGCATGTTGCTTTCTGGGGGGATGGATTTTTAAAGTAAATTAATATTTTTGTATCTTAAGAGGGATTCCTGGAAGGTGAGGTCATGCACTTTATCGCAAAATGACGTAGTTGTTTTTCTCCCTTCTCTATCCAGTGCAGTGTGGGGCAGGTTTCCATTGGAGAAAGGGGGTGCTTGCTTTGCATGGTCCATGTGATGTACATGTATTTTGTGATTTCCTGCTACAGTGTGAATCAGGAACAATCTGCAGGTTACTTTTCCTGGGAAATGGGCTCAGGCTGTTAGATTTGCTTCATGCAATCTGTCAGATATGCTGATGGCAATGGTATAGTTTATTTACAGTGTGTTTTAAATAGCTACTTAGATATGAAAAGCTGTGTGCTGTCATCCTCTTGAGCCGTGTGTCTGTCTCTGAAGGATTGCCTTTAGGAAGCCTACCCAGATGAAGTCTAGGCAGTGAAGTTGTTAGGTACTGTCAGCTAGGTCTAGCGAATGGAAATGACCGTAATCAAACCGATAGGATAAAATACTGTTAGTAATGTCTGTTCCCTTTTATTTCTGGGTCAGATGAATTATATGCAAGCAGCAAATGAAAGATTGATTAAAAAACAATTTAGTTGTTAATGTTTCAGCAGTGCTAGAGGTTTGCTTGGCCTGCTGTGCATCAGCAAAGTCAACCTGCTTCCTCACAGATAGGCACCAGAGCAGTTTTGCTTAGTGATGCCTCTGTGCTGTGTAGAGGTAATGGAAAAAGGTAAAAACAGGAATACTTAAGTTTAGTAAGTCTGTACTACTACTCTTAAAATAGAATGAAAGTAGCTTTAATGCCAGCTGTTCCTTTACAAACTATCTATCTGGCTCAGCTTGGAGGCTGACAGGAGGAATGCCTAATCAGTAAGTATGCAAATCTGAACCAAAGGGTGAAATCCACAAAAAAAAATATCTTCTAAAGGCTGTCTCTTCTCCTGGTGTTATCTTAATGTACTGTTTCCTCAAAACACTATGGCTTTTATTTAGCCTTGAACTATGTTTAATATTTTCTGTCAGGCAATAGGGGGTTGTGGGTCTGTGTTAGTAATCCCATAGCTTTTCCATTTCACTTTCTTAGCAGTTGTGTAATGTAACAGCCAAGGTGTTCTTGTGACACTTACCAGCAAGAATTCAGATATGCTGCAGGGCATTATGGTGGTTTTGGTTGTGCCTTTTCCCCCTTTCTGAATAAAGGGAGGTATTTCTTTTCTTTGCTACGTTTTCTATAGTTTTTGGAAGAGAAGAAACATGGGTGTTTGAGAAACAGCACTGTGCTTGGCTTCTCAGTGGGGGGCACTGTGTGAAAAAAATGAAATTGGTTACAGCAGTGAGAATTATCATCTTATTCATGGGTGAGAAGCCGTTCTGCCACAGAGATCACTCCTGTTTGTGTAGAAAATCATGTAAGGGCTTTGTAATGTTCAGCACAGCATATCTTCATCCAACAAGTGAGGTATTTCTTCCTGCTGTCAAATTATTTTGGCTTAAGTGTAGCTGCTCAGACTTGACTGGGACTGCAGCTGTGTGCCAGTTGTTGTAGTTAGATGTGTGTTGCTCACAGAAAGGAAACTTCTGTCAAACTTGGAAGAGAAATGACTCTGGCAGTAACAGTACTGTACAACTGGGGAACGATGGAGCTGGAGTAACAGAAGGGTAATCTTCAAAACTTTCCTTTTGGCCTTTATCACCAAGAAGAGTGTGAAGGAAAAGATTCTCTTTCCACCCACCAAGTGTTGCATCGTGGTAGCAGAGTCTGTCAGCACAACAACAAAATGTTCATGTAGTCCTACTGGAACTGCTGTCATGTCAAGAAATGCCAATAACATGACACTTGTGACACAGCCTTAGACAGCCATTCCAGGGTGGTAGTAATGAAGTCATCCAGAGCAGATGTTTCTGTGTATAAGCTTGCGTTTGTTAAAGTTAGAGATACATAAAAGTATCCATCCCATCTGTAAGTTAAACTCTTAAACTGGGGTGGGGTTTTTGTGTTCCTATAATTTTTCATTGGCAGTATGGTGGGTTATAGTGTGAATTCATGTGCTCTGATAGGCAGGCTCTCTGATAGTTTGGGGTTTTGTGAGTTTGGTTTTTTTATGGTGCTTTTTGGGGGTGTGTTTGTTGTTTTAAAGAAACTTGCTTTAGTTGTTGTTAATTCTTTTGGGGCCACTAATACGTTTAAGGCAAAACCCCTGATGACTTCCTCAACCACGTATTTCTTCATCTTAATCATTGCATCTCTGTTCCCTCATCAGATTTTGTTCTGTTCAGGCCTGGGTGCACAGTATTTCAGAATCCCAGAAAGGCAGGGGTTGGAAGGTATCTCTGGAGATCAGCTAGGCCAAGCCCCTGCTAAAGCAGGCCCACTTGGACCATGTTGCACGGGATCGCTTCCAGGCGGGTTTGAATACCTCCAGAGAAGGAGACTCCACAGCCTCTCTGGGCAGCTGGTTCCAGCATTCTTACGCCCTCAGAGTAAAGTAGTTGTGTGGTTTTGAGTTAAATATATCTAAAAGCATATGCTTAATTCATTTGCAAAAATAATACTTGGACTAAATGATCCTTTTTTGAGTTTGAGCCTGTTGAATGTTAAAGGAGCTGCACTTGCAGCATGCTGAGATTAGAACCAGGTCCTGCATGTGTGCTTTGATACACATTTTAGAACAAAATTCTCTAGGAAAGCTTTGACTTCCAAGAGTTTTGGTGTTGAAACCTTGCAGGAAAAATGCCCTTCTGTATGAAAGTGAAAACTTTATCTCTAGAGCTGGTACTGCTGGTGTGTTTGTGAAGCCAGACAAAAGGGGCTAGATCCTATGTATCATTAAGCCTTCTGGAAGAAAGTTTAAATGATATGGTATTAAAATCTCAGCTGCTAAAGCCCTTCAAGAAATGAGGCTGGTCTAAAACATTTCTGGAATTATTTTAAAGCCTTTGTGAAGTACTTAGATTTCTCTTGTCTGTTGTAAGACTTAAAATGGGAAACAGGCTGTTAGATTTTCCATAGTCATTGTGTCGTACAGTCCTAATGAATCAGTGTTCCTTACATTGGAAAAGACCCTGCCTAGTCCACTACTAAACCATGCCCCTAGGTGCCATGTCTACACATCTATTAACTACCTCCAGGGATGGTGACTCCACCACTTCCTTGGGCAGCCTGTTTCTTCACCAGAAGGGTGAAGAAATTTTTCATAATATCGAACTTAAACTTCCCCTGGTGCAACTTAAGGCTGTTTGGTTTTGTCCTATTGCTTCTTACTTGGGGTAAGAGACTCATGTGCACCTGGGTAGGCAAGGAAGTGGTGTGTATTTTTACAAGATGATGTCTGATGATTTTAAACAAAATGTTTTAAATAGCAATGCTATTTTTTCTTGATTTGATATCAAAAAGCTTCTCCCACCAAGGATGATTTTGATATAATCTTTCAAGCAATTCATGTGTTAGTGTGTCAGTAACAGAGCCAACCAATTATTATGCCAGCAGAATTTCAAAATTATGTTAAACAGCAATCTTACCATTAGACCAAAATGTTTGTCACTACTTCTGGAATATTTTAAAAAATAAATAACAAACAACATAGATACTAAATTTATGTCCCTGGTGGGCAAAAGACTAAGCTTTACTTTAAAGAACACTAGCAGACCACAAAGCAACATTATATACACAGAGATCTCTTTGGTAAAAAAGTTACTGAGATGTAAAAGAAGGTAAACTGGATGGAAATAGCAGAACAGTTATGCTTTCTCAATGAAAATACAGGTACATTGGTTTATAATCTCCATGAGGTGGATGGAATGTAAATAGTGGCAGTGGCTCTCTGTATTAGCCTTGCTTCAGTAATAGTGTCATTTATCTTCCAGCGTGGCACCATGCAAGCTGTGATGGCTGCAACAGGAGGGTGGGGAGGCAATAATGATGCCGTGTTCCTTTTACATGATAAATTTAACTCAGGAGCATTCCCTCAGATGCAGAAGGCTTCACAACTCCCAAGTAAAAAGAAGTACCAGGAAGTATTTCCTGCTAGGAAGCTTGCAAGATCTGAGAACTGGAAGATCTGGAACTCCAGATACACGCTTGTCTGCTTGGTGGATCCTGTTTCTAGATACATTCTGACTCATGGCCACAGGTTGCTCGTGTCCCTGAAGCAGGACTTTGGCTATTGCTGTGAGGGCCAGAGGCTTTTCTATAGATGAAAGACGTTGCCTAGCTGTGTGCTTGGCACAGTGGAGCGTTAGGTCCTTTTTAGACCCAGGACCCAGCCTCCAGCTCTTTCTTTTCCTAAATTAAAGTGATTTTTCCCTTAGATGGATAAAGGCTTTGAGGGCTAGAAGGAGAAGGGTTAACTTTCTGAGGAAATATTACAGACACATGCCCTAATTGTAGCTGGTATTATGAGAGAAAGTCTGAACTTTGATGAATTAGGTAATTCCTCTCGCATGAGAAGAGGAATGAATTCTTAATAGCTGAGTATTGGAAGGCAACCTTATTTAACAGACGGGGATAAACGATCTCCTGAAAAGGCCCCATCAGAGTCCCCCAGCTTGTCAAACTACATTTCTGAAGATGGGAAGCAGGTTTGTGTCTGAGAAGCCTTTTATGAATGTAGCTCTATCTGAGAAAGTTGAACCGTGGTGGTTCATCTTACCCATGACTCTAGTTCTCTGACCTCTACTTAATTTTAAAGGTAAATCATTACTGATCCATTAGAATGCTGCTTAGAAATTATTTTATGTATTTCTAATAAGTTTCTGACCAGTAGATAACTTTGTTGTGGACACTGTGAACCTACACACGTTTACTCAGCAGCAGAGCAGACTGCAGAAGGTGTTTGCAGGTGCTGGACATAGAGGGGGGATATTTACTGTTGTGTTTCTCCCCAGGAAAGTGGTCTGCAAATCAAAGTTACCACCTTTGTAAGTGTTTTGGTGTGTGGGGTTATTGGAACAGGCCATTATGCATGCCCTAGAGGTAACGCTGATGTGGTAGAAAAGCTGGAGGGACAAGGAGAGAAAAGGCTTTTAAAAGATGATTGTTGGCCTTGGTTTTGTGTTACTTGAAGGGAGTGACAAGCAAAGCTTTTCTTTGTCATTGTTTTTTAGGGAGAAATGAGTCTGGTGAGAATGGTAAGCAGGGGTAAGAAGTCAGGAGAAATCTGGTGTCTTGTAATGAGGCTTTGCTCTCGTATTTCTTTTTCTGAACACTCTATAGCCTCTGTAGGAAGTGCATCTTTCTTGTGCATGGTTTGTGCATTTCTAGGTGCTGACACGGTATAATTAAAATTGAAGAAAGTAGAGAAGGCATTTAGAAACAGTAATTACTGGTATGTCAGTAACAGAATTAGTGGGGAGTATGAAAAGAGAAATTGTCCTTCTGTGAGCAGCTTTAGTAGATCTGTCCCTGCCCAGGGGTTTAAAATGTTACATTTGAGTTTCAGGACCGCAGTACCTGTAGCTGCCACTAATGATAAAATTCTCTTAATCTCAGCGAGGGAATTAGCTGTCCTTTCCTTCTGAATATTAATTACTCCTTAGTTAATTGATCACACATTGGTGTGCTGCTGCTTATTCTACATGTCCACAGTGTTAGGTGATTGCCTCAGAAGAGGTGCAGGGTGTGAGAACATCTGTGGAAAGCCTGTCTGCTTCTGGGCCACCCTTGATCTCTGGTGCCTACCCGTGAGCCTCGCTTGCTTTCTAGTCTTAAGCCTGCAAGGGTGTTTAACGTCCCAGAGCGAGCCAAAACACGAGCTCAGCTCTGCTCTGGATGCTGGTCCTGCAGCGCTGCAAAGGAAACCAAATAATGCTTGGTTTGCTTTGGGAGTCCATAAACCTGTTTGTAGTAGACTAAAATAGTATAGGAGAATAAGTCAAGGAAGGGGGTTGGTGTTTGGCTTGATCGCTGCCAAGTGTGTGGAGATCAACATCTGAAGCTAGTTATGTCCTCCATAGATTATCATAGCTAGTACATAATAAATACCTTGAAACAAGTATTTGCTTTTAATAGAGATGGTTGTGAGTTGCAGAAGGATCTTATCATGCAGACTGCCTGTGGAGCACATATTTTGGTTTGATCTAGAGCACAGACTAGAGTCTGCCATAAACTTTGGGTCCTGGTCTGGGCTTTGATCCCATCCTTCTAAGATTAGCGTAGTTTGGATACTTTTTCTCCTCACTCTGATCCCTTGCCTTCATTGGTCAGGTTTTTAATGGATTTCCTTTATAAGATGAAATTCTTCTACAGTCTCCTCATTGAAGGTTGTTTTGAGCCAGGCCCACAGGAGTGCAGTTCAGACTTGTAAAGGGGTGTCAATTGTTGTCATTTGATGCAGCACAAATACTTTGAGAAACGTATGGGATGGCCTCATTGTTGCTTTATAAACTCTCATCCCTGCCTGAGAATACATTGTTGGGTTTTTTTATTGTTATACAATAGAATAAGAAAAGATTGCCCTGGAACTATTTAATAGCTGCAAGCCAAAATTTGAATAATGTTCCCCTTGTTATTTTACACGTTTATTTCTTAGTAAGGTTTTGTCTCAGGACTTGCTTTTCAGTATTTTGGTATTCTTGTGATTTTGAAGGCATGTGAATTTGACAAATTGTATCTTGTGACTACAGCAAAGCTCAGTGGATAGTAGCATTGATCATATCCATAATCAATGTTTTCTTTTTCTGCCAAAAGTAATAAAAAATTCTTGTACTGCTTTCACACTGAGATTCTACCTTCAATGAAATGGATGATGATACTGGAGTTAGTGTGATGTTACTTTGGTGCAAGGAGACTGGTGTCTTTTGAAGGAGCCCAGCTTTCCAACTGACATTAGCAGTCCATGTTTAAATGTACATTTAGGTTGAAAAAAAAGCTTCGTAAAGACATGAGATAAAATGCTCTAGAAAAACTACTATGCTCTGATTTTTCAAGTCTCTACAGTCCCCAGCAGCCACACATCTCCCCCTGCAGAGTGAGTTGAATGTGTGTGTCTTGGGAGCAGCTCCCCAAACAGGCTAGCATCACTCTGAAAAACAAGCGTTGCTATGTACAGATACATTCCAGTTGGAATTCTGATTGTGCAGAAGGTGGACACTGAAAAGGATTCAAAGCCTGTGAAGTATCTGTGGGACTCAGTAAGATCTTGTGAGTTGGGAGCTGTAGTTCAGCTGTTGGGGGCTGACATGAACTCTGTTTGCACTGAAATATCTAAAGGAAAACAGTCAGGTTCTGGCCTGGCAATGGGTTTTGCATGGGCCAGTTACTATTTAGACAGATGGGATATAGTAATACCAGAGTTGCCATTCTTTGTTTCATTTTAGTAATAAATGGCAGCTTTTTGGGTAGTTTGGGTTCATGAAACACAAACTTCTATCAAGCTTCAGTGAGATAAGCAAGCTGCCATTGAGAGGAACAGAAACATGTGAAGGTTGTGAAGCTGGAAGAAGATTCACTTTGGGTTATTTAAGAGTGTTGAACTCTGCCACTTCCTTGTCACTCGTCAGAGGCTTTTCCATAAGCTTGCACTGCAGCATCTTGTTTTGGGTGTGTGCAGACCATGTAGGCTTTGCCCGTGGTTTTGAGTGAGGGCAGGGAGTACCCTAAGCATTAGGGAAGCAATAGGGTGGATTTGTTGGAGTGGGGTGGTTTGGGGTTTTTTTGTTGGTTTGTTTTGCTTTTTTTGAAAGATGTATGTCTAGTCACACATGTAAATGTTAGTATTCCTGTAGGAATTCTACCCTCAGGCTTTGTGCTCTGATTTCCAGTGGTGTCTTCTTCCCTTAGCCTTCTCCTCCACTTCATAATAAATGTCTCTACACAGCTCTTGGATTTAGTGGTGAGACTTGTAAGTGTGTTTATTATCTATTATAACTCCTGTTATTAGCAATGGGACTTGAAAATTTAATTGTTGTGTTGTGTCACTGAGCCCTTCCAAGTATCTGGCTCACAGGGCTTGCAAGGCATATAGGAGAACTTGCATCCAACTGGGACCTCCCCACCTGCACAGCACCTCTGCTGTGTTCTGTGGTTTTGATTTAAACCTTTTCTCTGTGAAGTAAAGGTGGGGCAGGAACATCACTTGAGGGTAAGTTCATAAAGCTGAAGGGTATTGATCTGCATCCTATAGAATAACAACTGATTCGCTTTGAGAACACTTTGCTGCCGCATGAGTCACCTGCTCTGTCTTCACATGGAGCAGTGATGCCTAAATGTGATAAATACTGGCATTTCTGTTAGCTTCCTATCCCAAACCTGTGTGTCTGGACAAGTCAGACTGTTCATTTCTGCACTGTCTGCGAGCAGAACAGCTCCTGTCGTAAGGACCAGGTGTTGAGGAAAATGCTTCTCACAGATGTGATGTGCTACTAGTTGACCGAAAGACTCTCACAGTCTGTTCACCTGTCACATCTCATAGGCTAAGCTGGGGGTAAAAAACCTGTTCTGTTTTGCTTTGCTCTTATATTTACGTTGTTTTAAAAACACAACACACAGTAATGACAGATAAAATGCACCTTCAGGTCCTACAGCAAAGCTCTGAGAAGGAATCCTTTGTTATATTGCACAGATGCAGTATATAGAGTATAATGGCACAATTTTAATTGCATTAAAAAAAAAAAGGAATCCTCTTTTTGCTTGTAAGGAAAAATGTCCTGTTCATACAGAGTATTCCTGTGTAACGTCATCCTGATTCTGGGATATTACAATAAAGTATATATTGTCAGTTTGTTGTCAGTAGTTATGGATCACTTTGAAAATCCCTGAAAGCTTTTTATTTTGTTAGTTTATGAGGAACAAAGGCAAGTAAATGAAAAGATGAAGACTGAGGCTACTGCAAAGCTATTCACTGATCTGAGATGGTCAATCTGAGACAGTTGAAAATGGATTTACTTAAAAAGCAAACAACCCATTTCTCCCCTGCTCCTCCAAAAGTTGGCTTTTTTGTGCTGACTGAAGTGGACAGCTGGAATCTCAAGTAGTGAGAGTGATAAGTGAGAGTGGAGTGTGTAGTGAGAAAAAATGTCCATTGTTTGGCAGAGCATACAAGTAAATAAAATGGGAGTAGAGAAACTTGAAGTAAAATTAATGCATCCTTGCTTTGAAATGTAGAGTATTTTGTTACATGTTACTCTGGTGGAAAATTCTTTATGCTCTTTTGGCCTTTGGAAATAAGTCTGCTGAAGAAGCATGCTGTTTTATATGGGAATATCTGGGTCCTTGTTAACCATTTGATTCTATAAACTCATGCTGGAAGTCTATCCAGATACCCATCATCTGGGGCCCTCTGCCCTCAGAAAGATAAGTCTTAATGCTTTGAGTGTGATGGTTGAATGGATCATGATTAGCTTAGTCCCCTATGGACTGCATGAATTTTTTTTCTGGAAAAATATCCAGCCTTTTTCATAAGTATATACTTAGTGTGCCACCGTTAGCACTATTTATGTAATAAATAGTAAATACAACGTGCTGATCATATAGTATATTCAGGGGAATGTATTTCTTTGTGGCTTTGGCACTTAACACAATCGAGGGGGTACTGTTTAGAGGTGAGCTTTTACTGCTGAGGGAAAATGTAATTAAAAAGTCTGCTAAGATTGAAAATATTGTGAATGATGTTGCTTTTTGCCATGACAATGTGTATTTAGGTTTTCTTTTAAACAAGTTGAGGAGTTCTGTGCTTTATTGTTTAAAAGGAATATTACATGTTTCATCTCAAAACCAAGCACAGACAAATCAACTGCTGGTTTCAACCAATTTTTTTCCTTTTAGTTTGACAATGCTTTTTATTTTTAAAGATAAACTTGTGGTTAAACTCAACTGTAAAAATCAGTCTGGTCTGTTCCTAAGAAGAAAAATAGATAGTGATGGGAAAGAGGAGGAAAAAGTTAGAACCAGCTTCTACCTGTTTTGGTTTTGTGGTGCCTGCAGCTTAGGTGCTGAAGGGCTATGGCCAAGTGCATGGCCCATCACCTCACTGCTGAACCTTGAATTCCTTCTCTCCAACCTCCCTTTTGACTGGGGACAGATCAGGGTACTTGAGTGTTGGCTTTGTTTGACCTGTCTCTGGAAGCAAAATTTGCCAGTGGTATCCTGCTCTCAGGCAGGTTCTATTCTGCAAACCTGGTCATTGCGAAGTATCACGGACAGAGATGCTTCCCGGTTACTACATGTAAATTAGAACAGAGTCATAGAAAAATAGAGGGAATGAGAGAATAGCAGAAACCTCTGGAAGAGAAGAAGTGGTAGGTTTAATTTTTTAGTCTTTAAATTATGTAAAAGGAGCTGAATTTTTTTGATGGGAGACCTTACTGCTCTCTAAAACTACCTGAAAGGAGGTTTTAACAAGGTGAGCGTTAGTCTCCTCTCCCAAATAACAAATGAGAGGTCAAGAGGAAAAGGCCTCAAGTTGTGCCAGGGGAGGTTTAGTTGGATATTGGAAAAAATTTCTTCACTGAAAGAGTTATTGAAGCCCTAAGACAGGAAAGTGAAGTACCGTCCCTCAAGGTATTTAAGAGACATGTAGACATGGCACTTGAGGGCATGGTTTAGTGTTGGGCTTGGCAGTACTGGTTTTATGGTTGGACTTCTAAGGATCTTTTCCAGCTTCAGTGATGCTATGATTCTATCTCACTATATTAGGTAAAGTTCAGTGGATGGGGCTATTCACTGTGCTATGAACTGGGTTAATCACGCTGGCTTGTTTCAGACAATGTAATTCAATTTCTCAATGTTTAATGTAAATCTAATTCACCAAATTCATCAAATTCACCTCCAAATTCATTTGGAGGTACAAAGGGAAGGTATCACTCCATGAAATAGACAGTGTTTATTGTTCTTTGATAGTCTGTGAAGAACTGTGTCTGTGTTGTGCTGTGGATCAAATATTTACCAAATATTTGCAAAGCAAGGACTTCTGGTGGAAGTGAAGAATGGGTTTGCACTGCTTATCAGCTGTAGTTTCTAGTGGTATTAGAGCTGTCTGCTGCTTGAAAAACCTGTTCCCATTTCTTTTGTAATTCTCAGAATCTGGAGAAATTACTTTTGAGATGCTTTTGTTGATGTCTGAAGAGCTTTCTTCAGACCAAGCAATAAATAGAGCCAGACTGCAAAAAACCTATTGCTTATGTTTGTTGCACATTATATATACTAGCAGTATCTATGAATAGAGCCTTTATCATGGCTTACCAACTGAAGAGATGGTGACAGCACTAGGTAAAGACTGGAGGGATCCATACAGGGAAATGAATAATAGTGATGCCAGTATGTGTTAGCTAATACCCAGTAATACCAACCAAAGTGGTGTTTGTGTTAAGTTTTGTGCTCAACTCTTAATAACAGTTCTTTGCTTGCTGAAAGCCTGGTACGTTTCTACCTTTGCAAACAGTTACTGAAAAGTAGTGCTAATATTTTGCCAGCTCCTATTTGTTGGCTCACTTCTCCCTGTTGAAAGGAATGTTAATCGTGATTTATATTGCCTTCCAGCTTCGTTAGTTTGGCATGTGGGTGCTCATTGTGTGAAGTGAAATATTTAGCATCAGTTGGAATTTGAATAATCTTGATGTGTTTTCATCATAGGTTGATCACTGATGTGGTAAGTGTTTCTGAGCATTCTGTGCAAGATATGTAAGGTTCTTAGGCACTTGGCCATGTTTGTGCTTGGTGAAGGCACTGAGGATGTCAATGTTGATAATCATAGAATCATAGAATTGTAGGGGTTGGAAGGGACCTCCAGAGATCATGGGGTCCAACCCCCTGCCAAAGCAGCTCCCTAGGACATGTCACTCAGGCGTCCAGACGGGTCTGGAATCTCTCCAGAGAAGGAGACTCCACACCCCCTGGGCAGCCTGTCCCAGGGCTCCCTCACCCTCACTGGGGAAAAGTTCTTCCCCATGTTGCTGCGGAACTTCCTGTGCTCCAACTTGCAGCCATTGCCCCTTGTCCTGTCTCCACAGACACTGAAAAGGGGCTGGCTGATTCCCCTGCATCCCCTGCTTAAGATAATGATAAACATTCATTAGGTCCCCCCTTAGTCTTCTCTTCTCAAGGCTGAACAGTCTCAACTTACTCAGCCTTTCCTCGTAGGGGAGATGCTCCAGGCCCTTCATCATCTTCGTAGCCCTTCTTTGGACTCTCTCCAGGAGATCCCTGTCCTTTTTATACCAAGGAGCCCAGAACTGGACACAATACTCCAGGTGGGGCCTGACCAGGGCAGAGTAGAGGGGGAGGATCACCTCCTTTGACCTGCTGGCCACACTCCTCCAGATGCACCCCAGGATCTCAAATGAGGGTCAAAAATGTCACAGAAAATAAATATATAACAACTGCATTTACTCTGTGAATGAGGTGTTCTGACAAAAAAAGCTATTTAAGACCTCCAAAGAACTTTTTGCATATGCTTGCATTTTGTATGTCTAATCTCTGGTACAGCTGAAATCATGTTACTTTTCCTGTAGTTGATGGTTTTATTTCCTTTAATCCCCCTTCCATTTTCTCTTGTCAAAAGGCACACTCTATCCAAAAAGGGAGATAAATATAGTAGAGTGTTATAACTTCTAAAACAGTCTTATTTTATGTCTGTATTTCCTCAACTATTTGCTCACATACTTAGAAATTACCTTGAAGAATCAATTTCCTGTGTTTACCCTAAACTATTGTTATTTCCTCTGCAAAAACATGGTAAGTAAACCCAAAAATCTAATCCATAATTAGGGCTCTTGGTTTAAACCTAGAAAACTCAGAGATGTTAGCAAAACCCCTTGTGACAGAAAACTTCAGCTGGAATGTATTCTAATACTTGTGAAAATACTGATAGCTAAGGGGTACCTCCAGGTAGGTAATTATCAGGAAATGAAGCTATCATGATCATCCCTGATGCCACTGCCCTGGGGAATGAAGTTGACTTTGCCTCTGGCTATCCTTTTGCGATATAGCAACTTCGTGTTTGCACGTGCTCCTTGATCTCACCCACGTAACTTCCTGCTGCTGAAGGGAAGCAGTGCAGTCGGCCTAGTTCTGGTGTCTCTGAACACGTGGGGAACACACCTCCTGAGCCTATAATGGGTTTTGAGGGCAGGGTAGACAAGAGATGGAATTGGAGACTCGAGAAAAGGCACTGTAGCCTCCTCTGTCCCTGGATTCTATAGATAAGTGGGCTGGAAGCTCTGCTGTTGCTTGCAAAGTGCTTTCTGTGGCAGATGATGGGTCCCCAGAGGGAGATCCTGCCAGTGCCCTGTTGCTGTGGGAAGAGCTGCGACGACGTCACGGCGAGGCCTGGCCAGGAGAAGGCAGTTTATCAAGGCAGAATTTTTTTGGATCTGTGTGTGGGTGGCTTCCTGCTGGAGCCTGAAGAGCTGTCAGTGTTGCCTTTTTGTGACAATAGTGTGGGGGAAAGCTGTGCAGGAGAAGGCTTCAAGAGCTAAGAAATGTTTTAAAATACTTACTACTTCCTTCATGATTTGCTGAAAGACCACTGTTCTGCCTTTAATAGAAGAGGGATTATAATCACTTGGTTTTAAAAAAGAATATTTAATGCTGTGCTACAGTGAATTTGAGGAGCTCGCAGGGAATAGTCCCAGGCACATTAAAATACTGGTACCAAAACACTTTCTCTAAACAGCTTTTTCTAAGAACTCTCTTAAGTCCAGCCACAGGTAGTAAAAGGAATAGTTTAGGAGTTGCCAACCACAAAAAAACCCCTTTCCCTGGCATCTCATTCTAACGTTTTAATTGATAAAATGACCTGTTGTCTGCTTTGTAATCAGAAGAATTCATCTTGGACCACTTCTATATGTGCCATGAAAATAATTTCTCTATTTTAGTTAATCAAAGCAAATGTAATTGTTGCTTTTGACTCATAGGCATTAATAAACGGCAGAGCACAGCATGCCTTGCATAAAAAGCCAACAGGTTAATTTACAGAGAAATCTCTCAGATGCTTCTTGCCATACACAATGGCTTAGCATGAGGATGTGCAAAATTTTTGCAGATTGTCATTAGAGTCCTGTCATTATTCACGTGCTCCAAGACGTCTGTGGTGGCAGTGGCTGTTACTGAGAAAATTGCAGCTGTAAAGAAACTGTGAAAGTTGTAAGACCAGAGGGAGCATTCAGAAAGAGCTGATATCCTGTGCATTTTTGTATCTTTCTACAATAGGAGGTACTCCTTTATCAGGATTGTATGTATCAATTCCTTACAGGAATTGTTGCTTTACATTAGACCAGAATTGAAAATAATTCTGCTTATACTACTTTGGACCTTCACTAGGCAGGGTCAGTCTGCATTGACCAACATTTCTGCCTTGATGTCACCAGCAAAAAAAAGAAGCATGTGAAAGAAAAGGGAAAAAAAAAAACCAAAAAACAAAACAAAGGATGATGGCATCTCAGTGCTATACTTCTGGCTAGGGATAGAGATGATTCAATAGGCTTATTTCCTTATATCTGCACTGGGGGTCTTGAACTTGTATCAAGAAAACTCTGGAACTCTCTTTAGAAAAGAGAAAACAGAAATAGCCCAACACATGTTAAGGGAGTTAGTTAAATTCTAATAACTTAAGGAACTCTGGCACTAAAGACAGTTGGACAAGCTTTTTTCTTTCTCATAGGCTTTACTTATAATATTTGTTTACTTACCTGATGAGCGTGTATCTGTTTGTAAGCTCCATGCCAGAGTTCTTGTTAATAACCCACTGACAGAATTTGCTGCAGAAGCAATGCTTTTTCTCTTTGAAGAGGAGAAACTCTTTTTTCTCCTTGAACTAGAGGGGTCAGAATCAGCCACCACACAATGGTGAGCTCTACTGGAGCTGCGTTTGTGTAGGACAGTTACTATATTTATAACATGGAACAGAATGATAATGCTCCTCTGACTGGCTGAATGCATTATCTGCAGGGCACTGTGGTAACATTGGGATATATCTGTGGGTTTTATTTCTCTACCCTTAGATTTCTGAAGGGGTTCTGATCTATCAACGGTCTTCAATGTTTAGTACTTTGTTATGTCTCTGGCCAGCAGTTTAGTTGGTACAAATCCTCTAGTAGCCTATATTTCTTCTTACTTTTCTTTTGACTTCTGTAGGAGCTGTACGTGATATGGGACTACAGAGGAAAGATCTCTTGCAGTAGTTCAAGTTGTAGCAAGTGTGATTACTAACAATTTGTAACAAATAATTATGTGTATGGTTACTATAAGTTGGTGGAAAAAAACAGCTGTGACAACTACATTGAACTTAGTTTAAGAAAATGCTGGAAGGCATCACTGCATAAATAATCGTCCTTGGAAATGCTGTCACCATGCTTCCCTGGTGCTTGGAAGACCTCAACAGAGGAAATAAATTAATTTGCAAAATAACTGTCAGTTATGTGAACAGGGAGGTGTAAAGCCCTTCTCAAATCCAGAATATTTGGATGCACCTAATGGATGGAAACTCTTTTAATCATTCCTTCATTGATCCTAAACATTTGGTCGAGGCAGGCACCCTGATTTGATAAATGAACCCACTGTGAACATTCCCCATTAAGTGCAAGTGGGGTGCTAAGTAGAGGCAGCTGAGGCACCTCCCGAACCAGGAGCCATGCTGTTGTGTTACTGGGTATACATTTCCCTGGAGCAGCGCTGCCGCGGCTTTGCTGGGACTCGAGCAGGGATCTTCCCACAGTGCTGTGCTGTGCCCAGCAGACAGGCACTGGTACCCTGCCCCTCTGTGCGTTAATTAAGCAAAGAAGGTGTGTTAAAGCTTTGGGTGTAACCCTGGGGGTGCTTCTAGTGTTTTAAATTCACAGTAAGATACTCACAGTGAGGATCTGCCTGCCTGGCAAACTGCTGTAATTTGGGTGTTTTATAGCTCTTTCCTGTGAGAAGATCTGTAGCTAAGCTGCAGGTTACCCCTTGGCGGGCCCTGACCTTTATCCAGCAGGATGCCTGCTCCACTAGCCAGCAAAACTAAACGGGATCAGAATCACAGCCCTTTTTCTTCTCAGGGCTGACTTACAATGTAGGCGCAGTTTCCTCTAGTGGTTGAGAGAGGTTCTCTCAGACGGGATGAAGTTATTTTCCCATGCACATCCAGTGACATTCAGGTAAAAACAGAAAGAAGCACAATAAAGAGAAATTTCTTGTTACCTTTTGATATTTGAAAAAGCAGTAGCATGATAAAAACTTCCTAAGAGCACAGCCCATCCTGTGGTGCTGCGAGAGTCACAGATGTCCTTGTGAACATCTGGTACAACAGCAAGCAGAGCAGTAGATTAAACCTATTTTCTTTGCATTACTAAAAAGGTTAACAGTCTTGCTTGATAGTTTGGTGGGTTTAATGTTAAGGCTGATTCATCTTTCTTGATGAAGGCTTGCGGTGCTATGAGCTTTGAAGGCAAGTTCAAGTTCAGCATGTAAGTACACATTGAGCTGCTGTGTTAAACTCAAGTCTTTTCAATGAAAAGAAGGGTGCAGAAATCAGTCCTGTCTGTGTGTGTGGAGCAGTCTGGCAGCATTCCTTTGTTGCAGTGTCATAAATGTATTTGCAATAAATGGAGCTAGCAGAAATTCTAACTGCTTTTTTTTTTTCTTGAGAAGGTACCAGGGAGTGATGTATTGCTAAGCAAATGTTGGAAGTCCGTGAAGATAACTACTTTAATCAGCATCATTTGGGGAGGGGAACATTTTCCCCTTGTATTAATTCTCTTAAATGCAGATTTTAATGAAAAACCTTGAAAAATGCTTTTGGCTAGATGATTATGAAAATACTTCATAATTTTATCCTTTTCCTTCTTCTGTTGGTCATTTATATTCTGCACAGACTAGAATAGCACTGTGGGGGGAGCACTTAAATAGGAAGAAGGTATTTGTCATCTGTCACACTCTGAAATTAAACTTTTGATATGGAGTTATTGCCTTAGAAATAACTTCAAAGAAATTTACATGCAGGGGAAAAAAGTACACGGTGGGGGAAGCTGTTGAACTAGTTATGTAATAACACTGTGTTAAATTCTCTGTAGCTGAACGGAGTCTTTAAAAATATTTCTTCATGAATAAATTAAAAAACATCCATACAATAAAAAATTCAATGATTGCTTCAGCACTTAATGGGGCTTTTTTTGCTTTTAAGAAAATCACAGAATGGAGCTGCAGTGGAGATTTCTAATGAGAAACTGATAGCCAGTTTCATTAGGGGGCTTTGAAAACATTCTTCTTGTGCATTTACATATATTAAAGTAGGAGGGAGGAGCCATGGCAACGGAGAGCTGCTCTTTATACAGTCAGGGAAGCAAAGCTCAAACGTAGCAATGGCAAGTTGTGCAAAAATTACATCAGGAGAAGATCTCTATTTCCTAATGGCTGTGGAAGGATGCTGGAGAATTGTAAATGACACGAAACAAAGGAGTGGCGTATCCACAGGGCTGAGATGGGACTGCTCCTGGCTGATGAGTGTAGGACTACTGAAGGACAAGGATGGGCTCCTCTTTCCCACACCCGGTTTGGTTTCGAAACGCTGGCTAAAAGAAAATGCCTGTAGGGTGGCAGTGGCCATTCAGCTTGGCATTTGTTAAGATGAGCGAGCAACTTGTGTTTTTCTTCTAAATCAGGTGGCTTGCTTTGTGGTTTCCCTTCTCCCCCAGTGACGGCTCCGGCTGTCGTGCAGAAGGCCCGGAGGCATTGCCATTGCCTAACACAGTGTGCAACAATCGTGTTGCCTTGGCCTGCTATGCATGGGTGTGTATATATATATTTATTATTTTTTTTTTCTCCTGCTGCAAGTATGTTTGTCTTGCTTGTAGCCATGGTAGCCTATGGCCATGCCATTTCTTCTCTTAAAACGTTTACAACTGACTTTGCTTGGAGCTTTGTCCCTCCTTTTTGGCACACAGCTGATAGCAGGTTTGATTTAGCATAATGAGCCATGTGGTGTGAATGTGGCCGTGCTGTCCCAGTGCAAGGACTCCTTACAGCAGAGGTAGATGGCAGCAGCTAGCAACACGCGGGTCCTCCATCTGATTCCCTTTTTATGTGCAGTTGGCCATGTGGGAGCTGGCTACTGCACTGTTTGCTGGCCGAGCGCCGGCTCGACATACAGGCAGCACTGTTAGTAGCCAAGGGGCCTTACCTGCCAAAGAGATGTGTGATTTCTAGTTGGGGATGCCTGAAAAGCAGCATTTTGTTAGTCCATGACTTGTGCTTTCAGATGTAAGAACACAGGGGTTTTTTTCCTAGTAAAAAATTATTTTTCAAACACAAATTGCATATTTGTGACTTCAAAAAGTGAATCTCATTCCTTTTTCAACTGTTTTTGAGTTAAAACTGTTTTATGAGTTTATCATACAGCCTTAAGCTGTCTAGAAATGCTACTGGATCACTGAACTGATCTCTGGGAGAAAACATTCTGGTATCTATGTTGAATACAGCTGTAAAGCTCTTTAATATCACACAGTTGTTATGTGAGGATTCTTCCAGCCCAGATAATCTTTTCAAATTAGTGAGCCAAATTATTAAAAATTGGCAATAACTGCAATTTATGAAGTGTTGGTAACTACAAACAGGGATGGAGTTTGCAGTTAAGCTGGGTCATAATAGTTTTATTTTCTTAGAAATTGTTTGAGTTCTGATACTAATCCAGCACCATTTGTTAGAAATAAAATGGAGTAATTAGAATATGTCTGATATGTTTGTGGTAAAGATGGTACAATACCTTTTGAGTTACTAAATTTATAATATATGCTAAATATAATAAAATATAACCAAAACAATTCCAGGAGACAAAAGTTCAACCTCTTGGGATATGAAAAATGTTGAGGCAAATGAAGGTCAGACATCACCTTGAGTCTTTTGAAATATATGGCTTTGATTCCAGCACTTAAAAATCTTAAGTACCTGTTTCATTATTTAGTTCAACCTGAATACCTCAGGGGAACAAAGCAGCGTACCACTTAGCAGACCCTCACATGATTCTTCTTCTGTCTTAAATCTAAAGTAGATAGCCTTTGAGTACAGTGGGTAATACAGTTGAATGTCTTAAACCACTACCCACACCCACCACAGTATAGGTTGACAACTAAATGCACAACTGTACCTAATGGAGTTTTAGCATCAGATTCATCTGGATCTATTGCATGTTTGAGGTAAAGTTGTCCATTCATACTTCTTACTTTAAATTAATATGTAGAATAATCACTGTATAAAATATTTGCATATATAGATATATTTTTGGATGGAAATCAGTATTTAATTTTTAGGTTTTGTATGTCTTTATCATTCTGACTTTGCATCTTTAAAATAAAGACAAGGTAAAGAACTAAAGAATAAAGAAAAAACACAATACAAACCAGAACCCAACCCCAAACCCTTTTTTCCCTTCCATCAGAGTAACACTTCTACTGACAAAACCTCCCCAAAGTAGTGCACAGTATCTTGTGAAGCCTGTGCCTCAGTGTCACAGAAGTCTTGCTTCAGTCACTTCCAGGTGTGGTTTTGACTTTATACAGTACTTTTCTCTTGTTCCTAACAGCTTAGGTCACAAATGAAGTAAAGCAACTATGATGGCATCGGTGACCTTAGATCTCCAAGAAAAATGAAGGGGATTATTTCAACTAGTGCTTTGGTAACTTTCATGACCAAGTAGACAAGCAGTGTTGTCTTTTTCTGGTGCCTACAACTCTCTTCTAGCTTCAAGAGCATCTCAAGGTGCCTGGAATTTCACCTTGATTTTAATCTCAGCCTCTTTGATAAAGGAAGCACCAGGTTTGTGTACTTGAAAAATATGTAAGGCTACTATGGGACAAGGTTTTCAGCTCACATTTCTAGCTAGGTCTTGTCTGAGAGAGACAGAACAACCTCTTCAGAAGAACACCCTTGACTCATTTAACAGAACAAGGAAACCCGTCACTTGATGCTTTTTCAGCTCATCATCTGATGAGAGATGACAGTAGATGTACCACAGCCACTGAGAGGCTTTACTGCCTGTCTTTCTGACATATTGAGCTAACACATCGGCTGTCAGTTTTGTTTTGTGATGCTATAATTACTTATCCTGAAATCCTGGAGAATTATAAGAGGGATGGAGATGCGTTTCACACTGTAAGCTAAACTTGAAATAATACTACATTTACGGAAGGTAGAAACAATTAAAGGTGTAGTAGAGGTCTCTACCACTCTTGCAGAGGGGTGGTGGTGGTAGACAACATGCCTCACAGTAGCTGTTTAATTAAAAACTGAAGTAATTTCCCTTCTCTGATGCTAATACTTTCCAAGTGTCAATGTACTTTCATCTTGGCCCCCCTAACTTGCAAATGTTGGGATTTCGTTTCTCTACCAGTTTGAATTGCAGATGCAGGGTTCATTAGGGAGTTTTTGCTAATGCCCCAACCCAAGGGGCAATGGCTGCAAGTTGGAGCACGGGAAGTTCCGCACCAACATGGGGAAAAACTTTTCCCCAGTGAGGGTGAGGGAGCCCTGGGACAGGCTGCCCAGGGGGTGTGGAGTCTCCTTCTCTGGAGAGATTCAAGACCCATCTGGACACCGACCTGTGTGACCTGTCCTAGGGACCCTGCTTTGGCAGGGGGTTGGACCCCATGATCTCTGGAGGTCCCTTCCAACCCCTAGGATTCTATGATTCTATGCACCCCCATACTGTGTATGTTACATGCTCGAGTGTCATCTGCTTCAGAAAAACAGCCTCTTGCTTTGCTTGGTCGAGAGTTTCAACCTTTCAATGTTTAAGTATTAGTAACCTTTGACCTAGGATGCAGGAGGAGGAGTGGAGTTTTGAGGACTCTTCCACAGCACTGATGCCAGCAGGATGCCTTTCTGCCCAGAGGCAGTTCTGACATAGCTGTTTGTTTATTCCTGCTTCACCCAAAGCTCTGACTTACCTTATATTAACGAAAGCACCACGCTTGATTCAAAATCTCCACCTTTGATAACATCAGCAACTTAAACTTCATTTGTTTATATTCTGAGATGTTGCTGTATCACAGCAGCGTTCTGGACATGGAGAGATAAAGGGGAAATAAACTTACTAATGGTGTGACTGTAGCTGACTGGAATTTGTTGTAAATTGACAAATATAAAGCAACTTTGATCTGTCCAAGCTACAGAATAAAATCTGGCTTAGTTCAATACCATGCCAAGCAGTGATGTCACTGTTCTTAATTTTGTTAAAGTTTTTGTCTGTGCAGAGCTCATTCTCTGTATTTATAAAAATATGTTGTCCATCATTAGATACTTATCAGCCTGATCCTCAGGGATTTGCACATCAAAATAAGAATTTCTCCTAACAGCCTTAGCAAATTATACCTAAGCTGTCTTTTGTGAACTGCACCAACATGCTTTGTCCCTTGGCTGTAAAGGAATGAATCAAATCAAGGAAATGATGGAAAATCTTAACTATCAGACGGCAAGAGCACACATATTGAGTAGTGGAAAATACTGCAAGTGGAAAAGCTCTTTTTAGGTGTTGGAATAATGGTATGTTGGTTGAAGCACACGACTAGAACAGTTTAAACAGTTATTAAAAAATGTTGCCAGATCTTATCGCTGCAGTCATGCATATAGATGAGTGATCCCTGCACAGCACTACAAAACGTGTGAATGAGGTACCCTTACTAAAAATAAACCTATTGAGTGCTACTCCTAAATTGCTATGGAATGCTGGATAAATTACACAATTTTAGCACTACAAAATCATTTCCAAGATTCGAGTTGGAAAATGTGTATAACTGCAACATTACAAGTGAGTTTGAGACCAGGACTAGTTGCAGGTCTTCTTTGCCTGGAGCATTTATCACTGTTTAAAAAAACCAGCCAAACAAACAGTGAACGGAGACTCCATCAAACAAAAGAGCCCCAAACCATCAAGCAGCAGTATAGGACTAGGAGACACATTGCATTGCCTGTTGTTTCATTCCTGGTTGGGGTGCAGTGCTTGAAGTAGGCTGGTGTGCGTTTTAACTGCTATTGACATGTTGTAAAGCCACTTAACAGCCTAAAACATAAAGTGGGTTTTTTGGTGGTGGGTGGTTGTGGTTTTGGTGGTGATTTTTTTCTGGGGGCTTAATTAAAAAAAAAAATTTCTGAAGATATTTGTTATCAGACAGGCCTCTCAGAGCTGAGCGAAAGAGGGAGAATAGAACTTCTTCTCCCTTTGCCTTTAGAAGAATCAAATTTCTCTTGTGCCTTTCTAGCCCAAATAAGCTGTTTTCTTTTTCATTAGAAACTGGTTTGTTGATGGAGTCTGCCACGTCTCTTACCCTTCCAAATTTTGAGGATATTCAATAAATGGGAACTCACATCAATTCCGTTATAGTTCAGTCTTCAATTTGAAGTGGGAAGATGAAACCTTTCCTTCTTAAAAATCAATAAGCTACTTGTTTAGCAAATTCTTTGATTATCCATTTCTGTATGGTTATTCATATTTTCAGCCAGCTGTAGCAAATGAATGATTGCAGACATGCTGCATTTCTGCTCCAGAAAAGGTTTAAGCTATTTAGGAAAACAAATGAAGCACAAGATTTTTTTATTTAACAATAAGTTTTCTATGAATCGGTTTTTTTTTTTCATGAGTGATGACTGGCTTTCTCAGATCAAACTCCTTCACAGGGAACTTTGCAGCAATACATAGTGGCTATAGCAACTTTAATTTTTCCATATCTCTGGGAATGCCAGCTAAAAGCATAAGGAAATACTGATGTGATGGAGCCTGAATTAAACTCTGATCAAAACAACCATGTGTTTTGAAACCAGCATTGATTACTCTGGGGCTTAGAGTTTTATAATCCTGGGCTATGGTTCAATAATTTTTCCCAGTGTGAAAATGTTGAGTCTTTATGGAGCCAGGGCAATAACGCTGACAACACTGATGAGACATTGATTTGAATTTTTCACTGTAGTATTGAGTACTTTGAAGTGATTTTTCTGAATGTATATTCAAGAGCAGTCCTGTAGAAGTACTGTACTGATGAGGCAAATGGAGGCAGAAGGATTCAACCTGTTAGGCAGAGAAAAGCTTTCTGCAACCTAAGCCTGTAGTGTATACAAGACAGAGCCAGGTACTCCCATCGCTATGACTGCATCCGTGCTGCTTCGAGCCCTGAGCTGGGAGCCCTGTTTTTAATCAGTTACTCATTTTGCTGCTTCATCATCATATCCACTGTTGAAGTTGTTTTGACTTGCTGTACTTCAAAACTATCACATTTAGATACCTTTCCCTAATATGACTCCCTATTTGTGGTTTGATTCCTGGAGTTACCTGCCGATTACCTGCAAAGGTATCTTATGCAAGATTGCCAGTTTATGGAGAAGATGAACTGCTTTTGCTTAGCTCCAGGATCATATGTGTAATTCAAAATGATAGAGCTCCTGCTGTCACCTATTTTTGTGTACTTCCATCATGGGAAATCTCCAGAATAAAAGTGGAGAAGAGATGCTGGTGGCCAGGGTAGTGAAGCAAGGGGTCTGACTTGGAACTACAGCATGTACTTTTGTTGGCATCGGATGAAAGAAAGATATTTGGATTGCTGGTAGCAATGAGATTCCATGGTGCTTCTATCAAGTGAGTTAGCCTTTTTTCTTGGCCAGACTTCAATTTTATTAATGATGTGACACCTACCTCACATAGCCTTGATTCTTCAATGAGTTGTGTTGTTCTTTTAATGTCCGAGCTGAACAGGAGTGCTGTTAGCAGTGGAACTCAGAGATACAAGGAATTGCTTTGGGGCTCTTGGTAGCATAACAAGTGTTTGGTTTGCGTGTCGTTTTGCTGTGGTCCAATAGTGCTTTGAAGAGCTGAAAGAGAAACTGGTACTGAATGTATCTATTCTCAAACTTACAAGCCTGTCACTGCTGTGTACCTGCCTAAATCCCAGGCTCAGCACAGCAGCTGTCTGGCAAGGGGTAAGATGGTGCATTTAACAACACTCTGCCTATCAGGTTGTGTCTTGACAGATACACACACGCAGTATTATATTTCTGCTTAAAACAAAGACCTTCTGGACATTGAGCTGCTTCTCTGTTGAAAATCCAGTAATCCTGTAGTTTAGATTTATGAACTGAAGAGATATCTAGATGTTTGTCTTGATTTAATTCTTAAGATGTTTGTTTTCTCCTCCAAAACTGAGTAACAATGTCACATGCTCCAATTCATATTTATTTATGAAACCTTTTTTCCTTCAAAATATTTGATTCTAAGAACAACTGAGGTTACCAGTTCTAAGTAAGACTTACAGATCTCAATAGTACTACAGAAAAATTATAAATGGCAACAAGTATAATAGCTTTTATGTGTAGTATTATTTTGATATTTTAGAATTAGACAAAATGCAACAGTTGTATTGGAAGGGGTGTTAGATTTTTTTTTTAAGACTCACTTTCATGTTCATGGTTAGGGAGTGATAAAGAAGGCCTGAGGTTACCTTTATTAATTCTGCAGTAAACCCATTTGGATGTAAATGAAGCCAGATAGCTTAAATGGTTGGTTGGACTACTTTTTTCTCCTCTGATTTTACATTCATTGTGTCTAGTCATAATTATATTTTCAAAATTGAAACATTTTATTTTTTATTTTTATTAGAGCTTTCATGCTGTGGCACAAAGATTGCATCTATCTGTATGCTATGCTCATGGTAAGCCTTATTTCATCTTGAATTCTACACTCTATCATTCCAGGGTATACTATGTGATTTAGTCAGTCTGCCATTTGAAAAAGTGCTAAACAAACTGACATGACTTTAGTCTTAATTTTTTGTACTGGATTAGTGATAAATTTCCAGTTTCGTACGTCCAGTGCAAAATTAATTAAAAAAAATCTGTGGAGAATCTGATAATGGCCTCAAACTCTTAATGGTTATATTAAAAATTGCACACACCACAGGATCAGGGATGTTTTTGTAGTTTAAGTAATGTAGTGGCCTCTTAATTCACGACTAGTCCCCAATTGACAAGAGATGCAAACAGTAACATAAAAGGCCCAGCTGGGGTCCAGCGAATCCCATTTTGTCCAGGCTCCATGTCTTCAGGCTCTTTATCTATGCTAAGTAATTCTTTCTGGCTGCCAACTCTTTGACACTTTTTAAAATAACTCAGTTAAGAATATTTCATAAACTCGTTCTGTACAGGCAAACTAAGCCCCTGTGCTCCTCCAAAGCAGTTCCTGTTTCTTCTGTTACCCTTCTCCTCTAAATATTAGCAGTTTTACCACTGTTATTATGGATATGACATGAAAATAAACCAGCTTTTGTCATGAAGCCTAACAGTGATCAAATGATTTCCAGGTGTGTTCCAATCTTTTTAGCTGTAAAGTAGAAAACACTTTCTGTACTTCTGCATTTACTGAGACATATTTTGAAAAGTAATTTTTCTTTCCTCTTGTTTTTTATTGGCAGTACTTTGAATCCTCATATGGTTCTACCCTGGGGTTTTTGTTTTTTCCTTCTCTCTCCCTTTTCTTTTTTCTCCTCCTTCATATGTTCTCCCTTACCTGCCAGAGGATGACTATGCTACTCCGTGACCTCTATCTCTGAGACCAGAAGTTAATAAACAGCTTTCCCTAGCTGATGGGATTAGAGATGTCAGAGGAGTGGCCAAAGCTTTAAGGGATGCAGTCCTTTAATCTTCTTCCCTAGTTCACTTCAGTTCAGTCAGCCATTGAAAATCAGCCTTCTTAAACTGTCAAGGTAATCAATAGACACGTTCAGTTAAGCCGCTTCTCCGTATTTCTGAGAGTCCAGTCACATTCATAAATGTGCTGCTGCTTCCTGAATAAAAATGTTTCATCCTAGCATATTCATTGGCTTCTTAATGAGCACGCTTACCCGTGGGAGCAGTTTGGATGGAGGGTCTTGAACAGCCAACAGTAAAGGTTTATGTGCATCTTTGCAGATCACGACCAAGGACAAGCTCTTGCTCAATTGTGTATGACATTTAATTACTCATTGCTCTGGAATAAGAGTTAACGCAAGAACAAAAGCTTAACATCTGTCAGGTCTTTTAATGCCAAAGTTTCTGTGTTTCCAATTTTTTTGACTGCTTTATAAACCCTTCCCTCATTCTAGCAACTTTTCTGTGTAATGCCTGAGTTTTTGCCATAGTCTCCTGTAGAACGTAGTGATACTTGGAACAGTTCTAGGGATTTAATTGGTGCTTGCTAAAAGTTTGGAAAGTCTGTGAGGATCTTAGCACTGACTCTGCCAATTTAATTAATCTGGGAGCCCCAGAAAGACAGTTAATGGCCCTGTTAATAATTTAACTTTCTTATATTCTCAGTTTTAACATATTGAACCAATATTTTCTGCTTTGAGGTATGATAAAATGTCTTGCATTTTAGAGTCCATCTAGCAGTAATCCAGGGCAAGCGTTGTTCTCTCAAGCAGGGCTTCATGTTTTTTCTTCACAGAAGTACTGTGTAAGGCCCCAAGCTTGGCAGTGCTTCTCTCAAATGTTTTAACAACAAATACACAAAACTATTGTAACCTCAAGGGCTTAAAGTTAAATTTTACCAAAGCAGATTTTTTTATCAGTCAGGCAAGTCTGACAGTATTAGTGCTGGTCTAATTTTTTAAACACATTTCATCAAGGCAAAACCCAAGTTAAACTGAACTAAAACTTTGAATTTTTCCATCAAAATCAGGATTTTGCGTTGTCCAATCTCTTAATGGCTTTGAAAAGGAGAAAATGAGACAGGGTAAATGTATGTCTTAAAACAGAGTATTCAAATTCTGCATGCAAAATACTTGGTGAAAAGGAATTAACAAATATGGTGTCAAAAATATCTGTGTAGTCAGATAAAATTGTTTGTTCTTTCCTTTTGTTGCTAGTTTATGTTCATAGGAAAAAAATTAGGATGAAATAGGAATCAGATCGATTTAAAACTAGCAGTGTATGGAGTTTTAGGAGAGAAAATCAATTTACAGTTCATACTTTCAGAATTACTGCAGTGGAACTTTGCTATTGGTACTGTAATTGCAATGAGTTCTGTCCTGTGTGAAGAACTGGCACAAATATAAGTGAATTTTCAGTTGTGAATCACAAACAAGCCATATGTCTAGACTTCTAAGCACATGCTTGATCTTTTACTGTCAAAAATATGTCCGCTATAGATAATGATGAACTTTTCTTCAAAGTAATTTTTTCAGTTTACGTGCTTCTAATCCAGTGTGAAATCACCAAGCTTCCTTTGTAAAGTCCCCAGTTCATTTTCAGATCCCGTGGTACTCTTAAATTGAACCTGGCATCATTAGTCACCTTCTGATGTGTATGGCGTATCTGCTCTACGTGCTTTGGGGATTGCAATTACTTGGAATCATTTGTCATCTCTTATCGGCTGTGATGTAATTTTTATCAGAGTTCTCTTGAAAAATGCAGCTTATGTTACTGAACAGAGCCAGGGCTGAAGCGTTGGAGAGTGCTAGGAGTGGTTTCTGTATTTACTTAACACAGCCCTTATTGTACCGCTGCCTTGTAGCCCAGAAATGCTTCTTGTGGCAAGATGGGTTTTTTTTTAAATTGACCTTTCAGAAAAGACTGTATATAAATAGGAACCATATAACTTCTGCAGAGATGGGGCTTTGATTGCAGGTGTTCATAATTAGATTAATTTACAAAGTAGATCAAGCCAATGGAGGAGGCATGGAAAACTGACTGAGAGCTTATCAAATTAGCTAAGTAGAGCAATTAATCAGGCAGACCTTAATGGTTTGGTTTCTTTTTTTAATCCTCATCTCGGGCAGTGTGTGGTGCATCTCGGTTTCCCTTACAGCTGCCAGTTAATGTGAAGCTGCGTTTGGAGAGACGGTTTCCTCCTGGTGATGTGTGTCTTGGAGAGTGTCAGCAACAGCAAAGAGCGGTGCCACAAAGGCTGTACCACTTGGGGAAATCCTCTGACATTCCCAGTGCACAGGGCAGTGTCCTGCTACACAATGACCTGTACATTTAGAAGGGAAGAAACCAAACCCACGTGTACAGTGTTCTCTGTGGAAATATCTGGGATCTGTACGAAACCTCTGTGTCCAGCTAATGAGGTGCTGCCTAACGGTGTGTTTGCTTGCTTCCATTAGCACCAGGGTAGTTTGATCAGATGTTCTACATAACATAAATTCTCATCACAGAGTACTATACACTCAGGGATAGTGTAAGAAAAAAAAGTAGGGTTTGAGTTACATTATTCAAAATTTTTTTCATGCTGAACCAGAACAATTGACTGATTTAACTCCCACATGACTTGTTAATTATTATTATAGACTGAAAATAGCATTTCTTCAGTGCATTGTCCTCTGCCGTGCATACACCATGCAGGGCAGTTGTGTTTTATCTAAACTATAACTTGTCAGTGAAAGTGTTCAGAAACTTCTGGTTGCAATGTGATAATTTAGCCTTTGAGGTGTTCTTAAAATGATGTTTTTAATGAGTTGTTTTTATTTCTAAGTGAGTGCATTCAGTGTTAAGAGGGAGTGTTAGGCATAGTCATACAAATGTCTTTATTTCTTAACCTGTTTGCAAGTGATCTTGTACTTTCAGATGGACTTTCTCTGCCTTTCACTACTAAAAAAGAAGGTTCCATAAGATTGTATGGAGCATATGTTTTTCTTGTGTTGTTTCACAGTAAACTGCACTGATAGTGGTTGCGCCCTGACACAGATCAGGTTAGGCCCTGACAAATTGGACTGAGGCCCCACAACACTGACACTGAGTACAGAGTAATCTCTCTCCAGACATGACTTTCATAGTTACCTTTTCCTTCTCTTAAAGAGGCCAAACCCTTTCCTTTCCCACATTCACAACGAAACCTAAAGCATATCAGATAACAAGGCAGGATGAGAGTTAAAACTTCTTGCT
Source organism: Hypotaenidia okinawae (assembly GCA_027925045.1). NCBI lineage: Eukaryota > Metazoa > Chordata > Aves > Gruiformes > Rallidae > Hypotaenidia > Hypotaenidia okinawae. Next base: position 4,314,843 of record BSDF01000011.1, read on the forward strand.
ACAAAGATGAAAAAAAGATGATTTAGCCAAACTTGACATTGTGTGTCTTCTACTTCCAATATTTGGAGAAGTGCTGCAATGCACTTATCTTTAAAGAGATTTTCATTCTTCTCTTTTTGCTGCATAGCAGCTTTCTCCCCATGACAGAAAAGCTAATTACAACTTATTTTTTTGTATGACTCTGCTGCCTGTGTGTTCCTACCCAGGTGCACTGGCTGGAGTACTCTGATCTGCTTTGAGTCCACCTTATGTTAGTGGCACTAGGTGAAGCGTTTTCTTGGCCGTTAATACCCAAAACAGAGGGGTGAACAGGTTAATGCAGAAGCTGACACATTCAATTGCAAGAGAGAATTGTTAATGCTTCCTTCTGTGCCAGCACTACTGAGAGTGAGACCTTCCTTGGGATATTTCAAAATACTGAACTGTCTCGTGTATGGTGCTTAACTAGAGATTTCAAGTAAATTTTCAGCTGACTATCATTCCTTGCCATCAGCTCAACTGCAATGGTATGGTGAATTTGTACACTGTGGGCCTTCAAAAATAATACCATTGAACACCCTGACACACTAACTTGGAGCATTTATGCTTGAGAATTTTATTTCAACTTAAAATACTTCCATTCTGCTTGCTGTGAAACTGGTTCTCAGCCATTTTATCTTAAATATCCAGAAACGGAAATCTTAACCAAGGTTATCAGCTTGGGTCAAGCTTTTGCAATCTGTTTTTAAAATGTGGAGCAGTATTTTCATGCCATTAGCACTGAATACCTAAAATACCACAAAAAGTCCCCTGTTAAGAGTTCTTTTGAAAGCAATGGTATCCTTGAACAGCTGAAGGTGAAGAGAAGGTATTTCAATAAATATTTCGGGCTTTTTGTAGATTAATAGTTGTGTTTGCCTTCAGAAGGTAAAGAATAGCTCTAAAAGATGATGCCCAAGATTTGTAAGCTGCATTTTATTTTATATCTTTGGACAGTTAGCTTCTTATTTATTGGAGGAGTTCCTGTCATTTGCCTTGATTTTTGAATTGCTGGAAATAAGATGCAACTTAAATTTTAACTGATCTGGAAAACCACTGAAAGAAGCCTGTAACTATCAGTTATCTGAAGGCTGCTTTTCCCTGGGAAGGGTAGGGGGCTGTACTAAACATGACTGAAATTACTTTGGTAGTAACATGAATCGAAAACTTTTTTCATATTTTCATTTGATGTCTCAGAACAAGGTAAGATACCTGGATGGGACTGATAAATGAATCAGTACAGGGGAAGGAATGACAGATGACTTAGCTAACCATTGCCTCTGAATAGCTTAAACTTACACAGCAACCTGAAGTACTGAATTCAAGAAGGATGTTTTGGTTTGAATAGCCTTGAATTACTTGATTTTTTTTTTCCACTCTGTTAAAAGCTGAAAATATATGCCCTGTTTCACAAGTAAAATACAGTGTGTAATAAAATGTGTATTGTGTTGGTGTCAGGGTCTAAAACCACTAATAGGATATGATCTTGGCTCATAAACCATAACCATTACTGCTGATTAATTGGAAGCATTGGTTCTGGGTTTTGGGGTCTTGGGAATTTTCAGTTTATTGCCCTGCTTTCTGAAAAGTAAGCAGCAATTCTTACAGCAGCTCCCACATCTCTGTAAGACTATACACATCAGGAATCCAGACGGCACGGTAAGACTAGGGGAGAAGACATCGCTAAGGAATTAAGATACAAGAAGAAACATATCTAATAACGTGCTTGTGATGGTTTTACTCCTGGTATCACAGGTGTGTGCCTAAAGCTAATTCAGCACAGCACCAGAACTCTGAGTTGTGCTGCACCAGGTGTGGATCAGAGTTGGAATTAGCTTCTAGACAGCTTTGGGTAGGGGACAGGAGGAGTATGATATGCTGGATAAAGCTGAGTCGTGTGGATGCAGGCTCAGGTCTACTGGCTGGTACAGCAGGAAGGTGGGAGCATGGCTCTGTGAGCTCTGCTCTGTGCGAGCACCTCGGCCGTGACTCCTCCTGCATCTCTGCCTCCTACGGAAATCCTGATGTGTAGGTACCGTAGGCTGTCTCTTAGCTGCCAGCTGACCTGTGTGCAAGGCTGAGGTGAAGAACACGTAGCCCTTTTCCACATGGTTAGGTGTTCTGATGAAACTATTGGGTTTCTGAAAGTCTTTCTCTATGGACATCTGAAGTAGTAGCTTGCTGACTGCTATTCCTTAGGGCCCTGCAGCTTTCTCTTTGATGCATAATAAGCCTGGTCATGAATTTGAAACTAGTTGCATTTTTAATTTTTTTCCTGATGATGTAATAAAATGTTAAAAATATCACCTTGAAAACAAGACTTGAGAGCCGTAGGAATAGAGAGACAAATTGTATTATACTGTAACAATTATATTTATGCCACTCTCTTAATTTAATTTACTGTGTCTGTATTCTGCAGGTGGCAATGTTTTCTACCAGTATGAGTGGTAAAGCAGGGAAAGAGGTGGTGTGGTAATGGGGTAGTCAGGAGTTACCCTACTCACTCTCAGTTCCTATAGAGTATATGCCATTATTTGCAATTTTGCTTATTACTTAAAATACTATGTTTAGGATAAATATTTATTATCCCATGGATAACTATTCCTACACTTGATTCCGTAATACCTTAGGTGTCACATAAATATGTATTTTGTCCAGGATCCTTAATCAAGGTCATTGCTGTTTTTGGTTTGGTAGCTGGGGTGTTTTCTCCTCTGTGAAGTGCGTGATTCTTCTTTGAGAACCTTGATGTTGTGGATGAAAAGCTGCATTCAGTAAAAAGAAAGCAGAATAAAATCTCTTTTTTAATGTTCTGAGGTTTATAGCATGAATACCTTTTTATTTTTTTAACTTACTGTTTTCTATCAAGTAAGAATATTTTTACGTTTACTTAAATACGGCCTCAATATTTCCACCAAAAGACTACTTTTCTTCAGATTTCCTTTTTAATAAAATACAGCCTCTTTGAACTCCACAGACCTCACCATCTGTTACTCAATTTTCACTCCATAAAATTTTGCTGACATCTGTTTAATCAAAAATATTTTTATAGTCATGGAGAAATTTAGTTCAAACTTGGTATTATACTGTTCCTGTATGCCAAGGAGAAAATATGAAAATAATGAACAGGAACTTACGGGAGAGGAAAACATTAAATTTAAGTCTGTTACCACTTAGGGCACTATGTGAGGCTGGAAGCGATAGCCCTGTCTTGCAGGCTGCAGAGCTCTGTGTTTCCATGGCTTGCTGCTGGGCAGAGGCTTCCTGGGACAACACTGGGCAGCCTTCCCCAGTGTTGCCAAAGCTGGCTGGTCCCTGTGGCCGCAGCTTTGGAGCAGCTGGTAGGCTTGGGGTTGAAAAGCCAGAACTAAGTTAATCCTGTTTTAAAAGCCTGTCTTTGTTCCTTGCCCTGCTGTCCCCAACTTTGCGCTCCCTTCTTTATTCATTTCATCTGCGTGAGGTTACTCACTCCCAGGAGCTTTTTATACCACTCAAACTCCCCAGTCCAGCATGGTCAGGAGCCATGTAGGACACTAATGAAGTAGTAAAAGCAGAGGAGACAGGTGCTTTTCCTCGATTCAGCCCCCCTTGGTTTTCCCATGTGCTCTGGTGTCAGTGTTTTCCTGTTGAAGGCATGTCACGTTGAAGCTGGTGGGTGCTATAATAGCCACTATATTAGATGTGGTGATAATTATTAGTAAGACCTTATTTTTAGTCTGTGTGTTTTTGAAAGGAAATGAGGCATATGCAATTTCTGTCTGTCAGTCTGTTCGTTTGGTTATCTGTCAAGCTTGATTAAGGAATTCTGATCTGTATTGTGGTCTGCCAGACCCTTCCCATCTCCCATATGGCATAAAATAACTACCATAATTTTTAAGCGATGGTTTACAACATTTGATAACCAAATAACTGTATATATTTTCATTGTCCCTCTGGGTTATTATAAATTGTGATCAGTTAAATTGGTTTCCTAAAGCATGAAAAGTTTTTCCATGTATTCCTGCTTTTGGAGAAGCATCCAAGTGTTGCGGCTTTTCTGTTTATTCTCTGTTGCTGTTGGGCTTGGCGTATAGGTGGAATTTCTCTCCCAGAATGATTTAGCTGTTTACTGCACATTTCTATTGTTTTGTGTGCAAATTTAATTGATATTTATGACTGAGTAATAACTTTAGAATATTGCTTTTTAATTGAATCTTCAGCAGAACATGCTGATTATCTTGAATTTAATGAAGAGCAATGCTTTAAAAATTTTTCATACAAATCCCGTTATCTGCACATTTAGTATTTACATACGTATCATTTAACTGAAGTAGCTGTATCATTTTTTAATATTTCCTTCTCCTTTGTGAAGAAGTCAAGGCTTTCTTTTATTAGCTAGGAAAAATTGAAACAAAGCATGAGTATAACTTTGTAATGCCAAGAGCATTTCCCTCATTCTTTATCCTCAAAGACACTATTTATCTACCTTTAAGTTTTCTTTAAAAAGAAAGATATATTAAAGTATGCTTGGAATAAAAATGCCTGGAAGCATCCTTTGGTTTATTTAGAAACTTCGGTTCTTTTGGAAGGAATACTTTTCATCTGGTCCTTCAAAATGCTTAAGAGCAATGTAAAAGAAAAGCTGAAACGACTGTGTTTATTTCCTTGGGACTTCCTAATGGCAGATTACAAGGGGGGATTTTTGTTTTCTGCACGTTTTGCAGATTGCTTATGGTAATGATCATGCTGTATAAGTCTAAACTCTAATTATAACCAGAAAAGGTTTTGGCTAGAACTTGAAAACTGAACATGCTGTTTATTTGGTGGAAGACAAAATTAGATTGCTATCGTATTTGCTTATAATGAGATCAGTAAATGAAAGAGAAACAGGATGTCTTTTAGCATGAATGATGTGCGTTGCTCTCTCAAAAAATATGAGCTGCAAAGATTGCAACTGAAAGGGTTTGCTTGCATTGCTGTGAAGGTTTGGTACAGCTGAAAGCACTAACGCTGCAATGAAGCAATACTGTTTAAGTTCTGTGGGTCAGAATGAGTATCTGAGTGTTCTGTGGTCCGTCAGTCCCACCCAGGCAGCGCTGGATGCCATCGAGAAAAACTGGTCATTTTTCCTTGCTTGACTCTATCTTTTGCTGACATTTAGAATGAAGCAAGTGAAACTGAAACACGACAGGAAAATCCGCTGGGCATAAGGCATAAAGTCAGACTTGCATTTGCTGAAGAACCAAAAGAGTAATATTTCACACTGTCTCACTGCTCTCCCCAGCCACAGGCGTTTTGGAGGGTCCTGGAATGGTTCTCCAGTGACAGCACGGCTTGGGGCAGGGGTAAGGCTCCCCAAGGTGCAGCTCAGCGCTGCTCAGCAGATTGCTGCTGCTGCCAGGATTGCAGAGGGAGAGCAGGCATGTGCTGCATTGCAGGTGGAGGTGCACTGGGGAGGAATTCTGTTCAGTTCTTCACCCTGATTCTTCCTTTAGTCTCCTCTGCTCCATTTCTTCTCCTACCCTAATTCTAGCTCTTGCCCTTAACTCTGCTTCTTGATCTATTCTGTTTAAGATCACAGGAGATCTTGGAGATAGATAGGTAGTGACCTCCCACCTGGTGCAGCAGAAAATGCAATAGGAATCATAACATAAAGCACTGAGTTTTGGGGGTTTTCTCTTTTTTGGTTGTAGGGCTTTTTTTGTTGTTGTTGTTTTTCTTTGTTTTTGGGTGTTGGCTTTCAGTTTGACACGTAGAAAGCTTTAGAGAGTCAAGTGCTGCAGCAATCCATAGGTAGAAGTCAGAGAAGGACAGTGAGCCCAGGTTAACCACACCTTGTCTCTTTAGTCTTATGCAGTAGAATGAGAAGTTTATTCAGCATTGTTCCATGGTGAACTTAGACTGTTTTAAGACCAGGTTCCTGGTATAGAGGATCTTTTGATGTGACCTGAGATAGTAATTCATGGAATATTACCAACTCTTAGCTTAGAGGTGAAACATTCCCCAAATCAGGATGCTTCCAGCTGAGAAAAATAAGCAGATATGGACAAACAAGAATGTTTCAATAATACTGACTTTGATTTACTTTTGATTAGTTTAAGGGAGATGGTCAACAAGCAGGAAGAATATAATAATCCAACAATCTGTAAAATCCTTTAATTTAGGAAGATAAATTCCTATTTCCTTAAGAATAAAAGCTATCAGAATGAGAGACTAAATCATATCATGAATTAAATCCTAACTAGAAATCGACTGGAGGAATTAAATACTCTGTTAGTAACGTTGCAAAAATGCTCCTAAGATGCTCTGGAATAAAAACTTTAAAGATGATTTGTTAGTGAATTGCTGAATTCAAGAAAAAAACCCTCTGTTTCACTGGCAATATCTTTCTGGCCCTACAGAATTTGCCCTGCAGCGGTACAGTTTCAGGGTTTTAGTTGTCAGGTATTCAGAACAAACACTTTAATAATTGTTTTCCTAATTTAACTTATTATTCCTGCTTTTAATCCTGGCCAATTTTAAAATATCCTCTCTTATTTTTGGTATTTATGTAAACCATTTGTAAGGGAAAAATACACTTTAATAAACCTTTTTTTAATTAAAAAGCCATTTTTTGACTTGGTGAGATTTGGGTAAAAACATGTGCAATGGTCTGCTTCACATGGTGGCCCATTCAGCGAAGGCTTATGTTCAGTGCCTTAATGGTGATGGAAAGAAGTCAGTTAATGCAAGAAGAGTAGCTTACAGCACGCTGTGGTCACTCAAATAGGATTTTTTAAAAATTATTGCTTTGCCATGGTGTAAATTATCTCATTTTGGTCTTCGGTCTCCTCAACGCATCCGTGTCCGAGGGTGGCAGCGTGTGGCTGCCTTCAGTAGGCTCATGGGCGAAGTCACTGCCAACGCGCCATCAGCACTGTACCAGCAGCAGTGTCCGTCCTTCCCTCACCCAAAGTTTAGAACCCAAAGAAGTATTTTAGTTTCCTCACTTTGTAGCTTTGTCAAGTTGTAGAAGGAAGCGATTTCGAATAGGAAGAAGACCTGTGTGTGTGGTTGTTTCCTGGTGGGTGTCCTGATTTCCAGAAGGAACTCCTCCATGGGCGCTTTTTGAAAAGCTCCTAAGCTTTTGGCCTGTAGCCATATGGCACATTTTCTGTGTCGCTTGGTTTTGAAGGCCATTTTTCAAATTGAACTCTCTTTACAACCCGATTCTTTCCGTCACAGTTGTTTTTCCTGATTCCCACCACTCCTCCAGGACGCTGCTATAGTCCCTCTTTCTAAGCAGGTGAGGAAATAACCCACATTAAAACTGAAAGTAACCTCTTTACTCTTGTGACCGCTCCTACACAGTTCAGCTGTGAACACTGGTGGTTGAGGGATTCACAGTTAAGCTTACACCCACCTGCAGTTGATGTTTCTGCGTTTTTCCCCCTGATTCTCTGTTTGTTTATTGTTAGAGGTATATGCTCAAGTGTTAGTGGGGTGAACTACATAGGGTGGCTGAGCCATATGTTAATGCAATCTCCTCAGGAAAGAAATCAAGCGTAACTCTCTTGTGATAGACTAACTTTTGAGCATTAAAGAAGTTAGAGAATAAAATGGCTTATCTGCATGAAGAAAATGTTTTAGAATTCTGGAATGAATGGAATTTTCAGTTAGTGGGTTCATCTACAACCGGCGCACTGAATCTGTGTTGCGTTTGCTTTGTTGGTGTGTTGGTGTTTGAGGAACCACATGAGAAGCTAGGTGGTAAAAGAAAGGGGAGAGAGTAAGAGAAAGAAATCAAATTACCTTTTTTTGCCCTTATGTTGGTATATTTATAAAATACAGATATCAGCAGAACATTCTCAATTTTTTGTTTAACTTTCTATCCCAACTCTGGCCACAACTTTTTGTCAGATTTGACACAAATCAAGGAGTAGTTTTAAATAAAAAAATTACTTTCAGATGAGTTAAAATTTGGAAATATTTTTTCAATAAAAGTTATGTTTCGTGGCTGATTTGAAAACTTTGTGTTAAAAGTGAAGTTGAAAATATATGCAAAAATATTAAGTGTCCTTTTTCTTTATAAAGTTAATAGAAGGTAAAGTTAATGGAAGGTATTCACTTCACACTTAGGTATGGAAGAGAACGGGAACAGTTTTATTTTTTTCTATAAGTAGTAACTTCATGGGATTATAATGTCATATTTCTTGATAATACATAAGTGCTTTTACTCCTACATGTACTTTCACAAAATGTAAATTTAGTGAGTCACATTTAAAGTACAAAGGCACTGGGAGTTTGAAAGATTATTTTGCTTTATGCAGCAGAAACCATTATTTGGTATCAAGTCCCAAAACTTTTAAATCATCAAAGTTACAAAAGTATTGCAGTAATTATAGTAAATACTGTGAATAAGCTACTCGGTTGATATCTAAATTTAGTTTGTGCAAAGAATTAATAGACACTTCTGTTTTACGTTTGTAGAATAATTTTAATTAGAAGCAATTAAATAAAATTACATTACTCCAAAGTAAATTGCTGCTTTCCAAAATTTTTTTTAAAAGCCATCTATATCCCATTTGTATGTGAAAGCTTACTGCAGTGAAAGTTCCACTGGATTGTTTTTCTGTAGGAAGAGCTTCAGATCAGTTCAAGGAACCCTCCTGTGTAGATGGGTTTTACAGACTTAATCAGATTTCCTTATTTGTGGCATTTTTTTTTTCTCCAGAGCATTTGGTGCTGCTGCTGTGCAAGCCAGGAGTGGAATTAAATGGACAACCCATTAAGCTCTGTTTTGAAATCTGTCATAATGTTTATGGTGTAGATTTTGTCTTTGAGTTTGATGTAGCTGATACTTCCTTGAAAGGAGTTATCTGGCCAAAAAACCATTCCTAGAAATGTATGCACAGGAAGGGCTGCTGCTGCAGTTTTTAAAGTGTGGTTTACAACAGTGACTATGTCCATGACCCACATGAAATGTCTTCCTTTGTCACTGCTGTGATAGCAGCATTGTTTGGCATAAGTACTGGATGGAAAAGATGGGCTAGGGACAAAGTCATTCTCCTAAAGCTTCTCTCCTGAAGTGCCTTGTCATGCAGCCAACAAAAAGTCCCTAATTTGTGCTGGAGCAACATCTATGCATGCGAACCATGAACATAAAATAGTATGTGGAATACTTGGAATTCAGTTTTATGATCTGAATGTTTTAGAAAAAGGAATTGGTTATCCAAAAGGCAGTGAATAGGGGAGAACTTTCTGCTGCCAGCAGTAATGATGGATAGACAAGGTCCTTGCCAGTCAGAAAGGGAAGTAAACTGCCCCACGTGTATTGGCCACCACTCTTATCAGTAGAAGAAAATGTTGTGTTTTGCCACTTCCATCTCTGATTGTGTTTCCACCTCCCTGAATGGAAAATTGGCAGATGAGCTTGTGTATAGCGGGGCTTTGAGATGAGCAGCAGCATTTAATGTCTGTTTCTACTTTTGTCCTTCAGTATTTGAGTTTAGTGAACAAGAATGTTTCACATGAAGAAGTTTGGTTATTCTAATGGAATTGAATTCTAATTTCTCATCTGCTCAGATGAGAAGAGACAAAATCTCTCTAATATGGAGATGCATATTGCAGCTGTGAGTGCAAATAACATTAAATTGCCTTAAAATCACAACAATGAAAATCATGTTAAAATATAATTATTAATATTACTATATGTTATTAATAATACCGTTAAAAGAATACCCTCAGCAAGTACGCCGATGACACAAAGCTGGGAGGAGTGGCTGACACGCAGGAACACTGCGCTGCCATCCAGAGAGACCTGGACAGGCTGGAGAGCTGGGCAGGGAGAAACCAGATGAGGTTCAACAAAAGCAAGTGGAGAGTCTGGCACCTGGGAAGGAACAACCGTTTCTATCAGTACAGGCTGGGGGATGACCTGCTGGAGAAGAGCTCAGTGGAGAAGGACCTGGGGGTCCTGGTGGGTGACAGGTTGGCCATGAGCCAGCAGTGTGCCTCGGTGGCTAAGAGAGCCAATGGGATCCTGGGGTGCATCCGGAGGAGTGTGGCCAGCAGGTCAAAGGAGGTGATCCTCCCCCTCTACTCTGCCCTGGTCAGGCCCCACCTGGAGTATTGTGTCCAGTTCTGGGCTCCCTGGTATAAAAAGGACAGGGATCTCCTGGAGAGAGTCCAAAGAAGGGCTACGAAGATGATGAAGGGCCTGGAGCATCTCCCCTATGAGGAAAGGCTGAGAAGATTGGGACTGTTCAGCCTTGAGAAGAGAAGACTAAGGGGGACCTAATTAATGTTTACCATTATCTTAAGCAGGGGATGCAGGGGGAATCAGCCAGCCCCTTTTCAGTGTCTGTGGAGACAGGACAAGGGGCAATGGCTGCAAGTTGGAGCACAGGAAGTTCCGCACCAACATGCGGAGAAACTTTTTCACAGTGAGGGTGACAGAGCACTGGAATAGGCTGCCCAGGGAGGTGGTGGAGTCTCCTTCTCTGGAGATATTCAAGACCCGTCTGGATGCCTATCTGAGTGAAATGTCCTAGGGAGCTGCTTTGGCAGGGGGTTGGACCCGATGATCTCTCGAGGTCCCTTCCAACCCCTACAATTCTATGATTCTATGAAGAATAACTAAGGTTTGCCTCTTTTTCTTTTTTCTTTTGCTGCTTTTTTTCTTTTCTTCATAATTCTTGAGTATCCAAAGCCAAGAAAGAAAAGAAGAAACAAAAGCAAGAAGAAAGAAATGTGCAACTTTTTATTCTGTAGAGTAAGAAACTTTAAGTTTCCTTAAAATGAAGCTGAGATTTTTCAGCTGGTCGCCTTTGCATTCTCATAGCAGGTTACAGCACCTTTGTCATCTTGGCTTCTATCCATATGATGTTTCTAAAATTAGGATCAGCAAATTCTCAACTCTCAAGTACCATTTAGTCTATAACTGATTTGACACCATGCTTCACCCAAAAGGAGAGTGTGTATAACACTTGTAGATTAACACATACCTGGTCTTGACTCAGTTTTCTTTTGCCTTCCTGAGTTTGCCTTAGCTACTTCATGCTGGACATAACTCCTATCTATATATAAACTCATCCTCATCTGCTTTGCAGTGTAATTTACCACTAAGGACAAGATCATTTGAATTTAGAATATTTGAGTGGGAAAAATGGTGATGTTTAGTGATACTTACACTAAAATATTTTGATTTCTGTGCCTCCAGTCTAATATGCTGATTTTGCATCTTCTATTAAATGGTGTGGGAGTTTTCAGGCTTTGACTAGACCATCACAGAAGTACAAATGCAAAATAGGAATGAAAGAAAAGATGGTTTGGAATCAAATTTTTAATCCCTTTTTATTATATTGTGCCACAGAATAGTTTTGGTCCTGAGAATATGTAACATCCAGAACAGAATGGTATGAACATAAATGTCTAATATTTGCTGTAAACACAGTAATCCAACAAGATATTGCTTAATGTAAAACCTGCTCTCTCTTTAAAAGAAATCATGATGACTACTTCTCAGGCTGTCTAACCCTGGAGATTTTCTCTCCCATTTATCTCCTGCAGCCAATATAAAAGATTTCTGAATTATGAAAGGAGCTGATGTTTTTGATATAATCATTGTGTGGCAATAAGCAAGAATTTACTGACAGGCTGAAAACATGACATCTAATTTGTTATTTTTAGGTTACCACAGGTTAAACAGTTATTGTATTATAATTTAGTATTCAAGTTGCCAATTAAAATAGATAACATCCAGGTATACTAGCTGGCAGTGAAGCTATTAGAGTTACTTTAAGTCAGACAAACATATATTTGAGTGCTGTGAAAAGGCAACTATTTATCCAATGTTGTGATGGCTAGGAATGGGCAAAAATTGGCTGCTTGCATCATGTCCTAATTAACGTGGCTTTTTCTATGACAGTCCATTACTTGAGAAGATACAAGTGTGGATGATGCTGCTACAGAAATGTCAGTGTGGAATCTTCCTGTCATTTCTTCTTAGTATGTCATTGCCAGGTGCAATGGTTATCCTCCTTCCTGTCAGAAAAGCAGGCAAATCTGGGTGTTCTCATGGTTTGTACTGCAGCCACCATAACTGGGCATAACTCAAGAACAGGAAAAGTGGTGGTGTTATATCACTGTATTGATTATTCGCATTTCTTTAAGAAAAGCAAGTTGTTATAAATATGATCTGCCTCCTGCTCTGATGATGACAAAGGATTGCTACAGTAAAGACTAAAATGCTTCTTAAAAAACTCTGAACATCACTTTCCAATATCCTCTTTTACTATGTTTTACACACTCGCCAGCCTGGCTTGTGCCAAGCTACACAAGAAAAAATGAATTCCATATATCTATATCCTCCATAAAATGCATAAAAAATAAATTTTGTTCTGATGAATGTAAGTTGGAACTTCTGTTGTGATTGTGGATGTAATTTGTCATGTATTTCATGTGCCACACTGCATTTTGATATAGTAGTAAAGTTACTATATTTCAGACTATTAAAGAAATATATATCTATTTTAGTTACCAGAAAGCAATATTTTTTTTATATACTAGTAGCTGAGAAGTGTAGCACAGTATTGTTTTTTTCTGGGTTTTGTGGGGGTTTTTTGTTTGTGTGTTAGGTGTTTGTTGTTGCTATGTTGTTTGGTTGGGTTGTATTTGTTTGGTTTTTGTTGGTTGTTAATAGAACATTTGCCACAGAACCTTAACTTTCATCTCTTCAAGGATCAGGTCCAAAGAATACAACTTAAAACTGATTACTTCTATTCTTATTACTTCTTGATAATTAAATTTGTGCTATGTATGAAATATCAAGCAAATTGAAAAATTCCAGATATGTTTTATTGCACATTACTTTCTGTTGCATTTGGTACATGTTACATAATAGGAAATTAAGCAGACTTTCTATATTCATTTTCAAAGTGTGAAGATTAGCTGCTGAGAAAATGATGGCTAAACATGTAGGCAAATGAAAATTTCAGCAGCTTTTATGTGCTGAAATTTCATGCCAGCCTAATTTACCTCTATTTTGATAACATATAAAGTAAGTACTGTGACATAGGGGAAAGCAGACTAGTTAATAAGATTTTTTTTTTGTTGTTTTCATTACTTGTTCTTTTTGATAAAATTTCCTCAGACTTTAAGTCATCTTATCTTGGTGTACACTATGCTGGTAACTCACTTTAACTTCCAGCTCCTACCTTGAGTTCTTAATAATATTCAGCTTTCATTTAAGCATAAATGAAATAAAATCTGCATATCAATCATCAAATGAAAGTACTTCAGGGTTTTCTCAGTTCTTGATATGAAATAATTATGTAAACTTAATCATGCTGCTTCTTGATCATCAGTAGCTATCACAGTCCTGCAACCCAAACAGCTCAAAATGATCATGAATTGAAGGTCTTTTTTGAAAGAGGAAAAATATGTATACATGGCCGTTCCTTTGCTGAACAATTGCCTGTGGAATACCTTCAATCTGAGGACTTCAGAATTCCCATTAAGTAAAAAAAGGAAGTCGTAAGTCTTTGCTGCAGAGATGCTTAGTTTTCATGGTGAAGGTCAAAACTGTTGATCTTTCCATCTGCAAAATATGGAGGATGTATGACTGTGCTGTATACTGACATGAGGCCCACCACCGTGCTGGGCTGACCTGGGCACAGGAGGTTGAAGAAACAAAGGAGGTTTTGGGAATGGCAGAAGTCTCTCCTGGTAATTCAACTCAGGACTCCACACACTTCTCTGTTGTTAATCTCTTTTGTAATCAGCTCATTGTGTGCCAAGTAAAGTTGACTGTATTCGGAAACATTCCTGGGAAAATTCCAGCCACTCACAAAATCATTGTAATCAACTTGTGTGATAGGAGCCATTAGAAATCAGAGACTTTTGAAGGGACTGTAGGAAATCTGTGACGAGAGGACGGTTTTCACTATGAGGAAGCTCGTTCTCGTTCTACATCTCATCTTTTATCATTTTCTTTAAAACCAGTCCAGAATTCTTTTACTGTTTTCATCACTCTGCTGCAATTTAGTGGTTTCTGAGGGAGGATCCTCTGAACTAAAGGATCCTCTGAACTCAAGGCAGCCCTCAACTCTTTCACAGTCAAGGTTACCCTTGGAAGTTCTCTTTCTCTTACTTTCTTTTAGACTTCAGCCAGGAAATGAGCATTCCAGAGTGAGCGTTTGCATTGTTTAACTTTGTAATTATTGGCAATTTAATCTGCTATGCTGTTTGTAGATAAATCTCCTCTCTCATTTGTTCAGTCACTGCTTGTCTTAATGGGAGGTCTAATGCAATGATTCCAAGAGAAAATGGTGCTTGATGCCCATGGCAGTGATTTTCCAGTAGGGCAGTTTCTTCTGTAATCACACTGTGGGGCAAAGAAGAAATCAAATATCCTCCTAGAATCGCTTGATACTTGAGAAGGTGAATAACATTCTATTTCTCATGTATCACCCAGATCCATATAGATCTCTCAGGTCTGTGGAGGTTGAAGTGAGCTTTCTGAGAGGAGTAAGCTGCACTTAATTGCTTAGCAATATTTTGACTTCTAACATATGAACAGTTATGGTGCACTTCCAGCGTTTGTTTTGCATAACTCCAGATAAACATGGGTATACTGTAGTCTGTTTTTTGTTGAAGATCTAGTGTTTGTCCAGAAATAATAAATAGAAGCATTAATATGTTCTCTTTTATTATTTCAGGGCTTTATGCATGTGTGTTTATACATGTGCTGAGAATTCTTAGCCTAACGGGCTTGATTATTTTCACACTTCTGTTTAGTAATCAGTCTTGCATTTCTGTGCCTGCCCTGTGAAAGGCAAACATCCTTAGAAACGTTCTCACCCTGATTCCCATCCTACTCTGTTGATGATGACCTCTTTTCTTTAGAGAAGGGAGAAATGGAGGCTTTTTTCTGAAGGAACATGTATACCATGATTTTTAATTCCTGCATTCTCTCAGTTGGGTCTTGAAATTTGAGTTGGAAGGAAATAAGTGATTCCATCCTGTTCTATCTCTTGCAATACAATTTCAGTGTAATCTCATCTGCATGAGTTAGAAGTCTGGATATATCCACAGTGTTATCATCAGGTCTCCAACATCATCTTAGCCTGGAGAAGATTGAGAGGGGTTCCAGTTAACACTTACCAATATCTAAAGGGTGGATGTCAAGAGGATGGAGCCAGACTCTTCTCAGTGGTGCCCAGTGATAGGACAAGGGGCAACGGGCACCAACTGGAATGTGAGAAGTTTCATCTCAATATGAGGAAAATCTTCCTCCCTTCGAGGGTGTCAGAGCACTGGAACCAGCTGCCCAGAGAGGCTGTGGAGTCTCATTCTCTGGAGGTATTCAAACCCGCCTGGAAGCGATCCCATGCAACATGGTCCAAGTGGGCCTGCTTTAGCAGGGGCTTGGACTAGCTGATCTCCAGAGGGCCCTTCCAACCCCTACTGTTCCAGGACTCTGATTCTGTGATGTCAAACTCTTGATGAAGAGGCAGAGTTTGATATTTATAGAAAAATATGCCTATGATGTCGATTTTGTCGATTTTTCCAGTTCAGTTGTAACTGGGAAGCTGGTGTAACCACATGGAAGTACCAAGAATGTATATCTACTAATGCTAAGGACCTCAAGGTGTTCTTTACTAAATAAACAAAAGGTGGGTGGTTTCATTTGCAGATGCCAAATACCTGTTACAGGGTCAGTGGAACTGCTCAGTCTAGAGACTCTAAAATCAGTAGTGTGCAAATACCATTCCTGAGGTGGGGATAGTTGGGCAAGGCTTGTGGTGTTCACCTCTGTGTGCACCTTAGCACTGAAGGAGCAAACCAGCTCATTCCTGCTTACTTAATTTATTCAGTAAATCACTGACAGTAAAACTTCTTGGTTGCCATTTAAATAGGAATTTAAAGTTGGGTGTAGATAAGATGGTGTGAATGCTTTCAGTGTTTGAGTGATGGTATTTCCAAAATCTTACACATTTCTATGTAACCACAGAAAAATGGGCACATGTATACACAAACACATGCAAATATAAGCGTAGTCTGCTCTGTCATCTAGTAAATGTTGACAAATGATGCTAGAAAAATTGCAGCCTATTGTCTTTTGTGGCAGTAGGTGAGCTTGCTGAATCCCTTCCCACCTCCTGCCCCAAATATTTCAAGTATCACAGTTTAAAGAAGTTTAGTTTGACTTGATTTGTTGAGAGGTTGGGGTGTGCGTGTGTGTGTGTGTGGTGTTTGGGGTTTTTTGTTGGTTTGGTTCTTGTTGGGTTTTTTTTAGTACTGCTGCTGACAAATACTTTCATGTGTCAGTAACGTTCATGATTTGTGTTGGAAAGGGAAAAAAGTTCAATGACTTAAAGCTAGTGATAGTTTTACTGTATCATCACAACTTCAAGAAACCTGTGGCTCCCCATGGCCAAGTAGAAACTCTTCCCTGCCTTGGAGAGCCTGCTTCAGCGTGCGTCCCAGGCTGCGTTTGCTTTACGCTGCAGAAGGACTGCTGCTCTGCCAGCACTGCCCCGCTGAGTTAGTGAAGCTCTGACCACTTGAAGAAACTAATCCAGATAGGAATTTAGGATTAAGGATTAGGATAAATGTTTTGGATTTTAGAGAAGAAACATATTTTTAAATTCTTATAGTATGAGGAAGCTATTTTGATGATAGAAATCTTTGTTAGACTTCTGAAAATCTTATTTCTTTCTTTGGCTTCTATGTTAGAACTGATCGGCAGTTAGGAACGTGAGCCAATAGAATCCAGTGTAGCAGAAGAGCACAGGACAGAGGAGGCTGACAGAGCTCAGCTCAGGCATTGAGATCATTGGAATCATACAAGCCTTTGTCTTCAACACTTCTCCACACCCCACTCCTGCGTTCTGAGGAGGACAGTTGCTAGTTTTTTATTTTTTAAAGAATCTTGCAGAGGTTTGTGGGATCTCACTGCTGAGATTTCCCCCCCCCCCCACTTCAGTGCTAGGCATAAATGATCCTTCTTTCTATCTTCAGCTTCCCATCTGTTAGCAGAAAGTGATGAGTCTGAAGAAAACTGCTTTGGAAAGTAGGGTAGCTTCCCTCACGATGAGGTGCTGTGAAGACTTGACAAGTTCATTGTGACCATTTGCCACCTCTGTCCTCATTGTTAGTAATCAGAAAACAGCTTGGTTTGAACCTGGGCAAAATATTTGTCTAGCTAGAAAGAATAAATTATTTTAATTCCCTTTTCTGGGCTTATAATAAATTTAGTTTGTTGAGATTTCTGTTGCATATGTATGATATCTTGCTGAGCTTCCAAAGAGAAAAGAATCTCATAAAGAGAAATGTTGAGAGGTGATTCATTCCCGAAACCTAGATTTCTTTCCCAACTTAGTCTGTGCTTAGGAGTGGGGGTAGGAGAGGAGCAAAGGGAGAAGATGAAATGACTGAGGAGGAGCTGCAAGGATTTGGCAGTTGTTACCCTCAAAAACATTAAGATCAAATCTGTTGGTGTGTCTTTGCATTCATCCTCTCTTTCCCTTCACTTCAATAATTCTTCAATCCTTGGGCCAGTTTTAGTCTCTTTGGCAGGCAGGTAGAGACAGACAGACATTGAGTTCCTGCCAGCACTGCAGACAGATGACCGGGTTGAGGGGAAAAAAAAAAGCCTAAAGAAAAAGGCTGATGGTCCCTCTTGAATACCAAAAAGCTGCTTGGGAATAAGACATTATGAAATGCCACTAATTTGTGAAGAAACTGTTTTAATCTTTCATGTTATTAGCAGAGAAGCAAGCAAAGCTTCCTTAGGGGAGCTAGTCAGAGGGGTTTTTCTTGATTTTTTTCCTGCTCCTGGTTGTATAACCATTCTACATTCATAATTTATATTTCCTTAGGAATAGCTTCTTCTCAATTCCTTGTCATTACTGGCACTCCTCTCTGGCTGAGCCGTTAACTTTTGAACTATTATCGCTGTTGCAGTCGTATGGAGTACTTTGTATCCTAAGGAGCAAGAGCCATGGAAGGTCTATGGAAGAGCCATGGAAGCTTCCCTAACTGTTACTGTTTAATGGTTGTGATAATCTTGACAGTACTGGAAATCAGAATCATGCTTACTTTGCATTGAGAGCTTGTGTCTTGTCTTGTAACCTCTTATATCTTTTCTTGTTCCAGATTTCCTGTTACCTTGCACGTGGTCTCTAGAGTACACTCTGCCCTTTAATTGCAAAAGCATGTATTCTGTACAAGTTTTGATTTCTTTAAAAATCCTGGTTTTACTGTTGTCAGGGAGGAACTTTTCCGGCTTTTGTAGTGTCCACTTATATTTTCCAATAATAATAAATTTAATTTTTAATTATTTTAACACATATGTAATAATTATTTTAACCTACCTTTTGTTTTTTTTTTTTTTAATTTAAAAGTAACACCATTACATGGCTTAATGAAAAAGCTTAGGCTTTCATTTATGGATTTTTAAAATTTACTTAGAGACACAGAAAGCTTTTCTTTGCTGCAACTGTTGTTGTTGTGGGTTTTATTTTGATGTTTTCCTCCTTGCTGCACTGGCAATATGTGTCTATTGTCCATGGTTCAAATCACTCTTAGATAGTTGGTGTGTATGTTTCTTCTTTGTTTACACCACATTTTTATCAGTGGTAGAATGGTGCTGGCTGCATTTCTTTCATATCCATTAACCCTCCAATTTTCTACCTATTGGTATCTCTTGACATCTGATAGAGTGATGTGTAATGGATTCTGTAAGTCAGCTATTGTATTCAAACCTGTGATAATGCTATTGCTTGACAGGCTGATGTTTCTCTTTCAAGTTGTTCTACCTTCGCTGATACTTCATTTTCTATATGTGTTTAATGAACACATAAAAATCACTTGAAATAAGTCTGCATTTTCTGTTCAGGGTTTAGTGAATATACCTCTTTTTTGGAATCTGATCTTGCTTGCACTTCAAGTCTGTTTAGCTGTTCTCTTGTAACAACTGCAAAGAACTTAGGGTAATTTCAGCAAAGCTTTAGACTTTTTGTAGTTGCCCATCTTGATGAACACTTAAGCATTTGTAAAATATATCAAGGTTTAGGGTTTTTGTGCAGTGGAGGTCCTGCAATGTGACAAGGGGAGTAAAGTAGCTCAGGTGAGATGTTAAACCCCTTTGATACCTGGTGTTCAGGTAAGAAACGTAGGAATTCTCCTAAGTCCTACTGAAAGCCAGGGGCATCTAAAGTGAAAAGGTGCCTGTGCTTCACTTGGGTGCTTTTAAAAGCATGCCTTTAGCTTCTGGTTCCATTTCCTTTCTACAGGGATCCTTTCCTTCTTGTCTGTTTGGATCATTTAGAACTCTGAAGTACTTGGTCTTCCAGATCTAGATATTTTTATACAACCATCACTGTACTGAGCAGAAGACCTTGTTAGCAGTACCTCAGCTCTTCTGACAGGAGCTACACCAGGCGTTCCCCTTTCTTTAATAGCTGGCCCTTCCACTGTGTGCTCGGGTTCCAGAAGGCAAGGTACAAGGTCATTCACGAGCCCCCTGAAATCATTTCAATTTGGGCTTGTAAATACAATCCTTGGGAAAATCCTTGAGTCGTGCAGAAATTAAATTGAGTGCTCTGGAAACACATACCTGTTTCTGTCAGTTTAGTCATGGGTTGCTTTTTGTAATCACATATTGTCCACACAGCCCTTCCAGATGATGAGAGTCTATGCAAAACCTACTTTAGATCAATTCTGGGCCTGTTTGACGTTTTCTTTGTGTTTTGTTTCTCATATTAAGCCCAGTGCAACAGAATGGAAATTACACTCAGGTGCCTGCTAAAAACGAGTAAGAAAGACTCCAATTTCAGGTCTTTTAGATATATGTTGATCTACTGTTCAAAACAGTCCTCTTAAAGTGCTATAGGTTTGGGGTCCTGTGAGGTTCTTACTGTCCTTCACTATGGCTTTCATCATTTAGTTGCAACTTCATCACCTGTGTCCCAAAATCAACTCAGAGTGACTCTGTTCCACTTATATAAACTTTATTTTTGTATCTAATGCAACTAGACTTCCTGCACAGAAATAAAGCTCTCACACAGTCTGACCTGCCTATGTTTCTATTATTTGTGTCTGTATAATCATTGTCTAATAGTAGTAAATAAAACAGAAATTCCTTGTTGAGAATATTTGCTCAGTGAGCAGGGAAATCACTTTTGACAGCTGGAATATGCATTGGACCTTGAGGCAACCAAAAAAATATCACAAATACGTATAGAAGGGCTTTTCCTTCCTTCCCAGTATTTTGAGAGGTTGATGGTGAAGAGTACAGATAAAGAAGACAATTAGGTGGCAAGATGCTTTAAGTTGCCTAAAGCATGTGTAAGATTTACTCATTAATAAGTAGTGGGTTTAATTATGTTTAGAGAAAGCAAGGCATGGGAGAGATAATTAATCCATACCATGGCCAGAAGGAGTTATGTCCATCATCTTGAGTGGTCATTGGCTTCCTTTTTCTTAAATGACCACAGCGGGTTACTATTTGATTCTGTGACTTTCTCTTATTTAGGAGGCTCAGAATTCAGAGGCCTGCAGGGTAAAAATCCCATTTTCAGTGACTGGTTTTTTCCTTTGTTCTTTTCCTTCTTCCTGCCCCCTTCTGCTTACCTCACTGCAGCTCCCATCCTAGCCAGGTAGTCTGGCCAAAATAGCTCCTGCCATCTGGCTCAGTCGCTATGAACCTCTCGGGGACTTCCTCTCATTTGAAATGTCAGCTTGAATCTTTTCTCCCTTGCTTACTGCTCCTTAATTTTCTTTTCCTTTTGTTATTTATTATTCAACAAGGTGACTGTGGCGTTTGATTGTGTTGACGTACAGTGTGCATGAAAATGGCTATGCAGAAGAGAGCTCTGCGTCCTCCTGTGTCTCCCTCTTTATCCTAATCCATACCAGGTCTGCTTGCTACTGATCTGTCATCTCTCCTATGAGAATTATCTAGCATGATGTATTGCAATTATATTTAGATTCAATATGAGTGCAGAGCTGTCTAAATTTTCTTTCAGAAGATGCAAAAAAAAATACAATTCAGACACACAGTTATTTTTCAATTAAGATCAGGTTTTTCATATCATTCCCAACACATTTTTGAATTTTCAGATGTTTGGCAAGTTGCTGAATTTTCTGATAAGCAAACTGAGCATTGCTTTTTTTCCCCATAAAGGTTATTCCTGTGCGATTAGATAGGAATGTCAATTTTGAACAAGCTGCACTTAGAT
The DNA here is from genome assembly GCA_027925045.1 of Hypotaenidia okinawae. Taxonomy (NCBI): domain Eukaryota; kingdom Metazoa; phylum Chordata; class Aves; order Gruiformes; family Rallidae; genus Hypotaenidia; species Hypotaenidia okinawae. The sequence continues at coordinate 4,336,067 of BSDF01000011.1, forward strand.
TTGATGGGGAGTTTGAAACCATGCTGGAGGACTTTGATGATGAAAAATTGGGACCATGTTTTAAAAAAATAATTCTTGCATTACATTAGTTTAACAAACATCTTAAGATATTCTAATTAAAAATATGAATGTCTATCGATGCTATTCTAGTGAATATTAGGGTTAGGACAGAGGCTCGATAGAGATGGTCAGAATTGACAATACCATTTCCAAAGTAGGATTTTTAGAGTTTAATGCCTACCTGTCATGTACAAAAAGCTGCTTCTGTTGCTAGCTATTGGGAAATCAATCTTTTCTGGGTCAAAACTTTGATATGGGTATGAAATCAGTGGCAATAAATGACGAGAGGAGGTTTCTAGTGAACAAAAAATTTTGATTTCCAGTGTTGAGATATTCCTGTCCAGAAAGGCTTCATTTCCTTCGTCTGTTCCTTTCCAGAGATGGCTTCATTTTGGGTTTGTCTGGTACCCAGGTGACTGCTTTGCACCTGAGTACCTTCACCAGGGAAGACTTTATTCATGGCCTTCCTGTATTTTCTTTCCAAGCTTACATTCTCTCCGAGGAAATGTGTGTCTGACCATCAGAGTCAAAACTTACTCTGTAAAGAAATGGGGTTACTTATAGAACTAGGAGCGAGACTTTGAACTGCTTTCGGAATTGCCTGTGGGAGACTTGATCTACACCTCCTGTGTCACAGCGATGTAAACCTTACAGGAAGCAGGTAGTCCCAGATTGTACCATCTTGAGCTGGTGTATCATCTTCAGCCTGTACTTCAGCTATACTGAAATGGTAAAGCACCGTAATCGCGATGCCCAGACAGCTGGCTAAGTAGCTGCAGTTTCCCAGGAAGCTGGAAGTGTCAAGGGGAGGGGGAAATCGCAAACTGTTTATGACTGGTGTTGCTGTTTCACGTGGATGTTTCATGTACCAGCTTGAAATTAATCCATCTGATAGTTGGGGTTGTGTATCTTCATGTCGAGTCCCTGCAGATAGAGATACCGCTGTGCACAGCAGCACTTGTCTGCACCTTGGTTTTGGGGAAAGGAGAAACCTCTGATTGATGCTTGGTAATGTCTTAATGTGTGTGTGGGGGGGCAGTACCTGGGGGGAGCGAGGTTATGGCTTTTCAGGCCATGTAAACTGCTTGCCAACATGACAATCTTTCACACAAGCCTTGCAAAGCTTAGTGAGGGCCATGAGATGTTCTTTGCCTAATTCTGCACTGAGCGGGTGCATTTGGGGTGTCAAGCTGTGAACTACAGCGATCATCAAACAAACCTTTTTGTTTTGTGGGCAGTGTTTGGATATTTTAAAAGTATTTTGAATATTTTTCTCCTGGAACAAGTTCAAGATGGATTTGTTGTGGCTTTTTCACTTGTTTTGGTATTCTATTTCTTTGCCCCATTTGTAGAAAACCACTGAGGAGTTAAGCAGATAAGGAAATCCTACAGGATATGGAAGCTGCTTTTTAAATTTTGGGTGTGAATTTTAAAGAAAGAGACACTTAAGCAAGTATTATCAATTCTATAGAGACTCTTCCACATACTAGAAGTTAAGAATTGCCTTTGTGTTTCAGAAGCAAATAAAATTTGCCTCTCTTTCCCTGTGAGCCAGGCTGAATTAATTGGAAAGAAATGAAGCCATTATTTCTGACTTTTGGCTTTGGAAGGCTGTTTTGAAGATGGATAATTCAGAGTGGGGAATAAGGATGGCATTTTGCCTGAAATACCTAAATTATTATTGGTGATTACAACATCGAAGTCAAGTTGATGAACTTTGTGTATGGCCATCGTTTAGCAATCTGCAGTAGCTTATTGAGTACCCTTTGTTTTATTTGTGTCTTTGGGTAGTAGTCTGAGGGGAAGGGAAGATTGCAGAGCTGTCTTTCTCAGAGCAGATGGTAATGGCTGTAAAGAAGCAGGAGACTACGCAAGCTGTCTCGGTCGGGCTGAAGCTTTGCAGAGTACTTTTAACATACTTATTCACAGACTGCTTCTGCTGTGGTGTCCAGAACGTGCGGCTTTAAACGCTCAGGGTAACAGAAAGGTTGGAGGAAGCACCGCAACCGTGGTTTCCTCTATTGACCAACCGTGTGAGAGCGAGTGAGCGGCTGACTTGGCTTTTTGGGAATGGGTTCCTCAGGGCTGCTGCAGTGCTGAGAGTGCCGTGCTGGTCTGGGGAAGCGGGCTCAAACGCTTCCTGCAAGCCACAGAGCAAAGCAAGGCAAGTGGGACTCATTCCTGCAAGTGTCCTTCACAGTTAACTCGACTGATGTTGGAGGGAGGCTAGCAGTTTGGAGCTCGGTGCCTGTTTGTTCTTATATATATATATAGAGAGAGAGAGAGAGAGAGAGTGTGCAGCATTTATCTTTAGCCGCTCTGGTAATAATAGTTCAGGGCCAACAAGAAGCAGAAAGTATTGCATTTCTTATTTTCAGATCAAAACAACTGAACTTTTAATGTTATAACTAAGCATTTATATGAAAAAGAATATTTTTTCCTAACTATCTTAAGCCTGCAATTACCAGCAGCGCATGTATCTTGGGAGGTGATGCTAGTTTTGGTGCTGCAGAAAAATGCTGCCCATGCCCAGCAGGGTTGTGCAAGGTTTGATGGGTCATGCTGGTTTTCTGTGTTGATTATATATGTATAGCTTCTGACTAACTTTCCCATTTTTTTTCCAGTGTAACAACTTAAATTAAATTAGTTCCACATTTTCAGTTTTTACCATCATATATAGCTGTGGTAGAAGACAGTGCTGAAAGAACTTGTCTTCCAACATTGAACGTGTACTGTGAGGGTTCATGTATCTGCTTTTCCTTCTTAATTGTTTTCTCTCTCACTTTGCTTTAAATATGCAGGATCCTTGCTTGACAAAAGACTAGTGTCACTCTAACCTGAAGAGTGTAGGTGTGCCATTGTGCTTGCTCTGATTCCCAGCTGCAAGAACATACTTTGTCTCTTGAGCCATTGTCTTATTTTTCCACCTGCTCTTCCCTTGATTGCCATAAATTCCAGAATGACAATGGTACAAGGTAGGGTTAGCAACCCAGGCTGGGTCATTAAACAGCAGCGTATGCACATAGATCTGGTGTTGACCTGTCTATGCAAAGAAGGGTCTTTTAAGTCCTGTGAGGTTCTCCAGTGTCTTCCTGAAAGTGCCTGTACCTCTGAAGTGTCACTCTTTAGGGCAGCTGAGGATTCAGGAGGAGTGTCAAGCTGCTGCCACTCTGAGGCAAGATCTGACTGATCTTGTATGGTATTAGTGGTTTTGTTCCTCCAGCTCTCACTAGCTTCTACTTGGGAATGGCGAGTCTGGTTTGACACCTTTTCTCTCTGTCCTAGGGGTGCAGTGGGTAAAGTTAGCCTCATGGTTTGGGTCATTCCTTTGTGTATGTGTTTCCTATTAACATTCTTGCATAGAACATTGCAGTGTTTGACATTATCACTTATCACTTCCCCTTCATTCACACCAAGCTTCAAGGCTAATCCAGATTCCAAAAGCAAGGAAATGTCAAGAAAAAATTGCCATTTACAGCAGAATTCTCCATTCAAATTGTGTATTTCACCCAAGCATGAAGCTGGATTAAAAACTGCTTAAAAGCACGGCTGGCTACTCAAGTAATGCTTTGGTAATATTGACAAAACTTAGCTGATCAAAGAATGCCTTCTGGACACGGAGCCCCTGCTGCTTGATGGGCTTCTCTAAATCACTTAAAATTGCATGTTTGCATAAAGAATTTAAGGTAAGTGTGAATGGATGTAACTTCTTTTGCTGTCATAATGCAGATACTTCTAAGAAGTTACTAATAGCAATCCCACCTAGGGACCAAGGCTACCAAGTGGTTAACGACATACGGACCTGTAGGCTGGTGAAGTTCTGATTCTTACCACTAAGATCAGTTGGAATTTTCAGTGTGTTTTTGTCTCTCTTAATCCTGTGGATTTTGCTGTGCAAGTGCAGGTGGTCATGTTTGTGCATGATGGACTAGGAAAAAAGCCAAGGTACTCTTCTGTAAGTTCAGGTGGTACCTTAAGAGAAGCCCAACAGGTCACCCTCCTATTCATCCCAGAAGATTTAGTACCTTTGTGTGAGTTGTTGTAAACATCTTTGCATGAGGTGGCAGCTGGATCCCAGCCTCCTTGCTCTTTCCTTGGGCTTTCAGTATGTGTTAGGAGCTCAGAAACAAAGCTTTGGGTTTTTATCTTTTGGGGTTTTTTTGTTGTTGTTGTTTTTTGCTTTGGTTTGTTGGGTTTTTCTCCCCCTCTGAAGGGAGTTTTCCTCCAGAGAAATGGAGTTTATCTCCATTATTTCCATATCTATTTGAATTTCATTCCCTCCAGCTGAAATTTTTACCGTGTCTAAGTCAAAGTGGCCCCATTATAAACTTACAGTCAGTTTGGTAATAGAATGACTTAATGATATTATATAAACATGCTTCTTGCAAGAAAATTTGCTGAGTGAAGCCACATACACATGTTAATGGGAAATATTTGTCACACTCCTGCTTTTCTGCCTCCTTTTGTATTTGTTTCAATAGTTATTAATAGCATCCTTCTGTAAATTCTCTGGTGAGAGAATATACAGCAGATTTTTTTTTTTTTTTTAATGCAGTGACTGGAGTACAATTTTAAATGTCTTGGATGTGATTCCAAACAGAGCTGAATGAGAGTGAAATAATACATAGTCCCTGATTGAGCGTATAGCTGTACTTACACTGAGGGACCTTGCTGATGTCATATAAACCCCTAGAGCAAATTTCCATCAATAGGTAACTTATCATTCTCTAGTGATTTTTTTATAAATCAGTCCTTAGGGATTCTTCTCTGTGAAGCTTCTTCTGAGGAACTTGGTATATCCTCATCTTTTTTGAGTTCACATCCTGCTCTTTGGAGAGGTTATTAAGTTTGGAGATACTTTTTCCTGTAGTAAGGCAGTTGCATTAAAAGGACAGTACTGTTTGTGGGGTTCAGATTGGGAATCCTGACAGGCTTGAAGCAGTTTCCATTACCTTCCAACGTGATGCTGTGTTTTGTTTACTCCATAAATCATCTCTCTCTTAGAAGATTTGCTTGGTGAGCAGTGCTTGCTGGTGCTTGGTGTCTCAATCTTCCTGGAAATGTAGCTGTCAGCATTGGCTGTCCACTTGATTTAAAAATTACTGCTTCACCATCGAGAGATTTCTACCCACCTAAGAGGCAATGGCAATTGCTGCGGAAGCATTAAACGTAGGGCTGGTTTTTTGGTAGGTGTGGTTGTGTCCTAACCTTTGGCAAGTGAAAAATGCAAGGGGATCTTATTAATGTTTATAAATATCTCACATGTGGGACACAGGGGGAAATAGCCAGCCTCTTCTCAGTGGTCTGTGGAGGCAGGACAGGGGGCGATGGACTAAAGTTGGAGCACAGGAAGTTTCACACCAATATGTGGAAGAACTTTTTCACAGTAAGGGTGACAGAGCCCTGGGACAGGCTGCCCGGAGGGGGTGTGGAGTCTCCATCTCTGGAGAGATTCCAGCCCCGTCTGGATGCCGACCTGTGCGACCTGTCCTAGGGACCCTGCTTTGGCAGAGGGGTTGGACCTGATGATCTCTCGAGGTCCCTTCCAACCTCTGCGGTTCTGTGAAAATGCAAAGCATGCCCAAGGTAAGATCAACCATCCACAGCCATCCCAAACCCTTGCTTCTGGGTGGAAATGATTAGTTTAGCAAAGATCCAGTTGAATAACGTTACTGTTTTTCATATGTGCGTAGTATCGTGGGTACCTGTGCTGTAATTCTTGTCCAGTTACAGTCTCGAAAGGTCTTTCATAGTTCTTTGTGATTAACTCTCATCATTTTAGTGTGAATCACTTTGTGTCTTTACTTGGCTTTGCTGTGTTGCTGCCCGCTCCCTTTTCCAGTTCATGTGTGAGTACTCAGAACCTCTGGGTCATGGCACAGCTCCCTGCTCCACCTGCTGCGGGGGAACCAAGCACGTACTCCCAACCTGGCACCCCCCTTTAACCAGGGTTTTCCTAAAAGCAAAGGCTGCCTGTGTTATCTTCTTGAGGCTTAGTTTTCATGTGACTCTCTGTGGGAGGCATTTCAGAAAGCCTATGAATATCTGTTGGGTTTTAATGTATCCAGATAAATAGATCGAGTGCCTCCCTCATGCATGTGTGTGCAGCAGATGTGTGAAGCCCAACTTCCTTAACAGAAAAGGAGAACTGACTTTCCTCTCCAAGAAGAGGTGTTTAACTGTGTGCTTATTTCTATCTTGTAATAATTTTGACTCATTTTCCTGATAAAGGTGCCAGGGTCACTAGTCTGTGTTACTTGGGTATCCACGCTAGTGAAGATGAACCACACGGCCTCTGTGCTGCGGCCCCAGGCTCTGCGCTGGAAGGAGCTTTCCTTTTGCCTTTTGACTGGCAGGTGCTGCTTGTGTGCAGCACCTTGTTTCAGACCCACCTTGCTAGTTGCATATTAGATGCAAACTTTTTTTATAGAATCATTGCTGAATCCCAGAATACCCTTGAAAGCTTTGAAATCCCTTTAATTGGACTGGGGGGTTAATTTTGTGGATTTTGTGCCCTTGATACCCAACACTTATTTTGTAAAGATACTTTTTTCTTCCAAATCCTTCTCCTGCATGTCTTTTTCCTTCTGCTTTTACGTGCAACATTCCTTTCTGTCTCATTTTTTGTAACCAAGCTCTGCCCAGATGGAGACTTTCACGTGTGATTAGCTGTCAGGTTTTACTGTACTGGGTTTTCAACAGCAAGGTCAGTCCCTGGGAAGTTCTGTTATTCATAATGAAGGATAGGTGGCACTCTTGTTATTTTTGTTTGGTTTCCTGAAATAAATCAGGTGTATGTACTCTCAGGAAGATCTCTTTTTATAGAGTAAGTGCTTTAGAGAGTGCTCTTGAACACTGAAGAGGATTCTGTTATTTTTTTTTTCCCCTAAATACGAACAGAGACATAAATTGTCTGAATCTGGGCCTGGTTCACAGGTTCTCTCCCTAGGAAGGGAAAATATGTCATTGTTTTAAGACCTCAAGAATGCCTGCGCTGCGATATGGGGTTGGCTCATTGGGCATGTATAATTTTGGGGTTTATATATTTTCTTACTAGGTCGTTATGCAAAGAAGAAAGCCACTGAATCCTTTAATGTTGTTTTACCTCCAGTTATTAATAGCTTTGTTCATAGTACTTTCTTGTTAGTTTTGTATATGAAATACAGAATTAAGTTGGCATGGTAATCATGCCACTGTCAGAGTGAAAGGTAATGGCATGTTAGCAGGTGCTAGGCACTCACCACAGCCTTTATTTTGTAGTGTGGAGTAGTAACAACTTGTTGCTCTAATTCTAGAAGTTGATTGTAAAATTGTATAGGTTTGTGAGTTTGGGAGGCTAAAATTCCTGAAACATGGAAAAATGCATGCTGGTAGAGGTGTGACATGGTAGGTGCATTTCAGCTCTACTGAATGTTTTTTCCTTCTCTTACTATGCAGACAGCTAGGACACTGTTACAGATGTGGAGGTATTTTAACCTTGGTGCTTGATTACTTCCAATCAATTTCATTATTACTGCTGGCTGACAGTTTCATATGGTTGAGGCAAAGTGATTTGGTGACCTCTGTCCAATTTCTCTTGATCCATTTGTCAATCAATTGATTCTGTTACTGCTTTTCCCGTAAGAGCGGCCCCATGGTTGAAAGGAAAGGGGATAAGTAGAGTTGGAATGAGCAGAGATTGGAAGAGTTTCCATGCTGCCTTTGTCCAAGGGTACGACTCTCTTCCACACAAGCATCAGAATACCTTGGTACTTCTGTGGCATGTTCCTGCCTTGTAAACCCCTCTCTGATGGGGCTGTGGCTTGTCCAGTGCCACAGACGCTTCTTTGGGAGTTTCTCAGTTGAAGCCCTCTAAACAGAGGCATTCCTGGGTAAGGATAGTTCTGCCATGTGGTTCAAATAGAAAATTCAGTGGGCAACGTGGAAGGAAACAAATAATACAGGAGAAGCTCACTATACACAACAAAACATCAAGTGGAATGTGTTGCTACGGAATCCTAACATCATGTGCTTTGGGTTCTTTTATATATATTTTTAATGCTTTAATTTACCTGAAATCCAGAAGCCTGAACTGTGCTTGAGGCTGTTTTGCTGGTATGGTATGAACTTAGGTCAATGAAAATCCCTTCTTGAAAGTGTTTCCAATGTGATTTAGATTTTAGATACCTTCACATGTATTTTGTTAGTGTATTTTCAGTGTAGAAAGAGCGCCTGATTTTAATTTTGTTGGTGATTGAATTCTGGAATTAAAAATGGATTGAAGGAGCTGTTTTAATGGGTGAAGAGACATTTTATAACTTGGCAGTTTATTTTACAGTTTATATTTTTGGTGCCCTCCCGAGTAATGCAGGCTCATGTATTACTCATCGCCTCCTTTTTCTCCTGCAAAATGGTTCTTGCTCACTCTCTTTCTCTTTTTAATAATAATACCCTGAAGTGTTTGAATTGAAGAGTCCCAAATAAAAATCTATTTTGGGGTTTTGGGGCAGGAAGTTTTCCTGATGACTTGGATAACATTTAATTTGACTTTCTAGTGCCAAATCAGCTTTCAAGCCATTAGATGCTGTTAAGGCAAAGAATTTTATGTGTTTTGTGTAATAATACAAGTCCCAAATGGTGGTAGGTATTGAAGTTAACACTTTTTGCCCAACTGTGGGAGTACTAGCATCTTTGAGAGATTCCAATTTTGGTTCTTATTTATGCTTGACATTTAATGTGCTTGACATTCTGATTATTTTACACCTACCTAATTTCTTTTAGCTCAAGGGATAATGACAATATTTTAAACGGTTGTGAAGTGTAGCTGTATGTTATTAAGCAGGTGCTGCACTACAAATGGAATGAAAAAGTCCCTAAACTATTTCTAGAATCATTGGGTTTGTGTTGTGTATCTCAAGGTCAACTGGAGTTGTTTGTCAGCTTGTTCAGCTGTGCAACTGGTTATCTGTTGTTGCCAGGAAGATAAAGCCTTACTAATATTTAATATCCTTTTATTTACATATCTATATATGCGTGTGTGTCTGTGTATAAATGTAGATAGAGTAGGTAGCGCTGGACTACGTGCTTACGTTGTGTTCTTTGTGATCTAGGGCTGAGGCATTTTAGTGATAGATTTCTGTGTAGTTATTGAGGACTTAAGTTTTTCCTCAAGTTTGAAATAAAATGCCAGTGTAACAAAATATTCCATGTAAAATTCAATCCCTTAAAACGAGCACATGTGTTTAAAGCACATGGTGCTGGTAAGGTAGATCTCAGAAGCAGCTGTTCCCTGTCTTTGGTTTATAGATAATGGGGGTATAACACAAGAAATTAAAATATAATGGGGAAAAATAATTTAAGTATAGGTTGTGTGAAGTCTTTCCTCTCCCTTGGTAAATTAATTTTATTAGCTGCCTTTGAGTTGTATTCCCACGTAAATACATGGCTCCCTGCCGTCATGTAAGATTTTTAGGCTTTTTTAAAAAGGGCAAAATGGGTCTCAAAGAAAGAAGCAGCAGAAGGAAAACGGGGGGAAGTCTGTGCTCTTCAGAGGGGAACAGCTGGGGGTCACCAATTCTGTGTTTTCATCTGCTGGGAATTCTGTGTTGCCTTTAACTATTGTAAATCTGAGTGAATCCACTGCATGAAGAGTAGTGAAGAGATGTTTAAATTGGACAGACACACGTGGGGTCACTCTACGTGCTTACCCGGTCCTCATGAAACAACCAGCATGTCCCAGGAAGGGATCCTTGAAACAGCATGGACTGAATGCATTATAGGAATGATTTTATATATTTATTTAAAATGCATATATCTTTACTTTGCAATCTTGCCATCTGGTGGTGTACTCTGGCAATAAAAGCTTGGTTAGTAACCTTTCCCAAGAATCTTCTGTACTTTGGTGAGAAGGATCTTACGTGCAGAATTTAGGAGTGGTTTATAAGTAGTTTTTTAGTGTGCAAATTCAGTGTGTTCTTCCTTCCTCAGGTCAGTGTCCCATGTTAGGTACAGTATAGGTTTGCTTGTCTTTGCATTAAATGTCTCTGTTTTCCTCCCCACTGTGATTTCCACAGACACAAGGGTTGACTGCAGACTGAACATGAGCCAGCAGTGTGCCCAGGTGGCCAGGAAAGCCAACGGCATCTTGGCTTGTATCAGACACAGCATGGCCATCAGGTCCAGGGAAGTGATTGTGCCCCTGTACTCAGCATTGGTGAGGCTGCACCTTGAGTGCTGGGTTCAGTTTTGGGCTCCTCACTGTAAGAAAGTCATTGAGGTCCTGGAGTATGTCCAGAGAAGGGCAACCAGGCTGGGGAAGGGGCTGGAGGGCAAATCCTCTGAGGAGCAGCTGAGGGAGCTGGGGGTGTTCAGCCTGGAGAAGAGGAGGCTGAGGGGAGACCTTATCACCACCTCCACTGACCTGCCAGGAGGGTGCAGAGAGATGGGTATTGATCTCTTCACCCAAGCGACAGGTGACAGGATGAGGGGGAATGGGCTCAAGCTGCACCAGGGCAGGTTCAGATTAGACATTAGGAAAAAAATATTCACCACTGAAAAGGTTGTGGGGCACTGGAACAGGCTGCCCAGGGAGGGGGTTAGTCACTGACCCCGGATGTATTTAAAAGATGGGTAGATGAGGTGCTTAGGGATATGGTTTAGTAGAGGATGGACTAAACCAAAGAGTATGTTTGGACTCAATGATCTCAAAGGTCATTTCCAACCTAGTGATTCTGTGAGGGAAGAGAAAGTTGTGAAATACAGGGTGGTCCTGGAACACTGAGTCATGGCATGGTAATGTCTGAAATAATTTGAGAGAGAGTTTATAAAGGACTCGTGTTTGTGTCCTAAAATTCCCATGTAAAATAATGCCAACTGAATTTACCTAAGTTATGGTAAGAACACTCAAGGAGTGTTGTTGTCCCTACAATAGGCAGAACAAATCCAAGCTATATGGAACTTAAATCTATTTGGATAGTATAATCTTTCATTTGGGCAGGAAGTGGAGACTTAGCATCTTTGAAAAAACATAAAGGCAGGAGCACCAGGAAAGCTCTCTCCTCTGTATTGATCCAGGATGAAGCAGGTGTGGTCTTACTGGTGCCTATGTGGGTGAACCCTCATGCATAAAAAAGGCGTTTTCATGAAGTGTTCAAAGGGCATTAAACACACTGGATACTGCAGTGAAATCCAAGCATGATGTACTAAGGGGTGTGATGAACTTGTCATTAACTGGAACTTGTAAGTCAGAAGTGGATGTTTTCTCCAAGAACGTGGCCTCTGCCTGTGCTATATGTTGTTGTTTGACACAAGAGTAGCTGAGTAAAATTCTGTGACTTGCATCACCTCATACTGGGGCACAGTTGCTCCCTTTTAATACAAAAATTTTGAAATTTTATATAACAATTAAAAATTCTTTTTTATCTGTGTTTATGGTATACTGTTGGTGTGTTCATGCATGGAACACTGGGATCCAGCAGGACCTCTCTTCCTTGCAGAACTATTCCCTGTGATTTCAGTATGCTGCCTTTGAGTATCTAGTATGAGACAAGTCAGAATGTCATTTGTTCATTACATAATGATGACAACAGAACAGAACCCCTTGCCAGGTGTACTTTAGGACCCCCAGCTCCAGTAGCCTGTCATCCTCTGCAGTGACCCTCCTGTCTGATCCTGTGCAGCACAAAGAGAACAGTGTTTTGCATTTTCTCTCCTCCTGCCCTCTTTAAATTGAGGCACAGCAGCAGATACCAAAGACAATGCAGTGAGCACTGTCCATGTTCTTTGCCTTGTCATTCATATGTTTCTTGTCCTTAGAGTTCCCACTTTCAGGCCTCGATCCTCACCTTCCTGGTTAATGTTCTGTATTTATCCTGGTAGTACTGCATATTGATAATGCTGAGTAGCTGTTCTGGAGCAGCTTCACAGCTTGAAGTACTGAAGGTTTAGACTTACCTTCTTCAAGGTGCTATCCATTCAAGGCGATGGGAATTATAACCAGTTGTCAGTCTCCAGAGGACTGAATGCATTAAAACCAGTGTTTGTTTACATATATGAGAGAGCCAGTGGATTACAGTGCTGATAAATGGATGAGAGAGATTGTTGGGACAACAAAACTGTAAAGGACTTCATATGGGAATATCTTTAGGAGAGAACAACAGTTACCTCTGTAAAGAAATAACCCTTACGTGGTGGGACAAAAATCCCAGGAGGAGCCTTACCTCCTGCAGGTCTAAGCTATTACTCTAGATCTTTGGTCACAGAGTTAGACCTTTTTAGTCACATTATTTTACTGCAAAATGTCAGTAACTATTTATGACACTAGATGTTTGCTCTTGGATCTTTTTCTCCTGTGGGATATCCTTTAGATCAATCCTCGTTTGTTCTATTAATTTGCTTAATTCTCTGGGGCTTGTCAAGTCTAATAATATCTCTTCTTTCTTCCAGTTTTAAAATCAAGATTGATTAACCAACACAAGAAGTCCTGACTGGTTATGTGACTTGGAACCTTGTTTATGAAGCACTTGTTCATTTTTACAGGACACCAGCACCGTGAGTTGTTTTTTCCCTTTTTTTTTCTTTTCCCCTTAAAATTAAATCTCAGTCATTTTAACTTATAGAAATTCTGGAAAATAGAAAATTCCTGAGGAATTTAACTCAGTAATACATAAGATCTTGATTTTTGGCTTAGTTATACCAGCAAAGCAATCACATGTGCTCTATTTGCTTTACTGTACTATTAATTAGAGATTTCTTCCATGTAAAAATGCTTCACATAATTTAAGGAGAACTTCCCTTAAAAGGGAAAGCAGGGGAACAACCTGCTTTCTCTTTACGTTGCACTGTATAAAGTGTGGGAGTAGTGACGGTGACAAATGTGTGTTCTAAATGGCAGTCAGAATGGATTTTATCATGGCCAATGCTGCAACTCCAGGGCAGAGATTGTAAAGTAAATAGAGGAGGAGATTGTGGGGCAGCTTAATGACCCCTCCACAGACAGGTAGCTCTAGCAGAGCTTGAGATTCCCCCCAGCCCCAGGACCCCAAGATTCGGCACTCAATAATGCTTCCGCTCTTCTTGACTTAGACAGTACCAGCTGTATAGTCTTAGTCTGTAACCCAAGCATGGGAATGCATAAGTGAAAGTTCCAGCTTAACTATGTTAGTGTTTTAATATCTTGAGCCATGTTGTATAAGCTAAAACTTAATAAACTATTAGATGCAGGTGAGGTGCTGCTGAGTACAGCATTGTGCTGAATGTGGCGTGAATTTTCCCTTTTCCAGTTCGGTGAAGTACTCTGCCTTACCAGTGGCAAGGTTTCTGTAGTCAGGTGGTGGGTTTCTTGGGGCTTTTTCACTGGGGAATTTTGAAAGCAATAAATTGACACGATGTTCCACACAGACTAGCAGGAATCCTGGTACAGGGCAGGACCAGGTTATTTCAAGACTTTCTTTAGTTACAGCTGCACTAGCAGTCAGGCAGCTTGGATTGACTGGATGTTATCATCACTTTAAAATGAAGTTGCCCAGCTTGCTCTGAATGCATGGAAATGGCATTATTTTTTTAAGTGGAAGGAAGAAGTTGGTGTTTGTTCTGGATTTTCTGTGGAATAGTAAGTGTTCTAGTCAGTTGCAGGTGGTGATAAAATAAATGTCCAGTCTGTATTTTCATTTATTACCTCTCTTTTTACTGAAGGTTCATTAACCAAAAAGGGAAAGTGAGGTATAACATTCAAACAATTATAGAAAAAGGATAAATAGCACTTACTGCCTACTAACTAAATCTTGGACTTAGGAAATAGTAGAACCTATAAAGAAGAGTTAATAAGTATTTACTCTTAGTGTTGTACAGTAAAGTGTAAGATCACTTTTTTGATTTTAATGATTGCAAGGAGATGTTTGAGAATTACTTTTTTATCACAGTTATAAATATATTCCCAGTATGGTAATGAGATAGCTTAACAAGCTATTAGGAAAGATGAAGTGTCACACTTGCTCTTTTTTGAACAGATAAACATAGGAAACAAAAATGTAATATGAGTACTCTTCCCTTGCAAAAGTAAGCAGACTTAAAGCTTGATATGAAAACCAGAAAGAAATAAATAAAAGCTGCTGAGATAAAAAGGCTTTGCAAGTTTACTACGAGTGATTAAGCAAGTTTTCCATGACTTGAAGTTCTGTGGAGCTGCAAAAACTACGTTTAGATTATTTGTTTTATACTGTATGGCAAAAGCCTAAAAATAACTGTTGAGCTTTGACGTTTATACAAGGTATTATACTATACAGACTGGGACTTGCACACCTTAAACATTACATAATATTCTGAATACATTAATGTGGATGGAAATTATTCAAGGATGTGGTCTCTATTGTCACTCCTCATTTCCAGATGAATTCGCCCTAGGGTGGTGGGCTCATCCGTGGTTCTCACTCACACACAAATGTTTGATAGGCCCTTTTATTTAAAAGTGATCTCACTTACATGAAATTCCTCTTCTACTTACATTTTTTCAGTGTAGAGAATAATGAAAACATGGTCACAATGGCTACCATTGCAACTACCTCCCACTTACAACACGTGCGGTTGTTAAGCAGTACTCCTTGCTGACCTCAGTCTTTGGCTGCAGGAGTTTGCAGAAGGTTTTTATGGGTGCTATAAGCTGTGCAGACCAAGTATTGTGCTTGTCTTTCAAAATACTAGAGATTCAAGCTTTTTTCTCCCCCTCCCCAGCCTCTTTAAACAGTCTGTAATCTATTTGTCAGACATTGAAATGTCTGTAAGAGACTGAAGAGTCAAGACAGACTTACTTGAGAGGGTACTTTGCTAGTCATTCAGCTATTTACAAAAAAAAAAAGCTGCCTCAAGGGTTTTTTTACTTACTTTGCAAAGAAATAGGAAGAGTTGGAAATGCTAGGATTTTTTGCTATTTCTTAATATATTATACAGTATTTTTAATTTCTGTTGTGGAAGGCAGGCTGTCAGGCACAATCACTCAACTTAATATCCCTGTTAAATTAAAAAATTGTAAAATTCCTGAACAAACCTTCCTAAAGACCTCTCTTTAGCTTTAAATACTGTTCTAGAAAGATACTGTGTGCTTAGTGTGTCCCTGTTGTTTCCCTTCCCTTGGAACCAGAGCTGAGGTAACATAAGATGTTACTTGTTTCCACTCATGAACACAAGGCATCCGGTCTGCTTAGATCTTAACATAAGCATTAGATACCTGTGAGCAGGAGGTAAGGCTCCTCTCTGGGATTTATGTCTGGTGAGGCCATCAGCACGTAAGGGTTATTTCTTTACAGAGGTAACTGTTGTTCTCTCCTAAAGATATTCCCATATGAAGTCCTTTAGAGTTTTGTCATTCTTGTGATTTAACAAAGTTATTAAGGGGAAGATACTTTGGGCTGCTAAGTTTTTCCTGTACTAAAGAATTAGATATTAGTTGTAACTGAGAATGAAGGAGCTGAAGGGATGGCTTCATCCTTAGTGCCAGGTGCAGCTACGCCTGCGTTTCACCAGCCTGTAACTGCAGGGCCCTGGGGAAGCCACTGAATCTTCTGGCCTTGCAGATAGTTGTGATGACCTTTGTCAAACTCTGCTCGTGGAACTTCTTCCATCTGCACTGGAGGAAAAGAGTTGATACAGCAAAGTGTGGGATGGCTGGTCTCGCTTTGTTACGGTTCTTCAGCACAGCGGTGGTTGGGCACAAATTATACTCGGCTCACCCCAAATGACTGCATGTATGTCAACAAAATTTGTTGTATAGGTTTGATGTCAGAGATGACAGGCCCATCCATCTATTTCTGCGTTCCTTTTCCTGGGGTTGTTTCCTGTGTTTTGAAGGGGAAGAGGAAAACGTTCCATTAACTTGTTTGCTGTGCTAGATATTCTTGTGTGAATACGATGTTATTCATTCAGAGAAGTTGTGCAGAATCAGAGTACATCTGTGCCTGTAATTACCTGTACAGGAGTCTCTTTCTGCACAGCTAAATTAAAAAAATATAAATATCTGTGAATATATCTGAACTCTTCCCTCTTGCAAAATCAAACTACTTTTAATTAAATAATCTTTTCCCACTGTCTGAAGTTGGTGACATTTTATGACCGTGGTTACCACTTCATTTAGTTTTGTGTTATTTTTGGAAGTCAGTAGTGGTAATATCACAACAGAACTTCTGCAATTCAGTGAGGGGGCAACAGCAGACAGTGTCCAGCTTTTGCCCAGGGCTTCTCATTGGTAAACCTTGAAGTGTATTTGAAAAATTACGGTTTGTTATCGTGTTGTTCTGATGGCCACTGTGGCCCTGATAGGTTAGCCAGCATCCTGGTGCAAACTTGGTTTCATGTATTCTCTTGACTAAGCATCACAGTATACTGACATCGTGGTATGCTTACTCTTCTGAGCAATATATTAAGAGCAAACAAGCAAAAAAAACCCAACACCCCAAACAAACAAAAGAACTTGATAGAATAAAATTAAGGATTTTAAATTTTTGAAACAGAAAAAAAGCTGAATTCTTGCTGTATCGAGTCATGTGCTGTTCACATTATTCATTGGATTTGAAGCTGTTAAATGTGAAGTTTGTAACATCAGTTTGGTTTTTGCTTTTATTATTGACTGTTACCTTGGAGTCGACATATTCTCGTCTGTCTTGGTGTGAATTAGTTGCTGAAAATCAGAGGAGCCATCAGTGCAAGTACCTGGCTTTCATTCCGGGGCTGTGCACGTGCCAGTTGTCTGGTAAAGAGTGCGGTGGGTGGCTGTGCTCCACGGGGCTTTAGGAAATTGAGTGAGGTTAGGAGGAGTGAATAATCAGGTGAGACTTCAGTAAACACTCAAGTGCCTGGAGAAAACGGGACCCATCACTCAGGAGGTGTCATTACTGCCTCTGGATGCAAGCCGCAGCCTGGCCCTAATCTGATGATTTGACTTGCGTGGGCCTGTGTGAGCTAGGCAGGGCAGTGTGGGCCTGTGTGAGCGAGGCAGGGCAGTTCCTGGTGTGTCAGGGAAATCATGTTTCCAGGGGATTTTGTTACAGATTAGGACACAAATGAAAGGTTTTTATTTTAAATCACATTTTAATACTGTAGTACTGATATAATTATTTTGATACAAACTTTGCTAATTTAAAAATGTTTTAAATATTATGAAAAAGATTAACATTTTCTAAAAATAATTTAAATTATCTTTATAACACTTATAATTAGTTTGTAACTGATATATTGTATTTTTACATGTTGAGGATGATCTTAATTTTGTCTTTTCTATTTGTATTTGTTTAGTGCCACTAGAACAGCTACACTGTGGGGTGGTATTTGACCAACCTTCAATGCTGAATTGTATGTTGTGAGGGGCCTTTGCTAGCATGCTGCTCAGTAATCTCAGTGAGAAGCACTTACTCCATACTGGTGCAGTGACTGCTTCCATAGGGCCTAACAGGAGTCCCAGCACACCGGCCTCCACTGAGTAAAGGTAACCTGCTCCAGAGAGTAGCCACGAGTGACAAATTTCTGTTCACTTGGAAACAATCCTGGACAGCACCAATAAATTGGAGTCTGTGAGCAGGCACCTTCCATGTGTGTGAAATTCATGTCTGCTGTTTGGTTTAGTGTTTGGGTGTTTTTTCTTGGCAGACTCCTTTATGATACAGATTTGTAGGTATGTTACTGGGCTTTTACTGGTTTCTCACTCTTCCCAGAGCTCTTGGAGCCCACATTAATGCTCTTCTGCTGGGTTCTCCTAATACAAGGCGTACAAACGTGTATTTTCTTAATGTGACACCACAGAGTGCAGAGTACAATTCAAATGCTAATATGTAGAAACTAAATCTCACAAAGGAGATGTGTAACACTTGTCTTTATTCAATGTGTTTTAAAGGCCGTGTGCCAAATCTTGCTTGACACACTGAGCATACCACGTGCTACAGTTTTACCCCTTGGAGGCAGAGAAGCATTTCCTTTTTGCATAGTCTTTTGATCCCATGGAAAAGTAAGGCTTCTTTGCCTGGCCCTGCTTTGCTCATCCCTCCACTTTCTCCCTGATTCCCATGTTAAATTTCCCTTTTTCAGGGAGGAACTGTGAACTGAATATATATAGCAGAAACTGGACTGTGGTTTTTTTTCCTGCTGATTTCGTTTTACCTCCTTCCCCTGTGCTGGAAAATCTCCTCAATTACTGTTGTGCTCTTCTCCCCTCCCTTTCAATTTGCCATACAAGTGTAGCTCCTTGCAGAGATCAGGCCTGGCTCTTTTTAGACCAAATGCTAGTTCTTTTTCCTAGTTATTATTAGAACGCATATTTTCCTTGTGCATCTTGTTTAGCTGCTTTACCTTTTAAGACTGTGCTTTGCCTGCTGTTATTCATGGTTGTTGGAGTTCACTGAATTGTTACTCTTGTATGAGCAGAGCAGATGATTCTCCATTTGCTTTGTTGGATCCACTCATCTTCTGTTGCGATCCTATCCATTTTTCCCCGGAGGATTCATCTAAGCCAGTAACATTAATGCCTTTCTGGGATGGGCATTTGGTGCTTAGCAGCTTTTGCAGAGTTGTGTAATCCACTGCACTTCTCTACAGCTCTTTCCTGAGGCCAGAGAGTCTTGCAGAGAAGCAGATGGAACTGGGGAAGAGTTTGCATCCAGCACAAGATGATGTGACCTCTTTTGCCACACTCCCCTCCTCATCCCGGCCCCGCTGGTGGTGGTGACCTGCGCAGTGCCTCAAGCTTGGCCCTGGCTTCAGGCTCCTCGCGTCTTAGTTCCTTATGTTTCTCTCTAGTATTCTGGAATCCAGGGTTTGAGTTTTTTGGATTCTCAATCATTGGTGCTGTCTGTTTGGATGGACTGAGTGACAGTCTTAGGGCTTGTTTTTTGTTTCTCAGTATCTCTCTCTGCAGATGTCAGTGCTTCAGCACTGAGTGAAGTGATGATTCGCTTTTTATGTATGCAAGCAACACATGGTCTGCAGCCAGCTACTTAAACTCACAAAATATTTAAGAATAGGTTTAAATGCAAGGTTTTACAGAAAATGCAAATTTATTACTTATTACTTTTCATTCGATTCTCATGATAGATTTCTGGAGAGTGCTCTGAGGCTTTATTTTCTGGTGCTATCGCTCCTTTGCCTTCATGCTTATGCTAATTTTCTTTCTTTGCCTGAGCCCCATAACACTTGTTATCAGGAGCTACAATTTCCTGCCACCTGTGGTGGAATATATTTCTTCATTATGAGCTTTTTTCCTGCTTCCTCAAGTTTTATGTTTGATTAGCTGCTATGAAATTTGCTTGTCCCGTGAAACTTAATCATGTGATAGATATGAAGATTGCTGCTTCTAGTGCCAGTTCCTGGTACCAGAACTGAACTGGTACTAAGTCTAACGCAAGAGAATGTGGTGGAAGGTGGGTTTGTAGAGTTTGGTTTGATTTGGGTGTGTAGTGGTTTGGTTGGTTGGGAAAGAGCACTGAAAAGGCTGAGGCTTGGTTCAGTGTTTCACCTGAATTAAAGGTGAAACACTGAAGAGATCACAGATTTTTATTCTGAGTTTGGTAAACATTTTCTTTTTACCATCTGCAGCAACTTTACATCTCTGATTTAGCTGCTATTATATTTTTAAGGGCCTCTTTAAAAATACGAAGGTAAGCAGAAGTTCCCTGCTCCTAACTGAATCTTCATGGAAGTGATATAGTGTGTGTATCCTCCTGCCTGGATCAAACCAGAACTATTAATTACATCTGCTGCTGGCTTTATAAATGCAAATATTTATCTTGCTGTTGTCCATTAAATTGACTTTTTCATACTCAATTGAAGAAACCCACAACTTTTTTTCACAGGAGCAGCTGTCCAACACCTCATCTGTAGTAGGTAGTTTCTTATCTCCATCAACATCATCTGCAATGAGAAGAAAAAAACCATAGAAACATTAAAATGTGATAAAAAGCAGCCTGTGTGTATACGAAGGCACATGTAAATTGCACTGGATTGCCAGCATGAAAAAGGGGACTTGGCGACTGCAGATGTATAGCTTAAAAACTGTAGGAGGACAGAGAAGAAATGGTTTTGTTTCTCTGTGCTGAGTTCTGTTGGAGCAGCTGGTGTGAGCTGTGTACCAGAGATGAAGTGGTATCATAGGTAAAACTGCTGCTGTCTGCCACAGTAATTTTTCTGATATTTGCCAGTGAGGCTGCTAGAAAAACCACTGCTGAGGAACAATGCCTAACCAAAACCCCCCAAACCCAAGGAATTCTTTTCTATGTTCTTTATTGATATTTTTACTTTTACTCTTTCTAACCAAGCCTAGCCCCTGAGATATAAATTGCAACTTGAAAGACAATGAGACCATATTAGGCTTCATAAAGTCCATGTATTAGGCATGAGAAACCAATTTATGAAACCGTCCATGGCACTATTGAAAAAGTTGTAAATGTGACTTCCATGGGTCCCACTTGCCCCCCACTTCTCTCCATTCCTTTTGTTACCTTCTGGGATGCAGCCCTGTTTGCAAGACCTGGGGCTGATTTACCTTTGGGTTTGGGTGGTTGTTTTGGGGGTGGTTTTTTGTTCGTTTGTTTGGGGCTTGTTGTTTGTGTGTCTGTTTTTCCCCAACCTCCCTGCTGAGGAATCCTTTCTCTTTCCATCGTGCCCCCAGAGAATGGGCACAAAGTCTTGCTGGAGCAGCATGATTCACTACTACTGTAAACATCTCTGTCAGTCTTGCTTGAGAAACTACACTGAAATGAAAATAAAATCTGTGCCCAATGGGCATAGACATGACTTTCAACACCTAAACTCTTTCAAGAGTGCATGCATTTTGATTCATTGGTGGGCTTTATGGGTGAGATGACAGGAAAATGAAGCACATCCTTTGAAAGGTAGTGAGATTAAGGGTGATGTTGAGTCTTAGTTTTCCCATAAGCTTTTTTTCAAATCCCATGAAGCTGGATTCCTGGAAATTAGGAAAGGCAAGTAGCTATATACAGTTTCTGACAAGGGCTAGTAGTATAACCTTTCTTTATGGAAAGAGTTGTAGCAAGGTAACTTGTTTCTGAAGCCAGTTCATGAGAGACTGGGTCAGAAGTTGCACCCTTTGTAGAACCACTGACTTGATAGAGATTGGCTGATAGATTTTGCAGGTTACTGGGATTGCTGTGTGTGAACAGATAAACATAGCTCCTCGTTGAAAAATCTGGCAAATGGGTGGGCAAGGAGATGCATTTGTGCATCCAGAGCAACAGCTCGTGTAGGACCCTAAGAGCAAGGTGTCATTTGATGTGACTGTGGAAGAAAAGAAAAAGAGGAGGAAAACCCCCACCTGATGCCATCAAAGACCCAGCACAATTGTTTTAGTATTTTACAATATAATTAAGGAATAACAAATTGGGATTTGCAAAGGCTCAAGTAGAGGCAATTGGAAAACTTAAGACAAGAGATTATTAAGGATCAGAGAATGTTCTGTCTTGCCTTCATGGAATTTCAATTAATTTTGATAAAGTATGCAGTGGTAAAAAGCAAAAAAGAAAAAGAGGAAAGGAGGAGAAAAGGATGCCCTGCAAAATGCAACTTTATTGCAATCTATCTGAAAGAAAAATGACAGAACCAGAAAATGCCCTGAAATCATCATAAACATTTTGGATATTGAGAGCAGAAGATGAACTTTAAAACACAGGGGTGTGTTTTGCACATGCATGCACATGAATACGCATGGGTGTTTGTGTGCCTGTTCATATAACACGTACTCTTATAGTAAGTACAGCACCAGCCAAGGTGTAGTAAGACTTAAAACTTAAGAGAAGCTTCAGTTGTTTTCCATCTGGAGTCTCATTTTGATCCTTGGATTTTGCTGTAGAAGTTTTGGCCGTTGTGATGGTGTTTCATAATTTCTATAAACTTTGTTTTTGTTAATTCTGTAGTGAGATTGGAGTAAAACGTAGGTATTTTTGTACTACAAATTAAAAAAGCACCATTGAGATTTTTTCTTTCTTTGCATTCCCACATTGCTTACAAGATGCTCTCTCTTTTGAGAGATTTTCAAGGCTTTTGCAGTGGTGGTTCAATCCTTCTCTGTTACAAGAAGTTGGAAACTGGTATGAATGATTCATTTTGAACAGCTATTTTGGTGGTGCGTGCATCAGCTTAGATACGACTTCACATGAAATGGATGGGAAAATGCTAGTTTATATACCTCCTCCACTGATCTATTTAAATGAAAATCCATAAATTTGAACAGGAGACTGTCATTTGGATTTATTTGGAAAGAACATGCTTTAAAAATACAGTAGGGAGAAAACCAAGGAGCTCAGGAGTGGTGAATGGTGATCAGCTAACTATGAAAGGGAGGAAATTCTGTGGGCAGTATCAAAACTCACCCTTGACTTTATGCCACAGATGTTTACAGTGCCTGAAGATGAAATGGTCCAAACCCGCTTAAGTAAAACTAAAACTGAGCAAGGCAAAAGCTAAGATTTGCCCCTGTGCTCACACAGGAAAGCAACTGCTCTCCAAAGTGGTCTGTGGTTGGATTTGGGTTCTTTTCTCCATCCTTCCAAAAGAGTAGAGAGGGAGAAGACAGGTTTTTGGTTAGAAGGCTGGAGGGAGTGAGGTTTCTGGGGAAAAAAATAATCAGAGAGGTTCTTCTAATCAGAGATGTTAGAATGCTTCCTTTTTTTTTTTTTTTTTTAAATTACATTTTAGAAGTCTTTTGCATTGGTTGACAGTCATGGGTTTTTTATTGCTGTGGGTAGTGGCTTGTAGTTGCTGCTAGTTTGTTCTGTGGTGTGTAAAGTTCAACATTGAGGAAAAGAAAATTCTCTGATGATAATGTCACAGCTATTTTTGAAGTACAGAAATGAAATCCTAAAACTTTAATGATTTTTCCTCATATATAATAAAAGTAAAGTCATATATTGAATCAAGTTTGCTGCATCTTTGAATAGTGACTAAATTTAATGAAACTTGTGTTAACGCTGGATTTGGCTCCTCATTGATTACTGAGAAGTAATCCAAATTTGTCAGCACAGGAAGAAGTCAGGTGTAAAAACACAATTTTAATAGTCAGTTGATCTTTTTCAGTCAAAAATAACGTAGCTTGAAGGGTTTAGTTTTACCTCTCCAAACACTATCTTTCTTGTTTGTTTACAGGCTGCAGATATAATTCAGTCCAGGCAAAAATCCCAGTGAAGCAGATGAGGTGGTACACTTGCACAGTTTGACCAGTCAGTTATGAATATTCACTTTTTTGTGAGCAGATGGTGGTTCCAAGTATGTGTAGAAATACTGTCATAAGTATTTCCTTTGGTACTTCTTGTGTTCTAGTTCTTTTCACGGCTCCCCTTGCATGTGGGACATGTTTTTGGTAGGAAATACGGGTTCTGACAAAATATTTAAAGGTGAACAAAGAGAGTGCTCAGAGAAAGGAATAGCTTTGTTGTCTTCATAGTGTAAAAATGACTGAATGATGACAGGTAACGTGCAGCATAAATGGGTGAAAGAAAGTTTGGATTTAGGGAAAATAAGTTCCCATGTCTTTCCTGCACTCTTTCTTCTTACAATATTGGTGTATTACTGAATTACAAATACCAATTAAAAAAATGCTGGCTAGGTTATGGTAAAAATAAATTCTCTGTTATCAGTGGAACGGGATGTAAGAGAAAGGTGCAGAGACATTTTAACCAGATTTCAGGTGTCATATCCTGACTTCTTACAGTTCAGGTAGGGTTGCAGATGTTCTGGTGAACCTCTGGGATTTGCTGAGGTTGGTCTTTAAAATTCAGGGTGGACAAGTATTTGGGTTTGCTATGTGGAAAGCAGGAGTTAGTCTCAAGGAAGGTCAGCTTTGTTCCTCTGCATTACAGCCCAGCTGCAGGTCGTGGTTATCACCCACAGTAACCTGGGCAGCCCACACATAAGTAATATATTGCTTTATTATTTTCTTTAATAATGCTTTCATGAAGTTCTAAGCCAATGTTTTAATTCACAGTATTTATAGAATTCCATTAAACATCACACCTGTTAATTCCCCGTCAGACTGAGGGGAGCTAACCAAAGCAGCTTCCTGGGAAGGAAAAGGACTCAGGAATTTTTTCCGTGTCTCAAGTATATTCACCAACATTATTCTGCTAGTTTTCTACCTTTAATTAGTTTGTTAGATGAATTTACAAGGTTCTAAAGCAGGTGTAAGTTCTTTGGTTGCAGGAGTTGTGTGAATTTTGAGAGAGAAAACAGTACTGGCCATGGTGCCACAATCCAGGATTTAACAGCTTTCTGTAACTGATCTTTAAAATTTCCTTTTTGTGCTTTTCATCCTTTTCTAATGTGGTCCTTTAACTCATACTCAGAAGTAAAAGGAAATTCTAGAAGAAATACCGAATACTTCATGCAAACTGTCTGACAGGCAGCCCTCCTGTTGCAAAAGGAGCTCTATCTTTACTGCAGCTGATTTGAAAGAGCAAAAGGTCAAAAATCTCCTAATGTGTTTCTGAAATCCCTGTGTCAGCACAGTGCATTTCAGAAGGGCTGTTGGGGCTCCATCAAATTTGCATTTCTCTTTGGATTTGAATTTTATACCTGGAAAGGATTTAGGGGGTATTAGCTTTAGCTAATGGTCAAAGGTTAAATAGAAATTTGCCCAAATATTTTTCTACATTGCTCGCATAGAATAATAAACCTGTATAAATACGTCTTCATACCACATGCCTCTGTGAGTGCATCTTTTCTGATACACATTGTCCATTCTAAAAATACTCTTGTCTAGTCTGCTACATTTGTGTTTTATTTCCTGTGAATTGGTTAGTGTGATATAATTCATGACTCTTTTCCCTACTGAAAAGATATCTTACGTAGCAGAGTATCATCCAAACAAAACTACTGCTTCCTAGAAAGCAATATTTAGCAATTGATTTATTTACTCATTCTGTCTTTCCTTCACCTGTTATTTTTCCAGAGCTGCTGTCTGTCAATAGTGATGTTCCAAGATGACAGATTCCTTTCAGTGTTTATGAATTTGTGCAGGCTGCTACCCAGTCTCCTATTTTACAATATGTATGTACAATACATCGTATTCTGTAATTCAATATTAAGCTGTTTAACTTCGAACAACCCAATCTCAAATGCAGGAGGAGCTTTAAGTACTCATCCATCTTTTTATTAGAGCAGCCCTTATGTTCCTCCTGACATCTGAGAATGCTTTGCCTCTAATCTCTATGGTGGCAGAGCAGAATTCACAGAAAGATTACCGTGCCTGTCTGTGAGATCAACCCAAAATGAAAGGCAAACCCCTTAGTAGCCACAATGAGCTGGTCACAACACTGGACTACATTGTACAAATGTCAACTTCTTGCTTTAACCAGCCAGGAGGAGCCGCCCAACGCCAGGAGCCTCATTACAAGCCACTGAGATGTGGCTCTGTGCAGGTACCGCTGTATGTCTGTGGCAATGAGTTAATTTACTCTGAGGGAAACAGCCACATCACCTCTAGTCCTCCTGACTTCTCCTCCCACCAGTGTAATTGCTTATCTGCTACTTGACCTCTTAGACTCTTGAACACCAGTGTGACAGTTCTCTGGCTTTTTGGAATCTGCTCTGCTATCACTGGTACTAGTGTAGCAGTTCTAAAACAAGATTTAGTGAACCTTTATAACAGGTTTTAAGTCCTGTAGCAATCTGACTTGTGTGTGTGTTGTTCTTCTGTGTTTGGGGTTTTCTTTTGTTTTGTTTCAGGTTTGTGTTTGGGAAAAAACCCAAACCCCAATCACCTGATCTGAAGGGTGCTTCTAATACATGGTACAGAAGGTACTGAGAGGAACATGGTAACAGCTGGGGCCATATAACTTCTTTAATCATTAAAACTCTCCCAAAATGTGTTTCATTTG
This sequence comes from Hypotaenidia okinawae, assembly GCA_027925045.1. Taxonomy (NCBI): domain Eukaryota; kingdom Metazoa; phylum Chordata; class Aves; order Gruiformes; family Rallidae; genus Hypotaenidia; species Hypotaenidia okinawae. The sequence continues at coordinate 4,361,965 of BSDF01000011.1, forward strand.
CTAAAAATATTAGTTAAAAGCTGTGAGAGCTAACTAGAAAAAGAACCTATGCCTTCTGAGAGACACGGTAAATTCTTTTTTTGGATTGTGCATAAGCCATAGAGTTTCCAGAGCAAAAAATTATTTATGTTTGGTTTTGCACAGTGAATATGCCCTACGTATAGATTTTCTCCTCTGGAACAACCACAATTGAGTTTAATAGCTTGAAATGAGAGAAACTGTGATCAGGAATCATTGTCGATGGAATAATTCTGTTGTTGTGGAAGGTAATTATTTACCTTGAGCAATGTCACGCTTGTAAGGTTTGGTGGCGTGGACATGGGCTGCTGTTCCTCAGCTGATCCTAAAACTGGATATTGGCCTTTCTGGCTTCTTCATCTCTTGAAGTTGTGGTCACAGTCCTCCTCTTGTACTCACCTTTGAGATGATCTGAGTCCAACTTAGGCTGCAAGTCAGACAGCTCCAGGGCAGAAGGAGCTAATGAACCACTTAAAGCTGACAGGGAGGTTGAAGGAAAAGTGCTTAGGTAAGAGGGGTTGCTTGAAGCTTCATTCCTCAATAGCTGTTTGCCCAAACTTTAAAAAGAGGATTGGTAGCTGATTTTGGTGAAAGAACTGCTTATGTATAGATGTGCCCCATTCTTCCCAGAGGCAGGAAACATACCCTAAGCTGGCATGCAATTTTTGCATTCAGTTTGGTACCCTATGAATCTTCTCTGGTTAATGCACTTTCAACTACATTTGCATTAAAAGGAAATGCTATAGTTCCTTATTCTTCTCATCTGTTGTTTTGAGGTTTTTTGGTTGTTTTCCAGAGAAGTCACTAGTACAGAAAGCAAAATCAAAACTGTGTCTTTGTGACCTCTAATTTGCATTTGAGATGTTGCATCAGTTAGCTTCCATTCAAGATTCTATTATTTCCTGTAGCTGACTGGCTATCAGCGTGCTTTCAGTTGGGGAGTGATAATGGCCTGTAGTTGAAATTAAGATCCATGAAACTTTTGTTGGCAAAAGTGGAAAAAGAATCCTGTTTCCTTTTCCCTATCACCTTTTCCTTGTGTTTAATTCTACAGTGAGCTGGTTAGAGAAGGAAAAAGAGTGGAAATATTTTTTAATGGACCCTAGGGAAGTCTTGAAATAAATTTTACGTAGATATTGCTCTCTGAAATGTCTCTTCCTGGGGTCAAACAAGCTCCAGTGGTCACCTACAGGAAGCAGGGAGAGCCTGTAGAGGAGGCTGTGATGGTGTGAGGAACCTGTGGAACCTGTATCCAAGCAGAACAATGAAATGAAACAAAAAACCCACAGAATTTATCTCTTGGGAGATTTCTTGGATAACAGAGCAGTGTGGCTCTTGTAAAGACATTCACATGGATGATGAGGTTTATTTGTCACTTAGAGGTGAAAAATCTGAATGTCCAGAAGCTCCATGAGCAAATACAGAGCTCCAGGTGCAGTAGTTGTGCAGAGGTTAACTTCGTGATTCTTACCGTGCCTCATCTAATGTGATAATTACTTTTGGCACCTTTGTGTCTAGGCCTAATTCATCTTGCAAAGATAAGGTAATAATTTACCACTTAACCTCATTCTTCATGTGCCAAATAACACAATGGTACGCTAGCAACTTAGACATACAGGTTGGGAGTAGAGAAGGAAGACCAATTTCTTGGACTAAAGCTGTATTTGAGCTGTAAAATAGGCAGGATCAGAGGGAAATTCTACCTCAAAACAAGTTGTGCTCTAGCACAGAGCCTTGCATTAGTATTTTTCCGTGGTAAACTGAGATTTGCTGTGCTGAAATGTGTACAGGTCTTGGGTAAACATTTGTAGATTTCCAAAGAGGACATGGTCCAGGCCGTGTTGCTGTGCCATGGCTGCTGGTTTATGGTAGGCTCTATAAACTTGCATGTGCCTAGTTAATTTTTAGTTTTGTACTATTGCTTAGGCACGTGTTGTGCAAATAGGCCTTGGTCCAGGCTAAAGACACCCCCCCCTCCAAACCTGTGAGAGTTTTTAATGTATTCAAAATAGGAATGGCCTAATAATTTAGATTGAGGCGAACATTTAAGAATCCTGAAAGTAAAAGTGGCTGTAATTGCTACTTGGCATGTGAAGAGGAGGTCTGAAGTGCAGTCCATAGCCGAGTTGATGCTTTCTCCATTAACTCGAATGGGTGTGGGTTATGTTTAGAGTTGAATAATTGTTTATATGTAAATAAAGCTATTGCCGCTTTCTTTCCCTCTGTAAGGACAGTTTTAGCTTAATTATGTAGAAGAGGGATGTGTGGGGAGCTGCAGAATGTTCATCTTGTGATTCATGTGAAATGTGCTTCCTGTGTGTTTGCTACTTGCCACGCTTAATTGAGTGTTTGGGGTTTTTGGTTTGGTTTTCTTTCTTTCTGCATGGAGGAACGTGCATTCTTTCTTTCTGTTGTTAATTTAATAGCTGACATTTTGAGTCTTTCTGGGCAGTTGAAGAAGGGTGAACTGTACGTTGTTTTTGGCACTCTGGTCACCCAAGTGGGGTGATACGCTACTGGCATATCTCGCTGTGGGTGTTTAGACAACTGTAGAATCTCTTTAGAGTTAATTATATTGTGGTTTTCTTATGGTGAGATAGAATAAAAATCATGAATTAATCGCTTCATCGGACCTTCACTCCTCTTAGAGCAAAGTTTCACTATACTGTAAGTGCTTGGTATTATGTCAGTTCCCTAGAAGTAGTCATTATCACCTACACACTCGGTGTCAAGTGCTGCTTTCTAAAGAGATTAGTACCTTTTCCTCCTCCTCCTCCTCCCCCACGCTTGCTCAGCTAAGTAAGTAGAAGAAAATCCAAATTACTGCAACCATACAGGATGGAAGACGGAAAATAATGCCCCCGATTTGGTTGCTGTTTCAACGAGAGAAATGAGATACAGGGTTTTATTCACCTTCACTAGCACTTTTATGCTGACCTGATTTCACCTGACGTCAGTAGGTTTAGCTGGCAGGTCAGAGCAGAGCAGGCCAAAGCCTTGCAAACCCTCTGCACACACTACAGGGGGGTTAATGAAGGAAATGGGTGTTGCAAGCTACACACTGTGGAAGAATATACGTGTATTTGCTTTTCTTATAACAGGGAAGGGAAGCAAAATGGCAGTCAGAGTAACAATAAAATAACAAAAACTAACTCCTTGAAAGAGCCCAGTGCAGGGCCACCAAGGTGATTAAGGGAATGGAATACCTTCCTTATGAGGAAAGGCTGAGGGAGCTGGGCCTTGTTAGCTCAGGAGACTGAGGTGTGACCTTATTAATGTTTATAAATGTGTAAAGGGTGAGAGTCAGGAAGATGGAACCAGGCTCTTCTCAGTGATGGATGGGAACAATAGGGCATCAGTTGCAAGCTGGGGCATAGAAGTTCCATATGAATATAAGGAGAAACTTATTCACTGTGAGGGTGACAGGGCCCTGGGACAGGCTGCCCAGAGAGGTTGTGGAGTCTCCTTCTCTGGAGACATCCAAACCCGCCTGGATGTGTTCCTGTGGGATTTAGTCTAGGTTTTTCTGCTCTGGCAGGGGGGTTTGACTAGATGATCTTTTGAGGTCCCTTCCAACACCTAACATTCTGTGATTCTGTGAATCCAACTCAGAGGGGACCTTGAACCAGAAAACACTTTTTTCTTTTTTCTTTCCAACTTCCATGATATACCTATGCCTGAGAGAAGGTTTGGCTAATTTGAGACACTATCAGTTGTCTGCCAGTCACCTGGCAACAACCACTCTCACCTCTCTTACAGGAGCATGAATTTGTTGTCTTTTACCAGGAAGGACTGACACAGAGCAATGCAGAGATTAACTGGGGGTGGAGGGAGAGAAACAAAAATGCTGTTCACTTTTTTTCCTGCAGTTGGTATCCCATTCTCCCAGACACTACTTGTGCACCCAAGGAGGTGCACCTGTCCTCGCAAGGAAGAGACCCATGAGAAGGAAGAAAGCATGGTATCACAAAGGAAAAAGTTAATATAAATGTCCCAAGTAACACATGCCTGCTTTTGTAGAATGAAGCATAGCAGCATTCTCTGATGACACTGCATTTCTGGAGGTGGAAGGGAGGCACTAGAGCAAGCTGTTAGGAAATGGGAAACTGCCACTTTGGAAGGATGGGGGGTGAGGCATTTTCTGCCTCATCTTATTTTTTTATTTATTTTCCAGTCACACTGTCTGAGCACACGGTCTGGATGTTTCTGAAATCTGCACTGAAACAGCTCCTCTAAATGCCTGTACATTTTCTTTCTTTCTGTCCAGCATTCCTCTGGAACAAACAGCAGAGATTAAAATTCCTCACTTCCATCTTTCTCTGCCTTTAAGCCTGATGCACAAGATTTTATATTTGGATAGTCATCTGAATAAACAAAGGGCTGTGTCCCTTAGACTGCAGGTTTAAGTTCTGTGGAGAAATATGAAGACACTGGTGGCCCGGGCGGGGGCATTGTGGTGTATTCTATGGCACTTTCCTTTCGAAACAGTTAATAGGACTCCTCGGCTCATCTTTTCTGGAGGAGTGTTATGTTTTTGGAGCAGAGGTTTCTAAACCGTGGTGCTAACGTCACTAGTGGTACACTTCAAAGGGGTGTGCAGAAATGGCAGCTCCCAATTCTGTCTGCCCAAATTAAATGCCTTCCTGCAGGCTGCTCCTCTGCCTGGTGGATTGGCCTGATTTGCTGCTGTTACATGGGAGCTGCTTCCTCTGTGAGCGGATCGCCGTGTTCCACACAATCACCCTGCGTAGGACCTTGTCGAGAAGAAGGATGACAGTTGTTAGTCATGGGCAGCTCCTCTGTGCCTGTGGGTGAGCCTGTGCAGCCCTACAGTGGGCAGAGATAAGGGCATTGCAGAGGGATTTGGGTTATGTGGAGCATGTTGGGAAACAGTTCTGGAGATGCAGAGGGTGAGGACCTGCTGCCTGTGTTAGTGCAGAAGTAAAATGAGTTTGGAACTCCTTCCCTCCAGAAAGCAGGGCTGTAAGCATCACAAACATTTTTTACTTTTAAATAGCAAGCATATAGATAAACTTTTCAGCTGGGTGCTTGTCACTAGGAGCTCATAGAAGAGGAACAGTACTGTAAGAAAGTGGTAGTAGGAAAAACCCTACTAATACTGGTGGGTTTTACAGAGTTCAGGAAGCACTGTGTATGTGTGGGGATTTGAGGAGATGCTCTTGATATTGCTCAATACATACAGAAGCTTTACATTCACTTAACACAACAAAAGTGTGTGTTCTGAAGAGTTGTTTTGTTTGGGGCTTTTTTTTTTTTGGTTGATTTTAAGAGATCCTAGTTGAAATCTAAGTGGTTACAATCCAGTTTTATATATGAAGAGATCTGAAAATGAAATTAAATTAGTAGGGGTCATTTTGGCACAAGGGGCAAAGAATATTGGCTGTGGAAGATAGGCAAGAAAAGTGGGAGCTGTTTCACAAGGTCAGACAGAATTGCTGGACCAGCTGGGGCTGGAGCTCCTTCTGACCTCACTCTCAGTGACTTTCATGCTCGCTAAATTTATGTTTGGAGAATTGACCACGATGTATGTGGGTTAAAAATTGGTACAAAGGCCCCTTGAACAGCTTGAGGTTTTTCTCATCCATGAAAGTAAGAGAAAGTGTTCAGTGTTTTTAAGAACTTGCTGGAGAAAAATCTGTAGTCCCCCTCAGGTTCATGTAGTTATGTTTGGTAAAGTATGGAAGATGACTTTACACCTCTGAAATTTCCCTGCAATGACCACAAGGCAATGAAATTTCTCAGTGATTTGGCTACTTAATATTTATTTTATGTTTATGCAGAAGTTTGTATCTGTCTTTTTCAATAGTGAAAGATTATCTGAGTATTTAGCAATCTTCTGTTTGTCCTCGCTGTACATTTAGGAGATGATCTATTGTGTGTGTAGAGAGGAAATGGACACGGTGAAACTAAATCACTTGGTCAAGGTTACAGGGAGAATTTGTGATGGATGTTGAAATTAAATCTACATCTTCCTAGCCCTGAGTTAATACTGCTGCAGCAGGGTCATCCTCTTACCTAGAAATTTCTTCTTTCATTGTAGACTTGTCTGTGGCTTTGCTGAAGTTTACTGCAGACACAAACTGCAATACTCAACTTGGGAAACTTAAATGGAAAAGAGAGGGGCCATGGGATGGATGGGGACATGCCTGCATTGCTTTGGGGTCAAACTGTCAAACCTAGTTTTGAGTATCTGGTTTGAATTCTGGTAATAGAATTGGGACAGCATGGAGCTCAGCACAAATGAACTGCTTAGTGCTTCACGCAAGTATTTTTCAGGATGATATAACTGAACATAAGCTGTGCTAACTTTCATTCTTTTATAGCTAAATATACATCTCTGTAGTCTTGTTGAGCTTGAGCTGATTGTGTGGTGATGGGGAGAGAGGCAACATTTTATGTAAGGCGTGTGTAGGAGATCTGAGCGAGATCTCCGCAGGGATCATATTAGAGCTTATAAATGTGGAGATGGTTATTTACAGATGAAGTGAGGAGTGAGAGAGGAAGGGAGCAGAGACCAAATCTCACTGTTATGTTTTCTCCAGGGAAGGGCTGAATATTACACTGTTTGCTTAGTATAAACTGAGATTGGTTCCTGATTTCATTAGGTGCCTGATTCACATGAGATTGGCTATTGGTTTGAAAATCAGGAGTGAGGTTAGTCAGAAGTCTTGAGGCTTTATCTTCTTAACAACTTGAGGTTTCAAGCCTTTAAAAACACCCAAGCCATGCACACAGCCCTTTAAAGCTGTCGCTAAACCTTTATAAACCTGTTAAAATTGACTTGATGCCGGGTTTTGTGTGTCCAGTGGCAAATTTTTTAGTTCCTGTTGCTGAATGCTGAGTGGACAAAAAATACCGTGCAAGTCAGTAGTTGTGTTTTATAGAACCAATCCAAGGAATTCTATTAAGAGATAGAAAACTTCAGTGCCAGGCCACTCTTTCCCTGTACTAGTTATACATTTCTTTGATTAAGATAGAAATCGCTAACTCTTCTCATGCTGATTCTGCAAACACACACTGCATATTTTACTCATGGAACTCCATTGCAATCACGTTCTCTATTCATATTGCCCAAATAAATCATATGTTTTTAAATTTTCTCATGAAACAGGAGAAAGGAAACCAGATTTTCTTACAAGTGAGGTAATTTTGCTCTACAGACTGTGATTTCAGGATGTCTGTCCTTTGTTAGTGGTGATTATTATTTTTACCTTCAAGAAAACACAGGATCCAAACCTTGTATAAATTAAATATCCTGGTGTTGTTTCTTATTTTATTGCTGATTCGATTTGTATGATTTGTGGTTTTCCACTGGATTCCATAAATACCCTATTGAAGGCTTTCAGGTGGTTTGCAACACTGTCCTCCATAAACTATGGTCATCTTGTTATGTCAGTCTCTCTCTCCCCAAGGGCTCTATTGACACACAACTTCAGCTGGCAACTAAGCAGGGCTAAACCATCAGTAATTTGTGTGTGAACAGTAGGAAAAGGCAGTGAGGATTCCTGTGCTTTGCCATCTGGGAAAGAAAGCTCCATTTTGATAGTACTGGTGGCATGGAGGTGACAGCTTACTGTGGTGCTGTGGGTTGGTGTGTTTGGGCGTTGGTTGGTGGGTTGAATTTTTTTCTTCTTTTTTTCTTTTTTCTTTTAAGCAACATAATTTATTTCAAACTGTTGGAATGTATTGTTAGAGCATTTGGCAAAGTTCCTCATCCACACAGTTAAACGCTGGTCTCTGGTTTTATTACTCAGTTCCATGACACTAACTCTAAATGGGACATGACAAAAGGAATTGCAAAAGTGTTAAATGTAAATGTAAGAAGATATTCTTCCCTTCAGCTCATTGAGCTTCTTTCATCAATTGGTTTACAAATACCTCCTTTCACACCCATTGAAATAGTATATACTCTAAAAGAAATGAACTTACTCTGAATCTTAATAATGTGATAGAATTTGAGTTTATTTCTGTGTAATTATATTTATTTTTAGCTTAGACTGAGAAAGTAAGCAATTTAAAATTAAGTTCTGTTTACAGATGTGTCAGGATATTTTGGGGTAATCTTGTATGGAGGAAGAGGAAAGCAAGCTGTTGCAAAGTTGCTTTCCCAAGTATTTTAGAGGATGGATGCAGGAAACCATTGGTTTTAATTTGCTTAATAACAAATTAGTGCTTCATATCTGTACGTTTTCTCTGAAAACTATTTTGGACTATCTGGAGGGCTTTGCTCTCTGATAGCGTCGGTGGCAAGACTGGAGATGACATTATTGGGAGTCTGATGCTGGATGGGCGTTTTGCCCTTTCACAGGGGCACAGGACCCCTACTTAGCTGTCAAATAGTCTTTCTGACAGCAGTTTTCTCTTAGGACAGATTCCTTTAGGCAACTACAGATATTAAATTTAGGATTTTGTATGTTTATTAGTTTGAGTAATAGGTTAGACTGAGGGACAGCATCGTATAAAGTGGCTACTTCCCCCCACCCCCCAGTTAAGCCTGTGAATGCACAGTCTGTTTTCTTCAGAGCAAATTAAATTGCTTTTGGGAACTGAAGGTGTTGTTACTTGCTTTGCTGAGTACAGTGAATGGAGGACGGATCAGGTTGCAGGAGAGCGACCTCTTGGGCAGCTCTAAAACAATTTAGAACTCTTGAAGGCAGGTTCAGTGGAGTCAGCTGAAACACGACGACCAAATGCCTTAGCAAACGAATGCAAACACTTCAGGTGGCACTGTGGACTGCTGCCAGCATTGAGCACGCAAAGTGTTGTGTGTGATCATTAATCAAGGAGGACCCCAGGATTTTCATAAAACAGGAAAAATCAAAGGCTAACAGCTTATGTAAAATGTTTCTTTGAGAAATCATTGCCTTTTTTAAAAGGACATTTGAGCCTAGCATTTAGGTGTTTGTTTAGTGAATTAATTACTTGAAAGTCAGTGCCAGCATATATAATAGTGCTTTCAGAAACTTGCATGTGAGTTTCCTCTTTGATGAATTTTCATTTACAAAAATCCCATTATTTTAAAAGTGCAAAACATAGAATTCCAAATTACATTTCATTATTTTATCTCTTTCACATATTGTGATCTCCCCTTGTTGTTTCTCAGATAGAATTAATGAAATGGCAAGAGGGGAAAAAAAAACCCAACCTCAGTGGGATTTAATTTTGCAAATTATATGACGAGGGTTCTCATCGCTACTTTATCTAAATATAACGCTGCTAGCATCTCTGCTTGTGAATAAGATGATGTTTGGAAGCTACACCAGCTCGCAGGAAACTTAATTTTCTTTTCCACAAATCGAAGTTAGGAGTATTAAATATAATTAATATGGACTATCTGTGTTTTAACTGTTTTATGGTATGTAAGCACAGAACATGTAGATGTCTTTAGTAAACTAAGTTGAAGACATGATGCAGGACTGCAAAATTTATTTTTATCTTCAAGGTCAACTAACATCTTTGAACAGACAGCAGTGTTCAAGAAATCTAGGTCTTAATCCTAACTTTGAAGGTAATTTTGCAGTTTCAATGTATATGATTTTATATGCACACAAAGGTATATTCATTAGTTATCCTATTTTTCTTGAGCTTTTGAAAGAAATTCTTCGAACTGTATGTATTTAGAGACTGGAATGTCTGACTTGGACAACAAAACAAGATATTTAACCATGGTATGCAGTTCATCTTCATAGGATGATGCTGTATGTATGAAAAAAAAAAAGCAACTCTTCGTATGTAGAAACCATTATGGAATCTTTCCAAATGTGTGAATTTCTAAGAAGTACTGATATTTCAAATAGAAATTGAGTAGCAGCTGCTAATCTGACAGTGCTGGACATTTTCAAAATTATGAAGCTGAAATGGCAGATAAATGCTTAATGGCCTTAAATTATCAGCCCCTTAACAGCCTGGTGCATAAACCACCTTGTAACACTTTATAAAGAGGAGAAGAGAATGATGTGTTCCTGGCTTTGACTGGTTTACAGATTCAGCCCCTACCTTCTTGTTTGCTTTTCTAGAGTGATTTAAAGAAACTTTGCCTGATTCTCATTTTAACCTTCCAGTGAGGCTTTTGTAATAATTAATAGATCTTTAAAAAATCATTTTTTGCCCATTCTTTATATGTTCAGAGGGATTTGGATGTTTTCAGGTTTTACCACACATTCATCAGGTAGGAGCATACTGCAGAGAGCAAGTAGCTTGTGAGAGGCTCACACAAGCAGAGGCTGTTGGGATTTTATCACTATGAGCTGCAGTTTTATTACTGAACGTTAAGACATCCTACAGATTTATTGGGAGCAAAAACCTCGCTAGGAGATCCTGCCTATGAATTAGCTCTGGAAGGAGATGATGGTCGTGTTAGTCAACCAGATGGACAAGTTCTGGCTGAGGCCTTGAGTTGTGGGCTCTTGAGTTCACCTGCTGGTTCTGGAGCACTTCCCTGTGGTCCCTGTAGCTCTGTGAAGGGGCATTTGCTCATGCTTGTGATATGAGATGGCAAATGACCCATACTGAAATACAATTTTTTTTTTCTTTCCCCTGCAAAATAATGTGTCCTGCTCTTTGTGCTTACAACTAGCTGTTGGCTTCTTCCTCCTTTGCAAACCCATTCTTAATTTCTGAGCATCGTTCGAGTGAAGCGTGCCAGTTCTGTCCCGAGAAATGGGAATTAAAAATCTAGTCAACAAATCATTCCAACTTCATAGTCTGTGCTTATTGGTGTGTTAAACCTGTGTGTGATCCACTGTGACTTACAGTAGTGGTTTGGGTTTTTTCTTCTTGGTCTTTTGGTTCTTGTATTGTCTGGCTACTTGACAGCAGCCTTCGGGAGCAGAGGAGATACGACCATGCACTGGTTGCCCATAAATCCTTTCTGGACCCATTTCTGACCAAACACAAGAAGATTTATATATATTAACTCTTTATGAAGGAATAGAACTTTCCCTGCTAGTGAGGAATATGGTTATCTGCAGCATGTGAATGTTTCTGGAGAAAGATGATTACAGTAATGCATAGTTTGAAGGATTATTTCACTTGAGGAAATACTAGGAAATAGTTCCATTTGGTCACGTTGCTGGTGTGACAGATGCCATTTCAATCCTCACTCCAGTCCCTATTCAGTTCTGCTTCCTGTTGCCACCTCATGAATAACATCTTTCAGAAAGTGTTGAAGACAACAACGTCTATACAGTCAGGTTGGCAAGATCAGCAAGTGATGTGTCTAGGGCTTGTACATACAGGAGGATATTCAGGAGTAAGTTAACATCAGGATGTTTATTCTGGAGTGGTCTGTGTCTTTTAAAGTGAATGAAAGAAAAACACGAAGAGGCACACACAAAAGATTTGTGTTTGGATGTGGGATTATTCTAGTCTAGATGTTGTGGGTTTTTTTTTTTTTTTTTTTTCCTTTTCCTCCAGTATCATTTTTGTTCACATGTAGAATTCTGCACTGGATAGTCTCCTTTATTCTAAAATAACATTTGTGTTTTGGCAAAATCCTCAAGTCAGTTGCTTGAAAAAGTTCTGAAATTCTGGCAAAATTTTTACAACTATTGTTTCCTTGTCTGGAATTGGATTAAGAAATACAAATTCTGAGTTCCAATGGTGATTCTGATGATCAGAGGGCTGGAGCACCTCTCCTACAAAGAGAGGCTGAGGGAGCTGGACTTGTTCAGCCTGGAGAAGAGAAGGCTGTGGGGGGACCTCACTGCAGCCTTCCAGTCCCTGAAGGGAGCAGAGGAACAGGAGGGGATTCAACTTTTTAAAAGGCTAGATAATGGCAGGACAAGGGGGGATGGATTAAAACTAAGGTTTAGATTAGATGTTAGTGTGAAGTTTTTTACAGAGTGGTGAGGGGCTGGAACAGGCTGCCCAGAGAGGGGCTGGGTGCCCCATCCCTGGGGATGTTCAAAGCCAGGTTGGATGGGGCCCTGGGCAACTTCATGTAGATCCAGGCCAGGAGGTTGGTGTCCCTGCCTGTGGCAGGGGGCGGAGCTGTATGGTCCTTGGGGTCCCTTCCAACCCAGACCAGTCTGTGATTCTGTGATTCTAATAGTAGTGTATTTATATATAAAAGCCATAAACAGCCATCAAGGTAACCTCACATCAGGTTTGAGGCTACAGATGTTTTGAACTCCTGAACGGCTTTTGTGAGAAGTCTTCCCAGATCTTCTAGTGGAAGTGAAAGGACTGATCTGTTGAATTTAACACCTTTGTTTGTTTGTTTTGGCTGAGGTGCAGCCATTTGTCAAATCCGTTCTTGAAAGGGAAGGACAGAACTGGTATCAAAGGTGTTGGAGTGTACCAAGACATTCCAGCCAATACCAGTGAACGCCTTCAAAGCACCGGAGCCAGCCTGTGAGTTCCCACTGAAGACGAGGTGGTGGCTGCCAGCCCCAGTTGGGGCTGCCTGGGCTGTTGGGGAGCCCTGGTGATGTCATCCTGCATGAGCTGACCGGTTTTCCCAAGGTAGGAGGTTGTGGTATGGGGAAGGACATCTGAGGTTAAGAGTGATTTATGTGACAGGCAGGCTCCGGTTTCTTCTTTCCACACAGAGGAACATGGAGAGCTTGCATGTCTGTTGGGCGTGGTGGCCCTACTGCAAGGAGAGACTGCTGGTGTCAGGGGTGTGGGGACAGTCACTCGAGGAGGCTGGGGTGGCTGCGTGGTGTGCTGGGATGGGGCTCCAGGACACCCTGGGGGCTGCCTGCCTGTGCACGTCACCCTGCGGGATGATTACTGGCACTTGCAGAGCAGGTCGCAGATACCCGCGGCTTAACAAAGCTTAACAGGTCAGATTGCTTTACCCAATAAGCTATACATAGACTTTTATCTTATTACATTGGGAAAAAACCCCTCAACACAACAGAAGTAATTCCCTCAAGGTGATTAATTTCTAGGAAATATGTATCCTAGTTGTATTGTTTGCTGAGCAATGAAAAGTCCTCATTTAATAGTTTGCTAAAATTTTGTTATCCCTTTTTAATTCTTAAGTGATTGAACCTTGTCCCACTGTTATTTCCATTTATGTTAATCATTTGCTTTTACTAGAGTAATATATTAAATAATGCTGATACAGACTTCAATTCTTGGCCACTTGATACAGCCTTAAAAAAGGCTACGATGGTAGCTACTGTGTCAGTGTAATGAGATTTACAGGAAGGATATCAAAGTATGTATGAAAAGTCCATATATTGAACAGTGAAGGCTTAAAGAATGTCTTAAAAAGAGGATGTGTTTTCTGATTAATATTATTAACAAAACATATTTGTACTTTAATTTTCTGCTGTTGTTTATTACTGTCTAATCTGTCTGAAATATGACATTGACAGTTGAGCAATTTAAGTAGAATAATGTTGGGTTTCTTTTTAAGGTGCAATCCAAGGTCATAGTGTGACCTAGCTATGTGCAGGTGGGTGGTACTTGCCCTGAGATTCATATCCATGCCGTAGTCACGCAGGTCTCAGTAAAGAATGCCTCTTCAAATGCATCCTGGCTTTGAATATACTTTTAAAATTGAAAATAAGTGGTTTGCTGTAGGGAGAATTAGCCAGTAAGAAAGAAAAACAACCTCTATAAAGTTGTGGTAGCATTTTGCATCAGTGGTATCAGGAGAAAGTATTGAACCAAAGTTCTTATTTGAAGCTTACCTGTTTTGTTCTGAGAGAATAGTTTGGCTGAGAGAGAGATGGGTGCAAGTAACCCATCTCTATATACAAAATTCCAACCTTATTTCCAAACATCCCTGGAAGTTAGATTATTTGACATCTGTAGTCCAAGGCAGACTAAAGCGATCCTTCTTAACAGTTGAATCCTATTATTTGAATTTAAATGTTAGTATCCTCCCCATGCCTCTCAGGATCTATAATTTCCATTGAGACCAAGAAGGCAGTGATCTGAGACCAAAGAGGAACTGTAACCGTCCCTTCTAGAGCACAGAGAAGGGAACTCCTACGGTGGAAAGCCACAAGCTATGTCTGAGTCTTCCTACTAGTCCCAGTATATTATGTTAAATAAACAGACTCATGCTCAAAGACAGTTGGCACAAGTTCTTTTACAAAGACTGTCACATTTATGGGGATTAAATGTGCACTAAATGACAGGGTGACTCTTAGGCGTATTGACTATCTCTTTCTTCAGTTCCCAGAAGTTGTGGTTCCCTTAGATTATTCTTTAAAGCTCTTGTTAGGCCAGTTTATTGGCTAACATGTGTTCTGTCAAAAACCAGTTTTTCTCATCTGCATTTGATGTGGAAAATTCTGTCTTTAAACTAAAAAGAAGGTGGAATGCTTGTATAGCACTGGTTTTATATTCTTAGACTGTTGAGATGATGAAGCAGCTGATTTCAGCTGTGGATTCAGGTTTACTTGTATCAGATGTTGTAGATGCTTGCTCTGCCAAATACGGATCATTTTGGAAGAGACTTAAGATGCTTCTGTCATTGCCATGGTTAGGCAGTGGCAGTGAGCCAGGTTTGCTTAAACTTTATTGGGAAGCCCGAGATTACTAATGCTTCTTCCAGTCAGCTCTGTTTTCCTTAGGATCTTCTTGACAGGGTCTAATGACTTTTCTTCCTGCTTGGGTAGTCCTGAGAGTCTGATTTTGTTTTCTGAGCACTAATATGGTGGCAGGGAGGGGGACAGCAATGCCAGCCCAACTTCGTAGACATCTGCTCTTACTGGGCATGTCTGTTAGGGAAAGGAAGAAGAAACATTTCTGCATTCATAGAGATCAGGTGGTAGAGACTGAAGGATGGGAGATAACTATGGTGTTTGGCTGCCTGGTAGGTTTCCTGAGAAAGCTGGGATTCTCATCTCAGAAGAGAGCTCGTCTGGACCACAGTAATTTATTGGCCAGATCGAGTAGTAATTTGTACAGTAAAATAAATATGGCAGATAGAACAGAACAGCTCAAGGCAACGATGAATTTACGTGGTTTAGATGCATGTTTCTTCCTATCCTGCAATATTTGCTGAGCAGACACGGGTATGTCAAATACCCTTCCCTCAAAGGCAGGGAACAGTTAACTGGTTAATCAAGCAAGTTATCACCACTGTAATTGAAACTAGTGAATTTACTTATTTTATAGTTAGGGAAATTGAAGCACAGTGGGATCAAGTGACCTACTAACATCTCATAGTCAAGGAACAGCGGGGCAAGTCCTTGAATTTGAGTGTTCTGAGGTCCCTCTCCTCTACTTCTTTTATTAGGTCATGTTGCTTCCTAGGATAACAACATGTTTGTGCAGTTTGGAAATGCAAGCTGTTTCTTTGCAGAAATATTACTGCAGAATGTTACAAAACCGGAGAAACACCGAGTCTGAAAACAGATTTAATTCTTGTTTTTTAAAATGTAGCAAATGAGGTTTAAAAATATGAAAGGCTGCCAGTCTGCTGTTCTAGTTTAAGTATCTGGGTTGTGACTAGAAAAATATTAGAAATCTGCTGCTGATTTCCAGTGCTATTCCTCTGATTGGGTAACCTCACTGAAAAGGAGGTCTTGGTCCCCAAGATCCTGAAAGAGGAATTAAAATTATGTTTCCTGTCGTTAATTATCACATAAAGACCTTAAAATGTGCTTATGATGTTTATCACCAGCACAATATGGAGTTTGGTTTTTCTCCATAGAAATTAGGTAGACTTTCTTGCCTCTGAATTCTCAGTTGACGTTTCACTGGAGAAGAAACTCATCAAGTCACGTTTCAAGCTCAACAACTAAACTCTTGTTCTTTCCACGTCCCGTAAGCATTGTTGTGCTTTTGAAGCTTAGTCCCAAAATGTGTCTTTCTAGTTTCCTTTCTGTTTTTCTGCTCCTTTTCCTCTCCATTTTCACTCCTTGCCCCCAAGTTAGGGTGTTAAATTGCTCTTCTGTCAGAGGTAAATAATATGCCACTGGACGCTTTAATAGGGACGAAGATGCACTGACAAACCTCCATTTCAGGAGAGGCACTGTTCAGATGTTATGTTTTGCAATGCTTTGCTATAAAATTTTATGATGAAGTATCTAGAAAAAGCACCTGCTAACGTTGGAGCCATTTTGGGTGGCGCTTCCTGAAAGCCAAGCAGACTGGAAAATGTGACTTTTTTCACAGTTGTATATACAAAAGTACAAACACAGCCCCTTCAGCCCCGAGGTCAGAATATTGCTCTCAGTGCTATTTACTAGCTGGCCTGGTTCAGCGGGTGGAATACACCAGGTTATGTAGGTACAGCAGGTATTCCTTCCATTAAGAGGCTCTGCAGCTCTGAGGTTAGCGAGCGCATCCCAAGCCCTGCAGCTGGAACCTCAGTCTTGTTCCAGGAACCAGACAGCTTCCTGGAGCTGAGTTGCAGTAGTGCTGGTGCTGGGCAGCAGGAGAAAGGGACCCCAGTATCTCTGCAGGGCTGGCAGAGTGCATGGTGCCATGACATAGTGTTTCAGTTCTTACTCCAGGAAGTGCCTCTTTGGGATTGTGCTCAGTGTTAGTGGCTGGGCTCCTGTGCAGCAGGATGACTGACATCACGGTGATGAAGGTAGAACCAACACTAGCAGTAAACTACAAACACCACTGTGAGCGGGCTCCAAATTGATGAGCCTAGTAAAAAGGTTAATAGCTTGTCCATCTTCTGATGTGTTCTGGTACTTCTGAGGCCCTACATGAGCACTGGGGATATTCAGGTGAGAAATTGTACTCTTGGACTGGGTCTATAATAATATGTTCAAACTAGGATATTTTTTCTTTTGAACTTTGTTTTCCTCTTCTTATTCCCTTGCCTGTTCTGTTAATCAAAAATAAGGATTAGGGTGTTTCCCAATTAAGTATCATGTAGGCATTACAGGTCTCTGCCCAGGCTGAAGTTTCTGTGTGATGACAGATAATCTTTAGAGCAGTGGATCTCAAACTTGCCGTAGCCAGATGCACGGAACAAGTTCTCATACCATGCTTAAACCATTTCTTAAAACTATTCCTGTCTTCATCCAGGAAAGACAGTTAAAAAAAATCCCCAAAACTTTCTTTAATGTATTTTAGTACCGTGTCAATCAACCTCTTACTGCTTTTCAAGTTATCTTTAGAATTTGTACCAAAAAAGGGAATTTTAGTGGCCAAATAACTGCTGATTGTCTTAGCATCTTCCTGCCTTTTTGACAGAGCAGTAGAGGTCATCAGCATTTACTGGTCTTGGACCTAAGCATGGCACATCTTAAATATACCACTTTTCATTGTTACTGTCTCGTTCAATGCTTGAATTCAGTTTTGAGCCTGCAGTCCATGCTCCTTAAAACTGCAGCTTGTACCAAAGACTTGCTAAGAAAAAGGGGACGCGGCGCTCTGCTTAATATAACACAAAGTCACTGCATAGAGTGTCCTGGCATGCGTGTAATTGCCTGTAGCTTTCTAATGATAAAGGCAGTTTCACATGAGAAAAACCTGCATTGATCCTAGTCCCGATTTACATTTGACGTCATTAAAAGAAAAAATTGATCAGCATAGATAAAACTCCCTGATCAATGATCCTAGCTTTTTTTTTTTTTTTTTTTTAAATAGCTTCCATTTTGGTGCAGTGCAGTGCAGACTTTTGGTTTAACTGGCTGAATTGATATTCTGAGCAGCGAGTAAGGCAGGATGACAGAGCATCAGCACAGCTACTCCTATTAGTGCTGAGGGAGGTACGCTTACTTGCAATTGCCCACTCTGTCCAAGGCAGAGTGAAGTCACGAACCACTGCTGTCCTAGGATACTATGGAGAAGATTCCAACTTTTATGTAGACTGTTTTGTACAGATTTCAAGAAAATCACGACATTTTTCTGTGTTTAGTTGCTATCAGGATTGAGTTGAGGAACAGAGGGAGAAGTTGCATTTTAAACATGGTACATAGATTGATCACAATTTACTTTGAAAAAAACAAACTAGTACGCAGAAAATGTTATGCTTTTTAAAGAATTGATCTCTCCATCATATTTTTAGTCCTTAAATTATTTTTGTACAACTGTAGCATGGTATTGCATTGAAACAGCATTTTACATTTCAGAATCCAGCATGTGCTAATAATTCAAAATAACAGGTAGATTTATGCATATATTTTAAAAGAAATAACACAGAATAGATGGTAAGAAGCCCTAAATAAAATGCAGTGATTCCTGAAGGCGTGAGGCTGTTCTGTCATGAGGCAGAGTCCTTTATTTCATACACTTATAAAAAGGAAAGGCAGAAAGCTACTCTGGCATGCACGTGTGGTTTTGCAGTGCCTGTTAATGTGACCAGATCAGATCAAACAGGAGGGTATT
This sequence comes from Hypotaenidia okinawae, assembly GCA_027925045.1. NCBI lineage: Eukaryota > Metazoa > Chordata > Aves > Gruiformes > Rallidae > Hypotaenidia > Hypotaenidia okinawae. The sequence goes on from BSDF01000011.1 coordinate 4,380,265, forward strand.
TTGTGTACTTCTCCTGTATGGGCTTTAGGTTTCTGGAAGGCATGACAGAAGCCCAAACACAACAAAAACATCACAGCCCTGCAGTGATTTTTGGATCTTTTCATTAGCAGCAACGTTGTTCTGATACAAACAGAAAGAGAGCAAGAGAAAGGGGAGCAAGCTGCAGCTTTGCAGAAGGTGATTCCGAAGTAATTTGTGGGAGAGACATGTTTGCTGTCAAACGTGTGCTGAGGTACTGAAGCCAGCGACACATTGGTACTGCGAGGTTCAAGCCCCCTCCCCCCTCCCAGCCCCGACGCAGCCTGCGCCCTGCCGTAGGGGTGCAGCGCATTGATTGCTTCCCTCGGCCCCCTTGCCCCCCTCCCCCCTTCTCAAATGATAGTGATAGGACTTGACAGTCCTTGTCCTTGAAGGTTTCTCCCGTTTCTGAGTAAGTGGCGTATTCCTGGTAGTTTGCCATCTTCCGTTTTTGTCATTATCCCAAGGGAAGTATTAAAATCACAAACAACAACATGGTGGTTCAGTCCATTTTTCTTTCAGAGAAACCTTTTCCTTCCTTCCCAAGGCTGCCGTTTGCTTCCCTGCTTTAGCAATCTCACACCGCAGGCAATAAACATCCCTTCGCTCCGGCGGCGAGATGCTCTGGCAGAACCCTCGGCTCCCTCCCCACCTGCCAGCCGGGATGGTACAGTCTGCAGAGGGACTCCTGTAATGTAGCTCGGCTTATCAATCCCTTACAGATGCCGAACGGTGATTACTCCGCTGTGTAATTGAAATCATTTTGGATTTGTGATGATATCTTAGCCAAGTAAGTAGCGACATCCACAGCATGAGAATAATAATAATAAAACGAGAAATCTTTCCCCTTTCTGTTCTGAGCTTGTTTATTTGGCAATTTGCTTCTCGTGAAGGCGCAAGCTGATGAGAAAATGGTGTGGAGACTGGGTCTGAGTGATGCATTAGATTTCGGTTCATGCCCTGTGAATCTCTGGAAAGGTAATGCTGCAACTTCTGCAGATTATTCTGTAAGGTCAAACAGAAACTGCTTAGCTAAAAGGCGCTCTTGCATCAGAAATCATTCACTGAGGTTTTGGGGGTTGAAAATTGGGTATGATGTCGTTGTTTTCTTAAACATATGGGCTTGATTTTGATTAAATGTGTTATTTAGTGATGAGGAGGACACGTGGATGAGATTTTGCTCTTATCATTGCTGGTAAGAATCGGATGTGCCTTTTTTCTTTCAGAAGTGAAGTGCAGAAAAGACTAAAATGTGAGCAGTGCAGTTTGACTTGTTTTTAACTTTAATGTGCTCTTAGGATTGGCAAAGAGGTTTCTTGTTAGGAAAATATGTAATCCTGAACTGAGTTTATTTATAGAGCTGCTTATAGTTTTTCAATGTGTATGCTTAAAAGTAAAGGGCACCCGGATTAAAAAAAAAAACCTGAACATTGCCTTTCTACTGAAATGGTTTAGAAAACGCTGCTGAAGGAACAGGGAATTGTATGTAATTTCTGTTTAAGCATGCATGATGTTTCCTGTGGTAAGGTGGGGAAAGGCTTTCTGTGCTCTGTGGTACAATAACTAAAAATTCTGACAGACAGATTGGGTTTTTTAAAATTTTTTTTTTTTTTAAAAGAAGAATCAGCTCCAAATCCCTGAATGCTGCATGGAAAAGCTTTTGGCTGTTCATGAAACATACATTGCTTTAACAGAAAACATAAGATTACAGGAGTCATTTCCTATTATGTAAAGGGAGATTCTGTGCGTTTGATCCCTGCCTGCGGCGCTGGCAGCTCATCTGCCCAGTGGTCCTGGGCAGCAGAGGAAGGAGCTCTTCCCCAACCTTGATTTCCTGACTTTAAGTTGTCCTATGCAAGCTGGGGCAGTTGCTTGTGCATTGCACGTCGTCCGTCCGAGGACTAATGAGACGATGGCTGTAGGCAGTCCTGGAGCACTTAAGCAGCCAGGAGCAGATGCTTAGCCTGGTACTTCCCATACCTTCTGGAAGGTAAGTATTGAAGTGGCTAAAAGGGGATGTGTATTCTTTCATGGTAAATCTGTGCGTTTTATCCTCCGAAGAGCTGCATGCTTATGAGGACTTCTGGGCATTTGACCTCCTGAATGCATTCTGCTAGGGACTCTGTTAAAGGATTGCAGAGATGCTACACAAATTGGGGTGTTTGAAAGATAGCTGACGTGCTTCATATGGAAAACTTGCGATTTTATTGCTGACATTTGTGATTAATATTAGATATATGCATTAGGAAATTGATACTGAGAGCTTTTTGTTGGTCTTTGCTTAGTAAAAAAAGATTAAAGATCTACTTCATAGTCCACATGTGGGGGGTGTTTTTTTAATAATGCTGAGATGCATTCCTGATTAGCATTTAATTTGTGAGAGGTCATCCATATGCATGACTAGCTCTTGTACCTTGCTCTGAAATAACTGTTTGACTCAGGTATCCAGCAGCTCTTTGATCACATACAGCTTTTACTTTGTTCATGTTCCTCATTTAATCAAAATTGCTACCTGTGAAGAAGTGTTTCATATTTTCCCTGTAGTGCTGGTAAAAGGAGTAAGTTTGCGAATAAGGCATTAAAATAAGGCTCACAGATAAGTTATGTATAGTAATGCACCATGATTTTTTTTTCCTTTGGAGTGTATGTGCCCCTTTTTCATCCTCTTGGTACATCTATCTACATTCCTGGGGAGAAATTATTTTGGCCCAACATGCCAATGGTAAATATACTTGCATTTTCACATAAAAGGTCATTTTTTTCTGTTGGAAATCAAAACTGAATGGTATTTCTCATGCTTTCTGCATATATGAAGAGGTTTCATGCATGCATATTGAAACAGCTTGGAAGAGTTTCATGCTCCTCAATAGGATTACAGGTTACAGAAGTCGTGGTAATGATGAGCTAGGTATCCTACTGTTCTTTTAAGAGCTTCCATGAAGTGACTTTTCCAAGTGCTTTTTTTTCTTTTAAATTTCATATCATGTATCTAGGGAACAGTTCTGAAGGATTATTTTACCCCTTTTTTCATCTTCCCCCCAGAATTTAAAATACACAGCTTCTCTTTTCGGTGCTGCTGAATTTGGGACGCAAAGATTATTTATTTTTTTTAATTGTACTAAAAAAAATATTCCTGTCTGAATCCCGACACCGTGAGCATACATTCTGCTGCTAGATAGCAATGCTATAAAAGCCTTTTCCCTTTCTTTCTTCTCATGCTGCAGTTTGCTTTTTGAAATGCCAGCTGTGTATGTAGTAATTCCTTGTTACATTTTGAAATAAATAAAATGTAGAAGTCGTGACCTTGTAACTATCTCTCCTGCTCACTGAGACCCGGTTATGCTGCAGTAGGACTCCAGCACTGGTAGTTCTGTGCATCAAACCCACCTCCTTTTGATAAATGTAAATACTTTCACAGGTTGGGCTGAAAATAATGTTCTGGTGGGAAGAAAGCGGTTTAGTTGATGCAGCCGATTGTGGAACCTTGTGAATAAGCTTGTGTTTTGCCATATTTTCCATCATGTTTTTCATTATATTTTCAAGGAGAGACAAAGAAGGCTATTACAATTCACTGAGACCGAGCAAGTATTGCTGTGTCTTTCTGGCTGATGGTGAAAAGTGAACAAAAATCAATTACTCTCATACTATACATTATCTGATCAACTGAAAAAAATCCCCCGTGATCAAAAGTGCACATTTCTGAATCATTTTAATAGGTCAGTTGAAAAAGGGGTTAGATAAAAAAGCTGAGGGTCATTATGATTAAATCACCTGCTCCCAGAGAGGTGTTTTTGTTTAATTCATGTATTAAAACGTGTTGCTAAAGCTTAAGACGGTCTCTCTCATGCTTTCATGAAGATCCTTTCCTGGTTGAGCCAAGGAGGTAGCAGTGAATCCTCTCTGAATGGAGGCTCCCTGGCCGTATGGCTCACTCGCGAATCGAGCGGCAGGAATCTGTGTGACTGGGATAGTTCTGCCTCTGCAGCACCTGCAGTCCAGCCGTTGTGTTTGCCATTAGGAAACCTCAGCTTAGATTCCACTGGCCAGGGCTTTATTATGCACAGCAGGGATGCTCAGCACTGTATGACTGTATAGAATTTATCCTTGTATATTGCCTCGCTATACGTTGTGTGCAAAGAGGATAGATATATCCTTAGTGGAACGGTTGCATAATAGAATAATATTTCTTCCTAGCTAGGTTAGAGTTTATTTGCTAGATTATTTTATATGCAAGTATGCCTAAGTAAAGGATATATATACTTATATGGGTGTTATGGATTATATAGGCTTTAATTTCATACCTAAAACAACGATGATGATAATAGCATTTCATTGTCATTTTTAATCTAAACTTTGGTGCCCTTCTGTACAATATGGTACAGTTTTAAGGTGTGTGTGCTTTTTCTTTGAAGTTTTACTGGGTTTATTCATGTCTAGGGGAAAAGGCATACTTTTAATGTTATTTTTCTTGCTATGTGATCTTGATTTCCATATTAAAAGTGGGTATTTGCAGTTGAAGAAAAAGAATCCATTGATAATAAAGGACTGCGAATGGAGCATACTTGAAACTAGCCCAGTAACAGGCAAATAGTTTTAAGAAGCTGGTGTGGTTATGAAATGCAGGGCATTTTCCTTCCTAACACTGCAGATCAGTGAAGTGGGAAGGTTCAGAAGTGATATGGGATGCTTCCTTTCAATACCAGACTTTGCATAGTTGAGAAATGGTGACCAAGTTACAAAATACTTTCCTCTACCACAGCGTATCTGAGCAAGTTCATCCTGTTGATAATAGGTTTTTCCTTGGTTTTGAAGTAGCCATTGCATGGTTAAGGCATAGACGTATTATGCACCAGGACCTCAGAGAAATCCTAGAAGCAGTTCATATGAAAACCTAGAAGAGGACCAGCAGTAATAATTGTGATTTATTTGGAAGAGTTTTTCCATTTTTCATCTATTGCCTCCTTTCCACCCCTGGTGAAGATGAAGTGGGTAGACAAGCCAACTGATTTTGGAGAGTCAGAATCACAGAACAGTTGAGGTTGGAAGGGACCTCTGGAGATTTGGCCAATCCAACCTCCCCTGCCCAAAGTGGAGGCACCTAGAGCAGGTTGCTCAGGGCTGTGTCCAGTCAGGTGGTGAATATCTCCAAGGATGGAGATTCTACAACCTCTCTGGGCAATCCATGTCAGTGTTTGATCACCCTCATAATTTTCTCATATTTAATTGGAATTTTCTGTGTTTCTTTGATGTCATTGCTTTTTTGCCTTTCACTGGGCACCACTGAGAAGAGTCTGGCTCCATCTTCTTTACTCCCTCCCATCAGGTGTTATGCAGATAAATGAGGTTTCCCCCTTAGTGTTCTCTTCTCCGGACTGAACAGTGCCAGTTTTTTCAACCTCTAACTTGCATGTCAGGTGCTCTAGTCCTTTTAGCATCTTTGTGTCCTTTCACTGGACTCCCTCCAAGAAGTCCACGTCTCATACTGGAAGCCCAGCACCAGACACTCATCTCCCTTGTGGTGCTGGCAATGCTCATTCTAATGCAGCCCAGGATGCTGTTTGCTGGCTCACAGTGAACTTTGGGTCCACCAGGAACTACAGGTCCTCTTCTACAGACCTGCTTTCCAGTCAATGGACCCCTCATCTGTCCTGCTGGGATTATTTCCCTTGAGGGGTAGAAGTTTGCACTTGCCTTTGTTGGACATCCTGAGGTTCTTGTTGGCCAATTGCTCCAGCCCACCAAGCTCAACCATCTGATATTACCAACCACATCTCCCCATTTTGTAAGGTCTGCAAACTTGCAGAGGGTGGAAGGAGAGGATTAGGCCTGGAACTGCAGTTTTGAGAAGTAGCCCAGAACCAAAGCACTGTGCACTAAAAAAATATCAAAATATGGTCAATATCCTGGATATCTTTACAGTTAGGAGTGTGGACTTTGCAATATTGAAGTCCAATACGCTGCACCAGCATCCTAGGTGCACTTTGGTATGTATATAAACTTTTTGAGGACAAAAAAGGAAAATCAATTATTTAGATTTACTAAAAGCTTATTTTCTATGTTAAAGAATGAAGACTCACAGCTGATGAAGTAACTTCAATTGATAATCTCGTTCACTGCATTCCAATTAAAGTGAGTTAAAAATAAAATCATATGAAGTGAATTAAAAATAAAATGAGCTTTAGTCCAGTATGATTTAAATCTTGCTGAAAAATCCATCACACAAAATGAGGACACAGGATGGGGAAGATGCTTATCTGTTGGATGTTGGGCAAGGAGATATTTCAGTACGGTCATCTCCTGTCCAGCTCACTGGCCTTCCTAGCCCTTGACCTCTGGAAAGCAGTTAAGCATTTGAAGTAAATGACACTCCTCATATATACACTTCGTCTGAGAAGATTTTTACTTAGACAAGAGCTGTCTTGGTATGATAAGTTATCTTCTGTGCTCTTATTTGAATTGTGCTCTGTAGTCCAATTCAATGCAAACTTTGTACCCCAGTTTAGGACCAGATTTAGCATTTTAAAGGTCTTAAAGGATTCCTCCCTCTGTGTACCACAGCCAAAGCATGATAAGATGATTCCCACGTTGCTACAGACAGCACTCAGCTTACAACAGCTTTAAAGTAGTGGCTAAACTGCCCGTTGGGCTGGTTTAATGGTTTCTTTAGGCAAAAGCCAGTTTCCTCTGCATAGGTACTACCATAGCCCTGTCAGTTTATGATAGAATAGAAATTCTATACTGGCCTTTAAACCTGAGCTCAGGTAGAGTCAGTCTTAAGGGTCCTGTGAAAAGTTTAGATAGAAGTGCCTCAAACTTCTTCTATGAGTCAAGAGGCTAATTGAAGCTGATCCAGCATATAGAATCATAGCAGGCATTAGATTGGCAGGGACCTCTAAAGACCATCTAGTCCAACCCCCTTCAGTAAGCAGGGACACCTTTAACTAGATCAGATTGCTCGGAACTTCAGATCTTAAATGTCTCCAGGGATGGGGCCTCCATCACCTCATATGAAGAAGCACAAGTGTAGGCTTATGCTTACCAAGAGCAAGAGCTTGCTGTCAGGGCAAACACCCTTTATCCAGGAGATCTGGGTCAGCCAGCTGTCACAGGTGAGGCGGGAGATGACAGCCCATGCTGCACTCGGGGTTTATTCAAGACCCAACAAATTTAGAACTTTTATCCTACTTGATCTCATGGACAGGCTCTTCTAGGCATCCCCTGGCATTTGTCCCCATGTATCTCTCAGAACTCCAGGATCTTCCCTTACTTCCATGGCCTTTTTTTATCCCAGGCACCCTTCTTTTTTCTGAGATCATTTGTCTGGGGAGCACTTTTGTTCAGCGCCCTCTTTCTTCTGGAGCTTGAGGCCTCAATTTTCCAAATCTCTATTCTCTGCATTGCTCTTTGGTGGTGCTCTTCCTTAATTGGATGTCTGACTGGTACCTAGTCCAGGTACTATCAGAGTTTGCAGCCAGCCCATTTAGGTTGTGGCCAGCAAGAAGCAGGCTTATGCAGGAGAGTTTTGGATGTGTTTAACCCTCCCACATAGACATTTATCTGCGTGTAAGTAATTTTTCACCTACATGTAGCATGCCTCCCCACAAATAGGGATGGTGAAGACCTCTGTTGCTGTTGCCTGTATTGCCTTAGGCCGTTGCCTATTGAAAGCAGATACTGCTGTCCACAGTTGTTGCAGTAGGCTTCTGTGCAGTAGTGCACCATAAAAGAGTTGTGCTTTGCAGAAGTACAGTGACAGGAGGGCTTTTTGGCATGTGCAATATATGCTGTTTGCCTTTACAGGACAGGTGACTATATTGTAATGCTCGTGCTCAGCATCTTAACTAACCTTGACACCAGCACTGATGCTGGCAAAGCACAAAAAGGAATACGGTGCTACCGTTGTGACTTGTCTTTCAGGATGGTACACTTCGTGTCACATAGGTAATTAGAAGAGAACAGTGTTCCCAAGAAACTGTTCCAGCCTCCTTGGGAAATGTGTGATCCCAAATGTCAGGAGGCAGCATTGATTTGTGTCCTTTGTAAGTCAGCTTAGGAAGGAACTTTTGTCCTGGCCAAGGACAGCTCGTTAATTTTACACTGCATGCTTACTCCGTTCCTTTCCTCTGCTTCAATTAGAACCGAGAATTTGCATCGTGTTCTAAAAATACATCAACTGATGTTTGATATTAAGGGGCCAGTGAAATGCAGTTGCAGTGAAAGAATGATTCCGTGTTGCTTTTCTCGGTGAGATGAGATTGTTGCCTTCCCTCCTCCCAGCACGCAGAAGAATACCTCTTTAGGAACAGTTCAGCTAACCTGGGGCACTGGGGGAAGAATTGCGTGCGGCTTCTTAGATGCAATGCAAATTGTTGCGCTACCCAAGGAGGGCATTTGCATTATGGTAGGAGGCTGTAATGCCGTAGTGGTGAATTGTTATGCAGAGAACTGCAGGATAAAATGGTAGTGCTAAATCAGCACTACTGAATAAGATGGCTGAAACGCCATGAAAACAAACTATTGGAGCAGGAGGATTACAGAAGTACTCCTGTGCCTGCCTAACTTCCATGCTGTGTACCTCCTAGCTTCCCATGTCGGCTTGGGGGCAAGCTCTTGGTTTTGCAGGTTGTTTTCTTTGGTTCATACAAAATGGTTGGTGCTTCTCTCATCCCCACGCTGCATTATATTGCATAGGGCAGCACAGAGCTCCTTGTCACTGAGGGGCCAGGCAGAGGGCACTGCCTCGAGTGTCTTGGGTTGACCTGAAAGAACACAAAAGGGTTGCCCTGAACTCTCTCTTGCAGCATTAAGGGCTCCCCTTTGGAGAGTAGGGGGTCTGAGCTGGTGTTTTATTACTAAATATACATGGGGTGCTGATAGTCCTCAGGGCACTCTGTTTACCCCTATACACAGCTCTGCAGATTCTTCTGTTTATTTGATCTTAAATCTTGGTGTAGCTCACCAAAAATAATACGGGGCATGTCTATCTGTTCTGCATAGCACTTAAACAGTAGAGGGTAGGTATAGAAGGTCGAAGGCTGGAATTTATTTACATGTTTGGGCTGAAATGGGAAGGGAAAATGAGGGGAGTACATCTTCAGGAATGTGTGGTAGAATAATAGGTGACATGTAGCTACAGAGTCTGTCTCAGGTGAAGTTGGTTCATTAGGCAGGTGGGACCTGGCTGGTACCCAAGCTGGGGGGAAGCTTGGGTGGTCCAGCTGCTGCTTTGGCTCATAACAGACTTGACCTTGGTGAAGGGACACTGTGTTGATAGAGACAAATTGTGCTCAGGCTGTTTCAAAAGGTACTCTCTGCTGCAAAGACCGAATTGCTGCCTATCCCTTTCAGTTGTCTTCATAGAACCGTTGATTTTCAGAAGCTATAGTGACCCTGCTGTTCCCTACCGCGTTATGGGGCCTCTCCCCCCAGTGATGTTTATGAAATAATGAAAAAGCCCCAACAACCTGGGGAAGGGACACACAAGATCTGCATTGCAGAGATAGGATTATGTATTTATCTGACTTCTCATGTAGACAGATGATTAATATAGTACCAACTACAGGGTTTATAGCTTGGTATATCATTAAGGTTCCCTGTAACTCTAATGTGAAAAGATAATAAATTAAGTGTCCTCTTCCCTGCCCTTGTCCTCCTTTTTCTAGTTTGGAAATACACTTAGAAGTTTTAATCTGAAAACATGATTCTGATACCAGAACTGAGGAGGGAAAGGAATGAAAGAGAAAATGGAAGGCATCTGAAGTGTTTTTTTTTCTTGAACCTTTTGAAGCATTAAAATTGAGTGCATGAGGTCTTAACATACAAGTCTCATTTACATACCTTCTTTTGGATTAAGAGGGTATCTTTAGAACACTGCTAGGAAAGTATTTTGGGGGATTTTTTTTTTTCTTCACTTGTTAGAGAAAACTGGAATATGCTTTCTTAATCGGGTTCAGTTTCCTTCTAAGGAAATTTTGTTCCCCCCTTTATCTGGAGCAGATGAAAGCTGCAGATACAGGACACATTACTTTTACAGTTTTTATTCTCAGTAAGGTAAGTAGCAGTGCTTTGGAAGCTTTCATTGCCAGCCCCTGAGAGAAGAGTAATTATAATATTTAAAATAAAAGTGAATGTGAATGCTATAAAGGGACAAATGATCAAGTAACTAGAAATATGCACGCATTTTATTCCTTTAAAACAAGGTACTTTATTTGGGAGACAGTACCACTGATGTCACTCCTGAGACCCTCCTGCTTGTGAGCAACAGGACTCAAAGAAGATTAGGGTCTATGATTCTCTATAAAGCCTCTATGCCAGATCTATTACGTGAAGTAAAATATAATGCTTAACTCTACTCTCTTTAGGGAGAGACATGACTGGGGGGTTGCAACGCAAGCATAAATCCTGGAGTGGTGTGCTCAGTGCTCAGACTGGTGACACAGAAACTGGAAACTGCAGAAGGCTTCCTGCTACTTGGGAAGTTCTCATTTGAAGTTTGCTGGAGAAGAGTTCTGACCATTGCTGGATTAGGAAAAGTTCTTCAGCATAGAAAAAAAGAAGTGTGTGTGTATGTATGTGGATACATAAAAGCTCCCCAAACCAAGAGCAGTTGCTATACAATCCTTGTTGTTGCTTAGTTTACTGGGTAGTTTAATCCCATTCAAAGTTATTTTTTCAGTGGTTCACTGAAACAATAACAATTTTCTACTCCCTCCCACACACAAGATCCACTCCCTTCCTCAGTAATTCTTGTTTGACGTTATTACTAGTTCTCTAGAAACTTTCATACCAGCTGCCAGATATTTCTGCTTAGGAGTTACCCTCAGGAGTTCCAGCAACACATACTATGTCCGTCCACTCTTTGCATTTGTTCTGTAGTGAATATAGAGCCTCAGAGCTCGAGGCCTTAATTCAAAATTGTATATGGATTTGACTTTCTGTCCCATGGCTCTGCCTTTTTATAGCAACCAAGCTCTACTACAGTAATAAACAGACAAGCAAGGGAAATCATAGAATGGTCAGGGCTGGAAGGGACCTCAAAGATCAAGTTCCAACCCCCTGCCATGGGCAGGACACCTCTCACTGGGCCAGGCTGCTCAAGGCCCCATCCAACCTGGCCTTGAACACTTCCAGGCACGGGGCAGCCACCGCTTCCCTGGGCAAGCTGTCCCAGTGCCTCACCACCCTCATAGTGAAGAATTTCTTCCTAATATCCAATATAAATCTACTCCTTCCAATGTAAAACCATTCCCCCTTGTCCTATCACTACATGGCCTTGTAAACAGTCCCTCCCCAGATTTCCTGTAGGTCCCTTCAGGTACTGGAAGGCCCCTAAAGGATCTCCCCAGAGCCTTCTCTTCTCCAAGCTGAACAACCCCAACTCTCTCAGCCTGTCTTCACAGGAGAGGTGCTCCAGCCCTCTAACCATCTTTGTGGCCTCCTCTGGACCCATTCCAACAGTTACATGTCCTCCTTTTGCTGGGGATTCTAGAACTGGACACAGTACTCCAGGTGGGCTCTCAGGAGAGTGGGGTAGAGGGGCAGAATCCTCTCCCTTGACCTGCTGGCCACGCTCTTTTTGATGCAGCTCAGGATATGGTTGACCTGGACTGGGAGTGTGCATTGTTGGCTTGTGTCGAGCTGCTTGTCCACCGACACCCCCAAGTCCTCCTCTGCAGGGCTGCTCTCTATTACATCATCTCCCAGCTGGTATAGATGATGAGTGTTGCCCTTAAGGGCTTGATGAAGCTGCTTTTAATACACTTTAGGAAGGAAGAGGGACTGTATCCTACTTTAAAAAAAACCCAAACAATAAATCTGTGAGGTGAGCAAACCCAGTAGAATCCTAGAAATAGGGGCTCTTCCCCCAGCCTGTCATTATATGGCTTACAGATTGTTCAGCTTCCATGGGCAAAGCAGGTGCGATATGCTGTGCCTGCATGGGAGAAATACTTGTAAGGAAAAATATATGTACAGCAGTGACAGGGGCTTGGAGGTTTTTTGAGCCACTTAGGAGATGGAAAAATTCTTAATGTAATTAAGGTATGTTTGTGGGTCTCTCTTATGAGTGGTAAGTTCTTCAGCCCCTTTTGCTGCAAACTAAATTCCTGAGCTGAGAATGCCTCACAGATATTTATGGTAAGAGTTTATGGCTGCAGCTATACGACTGTGATGCTGGTGTTGGAAGAAGGCTTTAATGGCACAGCACTGTGGTCCTAGCAGACAGGCACAGCAGTAGTTGTGATCATCTTACCCAAGGAATACAGTAAATACATAAACAACTAGTGATAGGGAAATAAACCAGCTGAAAAGCCTCTGTGTCTGATTTTAAAGTCTTATGTGCATTCTCATAAGGTGTACAGAGTAGTACAGCCGCTATCAATCTGTCCTTCATATATCCATACAATCTGCATGGCCCAAAAGCCTTCAGCAATGACTTGCCTCCCTTGAGCCTCATCATCAAAGCCCAGCAAGGCTGATTTTAGCTCTTCATCTCTCTTAAATATATACCCATAGGAGAAATGTAATTTGCTGTGTGTCTTTGCGAGACTTTTTTGAGATGAGTTATTGAGAATTGAGGTCATGCTAGTTCAGCCTGGCAGCTGAGTCTCTGTGCTTGGTTTTCTCCATAACCGATGTCTCCCTAGAAGTCTTGGACTCTGATTTCTTGCTTGACTGTGCAGCAGTGCCTTTTGCCTTTTTTCAAACCGATGGTTGCATTGGTTGTTGTTGCTTGTTGATCTACAGCATCATCTGCTTTCATTAGCATTTTTGAACAAAAGAATGAATCAGAATAAATCACAACTAATAGAAATATAGGAACAGATTATCATTTTGTAAAGCTGAACTCTCTCAGAGGAGATTACGTATTTAAATTGAACAAATACAACTTCATAAATAAACTAAATTAAACATCATCTAATTTTACTTTTCAAGCCAAGTAATTTTAATCCATACTCAGCTTCTCATATAAATATTTCCCAACTCAGTTTTAGTCTTTGAAGCATTCTTATTCATATTTAAAAACTAAAAATGTGCCAAATTGAACCACAGTTGTCTATGCTGAATAAATGTAAAAGCTTGGGTATATTGCATAATAATCTGAGAGCTGGCAAGAGGAAGTGATTGCTTTTGTGATTGTCCAAGTAGCAGTGTAAGAATGTTTTTGAGAACCTAATACTTCTCTCTAAAGCAATCGGACTGATGGCATGTCTGGAAAACCCTTTTCATAAATCCCCTATGTGTAGTTCAAAAGGAAGCAATAGATGATTAGGAATCTATATATTTCCCCAGGGAAAGTTCATGCAGAAACCCTGGTGGTGCAAGGGTTCCACAGATGGCCTGCGTTTTGAACAATTTCTTCTTCATAGATGGAGGAGATTCTTCTACTGCATAACTAATTCTTGGAATTGGAAGCATCTAAACACCCCAAGCATGTTACTTGGTGACTAGAAATACACTTTAACAATCATCTTGCTAGAGAAGAAAGAATTTTTTAAAAAAATATGTGGTAATAAGGTTCAAGAATTCTTGATAAATGTTTCAAATAGCATTCACAAAGCTGAGATGCAATATTAGTAAACCTGATGTTCAGGCTGAAAGCCATGATGGAAAGCCCTTCAGAAACAGACATCAAGGCAGTTTGTTTTCCACCTGTGTTAAATTCTTATGTACAGGATGCAGACTGACCTGTCAGAGTTTTATGGCAATAGTTGAATATAATGTTTCCCAGCATTTGAATGAAGGATTGGCTGTGTGTAGTAGCAATGTAGTAGAGCTTGCTAATTCTCTTCAGTGATGTGGAAGCATTGTGGACCGAGGAGTGTTGTGGGGAAAAAAGCACAGTAAAGAGAGAACTTGATGCACACGGATGTTTTTAGTTTTGCTTATGAAGTCAGCTTTGTTCTGACTTCAGGACTAAACTCTGCAGGAGCCCTGATGGCAGAGACCCCTGTTAGAACACAGACATCAGAGTCCTGGGACGTCTTTCTGTGTACCTAAACTGCTCTGCCAAATGATGTGAGCAAGAGCACCGCAAGGATGTTCTGACTCATGCAAGCTGTAGCTACAGCGCAGGTTTTGCTGGCAATAAAGCTGTTTGCAACCTGGTTTTGGAAGTACTGCTGAAGGGGAGGCCCCAGTAGGAGAAGAGATGCCACAGGCATCTCGTAGCCCAGTGGTACAGAACATGAGAACACCAATTATCAAATTTCTTCAACTGAAAAGCAAAGCAGCCATCAACAGTGAGAGGAAGGGAAGGCCTGTTTTGTTTGTTTGGCCTTTCTTCAAAAACAGGAGCTCTGGACAGGTGTCCTGGCTAGGAATTTTATCAGCTGGCAAACAGAAATGATGGTCCTTTCAGTTTCCAAATGTGCTCCATTTAATCTGAAACCAAAGAAGATTGCTAGTTCTCAGTTTAAATCTGCAGCCATTGTGTATGCATGTTTGTATGCATGTTTGGCTTGAGGTGATGGTGTGAACAGTGCTGCATTAATGCAGCTTTACATTTTCAGAGCGTCCTCAAGTATGTTTGTAGTGATGATGAGGTAAGAAGATGGATAATTTCAGTAGTCTAATGCAGCAAGAGAGGGGTTCAAGAGCTGGATGAAGATATTTTGCAAGTGAAATACTTTCACAGTCTGCCATCTTAGAAATATCACTAATGCTCAAGGATTGGTCACTAAATGATAGGGTCTTGGTAGAATCACAGAATAGTTTTTGTTGGAAAAGGCCTTTAAGATCATCAGGTCCAACCATTAGACATAAGCCCTTCATGGTGGGAAGAATGAGAGAGGTCAAGTACAATCATGTATAGTTAACAAACATTAAATGAAAAGTTATTAGTGTTTTCTGCAAATAGCAGCTACTGGATTTTGACAACTCTTGCAAAACCAGATGCCAAAAGGTTGGCATATAATAGCTTTGGTGGTTTTTGGTAGTAAAAATCTGCCTGCAGAGGAATAAATGTAAAAGCATAATTTAATATCATTTTCAAAACAATATTTTGACTCTTCCATGGATTGTAATAGTTCTCTTGCCACTGAATTAAGAATATACCTGTTGGGTTGGGCATGATTAAATTCTTCATCTAGATGATATCATTCTCCTGGACATGATAAATCCTTCACCTCAACTACCTTTTAATTGCAACATCTGATTTTTACATACACAGGTCTTCTAAACATATGGACTTCAATTAAAATAGATACATAAACACGACCACCACCCATTTTTAATAGATAAAATTCAATGTAATCTGTAGTGATTTAGCCACCCTACACATAACCAGTATATTAGTTTGTTAAAAACTGATACTTCTCAAATAATTGGGGATTTTTTTTTATTTTGGGAGGTGTTTGGTTTTGGTTTTTTTTTTTTTAATAGATTCATAAGGATATGATATTTGAATAATCAAGGCATGGTATTGCCTAGCATTCAGGATATCATCTTACTTGGTCTAAACCATTAAATATTCTGTTATTAAAATCTGAATCATGCACAGTAAGCCAAGGTGTGTACTTGGTTGCAACTCAATCTGATTGCAGCAAAAGGTAATAATTGGGCAAGTAGTCTGATATGATGCTGGAGAATTGTTTGCTAATGTTGTTCAAAAGGTATTATACCTGTAAGTTAGTGGGGTTACTGTAGCAGTAAATCTAAGAAAACAGAGCTGGGCAAAATTCAAGCCAAGCAGTTTGGAAGTGGTGAGTGAGATTGGTGGTATGCACTTTCTAGTGGGATGCATGTGCATAAAAAGCAGCAGAACTGAATTTTAGGATTACTGTCAGATACTGCTTGTGCTAGTAGATGTGCCTGTAACTTGTGATGTTACAGCTAAAAAAACTGTCATTGGTAGATTTCTCTAGAGAGAAATATTTGATATCAGTCCTCAAGAGGCTTTGTAATTTACCCTGCTTGCTGGGTAGAGAAAGTGTTTCCAAACCTGTGTAAAAGTGGAAGTCCTAAATATAAGCTGAGTCAGTGCTTTTTCTTAAGAGATCCCATTAACCTCACGGCCTCCCCAAAAATCCTCTGGTTGTGAGATACATTATTTTAGCTTTGGAGAAGTAATATGTGCTGCATGTGGATGGATATCACTGACATCAGTTGGCAGTGCCCTACATAGTAATTGGGATCATGACCAGTAAAATATTCAGAGGTTAAAGAAAAAAAAAGTACCTGAATTAATTAGTATTGCTTACTTTTACATGCATTTCTACTAGGTCTATTTAAAGCATTTCAGCCTTTATTTTTATGCATACATATAACTAAGTTATTTACTAACAGTTTATGGCATTTTTTTCTGATTACATAATCTTTACACAGTTTTAACCTAAATTGTTTCTCTCTTGTGGAACTACAGTAGATGTAGTAGTCCAAGTTTCTGTACCAGGTGCATAGTAGCTAAAATAGCCAAAATAATTCTGAGTGAAAAATGTGCAGGTTATGGGGGGTAGATAAGAGGAGAGGGCAAGAAAAATAATGTAAACCCCAAACATATTAAGGAAACAGGAGGAGCAGAGAGGGAAATAACCTGGTCTGTATTTTAGGCATATCTCTAAGCTAAAGAGAAAGAGTTGTTCTTTGGTTGACCCAGCTGGATTTCATTTCAGGTTCTTCCTAGAAAACTCTGTTGAAATGTCCTTCTCAGTTAATAGATGCAACAGACTTTCACTGCAGAGTTCTCATCATTATTTCATTAATCTTGTAAAGCGCCTGGTTGTTGAATGGCTGGTGCTTACACGGTGGAATGTTGTTATAAACCCCGCTGTGCTATTTTTTGAGAAGTGTAATTTGAATGTGTGATATGTGTGATCTATATGTTAAATAAATATTGTGTGTAAATATGTGAGAAATGGGAAGCGGCCGGCTCACGTGGGACCAGGAATGCAGCGAAGGCCCTGGTAGTACAGGCTGTGAGAACAGGGTAAGGCCTGGAACCACCAGGCTTGGGAGTATTACGAGGTGAATGTCAGGTGAAGTCATTGCTCCCCACTGATGTGAATAGTGGCTACATCTGGACATGCCTTGGCAATTATTAGAAGATTGTTTCATTGTACACTTTGTTTCAGATGCTGAAGGACTCCTTAGTCTCCCTCTTCTTTTTAAAGCAGTTGATTGAAACTTTTTTGTTAAATAGAACTGCGATAAATAATTTAGAAGTGTGCTTATAGGTATCGCTTTCTTGCATCTGAAGATGTTCCAAAGCTCTCCATACCATTTGAACTCAATCCAAGTGTTTCCATGTATCTGCTTGTGGCTCTTCCCTTTTTTCTGAAATTTTGGAGATACATAGAATTTTCCTAGGAAATAGAAAAAAACCTAATTATTTTTAAAACATACATAAGCTGGCTATCAGCTGTCTCTGCTAGAGCTATTTATTTTTAATAGCATTTTCCAGAGAAAACAGTGTAACTACCACATGCATTTCTGCAATGGAAAATGTCCCGTGGAAAGCAAAGCGAGTGGACTGTAATGGCCTATTAGGCCGAGCAGTCTCCAGCTCAGACATTTAATTTCATGTGAATGCAGGACTGCAGTCTCTATTGTAAAGTATGTGGTCATGATACATCTCGCGTGTCGTTCAACAGCATTAATAGAATCTAAAAGCTTTACGTGGGTTTTTAATACTTTGAAACGGCGTTACTTTTCCTTCCTTCTTTTCGTTGGAGTGTTGAGCAGTGAGGCCTGCCTGGGCTGGTAGATGCTTTCAGAAGACCACTGTCATTTGTCTTTACCACTCAGTCCACGAAACATAGAAGCTATTTGCAATTTATGATTATCTCCTTTGGTCCCCCTCAGTTTCATGCTAAGAGTATAGTCTAGTACAGAGGCAGTAGATGAATTGCTTTAATTTTATTTATGTTTTGTCTTCTGTGGAAAAACCCTGAGCTGTTTCAGTTCAATCAGACAAATCTTACCATGAGTTCAAGCAGTGCGGTACATATGTTCTTCTGATGTTGCATTTCTTCTCATTTTCTTTTTTTAATTCTCTCTCCTCATGTTTGTGAAGATTGAACTAGAAATTTAATTTTTAAAAATGAAATAATTGTCTGAATCAAAGTTAAAGTTACTTGTTTTGCATGGCCAATAGATGACAGAGAAAAGGGAAATCCTAGAAAATGTGTTGGAGACAAAGTTGGGTGTTCTACAAAAGTAATTTAACTGGTTTTGTTAAGTACCTATTTATGCAAGCAGATAACTTTTGAAAGTGAGCTGAAGATGACATGTACAGATACAGGCAGTAGGCTGTGATGGGCTGAGCACGGGCATCAGGTCACTCATAAGGCAATATCGAATAACTGCTTTGGTAACGCCTTACATATCTTAGCATGTGTTGCTGAAGCCATGCTGCTTCAGTGGGATGCCACAGAGTCACGATTCCTCTTTGTCTTTAATCATTCCAGTATACCAGGTTTGGACTCAGCTGTTGGACACAATGAGGATTAAAGCTTAGGCTTTGAAAATAAACATCTTGGGCCAGCAAACCTTAAAACTGTTGGGCTTTCTGCCCTCAGAGATGTGCCATTCTAAAACTATATCACTGGCTAGTGCATTGGATTAGACCTGCCAGAGACCCAACAGATTTCCTTGTTAGGTCTACTGGGACTTTTTTTCTGTCTTGATCACTCAGATTTACACTCTGAACATTCCCAGAACATTTTTTGTCTGTTTGTATATGTACTCTCTGTATGTATTGACATATATGTATAGAAGATTTTTTTCCTAAAGGAACGGTTACTGAATTACCTCGCCAGGCTTGAATTGTGAATAGTTTAGTGAAGGTTAATGTAAACACTAATTGGATAAAACACAATGAAGATTAAGGGAAAACTTCGCTACCAACAATGGCATAAATCTCTCACGCGCCATTGTTGTGCCACTGAATTTGAGAGAAGAGGATGGTGCAAACAGCAGGGTTTCTCCCGTACTGGCTTCAGCCCCATCATATCTGAATGTGTTCTAAGGAGCACTTCAGGCACAAGTGTTGAGTCCTAAATCTGTGGCTTCTTTAAGGTGTGCATTTGTATGCAAGCCTGGATTTATGCAGGAGAGTTTTTCAAGGTAGCCATGGGACTGCTCAGTCTGCAGGGATTGAGGTTTTTATCATGCAAACCTTGTGACAGGTTTTCTAGGGAAGAACATAGACATGACTGTACAATAATGACACCGAGTCATTTGTAGCAGTATAAAAGACTGGAAAAATGGTTTGGAGAGAAGAGATTAATTCTTAAAGAATACTTGTAAAGGTATTGGCAGTTTCTTTTGGCATTTCAGTCTTTGTCCTCTCACTCCTTGACAGCTGCTGCTCAGCAGTTTTCTTCCTCTAGAAGTGGGGTGTTGGTTGGGTTTGGTTTTTTTTTAATCCTGTTGGGCTCGAGCTGAAAGCAGTTTGGTACTTAATATCGTTAAAGCTGGTGGGGGAAGAAGCAGGTAATGCCATGTATTTTGTTGGGGCTTTGACCTCACCGCAGATTTTTCACAAGAGTGGTGTCACCTATATCATCAGTGCAGGGTAAAAGGGTAATTAGGCAAATAGGCCTTTCACTAGGGATGGGTAAATCTGACTGGGAGGTTTGAACAAGGTTGCAGAGAGTGCTCCAAACTGAAGCTAAGCAGAAGTCTTTTAAACTGATACCAACTCTAAAGGAGCTCTTCTGTTAGCGAAAGTTAAATGAACTTTTGGAAGCTCTATCCAGATTTGACCTATTAACAATCATATTGTCACCTCCCGATTCATGTACAAAGCATTAAGACTATTTCAGTGCAGTTCTATTTCTTTTACCCATGGCTTATTCGCAGCGTGTTAGGTTGCGGCTGACATGACAGAACTGTTCTTTCATATAAACTCATGGCTAGACAAGTTGTTTTACAAGGAAGGCAATTTCTGAAGTCAGCCTGCCTACACATCTCCTGCTGTCCCCTAAATTCTTATGCTGCAGTGTTCCCTTTACGTTGCAGATGTTGTATGCTTCCCCTGTACTCTTCTGCATTTGATTTCAGTCTCTAAGCCACCCTCATGGTACCTCGCGATACCTTCCTGTGGTATGTACACAACTTGCTTTCCCTTTTCCTCTCCCTGTGTACCACCACTTGGCCCTTCTCACCCTCCTGGGCTGCTGCTGGGACCAACGGTTGCCTCTGCTATTGAAGATGGGCAAGGACTGACCGGTAAGCTATGAACTGCTGAGTTGTAATTTACCCACCAGTATCTGTGCTGATGAGGCTTGTTCCTTTGAATCAGATGTAGTGCAAAGGACATTGTAGGACCATCAAATTGGTTGTAACTGGTGAGTGAATTAAAATTGAGTTAGTGGAGATGGGGTTAGGCAGCATTACAGAAGCCTCGTGGCCTGGGGAGAACTGGCTGAACTGAGGGGAAGAGCATTTTGATAAAATTATGGAGGAACAAACTTTTGTGAGTATAAAATCTAATTTTGCCTCTGTCTTAATAATGGAAACGGCAAGAAAATGAAAGATCTTCTACAATAAAATGTCAGCACTGTATCTCAGAAGATCTGCTTGTGCAAACAGAAATATCCTGCTCTTTGCTGTAGTGTGTCAAATGCAGGAGTGTGTAATGCTTTTAGATGTTTGTGCACCATGTATGTTGCAATTCACTTGTTAAAAATGGGAAATAGCCCAAATCATGCTGGTCATACTAGGCCAAAAGTAATTTAATCTAATCACGCTGTTACTTCATTGTTAGAGTATCTGTGAATAAAATAATTATTTATGAAACGTTTCTGCAACAGATGACAAATGTTTTATTGCTCAATACCAATCATTGGATTAGGAAAATGGATTACATCTGGGAGTAATGAGTTCTTAAAGCCCCTGAATGATATGATTTCTGTAAATGTCTGCTTGATGGCATTAACCTGAAGCCTTCTGAGAAATTACTGACTCGATGAGACAGACTTGCCTTCGTCTCATATCTTGTACTGAATTGACTCTGTGTATTTATTAATATCCATGTGAGATCTAGCTGGGAGTCACTTAAATGACTGCGCTTGGGTTCAAAAAAGATGCAGGAACTAAAGAACCGCTCTACTTGAGCAGATTACAAATCTGCTTAGACCTGTGTTTACATGGTCCTATTCATCAAGTGAAGAGTGATCTTGTACAATAACAGCATGAAAAATGAAAAGGTGGTTTGTTGAAACGAGGGCATCGCTTTCTATTTAATAAGAATCTTAGGGGGTTTTGCCAGCAATACTGTGCTTGAAGGTTTTGTTTGTGGTGATCTTGCACTCAGTAGAAGTTTAGCTCTGAAGTCAGGATGCAGGTGCCGTTATGGAGCCTTTGAATTAAGTCTCAGTTCCAGTTGCTGGAGGGTTGTATTCTGTTCCAGCGAACCTGTGGAGAGTTCACTGGAGAACTAGTACAGGAAAAAATACTTACTGCTGTTTGGTGTGTCTAAAACAGCAAATATGCCAACAACGGACAGTGAGTGAGAACTAGTACTTTATTATTTTTTTTCTCCCACACCTAGAAGTTTGGAAATTTCTTTTGCATATCTGAAATGGCAGCTTATAACTTTCATATTGGGCCAACTGGAAAACTGATTGTATAGGCGGTTTTTTTAGGGTATTTTTAGATGGTGAGAATTATGCCATCTGGCAATGGGAAAGAAAAGCATTAAGGATGGGGTAGAATTATACTTTGCAACGGCAGTTTTGGGGAGTTGTTTTAAGGGGGCAAATGATGTGCAGAACCATCAAAGCCTGGTACAGAATTATGAATCTCTTCACACATCTTTCTAGTTTGGTGTATTTTCCTTTCAAATAAGATGAACAGTGTGGCACTGAGAAATAAGGCTTTAGGGGCAACTTCTGGTTGGCTTCTTGGGCTAACTCACAGAACTGGTTGTGGGAAGGCTTGCCATGTGTCTCCTGTTTTCAGACCAGCCTGGTACTGCTGGGTTGACTTGTGGGTGCTTTTGTGGTGTCTCCCAGAATAAGGTCAGACACGGGCAGCTTGGCTCGGAACGAAGATCTGTATTTTCTGTGCACTTAACATCTCCCTCGACTCTGTAAGTGGAAGGCTGCAACTTTAACTGCCAGATAGCAGAAAAAGCATGCCAGCATCTCCCTCTTCTCTGAAACCTGCTGTCGGTATCAACTGCATTACACCCACAGATACAACAATTATGTAGAGAAAATAAACAGTTTGAGTGACACTGTGAGGAAGACAAAGCTCTCTGTCATCTAGGCTGCTGCAGCCTTTTCAGAAAACGTGTTCTGGACTTCTGCAAAGCAGGTCACCAGCTAATTCAAAGCAAAAACGGGCATTTGACAGCAATGTAAGCACAGAAGATGGATGGGCTTGAAAGATCTCGTTTTCTTTTTATTCCCCCAGACAGATGGAGTAAAGGGGTTCCTGTTGAGATGAGTGCTGCAGAGACAGATGCTCTGTCTACCTTGTTGTGTCATCCCTTGGTTCCTGCCACTTACTGCAGCTGTGTCACAGACATCAAAATTATCATGCTTTTGCTTTAGGGCTTACAAAACATTTATTCTGAGAGACCTTATTCCAAGAAAAAACCGAATCCCCATTTGCAGATTTATATTTCTGGCTCCTGAAGCTTGCTTTTGGCCTGGATTAATTTCTAGTCTGTGTTGTCCCATTAGTTGTTATTCTTTGTGCAGCAGAGTGGGAAAGAATGGGAAGGAGTCTTTGAATAACTTCCGAAGTTGGAGAAAGACAAGAGAAGGGAAATACGCTCTCTCTGCTGTTTCATTTTGTGTGACAGCAGTACTAAAATCAACATAGGGTGAGAAATGGATGTCCCACTTCTGGTTATTGATTTCCTCAGTAATGTTGTTCTATTTGTGCCCTTTCTCCATGGTTCTGTTTTGCGGTGTGTGTTTGAAAGGTTTCAACTCTTGTGACAAGGCAATGCATTATTTTACTGTTTTGCTGGCAAGCTTCCCTTCCCAACTTCTTTTCTGGGTTTTAGTCTCAAGTTAGATATTGCTGCTTCCAAATCTCAGCCTAGATTACCCAATGGTAATTGAATTAAAAATAACGGGATAAAATGAAAATTAGGCTCTCCTGTCTGATGACTTACTAGAGAAACTAAAAGCACATTTTGAGCTCTGTGTGGATTTTATGTTAGGAAAGGGACTGAACAGGTAAATTTTATTGTGATGCCATCAGGCTGGGTTGAAACTCTGTACTTTACTGATTGACAAGTGGAAGTCAACCCGTCTTCTTATCAGAAGCTATTGCATTGCTGTGGTTTCAGTGTTTTCAAAGCATTCAGAAATAGAACTGTTTGCCAGATCAGTATGTTAGATCTGGAATCACTGAACTTTCCCTCATAAGACTGTGTTGTCTTTGCAAGCTTATTGGTGGAATATTTTTTGCAAAGACTTGCATAATATATGAGGATTTATAGAGGTTTCAGTCTTTAGAACTGTTTTCTCCTAAGTGACTTCTGTTCTTTATATGAATTCTAAAGATTCAAGTGAGAGATTCCTAATAGAGGAGTAATGGCTACTGTAAATTTTTACTGTAATTACCTTTCTATATTCCATCCTATGGATAGATAACACCTCAATTAACACACCTGTGTTTTGGTTTTTTTGGGTTCTAAGCAGTCTGGTTTTGGCCATGACTTCACATGCAGCTTTTCCCAAAACTAATTTATGTTTTTTTCTGGTGTTGGGTTGTTGTTCAGCTTGTTTTGTTTTGAGCAGCATGAAAATCCCATCACAGACTTCAGACTGGAGAATCCAGACTGGTTTAGTTTGGGAGGGACCTCAAAGCCCATCTAGTTCCACCCTCTGCCAAGGGTCTGGACACCTTCCACTAGACCAGGGTGCCCAAAGCCCCATCCAGCCTGGCATTGAACCCTGCCAGGGATCCAGGGGCAGCCCCAGCTGCTCTGAACACCCTGTGCCAGGGCCTCCCACCCTCACTGTAAAAGTGTTGTCCTTACATACAATGTAAGCCTACTCTCAGTTTAAAAGCTCTGCCTCTTGTCCTGCCACTCCAAGTGCGGGTGAGAAGTCTCTGTGTTGTAAGAGCCCTTTTATATTGAAAGACCTCATTAAGATCTTCCTGAAGTCAGAGTATGCTTATTTGAAGTGTAGAAGCATTCATGGGGAAAAAACCTCCCACAAACTTTTAGTTTAGAAAGCAGGTACAGTCTGCCCTGCATGCTGGCATCCTGGTGGTGCTTCATACTGAACTGCTTAGTATGCCCCAAGGACATTGTAACTTATCAAAATATCATGTGAAAGAGAAGTGTATTAAATATATTTGCTTATTCTTTCAGTAAATGTACTTCTTTGAGTAGTGGCAACAATTCCTTAAAGTTAGGGTGTCAGTGGTTATGATTTCATTGGAGCAATAAACACTGCTGACTGAGAGGCTTTTCCAGCCAGGAACAAGACATGCTGCTGTCCATCCATTTTTTAGATGCAGAAAATCATGTTTCTACCTAGAAGAACTACACACACAAGAGCAAACACATGGAGTGTGTGTCCTTTACGAATAGGCACTGAAGTAGTACTTTCTTTATTGAAAATATAAACAAAGCTTAAGTGGGATGTCAGTTACCTTGTGGAATACCAGTTTTAGGCTTGTGAGCACTCAGGCATGGTAAGCCTTGCTGTCCTAGCCCCATCCACGTAAAGCATGGCTAAGCCCTGTAGGTGCTTAGTAAATCTATGCTGGATGGACTGTGTGTGGTAAACAGGTTACAGCAGTGGTTAAAGAGGTTACAGCAGTGGTTACCACTAATTCTCTGATGTGGGAAGTGAAGGAACCACTCGGCAGCACATCAACAGGGTAAAATGAAGAGGTGCTGTGCAGCTGTGGAACAGGTTGCAAGTTAACTGAGCAATAACTCCTGAGATTTCTTTAAGAAGAAAAGGAACCACTCAGCTTTGCTTAAGTAAGATTGAGCTAAATATGCTTCCAGTTTGGAAGGTATGTTTTCAGCACAAAGGATTAAGTGGACTTGGCAGTTGCTTTGAGCTTGACATTGATATTGTAATGAGCTTTAAATAGCTGATTCCCAACACCTCCTGCTCCCAGTGCCCATGAGGTCAGCCCCAGGGTCACACTGAATACCAGGGAGGTTGGCTTCCTCAGGCCAGAGAGACATGTCCCCAGGTGACACTCAATCTGCTGAAAATCTGTCAGTTCATCATGACTCACTGGAAGTGCTACTAGCTGAGGGGAGAGCATAGATCACACCATCACCATGTTAGAAGTCTCCTGTTCCCTTATGGCTGAGGCTTCTTTGCCTTGTGAAGATGTGGATCAGGTTAGCAGGCAAGATGACATAGCAGAAGAGGATGGTGAGAAGACCTGCTCCTGCTCCCTGTGAAAAGCAGGTGGCCAGACCACGCAGTCCTTGTGCCATTTCAGTGATCTCCCATTTCACTGCCTTTATGTAGCAGGATTATTCCTTAACAGCAAGTGCAACTTTCTCCTTACTCTGTTTGTACCGTTTCCTTCCAGAGCACCCAAAATAATTCTAATTTCCGCAGTAAGAATGGGGTGGGTTGCATTCTTTTTGTTTGAGACCAGCCAACTGACCACTTGAAAGTGCAGAAAAAGCAGTGGACTGGTACCTACAGAGTTTAATAAGGGATTAAAAAAAACAAAAAAAGGCCATCATGCTTGTCATACTTCAAGGACAGGTGAGACCTTGACGTTTCTCTGGTGAGATCGTTGTGTCTGACAGGTTTGCAGATTTTCATCAAGCAGGTGAGCAGAATCAACCAGAAAAGAGAAATACAATGAAAAACTTAACACTAAGTAAATGCAACCCCCTTCATGTTAGTGTAGAGAACAAACCTAGATGAAAATACCTGTTCTTAAAGAAGCTAAGCACAAACCAGGTATTTTTATTCTGAAAGAAATGCAAAGCAGTGCTAACATTCAGGAGCAGTAATTCTGGAACAGTAAATTCCAGAGCATCTCCAACATGGTAGTAAGAAGTAGCTCTGAGGGCCTGTGCTCCCAAGTTAAGGAACAGCAGTAGCAAGATGTAACAGCATATAGTGAAGCACAAGAGTACTACAAGAAAACAGCATCCCCTGGGATGACCTGTTTGTTACTGTGACCTTATTGCTCCTCAGTTGTCAGGGAATGGTTTGGTTTTCAAGTCTGAATTATCATGTTGGTTTGTATAGCTAAGTAACCACCTGGTTAGAATATTGTAACCCATTCATGATACAGGTGAGAGATGGGATTATGAAGTCCACTGGAACACTTCTACTGCTGCGGGTAGCTTTGAAATACGCGGCTCTCAAAATTTCCACATTTCAAGTGTTGTCAAGATTTTACATAATTTACACAGAGGAGACTGTATTTTATAGTGCTTACTGTAAAGGCAGCATTCTTTACAGTTCCTAATATAGTACAATAAAAAATAAGAAATGGTAGTAAATAGTTATTTTAAACCTAAACCCCATATTGCTGTGCTTCGTGTGTTTATGAGGTACCAATGGTGTGACTTTCATATTGAATCTTCCTTTTGTAGCTTGTTATGCTAATGTTTTTTTCAAAGGTTACTTTTAGTTTCCTAAAAAATGAGATATGACATAAAATAATATCCAAAGAGTACCCAACATATCTTTTTTTTCCACCAAGAACTTCTAGATGGTCAAACCCCTGATTTTTCATACAAAGGTGGGAAGTGACAGTTTCTCATTCAGTGTCTCTCTTCCTCCTGGTAGAATAGAATGAGAAGGCCAAATCTTATACGTTTGGGTTCTTTTTTTAAACAGTGTGGCCACATGTTCAGTGTTGGGGGAAAAAAAACCTCACTGTTAAGGTCACATATGTCAGTGATAAGTGATTTAGATACAGCTCTGCATTTCAGTTTTAAGGTGTAAACTCCCATGTGAATTTGTTCTGAGTTTGCCAAGGGGTCAGCAGAGACCTGTTTGGTTTATTTTTAAATTTGAGACAAATTTCTGGACCAGAAACTTAAGAAGAGAACCAGCAATTTGTCCCTTGATCAATGTAACTAATTTTCAAATCATATATTAGGATTCTTTCCCTTCTGTTGTTTTAATAAAGACAAACTCAACAGCTTGCAAAAGAGGAGTTTTCTGTCATGTAGTAAAACCAGCAGATCTTTCCAGCACACTTCTTATCTTTTTTTCCTCTGTGCTGAAGTGTTCTTTCAATGAAGGAAAATCCAGCCCAATGCGTATTAGAATTGTGAAGGGAAGGACTTTCAGGCCATGGTAAAAGAATTTGTCAGTTTGCCTCTGTGGAAGTGATCCAGGCCTGTATGAATTGTCTTGATCTGCTTCTCGTGTTGAGCTTGTGATTCAAAGATGAGAAGTTCCTCTTCAACACTGTCATGTCTTATTTTTGTCCTTCTTGTGTGTGAGATTATATATAAACAGCATTAATACAGCTCCGTGCTTGCAAAAGCTTTCTGTATCAGTCATCCACTCA
The DNA here is from genome assembly GCA_027925045.1 of Hypotaenidia okinawae. Classification (NCBI taxonomy): domain Eukaryota; kingdom Metazoa; phylum Chordata; class Aves; order Gruiformes; family Rallidae; genus Hypotaenidia; species Hypotaenidia okinawae. Next base: position 4,407,715 of record BSDF01000011.1, read on the forward strand.
AAGTTATAAATGAATTTAAAGATATTTGCAAATGTTTTACGCTTAACTGTTCCTGGTAATGGTAAAGCTTCATCTTTGTAGTATTTCTTTCCATTGTGCACGTTAGAAGCTAAATGTATCACTTGGACTTTATGATGTCTTAAGCTGTTCTACAAATAACTTTCACAAAGTTGTAAAAAAATGAGGTGAATTTTTGGCACTCATTACCTTCTGTTTAAACTTTATTTTTAAAATCTTTGTCTTTCTACTGGTGAACTGATTTTATTTTATTTTTAGATTTAAAACATTACTTTTAAGTAACATTGGTCAGCATTTTCCATTCTGCATTTTACAAAGGTGCTCATCAAACTAATGCAAATATGGATTCTGGGGGGATAATTAGGAACAAAATAGATTATATTATTATTAAACTGATTTTTTTTTTAGCCATTAGAATGGAATGTTTGGATTCATGTTAAGCTCAAATCTCAGCAAGAAATGATCAACTTGAGCATTTCTGAATTCCACCTGGAGAAGTGAAAATTAACTCAGAGTGCATTTACTGACACCTTATTACACCCACTGCTTGTTCTTTAGCTAAAACTGGGTACCAGTCCCAGCAGAAGAGATTGATAGGGTTTTTACAGGTGCACAATGGTTTCCTATCTTCATACACATACATTTTCCTAGAGTCAGTCTGCTTGAAGAATGAATTTTTTGGTACTGGTTCATGTTTAGGATAAGTAAGCTTTTAATGCTGTTACCTATCTATAGGTTCTGTTGGACTAATGATACTCGGATTTTCAGGCTGCTGCTGAGTGGCTTCACCCTTCACAGAAGCAAATGATTTAATGCAAGATAAGACGATGGCAGGGAATGAAGAATAAATCTCTCCTCCTATTAATTTGCACCAATGTGACACTGGGGCAGAATATTTCCTCCTAACGGGTTATCTACTTCTCAGGTCACCTCTTGTAAACAAGAAGAGGTTACAGCAGTGGCTCTGGCATTTTGGCATTTGTGGCAGAGTGCTGCCATGATACAGTAATGCTTGAACTGTTTGTCTGCATGAAACCTTCATAAATTTATGAGGTAATAGCTATACTGATATGTACTTTTTTAACCTGAGGGATTTTGTCTTTTCGATAAGGGCAAGCAAGGAATCTGTTTCTTCATTTTCCTGCTTCATCTTCTCAAACATCTTTGGCTATGTTTGTGCTTAGTAGTCTAAAAGGAGAGTTACATTTAGCTTTTGAAAATGCTTTGCACTGATAATAGTTATGCAAGCTCTTGTAGCCTTTCTTACTCTTCCAAGAGGGCTTCTACATGAATTCAGATCAGTCTGTGAAAGCGGTGTAGACGCTGTGACCTCTCTGGCCCTTGGCACACTGAGGCAAAAAGAGAGAAATTTCTATTTTGATGACTTCTACTTAACGATTTCAGCAATGTGCCAGAATTTCAAGGAAATACAACTGGCACTTCATACCAAAACCAAAGCAGGTGCCAAAACCTGTGGACTTACTTTTCTGAGTTCATTTAGCTTGAACAGACTGTAATTGCTCAGTGAGTGCCTACTGCTTAAGTTTCTCAGGAGGTATTTGTTTGCAAGTCAGCATTATAGGGCTTATCGGCTTTGTAAGCTGCGTATCTTCTATGGCTGCTAAAAGCTTTGAGAGGCATCTGAAAGCTCTCAGCGGCTTGTACAGCTCCAGCTATTCTTGTAACTCTGGGCTGGATGAGCTGCACGTTACATGCTGGTCTCCTGACTGTTCAGGTGCTGGTGCAGGAGGACTTCTGGCAGCGCTCTGTTTCTTACTCTGATTCTTGCGTGCTCAACCCGGATGAGCCCTGCTCGTGTTTCCAGTATGAAAATAATCTCACTTTGCATGTTCTGGTGTACAGGTGTATTATGTATGTATGTACATGTGGTGCTGATTCTGTAGTTGGGATCAGAGTGTAACAGTTTGATTATGTAAGCTACAGGAACTTCCTACCTAACAAATGTTCTCCAGAATGAGTTGGCAGGGATTAGTAGCCCTTCTTAGATGAGGGGTGCATTCTTAAAGGTGCCTTTGTGGTTTGGTCAAACATTTGGGATGTTCTTAGTATAGTTTGTATGTTTTCATTGTGAGAATTACAGAAAAACCATGGTGGCAAATGAATTCAGGCTGTGAGAACAGTCTGAGCACAAAAGTACACAAATTCAATATTTAAATCTCTGTTCTCTTGGTTTAGGACATCTAACATAGTATGTAATTAAATGATAATTTTACTAAGGTTGAAAGGACTTTTGCAACTTGGGGTTCCACAGTTCTGTCTACTTAAAAAGCAGATTACTTGGACTGTGTCATTCTTCTGAAAAGAAAATCTTTTACAGAACCTTAAAAAGTTTAAGACGTTTAGTTTTGAAACCTTTTCTTGCAGCAGAAAATCCATTCTTGTATTATGTAACTGCTTGTTGTGACAGATATATTTATTTGAATTTAGAGAAATAAAGTTCCTTGAGAAGAACGACTTGATACTAACCAAGCTGTTTTATGGACGCTGGACAGTCTCACTGATAAAGAAATGTGTGTGTATTAGAGAGACTACAAAATAGATTCAGTTTGTTCCAGTTCTGTGCCTTTATAGTTATTCTGGCTTGAAAATTGAAGATAAGGAAGATATTGTAGGGTCAGATTTTGGGGCCTGCCCCTTGATGGGTTCAAATGGATACATCTTGAGAAATCAGTGGAGCAAGACTGTTTTGTCTTGCTTATGCACCTGAGTTTATGGCAGGGGAAACAAAAGTCCCTCCATGCCCTATTTTCCTGTAACATGTATTGGCTCTGTTCCTAATTGGCACAGGGCGCAGGGGAGATGACCGCTACCCGGCTTTCTGTGTGTCTTCAAACTGCAGCAAAGAAGTTGCTGTTGAAGTTACCTGTCAGTGGATGCCTCCTCATACCACTGACTTTGGGGTATCACTCATGATGTGAGGGACACTCAGCAAAGCACTTCATGGTTTTGATGTTTGTGTGTGTACGTTAGCTTATTGTAAAGGTAGGCAGCGCTGTATTATGGGCATTTGTAATCGTCTTTAAAAGCTGGAGACATAATGGCTGTCTTGCACTTACCAGTTACCTTTGGGGGCAGTAACTTGGCACCTTCATAAAATATTACTGCTCAGTCGCTGTCTATATGTCTAAAAAATGTGCTGCAGTGCTATGTTTTAGATACTGCTGCAGTAGCACAAAAGAATCTCTGGCGTGGAGTTTGTTACCTTTGTGTAGCTGAGGTAGAATTTCCTTTACATGTGCAGGTTTTGAAGCATGTTGTTTAGGAGAGATGCCTGTGAAATACTGAGGTACGGTGGCCACTCGCATGTTAATGCAGAGCCAGGAGGTGATTTTTCATAAGGTCACTGGCTTACGTGGTGCCAACCCAGGATTTTCTGTCATAATTCGTAGCTCTTATGCCTTTTTTTTTTGTCTCTGTTTGCAGAGAATCAGCAGAAGCAAAATTGTTTGGAAGTTGAGAAATGGAAGATCAGATCTAAAGGTCACCTCTGAAACTGTAACAGATACAATCATATTGATTTAATCAAACCCACTTTTTTAGTTCAGGCTTTTGGTAACCAGTTTTTCCTTAAAAAAACCTAATTTCTTCTAAGTGTTCTAAATGTGAGCTGTTTTATTCTTAAATTTGAAACCACACTGCTAAATTCATGGTACTGGAAGTAAAAGTGGCCTCCATTTTCTGTTACTCTTTGCCAAATTCTTTGCTTCCCAGTTCTGTCATTATTATTTCTCCTACGTAATTTTTTGGAAGAGATTGTAGGTTTTAAAATGCTGCTGAAAACTGCTGTCTGACTTTGTACAGAGAAAAATCCCAGTAAAAAGTTGAACTTATTTTATGGCTCAAGAAACAAGCAGTGTTTGTGCCATCCCTCAAGCCACAGGAACCCCCCTACCAGCCTTCTGTCATCTCTGTTTTTCTTTATTCATTCCTTGAAATGATGCTCTCCTCTAACCTTCTGTATATGCCTTGATACAGCCGTTTGTCGCATCATATAGGCTGTGATTGTATCTATACCTCCCGGAGACCTCTTTAAAAAAGAGTAACAATCCAAAAACCTGATGCTGTTGTTAAGGATTTCCTACAAACTACTTGGACAAGAAACAATATCTGTTACAGAAGTTACCTAAACCAGTAACTTGAATTTATGTACAGGAAAACGTGTATATATCTGGCTAACAAAGGTGATTTCTATAATATAATGTGTAGGTGTAACATGCAGTCGCTCTGAGCTTCACAGAGAATTTAGAGCAGTGGCAAAAGTGACTTTCCAAAGATATGGAATGGTTGTAATGTCCATTTCCTGCCTGGGAACCAAACTTCTGTGATTTTGTTCCCATGATTTCTAAAAATCTACCCCAGGTAGACTTTTGGCTTTTTGACTTGATCACATAGGCAGTAGTTATTGTTTTATTACCATCCCAATTGACAGGGTTTTTTTTTTCCTCTGTAAATATCAATAAAACAATTTCAGAGTTATTCAGGATGGAAAGTATTGTAAAGGTAAGGAAGCTACCTTAGCTCTTAAATTCAGCCCCCTCGGGTTCAGAATCGCTCCTAGCACACTTTTATGTTCTTGAAAATGGCAATTAGATTAAAAAGTATAAATATTTGAGTACGAACAACGTTTGCTTTGAAGTGACATTTACCTTTCTCTTGTGTGGGATCTGCTCTTCCCCGCCCCCCTCTTTACTCCAAGCCCTCATTGTTCACATGTATGGGCACAGTTGCGTTTTTGGCTGGCTGTGCTTAGTGCACTATGTACTTTTGCAGGTCACAGTGCCATTTGGACTTGGAATAATTGTGTAATGTATTTATGGGTTACTTTTTGTCTGCTCTAAATAAGCTCCATAGTATGCTGCACAATATGTGCAAATCCCTGCTAAATCAGAGTTACTTTTCAGCAAACACCAGTTAGAAACGAGCGGTAACTTTGGCTGGGTACCGCTGGAGTGAATGGAACTTCTTACAGATGCACAGAAATGCATTGCTGAGCAAACTCCTTTGATTAACAGAATATACTGTAATTTTAGAAATTGGGTTGGAGTGTGAGTAGCAATGAGAGACTTGTAAGTATATTTCAGGATACACCTGTATTTGTAATGCATAAAAATCAGTGTGGAATACTTGGAGAACACCAGAAGAGGTGTGCTCAAAGATTGTGTTTGAGTTCTGCTGTTCAGAAGGCAGATTGGCTATAACATTCTGGCTTTATAAGAATATGAAACCCAGCAGTTTATTACTGTTTCAGTGCTTTCTTGCTCAAGTTCTTGTTTGGACGTGAAATACAAATAAAAGTTCATAATTTAAAAATACGTATTTAGAGTCCTAACAAATAAATCTTTATCATATTTATAATTTTGTTGTAAGAAATGAGTCATCTCACTAACAGCAATTCCTTCTCAGTACCTCAGAATAATACTTCACGGATGTTGCACATACTACTTTCTTGGGAAGGGAGAAGTTTGTTTGTTTTTGAATCACTGACATGCCTCAGATGTACTTTTTAGCAGGTCGTATACTGCTATATTTTGTGTCTGTAATATTTTAAAGTGTTTTCAAATCCAAGATTTTAAGAAATTATTTTAATAGCTGAGTGAAGCTATCTGTAGTATTTATTATTTTTTGGAGTCTCTTTTTACCCTCACAAAGCCAAGAACCCTGGACTGTTTGTTCTTCACTGTTATGTGGAGGGCCTGTACACATGAAATACTACCTTAAATTCTCATCCATCAAGAACCCCTTAACTCATAGAATTTGATCTTTTAATGTAAAAGCCCAATAATCTTTGGGTTTTTTTCGAATACAACAGACTGCATTGCAAGTATTTATTAGGCCTGTAGGAGAAAATGTTAGGCTTTGTAGATACAAGATCTGTAATGTAAAGGAACTGGCAGCTAATTTCATGACTTCTTCATACATCCATTAAAATACAGTAACTTTTACTGAGATGATTTGAGGATAATTAAAAGAACCTGCACTAGATGTTTTCTCTTTTGGATATTTTATATTTCTTTTTTCTAATTACAATTCTGTCTTTTATTGATGGCATAGGATGTTTATCTGGGAGAAATTAATGGGTTTTGATAGCATAGTGTTTAATGTTAAGAGTATGGTGTGATTGCTCTGTAGAACTGAACTTCTGGGCTTGTGCAGATGCACCCCTCAGTTTGTTGTTTGGGTGCACTCTGATGCAATGAGAAATGAGGAGTAAATGATGGGTTTTCAGAACAGACATACAGCCAACATAGACTTTGTGTGTGTGCATATATTCAGCCCTGTATTTGCTTTCCCATAAAAACACTGGTCTGTGTTTGGTTGGGGTTTTTTTAGTATAGATTACTGCTACTTTGCTCACTTATTTTTCTGTTGATGTATCTTAAAATTGAAGCTATTAGGAATTTTCTTTCCCTTTTTTCTTTATCTCCTCCGAGCTTTAAGTTGAGAATGATAGTTTGATATGTTTGGATTCATGGAGAAAAAACCTGACTGTAATACTTCAATTCAGGCAGGTTTTACAGAAACAGAGGGCTAGGCTTACAGATGGTGTCAGAACCTCTGAAGAGAAGCTGGGAAACAGGGCAGATGACTTGCTTGTGTCCCCTCTTTTGAAATATTTTAGTGGCTGAGGGATTTGGAATCAGGAAGGCTGGCATTTAGTTTTATCTTTTGTTTGATCATGTTTAATCCACTACATCTCATTTTCCTGTACATTTCCGTAACATAACTTGCATGGCATTCTGGGTTTGGTGTCCAGGCTTTCTTTGCTACCAGTCTGGCATTTCATGTAAAATACTTAGAAATAAAAAAAGAATTGGAGGCAGTGGTTGGAACTCTGACAGCTTCCTGTCTTTTCAGCAGCGTTTCCTAACAGTGGTTTTTAGAAGTCATTATTTCTGGTGTAAGTGCTTCTTACTTCAGTGGATCTTGTTTTGCTTAATTTTCCACATGCTTACATTGGTTTTGTGAGTAAAGAGCCGTCTTCTGGCTCAGCAGCCTGAGGTGTGCACAAAGCCCTGGCTTTACTTTGAGTAGGCATGGTGCATTAAGAAATTAGGAACGCAGGAACTGACAGGACAAACGGGTCCTGCGGTCACCTCTCTGTGCTGTCGTCTGCTGCAGGCTCGTGAATCCTGCAGGAGACAGCTTAGATTGTCCAGAATGGAAAACTGCAGGAACGTCACGTTATTTTTTCAGGGCTTCTCAATAAAAGACAGCAATTACCTACTCGGGTTCCCTCCTCCCTGTCTCGTGCTGCCCTGTGCTGTGTGGTTTGCATTCAAGTGTGCAGTGCTCCTCTTGCCCTTCTTCCTCCAGCCAGCGTGGAGACGTCAGGAAAGGGGTGAGCTATAGGGGGTGGAGAGAAAGCGCTCCCCTCACAGCAAAGGTGTGTCTCTTCTTAACACATGGTCAGACCACTCTGGAGTTAGTCTTAGGTAAGTACATCGTGTGGGCATTCGTGCCTCCTTGCTGTAATGGGTAGCTCTGTCTCACTTGCATAATTTATCTTGTGGTTCAGTAATACAGCCCCAGTGGTTGGAGAATTTCAGGTACGGGAGACTAATGCTTTTTGTGGTAACCTTCTTGCTGTGCTTTGCTATCCATCAGGGTGATTTTGTGCTGGCTAAACAGTATTTTGTGTTCTGAGGGAGGGTACGCGTGTGCTGTGTATAATGAGGAGCGACTGGACTTGCTTTTAAGTCATAAGGCAGATGTGGGGGCTTCTGAGAGAGAGAATGTCCATTAATAGTTTGCACAGCCAGAAGGCAAATGGTAATTGCTTTGAAAACTTCCCCTGTGCTTTAATTTTAGAAGGTATGATAATTGAAATGATTCATTTTAATAGAACCACGTATGTAAAAGAAAAACTAAACTCTTATTATTTTTGCAGGATTTATTACCTAGTGATGATGATGTACCTGAAATGCAAAGGGACTGCTTATATTCTCATTGAGAGTTGTCATATAACATGCTTTTCAGCTCATTACAAATGCAGTGTTTTGGGGTGAATTTCATAAATAACAGTAAATGTTCAATATTACTTGAAATAGAAGGAAAATATTTGGAAAGAAAAAAAAGCAGCTTGCTCATGTACGTTATCAAATAATGATTGCACTTTGCATAGGTTTCTATATTGAAAATTTTCATCCTTTCTGGTTGAATGTAATCTTTTAAAAATGCATTCAGGACCAGATTTTGCCTTGTCAGAATTTCACATGTGCTGGTGTTTCATTCTTTTCTTACTTTTGAACCCAATTAATACCTATGAATTTTGCTTGTTTTTAACTTGAGCTTAGACACCAATAAGCATAATATTCAAATATTTATTTTGGAGGTTGTAATGTTTGTTTCTTAACTAACTAAACCTGTTCAATGAGTAAAACAAGACTAAATATTTTAGTAAAACATGGAATGAAGTGCTATTCCTGCTCCTTACTGAAAGCAGGGACAGAAGAAAATAGATGACAGAATTATTTTTTATAATACACAGCAGCATTTTTAAAGTTTCCTTGTTTTCTGTTGTCCAATTTTGCTTATACTTGAATTTTGAATAGATTCCCAGTGCAGTTTTAGTTGCAACTCAAATGGTACTGAATGTCTGAATAGGGTGAGAGGTCTGGATTTGCAAATGCTTACATGAAATGTATACATTCTCTGAAAGGAATTAGCTGAAAAGAGGTTTATTTTTTTAAGGATTCAAGTTATGTGTGAAATATTGGCAGACAATCTGCCATTTGCCAGTTTAGCTAGAAATGTATCTAAGAGCAAAGCTGCTTTCCATCCATTCTGAGAGACAATCCATAGTTTTCGAACTGTTCCTGTGTGGGCAAATCTGAAACTCAGCTCTGCCTGAAAACGCCCCAAGTTGGGAAGCGTGGTTATGTAACCAGCATTGCGTAATGATGCATTTAACGGTTCTGCCAGGAGTTTACTTTTATCACTGCTTCTTTAGGAGAAGAGGTTGTGGGGCTGTGGCTAATTATCCTCCTTCTTTAAGGTTATCAGGTGTCCTAATTTTCAAGGAGTGTCCTTGCTAACAGGGACAACCCTAGAGTCTTGGAGGCTTTCTTGAAAATGGGGCGATGTTCTCATTTCGGAAATCTCCCATGTCAACCGGGTACCCGAGCAACTCCAGAGCCTCACGTGGACTCTGAGGACACCGCATCTGTGTAGGGTAGTACCAGCACCAGGTCCCTCTCATCAGAAAAAGATGTGGAATACAGAGCTGCTTCAGCAGCCAGCTATCCCATTTCTTCCTAGCCTTAGATGCAAAGGAAATAAATCGTGTTTTCTGTTTGTTTGCATGTTTGGTTTTTTCCTTTCCATAACTTGGATGTTTGTTTGGTTTTTTCCTTCCCATAACTTCCCTGTAGCTACGAAGCTAATAAGTAGTCATGAGCATGGGTCAGACAAATCGGGTTCATTGTCCCTTTCCACTTGAATGGAAAGACCAGGCAGCAAATGTTGGAGCATTAGAAGGAATTTCCACAGAGTTTGCAGCTAAATTTAAAGGAGGAACAGCTCACTGCACTCTCTGTTCCCAGACAGTTGTCAAAAGAAAAAAGTGGGTTTAAGAAGCATTCAGATTTGTTTGACTACTTTGTTATCTCTGTACTCAAACTCAGAATACTTTATATGTGCTTTAAAATAAAGGAGTCCTGGGATTATATAAGAGGTTACCCAAGTACAAGAGAGAGAAATCTGTGCCCTCTGGAGGAAAGATTGAAACTTGAATTTACTCTGTATTTTAAGCGTGTGCTAAGACTTCTCTGACTGCATATATGTCCAAAGGTTCCCTCTGAGGATGAGGTTGGTGGGATACCTCAGCTCTGCCCACCTAGAACAGGTATGCATGTGAGGGCTGCGCTGGATTTCACTGAACTTTGTATACTTGAGAAAATCCCATGTAATTCTGTGCTTTATTTGCTTTAAAACTTTCTAGTATTCCCAGCACAGAGATACTAATAAATTAGAAGTCTTAGGAAACTGTTAAAATGTTGAACAACTCCTCTCTCCTCAAAATTCTGTGGAGCGATTGCTCCGTAGTCTTTATAGCATCTAGGACTTGTGCATATTGGGTTCCACGGTTGCCTAGGAAGGCAACTCTCGTAGATGTAAATGGCTTGGTGTAGGGTATTTAAATACCCAGTCGTTGCATTCGGCCTCGTAATCTAATGTGTAAACTAAATAGGAAACTTCATGCATTTTTCATGTGTGATGGTGTGTCAGGACACCCAGGAAAACTTTCCTTTATTGGCTTTGGGGTTCTAAAGTGTATCACAAAGGTAAGGATGCTGTTTGTATTACAGAGACAACTGTTTGTTAAGAATAAACAACTATAGTTACTGTAGCTTTATTTTGTAGCAGTATAAATACTTGGTGTCAATTTATCAACAGCTGAATGAGTTTCAAAGAACGTAGTTTTTTGTTTACAACAGCCAGCTCCTACCTGGGTAAGTGACAGTTCTAGGATTTCATTGCTTCCCCTCCTGTCATTTTGCAGTATGAAATTTCATGCATCTGCCATCTCAGTTTCTTCCCTTTGTTGGAAAGATTTCGTGTACTCCCACTTCTTGTAATTAGAATAATGATGCAAAATTTTCTCAAGGTTAAGAAAGCTGCTGGAACCACAAAATAGAACATGAGCAAGCTGTAATTGCCTAGTTCCTTAAGTGAAGATATGAAACTCCCAAAGAATTATGAGTCTTTTGTGGGGAAGGTATACTGCTAGTATCAGGGGAAATGTCAGTTCTTAACAGTTGCTGATAATTAAGGGCTGAGATTTTGGCTGAGGTGAAGGAATGATTTGGCTTAAGTGTCGGAGCTGATGTGCACCAGTAAAAGCATCTGCAGAACAATTTGTAAGCTATTTAATGTTGTAAAAATAACTGAAAAGAGTGTTTGCATTTTCTTTATTAATTAAACACGGAATGTTTCAATGATAATGCATCATGCGGATTAAGTCCTACAGTTCCCATCGCTGCTAATGGGATTTGTAAGTGTTGCAAAATCCATATGCATCATAACAGAAAACTTGTTTCAGAGTGCATTAGAAAGCTGTTCAGTCATTAGTGCTGAAACTCTGTTTAGACAACTTTGTTTCCTCAATCCAATCTTAATTGGATTTGCCTTTAAAAAGACTGCTGCTACAAACCGCACTACCCGAAGCTTTCACCTGAATATACCTGTGTACTGGGTCAGCAGGCTGTACACTTTAAAAAGCTGGAAGCATTCCTGAATCACCCTCTGCACAGACTGCTGCGTTCTCTGGAACTAATGTCTTTCTCGTGTCTGCTGGTTTAGCTCTTTTAAAGCTCTCTAGGCAAGCTGTAAATGATGTTCCTATGTTGACAACACAGCCATGCTACTCTGTGCCTGGCAAGTTTTGGCAATTTATAGGTACCCAAGAAGAAGTGAGGATGTTTGTTTGCAACGTAAGATGGCATGGAAAAGCCGTGCTGCAGAGCACCGTCAATAGCTTTCCTTTCATCTGAACTCCACGGTGAAGGCCTGCGCCGCCTGATCTTCTCTACTGGGCCGCAGTTATTTGGAAAAGGTTGATGGGTGCTCTCTTGAGACGCTTTTATGACCACTTCATTCCCCGTTTTTTTCTGCTTGCCTGTCTGCCTTGACGTATGGTATGACAGCAGTGCCTCTGCTGGTGCCACTGACAGAGCCCCGTCTTCCCTTTTCCACAAACTATCTCTCCTGGATGCTACAGACTTTCCTCATTCCTGCTGCCCAGCTGCTCAGTACGAGATCTGTAAGACATGAAGAGCTAAATTAACAACCTTTCCTGTGCTAAGAGATACCTGTGCTTCTTTCCTGTGCTGCCAAATGCCTTTGTGTTGCTTTTTCTAGATGTGTACTTTGTTTATTTTGGCTGACTTCATGCACAAGTCCTCCCTTTGTTAATACTGTGGCTCTGCTGAAGTCCTAAATGAGTTGGTGCTTTGTTTTTCCACAGCTTCACATGATACCTACCTAGCTTGTAGTGCATATTCAGACCTGTTCCCAGCAGTGCCCTTCTGCATAAATGTCAGTCTTTGGAAAATCAGTTGAGTTTATAATCTTTGCTTTTGTTTGTCTTTATATGGCTTCACCAAAGCCTCATTTTTTGAATTGTTTTTTATGAAAGGAAGGTATAGGTGATTAAATAATTGTCTTGCTTTGACCATAATGGTTCATGTTCAGTCTTAGGCATCCTTTTGTATACATACCATAAAACTTCCAGTATAGCAGAAATCAGTATTGCTCTTTTTGGGAATTATGCAACCTCCTAAATCTAGTAAACACATTTACACCCATCCCACCCCCAACCCCACACATGCCCCTGACAACCAAAATTAATTATTTTTAGCAGGCTGCCTTGATAGTGTTATGAGTAGAGATTTGTAAATGTATTGAACCTCTTCATTGGTGGGAGTTAAGTCTCTTAATTCTGATACTTTTGTGGACTGAAAGAAAACAATTTTTAAAAGAATGTCTCTTTTGTGGCTAATCCGATATGTAAGAAAAGTAGTTAGTCTTTATTTGCAACATTTGACCTCGAGGTTCAAATTTGTTAATGAAAATACTCTCTGGGTTTAGTTTTTGGACTAATATGTGTAATTATATGTAAAAGGTGTTGGTTTTTCTCCCCCAGTGCCAATTATGACAATATCTCCTTAATTTTGAAAATGAAATTCTATTCCAGATTACCTTGGCAAATTACATCCACACTCTCTTACTTTCAGCGGTGGTGTAGAAATGATGGCATTGTATTAGGTTATGAAAGCAATTTGGTGTGGCAGGTGGAACTGAAATGCTGTGTCTGTGATGCTTGAGCCAAAATGTGGTCAGTAAACTTTTTAATCACTGTCAGATCCACTCTCTTTAACTTCCTCCCTCTCTTTAAACTTGTGAAAATGCATCTGGAGTGCTGTGACTAGTCTCGATCTCCCCAGCACAGGACAGGTGCTGACAACTGGAGGAAGTCCAGTGAAGGGCCACCGAGGCAGGGAGCATGTGGCATACAAGGAGAGGCTGAGTGAGCTGAGGTTGTCTGGTCCGGAGAAGAAATTACTTCTGTGGATTTAGTTTTATTGCTTTCCTCAGTTACCCAGCAGAGATTATGAAAGAAGGCAGAGCCGTGCTCGTCTCTGAGGTACACAGCAAAAGGATATGAGGTAATAGATAGAAGTCACGTTAAGGAAAAATCAGGTTAAATATAAAGAAGTTTGTCACCAAATTTCTGGTGTTCCAATATGGGAACAGTGGCCTAGACAAGTGCGGGAATCTCCATCCTTGGGGATATTCAGAGCTCAGCTGGGCATGACCCTGAGCAAGCTGTTCCACATTTGAAGTTTCCAATGACTTGGACTAGATGACCTTCAAAGGTCCTTTCCAACCTAAATTACCCTATACTTTTGTTAAGTAGGTAAAAATAAAATAAAATAAAAAACAAAAGTGAGGGAAGATGATGTTTGATTTGAAGATAATTTTCAAATTAGAAATCACTGAAGTCTGAGCCTGTGTTTCATGTGAGTCACGTACAACTCGGTCTGATGGGACTCTGATGTGCTGTGGAGCCAGTGGGTCCTCTGGCAATCTTGGAACACTGATGTGAAATGGCAGTTCATGCTTAACAGTTATTATGGGAGGTTATGCTTTCAGTGTGGCCAACTTGCCATCCTTTTAGATGGTTTTATATTTTTACGTGACAGATTAGTGATTTTTCTGCAGTTCTCTTTAATTGATTCCAGCAAGTGGAATTCATACGGGTAGGAGGGGAAGGTGCAGAAACACAAGAGGAGTGAAACCAGCACAACCTTGTCCCGTGCAGGGAATTAAAAAACATTACAGGTGGAGTCCCTGAGTTCTTCCATTTTAGAAATTAGTATCAAATTCCTTGTAACAGTGGTCAGTGATCTGCCCCAAATTTCTAGATGAGTTTTCCATTTACTCTGTGAAGTTATATAAAAGTTAAGGTAATAAGGAAAAAATCTTGACTTTCATGTCCATCTTGCTATGCAAGAAGTTTGATGCTTGTTTCTGCAGGGTTATTTCAGTGCTTTGAATGAATGTTTCTGCTGTTAAAGCACCCTTCCTGGAAGTGTCACCTTCCATTAGGTGAATTATGCTGCAGTGGGATTAATGAGGGATGCACAATAAAATAGTAACCAATACATCCTGGCCTGCATCCAAGGGAGAACTGTGGCAAAAGAAGAAAATGAGCTGTGATAAAGCTTACACTCAATTCACATATGAAGGCGGCACTTCTAAAATGCAGGGTGGGCTGACTGGGATTACAGGGATAAAAAGTAGTAGGTAACTACTGCTCCCTCCCTTACTAAAAGGAGAATGGCTAGGGGAAGTCTTGCTGTAGTTCGGTGGCCTTACAGCAGTCTCACTACATCTCTCTGAGGCCATAGGGGGTAGGACTGACAGGGTAGAGATAGCCAGCGTATGTCAGGGAGGGACCAGAGTGTCGGTGAGCTCTGAAGCTAGAGGTCTGACAGGCAGGAGACTTCTGCCCTAATCTCAAGGGGAGGGGGGGAAAGAGGGATTAAAATAAATCACTGTTTACAGAGGAAGCTTGCTGCCAGAGTGAGATATTCATTCAGGCAGGAGGCTTCTAAGATTTTTAGGATATAATTGTTAAAAGGAGTTTTAGCTGGATAAAGCCTGAATATTTGAACTGCATTCAAGAAATTGCTGACCTATCTTCCTGTGAAGTGTCTATGGTGCTGTGTTGGGGTTAGTTTTTCTCTGTCAAGATATATATTATTTTTAAACAAGTCTTTCAGTACAACTCACGATTACTGTTGTCATGTTTGCAAATGCACCTTACGTAATGGCCCTTCCCTCTATTAAACTTGAAGAGCTTAAAATATTGCTATTCCTGCTAGATAGGTCATTTGATTTCTGAAATTTTGACCCTGATTTGAAGGGCTAATTTTGTAGTGCCCCTTTTCAAAGTTTTATTCCGGTAATGGATTTGCAGGTACAGAGTTTGACTTGTAGTTCTTATGCCTAATGCAGAAGCTAAGATGTTACAGACTACTTGTTTAGAAATTGAAGTTTTCTTGATGCAAAGTTTCTGGTTAATGCACTGCTAAATAAGTGATCTCTTGTCTAAAATTGACCTAGAAGGGTAATTCTGGGAGAGAATTTTAAACAATTAAGAGTCGCAGCCCTTGTAAGATGGAGACATAGCTCTGAGGTGATAATCCAAAAGGGAAATCAATGTAATTTAAATAAGAATCTGAGGATAAGGCACAGAACGTTGTGAACATCAGTGATGGTAAGTGAATTATTTAGGATGGCATGGAAAATAAAAAGATTATAGAGATAAGAAGTAGAACTAGAGTTTGAAATGTGTCTGTATCAGCAAGTGGCTTGGTGCATTAGAAGCAGATCAATAGCTTGATGCACTCAGTGGTGAGGCCCCTGTATCTGTGCAGGTTTTACACTGGACTAGGTTTAGTCCGAGCCTTTGGACTGAAAGTACTCACTCCGTGTGACTGGAAGCTTTCCAAAGACCTGTGATTGCTTCAGATCTCAGCATGTTGAATGCTTTTGGTGTGAACCTGCAGTAGGGCTTCAGCTTTGTTTCCTCCTGAAGAAATTTAGTTCACAAGCACCAAAGCTGTTCCGCAAACTGAACTCGCACCCAATAAAAAGGGATGGTTGTAGGAGTCACTTGAAAACTGCAGTGCTGCTCCAAACCAGAATGTGAATGTAGGGCACAGCAATGTCATCTGGCGGTGGAGCCTGTTGTAAAAATACATCATCTTATCTTCTGCCAGGGAAGCATAGGTCCTTCTCTCTGAAAGTAGAATTTATCAAAATGAACTATATTGGGTTAAATCCATTTTCTTTGAAGTTGATGGTAAAGCTTCAACTGATGTAAATGGGAGTGGAATTAGGCCAACACTGATCACTTAAGGGAAATCAAAATCTAGGCTAGAGAAAAGGCAAAGATCAACTCTGCACAGCTACAGAAATAGTTTGTGTGTTATTCCACTGGCAAGTCCTGTGCACTTTAACATGAGTCGGAGGGCTCGTTTCTAGGGCAAATGTCATGGAAAGCTTTGTACCGTGTTTTAACCCCAGGTTAGTGGCTATCACTGGTAGGAGGCAGCTGTCGTGCAATTGTAGCTGCAGTGCAGCATTTCTGCCTGTTGACTGCCTGCAGACATTGTTTGGCAAAATTTTGCCTGTAATGGTCTGTTTTGATAAGCCCCTTTTTACCACTAAAACTTTACTCTTTGTGTGACTATTATTCAGACTTTTGTGAGACTTGTGAATTGGAAGGAAACACTAAACTTAAGTGAAAGTGGACTGAAAGACTTCAGAAGATGGATACGTCAGCAATATTTCTCTATTTTGACTGTGCCTTCTGTGCTAAGTGTTCCCATCCCTGCAGGAGGATGGCCCCTGGAATCTGCATGTCTGTACTGCAAATAGCGATGCCAGCACAAAAAAATCTGTGTTTTGCCAGTCAGGTCTCTGGTGCTGAGGACTTTAACTCCTTTTCAGTCACTGATTTCCTCCTTACTTGCTTTTCTTATGTTGTGTTTGGACAGAGTCTTCCTGATCTGTTCTGGAGCAGCAGAGATGCATTTAGAAAATAGGCTGTTCAAGAGGTTTGCTCTATTTGTGGCCTGGGATTTCATCCTGGTGCATGAAATGTCTTATGCAATAGAAATATGGCTCTGGTTATAATGTGACTCTGGGGGGTGGGGAAATCTGTCAAAAGGAATGACAAATCCACCAGTGTTTCTTGTGCAATTAAAATGGCAGCTTATCTTTGCGTGATTCGTGTTTGTTTCTTTCAAACTGGTGAGCTATTCTGGAAAGCAAGAGCTCACATCTTTAGGTCCCCTGGCTTCTGTGCATCTCTGATTTGGGTGCTGTGTTATACTGATACACCCCTGGGGATGTTGTAATCATAAGAGAATAAGAGCCTCGCAATTCCGGCATGGCTTCCTGTCCCCTCTGCACTGCATCCTCCGTTCTATTAATCTGACCGTTGCCTGTTTAAGCATCGTGCTGCGTCTTGAGCGGCAGTGGGGTAAACAGATTCAGCGAATAAGCTGTCGTTCCTGTGTGCTCATGAGTGGCAGATGGGGTCAACCAGAGAAAAAGATAAACAGGAGCATGTACACAGATTTTCTTGTGTCCTTGCCTTTTGACTGTGGTATAAATGAAGAGCATGAGTACACAGAGTGCTACAAGACAGTCTGTTAAAATGAGGTGTACGTGCTCTTGGCAGTCATCGGAAGGCTCTGGGGAACTGCAGCTTGAGAAATGGTTAAATAAGTTTAGATGATAGTTGTACACTTTTACTATTTGTCTGATTTCTTGAAGGTCACTTGAGTTTCCAGAAATGGAAATGGGTCTGTTCTACTCGTCGTATTTCACCAGGTGCTGACTCCCAAGTGCTGAAAATCATTTTTGACAATGGGAACATAGCTGTTATTTGAAATGGTTATGCTAGAACTTGGTAAGTTTTGTTCTTGCAAGAAGTCACAAAAAGCAAGCTAAACATCAGGTTAATAAGGAACACATCTGAGGAAACATTTTCTGTTCATTTTCAAAGGTGGCAAAACAATAGACACACAAATGTGTGAATACAGCTATGTGTATTTAAAATGCTTGCCTAAAAAAGCCCTACATTGATCTCCATAGATAGCACCAGGTTTAAATAGTCTGTAGAGGTGGTGTCTTGTTAATCTACAACCTAGCTGAGGTCCTCACTGAAATCAAGAGTGGACTGGACACGCGTTAGGTGATAGTTTGTGCATTAGGTGCACGCAAATCAGAGCAATGGGTTATTTTTTGATGAGTTTTTCTTGATTTTCTGAGATAAGACTATGTTTTTATTCTTAGGGGTTGTATTTGAACATACAAAGATTGGTGTTGGTGAATAGACAACAGTTTTCTTTTTTATTCTGGAGATTGTGCTGGGGAGTATTATGCCTGCAAGATTTCTGATTTTAAAAAACTGAATCAGAGATTGCTTAAAATGATCAGAACTGTAGTATGACGTGTGAATTATTTCAGATGGGTCCGCAACACACAACTAAGAAAAACAAATCTGTTGTCAGGAGGTGTGAATTGGCCTCTCTTGGAAATACATAGGGGTTGATTAGTATGAAAACCTTGGAAACAACTGGTTTACATTTTTTTGCTTACTTGAAAAATGCTTAGTGGTATTGAATTAATGGAGGAGCTTTGAGTCAGTGCTCTAAGATTAGTCATGGAAATCCCAGCGTTTAAGACTTGCTTTTTTAAATTGGTACATGTGGTACACAATGTGCTACAGATAGAATTAATATCATTGCTGATTTATAGGTATGTTTGAGTTTACCATGTGTTACATATATGTTTGAGGTTACCATGCATCTTTGCAGAACTTGTGGCAAAATATGGGTAATGCCTTGTTACTGCTTCTACCAGTAAAGGTTTAACATTATTGGTTGATTTGTAGGTCTGTCCACTTGTACAACAAAGTAATACAGTTCTTTAGGAGTCCTTCACGTGTCGAATATTTGTGGACCTGGTGTGAGTCAGATGAAGTGATGTGGCTTTCTAGTGAAACTCTGGTAATCATTCGTGATGGGTGAACTTCAAAAGTTTATTTGTGACATGAAGAATTTGGAGACTTATCAAAGCGATTTTGGCTTAGAACTAAGAATCAAAAATTTGTCTGTAGCAGTGTTTATCCCCTTAAGAAAATTAAGAGCCCAACAAATGAATAAAGCAATGTATTGTGGTATTAGATGTAGCTTAAAAATTGGCAGTAATCTATCTGTCCTGGCATTTTGGGGGGTCTTTCTTCCAAATGTCTCAAGATACTATTTCAAAAAATTCCCGTTTTGGCATTTATTTTAGGCAAATAATCACTTCCTCGTCAAAAGCCAGAACATTCTGTGTTTACTTGTGTTCTCTGATCACTTTTTGAGAAGTATGATCAACAGAATACCTTTTTCCCTCTCCTGCCAGCAACTTTATTTAGGTGAAGAAAGGTGAAGTAAAAAGATGCTAAATTTCTTAAGAGCTCAGTATCCTTAGTATAGCTCCACTTAAAAGAATGGTTGTTGGGTTTACTCTTTTAATTTTCAGTTCCACTTGGAATCTGAAGTTCAAGGTGTCATTTCTGGTGAATGCATAATTAACAGCACTGAAACCGAATTCAACAGCATGTTGCAATCTAAAATTGTTAATGGTGCATGTTGTCTGAGTTATTTTGGTGGAAGTCATCACACACACACCTCCTACCCACTTCCCCCCACCCCAAACCAGTTTTGATCTCTTCAAAAGTAAAGAAGGTTGCTAAAGATTTTAGAACTTGGAGCAGTTCCCAAGGCATCAGTGCTGTGGGAACATCGGGCGTTTGGGCCCAGGCCCCTGTTTGTTTTGTTTAACTTGAGAATTGAGCTGTAGTCTCTTGCTGTGGAGAGAACATTCTAATTATTACCCTAGAGAATTATTTCCACACTTTCTTTTGCCAGCTATTAAATACATGGTGACTTTGGTTCTTTTTCCTACAAAGTACAACAGTTTCAACTTGAAAGACTGAAATTGTAGCACGTGATCTGTGTGATCAGGTGTAGACCTTGGCTGGTGAATGGAAGTGCAGTTTGCTATTTTCACCCCACTGCTGGCCGCCTATCAGCACCGCTGGTGGACAGGAGCAGGAGAGAGGTGGGAAAGCTCCCCTTTGGTAGCATCACACACTTAGACTAAGCTAAAAGTGCTGCGTAGTTGAGGAAAAATAGTGCAGCTTGAGCACTGTAAACGTAAGACACTTACCTAAGAGCTGGGTACCACTGCGGTGTTCTGGAGAGCTGTGGGAAGAGGCTTCTGCTGCTCCATTTGTGCTCTGATGCTGCTTTTATGGTCACAGTGTACTGATACATGGGAAGTTAAAGTCCTGGAAAAGAATAGTGTTGGTACTTTACCCCCCCAAATAGACTCATGGTTTATCTTGCAGAATATGTACAGGGTCAACAAATTAAATATTTAAATTTAGGAACAATATAGTTCTTCAAAACTCAGTATATATTCACAATTTAAAATGTACCTAAAGAAATGCAAATTGATCTAATGTCAACACCACAAAGAAGCGACAAATCAATTACCCTTTTTTTTTACATCAAATGTGTGTAAAGAAAAAAAGGAGGAAAAAAGAAAAGAAGAATTACAGATCGTAACATCCAAAAAACCAAAACAAGAACCTGTGTAGTTTGTGAATAAATGGTGGTCATATTCCAAAATGGAAGATTTCCCTGAGAATGCTTGCTGTCAGTCTCTTACAAAAATACCTTTTCAACTCAATTGTCTCTGCTCATCCCCATCACCGTGGTTAGGAGATGAGGAGGGAGTTATTCCCAAAACAGACACGTAATTTGCTGGAAATAGATTTTAGATCAACACATTTGATTACAAGGAGAAATCAAGCTGAGCTAGTGCACTTTGTGCAACACAGGTCTATGTTCTCTGCAAGAGACACGGTTAAAATCAGCAAACAATCATGCTCTGTAGCAGCTGAGACATCCAGATGGTCTCAGTTTATCCCTCATTAAAACACATTTCAGTGTTCCAATCTTTAGATAAAGATAGGCTTGAATAGCTGTGGCAAGGCCCATATCCTAAAAGAAAGGTCAAAAGCATTTAGAAAGTTACAGAAAACACATCTCAAAGCAAGCCAGTGCCCTGCTTATGTACCAGTTTGCATACCAAAACTGTGCAGCTTGCAAATTGGGAAGCTAGGTGGGTCAGAGGGGTAGGTGGAAAAGCCCAGGCACAGTTCCTTCCAGCACTGGCTGTGTACAGTAGTCCCTGTCCTGTCTGATGTTGATATAAGTGACTGAAGTTACTGACTTTGGGCTTTTCTGCAGCTATTTGGGCTCATTCATTTTGATGTTTGCCTAGGACTTACTGATTTAATGTTACTGATTTAATGTTACTGATTTAACTTCTTGCAAGTGCAAACACTGCTGCAGTATGGTGATAAAAGTGAGTGCAGCAGCATGTGTACTTTGAAGTAGGAGTATTCATACCAGGCCCTACTGAGGGCTCATGAATGGTTTTGCCTGTACCTTCTCCTTCTGCCATTACTTAGAGGCAGCAGAAGAAAAGCGACTGGAACAATCCGATCTGTGTGTCAGATGGCCAGAAAGATGCTCATCTTTAACTCTCCACCTTCCTTCATTTGCTGGGGAATTAGAGGACCCCAGTTGTGCTGAAATCTGAGTAACTGCTGAAGGGCTTTGCTGGATAGGAGTCTATGTATCCTGCAGCTAATTATGTCATTAATTAATCTATTATCTATTGATGACCAGAAAAAGAGTTGCTGATTGATCCAGAACCTAGATGGCAATTCTTTATTTCCTGTATTTTGATAACTCTCCATTACTGCTTTGAGCCATTAGAATTAAGGTATTCTTAGAGAAAAATCCTCACTCTTACTTTTCTCTTGATTTCCGCCCCCCTCCCCCCCCCCAGATATGCAGCTAGCTAATATAGCTTGAGAGATGCAGAGTGGGAAGATTAATCTCTCTTCCCCCTTGCAGCTCCTAAAGAAGCTACAGCTTTGTAGTTTCGAAAGAGAACATTTTATTTTTAAGTTGCTATTAATAGAACAGAAAATTAAAAGCTCATCATGGTTAGGATGAGATCCCGATTGAACTTGACAAGGAAGAAGATATTTAATAAAAGTACCAGGCATGATGATGGCTTTAAAATAAATCTGTGTGTTAATAGCTAAATTATGATGCGATAAGCTGATGGTCTATTTAAAAATGCATTTGTAGGAGGATTTTTATGATGACCCCGTGGATAATGTATGGTTGTTAGTATGTCCTGTCCTACTGCTTGTATTTTTTGGCTAATTGTATGATTTTAAGGTTGGGCACCAACATTCTACATAGCTGTGATCACTTTTTTTCCATCAATTGATGTCTGCTGCTGTTTTATCAGCTTATTTTTCTGAGCCACCAGCTAGGATAATGTGCTTGAGGGAAAATTATACCCTACATCAGTGGTTTTGTTACAGCATGTTGTACATTATTGGTAATTTGAATGCACCCAGATAAAAATAGAAAGGTTAAGTAGTTTTCCAAATGTTGCTGCTGTGAAGCAGAAAAAGAGTAGTGTCTGTACCATATATGTTTTTGAAGGAAGAGTGATTTTTTTTTTGTTTGGTTTTTTTACCTCCCTTTCAAAACCACTTGCTAAAATGAATGTCTTCCTTTTAGCTGAACGTAAGGAACAGCCTGCTTTTGAAATTTCTCTCCCCAAACTTTTTGTGTTGTCTCCATTTAATTTTTAGGATTAATGAGCCCGGTGTGTGTTATCTTCTGTATGCAGACACATGTCCACAAAGTGCCTTCCCATAGGTGGTGGGGATTTTTTGACAGTTAGGAGGAACTGCAGTCAAACAGGCATGGCTGTCCACTGCAACCATTTCCTCTCTCCGTCAGCTCTAACACAGTGGGTTTAGTTTGCTCCTGTTTTTTTCCTTCCAGTGGTGTTAGATGTTTCTGATCTTTCTCAGACTTTTTCAGTAGAAAGGAGAAAAGCCATTTTTGTGGCTGAGATATTTATCCAGCGTGTCTATGATTTCTGTAAAATTGTAGCTTGTAATTGCTTTTCCAAAACTACTTCTTGACTCTCTGTATATGAGAAAAATCTGTGTAGGGAGTGTCTAGCAAAAAAATGTATTTTGAGAGAGTTGACTGATATATGTATACTTTTAATCCTTTGTGAATGTCCTATTTAATATCACTGCAGAACATCACTGTATGTCTTTTAGCTAATGCCCACTGAGATTTAAAACCTCCTTTTTGGCTGCTCTCTTTCTTAAGAGTGACCTTGGCTGACAGTTTCTATTGTACAGCTGAGTCCTGCGGGGATTTGGGTTTTTTTTTCCTCTCTCATCCTTTCACATGGATTTATGTGGTGCTGACTTATCTCTCCAGTAGCTCTGCTTCAATTTCATTGCGGTTAAGATGTTTGTAGTTATAAGTCACTGTGGAGAGCATATGTTTATATTTGATTTTCTTATAGATTAAAAATTTCACGGTAGATGGTAGATTCTATCTTTATATGAAGGCTTCCCTTTCTTCTCCTATAGGAAAGAGAAGGAAAATGACCTGTGGTTTGCCAGGCAGGTGATAGAAATAAGGCAGCTAACGACCTGTGGTGCGAGCTAGGAGGGGTGTAGGGGCTTTTGGTGGGGGATGCAGTAGGTGACTCTTCACACTCTTCCAGCTCTTCTCTCTGTACTCTTGAAAACCTGAAAAGAGACTCTAACCAAATCATAGTCTCAATTGTGATGCGTTGTTCTAACTTCATATTACCTGCAAAATCTGCGCATGCTCACAGCTGAGGACGTTTGCATTCAAAGCTGGAATTCAGAGCAGTCAAGGTTTGGATCTGTGCTTAGCAGCAAAGATAGGTAACTTGCCTTTTCAAGGGGACACTTTATAAAGTTGGGCATTTTGGTGTGACTATAAACAATATTTCTGTGGATTTTTTTGAGCACAATAGAAATATCTTTTTGAAGACAGATAGCTTTTGTCTTCCACCACAGAACTTGTTTTGCATAAGATGAAGCAAAGCTAAAGGATTATTTTTCTATAACTCTGGTGCTTGCATAATTATGCACTGAGACTTCAGTGGCATAAAGGAGATTTAAACAGACGCAAAGTTTTATAGAAACTTAATTCTAATGTTTGTACTAGTGCTTTTAAAATACTGGTAGCTTAATTTTTCAGTAATTTATAACCTCAAGTTTGAATTTACATTTGTTAGACTTTCACATGCTGCTTTTGAATTCAGAGGCATATATGGGTATGTTTAGGCATGCTATGTAATCTGCAGGCATGCAGCAGGATAGGCTTGCTTTTTATAAATTAACTGATCTCAAGAGGTAGGTAAGGCAGCTATGTGATTTATTTCAGCATAATCCTATACACAATTTAGAGCTATGAGCTAAACAGAAATAATGCAGTGGTATTGTCAGCTGTGTAATAGGAATTGCCTTGTATTTTCTTACCAATTACAGTAAAAATTAGAGTGGAACTGCATGTCTGTGGGAAACAATCAGGTAAGTCACAGGGATGTGATAAACTCTCATTAGAAATCAAGAAGAAAAAGAACAGGCCAAGGCCAGTGTGGAACAGTCATTTTTCTCCTCTGCAGAGGAGTGCTGCTTCAGTTTGGGGTACTTGGCTACTGGAAATGAGTGGCAGTGCAATGGCTTTCAAAATGGCATAACTAGATAGTGTGGACACTGGTCCAGGGATGTAGGGAATCTTCATAGTGAGAGATACAGGATACTGCTATTTGCAAGTGCATGTGAGGCGCAGGCACAAAGGAGGCCTGGATTGTGTCATCGTAGGTGACTTGACATCCCTAGATAAGAATTTTAAGAGCAACCTAAGCTTAAGAAAAAGCTTTTGTAACTTGTGTGGTTCTTACAGGTCTGTATTGTACTGATGGGAAGCGGTGGTGCCATGTTTGGGTGATACATAGTTGGATCAGACCTGCCACTTGGTCTGTAAGTGACTGGCACCTGCTGGGTTTGTGTGACCTGTTCAGTGAGGTGTGTGGTCTGACAATAGCTATTTGCCTAAAAATCTGCCTGATGAAATATTCAGGATGTCTGATATCTTTGCAGGGTCTGGAACCATGTTGTGGTTCTGTCCAGGCAATGTGGCAATGTTCTCTTTCCTTGAAATACGCAGACAACCACAACAAAACCTGCCTTTGATGGTCCTTACTGCACTAAACGCGGTTGTTAATTATAGTTTGGTCTCTGCTCTCATTTCAGAGAACTGCATCCCATCTCAAGGACAAAATAACTTGATCTTATGTAAAAAGTCTTTTGCGTTTTTTTTTTTTTTTTTAGTAAGGAAAAGATACAGAACTTCGTTTTACTGTTAACAAAAATAAACTATTCAGAAAAATGGATTATAGCTTGTGGTTTTCCCTTGCACCCATTATGGCAATAGCGCGTATGAAAAACTTGTGTGTTCCCATTTCACTCATATATATTTTTATTTGGTGATTAAATAACAATATATTACATTATTTTAACAACCAGATTATTTTTTCATATTTTTTGTTCTTCCTGTTTCCTGTTTCATTATTCTGCCCATAGTTCTTTTGCATGGAAGCCGGATTTTTCTGAATCTGCAGAACCAATGGTGCTGCACTAAAAGCTGCAGTAGTAGTTCCATGGCTTTATATCTTAACTGTGTAATAAGATGCCTCTGATAGTGAAACCGAGGAATATAGGACTGCACATCCAGATTGCGACGTAAGCTTGTTCGGGGTGGGATTTTTGGGGTTTGAGTTTGGTTTGGTGGGGTTTTTTGTGGTTGTTTTTCGGTTAGTTTTTCTTTTTTTGGTTCCCTCCCCCGCTTCCCCCCCAGGCCAGCTGTTTCTCATGGAGATCTGTATCATGCTCTAGCATTTCATCTGCTGAAGAGTCATACACCAACTGCTGACCGACAATAATGATGTCTGACTTCAGCTGCCACTGTATTTTCTTGTACCCCACGCTGGCTATCCCTGCTGCTAGTAAAGGGCTTTTTTTTCCTCCTTTTTCTTTTTCACTTTGAATAACCCCTGAAAAATCCTGCCCCTGCAAAAATGAGTTTCTCTGCTCTAAATTTTGTAGCCACACTTAGGTAAAAGACATTCCTATATATAAAAGGCTGAAATTGAGCATTTTGGGCTAAATACAGCAGTCTGATTCCATTTCTGTACAGCTGTGCTGTAGCTCTCCTGTCTTTTGGCTAAAGGTCTGCTAATATGTTCTGATTTTCTTCTTAGTGACATGGCCAACAGTAGTTGACCAGTCCTCCTCCTTACTTCTAACGTTTGGTTGATTTATATGATAGATGCTGACAGAAGAACAGAAAAAAACAGCACAGGCAGTTTGTTTTGGGGGTGTGTTTCTTTTCCCTTGGGTTGCTAAGTAAAATTACGGATTTCTTTTGTAGGAATGTGTCAACACTGATCATACTGTAGTAGTTTGGAATTGGATGTTAAAGGAGGAAAGTTCTTTTCTGTGAATAACGTTTGGATTTAATCTTTTCTGCAAATTCTGTGTTGAAAAGTATTTGCAGTGTGTTCTAGAAGAAACTGTGACTGAGTACTCATCCATACCATGAATATTGCTATCTAAACAGGTGCTTCTAGTAAACTATTCACTGGGGCATTCATGTGCTGCATGTGATTTTGATCTTCTCCTTTTAAGCAGCCTTAACTTCTCATCAGATACAAAACCCATTGCCAGTTTATTACACAAGGTTTGGTTTGGGCCTTTGAACCTCCACAGTTCAGAACACGACACAACAAAATGCATTTTGCTGCAGCTGACCAGTTGTGCATTTCCTCAGGTTTATTCCCTCTGTTGCCTTATAGATCATACTTAAGAAAAACATGATACCTGTCAATTTCTTACTAAAAAGTAATAGATCACAATTATAATTCATGTTAATGAGTGTTCCTTCACTGTGCTTCCTCGAAGGTTTAGATGTGCTCTTTTTGCTTCTATCTTAAGAAGGAAAAGGCCTTCATTTATCTCCAGCTTCTTTTGAAAAACCCTAAAACTCTGGCTTTCTTTAAGTATTTGAGGTTACTGTTATGTCAAAAATTGTAGTCAGTACTGAAAATATTTCTGTTGCCCTTGAAGAGCTCTCAAAACCATTAGTGGGTTGATGCAACCCCTGAGGTGGATGTGGGGAGGAGGACAGGCCTTGCTTTTCTGAAATGTGCAGGCCAGAGAAGGCCAGTGAATAAAAATTGCAGTTTATCGATTAAAAGATTAATAGATGGTTCAGACATAGATAAGATTTTTGTAATTTCTGACAGTTTTTAAGGTAAGAAGTCTCTGAAATGTTCCTCAAAAACCAAAAAAAGGAAGGTAAAATGAGTTTAAGATGTATGTATACTTATCAGGAGAAATGGCAGATTCTACCATAGTATTAAAACTTTGAGGTACTCCTGAGGCATGAAGATTAGATAGAGAGGGCAGTTATTATTTTTATAATGAAACAACAAGTAATGGATTGAAAAAGAAATAAATTAGGAACCAGTCTCTTCTGAACTGAGACTGAACAAAAGTCCAAAAATTTTCAGTACTGTGCAGGCCTGTCAGCTCTATTGAATCCGTCTCTGTCAAGGTGAAGTTCCTCTTAGTTGTACCGAGCTAGATAACCCATTTCTTTTGAGATGTTCTGGAGAATTTGCTGATTAAAATGAGATGCAATCAGCTACCGGGCCCATAGACTGTAAAAGCCCAGACTTTCAAATCCCTTGAAATTGCATGCTTCAAACTGATGTCCTCTCAATGCAAAAGGTCATGAGGTAATTCAAATTCTAGATTTATGAAATCCTGTGATACATAAAATGCATGGAGGAAGGACAAATGTAGAACACCCTGACTTTTTTTGCTTTTAGTGAAAAAAAGTAAAGAAAATATTTGAATTGGAGTCTGATGAGTTTGAGGGGATCATTTGAATATGGGGTTTTATTCTTGTCCTCTAGGTTGATACAGTAATGGACATAACAGGACATGTATATTTTTGTGGGGGTGGGAGGCGGTGCTTCAGCCCAACTCAAAAAAATTTGAAAATTGGAGAAAATGCTTGTGAGCTCATACCTGATCAGTAGATCTCCCTGCTACATCACTGGACAATGCACATTTTTGTATTCTTTCTGCTAAAGAAAGGTGCTTTTTGCCCTGGCCCAAGCTGTGTAATTGATGTAGTAATCTGGGCTGGATCCTGGGTCTGTGCTAGGATATGTTCCTGATCTAATCTGTTGCTGTTACGCATTTAACTTATTTTTTTCCCCACATCTACTATATTTACTGATACCTGAATATCTTGAAGTCTGATTAGCTTTCTTCCAGCTGTGTTTTTGATTAAATTTATAACATAGTTTGGAAGTTGGCCTGCCTTGGAACAACTGTGCGGTGCTAGGCTCTGTATAAAATCAGTGCAGCTATACATGAAAGCATGAATTTTCTAAAGCTTATATAGGTGTAGAATAGTCTTTGTTCAGTGCCAAAAGTGCATCCCTGAAGAGTAGAAATATGTGTTACGTGGGAAGGTAGTGAATAAAAGAAAGCCGATAACTGCTTTGCAATGGGGAATTAGAGTCTTGGGAAAATAAATAGCTAATGAAAAATAACCTTTCATTTTATTACTGAAAGCAAATTGATGTTAATGCTAGCAAGAAATACAGGAGAGCTCTTAGAGCTGCCTAGTACAGACTTTACTAGAAAAATCTCTTTTTCCTAGGAGACTGCTTTTCAGTATCTAATGTCATGTGGGGCTCTGTACTGGTTGGAGCAGGTAGAGGTGGTCAGCCTCTGCTCACATACTGCAGCTCCTGAAGTCAGCGAGTGTTGGTGGTGTTGCACAGCAAAGCCAGGAGTATTTCATAACTCAGACCTCAGCCGTGAGCGATAATAAACACGATTTGGTTTCTTATTGCAGTCTGTCTGCTAACAGTATTCATAAACAGTGAAATTCTGGCGTCAGAGAAGGAAGGATTTCATCTCCAGGAGCAGATCCAATCCCCAAGAAGTCATTGATAGAGTCATTTCATTGACTTTAATGGGGCCAAATTGATTCCTTTCATAGTATTTCTGTTCCTGTCAGTAGTTCATTTGGCTTTGCTGTAACCATATACATGAGTAACGGTGGAAAACAGACTTTGTAGCAAATTGTAGATTGAATAACTGTACACTGAAACAGGGCACTGGAGGTAGTTTTATTTCTTAATTGTTGTTTTAAGTTTTCCTCAGTATACTGGTACAGAATGGAAAAACAAAGAAAAAAACCCCAGCAAATTTGTGAGAGTGTTTCTGTTTAGTAGAGGTCCTAAGTAAATAGGCTTATTGTATAACTTTTATATTAATGATGGGTTTTGCCCCTTTAGAACAATTTCTTTTGTGACAATGCCTTTCTTTGCCTTCAAATAATCAACAGTATCTTCTACAGGAGGCGTGGAATAGTTTTTATGTCTACAAAATGATAGCAAAACTGGTACAAGAAATCCAAGCTGACTGGAAGCATGGATTCATGCTGAAAGGACTGGAAAAAAATTAGATATTATAATAGATAGTTACCTTTTGGTTTTTTAAAGCCTTTTCCATTTTCTAGTATTTTACAATAATACCTTGATTGTCTTTATGTCGTCATATTATCAGGGGAAATATGTTTCTGCCTTAAAACAAGTGATTGAAGTGTCATAGAAGAAATTCTAATTATTTGCAGATGCAATATGCAAACGTGTCATTCCTATGTGCTCATCATGAATTAATTATGTACGAGTTAACACAACTTGAAAATTCATTGAGAGATGTGATGAAGTCAGGAATATTTTCAGACAACACTTAGCTGCAAAGTTCAGTTTCCCTTTCTTTATCCACTCTTGGCTTCCTGGGATTAAACAAAAATTTCACAGTTGTGAAGGTGCCAACCTGCTTTTATTCAAATGTTGTTTTGTCCTAGTTCCTTCTGCATCTTGTGCCTTTCTGATAATTAAACTTCAAAGCCAGTGTTTGTTTTAAGAGAGCATGAGCTTGAGTTTCTTTGGGTGCATTTGATTTGCTTGGCTGCTTGGATAGATAATCCATTTCTCATTCTGGTCCGTGAAGATTATATTCACAAATGGCTGGACATTTTGTCTTTGACGTGAAAAGACCGAGAAATTGTGAAGGTTGGTACAATTGGGCCACACTTGATTATTTTGTGCATCTGGAGACTTCTACACAGCAGGTTACAGTTTTCTTTCTCCACTGTTTCCACCTTGCAAAGGTCTGCCATGAGTTTTTCATCCTCTGCCATATGTTGTCAACCTGTTGCTGCCCACACCTTGTATCAAAGGTTAAGGAACTGTAATCTCAAAAAACCCTCTTGGGCAATTTTGCACAGACTCAAGGGAAAATTGGCCTAAATTTGCTCCCAATTGTGTTTTGTCAAGGAATGTTCTCTCTGATGCAGTGAATATAGATAAATCTGGTTAAATACCTATCGCTCGCTAAAATGTGACACTTCCAAGTGCTTCCCCCCTCCCCTTATCTTGGAAGTTCTCTATAGGTCTCAAGAGACCAGCTGGCTTTGCATCTACAGTTGAATAATAATCTGAGTGGGACAGTGATGCTACCTGCAGAGGGGTGGGGTAGCTTTATTCTGGGGGAACCCAATCTGTCTGCTGCCTTCTCAGCTGCATGATGAGGGAATAGTAGGGTTTGAGATATCTCTGCCCTGGCTGCTTGTCTGCCACACCCATTAAGAATTGATTACCTTTTCATCCTTCCTCCTGCAGTGCAAGAAATTCCTTCATCATTGGGTTTTGAGAGCAGAGTGATCATAATCTTGGATGACAATTTAGAGAAAACAGTCAAATTGGGAATAGAACCTGAACTTTTTGAGTCATCGTGAATCCGGTATTTGTCCAGACCTTTAAAGTCTGTAAAACACGAGTCTTGTGACTCTCATCTGCTGAAATCTGGCTTGTTACCTTGCTACTGATTTTTTTTTTTTTTTCCAATAAAAGCCCAAACAAAATCAGATGTCATAATCCATGGTGATGATATCTACTTAAAAATCATTATAGCACACTGAAAATATTTACAAGCTTCCAAGATGAGATTTTTCCCGATTAGGGAAATCAGAGAATAGTTTTTCCCAGCAGGCCTGTAGTTAGCTCATCCAAATTTACTTCTGTTTTAATTGGCATGCATTTCCTTTAAGCAGCTAGAAGATGAAAAATATTTGACTTGGGCTGTACAGGAATGGAAGCCTGTTCCTTAAGATGCAGACACTCTGGAGAAAAAAGTCCCAAACAAAACCACTAAAACGACAGCTAACTAACAAATAATTAGAGTTTGTAGTGCGTTTGTACAACAGAAATCCTTAAAAAGTTTGACAGAAAATCCCAGACTGAGGTGAAGACTTATTTTTCTCTTTAAAAAGTCAGAATATAAGGCTAGTGTTTTACTCAGGTAGTAAGTGAGGGCTTTTGCTACCTGAAGTGAAGCTGGGTGGGCTGCTGTGTTGTCTTTTGTCCACAGTGTACTGTTGCTTTCAAACTGCACTTTAGGAAATTTTTTACCCAAATTTCTTATTTATAAAGCTTGTCTCAGAATCATTGGTAAAAATAAATAAAAAGAAATAAACTTCATTAAAAGCTACTGCTTTTGTCTGGAAGAACAGTGTAACACGTGTGAAATTAGTTTCCAGTTACTGGAAATTGGTTTCTCTTTTGCTGAACGTGTCTATGAGGATTGGCTCCCTCTAAATTGTTGTTGTAGGGAATGGTGAGACCAAATACACAAAACTAGGAAGGAAATGATTGTGTGCTAGAACAGTATGAAAAGCTATTCTCTCAGAATTTGAGGATCATGGCTCTTTGTGGCCTGGGAGACATTTGGTTATAAATTAGAACCACTAAAGTCACTATAAATGATGGTCTTCGGATTGAAAGAGATTGAGTGGACCTTGAGTTAAAGGGCTTGTGAAATTGTGGTCTGGAGGCCCTGAGGGGATTCAGGGCTTCCCTGAAAAGAAAGGGAGAAGACCTTTAGCTCCCTGGCTATTTCCCATCCTCAGTGCAGTGCACCTTCTGCTGTCAAGACTTGTGGTTGCTCTGCCTTGTTCCCCTTGGCTGTTGGAGATGTTATTCCTCAGCTAGCTTAGTCCACAGCAGTGAGATTAATTTCAAGTGCCATTGGATATCTTTGTCAACTAGTTATGCAGACTTGCCCTATAACCAGGGGAAGCAGGTATCCCTCACAGGAATTGAGTTCACCTAATCTAGATGTCCATACAAGAGAGGTCAGTCTTGGTTTAGAAGTTCCCCTTTCTCTTTGGAGAAGGTCTGGATCTACAACTCCTATAAAGCAAAAGAACAGATTGTGTTAGATCTGAATCAAATTGGTGAGGAGTTTTCAGTGATGTTCCTGAATGATGTCAATCATTCATTTTGATTAAAAATGTACAGGTATCACCCGCTTTATAAAAATTGTGCTTTCTTGGTAGTTCATCTACACTGCACCTGCATGCTGAAAATACCAGTGTGATTTGTAAAGTTATCCTTTCCCTACATTCACCTTCATCCCCAAAACAAAACCAAAAAACCAAACTCCTCCTGTTGTATGTCCCATCTTCCCTCCCCCCTCCTCACCTTAGAGCAATACTTAGATGGAGACTCTAAATTTCACCCACTTCTAGTTATCTTGGAAACGCAAAGCCTGTAGCCTTACTGATGGGGGAAGACTGTCATATGCCAGTATCAACTTTTTTATTCCTTTGCTTTTGTTGAAGGAATATGAACCACTCTTCCCAAGTGAGGTGTTGATGTGTCAGTCATGCCAACCTGGAATGCACTCTGGCAAGGTTCCTGGACTTTTCATAAAAGAGATTCGAGGATCGAGTGAAGCCTGCATATCTTGTTCCATGGCGTTGGAGAGATGGGTTATCAGTGAATAATGTTAGTCATGCTTTGTGCTTTCTATATTCTACCGTCTGCCTTTCAAGACACGAGGTGGTGTTTCCCTGGTGTCGCAACATTAGGTGAATCATGGAGAGCACAAATCCAGTGTGATTTGTTTTTAAAGCACTGAAGGAAGCATAGACTTCATATTTGTTGTTTATTGATTAATATTTAATTGAAAGTGAAATAAAAAATTAAGCAGGGAAATGACTGAAACATGCCAAAAAGCAACAACACTGACTTGCTGTGGCTGACAAATGACAGTGACTTTTGAAGAATAGAAGCCAATAATGTATGGTGATGGCACAGTGAGTCAAAAGAGATGCTTTGCTTGAGAGTAGTGGACACATCCCACTGAAAAATCATGCAGAAAACATCTTTGATACTGAGTTTAGTATACTTTGCATCACTAATGAAATTGGTAAATGGGTCTCCTCCACACACACTAATTACTATCTTTTTTCACCATGCTGTTATAGATCAGTTTAAGAACAGTTTTCTTTTATTAGAGGTACATTCAAAGAGCCCACAGGACAAACAGAGCCCTATAGATTGTCTGCTAGATGAATGCTGTGGGTTGTTTGTGGTTTTGTTTTTTGTTTTCTTTGTTTTTAAACATGGTTGCTGTTCTGGACACCCAGTGTTTGAGAGCTTGAAGTATCCTCATCTTAGGAGTGTATTCTTTTTTGTCCACTGGAAATAAATAGCAGTCTGTCATTTTAGCTATTCATTATTATTAATGATGCCTTGGTTTTCCCAACACTTTTCTGATTATTCTTTTTCATAATGAAATCTGAGTCTGCTTTTTGATGTAGCTGGCAGCAGCAACATGTCCTAGATGAAACCAGGAAGAGTCTGAAATGCTGGTTTGGGGAAAGTGGAGGCATATTGGTGGAGGTTGAGGTGATTTGGTGTCTCTTGGGATGAAGTCTGTTTTATGGGACACGTGTGACATTTTTATCCTGCAATTTTTTTCAAAAAATGCTAAATGCTGATCCGTCCTGTTTGAAAACAGATGAAATAGTAGTAAGTTGCTCTCTGCGTGCTACACATAGGGAATTAACTAGAAGTGAATCAATCCTGTGACCACTGTCCTGCATGCGGGCACGGAAGGTTGAGTGTTTTTGACAGAGCAGGATATTTCCTGCTTGGCAAATAAAGGCCCTTTTAATTACTATTTCCAGTTTATCTTGCTCACTGTAAGCCACATTTTGTGCTGAAATTCTTCTGGTGAACTTGAAAAGTAATCTGTGTAATCGATGTTCGCAGAAGTTTGTAGCACTAGGAAACATGTCAATGGATGGGCTGTGTAGAAGCAGCACTAGATTGCTATTTTAATTGCATTCTGTAGTACCGTAGTGATGTCACTGGGCAAAGATGAGCTAGTGCATACAGCAAGCCTGATCTTTCTCACATGCAGAGCAATGGCAATGCGGTTAGATCCCTAGAAATACGAAGCCTCCATCTTCTGTGTGGGCGGGAGATTAAAACTGCTGCACAGATATAGAGTTTGGACTTGAAAAACTTGGGATCCTCCTGTCCTCATGTGTGTACACCGTCCCCTGTGGGTTGCTCTACTTTGTAGTCAAAGTGTGTACAACAGGTTTTTCAGTCGTTTGACCAATGGTGGGCTTTTTTAAAGATCATTTGCATTATGAGGAAAACTATGCTGAAGCCTATAGATTAGACAGTGTGCATGCACTAACTCTCTTGAGGCAAAAAAACCACCCTTTAAGCTCTGTTAAAACTCTTTGTGCCAAATATAATAGCTGGTTTCAGCAGTCTTTAAAACAACTTCATTTGAACATAGGAAGGGGGAACAGGTATTAAAAGCTGGTTTTAGCAAGTAATCAATCAGCTGTCTCCCAGATGGTCCAAATGTGACTTTTTCAACACTGCCCATGGTTAAAAAAACCAGCCACAACCAAACAAAAAAACCCCAACCCCAAACAAAAACCCCACAACCACCACCCCCCTGTGTTTGTGTGGTGTGTGTTGGCTCCATGCCTGTAGGGTTTTAACTGTCAGGGCTGTTTGCGGGTGGGCTTGTGGGCTATGCTGATGGAAAGCACCCCCTTGCTGCCCACCTTACCTGTGCCAGAGCTCTGGCTGTTCAGAGCAAGGCACTCAAGCATGTTAGCTCTTTTCTGGGGTATGCTGACTTCCACAGATGGCAAGACTGGAGGATGTAATGTATTGAAATGTATTCTGCATTTGTAATGGTGGCTCGAGTTTTTCCAACAGTTTTCCTGCCCTTGCACAGAAAAACAGTTTTGCTTTAACCTATTATAAAAACTAGTAGTGTTTAATTAATTTTTGTTACCTTGTAGCCTTTATGAGAGAGTCTTTGTTCTTGCCAGATGAAAGATTGATATGGCTGCACGTACTGGAGGGAGATCTAGCATGCTGGACTAATCGCTTACTTATTAATATTCATGAGTCATCTCATTTAGCAGGTGCTCTGGGGACTTGATTAAAGTAAGCAACACTGCTGTTGGTGCTTTAGCTGTGGAGAGCCTTATCTAAGGCAGAGCTAGTGTTGTCCTTGCTGTCGATGGCAGCTCTGACTACCTGTGGCATTTTCTAGGACGTCTGTGCTCTGCTTCTGTATAGCTTTTCTTAAATGACAAGGCAAACTGCAGGGATAGAGCAAGTAAATTTGAAATCACCTTTGTAAAGCATCATAGCTCAGCCTTGTAATGAGTCCTTTCTCTTTGTTTCCAAAGGTCCAGAGGAAGAAATGACCATGTAGATTCTACAGCTTGGGTGCAGCATAATGGGAAATGGTGAATGGAGTGGAGCTGGTCTGCAGCCTTGAAAGCAGCCGTTCTGCGGACCACTAGTCAGTCAGGGACACCTTGCGCGCCAGAGGTATTCTCCACGTCGCTCGCTGGACACACACTGGATTCTTTTTAATTTCTTAGGTTGGAATTCAAGATTCCTTTCCTCCAATTTTTAAACAGTTTTAAGATTGTATCAACTATAACAAGTGGAGCAATATAATCAGCAGCAATGGGTGACATGACAAACAGCGATTTTTATTCCAAGAACCAAAGAAATGAGGCCAACCATGCAGGAGAGTTTGGGTGCACACTGCAAGAACTGCGCTCCCTCATGGAACTTCGAGGAACAGAAGCAGTAGTAAAAATTAAAGAGACATATGGGGAAACAGAGGGGCTCTGCAGGCATCTGAAGACATCACCAACAGAAGGTAAGCATATTTCCCTTTAGTTGAATCCAGGGACTTGGCGTAAGTGCTCTCTAGGTAGTGCAAGGAAATGGTTTTGTTTCAAACTTGAACACAATTCTCATGGTACTGACATTCTTTCCAAAAATAATAAAACAAAAGAAGGTAAAAACAGCCTTGTTATAGCTAAAACGAGCATGAGAAGAAAAGAGATGTTACTTATTCAAAAAGCAAAATGCATTAATTTTTCCTTACAAAGCAGACCAAAAAAATCAGCACCTGTTTTGTGAGTATAAAGAGGCTTTACGTCCGTGTTCCTGGGGGCATGAAGGTGCATGCTCCTTGCTTCAGAACTTAAAGGTATTAAGACAACTTGAGAATATGAAGTGACCTTTTGAGATACCCATTATGTTGCTATGTAGATTAATATGTAAAACATGTATTTTGTGGTTACTGATCTTGACTTACCATGTTGCCATAGATAGTTTTGCTTAAGTTAGCAACATATAATTTTATCAATGTCTTTATTGGTTGGACTTCTTTTGTATGTATAATTAAACTCCTTGCTTACTTTATGTTTAATAAATCAATCACAACTTTTCAATACATATTCTTCTAAGAGTTTTTTGGAGTTCTCTACCTGATCATCAGCCATTAGCCTAGTTTTCAACACTCATCTGAATATCTCCCCATAAACTATTGACAATGGTGGGATGTTTCCCTCTCCTCATGCAATTTTCTTCTTCCCCAATTCTTTCTCTTTCACCACAAGTGAAATTCTGTTTAAATCTCAGAATTGTGTTTTTGTCACTGTATTTTCACCTCCAAGGAGTATTAACACTTTTGCAAATTATACAGTCTTTGAGTCTATAATATTATCTTGGCTTGTGAAGTGGCCAAAATGTTAATTTTAAGTTATTTTCTTTTTCAAGAAGATAGAAGTGTTGGCTTTATTCCATTGTCTCCCCTTTTACATTAATCATTTAGTTACCTCCTCTGGTTAAATGCTTGAAAGTCTTGAATTATTGGTGTAATCATAAACATGTCAATTGTCATGTCATGTAGTGTGATATTATAAATTGCACTACTTGAAGAGTCCCAAAGGAGCAGCTATCAATGCCTAGTCTTCAAGTAAATTCTCTGTGGCCCTACACTTGATTGTATGCAGTCTCAGTATTGTTTAAACATTATAAACTATGAAGCTACGAACAGCAGCTTTTCAGCAAAGAATTGTTAAGCTAATTCTGTATTAAAATAAGCAGCAAACTCCAGTGTTGCTTCAGCATTCACGTGTAGTCTTCTATATTTTAGAGCAACTAGTGTCAAAAGAACATTTTGTATTGGAGCTCTCCTATTTTCTAGTCTTGCCCAAATGTCTGGTCCCTCAAACAGGACCTCTTTTCCTACCTGGAGATTGCTTCCAGTAGGAGACTCTGCCGCTTGTCTGGGATTTCCAGATGTCCATCCTCTTTCAGAGGCCTATTGGCTGTTGTACACAAAAGAATCTATTTTTCAGAAAATGTGCAGCAATTCTGATGTATCGCTGACAATTCCTCATCTGGGGAATTCCAGCCAGAAGCACAGGTTCTCCATGTTTACATGAATGATAGAATAAACACTGATTTATAAATATCCCACTAGAGATTCAGCATCTTAAATATCCTTCTGCAGCTTATAGAATATCAAAGATGAAGTCTCAGTCTGGATCAACTGAGATTACTTCAGTGACTCCAGCAAAGTTTTGCCAACTCATTCTAGCGGTTACCTGGTCAATGTGAACTTCAAAGGAAATGTTAATTAGATTATCTATTCAATTTGTGACATCAGGGAAACTTAATTCCTCATATCGGAACAGAGTGTATGTATCCAACTAGCGTGGCATGCTGACTCCAGCAGTAATCTATATCTGATACTTCAGATAAGGTAACTTTCCTCTAAGCCTTACGTGCACTTCATCACTTGTGCATTAGGGAAAAACATTTCCAGCCTCAAACAGCAATAAGCATAGTTTTGGAATCCTGAAGAGACTGCTGGGTTTTACTTCTAAATTAGATCATACAGTATGGATCCCCAGTCATGCAAAGTTTTCATTTTATTTTTTAATTGCTTGGCTTGGAAAAATCATTTTAAGAGGGAATCTGTCTGAAATATGTCACACCAAACTCAGAAATTTTCATATGAGAGGAAATATCCCTTAGACTTTAATGGAAAAACTTCTAAATCTTATGCCAAATCTAAGCACAGGTTCAGATATAAGTCCCTAGCCTTTTATTCTCTTGTGTCCAAGCACAGTGAGGAAAGTTAAAATACAGTGCAGAGGGCATTTCTGAAGACATGACTATTCTTAGAGGAATGAAACACAATACTTCCTTCTATGGAAACTAAATTTTAACAGTTCATAGATGTGATTTACAAATCAAATATTGAGATACGTAGTGGAGGCTCCCATAGAGTTTTATGTTATGATATTTGCAGCAAACCACGGATTCCTCGTGGAACACCTTTATTAGATCACAGAACTATGGCAGAAAATCGCTCTTCTCCAAGACCAAATCAGTCTCTTCTTTCATGGAGTTAACTGAACTCTGCTATTTTTTATAGCTTGGGGTGCTGCACATGTCAAACAGTTTTAAGGGGAATAACAGAATAAGCATTACTGCAGGGCATCACATCATCTTTCAGTAAACCCAATAAACTCTTGCTGAGCAAGAATCCTGGGCAAATATGAATGAAATAGCATGGAGGACCTGACTGTAGATTTTGGTTCTTCCCAGGCCTGTCGGCTCTTTCAGAATTTATTTTCATTAATTCTTTTTCATTTTGTGGCATATAGATTAGATAGTTACTGGAACAGAGGAAAAAATGTATCCTGGAATCAGGCACATTATAACTTGGTGAAATGTGGTCTAATCTGAATTTACAGGGTTACTCAATATTAAAGAAATAAGAAGTAGCAGTTAGCTCAGAGTTTACTCAGGAATTTATTTCCCATGTTTACTATTCGATGCACCACCTATGGACTGATAGAATCAATCGCTTGCACTAAACGTACCTTTTTGAAGCTCTGTTTTCAAGGCCTTGAACTTCACAAGGTAAGGCATTTTGTGCATAACTCAGATGTTATTTATACTGTTGTGAAGATACACTTATCAGTGTTTTCTGAACTCATGTATTAATCAGTGCGGCGCTTTAAATGTCTGCTGAATGTCGAGTAGAGTAGTATTTGCATGCTGAATGAATTCATAACATTATTATGGATTACAAGACTTCAGTCTCTCCTTTAAGTTTTCTTTGATTGCTTTTTTAACTATAGATGCAGTGTGGATCCCAGCTCTCAGTCATGCCTGAGGGATTTCCTGCATTAAAGTGATTATATTATAATGAAAAGCTACCACTTAATCACTCATAAAAAGACCCTCCCCAAATCTATGACAACACTTTGTGGAAAAAAAAATACAAATATGTGTCTCCTTGATTTGTCTCTAAAAATACTTTTATTCAGATTAGTTTCACTTTCATTATTCTCATAGCACAGAAAATAAACAGGCTCTAGCTGTCATGTTGCTGAACCCCCACTGGGCAGTGCGGTGGTGACAGTTGTGTAACTTCCCGAGCAATCTGAGTCTCTGAGACCCACTCGCACAGCGGTGATACCTTATAAAGGATAGCTGGTAAAATGTGATGAGGTAGTTGGATGAATACCAAATGAGACTGGAATCCACTCTTTCCAATGCTTGACTATATTTTACCCCCAATTTTATGTAGCATGAACCAATTTACAGTGAGTTTTCCATCTACGTTCCCTTGGTATTACAAAAATGTTTTTTCCTTATAAGAACACATTATTTAATTAACCTTCATGGTTTCTTGCTTAAAATACTTGGATGCAACAGTTTCCAGTGTGCGTGAAAAGTGAAGCTGTGCGTAATGATGCTTCTTTCAGTTTTATATAAACGAAAAGAAACTTTTCCTGTGGTGATATCTGTGCAATCAGGCCTGAAACAGCAGCTCCAAAAGATGTTACACATGGTGGTAATGTTCCTAGCACACTAGAAGTTGTTTTTCTGTTGGGATTTAGAGGATCCCCGGGAGGGTAAGTTTCTAGGAACAGCCTGATGGAGTGCAGGAACATTTCAGACATGGTATTACAATGTGTGCTGGTGGAACCCGCTTTCAGTATGAAAAATGTCAGTTTGGGGATGGTTATTTTTGTCTGTAGTTCTGTTAGGCTATAGTAAAAAGGCTTCATGGCAAGAGAAAGTATCAAATATACTTTAAATAATATTTCTAGTGTAGAAGTTGAGTTTTCAATCATCTTAACTACCATTAGTTAAGATAGATGCAAGGGTAAGTTGCTCTCACTTTTCAAATGCCTGTTTGTTACAGAGGTGATACAGACTGAGTACCAATTAGGCCAGCTGTGTAGGTATATTTATTTTTCATTATTACAGTCTGAAAAGCCTTTTTACCATTTTAACTGTGAGGTAAAAGAGGAAGAAAGACTGAATACAACAAAATTAGCCAGTTGCTTAGTACTCATTAACTTAGGTTCCTGGAGCTTGCTTCTATAAAAACACACTGTTAATAACCTGATACTCTTTTTCGAAGCTCATCTTGCTAGTACATACTGAATTTCAGTTAGGTGGACCACTTGTTAATTAGCTATAGATATGGAGAGAATTTAGAAACAACTTGAGAAAGGAATGAAAGGTACTTGATTCAGAGAAATACAAATTTGAAACAGAAGTAGAAAATAACCGGTTGCCAGGGACTGAAATCTCTAAAACCTCACTGACAAAAATAGATCGTGAAAGTAAAGCAATTGATGATTGCTTCATTTTAGCTGCTGTTAAAATAATACACTTAATGGTGCATAAACCAGCAAATACTATGTATAGATTCAGGATTTTCTTAAATTATTTTAACTTGAAAGTTAGGATAAGTTTGGATGAGTATTACTGTACTCATAAAATGATCTGGGGTTTGTTCTTCAAAAGCTGTGTTGCCAACTCAGAATTTCGTGGTGAGGCTCAGCTGAAGCACTTTGGAAATCTTCAAAGCACCATCCTAAAATCACTGTAAAAGAAGAACTGCTCATCTTCTCTCTAGATCACCATGCTGTCTAATTCTTCATCCTTATTTGTGGTGTCAAAACACAACTCGCAGTTCAGGCTAATTTGCCAACACACCCAGGCCAGAAGCCAAACTCAAGTACACAGCTCGTCCTTATTTGTACATGTTCTCTCCACATGGAAGGTTTGGTTTAAACAATGAAAACAGCCTTCCCCATGAAAAAAACCTTTAGTATTGTCCCAAAGGCCTCCAAGGGTTGCATTCTGCAGTGCCTTTTTTCTACCTTGCATGGGAAAAAAATCACCATGAATCTTTAAACTCTCACCTAGTTATGTGTGCAGCATGAAGTGTGGTTAAGCTGGTAAGAACTTGGCAATAACTTGACATTTTTCCTTAGTCACTTCACTCAACACTTGCTGCTACTGCTGACCTGTTTGAGTCCCCTCAAGAACCCCAAATGCCCCTGCCTGCTCCCAGGAGCTGTGCTTAGCAAAGCTATGGACTGTTTCAGTGACAGCCTGGTTAGCTAAAATGGAATGTGGGTTCTGGATGCTCCTTCATTTGGAAGTTACTGTTGCAGTTGCTGAACCCCTGACAGGTACCACAGATGGATTTGTACTGCCTTTACTTTTGGGGACGTGCCTGGAGAAGCCCAAATGGTGCTGGCCTCCCTGGGATGAGTGGGAAGCATTGGAAGGGACACGCATGGGTCCTGGACCACCCCTTCTGCACCTTCCCAATCTGCATCCAGGGCTCCTCCTGCCTCACGCTTACACTGCAGAGAAAAGCTCTGAAGCAGTTAGTATTTGGCTCTGCAGCTCTGTTCTGTGGGGAAATGCTGGGTATGACCCAAATTCACATTAAACACCATTGTCATAGTAGGTCTCTCAAGATTATGAACAGATGGCAAAAATCTAGGCAAGATGGTTGTGTGTTAGTAACTCATGTGAGGCAAAGAGTTTCGCTTTGGCACACAGGACTGCCTCAGAGCCCTGTATAACATGTCTGTTAAAGTTGCAATGATTGGCCTTAGTGAGGCCAAAGTTGGCCAAAGTATTTCTGAGTTTCATGGGGTATGTCAGCACCATGCCATGCAGATGTGCTGGTTCAGGGATTTCTCCACCATGCTCCTGGGACTCTTGCAGACTTGGGGGAGCAGATGAAATGGTTCTGTACATTTGACATCTCTGCTGTACAGAGTACGATATATACCCATAAAATAGTATCTACATGTTTAATGATTTGAGAGTAGTGCACAGAGCATTCTTGGCAACTGCAGTTATTTTCCTTATCTAATATTTCCATTGTTTGTGTAATGGAACAGCAAACATTCTTCCAAAGGTTACCCAAACATAAGCATCTCAAATGAATGGCTTAGATTTTTCGAGGTGATAAGTACAATTTCATTGCTCGTTTTGTTTCTGGGTTTTGGCATGTCATGCTACTTGCTGATTTACTTTGGCTTTGTTCATTTACTTGTAGAAAACTAGAGAAATGGTGCATGATGCGTTTTCCCTGTGAAGCTTTTAAAATAAATGTAGGCTGGATCCACCTGCTCCTTTGAGAATCCTAAATGGTTTGCCAAAAGCTTCTCTCTCTGTGTAACTGGCATTGCTTTAAAGTAAGTGTAGGAAAGGAGGAAAGCAAGTGAATGTCTGCTGCCTGTTGTATTAGGTACTATCAGAGATTCTCTGAGGCCGGTGCTGAATTATTTATGTGATTACCCAAGAGGTCATCTTCCTTTCGCTGATTATCTTACTTCAACAGGTACAACACTTGCAGAAAGGAGGCTATTTTCATGCAAACCGAATTCCCCTGCCCTTCAAGACAGCACGTTAAATGCCTGCGGGCAGTGTTTACTGACTGCAGCCATACATCCTGCTGTTGCAGCTCAGATTTAGATGAACAGGATAATAAATGGGTGTGAGATTTTGCACCTATTTTGCACAGGTCTAACGTCTGTTGATGGTAATTAGCTCAATTACAACCACAATGCTTTTCAAGTCAAAGTCTGGCGCAGCAACTTGAAGTCATTCTTTCCGTCTTTCTAAGCAGGTTACCGTAGGCCATTCACCATAATGTATTGTGCCACAGATTTCTCCTTGATCTCAGTGATGCAATATAGTATGTCATTCCCTTTTTACAAAACAGTTAGTGATGGAAAGTGTGTCCATTATATGGTGCAGTTGATAAATGTGCAATCTCATTCTTAGAAATCGAGGTTTGAGTTTGTTGACATAACTGGCTCATTTATTGTGTGAAAAAAGATGAGGCCAGGTCTTTAACATGAGGCCAGGTCTTTAACATGACAGCAGCAGTGTACGTGATGGTGGGGGAAGTAATTTTTCGATTTGATAAACTCTGGCAGTTACGTCAGCTGTCGACATTGCAGAGTAGCGTTACGTTAGTGGTGCTCCCTCAGAAAACGGCAATTAGTCCTTTGCTTGAAGGATCAAAAAGGTATTCTGTTGTGTGCGCGTTCATGCCCACGTATCAAAGCGGCTGTGCCGGGAGAGGAAAAGCTCTATGTTTTATCAGTGATGGTAGAGTCAGACCTGAAGGGAGAAGCTGGAGCCGCTGCTCAGCGATGCTGCAGCCTTCCCTTTGCAAAGCATGCCTGCTTCTGTGGAGCCTACGCAAGAGTAACAGTACTGCAGAGAGAAAAAAATTCACATAATGAATACCTTGCCTCTATTGTGTTGCAGGGCTTAGAAATCCATAAATATATATAGTGTGTCAGCCTTGAGTGAGAGCCGATTTATCTTCATTTTGTTCTTGTTTTGAGAAAGCTGCAGGAAGAAAGCAAAGTCCATTATACCAAATGAATAATCCAATCGATGTAGCCAGTTTGCCCTTGAT
Organism: Hypotaenidia okinawae; assembly: GCA_027925045.1. NCBI lineage: Eukaryota > Metazoa > Chordata > Aves > Gruiformes > Rallidae > Hypotaenidia > Hypotaenidia okinawae. Next base: position 4,451,387 of record BSDF01000011.1, read on the forward strand.
GAAATTAAGCTTTGTCTTTGCAGTATATCAGAGAGAGTGAAGGGTTTTTTTGCCTTATTTTGTCAGTGTCCTGTGAAAGCAAACAGTTGAGACACAGTGGCTTTATCCTTTGGGGCTGGCCCTGCTAGAGGAAATGTAAGAACACAGCTTTTAATCAGTTGTCTCAGCAAAAAGCGCTCCCTCTACAATGCCACCTTCAAATATAAAGATAAAACAATTACCTGCAGATATCAGGCATTCCCAAACTAGATGCCAGGTGTCACTGCTAGCAGCAGTGCTGCTTCCACCTGAGCCATGGGAATTGGAAAATTTTGATGGAGAAGTCTTTGTAAGGATCATCTGTGGATTGGACAGATGATGACAGAGCCATTCCTTGCATTGCACTTACGTTTTTGCCTGAAAGAGGACTGTGCTATTTGTTACAAGAGAAAAAGGGTTTGGGATAAAATGGGCAGTGGCTTTTGATACCCAAGTTCCAAGTTCAGTAGCCTTGGAACTTAGTGTGACTGGTCATTATTCTTTTATTATAACTAATACGAACAGACCTGGGATAAGAACGGTGTCAGATGCAGTACTGATGTCCTGCCTCCTGTTCCCTTTTGCAATTGCTACTTACCCTTCAAATCCAGACTGATCACATTTACTGTTTCCATCTGTTTTCCAAGAAGTCAAAGGTTGGGGGTGTTTGACATGCCTGTTATTTATAAAGGTGAGGTGAGTGGAAAATACAGCCAAAGATGTATTTTTGGCAGTCAACTCGGTGTGCTTCCAATACAAACATAAATGCATTTCCTCAATACTAATCTCCCATAGTGTGCATTTCGATGCTTGCCTTATAAGCATCTCTAGAAATTATTTCTGCCCTATCTCTAGTACTTGTTTTTTGCATACACCCTGTTGCTGTAGAAAGTATGCTGGCAACTGCTGATCCCAAAAGGGGTAAGGACAGAGAAACCCTCCCCACACATCCTGAAGAACTGATGATCTCCTCTGACATAAATAACCTGTTTTTTGCTGCAAATAGATGACATAGCCTGGCATTGCTTGTAGCATGGTATAATAACTTTTCCTAACTCTATAAGAAAAAAAGTCCTTTCCGTATGCTCATTAGGAATCTCATTCCTTGTCCTTGCCTTGGAGCTGGTAAAACAATGCGTTTTAATGTCCCATCCTTATTGCCAGTCCAGAACTTGGCAGCATAACTAGGGATTATATTAAATGCAGAGCATTTCTGTTGTATAATAGGAATAGCTGGGTGTATGTTGCTGCTATTTCTGTAACAATAGCATTTACTAGCCCTTGTTTCCTCTTTGCTTTCAAATGAAATTCTTCAGGGACTGCAGATACTCTTTTCCTATGTGGATTGTGAGCTGAGTCAGTTCTGTTAATAGAGTCGAAAACCTGAGCTTCTGCGGGCTGTGCTACTCCTTTGATTATTCCTTTTGCATTTTGTGTCAGTCTCTCCTCCCCACCACTTCCCACAGAGACGGTTCGTCTCTTTCAGTAAAAGGGCAGTTTAGGTATAACCGTCTAAGGTGCAAAAAGACTAAAAAAATGAGAAGTAGGAAGGCAAATCGACCCAGTTTATAGAGTAGTTGAAAAGCTGTCATCATTCTCTTTTCTGATTAGCATTGGAGATGAGGGAAAATAGGGACTAGCCCACTTCTTTACAGGTATGCTTGAAAAGGAGAGCTTGTCCTTTGAAGTAGTTACAAAAGAGCAAAAGAGGAGAATTCTCATAATGCATTCAATAAGTGTCCTGTTAACTGCAGCAGCATTTCGCTTTGACCTCATAAATGAGGGCATAGCTCCTCCAGTGCTATAGGCTGCATACTATTTGTTCAGGATCATGTCAGCATTAATGCAGGAAGACAAATGTATGGTAGTGCTCTAAAATTGCAGTGCAGCTATTAAGTTTTAATCATAGTGCTTAGCATGAGTGTTATTCTAGGCATCTCAGTGAGTTTGTTGCTTACAACAAATGTAATTGCACTTTTTTAACAATTTTTAGCAGTTTCAAGTCGTTACCTTAGTTGGGAAGTTTGGTTGGCAAATTGGAGCACTGTGAGTTTCCTTCCTCACTTTAGCTGTGTGTTGGCCCCCACCCTTTCCCTGCACAGGCTCTGCATTTCAAAGGAGCAAGGATTCCTTTCCAAGCCACTGGTGAGGTTTCTGTTTGTTTAATTAGACCCTGAAGTGTTTCTGAATTCATTAAAAAAACCCCTGAAAATAGTAGGGAATTGTTGCATTACATCATTCTCCTTTGCCAGCAGGGTCATGACTTCATGGTTTGCATGGATAGCAGAGGTCATCCAGCTTGACATTTGTAGCCTTGCAGCGCTGCAGCCAAAACACATGCCTTTGCATGAACTGCAGTCCCACAGTTGACATTTAGCCCATGGAAACCTTGGAGTTCATAAAGTTGACTGTCTCAGTGAAAATCTCTCCTGTAAGTGAGTTATAACTGGTTCAAAGGGCAAAAGAGCAGTGAAGAGGCTGCCCAAACAGAACCTATTATTTTCACTACGCAAATAGTCTAGATTTTGCTTAAAGAGTTACATTTATAGCCAACCCTGTTTCCTCCAAAAGAGCTGTGTAAATTTGGAAAACTATTCAGATATTAAGGTGTGCTCACCTGCTGACCTTGTACACATCTCAAGTGCTGACGGTGAGGCCTTGGGCTTTTCCTTTGTTCTATTGTTTTCTCAAGTCAGTGAGTTTTGCGGTTGCATTCAGCAGGTGCAAGGGCAGTCTGACAGAGCTGACCCTGGCTCTCGGTTCGTTAATGTACATGCAGTGGATGTGAAATGAACTGCAGAATGGGAGCTTGGTTAGGAGCTCAGAACAATCGCCTTTCAGGCTTCAGAAATAATACACTGAAGGAAAACATACAAGTAAATGATTGGTGACTGCCAGCTTTATGTTATGGGTGCATCAAACAGGAGCCATATGGTGCTATGTGAGGCTCTTACATGAGTGCTGTAGCTGGCTCTAGGAAGTTAAATTTACTTATTTCTGGTACTGGTCTTGTCGGTCACCGATCCCTCAGAGCTGTAGGTGCTGAAAGACTCTGCAAATAAATTCTAAACATTTCAGATAGCCAAGGAAGAAGGTCTAAACATGTGGTTGGTTTTGTTCCCAAGGAAGTGGCTGTGGCTGTAGTACTCCTGCTGTTACTGCATCTGCTTATAAACATGAAAGCTGATCTACCCCAACTCCCAAAGCAAGAGCCATAACCTGAATCCACCAAAATGAACTGTCACCCAAAGCTGTCGTGACACTGGATCATAAGATGGGTATGACTAGGATGTTGTATTGCCAGAGAAATGCAAACAGTTTTAGCTGAGTGTTTAGGCTGTGCAAGGATTGGTTCTGGTTTCTTCACCGAGTTGCTCCTGATTATTTTTCTTTAATGCTCCATCATAGTAAAGTTATTTGCTTAAATATAAAATATCAGATGGCAGAAGTCATTAAGCACAAGTTGTCTTACTGGCTGTTTTAAAGTGACCTTTTAGAGGGCAAAGAATACACAAAGTTTGTTAACATGCATGTAACGTGACTGCTCCAGAATAGTGTATACGAGCTGACGATACGCCTGTATTAATGTTTGTGTCGGATGTTAAATAAATACCTTGGAAGAAGCGTGTGTGGTAAAATATCTGGAGAGTTTGAAGTGATTTAAAAATACCTCCTTTAATAACTGTTTCAGCATTACCAACCTTCAAAGACTCTTAAGGTGAAATCAGTGTCGAGTGCGTTTTGTGGGGTTTTTTCCATTTGGTTTCATGTGTGGGTTTTTTCCCCCAGACCTAAATGTTATTTTTAATTCCTGATGTTAATCCTGTTGAACAAGGATATCAGTGTGGCATGTTTTGCCATGAGATGCTGGCAGTGCTTTCTGCTGCCCCACTTTTCAGAAGGCACTGACGCTGACGTTAACACTGCTGCAGCTAGCAGCTTAAAGTCATGGAGAAAAATATACTGTTTTTTTCTATGCGGTGGCAATCAATACCATCTCCTGATTATAAGATCTTTGCGTCTCTCCTTTTCTGCTCCTCTCTCCTATAAACCTTCCTGTGCTCAGCAGCTGCTACAAGGGATATCTCACCTTGCTCTACAGACGTGAAATGTCCCTTCAGGGGTGATGGCAGCCATGCTCTTCCGAGTCCCTTGCAGCTGCTGTTTACTGTGCAAGGTTGACTGCTGGCATCCTTCCCTGAAGAATCAACCGAGCGCTTTTGCAGGCCTGTCATCCCTTTTATCTAGTCATGTTCATGTGGTGACAGCAAATGGAACTTTAAATGAGATATTTCAAATTAACACCCGGATTCTGGGATCCAGTTTGGAATCCCCTAGATTGCTTGTTTGATTGGGTCACTGTTTCATCACGATTCAGTGAGACCTCCCTCCTCTGTTACTTTGAGCCATTTGACTTAGGTTTGTGCTTAAAACTCCTCAATTCTATTTGGGGACTTCAGTCTTCCTAGATGTCTTAAAAGATTTAGTTGCATAAGGTTGCCCTGATAGCTGAGGAGAAAATTTGCCAGCTGCATTTGAATTAGGGAGGCCAAAGGCAGGGACAGGCCAGAGCCTGTTTTAATTTTGAAATGTTTTGAAAAAGTTAATTTTATTGTTAATAATAGCACATCTTACCTGTCTGGGACTGTCTGTGAAGGTTGTATTAACCTTGTTGGATTAACAAGTGACTGGTGGCTGACTGGAATAGAATTATGCTTCTTGCTGGTGCTGCAATGTGAGCAAAATCCATTGCATACATGTAGATATACAGGCAAAGTGACCGTTTAGAGGTCAAGCCACCCTCCATGACATCTGAAAAGTCCTGGCAGTCAGGTGAAGTCCCTGGTGACTGGAAGAAGGGAAAAATTACACCCATTTTTAAAAAGGGTAGAAAGGAGGACCCTGGAAACTATCAACCTGTCAGTCTCACCTCTGAGCCGGGGAAGATCATGGATCCTTCTTGAAACTGTGCTAAGGCATATGGGGGACAGGGAGGTGATTCGAGACAGAGAGCATGGCTTCACCAAGGGCAAGTCTTGCCTGACCAACCTAGTGGCTTTCTACAGTGGAGAAAGGGGACATCAGTGGGCAAGGGAAGGACAATGTGTATTATGTATCTGGACTTCTGCAAGGCCTTTGACATGGTCCCCCACAACATCCTTCTTTCTAAATTTGAAGAAATATGGATCTGGTGGCTGGACTGTTCAGTAGATAAGAAATTGCCTGGAGGGTTGCATTCAGAGGGTAGTGGTCAGAGGCTCAATGTCCAGATGGAGAGGAGTGGCAAGTGGTGTGCCTCGAGGATCTGTACTGGGACCAGTATTGTTTAGTATCTTCATCAGTGACACAGACAGTGGGATCGAGTGCACCCTCAGCAAGTTTGCAGGTGATGCCAGGCTGAGTGGTGCAGTTGGCATGCCAGAGAGATGGGATGTCATCCAAAGGGACCTGGATCAGCTAGAGAGTTGGGACCATGCAAACCTTGTGAAGGTCAGTAAGGCCAAGCACAAGGTCCTACACATGGATCAGGACAGTCCTCATTATCAATGCAAGCTGGGGATGATGTGATAGAGAGCAGCCCTGCAGAAAGGGTTTGGGGTTACTGATGGATGAAAAGCTAGATATGAACCACCAATCTGCATCTGCAGCCCAGAAAGCCAGATCCTGGGTTGCATCAAAAGAAGTGTGATTAGCAGATCGAGAGAGGTGATTCTCCCCCTCTACTCTGCTCTGGTGAGACCCCACCTGGAGTACTCTGTCCAGCTCTGGAGCCCTCAGCACAAGGACATGGACCTGTTGGAGTGAGTCCAGAGGAGGGCCATGAGGATGATCAGAGGACTGGAGCACCTCTCCTCTGAAGACAGGCTGAGAGAGTTGGGCTTGTTCAACTTGGAGAAGAAAAAGCTCCAGGGAGACCTTATAGTGGCCTTCCAGTAACTGAAAGGACCTACAGAAGAGCTGAGGGAGGGACTGTTGGCAAGGGCATGTAGTGATAGGACGAAAGACAATGGTTTAAAAGTAGAGCAGGGGAGATTTAGATTGGGCATTAGGAAGAAGTTTTTCACTGAGGGTAGTGAGACCTTGGCACAGGTTGCCCAGAGAGGCAGTGGAGGTCCCATCCCTGGAAACATTCAAGGTCAGGCTTGATGAAGCTCTGAGCAACCTGATCTAGTAAAGGTGTCCCTGCTTACTGCAGGGAGGTTGGACTAGATGGCCTTTAGAGGTCCCTTCCAACCTAATGCATTCTGTGACTCTATGATCTTGTCTGCTGGGGCACCAGGATAAGCTCTGTTCACTGAAGTCGCTGTGTCTTATACCAGCAACAGCCCTCACTGAAAGGGGATGCCCAGTGGGGCACTATAACATTATTCATTAATTTTTTCCCCACCCCCATCTTTAGGTATATATTTTAAAATTGCCTCTTTTATTACTTTTACCATAGTAGAAATCAGGGGAAGAAAAAAAATCTCCAAACACAATTCTTCTATCTGCGGGAGCTTTGTGGAAAGTTCCTTAGCTTTACTGCAGGAGGGTCAGATCTTCAGGAGAAGGGTCTTACAAGCCTTCCAGGGAGAGCAGAAAAGCCTGTCACAGACCCTCACTTTTGAATTCCCAGCTGTCAGAAAAACATGATGTGTGTTAGGAGAGGTGTGTGTTCATCTCAACACACCTGCCATGAGCAAATGGCGTTCTAGCAGATTGTCAGTAGGAGACATCTACATTTGCTTTATATACATGTAATCTGTAGAAGGTATTTATTTGTATTATAAACTATCCGTGTGTTCTTCTTTCTGTGCTTTTCTTTTTTTAAGGACAAACAGGCTTCAAGGAAAGGAGGTAGAGTTGCTTTTTATGTGAAAGAGCAACTAGAGTATATTGTGTTCTGCCCGGGCCAGGTGAGGAACAAGTTGAGAGTTTGTGGGAGAGAATTAAAGGACGGGCTAGCATGGGTGAGACTTGGTGGCTAAGAAGGCCAATGGCATCCTGGGGTGTATTAGAAGGGGTGTGGTTAGTAGGTCAAGAGAGGTCCTTCTTCCCCTCTGCTCTGCCCTGGTGAGACCGCACCTGGAAGTTGGTGCCCGGTTCTGAGCCCCTCAGTTCAAGAAGGACGTAGAACTCCTTGAAAGAGTCCAGTGCAGGACCACCAAGATGATTAAGGGAGTGGAACATCTTCCTTATGAGGAAAGGCTGAGGGAGCTGGGTCTCTTTAGCCTGGAGGAGATGGAGGGGGTGACCTTATTAATTTTTATAAATATGTCAAGGGTGAGAGTCAGGAGGATGGAGCCAGGCTCTTCTCAGGGATGGCCAATGATAGGACAAGGGGCAGTGGGTGCAAGCTGGAGCATAGAAAGTTCCATATGAATATAAGGAGGAACTTTTTCACAGTGAGGGTGACAGAGCCCTGGGACAGGCTGCCCAGAGAGGTTGTGGAGTCTTCTTCTCTGGAGACATTCAAACCCACCTGGATGCGTTCCTGTGTGATCTAGTCTGGGTGATCCTTCTCTGGCAGGGGGTTGGACTAGATGAACTTTCGAGGTCCCTTCCAACTCCTAACGTTCTGTGATTCTTGTGTTATTGAGTAATTGCATATGTTGGTCTGAGTGGTCAATGAGGATAGAAACATTGCCCAGATAAACTTAAGTAATCTAGTTATCCAAACATGATTGTGTTAAGATGAAGCAAAATATTAAACTGCACATACAGAACCTAAACTGATTGGAAATGGATTTTCAAGATTCTCCCTTCCTGCCGTGTGTTCAAGCTTGCAGGGAAAGTATTGCATCCATTCATTCGTTACATAGAGGTAGCAGTGTTTATATGGGGAAATGTTCTACTGAGATGTGTGGAATGGGAAGGAGCTCTAAACCTTTCTGCATACTTTAGTATGTAAGACTTGCACGACATTGCAAATATATGCCCTGCTCTGAATACCTGTATATTCCACATGGAACGTTATACCGAATGTTTTCTACTTGTGGATGTTCCCATATCTGAGTTTATGCTTATAGACAATGTGAAGCAATTAATGCCCAAGTTGTATTCTGTCACGATTTCATAGCAATGGCTATTCTTTGTTCATATTTCTTCCCTTTCTTTGATCATCCTGTGTCTGTTTTTTCTTGATACCTATTTCCTTTATTTCTCATTTGCTTTTTGTTCTGTATCTGAGGTGTTTGTTTTTTTCTATTTCACTGCTTCCTGGAGGTCTTTCTCAAAACTTTCTCCTTTTGAACTGGTTGTGAAATCACCCTTGTGGCCTCAGGCAGTTTCTCCTTTATTAACAGAGATACCTCTTCAACCTAAAGTCTTTTGGCAAGACCATGTACTTTCTGGTATTGATCAGGTCATGTGTTGGGCAAAATTTGTCCTATTTGAACTTGGGCCTTTTGGCAAAACTATATCTCCTTTATCTGCTTGGTCCTATTTGTCCTATTTGAACTTGGGCCTTTTGGCAGAACCCTATCTCCTTTATCTACTCCAGTTGCGCTACGGAATGGTGGAGATCGGTTTAATATTGCTTGTACAACTGTTTGATTATGACTGCATTAAGTATTAAGTCTTGGCAGCAGATTTTGTGTTGACCGTTGAAGGCAAATGCTCCGCATGACTCTGAATATGTACAACTGAGATACTAAATACAATTGATGCAATGGAGCCAGGTGTATCCAGTGAGTGACTGGATGGTCTTCTTTATATGTATGTACCATTTTCCAGTTGAAACTATTTTAAGACCAATGTTTATCTTCAAACTTGGCTTGTAGCAGTTTAAAAAACCCCACCCAAATTATACAGTGATTTTCATACCATTTAAAGTGATAGCAGGTTTTATTGCTGAATCTTTACAATTGAAACAATTTAAAGTTGATCTTTGCTGGAGGAGCTTTCAAGAAAAATATTGTTGCAAAAAATGGATTTTGAAAACTTCTGCCACTTCTCATTGTGGGTGAGATAATTCAATATAAAAGTTGGAGGCTGAAGCTCAGCATTTTACGAAGATGGTTAAGGGCCTGGAGCATCTCCCCTATGAGGAAAGGCTGAGTGAGCTGGGACTGTTCAGCCTTGAGAAGAGAAGACTAAGGGGGGACCTAATTCATGTTTATAATTATCTTAAGCATGGGATGCAGGGGGAATCAGTCAGCCCCTTTTCAGTGTCTGTGGAGACAGGACAAGGGGCAATGGCTGCAAGTTGGAGCACAGGAAGTTCCGCACCAACATGGGGAAAAACTTTTCCCCAGTGAGGGTGAGGGAGCCCTGGGACAGGCTGCCCAGGGGGTGTGGAGTCTCCTTCTCTGGAGAGATTCCAGACCCGTCTGGACGCCTATCTGAGTGAAATGTCCTAGGGAGCTGCTTTGGCAGGGGGTTGGACCCCATGATCTCTGGAGGTCCCTTCCAACCCCTACAATTCTGTGATTCTGTGATTTTAAATGGCAGGAAAGGTTCGCTACTTGTGTTCACATTTTCAGACATTGAGAATTGGGTTTTAACTTCTGGCTCCTGACTTAACCTTTATTTTGTTCAAGGCAGTGATGAAATTTCTATTTCCTCCTTAAGCAAGGTAGTTTAAATTTTTAGTTTTGAGCATATCACAAGAATTTTAAATACTTTATAGCAAAGATATTATTAATTTAACATTTGGCATTTATGACAGTCTTTTTAACTAATAAAGTTACATGATATTGTTAAAATGAATAGATTCTGGTGCTTACATTCTTACAGTAGACTAAGGGGTTGATCTAATCTAAGAAATAAAGATGTAATTATTAAAAAAAATGGTTGTCAAAACACTTTAATATCGTGGTAATTTATGATAGGAAAAGGTTTAAGGTGATAAAATATGATATGAGCAGATACTCTCTTGCTTAAGATATCATTTAAAGTCAGCTGTTTTCTACTTAAGGCTTCATTATACTTACCAAAAGTGCTCGAGATAGTTTTGGTTTTGAGCACTAGAATGAACTCTGGAATAGCAATTTATAGAACCTTAATAGTACTGAGCTGAGCATGTAAATCAAGGTAAGCCACATCATGTCTGGTCACCAGAGACATGAGAGTTCTTTACAGATCAGGGTGTGAGAACCTTGTTTCTGCCTGAATGTCAATACTCCTCCCATTCAACATCCAACATCAGAAGAAACTAATTGCATGTAGACCTCAAATGTTTATAAGTGTGAAATTTAAGCAAAAAGTAGCTTTGAAGTAGCCAAATGTGTTTTAAAAAAACCAGAGTTTGTAGTACATTGGAAGTGCTGTGAAAGCTGGGAAACTAGAGAAGTGTTAGGAGGTGAAAGTCCAGTAGCACCCTCTATCATGTTGGTAATCTAAGGTTTCAAAGCCAACTGCATGAGCATGTGTAGTGCGTGTTGGCAAGAGTAAAGCCTAGATATTAGACTAGCAATGATGTGTTAGGCTCAGCACAAAGCAACTCTACTGAAAAGCCAAACACTGTTTTATTCTGTAATCCAACTCATTAAAGGGAGTTGGTAAGCAAAGCTAATTAATAAGCATGTCCATTTCTTTTCAGAAGTGAACACCTGATGTTCTGTTTAATATTGAGTCAGTATGGGTAAGTAAGGTGAGCTGGCAGGCAAAATTAATTAATAGGTTCATTCAGTTCATCAAAAGTTACAGTCTTATACCTCTCACTGAGCTGGGAGATGTTTAACAGGAAAGGTAATGGCAAATTGTACACTGCACCATTTTTTGTTTCTATTTGGCTGTTATTTTACAGTGGGTAAGTGCAGCCCAGTTCATGCTAAAAGAGTCCACCATTAGCATGATCTTGTCTGCAGTAGGTGTAATTGAGGAAAAATTGTTTAGGTATGAGGTTTTTTTTGATGTGTGTTGGCTTAATGCTCAAGACAAAATGGTATTCCCTGACATTGAGCATATGGAGCTGACTGTGGATTTGTGACTATCAGCATTATGATAGCAGGGTCCTTAATAGTCTGGAGACTTCCTGGAACAAAACACGATCCAGTAGTAAATGCCCTTCTTAATAGGCAGTGGTATTGCCCAATATTTATTCAGAGTCAGTCTTCCGTACAACAGGGCTAGGTCCAAGGTGCCAGCGGGTCACTAGAGAGGGGAGAGAGTCTGCTTTTCTGGAAGGGTTTAGCTGTTCAGTAAGAGGATGAAATAAGCCTAGGCCTTTACATACAACTGTGTTTATCATCAAAAGATATGATACTGCTTGAAGTTACTGTGCAAGAGTTCATTCCACTTGGAGCTACTTTTCAGTGTGGAATCTGTTGCAATGGACTGCTCGAGTCTGCTGGTCGCACTTATCCTTCTGGGCAGGGTACTTGCAGTTTCACTCTGAATCTTTTGGGAGGAGGGAAAATATAGAGGTTTCATTCTACAGAAACACTCAGTGATGTGACCTTTCTGTTAATCTGGATCAGCAACTAATAAATGCCACCCTGACATGACCTGAAGAGCTGACAACTTTATTTCAGTTATTCTAATGAAAAAATCCTAAGTGACTGTCCCCTAAATAAAGCACTGAGTGTGCTAGGCTGGCAGAATCTGAGGAAAATTCTTAGTTGAGAGTTAATTGTATCAAAAAGTGTGTCTGACAGAGTCACGTGGATCTTCCTTGGTGTCTTGTTAACTTAGCTTTGTGTGCCCTACTCAGTGCAGTTTATAGAAGGTATCAACCATCTTCCAAAATTGTTTCTTGCTTGCAGTTTGACTTCTGATGTCTTGGGATAAATATCTGTTTTTTCAACCCAAGTATGTTTAGTTGTCCATGTTTAGATTGAGTGAAAATTTAATCTTTCATTCAGGATGTCTTCTGTAAACACTGATAATACTAATGATTTTGTGTAAATGATGTTATAGTATCTGGCTCTGAAAAAGGAACATTTTAAAATGAGTTACTCCTCTCTCTCCCTCCATTTCTGCCAGAACACTCAGAATCTTCATAGGCAGCAGTAATAGTCTTGGAAAATACAGTTATTGAAATGCTTAAGAATCTTAGGAACTCCTGGGAACCAAAATTGAAAAGAAATGTTCTTAAAGCAAGTGCTTAAAAAAAGAAAAAGGTAACCTATGGAAAACAGACAGAATCTGTGAAGGAAAGACTTTATGCCCAAAGGATTTTGTTGGGTGCAAAACATGAACCACAGCTCTTCTAAAGGACATGGGACATTTAGAAGCCTATGTTAATAGGGTTTCCCATATTTGAGGAATACCATGTTTCAGGGAATTGTCTGCAATAATATAGGTATGCAAAGACAGAGAGGTGTGGATTTAGTTCTAAATCTTACTGTGCTCCGTTCTAGCAATGGATTTGGTTTTGAACACTGCAGCAATATGTCAGCCTAAATGGAGACAGCTAATGTACATTTCAAATACTGGAGATACTGGCTGCATTTTATAAGGTAGCACATGCTCCTAGTTCAAGTACTTGTTCTTTATAAGGTCTAGCTTCTTTATACAGAAAGCAAAACATTTTACTGTGGCTGTTGTATTTTTCACCCTGACACAATACAGGTTCCTTGAACAAGGTTCTGAATGAGCTTTTTTTCTCGTGGAAATATGGGAGATATTCCTGCAATTCAAAAAAGGCTGAAGGGAATTAGAACAAGAGTTGAGATTTTTATAAGAGCTGACAAAACAAAACCCGAAACAGCTGTAAACTGCAAGAGAGTTAAACAGCTGGAAACCCCCTAGCATGAATTGTGGGATGACTTGCAGGCAAAGATAATATTCAGTTAACTATAAAGTGTTTGGGCAGAAAAGTGGAACCATGGTGAATGGAGTTGGTGAAGTTATCACCAACCTTTAACAATGAAGCCTTAGAAGAGAAGATTACAATTAAATGGGCAATGTGCTTTGAAACACTATATAGCTCTGAGGGTGCTGCTAGTATGTGCTAGGACCACAGATGATTCTAGTTCAGGCCATAAAAAAACGGTAGTGTTGTGCTTTGGCTGAGTGAGCAGCCCCTTATCTCTACATCTGTACACACCAGAAAACAAGCAAAGGCTTCATGGGTAGCAGGTCAGAGACTAACGTGAGGGTTGTGGTTTATCTGATAGACCAGCAAGGCACAGGACAGGTGTCACCTGTGGTCAGGCTGGTGCCCTAGTGTATCTGTTTCAGATGGAACCATGCTCCAGCAGCAGGTAACATTTGCACACTGCAGTGAAATATGACTTGTTTCAAATAGAAGTAATCCAGTGTTTAATCCACAAGTTTTCCATTGCTACATCACCTCAGTTTTTAATATATCTAATTCTGCATCAGCCACTAGATCCAAGCATTGCTGCTGTTGTGGTGTAACCCAACAGGCAGCTAAACAACCACCTGGCCATTGGCTCACTGCTACCCCGGCCGGATTGGGGGACAATTAAAACAAACCTGGAACTGATGCTCAGCTAGGTCTTGAGCTGAATTACCTCCTGGTCCAACCCCAGTTATACACTGAGCATGACGTCATACAGAATGGAAACTCCCTCTGGCCAGTTGGGGTCAGCTGCCCTGGCTGTGTCCCCTCCCAGCTTCTTGGGTGCAATCCAGTATGAGAAGCTGAAAAGTCCCTGACTGCTTGGCAACAGCTAAAAACATCAGTGTGTTATCACCATGATTCTCCTCCTAAATCCAAACCACAGCGCTGTACCAGCTGCTAGGAAGAAAACTAACTCTATCCCAGCTAAAACCAGGACACATTGTAAAAAAAGTTCTGAATACGACCCATTAATTAGCTCACATCTGAGTGGGCATTCCAACTTCTTCCCTATATAAATTCCAAAGCTCTGCCTAGCATAGAGTGTAATGACATTAATTCTGAAATATAATGTTTTGAGAAAGAGAAGTACAGGTATTGTTTTAATGCTTGATGAATGGGAGTTGTCCTGCATTACTGAATAACCTAATGATGGCTGTCTGAGACTGCTATATTTCAATGTGCACTTTTATTGACCTGTAAAATGGAAGTTAGACTCATTTACAAAATCCATAGCAGTCCACATGCAAGTAATTCACTTTAAATTTCAGAGCACATGTATCTTTGAAATAACCTAAGTTCTCAAACTCATATGAATAACAGCTTGGGGTAGCATTTGCCCTAGCTGGATAGAAACAAGCATAGGTATGGATATTTCTTCTTCATAGACAGAAAAGGGGACTGTCTGCTATTCAGAGATCCGATTTTCATCCCATGGGATCAGTAGGGACAGTGCAATTCTGTTGGTAACATCTGCAAAAATCCACTTCAATATAGTCCTACAGAAATCCTTTTTAAAGCCATACCAGTTGTCTAATACTAGTCTAATGTATTGTATCTGAAATGACTTCAAAGGAAAAATGGTCAAATTATATATCTGCGTGACGGTCTGGCATTGGTTTCCAGGATGTTGTAATTTTTACTTTGTGGTTTTGTAGGGAATAAAAAAAGTGCTGGAAAACTTTAAAGTTTTCCATCTTTCATAGATATGAATTGTTTCAATGGAAAAACTCAGCAATGTGGTGATTAGGAATTACTCCCAAGAGAGTTTCCTGGAAGAAGAATCTTGTATTTTGACTATTTTGTTCAGACCATATTGGAAATTATGTTTTCATCTGTTGTTTCAAAACTAAAAGCAGTTTCAGTGCCTTCTTTATCCAAAGCAGTGTATTTGTGAACGCTACTGCAGAGTTTCAGGACCTGTGTATTTAAATGCACTGCTCTTCTAGCCATCAGCTGCCTCTGTTTGGCAAAGTTCATGCATGATAAAGCATCCATGGTCTTACTTGTGCAAAGGTGGTGGTCAGCTGTGGTTTTCACTGTAAATGTTGAGTCAGATGAAATGCTGAATGGTGGATTATGGATCAGTGCACCTGAGGGCTGAGATGACTGTTCCTCAGAATTTTATGATGAAAAAAAGCCTGCAGAAAATCATACCTTTAATAATTAAAAAGTTTGGGTTTGGCATCAGGTGTCCTTGACATGCCATACCATCCGTATTATTGCTTTATGTCAGAGTATGTCTGTGACAGTTTGAACTTGAATACACCTGAGGAAGCTGCAGTACACCTCTGGAAAAAGACCAAAATTGGTTTGTTTAATCTTTTCAGAATATCCACCTATTGCAGTTTATTGCTTTTTGAAACTAGAAAGAGATAATATCCAGTGTGTGATTCAGTAGGGATTACTCTTGAATCAGGTATCTCAGTGCTGAAGAGTCAAATAATTTTAGTGCCACTCAAGATTGGTCTTAAGTCTCTTTTTTGAGCACTTTGCAATTTGAGCATTTTACATTTTTTTTTAGTTGTGACTACTTATATTCTTCCATTAATATTTGATTTGGAGAGATCAGCATTTGAAGTAACTGTTTGGGACTTAAACTTGGGTGTTGGATTGTATTGCAGGGACAGCCGTATATCTGTTAGGTACATGAAACATCTTGCTTGCTTTCACAGAAACATTTAAGTGGTTCAGTAGTAAGAATCATAGGCTTACATTTTAGTACAAAATGTGGAAGTATTTTTAAGAAACCCTCTTAGCAGTATTGGTAACAGGTAGGGAATATAACCCTTGTGTATTGTTATAAGCCATGGTACCTGCAGGAAAGGTGAAATTCTTTACATCCCGTATTCAGTGTCACTGTAGTTGCCAATAACTTTACACAGTATATCACTGCCAGAATCAGATGGAAGATCTGCTCCTTGTCTTGCCACAGATTTTACTGCAGAAGTTTTAGTTCAGCACACGCGTATGTAAGACGTAACGGTGATGAAACCCATAATAATGTTCTCCTTTTCTTTGTGATATATTTCCCAAATCTACTTAGAGAAGAGGCAAAGCAATGTGCCAGTGTTGCCATACAAAGGGGAATATAAAGATTCCAGTGAGCCACATAGCTGCTCGTGTTTTCTATGCTTCATAATAAAAAAAGATGATCAATTCATTTCCAAGAGCAACTTACTATTGCTCTATTAAAAAATGTTCCACTACCCTTATTTTCAACTTGTGTGCAAAATTCCTGCTAAAAGCTTTTTATGTGGAAAAACAATGATGATAACAATGGTTTATGAATTTCTGTGTTCTACCTTTTGATCCATAGCCCTTGATAAATTCTTGTTTTAAAGTAACCTCTGATCTGGTACTTTAAGTCTTCTAATGCTGATACTAAAACAGGAGCAAATAGAAAATATCAGTTGTAATTCTGAATCAGAGGTAACAGAAATTTTGAGAGATCGCTACTGAATATGCAGCACAACATTTACCAAGGGAATTCTTTTTGCAGGACAGTATTGGTTTTGTTTTAGCTTTTTTGTGCATGTGTTTACATTGAAGGATGATCTTCAGAAGAAGTGGTTAAAGGCCAGGACCTCTATGGTTTAGATGCTACTTTTCATAGTGTAGGCTATTTAGGGCAGAGTGAGGCATTTGTACTTCATCTAGTGCAAGACCTGTGACTCCATTGCAGGCTACAAAACCCATCAAAGGAGCAAAAGGACTTGGACATTTAACCTTTGAATCTATTGCTATGCTATGCTGCTATAAATACCTGAGCTAGTTAAAGAAAGGCAGCTCAGGTGTACTGTGCTGGAACACTCCTGTGACTGCAGTAAATATTGATGCATTCTTAAAGCAACCACAAGTGACAGGCACCAACCGAGTATCCTCATGAAGGAAGCAGGAAATTACCTGGTGCTACTATAGTCTTCATCAAAATCAACTTTTTAATGATGCTTAAACGGAACAGAAGAGTTTAGTTTTGGGTGCTAAAAGAACAAAATGCATACAGAGTCTTAAAAAGGAAAAAGAACCCAGATGAGCATAGAACGGTTCTGGCCAAGACTGAAAACAGCTCTTGCACGTCTTGAGGAAGAGGGCTGAGTATCTGACAAGGAAGCACTCCATCCTAGGGCTGTTTCATGGATACTTGTGGAGAGAAAAATGTAGAGTTGTGCCTTAAAGAAGAGCTGTTCACTTAGGGAAATTAAATGCTGCCAGTGGTGAGGGAGATAGGATTTTCTTAGTGTTCTCTTGATAGTTAACTACATAGGGAAGAACAGCTATCTGTGAAGCTGGCCTGCTTGACAGCTTCAGTTAACTACATGACATTCAAAGGCATTTTCTGCAACAGCTGTCAGGGAATAGAACAAGTTTATTTCACTGTCCCCAAACCTTAGCAAAAGAAGAGGAAAAATCAGAAATGCTTAAAGCAGAGACTGACATTCTTACCAGATCTAATAAAGTAGGGGGAAGGGGAAAGTGATGTTTCTGTTTATCTCCTTTTAACGACAGCTGTTATTGTATGGTAACACTACAGTACTCCTTAAATACTATGTCAACATATGCAAAGTTCTTCAGAATGTTTCCACATGAAGCTCCACTAAGGAAGATTCCTCAACTCCTCCCTCTCTCTCTCCTCCTGTCTGTTCCCTGTGGATTTTTAGGGTAGATTATGTAATCTGTTCTGCAGGTCTTTTGTGCCACCATTTAGTTCCGCAGAGGAAACATCCCAAACATTGATACAGTTATAATTAAAACACTCCAGCACCATATATAGTGAGTAGACTTACAACACCAGAACAAAAGCCTGAGTAATGAGAAATAAGCTCTGACTACTAGCAAAATTAAAACTGTTGACGGCATTGCTTGGCCTAAGTACACTTTACCTCAGGTGGCTTACCAACTACCTGGAGAGTAGCTGAATGTCATCTTGACTAATTACCAATTTTCTTCTACACCTGGAGTAAAAGGACAACAAAGGAAAAAACTCTGCCTCAGGAAAAAGCTTGCCTGTTGTCATGAGTTAACAGTTAACTGGTGAAAGAACATTGGAATACTTAGAAATCATGCTATATTTAGAATTTAGTCTATGCAGGGGCAAGGTCAGTGCCTCATTCATTCCCTGTGTTGTGTGCAGATTGCAGAAGAACCAGGGCATTTTACCTAGGTCACAACTGAGCATACTGAGGAGGTTTGATGGCACAGTTCCCCTGGCTGCCATGTAGGGAAGATCGGCCATGTAAATTGAGCTGGTTTTCTGAGTAGGAAGAAGGTGCTGTGTGTAGAAGTTAGTGCTTCCTTCCAGGGTCTCTAGGGAAAACATTTGCATAGTTATTCTAACAGAGGCTTCAGAGATCCTGCTTTTAAAAAAAACAAACCACAACAATAACCCACTAGCTACTAAGTGGTTTATAAGGATGCTTGTGCCTGGGAATGTGGAGGTTTATCCCAGGCACGCTTTGCTCCCGTTGCAAACCCCTCATGATGCACGTGCATGTTACCTTAGGATTCAGTTAGTGCAGAGCTCAAAGCAAGGCAATGGCTTAGGGGGTTAGCAGAATAAGTGGACAATTCAGCTGTAGAAGCGGCGGCGTTTGAAAAAACACTGACGTTTTGTAGGTGTCTCTCTTATAAAAGCACGTAACCGTAAGGAAATTGCTCTGAAGAACATGGGATGTTGCCTACAACTTTGTTTCAAGCATGGTACTTTTATTCCACTTCCCAATTTGAAGTGCAATTAAAAATTTATGACAGACTGAAATGTGTTCACTCAAATTTGCATTTAGACATTCTTTAGCATTTATCTTATTTATGTTAATGAATAATCAATGTGAAACAAAATGCTCTTACTCTGAACTGTTTGAGAATCTTCTCTTGTGGAATAAAATACCAATTGTCTACACTACAGAGCAGTTATGGAGCAGGTTTTATGGGATAAACTATAGGTATTTGGAAAGATTGCTGTGCGAGTAATTTTTGTGAATCCTTTTTGTAGTTCCAAAGATTGGCATGGAAATTGGGCTATGTGTTTCATAATGAAAGAAGAAATGAGTAACACTCCTACCCTATCTTTTGCTACTTCATTTCTGTAACTTCTGCATCCTCATGCATACTGCAACATCCTTCTTCATGCACTTGTTCATTTGCTGATTTCAAATGAAGGACTTTGAAATTAATAATTTTAATAGCATTCCTAAGAGAATGTTCAAAGTAAAGTAGTGAATAAATGAATTTCCTAAATAAATCCCATCTTCATAGTAAGTTAATGAACACAGATAAAACACTGAGTTAGGAACTCATATTGCCCCAGTATTTTCTAGAATGTAACACTGCTAATACATATATTCTTATATGCATAGGACATAATATTTGTTTATTTGTCATAAATAACTTGCTAGTTGGTTAGATGAAAGAGAACCATTATGTCAAGCAGTTAAAACCCCAAACAACCTATTTATTAGGTGTCATCCCCATGGTTGCTTTAATGCAGTCAGTAATTAATAGTCGTGGGGAGCCACGCCAGTCCTGGGGAATGGCCCTGTCGTGCCAGTACCACGAACCTGGAGGTGGAAAAGCAGATCCGAGATCTTCTCCTAAGACTGGCCTTTTAATGGAAGGAAAGAAAAGCAGCTGCGGACAGAGACAGGCTCAGAAGGTCTTTTCCTGGGACCCATTCACATATATGTTGGTATGTTGAGAAGCATCTGGTTGTATAACCAAGTTCAATGACAAATGACTTTGACATAATTCTTAGCATGCTTTGACCTCTTGATTTGGTAAACATACTGAAGTTCTTTCCACAGTGGTGAGTCAGTAGCCCAAGTACCTGTGTAGTTTTCAAAATACCAGTGTTGTCTGATAGTAATTTGTAATGCCGAATTCATAAACTTTGCTTTCATCTCGCGTTGCCCTAACAGGATGAGCTCTTCTCCTGAGATTTCATAAATTTTATACTCTGAAGGTTACACAGTTATTGGTGAAAGTGAATTCAAAAATTCCTTTATAAGCAGTTGACTTATGAATAATACATTGCCAGAGAGCACAGTTCTGGCATGTACGTTACATAAACGAAAAGGCAGAAGGACTTTTCTTTTTTATTATTTTTGGCAAGGACTTGTATCAGACTAAGTTACTATAAATATCTGGTAGGAAAAGCAAAATTTGATTTAAATTATTTTCCTTGATAGTATAATAGACTCATGCTCTTGCCGATTACTGCTTGTGAATGTCTTTGACCAGCACAGCATGTAAATATGATTGCCTCTTCAAGTGTGATTTACATTTACAGCTTTATATCCTGGGGTTGGATAGATGGAAATGTCTCCCTTGCAGCAGAGAGAGCTCAAAGCAAAGCCCTGAGGGCCTGGGGGTGTGTGTCGGGTGCATCCTTCACCTCACAACAACCATTGCAATGTTTCTTTCCTGCTCCAATGCTCTGTGAGGAGCTCAAATACTAGCAAGTGTCTGTGGGCCATAGGCAGCGTGGCATTCATAGTACAGCAGAATGACGGTCCTTTCCAAACTATGTGATGGTTATGAGGAGTGTTTCTCAGGTTTCTAAAATCCCATTAGGCACAACACTTGACAGTGTTTGGAAGTTTAATGTGTGTAAGGTTACAGCCTGTCTGTGATTCACATTAGGCATCCTTGGGAGAGCGTCGGAAAGCTTTCGAGCATTTGCTTGGTTTAAAGCACATACACTAAGCATGTTTAAATCTAGGCATATGCTCAAATAGTTAAATTTGGAATTGCATTATTCAGATATAGAACTAAACTGGGTGTTAAGTAAAAAGAAGGCTGTGTGTTAACTGGCTCTGTTCTGGAAAGGAATTAATTAGAGCCTGAGAAATGCTTCATCTGTCGTGGTTTTGTTAAAGCCTTGCATCCTCTGTGATACCAGCCGGGATGCGAAATCAAGAGACTATTCATCCTCTTTTGTTACGTGGTGACGCCGCTTAGTGTACAGGGAGTTTTGCTTATTGTGCTGCAGCTACAATGAATGAAGGCTCCAAAGCTCTTCTGTCAAGCTGGTTGAAGGGCATACACATTAAGGCTAGGGATGGGAGTATTAAAGGAAAAAAATAAAATCTTAATCTATTGTTTGAGAACTGAAACAATGAGAATGAAGCTGCAGCTGCAAATTTTTCAAAGGTGGTCAAAGGGATTTAAGAATTTTGTGAGGTCCCAGTAGTCTTTTGTGACCATTCTGATTTGGATATGATCCATTAGGATGGATCTCCTTGCATCTTCTACAAAGTTATATATAAAATTTGATGCCCAAAAAGATCGTTAAGAAAAAAAAAACCCTTTTTAATCATTTAGTAGTTTACTCTTTTGGTAATATGCAGCTCATCAGAAATTTGACATTGTGTTGAAAGTTAATTTTGTCAGCTTGACTTAATTTTCTGTTCTATATTTGCAAATGGTGTTAAAGGTTACACCTTCAAAGAAGCTCTAGATTCCTAAAATCACATTAGTGATGAGTTATTTAATCAACAGAACTATTTAAACGTGTTTGAAAATAATGTGGTGCCACTACCGTTGTGAGAGGGTTGGTATGAGGTGTGAAAGGCACAACGCAATAGAATAGATATAAAAAAGCTCTAACTCTAAAAAGGTCAGAACAATGCCAAAAGTGCAGGATGATGGGAATCAAATAAAGTCACTACATGGTTGCTGCCTTTTTTTGAGGTAGTTACATCTACTGATGATCTCAATTGTGGCTGTAATCAAGTGTGCTGCAGACCTGATCTCCAGACTGAGATTTCCTCCATCCATTCAGGTTCTAGATATGTAGTTAGCTGCTGCTTTGCTTACTGGTACACACATCCACTCATTCTGTACTTTGACATCTGAGACCTGCCCAAGAAGAAATTCACTCTTGAAAGATTTTTTGAAATAAACCCATAAATCACTATGAAGAACCTTCAACATGTTCTTGGGTTTTTATCTGCTCTTTTGAGCATACAAAACTTTGCACTGTACAAATCACCCAGAGTGTTACATGCACAGAATCAGAGGACATCCTGCTCAGCAGAGGTGAAACAGAAGATTCTTGTTGGTAGCTCAGACCTCAGTTATCCTTCATAGTAGTTCACACGCATGTGAGAATAGAAATGTATTTTTGACCAGCACCATTTTGTGCATGAAGAACAGAGGAATAGACAGAAAATTCTGATAGTGTTTATAAAGCTGCTGGGCCAATTGGTACTGAGAGGTGGTAGTGAAGAACCCTTAATTGCAAGGTTAAGTAAAGAGTCATAGAATCATCAAGTGGTTTAGATTGGAAAAGACCTTGAAGTCTATCTAATTTCACTCCCTGTCATGGTCAGGGACACCCTCCACTAGCCCAGGATGCCCAAAGCCTCATCCAGCCTGGCCTTGAACACTGTCAGGGATCCAGGGGCAGCCCCAGCTTCTCTGGGCAGCCTGTGCCAGGGCCTCCCCACTGTTATGGGGAAGAATTTCTGCCTCAGAGCTCATCTAACTTCTCCCTCCTTCAACCCCTTCAAGAGCCACCACTCCCTTGTTCCCATCACTCTCTGCCCTTGCAACCAGTCAATCTCCAGCTTTCCTGGAGCCCCTTTAGGGACTGGAAGGTGCTGTAAGGTCTCCCCAGAGCCTTCTCTTCTGCAGGCTGAACCACCACAACAATCTCAGCCTGCTGCCATAGCAGAGATGATCCAGCCCTCTGAGCGACTTGGTGGCCTCCTGCATTTGCTTCAACAGTTCCATATCTTCCTTGTACCGAGGACCCCCAAGCTGGACACAGCACTGCAGGAGGTCTCACAGGAGTAGTGGTGCAGAATCCCCTCCCTCACCCTGCTGGTCACGCTGCTGGTGTTGCAGCCTAGGCAATGTGGTTGACTTTTGAACCGCAAGAGCACGTTGCTGGCCCACATTGAACTTCTGGTCTCCCAGCATCCCCAAGCCCTTCTACTCAGGGCTGCTCTCAATCCATTCTCCACCCAGACTGTATTGGTGTTTGGGGTTGTCCTGACCCATGTGTAGGACCTTGCACTTGGCCTTGTTGAGCAAACTTCATTAGGTTTACCCAAAGAGGGAGCCTTCTAATCCAGATTCTTAGAGGTAGATTCACAACTTTTGGAAGCAACCAAAACACTGGCCTAGATGCTTTAAAGAACGTTTGATAACTTATTATGTATTCAACATCCATGTGGCACTTCGTGTATTTGTTGCTTGTCTGTCTCATGACCTTATTTGTGGGACAAAGGTGGCAGTGAACATGGAAATTATCGTAAATGCTGTGTATGTTTGAATGGGAAGAGCAAATGAATGGCACTAGATAGCAATGTTTATTGTGTCAAGTCTTTGGGATGTCATTTATATGTAACTACTCCTAATTAGTGCCATTCAAACCAACTAAAATGACTCCAAAGCAGATGCCAGTTGTTGCAAGGGATGTGCCTGGATACTTGTCGTTTTGTACAGTCAACTGGCACTTACAGCACTGACAACACGTTAATATTAGGGATGGAGGAAAGGTTTCAGTACTGTCCCTCTCAGTAATTTTCCATAGGGAGCATTTATCTTGATAAACTAGAATTCGGCAACTGCTGCCTCTCCAATGAGAGTTGCCATTCCCTTGGCTGTTGGTTACTCCTGAAGGACAGTAATAGCTTACAGTTCCTCCTTCCCTGTCATCTCTAGGAAACGGGCACCATGCTTCATCCTCATTGTGAGCAGTGTTAGAGAATGGGCTAACATCAGATACTGGTCTAAGAAGGAAGGACTCTTGAAATTTGGGGCTTTGCTTTCTCTTTGAGAATACATGTTGGAAAATAAGTTAATGACTTCCCTCAGCCTGAATTCTGGTGACATCCACATTAAATAGAGTCCTTCAGCAATAATTTTCCTTTTGACTCTGATGCAATTAATAAACATAATCAAAGAGCAATATAGCTTTATGTAACTGGCGTCCAAATAGCAAGGCTTCACTCCGTAATGATACTCCCCCCACCCTCTAAAATTGCCTTTTATTTAATTAAGACTCTCCAGGAGGCTGACACTTTTCTATGCCTGAAACAGCAGCTGTACTGCGGTGATGAACCTCAGAAAAAGCTAAACATCTTTGTGACTGCTGCGAATCTTGGCAGAACAATGGAAAAGATCTTCTTGGTATTGCTAAGGAAACAGCCTTCTAGCTTTTAGAGCAATTTTCTCAGTGATCACCATAATACCCTGCAGTGGGGGTTTTGATTTTAAAACCAGTAATTTTGGATATTTCCCTAATTTAATTGAACTTGTTCTTTTTCATGGAGGTATTTAAAGCCATACTCAGGCTACGTTTGCCAAGACAATGATGAGAATAAGTCTAAATAAAATCTAAACTTTATGCATGTGCAGCTCCTAAGGGGACAGTGTCCTGTAGGGGGACAAATGAGGTGTAGATGCCAGGCTGGATCCTCAAGGCCGGTGCGAGTAGCCTCCTTTCTCTTAGGGAGGTTGCAGCAGTAGTAATTTCCATGTATCCCCATGTCCCAGAGTCAGGCTAACTTCTGATTAATTCTCCTATGCTGCTGTCATCTTGTACTTCCATTGAAGGAAGGACTTCTGCAAACCAGGCTGATGTGACAGAACAGCAACAGCGCTGAGAAGTACAGATTTATTAAGAATGACTTCCATAAGAAGAAGGGGTGGGGTGGCCAAGATATTAATAATTCAGAAAATACGAAGAATAATAGCAGGCCTTTGCTTTGTGTCAGGGGAGTTTCCTTGGTTTCAAGGAGCCATGCCAGTTCTCACAAATCGTTTCCGAATAGCTGCAGCCTGATTCAAAGCCAGTTTCAGTTTCCTCTCAGGCACTTTTCCTGGTCTCTTTTGGCCATGCTGAAAATTGATTTCTATTTAAGATACTTATGTGAACCAGAGTTTGGTGGAAAGTAGAAGACAACAAATTTAAAAAAGAACAAAATTTTACCTTTATTTTACAGTGTTGAGTAGTTATGTGGCATACTCCTGAATTCTAGACAGATGGCTCAGGAAAGCTCAAAAATCTCCAGTTGAGTGACAAAATGGCTCTGAAGAGAGGTTAACCCTAATGAGTGCTAAGTCTACTGTTACAGAGCTGAAAATCCTGTCCTGACAGGTGTAACAGGAGTGTTGTTTTGTTAGCACAGTGAAGGACTCTCTGAGTACTTCAGGTGAACATTTAGAGCTGAAGAAGTTTGGAGACTTTGTCTCCTGCACTGGTGGGACAGAGACACTTACCTCTGTGTCAGTTTGGGTTCTTCATATGTCTGTTTCTTACTGAGTGATAGCAATAACTGCTTTGAGTTCTATTCCTCTATACAAAATATTTAACATTCTGTAACCAGTGGTTATAGAATTTAGATGATTGGTTTTTTTTAAATAGGAAAACTTGCTGAATCCATGCAGCAGATGAAAATTTCTCTTGAGATGATTTTCAGAAACAAACTCTGTTGGGTTAAATGTAGATAAAGAAGACCTCTCGTGCTAGTCATGTTAGATTTACACATGAGGATTGTGTCTCTTGCTTGCACATGGACTTTGAACACCATAAGCAAGCTTCAGGTAGCTTCAGGTATCAGTTACTTACACATCTTAGCAGCACTCCTGGCATCCTCTATGCTGAAGTCCGTGCTCCCTTGAAAGCGATCACATGTAACAATCCAACTTCTAGGTGGTTCAGCAGCAAATTCTGTGCATTTCAAAGCATATGAATGTGCAAGAGTACTTGTAAAACTAGAGTGCAATATGATTTTCCTAAGAGGCAATAAATCCTCACACTTGAGATGATAGACCTATTTCTACTTAATGAGGAAAAATTCACTCCTGGCTTAACTCGACTGAAGTTAATTTCTCTGACAATAAATTTGGCCCAATATGTCAATACAAACTTAACTCAGTTGTGTTCGTAGAGATTAACTCAACAGCATCTTATGTATGCCCAGAATAATTAGTTTACTGTCTCTTGAGGTTGGTTTAATTAATTTAGAATGCTTTCCATTTAGAAGATACTCGCTGCAGAAACAGGTCTGTTGCAGATAAGAGAAACTAGAACTACTCCCTCAATCTTCTGTTTGACTTGTTGGAAAGAAAATACTGGGAGCAGGGAATATTGTTTTGTTAAAGCTGCTCTCTCTGAACTCTTTTTATAGAATTCCAGCAACCTGGAATGGTTTGGTGCCTTAAAATAACATTCAAATACATATTTTTTTACATTTTAATAGTACTGTGCTTCCTCTGATCAGTTAAGAACCATTGCAATACTTTTTGAAATTTGTTACAGCTTCAGAGAAGATAACTTATTTATAGGAAAGTCTTTCAGATCTGCAGTCAGACACTGAATTTTTAAAGGGAGGGTATGTGTCAGAAGCTAAATAATTAAGATCCATGCCTTCTCAGCATTTTATTTCAAATATTAAATATTACATAAGAGATTTTTTCCCCATGGAAATCAAGCCTTTAAAGTGGTGCAGGCTCGGCCAGAAAATCACTGTATTGTACAGTTAAATGGATACATCTTGCATTTTACCAGTACTTCAAAAAAGTTCTTAACATATTTCAGCACTCTCCATACTGGTTCAAATTGTCCCTGTTCAGAAATGTTGTGATGGGATGTTGTGATGCTGACGTACGCTCACCCTTTCTGAAACCCTGAGTGGTGGTTGTTGTCAAGCTCCAGGTGAATTTTAAGCAAACATCAGTGTTTGGACAAACACAGGTAGGTCCCAGGCTGGGGATTGCTGCAGTTAGCTCACATAAAACCTGGGGAACATGTATCTCTGCACTGCCAACATGAGGAAACAGATAACTTGCCAGATGAAATACAGCCATTCAGTTCCTTCTGTTGTAAACCACTGTCCTCCACTGGAGGCAATTAAAACTGCACAAATACTTCTCAAGACCTGTACTACAAACAACTACCAGTCCTTTCCTTGGAGAGCTTGTTGGCAGACCAGTGTGCTCTGTCCTTACAGCTTGCATACATTTCTGAACGTGGTCATCATGTTTAAAAACCACCTGAAGCTTTGACTTGTGTTTAGGAAACAAGTTGTTTCCTAAAATGTTTCTGGAATTTAAATAGATGCATTAAGTCTATGTGACATGGTGCCTCAGGACATGGCTGTGCCAAAGTTTTCTTCTCTAGCAAAACTTGTACAATTAAAGGAAGCAGCATGAATTTCCACAGGGCTCAGGTTCCAGCCCTGTCTCTGTTTACCAGATCTGCAGCCAGCTGTAACACTAAACGGCAGCAGGGGCATCACAAGCTTATGAATATACTGGAAGTGAACACTGGTGTTATCTTCTGTCACCCATCATAGGAACTGCAGAGTTTGTTACCTGCTTGCCACTTCAGTGGATAGAAATGATGAGATAAGTCTTGGGTAAGTTGGTATAGAGGCTGGAGCTGGTACAGTACTCCTTGGACAGTGACCTGCTTTAATTTCTATAGCTGTGTATGGGCCCAGGCTGGTCTCTCTGTGGGGTTGAAAACCAAGGCATCAGGCCCAGCTGATGAGTGGCACTGAAAATTCTCCCTATCCTTTTGCATCCTTTCCAAAGGGCTGTGGGGATGTTGGAACTGAGGCGGTGTCTGGCTCTCAGCTGGAGCCACCTTCCTGTTTCCACCTCCCAGCTCAAGCTGTGGTCCTTCCCCCTCACACAGGTATTAAACTCCCCAGTAGTCCCCTCAGGCATCCACACATTGTGGCATTCTTCTTATTTCCGAGCAGCTAGACCTCTAACCGAGGGAGTCAGTCCCACGTTCAGCACCTATGCATTTATTTAAGTTGAGCAAATGCTGGCCTGTCAGTGCTGTATGCGATATACACACTCCTGAAGGGTTTGACTTTGCTTTCCAATTTATGTTTGTAGGAGTATTAACAGAGGTGTGTCATTCTAAAACTTCCTTCTGCTGCTGGGAAGGTTTTGAAAGTGTATATATATGTGCATACCTATGTGCTGTGTGGTTATTTGTCAGGATTTACTTCACATGGCAGTTTTAAGAGCAATGAAGTGTTGTTGACAAGCTATTTCTTATTGTTTGCAAGTTATTTACTGCTAATTATAGCCAATGCAGATGAAAAGAGTGGTTGACATTGTATCAAGATTCATGCCAAGCAAATCCCAGAGAGCTTAGTGCAATTATCTGGAGTATGGGACACTGTTATTCTTGACTCTGGCCAATCCTATACTATCCCAGTCTTTTTAAACTGTCTATCATTCTCTTCTCTTGGGGATTGATTTTATATCCAGAGGAACTGCTTGGTGATTGAGACAGATGTCTGTAGTAGGAGGAATCTGTTTTTCCACTGAGTTTTCAGCACACTTAGGATTATGAAACATTGAAGGAACTTGCGTGACCCAAGACAATATTTTAATAACAGCCTTTGCCTGTTCTGCAGAGGCTGGAGGAGCTTTGGAGAGTATTTTTTATCACTCTGCAAAAGCAGGTGAATATCCTTAATGATGATAAAAGCCTTGAAAGTGTAAGTACTGCAGGGTGTTCTGGAAAGGAGGAGTCAGCTTAGACACCTCAGGGGATGCTGGTTCAACACTAGCTCCATTGGTCCCCCTGTGTTATTGTCACTGACCTCCTGGCAGCTGCCCTCGCTGGGGAGCTGATCAGCACAGAAACCATGGCCCAGCCCAAGTGTGGCCCTGTGGACCAACAAATGTGTCTGTGATCCCTCACTGGCTCCACAAGCGCTTCAGTCTGATTTCCAGGTGCTGAGCAGCTATAGCAGTGCAGCAGACCTGCCTCTGCTGAAACCTAACACCCTGGCATCCTCAGAGCACCTTCGGTCTCTGCATCTGCTGAATTTTACTGTCTCTTCACACCCCTTCCCTCCTGTGCCCATAGTGTTCATCCTTAGGTTTGCAAATCAAAGTGTTTCAGTAAGTTTCTCGTTTCTTGAATTTTTAATGGGGATGTTGAACTCAAATTGGATGATACAACACAATTTATAAATAACATCTGTATGGACACTTAGGGACTCAAGCCTGTTGTGTAGGGTATGGCTTTTGCCTATAAATACTGGCTTTTATTTCTTCTTTTCTTTATTTTTCCTTGTGGCCTTCAGCACACCTATCTGCTCCAAGGAACCCAACTGATTTTATGGTGGGATATTTGCTTTTTGCAGTTTTTCTACATCTTGTATTTCTAGGAGATTTTGTGGCAGCAATACCTGCTATAACATCCTTCTAGAAACGTTCAGCCCAATTTTCAAGACTTCTCTGTGGTTTTAGTGTTCAGGTGCTGGAGAATTTGGCCTTTCTTCCTGAAGGTTTGATAACCCACAGTTGTGCTGTGAAGCCAAATGAAAGCCAGTATCAACTGGAGCTTTCACAAAAATATTTCAAAACCTTTTCACTGTCTGGAATGGTAAATAAGCCAAGGAGTATTTGGTGGTTCTCATTGTCATTTTCAATTTGTTGTGTACTTAAGGCAACTTGTCCACTGATTTAATTGAAAGGAGTAAGATGAGCTGGGTCAGAACTGTTTTATCTACTCAAAGATTCCGGTAGTTAGTTGTCTGTATGGTGCAATCACAGCTGCTGAACTCTACAATCTTGTTTTTGGGATCCACAAGATTTACTGTTATGTTCAGCTTGTAAAATCTTTGGAAATTACTTTTTTTTCCCTAAGCCTACAACTTTTAAAACCTTGTGAAAGAGAAGCTACATCATCTTAATTTTTTTTTCCAAATATTGGGACCAGAACTGAAGGGTAAGACATTTTTGAAGTGAACTTTACAATACAGACCTTTAAAAAGTTAAGAATGTTTCTTGAGGGTTTCTTTAATAAACCATTTGCTTAATTTAACTTTTGAGCCAATTTTTTGTAAGCAGCACAGACAGAATAGATGAATAATTTGTCAGTAGCAGCTTTTTGCCTTGTGCATATATATATTGAAAAAAGACGTAACGTTCACAGTTTAGAAATTAGCTTAGTCATGCAGGACAGATTGGTAACTTGTAAGTGCATCTTGTGATTTCCAAAGATGTCTTAGGGTGTAGTTGGAAGAGCATTGAAAGATCTTGTGTTGTACATCAAGGTACCTCAAGTCTGTTGCTCTGTGACTTGTTCCTGCTGTTTATGATACCTGGGCTCTCAAAGTAGTTAGTGAGGCTCAGGCTGCACTTGTAACTGTGTAGATAATTTTGTTAGGAGCTCATAATCTGATCTAACAGCAATTTGCACTATTTTTAAGTGTTATTCATAATGATTTGGATATATATGAAGTCCATAAAGGCTTGTATGACTTCACATAGCTGTCAAACCATGCAGAGAAGCCTTTGGATGAGAGGGCCTGGGCTGATGCTTGGTTTGTACTCTGCTCAGCCTTTCTTTTCTGTCAAGTAGATGCCTGAAGACTTAGAGGCAGGGGACCCTGGGGCAGCGTTTCCCTAGTACTAGCAGCACTGATGTATCTAAGGTCTGTTTGTAGTGCCACATGTGCTCTGGAGAGAGAGCAAGGAGACAGTATATCCTGGCACAAGCTGCTGTTCTAGTAAAATTTTGGGAAAAGAGCCCCACAACACTACAGGCCAGATAATACTTGCAGTTCTAGTTCAAGTGATTTACTTAAAATTCAGCATACAAATGTCAGTGTATGTAGTAGCTAATTACAAGGGAAGATAGATACCAAAAGGCGTACAATATTTGAAAATACCTAAGGGGGGAAGGCAACATTTGGGGGAACACATTAGTAATAGGAACCTGTTCACTTTTTTATGGTGTAGATAGGACTGTGATTTTTTTTTTCTGCAAAAGTACTTAAATAAATACAAATGCAGTCATCCCTGTGGGATATTTGGCATTTTTAGGGGTTTTTTTAATGGTGTGCAATGCCAAGAGTGCTTGAGATTCACACAGTTTGCTAGTTTGCTGATAATTAAAAAGAAATTTGGAAGGTTGGGTCATGAGAAGAGCAATGAAGACCCACTGCCAGTTGCCTTTAAAGCATTTTGCTTCCTGGATTAGAATTTTTATCTGTTGCAAAAAAGTAGTGTGAACTGTGAGCAAGAGCAATCAATCTCCTAACTAGTAAAATCATTAGAAGTTGGCATTAGGACTAAAATAAGAATTACCCTAAAAATACAAAAAAATCTGTATTGATTAATGTAACCTCTGCTACACTTAAATATTCCCATAATTAGTTAAATCCCTGTCTGTGTGTGTTACTTACTCATCTTCAGTTCCAAAAGTCAGTGGTTATTTATTTTCTGACAGTATTTAAAGATAACACTTTTGTACTTATCATTCCTAGAGGTCTCACATTTTTTCCAGATCAGAAGATTTATGGCATGAAGAGATCCAAAATAAAAGACCTTTACTGTGATCTTTCAACTGCATGTAACTTTAGAAATAACTGGAAGGTAGATTACATTTAATTTTCTGCAAGTTTCAAAAGCAGTTATATCCCTTCCATCCAACAAACCCTCAACCACAGAAGTGCCAGACCGGGTCCAACGTGTGCAGGAAAATAGTGTCTTTACTTGTCCTTAATGTTACATTGCATGGTGGAAATGAAAGCTTTTGGAAGCACGTAGCTGTGTCCTCCTGTACTTGCCTGTTAATTCTAAACAGATTCTGTTAGATTTCTGTGTTTAAATCAGTTTGCTGACAGTGAGCCATAGAAGATGTGTGCTTGGAAAAGACTTGGTTTCTACCAGCATAAGCCATATAGAGAGACTCTTCCTTTCCTGTAAAGATGTTATATTTTTGTGCAAGTATAATTGAGAAAAGAAAAAACCAAACCCCAGTTAAATGTTCTCAGGTGGGTTTTACCATGTACACAACTTCTGAGTATAAACCAGAGCTGCTTAGCTCAGCTTTGTGTTTCATGCTTCCATCACTGTTCACATTTAGAGTTAGCACCTTCCCTTGCATCATCACTGTGGTATCCCTGACATTTTCTACGCTTGTGTATATTCTTCCTGTCTCTGTATACATAAAGGGATAATTATGTGAAAGATGTGAGTTAAGTAAGAATAAACACCTTTGATCTCTGTTATGACACTAAATGTAAAGACTTTAACCATGTAGATTAGCTGCTGCTTTTTTTTACAGAGCTAAAACTTCCTGAGATTTGTGAAAATTGAAACATTTGAAATATATAGGCATGGAAGGGTCAAGAAGTATTCTGCTGTGAATAGCTTGAGCATTATGTTACGCAAACATTAGAACTGTAAAAGCAAAAAGTGTGTGGCTGAATTTGCCGTGAGGATAAACAATCCTTGCTCTAAGGGTAAACTGAACCTTTTGACCATGGCTGGGCTTTGTGCAGCCCATTAACATGTAAACCTGTGGCTGCCACTGTGCTTCTACAAATTACTGCTTTTCCTTTCTGCCCTCCTCCTAGCACTGGTTCTATGTGAGATATGTGTAAATGCACACAGATGGGAGACTTTTCTGTTGATGCTACAAGTGTTGTTCAGTAGTTTAGATGCTTTCAGCTGTGAGTGTTGCACCCTCTCTAGTTCCCAGTTCTTTGTTGCCACTGGTTTTCAGCATCAGTGCAGCTGTTGGTGTAACTGTGCTGGGAAATTGGTCTGGAAAAAATCCCTGGCTGGCTCAGGAGCTGACCCTTAGGGTGGACAGGGTAAAAGAGGTATTTTACACTTGGCTTGTGTTACCACTATTGCCTGTGGATTCTATGGAAAATTAACGGACTCAGATATCCATAACGACTTGAATATAGGATGGGAGATGCCAAATGGGGATGTAAATTGCTTTATTTTCAGTATGCTTGTGTTTTGCTGGTCTTCCATCATAATTCAAATCCCCACTGTGCCAGACAGTAGACTAATGTCTAATCATCATTTATAAACACTGAGTGGACATAGGAGAGGAAGAGAACATAAGAAACTTAGATGATATCACACAGATCACAGATGATTAATGTTTATTGGGAAACAAACAGCATAATGACCATGCGTGGTATTCAGGTAAACAAATATGTTCCAGAAAGTGTCCTGTCTTGTCATTCCTGGACGTACAGCTTTCAGTCATCTTGTTTAATCTATCTGAAAGCAAATTCTGGCAGAATTTTACTATTGGAACAAATCCTTGTGGTAGCACAAGAACATTTGGTCCTCTGTTTTCTGCCACTGGGAAAATTATACCCCAAAGTTTCCATAAATACAATACCATATTAAAAGGAGTTTCTGAAGAGCAAAGATCCAGTCAGTTACATACCAGGGATGTGGTATGTGAAGAGCAAAGTAGCCTGCAAACAGCTTAATTACCTGCCTGTTTGTTATTTTCTCCTAATATGTGTATGATTCAAGTAATTCCTGCTGTGCACTTTCCCCCCCTTTAGGTGGTTGCTTGTAAGGCAAAAGCTCGGCTGTGCTGTTTTTTCCTATACATAAATGAAACTGTGAATTGAGAAAGTGCTTTTAATTGTAGATACTGCTTTTCTTTGTTTTTAAACAGCAAGAACACGGATTGGATTGCTTGCTGTTCCTTCCATGTGCCCCAGGAATCTCCTTGTTGTCCCTCTCTCACAGAGATATCCCTCCATGATTAACTCTCTGTCACTCAGCTCAGTTTTCTGACAGCGCAATGAGTGCTGTAGCAGAGTGAGTCATGGCTGCAGAAAGCCTTTTCAAGGACAAGCCAAGGGTGTTGGAGGCAGCAGCTCCGCAAAGCCAGGATTCTGGACCAGTTCAACTGTTTTCAGCCTCAAGGAATTTGACTTTAAGAAGCTTGGAAGAGAAGCCAGATTCTCTTAAAATCAACAAAAGCAAAATCTTTAGATGCACTCTCTTGTTGAAATTTTGTAGTTAGGTCCTGTGATGTTGCACAAAGCAGCATTATGTAAAGCACAGCAGATGCAGTCTGGATTCAGGGGCAGGGGGAAAGCACGTAGCAAAACCAAACATGGAGTGCCACAGCAGAGAAAAACATCCTCAAGATATAAAGAAAAAGAATTTCCAAGTGGGGAGCTGACTTGGAGCTTTAATAACTGCCTCAGCCCGGCACTGCCTTTTTTAATGTGTACAAAGATTTAAAATAGGATTTACAGCTTGGCAATTGCATCTGGTTTCTGTGATGTATCTGTCTGAGCAAGAGGAGAGTGCTGCTGTGTCGGGGAAGAAGGGTGCCCCTGCCCATGCACACAGGGAGTGGGCACCTCAACAGCAAGAGACATTGCAGAACTCGGTACTGGGCAGCATGCTCGGGCTTCGAACCGTCTCCTCATCCCTGCAGCAAAATCCTGCTTTTCTCAGAAGGCAGGGTCAAGCTCTAAATTAAATGCTTATAAAGTAGTCGTGGAGAAATCCACAAATTAGGTCTAGTTAGAAATATGTCGTAACAGGATGTCTCCAGCTCAGTCTCCCTGATGGTTAAGCACTAAGCTGGGACACCAGAGGTGTCAGCACAGGTTGCCTGCCTGCCTGGGCATGTACAGTCAATCCTGCTGGGGCTGATCTGGCTATTGCTGAAGCCTGAGGTCATGTGGCTTTACCATCAGTTCTTACACCATTAGGGTTAGAAGAGTTTGGTGCTGCTGATGTGAGCCTTGTAAGGTGAAGCCAAAGGCATGAAATGCCGAATGCTGCAACTAAGCAGAGTGAAGTCCTTTCTAGTGAGAGAACTGGTGGATCCAAGCAGTTGTCATTTTTTGAGGACGTTGGTCTTTGTGGGTTCTGATTAGATGTTGATCACATTAGTTGCTACATCTTGCTGCTTATAGAACATTGTTATTAAAGATATTTGTAATCAGAAGACAGGATCATGTTAGGTGGCTGGATTGATAGTTTTGTGTCAGTTAATGATATCTCTTGTCATCTTCAGCTGTTGGCAGAGGAAACATTTTGTGTTTTACATGTTTAAAGTTTTGATGCAGGTGAGCACAAGAGGATCTGTATGCTCTGTGAAGCAATCTTGTACAAGTTTTCATCAGTGCAGATGATGGTCTTTGTGTGTATCATCCTGACTGCATGTAAACAAGAATGCACTACACTTGTACCGATGGACAAAGTGCTGGTGCTTTTATAGCATTAGAACTATGACAAGTGATCAAACTGGGTGACTTAAAGCTCATGTTCAAGATCCAGAACCTTTCAACTCGGGTCACTATGATCAAATTCAGCGTGACTCGGGATTACTGTTTCATGGCAAATCAGTCCCGGCCAGAAGTAGGGGGAAAGGTGAGGGGATCAAACATAATTGGTACCCTTGTTGAATGAATTGCTCAGATATCAAGATCTGAATGAAATTGTAATACCTTCTCACTTTTACGAGACAGGTCTAACAGGTCAGAGTTTGGTAGGTCAATGTAAAAGGAGCTTGAATTACCCATCCTGGGCTGTATCAGTCCTCAGAGGGTTGTCAGGCAGTGAACTTCATATGCACTAAGCTTAATTGCAAATAAAGGCTGTGACACAAACAAAGCTCAGGAAGTTAAAAGATTAATGCCATTAGAGTCATCTTATGTTGTGCAAGCCTCTTCCCATAGTAAATGGAATAGTTAATTTTTCCAATAAGCGCTAAAATCTTGAGGGTACATAAAAGGAAGGTGGTGTTGGCACTCGGTATCAATAGCCTCACGTAATTCCTTTTGATTTTTTTGTTGGCTGCTCTTTTCATAATCATTAAAAAACCAGAGTATTTTTCTTAAAACTTTCAAAGTCTTGCACATAAGTGTGGTTTTGTTTTCTTAAGAGAGCCTTCCTTCAGTGTCATTCATAAACCTGCAAAGTACTATGGCCACCTTTGGAGATGTCAATCCTGACAGTGTACGGACATTGCTGTACGCTGATCTCCCGGTATTTTGCTGAGCTTCTTTCTTTGCTTGTGCTTCTCTCTTAAAAAGCAAACAAGCAACCGACCCCCAGCAGGTGTGTAAATGTTAAAGAACAGCTGTGGCTCCAGAGGACAGACACTTCCCCTCAAGTGATTAAGAAGTATCAAGGAGAGAGTGAGGACTATGCTGAGCAGTAGAAACTCGGAGGAAGGAAGAGCAAGCTGATATTTATCGGTGGCTATCTGATAGTTATTGGCGGCATGGGTGTCTTTGAGATAAAATGAAGAGGAAAATAAGGAATGCAGAAGAGGTCAAAGAGGAAATATCACTGTTAAGCTGATCTTCAGGAAAAGCAGTAGATGTGGGGGGCACATAGGGAGACAGGGAAAAGTATAAAAATCTTTTAACAGAGGGGATAGCAGAACTAGGGCAATACGCACACCCATCTGCCTCTTAGTGTCCTGGATATTTCAGCATGACCGTTCAGTCCATCTCTGCTTATCATTTACATAACCTGTAGAAAACAAATGCATACTCAAGATGTCTGCCTGAAAGGAATGACTTGATCCTTAGCCCTGTTATTTCAAGGTGTTTGCACTTTCTATATTAACCAAAATAATGTTGTAATATAATAGTATTTTACCAGAGCTATTTAAACTGATGATGTTCTCTAAATATTGCTAAAGCACACATCAAAAGTCTGTCTGATATTCCTGTCTTTGTCTCATGTTTAGTGTTAATGTGTCGTGCTTAAGGGATGTATTAATGAACCTGGTTTTTATCCTGCAATGACAATCCTCTAGGCCCAGTCTCTTCATTAATGAATAATGATGGAACAGAGTAGGCAGTTGGGTCATTTTATCCTTTAAGTGCGATGAACAGTCCTGAAGAGAATGCTGCATTGCAGCTATAAGCAAAATGGTTGTACTGATGACAGAATACTTTTGAATCGTTTCTGGAACATTCTGGGTTTTAGGAAGTTTGCCAGTTTCCCATAACATTTTACCTTACGAAAGGAATCTTTTTTGGTTTGGTTTGATTTTGGCTATTTAAGAGACTTTTTCCAATGCCTTCTATAAACTTGGAAACCTGGGTTTAATAAAAATATAAAGTCACTTGTCATGCTGTGTTCAACAGCTACTGAAAAGGACTTGGGAAGACTTCTGTTTCATTATATTTGAGTAGCAGTTGGCTAGTAATAATGTGCATAGAATTTTGGACACACCTTACTGTGAATTTTTCCCCAAAACATTTTGTGTGAGGCAGGAACCATACAAGAAAAATAAGCTGGCCAGTTAAAGAACTATGCAAAAAAAAAGGACCACTCTCCTACCGAAGCATATTAAAGTAAGATTCCCAATTAAAGTTACTAATGGGGCAAACACCTCTAGATTAAGTTAGGTGAATGTTTTTAAGGCTCCTTTTCTTGGGCTGAGCATAACGGATAATTACATTCTTTACTCTGGAAGAGATGGAAGAATGAAGTTAAGTCTCTCAGCAGTGGTTACTTAAATTCATGTGTGTCTGTTACATGATAAAAGTCTGTGGGTGCCTGGAATTCTGCTCCATTTTCATAGGTAAGAACCTTGGGTTTAGTTACTGCAATATCTTTTTGCTTCTTTTCTGCTTTTTGGTCTTTTTGTTTCTGTTTTGACAAAGTAAATGATTGTGTTCTCTTGTTGCCCAACATGTGACTTTTACTCCAAATATCCGTATTGCCATAGCTGTGGGATGAGGAGGTGGTACATGTCTCTAGCTTTGAGAAGTTGAGGTGAAAGTGGTCTGCATCAAACCTAAGGGATTTACCTGTTCTCAGCCTGTGGATTTATTCTGGAACATCGCTTCCAGATTAGCCATTGTAGGTTAAATCCTTGTACGGATATTCTTATTTTGGATTGAGAGTTGCCCCTTCCCAGTTGAGCTGGATGAAGCGAAGCAATGAATTAATGGGTTGGAAGTAAAATGAAATGCCTAGCACAATATAAACATAGGTAATTGCTGTGCAAGGAAAATGGTTAAAGCTGTAAATTGATTAAATGACTTCTAATTTGAGATCTCATTTTAAATAAAAACTTAAGCTTCCGTATGGGTAATGAGGGTTAATTAATAACTGTAGGAGTTACTTTTTGGGCAATAAGAAAATGTGATTTTTTGTTTACTCACCAGAGCAGCCTGAGGATTGTTGTTAATATGAATTTGGTGCTTCTGTCATTAGGGTACATTATAATATTTTGATTTTTGCTAATGTGTCTAACACAAATTCATAAATATTTTTAATGTGAGCATGCTTCTGGCAGAGCTGTGATGCAGAACTGCCTTATTACATTCCCTTGAATGTGCACGTGCCCAAAGACACAGAAGGTTTTCAACTTGTCGAGCCATAGAACACAAAATTAACAAGATGAAAGAAATTCTTAGGAACACATAAAAGTCACATAAATGTTATGATGAAATAAGGAAGAGATTTGAATACAAGTTCTTTCCCACTGTTGTCACCTTGAATAGAGCTTCTTTATCATTGAGTAATTTCCAGTGGCTCTTTGGGTTGCTGGGACTCCATCTTTTATATCCCAAAAATGTTTCCTGCTTTACTCATCAGTGAGAACTGGGTTTTGGATCTGAATTCACCTCCTTTCAGGAATCATCCACAGTGTGCTGTTGCTACATGCTTGCTGTTCGTGTCTCCTGTTTGCTCTGCTGCCTGGCATTCCCAGAGGTTTGAGCTGACCAAGATCAGTAGCTCTAGTTATTTGCCCCTGCCAGGCTGAAAGGGTTTCCATGTCACACCAGTGATAAAATGCCAGATGAGATGCAGGTCAGTCTCAGTTTTCTACAGAATATACAGTGTAAGTTATGTGCGCAATAAAGGGTGAAAAACAGGCTAGTGAGGACCACTGTTCATTTGTGGAGAAAACTTACATGCAAACCTTGGTTAAGTCTTACATATTCTAGAATATTTCTATTAAGGACAGATCTTTAAGTGGGGCCACTTTGGTGTGCACAAAAATATATGATGTCTTTGCTTCTGACTTACGCTCTTACTACAACTCATGAGTAGAAATACCTACCTTGAGGTACTTTAGAGTTTAATTTAGTATTTGATTTGCACTGGAAAAAAAATCTGGAGAACTTCAGTAGTGAATATTGCATTCAGATTAGGTTAGTTATATTGAGGGCTAATCAAGGTGATTGACAATGTGTGCTTCATGTAAGAGTCTATTCTTTTGGGTTTTTTAGTGTGCTAAATTAGGAGGCATCTGTAGGTGTTGTGTTCCTAATGGAGTTCTGCTGCATGTGGGTT
Source organism: Hypotaenidia okinawae (assembly GCA_027925045.1). Lineage (NCBI taxonomy): Eukaryota > Metazoa > Chordata > Aves > Gruiformes > Rallidae > Hypotaenidia > Hypotaenidia okinawae. The sequence goes on from BSDF01000011.1 coordinate 4,490,181, forward strand.
TAAGAATAAAATAACTCTGTATCCCACAGTACACATTGGGATTGCTTTGGTTGCACTCTGTATTTTCTGTAATTCAAAAATAAAACCGGAATTGAGAAAACATTGTCATTTTTCACAGTATGAAAAAAGGCATCTCTTGGTATTATTTTTATTATCTTTATATAAGGCTGAGAACTCTTTGGAGAAATAACATTATGTCTTCTGATAGTTCATCTAGTGCTATCATCCCAACTAAAACCCCACTACTAATGGTGAGTCCTGTGGCTGCCCCTTAGATGCCTGTGAGGGTTCAAGGCCAGGCTCTATGGGGCTTTGGGTACCCTGGGCTGGTGGAGAGTGTCCCTGCCCACCCGTGGCGGGGGTGGCACTGGGTGGGCTTTGAGGTCCCTTCCAACCCAGGCCATTCTGCAATTCTATGATATCCACTGTAATAATTTTCCTGTGTGCACCTTTGGATTAATTTTTCAGCTTCTTTCACTTTCATTGTCCCTCCAAGCCTGTGTGGTCCATAAGCCTACAGGGAAAGCAGATGATCTAAAAGATGGGTCCCCCTTGTTTATGAGGAGGATGGTGCAAATGGGTAACAATGTGTGCAGCAGTGTTAGGCAGTAACAGCAAGCTCAGCCATGTGAAGCTGAGCAGAGGGATGTGCTCTGTTGGATGCTCAAAACACATCTTATTATCCTGTCTCCTCACAAGCTGAGCATTGTGGTTTTAAGTGACATCATTGTCACTTGCAGGAGTGACAGTGGCATTTAATGTTGCTTGCAGATGGCATAATGATCAGAGCACTTTTTCTTCAGTGTTCTCACTCTTTAAATACCTTGAACGCTCTCCTGAATGCGCAGCAGCATAAGAGACGCCATAGCAAATGCTCTGCCTCTCGCAAAGGCGTAGCTTGAAGTGAGTACAGTCGCTGTGTAGCTGACAAGCTGACATTGCTCACAGGAAAAGCAGATGACACTGACAAAGATAGCAATGAAATTAAGAAGAGTTGCCAAGTAGCAGCACTTGGAGGTAACACCTCAGAAAAATGCAGCTCATTTGCTATCTGCTTTATTTGTTGTTTTCTCTTAAGCGAGGGTGGGAAAGAATCAAGCCCTGCAGCAGGCTCTGCAAAGTGGTTTTTAGTATTTTTGACTCTTACAGACATCACAAAAATATGTGTGTCTCTTCAGAATATAAGAATTCTTCCTCTGTTATTTTAACATAAAAGATGAAAACTTCTATATGAAGAATTAGCTACCTTAACCTACAAATTCCTGGCCTCATCTAGGGAAAAACTTTATTTTCCAGGATGCTGCTGTTATGAGAGCATACTTTGTTATTTGACTTTTCCAATAGGCTTCATCAAATAAATATGAGCTAATGATTCTTAGAACCACTTCTATTAGTGGACCTCTGGTAATTGCAGTGACAAATATTAATAGTAACTCTATAAAAAGTGTTGCATGGCACTTTCAGGATACTGCTTAAGAGCCTTCTGCTGAACTGACTTAGAAAGTCTGTCTAATGTGTCTTCAGCCACATAATGTCTTCCTCAGGCCATGCTTTCCCAGTTGCATGTGCTTTATTCCTCTGACATTTGCTTTCTGAGATTACCTTGACTGTCATCCTGACCTGATGTGTTCTGTGGAACCGGATAGAAAATCAGGAGAAGACTTCAGTGAGTGTGGGCCACATCAGCCTGAAAGTCCATTACAGTGTGGAGAAGCCAGTTGGGGCTCTCCTTAGTGTGTGTGTTCAGCTGCATTGAATTTCAGTCAGGTGGCTGCAATTTCTGGGTTGTTTCAATGACATAGAATCATGGAATGCATTAGGTTGGAAGGGACCTCTAAAGGCCATCTAGTCCAACCCCCTGGAGTAAGCAGGGACACCTTTAACTAGATAAGGTTGCTCAGAGCTTCATCAAGCCTGATTTTGAACCATAGAATCATAGAATGGCATGGGTTGGTAGGGACCCCAAGGATCATAGAGCTTCAACCCCCTGCCACAGGCAGTGCCACCAACCTCAGGCCTGGATCTACAGGCCTGAATGCCTCCAGGGATGGGACATCCACCACCTCTTTGGGCAACCTGTGCCAGGGTCTCATCTCTGAGTGAAGAACTTCTTCTGAATGGCTCATCTAAACTTGCCATACTCTAGTTTAAAACCATTGTGCCTTGTCCTATCGCCACATGCCCTTACAAACAGTCCCTCCCCAGCTTTCCTGTAGGTCCCCTTGTATGTCCTTTGAACATAATGTTTTACTTGCAAAGCTTCTAGTGATGTGAAGTTGTACTGTGATAAGGAATGGGAAAAGTTGAAGGCTTTTTATCATTATGATCAGTAGACAGTCTAGCAGCTATTTTTGTTATCGTGGATTTGTTGTGGTGTTACTCAGCAGTGGGAATCCCCAGGCTCACTGCCACCAGCCACCCCTCATTGGTGTTGACAGTGACTATAGGCCTGTGCACATGTACAGGTGGAAGTGTGGCTCCATGCTTTTTTTCCTCACTCTTCTACTGGGAGAGGATCCCACACATACACCTTGTGTTAGTCCCTGCTCTACTGCTTGCCCCTGGCTAACCTTGGTCCTGCTGGTGGGTCAGTGGTGGTTATCCATTTGCCTGCACTTCCTCCAGGGCATAGAGGATCTCCAGCATGGATGCAGATCCTGCCTTTGTGCAGGTATGCACTTGAGCCATACATTCAGAGCTGCCCTTGGCAGGGTGGCTGATGGCCGTGTTTCTGTTGGGGAACTTCCTGTTGGGTCTTTTATCCCTCCCCGTGCCCCGTGGTTGCCATTAGCGATGCATATGAAGTGCTGAGTTTCTTTGAAGGGTCCAGTGAGAGTGATGGTAAGTGGTTATGAAGGTGTGTTAATTAAGGAAGGATTTCAGAAACACTTTGACTTTATTACGTGCTCATTTATCCCTTGTTCTTTTTCTTGGCTAAGACCTCGGGTCTCCTCTGTTAAATTTACACTGTTGCTTTTCTCTGCCATCACCCAGTTCATGTGTTAGTGCTTTCCAAGCCCACTCCTACAGGATAGCCACTGAGTGTGTCTTAAGCTGTAGTCACGGAAGTTTGATTTTTATATAAGTATTAAGGGCAAGAAAAAGCTTTCAAATTGCCTGGAACAATCATAACTCAGCATTGTAACAGTGTGGTTTGGATACTATTTCCCTCATTCTCTCAGTCTACTTCATTGTAAGGGTCCCATTGTATGTGTCCATGTTTCGGTAGGAAATTGGAGCTTTGTGGGTAACACGAAAGCCTGTGCAGAGGGCACTGGTGCTCTAACACATGATGTTACCTTCTGAGGGAGTGAAATCCCAGCATTGGTTAAATAACCAAAAAGAAATGTTTGAAAGAACTGTCTCAGGGCTTTAACTACTCCAAAGGTGGGTGGGAGAAAGAGGCCATTACATTCCCCTGTCCCTTCTCTGTCTCTTCCAAAAAGCCCCAGACGCCAGTAAACTGCTGAGGATACATGGTACCCAAAGCACCCAGAATTTTTGGGGTATCCCACTGGCTTGGGATCAGTTGGCTTACCTGCAGTCAGGACCTTCTGTGACTTACAGGGTAACTGTCTCTTAGTGCTAGGTGAAGCTCTGCATTGTTACTATGCTGTCGTTTACCTGTCATGCAACAAGGGATTTTTTAATGATGACTTTATTAACTGGATGGTAATGGGTGGGAGCTGGATGGTGGATATACATATTAGGTTATTAGTATTTATTAGTATTTCTGCCCTGAATCTGTAATGACTTGATTGTACTCGATACTAGATCAAGACAGAAGTAAAGCACGTCCGGGAACTTGAGGTCCACAAGATAAAGTCATGTAAAGATTAGCAAACGGAGTAAGAGCTGAAGAAGTTATTTCTGGTGGGATGATTATCTCCACTGTCAACAGCCATACTCCTACTGACAGCAGTACTTTTTTACAAAAGAAATCCTAATTTGTCTGTCTTCATACTGGACCTTCAGCTCTCACCAAATGCTTTGTTGCCAGCCTTTGCAGAAGGTTTTTTGTTGTCTGTTTAGGCAAGAAAAATATTAGTCATCTGTTATGATGCATATCTTCCCTTTGATAGTTGATGTTTTGTCTGTTGCCTTGATATTGGCTCGTGATTATGCGTTGTGCATAAGTCCAGTGATTGTTATGAAATTGTAGCATGTCTTTAAGATGACTGACAGTTTTTTGGGCTGTGTTACAGTCACTATCAGGAACCATTTCTGGTTCTGATGTTAAGAGTCATCTTATGTAAATTATTTGCTTCCTGGTTAATAGCTTATTTTCAGAGCAATTTTACTTTTAAAACAAATTAGAAGATAGAAGAAAGAAACCCAGACTGGCTAGACAGGGAATGAATGAAACACGTCATGAAGCATTCAGTGTTTCTTGGCAGTAATAAATCCTGCATGGCATCTTGGAGCTGAGTGTAAATCAGGAATCCCAGGAGATGTGAATTTACTCTCCTGAACTGCCACTAAACCGTCTGGGGCAAGAACTTCAGACTTTCCCTGCCTCATAAAATTGAGATAAGGTTGCTGATGTGTTTCTATAGCTAGAATGAGAGAGAGAAACTCATTGTGGGAGTGCAGGTTGTTATGTATTTGTTCCTAACGTTTACATTAGATGCATCAGTCTGTAAGAAGGTTAAGCTCTTCAGTTATTCTTTTAAAAAAAAGTCATGGGTTTAGAGATGTAGTTATGTGCTTTGTATGACTTAAGAGTGATTGTTTTGGTGGCAACCAAAGAAGGTTTTCTCAAGAGTTTTGTTGTCAGTTTGCTGCTTTTCAGACACTGAAGGGGGTGTCCCTGTACTGCGTGGTGGCAGCAGGACATGGTGACAGGGCCAGTTGCTCCTATTGGATGTGAAGAGGGAGGATGATTAATGAGGAAATGGAAGGGAAGTTAATTTGTTTTCTGGTTCTGCCAGTTCTGCACCCCTCTTTTCTGTATGTCGGCTATTGTGATCGAACTGTAAAGCATTTGACTCAAGGCGGCTCTAAATCCTGTAAGGGTCTGTTGGCAGCACTGCCAAGTGAATTCATAGAACTAGTAGCACCAGCAGTGTAAAGCTCACAGAAGACATGCTGGATGATTTGTGATTCCAAAAGCTTTGAATTTGTGGGCAAATTTCTTAAAATGTATGTAAACAAATGTAAGCAAGGGATATTAATGGAAACAGGTAATGAGATTCATTACACTTTGCAGACAACTTTGTTGTTCCGAGATTAGAAGGAAATTATTATTCATTGAGGTTCATTCACTAGTGAAATTCAAATTTGGCTTGCTCAAACTAGTAAATGCTCTCATTAAATATTCTCCTACTGACAGACTGGATTCTTGTAACTGATTTGAGTCAAATGTGGCTTAAACAGAATTTCAGTTTACTGCATCTAGAATGTTTTCGAGCACCCTACATGTCAGAGGCATCCATTCTTGGGATGAATGTTTTCACTTTGTTTCATGTTTGATATGTGTTTTAATTTCAAAAATAATTAACCTTCTGTCAGCCAAACAGGTGCTTCAGTGCAGCACATATTTATGTGGCCTACCTGGAATGAAAGTGTTTGTTTTACTTGGATTACCCTCTAAAGAAGTGTCAGGAAGACTTCATGACCTAATGAAGACTGATGTTGGATTGCATCATAGTGTGCTTGAAGACATTAGTATACATAAGGGACAAAACAGACCTTCCTTAGCATTCAGTCAAAACTCTATAACCAATCACGGTTTACCGTGCATCTCTCCCTGCCTTCCCCTCTTTCTTAGGAACAGTTTTCTAAGCCAGGTGCCAGAAACTAAATCTGTTAGTTACTGGCTATTAATATGAATTGAAAATGTGACTTTTTAAATTCTTTCCTTTACTAAATATACAATACTTCTTAAACTGAAGTAGAAGAAAAAAAAGGCCTGCTGTCACTTCTAGCTTTTACAAGAGAGAAAAGCAAAGTAGTGCACAGAAATCTGCTTCCAAACCAGAGAGTAAAGCCCTACTGAAAATGTTGAATGGGATTGTGGGGTTGAGTTGTCTGTGTTCCAACAGCAGCAACAAGCAGTTACCAAGCTCTGAGGATCTGTGCAAGAGCTATATAAGTCAGTGGGCCTGGGCAAGTCATACCAAAGCATTGTGCAGTAGCTGTAAGAGCAGGGATTGTCGCACAGTTACATGTGAAATAGATGGAGCTGGTGAAACAAGGCAAAGAAAATGAAGTAATTGTCGAGCCAATACTTTGTGGTGTTTTTAATTTCTGTGAAGACCTAGGTAATGTGATGCTAGGAAGGCTCATCATTTGAGAAGAGAGTTTAAGACTAGGGTGAGAGCAGCTTATGAGATATAATACAGGCCCATGTTCCCATAGGAAGAATTCATGCATGTCATATCTAATTGTCGTTAGAGTTCACTAACCAGTATAGTTAGTTTACCCCAGTGCGTTGAGTTCACTAAAGGTTCAGCATCACTGTGAAGCCTCGCTTTCCTTGCTGAGCATCACTGTGAAACCTTGCTTTCCTTGCTGAAGAGTGTTTTGTGTTCCAAGTTACATATGCAGTGATTTTTAAATCACATTGTTTAGAGGTTTTGCTATTTGAAACGTTTATCTACTTTTCTGGATGCAACAAAAAATGTATGGGAGACAGTGAGTAATGAGTGGTTTATTTGCACAATTAGTGCAAATGTAAATTCTCCAGTTTTCATCTCATAATTTAAGCAGATGTGGAACATTCTCTTAAAAGTTTTATGTTTTTTTTTTTAAATTGATGTTTTAGTAGCGACGTGCTTTTGCTATTTTTGCAGCATCAAAATCATTCTCTGTTTGTCATGCTCCATTTGTTTGCAGTGGAGATGACTGTTAGAGAAATACAGTTTTCCAGGAAGCATTAATTGAAATGATGCAGTAACTGACAGATGTAGATAAGGAACAGAGAAAATTCATTAAGTGGCATTTCTCTGTTTTTTAATCTTTTTCTCCCTCCAAAAAAGCAACAATTAAAACAATCTCTATATAAAGGCATGCCAGATGAAATCAGAAATACATTTAATATAGTGCACAACATTTGTAGAAAATGTTTTCTATGTAATCACTTTCATTCTCTCACAAATTTCAAACAAATTTTTGGAAAAAATTCTGGAAATGGAAAATAAGAAATTATTTAATTGCTGGAAGCATCAGTAATAAGTATTCACAGTATTTCCTAAACCTCTGTATACTTTTCATATACACATTTAACCCAAATCTGCATTCTAAAACACTTGGGTCAAGGAAAGAAGTACTGTACAGCTTTTACATAGAAAAGCACTTAAAAAAATAAAATATTCATGTTTGTGAACATAAAACCAGCCAGCCTGTGGCTTACCGTCATACAGAACATAAGATGGAAAGGCTGCTTCTTTTGCCAGTAACATATGAAGTCTGAAGTCATTGAACTGCTATTTCCATTCTTTTTTTTGTCCCCACTGGTTCTTTTTCACTTCCTTAGAAGCTTCATATCTTCATATAGAAACAATATTCAAACTACATCCATTTGCAGTGCTGTTTCATAATTGTCACGGGGCTTGATACTTCAGGGACAAGTGAGAAAAAAATAATTCAGGGAACAGTACTGAAGTCAGTATGTGTAATGTGAAAAAACCCATAAAAAAACCTAGCAGCAGGAAAGCCATCTCCTGGTTAAACACACTGGTGAGGACAGATGTCCACGTCCAGATCTTGCTGTGCTAATTGACGTTGTTACCATCTGTACTGCCTGTCAGCGCGCACTAGCTGGGAAGCAGCATCCTGCAGATCTGCCAGTGCGACAGAGAGTGTGAGTGACCTCTAATCCTCTTCAAGCAACTAAGATAGGCTTGCTCAAACACCTTCAGAGCTGTGTAATGGAATGTTTCTGAGTAAAGCAGAGTATTCGAGAAAGAGGAGTTGCCCCTCTTCTACCTTCTGCTGGCAATAGTATGGAGAATTTAGGGAAGCATTTGTGAAATAAAATCTTGTATCACCTCAGATTCACAGTTGCATCTCCCTTAGCTGTTCCTCTTTGTATAACTTTGGTTCCTCTATGTATTTTATTGTCCCTTTCTGACCTTATTTCTAGAGTAGTAATAAGGACTTTGGCTGTGATTACAGATTTCATCCATTGGTCTGTAGATTTCCGCACTCCCTCCTCTCTCTCACGAAATACAGGAGTCTGATAGTTTCTGGCATTTCAAGGGAGAAGAAAAACCCACAGAATTTTGCTGAAGAAGTTTGGTTTTTTTGGAGTGATGGACAGATCTCAGGAGGAGGGAAATGTTTTGGTTTGATCTGAATATTAAATGGCATTTCCCAGTATTTCTAAGTAATTTACATTCTTTTTTTGAGTAATTTCACCAAGACAGACTTACAGAAAAGAATGAAATCATATGTACATGATTTACCTGTGTCTATTTCTGGGTCTTAAGGAAGGTAATATTTATTATAAAAAATGAGAGAGTACAGTAAACTAATATTTATGTCTAAATTCTGGCATAGGCTACTTAAACTGTAGACTGGAAGATAATGGTGAACACAGATGCTTTCAACTCAGTCTAGTCGTCCCCCTTATGATGTCTAAATTTCTCTGGTGTCCAAATGAATAATTTTTGTCTTAGAGAAAAGGCAGCTCGTTGAGTCCCAGTATCTCTCTTTGTCTTTGGAGACTTCTCAGTGTGTGCTGGTATTTATAGGATGGAGAGGAGATCCTTTTTATGGCCTCCTGGCAGCGAAGGATACAGCGTACTTTCAAAGTTGTGAATTATGTCTAGATAAATATAATCAAGATTGTTGAAAAATACTGTGTCTGTTTCCTGTGCTCTTTCAGCCATCCCTTTCTGCTTACCCACTGGAGCTGGCCCACCACTGTACACGTATGTTCTGCATTGGAAAAGGGGAAAACAAGCATTTTTCAAGCATCTCTACCACTTTCCAATGTGCTTTTGAGTTTTTCCTGTTTCCAAGTGCTGTATGGCTGCTTGTAGATGCAGTACATGAATACTTCTGCTAAAAATCTTTACCACTATCAATGTTATCCATCTACTTTCCTCTTTATTTATGAAGTCACCACTGTATTTGGAGCAGGTTGTGTTTCAGGGGCCTAATGCAAACTGTGTATGCCTTTTTTAGTGCTGTTCCTTCCTTGTTTGAAGGACTTTGCAGCCCTCTGAAACCTCATCAAGCTGTGCGTGTTTGGTCTCTGCTGAAGGCTTGTCTGTAGGTCAGATCCCATCAGTGCTGAGTGACTCCCCTCATCTCGTGCGTATGTTGTCCTAACTTCTGTGATGTGTGTTGGTTCACAAAAGGGCAGCTACCCGAATGGCTTGTAGCCTGCACTTCAAATTTCATGGGGAAATTACCCCACGTTGGAAGCTGGCTGGGAGCTCCCGGAGGAGCAGAGAAGCTTCACGTGTTATTGTTTGAGTCACTTGGGATAATGTAGACACACTTCATGATAGCTGGAACCTGTCTGTTGCAGTGTCACTAAGCACTAGGTACTGAAAATTAAATGACATGAGGTAATAATAACTACAGCATGCCTTTATCTGGGAGAGGGAGATAGTGTTTCTGAGAAGCTGAAGGTGAAATGAAAGTTTGATGAGTTAACCAAGAGCCAGAAGCTACACAACAGCTGTAATTATATACCTGACGTGAAAGGTGAGTCAACATCTTTACCTGTGCAGTGGCACGATTGATATGTTCAGAAAAGCATCGTTTTCGTCTCAAAATTACGCTTGGGTCTAGTGCTGTCATCCAGAGGTGACTTACGGGCACAAGCACGCGGCTGGGAACAGATGCACCAGTCCTGAATGGTGGAGAAGAGCTTTCCCTCCCTGAAGTGCTCTGAAGGGGTTGATAAGCTTTGGGGGAAGCAAGGACTTGCCCTCAAGTACCTGAGGAGAGGAATCCTGACAGTGTGGGGTCGATTGTTTCCTTTTGCTCTCTTATAGGCACCTTTGCATTCCTGCCAGGTCAACTCTCCATTTGCTTGTGTTGTGTGGTATTGTGTTGTGTTAGGGTGAATGAGCTCACACAACTTCACGTTGCTGATCGTCTTCCAAGCCTACATTTTGTAAATGTTCCAACTGATACTATTCTACAGATATATGTAACCACTTCCTTGATGGCAGTTCCTTATGCTGCTGAGAGTGGTATTTGGGCACTGCTGTTCTACCCCAACACTTGCAAGTCTTTCTTTTCTTTTTTTTTTTTTTCTTTTTTTTTTCCCCTGTGCAAAGGGGCCAGACATGCACACATTAATACAATGGGGAAAAAACCCCACCAAAGTAGTTATTCAGCACAACCACACATTCCTACACTGTATCCTTCAATTGAAGTGTTCTTAAATTGAAGTATCATGCGAAATACACACATTTTAATCTCAATTTAGGGAACTGTATCACTTCCTTTTTACTTTCTGTTCATATATAAGATGTGATTCACTCCACCATTGCGTGGCAATACATAGGTGCCAAGAGAGGGTGCTCTGAAGTACAAGACATGGTTTATCGATTTATACTTTGAGGTCAGAATAAAAATGTGTATGCTGCTTCTACTGACATTCCCAACAGCTGCCAATAGCTATGCCAACTTCATCCCAAATATAATTTATTTGTGCTTTACAATATCTTTTCAGAAGTCATCGCTTACATGGATGCATCGGTCTAGATGCATGGGTCTTATTAAAGTAAACCTACTAATTTAAAGAGTTTTCTATGATTAAAACTGGCAGGAATTATTACTAGTTAGTCCATAAGGATTCTGTTCAGAATGTAAGGTCAAATCATCTGAGAAAAGCAAAATTTAAGTGGAATATCTGTGTATTCGTTAACATGCCATAGGTGGTACAGTTTATAGTTGTTTGTGGAGAAATAATTTATGAGGAATGAAGATATAAGTGGGTATTTTTTATTTCACTGCAATTTAAATTTAATTTTATTTATTTTATTTACAGGATTAGCTGGTACTGCTGCAGACCTAGAAAAAAGAAAGCTTATTTTTGGAAAAAATTTTATACCTCCAAAGAAGCCAAAAACATTCTTACAGCTAGTCTGGGAAGCGTTGCAGGACGTGACTCTTATAATCTTGGAAATTGCAGCCATCATATCTTTGGGACTTTCGTTTTATCAGCCACCTGGAGAAGGGAATGAAGGTAAGAACTATCAAAAGTCATTCATATAAACTCAAGTAAAATCAGTCCTATATCTCAATTCTATCCCCACCCTCCAGAAGGTCACTAATAGGAAATTTCCATCTGGTTTGTTCCCATTACCATTACATTTGGTACTGACATAATCTTGTATACTTGACATTTCTTTATGCAAACAGCTGAACCTCGTGACATGTGCTAAACGAGTTAAAAATTGCTTTGTTCTTATGAAACTGGAGTATTTTGCTTTCTCTTTGCACCTTTGAGCTTGTGTTTGGTGTTTGCTTATTGATCTTAGGTTGTTGTTTACATTATAGAGGAGAAATATGTAATGGCTTGTATAAATTGATGTATCCTATGTTGCATGAACATGGACAGGTCTTAAGCAGCCAAAGACTTGAACTTAGTGAAATTCACTCATTTTACTATTTTCAGTGGTATAGCTAAGGCAAGTGAGCCTGGCTCAGAAGCAATTATGAGATGCTTAGATGCTGGGTCATGTTGCTTCTAAACTGTATGCCACAGAATCCTCCTGTGATGCCTGTAGAAAGATTTAACACCCTGCCTGCTCCTTTCTCCCCCCACCCTTTGGAAAGTACTCTTGAATTCACATGCTTAAAATATTTGTTCCTCTACATGAATGCAAGATTTCCATTTCTGGCAACTGATCCAGATTTCCCCCCCCTCCAGCCCCGCTCTCTCCTAGACTTATAAAGCTGGATAAAGCATGCTGTGTGAAGTGACGTGAATAGCTTGGCAAATGTCTGAAGAATGTCTTCCTCTAAATATAGCCTCGAAATGCTTTTTACATTTGCTTCAGTTTCCTTTGGCGACTTTCCTTGAAGACCCTTCCTTCTTCCTTTTCCATTCACAAGCAGAAGAGCACGTCGCTAGGCATAGCTCTTGTAGCAGGTTTCTGATTCTTTAATACCTATCTATAATCAGGAATTTTTCATTGCTTTCTCACTGAATTATTTGGTACATGGCTATTGATGTGGCAGGTGTCTGATTTAGACATCAAAAGATAACGAAGTCATTTGGTTTTTAATGGAAGAACAAGTTTTTTATTTTGATGACTTTATAGGACTGGACATAGTAGGATACCTTAGGGACATTGTAAACCATGAGCAATGCTGTACAAAATTTGGGTTTAGTTGTGCAAGCTTTATTCTTAGGCATAAATCTGCAGAACTGCCCTATTCATTTCTTAATTTATTTGTTAGGAAAGGAATTTTGAATATAGGATCGTTACAGGTTTTAGGAAGAGGGGAGTTGTGTCATCAGACAACAGGGTTTTTAAAATGTTCTTGTTCTTTTGATATTGCATTTAAAATGCTTTTGTCTCCCATGGGAAGGTATGACGCATCTGAGATTCTCACATAGTCTGAAAAGCTCAGCAGCACAGCCTGGGAGAAAGTCTTTGTGTTTTCCCACAGCAGTGGTCATGGCCACCAGTTTTGTGGGTTTTAGGATTGTTTTCCTGGAAGGTTTTGCCTTGGTTTTACACAGGGAGAATAAATCAATTTAATGAATATTTCTGAATCCAACTTTTTGAACACAATTTAAAGGTCCTCTACATTTTTTTTAAGTCTTTGAGCAGCTGTATAAATGTGAGAGATTCTCTTGCATTTATAAATGAATATATTTGAACTGCTCTATAGGATATCTATAGTTTACCACTAGATGTCTTTTTTAAAGAGTCATAAACATTGAAAAACTGACATATTAAGCTTGATTTTGCCATTGACAAAGCAGGGTGCAGTCATACTTGAAGCTGATTTGGTGTTTTTGCGTAACCTTCGGTAACCAATTATCAATAAAATTAAATGTAGTCTAATGATGAGCACAATGCAAATTAACTTCTTGTGAAGGAACAAAATTTACTGTTTGGCATTCACTTAAGCCAATTTATTGAACAATTTTGACTGTTTCTTGAATTGAAGATGTACCTGGATTCAGCCCAAGCGTGGGCCTGTTTGAGGAGATTGTAGTTGCTTGAAAGGACAACAACTCAGATGTGTTGTGTCATGGGAAATGTCTGTTTCTCTGTCTAAATCTCATACTCATTGTACATCGATCTGGATTAGAGTCCATCTGGGGATTGCTCTTGCAACAGAGAATATGGAAAAAAAAAAAATCATATAATATGTTACCTCCTCACAGCACCTTATGCCTCATGTCATTTCCTTGGTGTGCAAGGGCAATGCTGTCTGCAGGGTGGAATAGGGAGTTACTGTTCTACTGTTCCCTACCTACCAGTGACTGCAGTAAGGGACAAATGCTCCTTTGGGAAGCATGAAAACACTGATTTTCTTTTTTCCAGCTCTTCCCAGAATGGAAATTATCAATTGAAATCTTCTATTTGCAAGTTTTATGTTTTTTCTTGAAAAGAATATATTATCTTCTGAAAATGCACCGCAGTGTTAGGAAGAGGAACTGGCGTGTTCTTGCCTACTCTCTACTCTTGAACTTGCCTGTCTCCTCCACAGTCTATCTCAAAATTTTCTCAGTTTCTGGATTAACTTATTAGTTGTGGTGTCTGGCCCTTGGCTGTGTGCCTTTGTGGGGAGCAGGTGGGAGACAGTGCTGCTTTCTGCTGCTCAGACCTCCCCTACATCTCTCTGTGGGATCACAGTGGGTGCTGCAGAGCTTGCTCACATCAGCTGAAGCTTGGTCCTTGGGCTGACTAGCTAGTGGTCAGCTTCACTGGAAATTTTAGAATTAATTTCTCTTTCTAGATGATCCATTGTGACCATTTCTTTGTATATCTCTAAAAGTTATTTGCTTTTCCTGATTGATGTCAACGTGAAGTATAAAGCTTATGTCAGTTGACTTTGTCTACAGCTCAACAAAAAGCTCCCTTTGTGTAACAGGATGCTACTTTTTGGTGCATGGTTGGTTCATAGCATACAAGATAGCCTCCTATTTTAAATTCTGGGGTTTTTTTTCCTTTCCTTTGTGAAATGCATTTTAATTTTTAAAATGAATCAAGACTATTCTCCTTCCCACACTGATTTGCCCAGTCATCGCTGCTAATTATCTGAACTCATCAACTTACCGTCATTCACAAGGACCCTCCAGAGTCTAAAAACAATTGGAAACATACATTGAGTACTGCTGCAATGTAAAAGACTTCTTTAAAATAAAAAAAAACAAACACAACTGCAAAGGTGAAACCTTTATGAGCAGAGATGTGAAAGATGCTGTTGGTAAGTGGGATGGCAGGGGCAGATGGTCGAGAACAGCCATTTCCATGCAGGTCCATGGCGCATGCAGTGACACTGTGTGTTCCTTATCACACTGAAGTTGGTACTGCAAATTGGCCTCACCCAGCTCTGGGTAACTGTGCTATAAGTGCCTATGATCATCTTTACCCCTTTTTGATGGCTGTGAGATCTGTGCTCAGGACAGGATAGCGCATGAGCCTTTCTGTTGGCAGCAGAACTCTCTTGAAAATGGATGCTTCCACAGAAATAACTTTGTCAATAGCAGAGCATTAGCTCTAGCCAAATGCTTTTTTTTTCCCCTTTGCTCAGAAAGACCTTGGTCTGTATTTGGGAGTATCTTCACGGTGTCTGGCCAGAGAGGTGTAGCTGAAGCAATAAAAGATGGTATTTATCAGAGAAGTGTTTGGACAGGCTTGAGTCTATGATGAGAGCTGGGTGTCTTTTGTTTTCTATTATTGTCAAATACACAGCGTCCTGAACAAGAGATGACAGTGATGGAGTGCAAGTTCATTAGCAGCCACCAAAGGGGGGTGGGAAAGCCAGGCCGTGATGTGATTTACCTTCTTGAGTCTTTATTGAGAGTGGAGCCGTGTGGGTATTACCCAGGCGTAAGGAGTGGTCGTGTTGTGCTGACTCATTCTGCTCAGTAAACCCAGACATTCGATACGGCCAGGCTGTGCCAGGCTCTGATGCCTCTTCCCTGAGCCTTGGACCGTGCAGCAATGGGGAGGGAGTGTAGGAATGGAGGGAAAAATGGCATTTCTCTCATGCTAGCAGTCTGAGATTCAGAATTTAAAACAACAAAACCAAACAAAATGTTACACGATACTCAGCATTTTGGAAAAAAGCTCAACTCAGAAAGTGATAATGGAAGTAAAATTTTACAGAATGCTCAAAACCAGCCAGTTGTTTCCTTTCAGAGCTTTTGATCAACACAATACTGCCTTTCAATATTTCATGTGCTTATTGCTGAAGGACAAATTGGAAAAGTTCTGACTATCCAAATGTGACAGCATTTCTTTGTAGAAGTAAGGGATAACAACATGAAAGTAAGATACAAGACACAGTGAGAAACATTGCATATTTTTTAATCAAGCATCTGTATACATTGCCTTTATATCTAATATATTTATATCTGCCTTTCACATATCTTAAACTTTTATCTGTTGATGACCTTATTAATTAATGTAGTGACTTGAAGATATCTTTATTTTTTAAAACTGATAAAACTCTCTTTGGACACTTGAAACCTAGTTTAATTTTTGAAGCTGTAACGGAATTAGCATTTAACTGGTTTCTGCAGTTTAAGCGCAAAATATTTTTCTCCTGAGGCTTTTGAAGGAGGAATGCATGATAAAACCCACACATCCAAAAAACATTAGAGTGTGTGAATTGCTTCAGGAGCCTTGTCTGAGGGCATAGCCTGATGCTCGTGTGTTGGTGGGTTTTGCTGAATTAGGCAGTCACAGGCTCAAAAGTTCATTCTCCATGTGTGTTTCTAGATGGGCTTTTACTTTCCATTTGAAGGTATCAGTGCTGCTACATCACCAAATTGAAATCCTATGACTGTGACATAACTGCATTTCCAAACAGGTGTAACACGGGTTGGTGTTATCTCGAGCAGTGCTGTTGGAAACGGTTGACATTTCTGCAGCATTGAATTATCACTAGTGACATTTCTCAACCAATCTTAACTGGGAGAAGTAGTAATCTAATGTTGATAGTACCTGAAGTGTTTGTTCTACTACAGTTCTCCTTTAAGATATGGGCAACTCTTGGAAAACATGGTTCCATTTTCTGCTTCAATCATCAAATCTGATCGACAGGAATTACTAGATAATAGTGTCATTTTCTTTTATTGCTTTTCCAGGAGCCACTTCAGTTCCTGTATTTTCATATTTCCTAGCAAGAGTGAAAGTTTCAGGAATTTTGTTCTCAGAAGCTATGCTAGAGTTGTTTTTATGATCTGCTTTGCATTCCCTTTTACCATCTGACAGGCCATTAGGAGCGATTGAGAACTTCTGCATAAATTATTGTCAGCCCCGTGGCAATTACTGCTCTCATTACTGATCCACACAGAATCATTGTTCTACTCTTTCAAAAAAGTGAAAAACTGCTGCTGCGTTTTAGCAAATGTATTTGGAGAGAAAATTCCTGCTGCAGATGTAGTTCCTGCCACGGGGTGAGCACCCAGGGGTGCTCCTTAGGCAAGTTAATGATGATTTGTTCCTGTTTTGGGTTTGCCTGGTGAGGTTTTGGTAGTGGGAGCATCTGAACAAGAAAGAGCTGCCTCCTGACATCAGGTACCTGGGCTGTGGTCTCAACCCAGCCATTGTGTGAGGCAACCAAATGTCCTTGGGGAAAGAGAGCTCAGAGTCACAACCCCACCAAAGGAGTCAGAAATGGTGGTCCTGCTCTGAGTCGCTCCCACAGCTTTGTCTCATTTGCACTGTAGATCTGTAGGAATCTCCCACCTGTTGGTTTGGGGGGGCATGTTTTGGGGTGTGGTTTGCTTTTTACTCTTTAAGTCTTTGCTGAAACAGTTCTTGCAGGAATGACTTAATTGCAATTGGCATTTCTTCTGTCCCTTTCTGAAGCCATCTTCATAGTCTACCCTGAAATTTGGAGCAAATCAGCGGCACTGCCCAGGTTTGGTGTGTATACCCTTGTTGAACTGGTTAAAAATTTTCAGTCTTCCACTAACACCTCCACTAGTAATTTCTGAGTCGTCTTGAATCCTCTCCCTCCTCTTCAGGCCTTAGATCACTTGTGGCTTTTATTACCCTGCTGCAAAACCCACTAGCATCAACACCTGACAACCATTTACTGTTTACATGCATGTAACAAACCTTTTAACTTCTCTGCCTTGAATTCTTTTGCCTTATGTGGATTACAAAGGGGGAAGAAAGCAGCCTGAGGTAAGATGTTTAAAATCCCAGTGTTTAATGTGAGGCCGCAGGCATGACGTCTCTTTTCAAGTGTACATTTCTCTGCAGCTTGGGGGAGGAAAGGAAAAGCCTTTTTGGTTGAGGTACCGTCTGTTAAAATTCCCAAGGCAAAGCTCTGTATTGAAAACAAAGTTAAATGGTCGGTTCCATTGCCTGATACTGCTCAGCAGAGGTTTGGCTGCATTAGCCCTCCCCTTACTCGTGCACCAAGTTAGTGAGCAGGAAAAAATACAGGAAAAGGGCACACTTCCCTGAAATTTGGGCCACCCAAGCGAATTGCATGAAGCTGTTTGTGGTCTTGATTTGCTGCTGCCAGTGCTTGGGGCTGTGGCAGGAGTGCCTGCTGGCCTCTCGTGACTCAGTTTCCTTACCAGAGACTGTATTTCCTTTGATTCACCACTCATTTGTTTCCTTATCATTCCTATAGTATGCCATGTTTTTACTCATGGTACAGCTGTTCTGGGCATATCTAGCAGGTCTTATCCTTCTTCTATGTGAACACATGTATGAATTGAATGGATGGCAGGTCACGGTCAGACATGGAAGGGCAAGAGCCAATGTGCTCATCAATGCTGGGTTTGCCAGATAGCTGTAAAGGTTTTCAGAAGCAGGAGCAGCCATGCAACATTTAGATAAAAACCTCTGTAAACATCAGTCTGAGGGGGGAAACCAACCCCAAACTTACCCCCCATCTCACCCAGATCTATTGCTTGGGGTCTGAAATGCTGTGTTTTTCTCATCTTCTCTCAGGTTACTGCTTATCAAGATAGGACTCCAAATAGGTCTCGTGACATTTCATCACATTGATCGAGTCTGTAGAAACAAGTCTCAGTGGGACAGATTTGCCAGGCCATTGGTGCAGGTATCTGTGGAAGGAAGGGAAGAACCATAAAAATGTCATTCATGTATACAAAGAATATGTATATATATGTAAAAGAAAATAAATCAGCTGGTAACAAATGTCCGCTTTTTAGTTTTTCAGTTTAGAAAATGCTGCACATATGCTAATGGGAGTTTCCATCCAGTGTCTAGTCTGTACTGGTGTACATTTAAAACAAGTATTTCTGTTGATTTGGGTCAGTCCCACCCTCCTGCTCACAAGTTCCCTGCTCTTGGTGCAAAACACTGCTAGGTTTCAGCTCGGCTGGTGGACAGTGTTACATTACAGAAACACGTTGGCTGTCCCAATTCCCCAGCACTTCTTGTAGGTGCTACAGAATCTCTTGGAATAAAAAAATATCATAGCAACATGTAAGACATTGTTCCTTCAAAACATTTTGAACTGTTATGGGCAGTACCTTTTTGTGGCTCCCGATCTCACCTTTCCTTAGGTCAGTTTGTGGTTTTATTGCTTTTCATGTGACATCTGGGCTACTAAAAAGGATTTTACCCTAATAACATAGAGCAGGCATTCAAGCATTCCCCTGAATCGTGGAGAAAATAAGAAATGCCACCTTTCTAATATAGCCTTAAGATCATATTAACAATTTCATTAATTATTCTGTATTTGCAGGTATAAACACCTCAAGTTTCTCATCCAACTTCTGACCTTTTCCATAATTATTTTGGATTTGATTTGATTTTACCTGAGGCTAAATCTGACCCCCTATTGCCTGTTTTTGCAAATCAGCCTAAGTCCTATACCAATTTATTCTTATCTTCAGATTCATGTGCAGGGTTTGTCTTCTGCTCTTGTATGAATCTCTCTGCATGCAGAGAAGTTGTCTCTCCATTGGAGGACGTAGTTAGCAATCTCAGCCTGCCATGCTGGAGCAGCTGATACTAGGCCAGTGAGATGGATGTTAAGAATAAGGGACAATGGAGAGATGGGAAGAAACCAAACCAAAACCAACCTTGGCACCACCACAAGAAATAACAGCACACAGCTGTCCTGTCCTGTGGTTGATTTTTGTCAATTTATTGGTATGCAAGAGCTGTGAGTTTCCTTTCTGTTTGGAAGGAAAGCATGCATCGCTTCCCAGTTCCCAGGAGGACAAACGCTGGGGTTTAACAGGAGGGCTGGGCAGCCTCTGCAATTCAGGCAATGTGGAGCAGGAAGGAAGAGGCACCTTTCTGTGTTGCCATGCTTGGTGGGACTGCTTGACCTTAGATTTGGTAAAAGTCTTCTCTCTTTCTGGGTTTTTAATCTATGATTTTCTTCCCTTGTGTTTCTTTACCAATAGTTGTGACACAAGCACATTCGTTTCATTATTTTCAGGTAGCTGATTGATGTTGGGAGTTTCACTGGTTCAGCATTCAGTTCTTAACAATGTTCTTCCTACTCTGAGAGAAGGGCTTTTCTCTTTGAGAGTTACTGCCCAGAAACAAACTTCTTATATTCTCTTTCCAAGAAGTATTGTCTCAGATTGATCTATATTTTCTCCGGGGATTCTAGAAATCTTACATTTTCCTGATGAAATCAGCTTATTCTTAAATCATATAAATATACGAAATGCCTGCTGGGGAGACCTTGAAATAGCTTCTTGTGTACGCAACACATATTGGCACAGGAGCAACACACAGGTGTCATTTGGGCAGGAAGGAAAGCTGGGCTGTAAAACGAGGAGCAGGATTAGCTCCACAGGAGCACTGCCTTCTCATCTGCTGTTGGAGATGGTGCTCGTAGGGGACGCTCAGTTCCTGCCAAATGTAAACATGCTGCTTTTATTGTTTTAATCCGTGTTAATATTGATCATTTGTATTGCTGTGACGCTAGAAATGAGCACTAGCAAAGCTGCACGTGGCTCCAGATTTCATTTAAATAGGGAATACTCATCTTCCCCCTTGCTTAAATAACCCCGGGGGAATAAGCAGTTGTTTCAAAAAAGCAAAAGAAAGCAAAAGCACTAAGAATTGAGGAACTTTAACCAAATTTAATTAAACTTAATTCAAAGTAACCTCAGATGAATAACAGCATGAAAATCATGAGCAATCCTCTGAGGAATTCAGGTCGCTTACTTCCTGCTGAGACGCAGTGAGTACAATGGAATATAAACTAGGTGGTTGAATGCAGCATTTATAAATTTTCACCTTGCTTTACCCATGCAGTCCACATCCGGGATTTCATCATACTTCCTCCTTAGCATTTTAATTCAGTAGGGCTACTCACATGGTAAATGAAGCATATTCATTTTTAAGTCCTTTGCCAGATTTCTACATACTGAGAGTCCTGTAGAGCCAACTCAAGATCCTAGGACACGGGAAAGTGTTGCACATGTCTCCCGGGTTTCATTAATAGGCACTTAATATATTTGATTAATGAGTGAAAGAATCAGAAATGTCAGAAATGAGTCAGCTGAATGAAGTTAATTCTCTATTCTTTGCAGCAGTTTTAGATCTCAATCTTCTTTAGGAAAGCATTTTACATGTGATAACATAGATTGCATTAAAAATACATAAGTGTAGGCAGCATAACAATCTAGTTTGACGCCAACGTTAATGTTATTTTACAAATCCCCTAAAATCGTAGCAGTACATAGCAATAAACAACTGTCGTCCTTTGCCATCCCTCCCAGATATGAAGCCAACATTAAGATAAAAAAAGCTGATTCCACAACCTAAATGTGTGCACTTTATATTTTAAAAATGTCAGCAAGTAACATTTCTGGTACACTGGAATAAGCCATTATAGCTCTGTAGTCTGTTCCATAATGCAGATGTATTGTAGAAAACATGAGGCCTTTTTAAAATAGTGAGCTAAATTTCATTCATTTTAATATGCTGCAGCGATGTGAATCTTAACCTCCACCCTGCCTCATGTCAGTAAGAAGCAAACCAGCCCAGCATCCCCAAATGATTTCTTAAAATGTTCTGAGAGTTTTGCTGCAGATGCTGAAAACAACAATAATTAGCAAGCATCTTCAAATCTCCTGTATATCTCCAGAGGTCAAGGGAACAGCTGAACTGTCTTGTAATCCTCACTGTCAGTGTCAACTAATCACCCCTTGGCTGGGGAGGGAAAGCTAGCTGCCGTTTCCCAGGTCTTTCTCTGCCCTATTTGCAGGCTGTAAGCACTATTTTTAATTTCACAGGACTGCCAACCCTTTGTCTAGTGCAGCACACTCTTATTCCAAGCCAGGTACTTCTGCTGTGGGCTTTGGTTCTAAATTAATTTTGGTTTAGCCCTTAATTAGAACAGATTTGGAATCAAGCACACACATTTTATCGGAGTTTTGAGTAGAAGAACCTAAAGGGTGTATGTTAGTCTGTAGATCTGTACAGACTGTGTTACATAATGTTCTTCAGGCACTGGGGAATACTAAATACATGGAAAAACAGGTTGTGTGTAAGAGGGTGTAAGGGCAATGCAGCCTCAAGAGCTGGTATGTCCTAATAGGAATCCCTTATTGTCTTTGCTGCTAAAGAAATAACAGTGATCCAGCTGTTGCTGCATGAGAGGTTTGCATGGTGCTGTCAAAGGAGGAAAATTTACAAGAGAAGCTGAGACAATAGAAAGGCAGCTATTAGAAAATAATGTTTTTATATAAAATCAATAGATCAATCTGAAAGCACACATTCATTTCAGAGCTATTCAAGCACAACTTTTGAGGAGTGTTGTTGCAGATGCTCAAGTACTTCTTTCATTTTTTACCATAATTAAACCATCAAATTCCCAAAGGAATTTTTACACCCATCTAAAATGTCTGTCAGTACAAGGGATGAAGCAGTTGGCATCCTGGAGAATAGGAGAAACAGAAGTATTTGCCCTCTTAAAAACAGCTTGTTCTGCCAGAACCCCACCATTTAACCTCCTTCCTCCCAAAGCTGGGATGAGGTGAAGCAGCATATGGCTTCTAGTGACATTAGTCCAATCTGTTTTGTTAAATATATCAGTTCATTTGAGAATTTGCTTAAGAAAGTACCTTCTTTTTTTATTTCCTGCCCTAAACCATGTTTCAGTGAGAGGTCTAAATATCGAGGAGCAGAGAAAGGTTGATGTGTCCAGCTATGACATGTGTGTCCAAAGTCACACATGGAAATTATCTTGCTGTCTCACAACACTTGTATACAGCTCCTCCCATGAGGAGAAGATTGTCCACATTTCAGTTGACATTACCTGGACACACTATTTCACTTCTGAAGCATTTTTGCTCTTAGGGTAATCCAGGTTCAAAAGAGAGGATAAATTGAGTTTTAGGGCTTCAAATGAGATGAATTGGCAAGAGCCCTGGGTAGAGTCAAGGAGCAAGGATGGTTTGGTGGCCTGTTTACAGAGCCAGATGGAGCCTGGCTGCTGGTGTTCCGCTGAGGCTGACAAAACTGTCAGGACGTGAACAGAACCTGCAGAGGCTCCTGGGGTTTCACAGCCCAGTGCTCAAGATGTCCCAGCTGGGGACAGCACCGAAGCTCAGACGCTGCTACAGCAGCCTCCTGTGCCTCTCTGCTGGTCTGCGCTGGGAGACTCATGACCCTGGCTGCGCTGGCAGATTGATGCAGGTTCGTGCTGCCTGATTCTGTCGATCTGGGAGATCGCATCGGAGATGGCATCATTTTAGCCAGCTCTGCGGGTCTGTACAGAGGTGGTGCAGGGGGTCACCTGAGCATCGCTCCCACACCTGGCCAGCGTCAGGAGGCCAGGGACTGACTGTGATAGAGAGAATAAGCTTTGCTGCCCTTGTTTTCCTTCTATGCAGAGCTGCAAAGCTGTGTTTACTTTAAGCTCCCCCGCACTCCCTATATTAGGAGTGCAGTGCTGAGACAGGAGCGGGGTATATAAATCAGCATGCTCTCCAGTCTTTGCTTCTCCCTGGCCTGGTTAATCCAGAGCCTGATGACAGCATCCAAAGGCAAACAAGAAGCAGCAGATTATGAGAAAACCTACTTGAGGTCGTTTATTCTGTCCCCAAACTCAAAAGCACTATCAATAATCCTAACGTCACTCCTGACAGAAATTTATCATACTTACTTTTAAAAGGTTCCAGCAGTGGAAATTCTGCATCTTTCCCAGAGAACTGCTCTAAGCGGCCACACAGTGAGACGGCTCTTCCTGGTCTGTAACCTACATGTCACTTGTAAGAATTTCAGCGCTTTGCTGCCTTGTAATACTTTTACAGGGACGTGAGGACCGCTTGGTTATGTTATATTTCCAGCCATATTTTGTCTACTTGAGGACAGCTTGATTATAAATACCAAAGTAGAGCTATTTATGGAAACTTGCCCAGCTTTTTCAATAGGAATTTGAAATTTGAACAAAGTGTCAATAATCCAGAGGAATACAAGTATTGCACTGATTTTGACACAGGGAGCAAAAAATATCCTCTTAAAATTGTTTACCTGGTGTTTTAAAAAAAATCAAAGTTCCCCCAAACCAATGAAAACCCAGAAGGTCTGAAAACATCTTTATTGTCACAAGTTAATGTTAATAGCTTATAAAATAAACCAATATGAAATACAGGAATATTGAGCCTTTTCTTATTCACTTGCAAATTAAAATACCAGCTTTAATAGCTTTGAAATCTCAAATAGTTTTCAAATTTGCAAAATCACCTCTTTACTGTGTGGCATTGTTTTTAATTCAAAAGCCTTTTTGGAACAGGTTATAGGATTGTTTCCCAGTTTGAAAGGAGGGTGCTGTTTGCCCACTGGGTCTGTATGAGTTCACACCAACGACAGGAAAGCCTGAAGTTTGCGTGTGCCTGTGGATTGCAGCTGCTGGTGGGTTTCAGTGAGAATGGAAAATTACTGTCTGGAAAAAAATGTTTAAGCACAGAGAACTGAAACAAAACAGGTATAGATTTTGAACACCCAAACTGTGATGACAAGGCAGATGTATAGCACTTTGCTACTTTTTTTTTTCCTAGAGAAACCAGTAACAATAAAACAAGCCTTTGAGACAAAAAAATGTACAACTCAGCATGAAGTAAATGCATGCACGTATGTAATCAGGCACTGAATTGGGACCTTGGGAAAAGAGCCTGAAAATCTCTCAACTTCAGACCTTCATAGATGCACTTGAGGCTTTTCTCTAAAGCTTAATCAGACAGAACAGAACAAGCCCCCACCCTGCTGAACTCTGGCATAAAGCACGGGAGAGGGAGGGTATGGTATTGCTCTCCACATTTGATGCAGTGTAATGGCACTGAATTGTACTTCTTTCAATGTGTGCCTGTGTGTGCATATACATATGTGTGTGTTACATGAGGATATCTACATATGTGTCTGAAGTGTATACATTTTAGATAAATTTAAACATGTATTTCCTATCGGCAAAGTAAGAATTTAAACAACTGATTCTGATTTATTTCTGGTTTTGCATAAGGATTTCTGCCTATTCTCTTGAGGATGTGCTGCTCATCTCGTTTCAGTTAAATATGCATAAACATTTAGAATCATAAAATCTAGATGAGGTGAGACCAAAATTAACTCGCAGAATATATCAAGTGCATGTTCTAAGTGGAGGTTATCCTAATTACATGCAGCCTTAGCTTGCTTTGGGTGTATCTGCCTTGAGACTTTGGTTTAGAACCAGACTCTACTTCAAAAAACGACATCTCCTGTCTGTCCCCAGTTAACAGGCTTTGGTTCACATTGCAGGGTGCTTTCGGGGACTGGTTGTGCATTCAGATGGGATTTCATCCCATCTCTTGGGATGAGGCCAAACTGAAAAATATGGCCCAAAAGATATTTCTTTAGCACATGGGTTTGCACTGTAAAACTACTTTTATGGGGCTATATGATTTGCTAGCATTGATAGAACTCTTTAATGTATTCTGGTGCAAGACACTGTGATATAATATTTAATCTTTTACCGACGTGATTTTTCACCTCTTAAAGCTTTATAGCACAAAGTAATGAAGATGAGAAATTTAATGAAAGTAATAAACACTGCAGTTTATGAGCTGGTTTTGTGACTGAGGTCTATAAATCTTCCACATCTTTTTAAACTTGGTTTCCTTGTTTCCATGAATATGGCTGATGAGCAAGGGCCTGACAGCACCAAAAGAGGATGAGGTGTTTCAAGAGCCACCTCTTAGAGTACATGGCCATAGCCTAAGCTCCAAAGAGCACTGGTTTAGGTTTCTGGTTTTGCAGTATCCTAGCTGTGTTAGGTTGTTTAAACCGCTCAGTCACCAATCAGAAAGCTTAATCAGAAGCTTTCAAGCTGTGGGCCATGGACCTCTGAGAATCAATGAATTACTTTAAAGGGCCATATTAAAATCAGTAGCCTATTCTTAGTGAGCTTTCTGCAGGGCCTGTAGGTTGGAAGAAGTTGACAATTACTCTTCAAATGGTCTTAGATGTATGCAGTTATCAGTCAGCAATCATAACTTCATGCGGTGCTCTAGTTTGGGTTTTTAGAAACTCCAATGAGATGTCTGGCAAGGTTTCCAAGCAAAGTCAGCTTATTTCAATATGTCATGCAAATTTCTTGTAAAATTTCCATTAAATAAAGCCTTTCTCTAAAATAATTTTGGTTAGAACGCCTTGTTTCAAAGCACAGAGAAAACCCCAAAAGAAAAAAGGAACATTTTTTGAAACAAGTACATTTTGTTTATGTTAGAACACAGTCAAGGAGTGATGGAACAGTACGAGCATCCATTACTCAGGCAGATGCCATCAAAAAAGCTTCAATGATTTGCTTTTCTGATCATTCTGCTTCAGACAGGAGAATGGGCTTTGTAAGGATTTAGTACATGAAGCGTATGAAAGACAGACAGCTCTCAATCTGATTATGTATTTATGAAATATTTATTGCTCTATGTTAATGTGAAATGTTTTTCTTAGGTCTATTTAAAATCAAGTGCCTTGATGATAGCCAGTTTGCTGTTAAGCACTTGCTTATTTTCATGGGCTTCTGTGTTTCCTGGTGCTTTCAGTGGTGAGCAGCGGGAGTGGTAGCTGAGGAAGCGTTCAAATCCTCCTCTCCACCCAGCTGTATTTAGGAAGTACTGGAAATCATCAGGGATTGCTGCATGAGAAGTGGGAGCATTCTTCCTGTTTTAAAAACTAACTGCAGCTTTAGC
Source organism: Hypotaenidia okinawae (assembly GCA_027925045.1). NCBI lineage: Eukaryota > Metazoa > Chordata > Aves > Gruiformes > Rallidae > Hypotaenidia > Hypotaenidia okinawae. The sequence continues at coordinate 4,516,471 of BSDF01000011.1, forward strand.
TTTCCAACGTGTTTTTATAGGGTGCCTGAATAGTTGGAGCTCCAAATGTTACCATATTTTCTTGAGATTATTTTCTTTCCATTTAGCTGTGTGTTCAGGCCAGAACTGGGCCTTTCATGTTTAGTCAAGCTCTCCTAAGACATCTTTACCCCAGGAGCCGTAGTGTTCCCCATGCAGGTTTTGAACAGCAAGGTTAGAGTTCTAAATCAAATTAAACTTACCCGCATGAATAAATGTCAACACATGGACAACAACTTGACTGCTAATATCGAGCCAACAGAAATTCTGATTTCTTCCTGTCACTTTTATGCAGAGTGTTTTGGTTTCATTAGCATTGTAGCCTATTCCAGGTGTGGTCTAGCAGTATGTGATCATGAAAGAAGGCATTCCTTTCCCTCCTTATTTTGCCCTGAATCAGCCAACACTATTTATATTAGTGCTTACAGAAGGCCTACTTCTACATTATTTGACGTTATGTTAAAGTTTGTTTCACAGATACTGTCTGTTCCAACCTTGATGATTCTGTGATTCCCTATTACAAACTGCTTGATTCTTAACTTCCTACTTCCCTGTCTTGGTATGGAGTCCGTCTGTCTGTCTCTGAGTCTCTCTCCCCTATTTCCTTTGAACCCTTCACCTTTTGAACAAGATAGAACAAGTGAGGTACTGCTCATCCAGTGGTGGTTTGGGTTTTTTGTGTCAACTTGTATTTGTATTGCAATGTGGAAATCTGGGAATACAGTTCTGGAAACACCTTACCTTTGCAGTCTCTGTTAAAAGCAACACACGAAAAAAAGTAGGTTTATACTCTGATTCTCCAGGTCAGCAAGGAAAACACAGTTTAGGTATCACTCTTTACTCAAAACTAGGTAACTCCAGAGGAAGTATGGCATGATACTATATGCATCATGGACATAGGAAAAAACCCAGCTATATCGCTTCTAAAATATAGATGAGATGAAGTGGAATGTCAGTTTTCAGGAGCCAAGTATTTGTACAAAGAATGTTTTCACTCTGGTTTTGCTTGACTGTATCAAAACTATCAGTTCTATGCTGTTCACCAACACAAATGTTGGTGATACTGATGAATGACCTAAGTTTAAGACTTGAGCTGGTTTCAGTAACAACACATTAAGAACTTGTAAAGTGCTAAATGTGCACATTGTGTCATGTGGGACCTGCAAATTAAATAATTGTTTCATAATGTAAAGTGACCTACATCTGGTTTCTACAAATCCGTGTTGGACTGCAAAAAATTAAGTCCCATAGATACCTCCTCTTCATTAGAGATTCACTCATCGACAAAACTGGGTTGCTTTTAGATATTGCTCATTAGATAGATTTCCAGGTTGCCAAGCACGACTTAGCTCTCAAGTGGGGACATGAGGTAATGAGATTTAGAACTCTGGGATGAAATATAAAACCTTCTCACATATCTTCCAAGAAGAGATTCTCCAGAAGTATTAAATCTGTGAGTTAAACCTAGCTTGGACATGATCTTGCAAGCCATGTTGAGTAACTGCACTTGAACTCTTTTAAGAAACACAGAGAACAGCTTTCAAGGTCTGAATCTTACACTTGAAAACCGTATTTTACCTTTTAGATAGGTGTCTATATTTGCCAGACACTTTTAGCTCTGAGCAATGTACAGTACAACTATAGCGGTTGGATGTCAAGGTTTTCCCTTGCAATCCCTAAGAATAGGCATATTGGTCCTTCTCTGCTTGCTCTAAGTGGTGACAGAAGGAACAAAAAAATGAGTGTAAACATTCTGGAACGTTCCCTTCCCTTGCCTTGGGTGGAGTTAGGGCCCCATCCTTGTGACTGCTCTTTACCAAGTGCCTTCCTTTGAAGGTGCCAGTCGGAAGACTCTTGCTCAACATATTGCTTGTCTTGAAGTTGACTGAGGATTTTAATTAACATTTCTCTGCACACAAATGTTTGTGATCAGGCTGAGGAATGTGTGAATATGTATGCTTTCAGGGCTTACTGACTTGTTTCCTTCCATGGATATGTCAAAACGGTGTAAATATTTAATATTGAACTCTAAAGTTGACAGTTACATAACTAACCTACAGGGACCGTATATTTTTTTCTTTGTTCTCCCCCCTCCTCTCCCCAAGTCCTTATGTAACAAGCTGACGTTTCACTAAGTGAGGAATTCTAATACTGTTTTCAAACAAGTATCCAACAGTCGCTTTCAGTGAGTGCGCAAGCACCCAAAACCTGAAAAGTCTGTAGTGTTAGTAGATCCCTCCTGCTTGGCCGTTCACAGAGTGGGATGTGTTTCTGGAGAACGTGGTTTGACTTACTACAGGTAAGTAGCAGGTGTTTTTTTGTGGTTGAAGAATGCCTTAGAGAGTATGAGAGAAAGACAGAAACCATCATCTTTGAAGTTCTCATCGTTTCTGGTAGCTCAGGCTCTGCAGCAACATGTTGAGCTTGACCAGCCTGTGCCCTCACTGCCTGGTGCTGGGTCCATATGGGTTTGACAGCTGGTGACAAATCAGCACGCAGAGGATTTGGGGAAGGAACACTGGGACTTCAGTAACGGGCAGTGCTCTTTGGACTGATTTTGTAGATATGACACAATGAGGGATTTGTAAAAATAAATACTACAGTATCTGTTACAGCCAAATAAAAAATCTTAAGGAGGAGCATTTATGATATTTATTGCATAATTTTTGGCCATTGTTCCATTTCTTACCCAACTGAATACGTGTGATAAATAAGAAGCATCACAGCTCTGCTAATGAAGAAGCTGTAACAGAGCTGCGCAATTTCCTTTAATAACATTGGTGCTGGGGTTGCAGCTAAGGAAAAAGGGCTTTACAGAAAATGATTAAATAAAAAGTTTTTATCATGGGAACTGTTGTCTTTCTGATGACAAAACCAGTTTGACTGACTAAAAAAATTACCTCTGGGGGCGTTATGAGATTTTCCTAGGGAATTTAAATGCCACAAGGTATTCTCAGCTTAAAAATAGAAATGTGTAGGTTGAACTGAGTATCTGAGAGGTAAGTGCTGTATGATGGGACTTAGGAATACAGATGTTCACAGATTTTTAAAAATATGCTTTTTTCTGATTTAAAAATTACCGTGCTGCAGCTCAAGACTCTGATTTGTAATTATAATCGTTATGCTATTCGAAGCAGCTTTAAGAATCTCTGCATATCTATTTGAAATCTTTAACAGATATTCCTGTTAGCTGCACACAGCTTGCGTGCTTCTTTCTGTGTTTGCCCAGATTTGGCTGATATTAGGACAAATTTAGATTGAAATGGGGCTGTGACCTTAGAAGCATTCCAGTTCCCAGCAGGACCCGAGCCTGGTGAACTGTCAGATGATGCTGTCTGGCTATTTCTGGCCTTTTCCTTTTGGTTTTTTCCTTTCCCCCTTTCTGGATTTCCCCAAATTGAAGTGATTAATAACATCAAATTATCTTCTCCTGCCAGTTATGGTATAGTTTCTTGTTTGCTGTCTTCCCAAAGTCCATAACCTTGTACACCTTCTGCTCCTTTCTCACCCTCCCTTTTTGGCACAAGTGTCTCTGAGTCTTTTCTATCCTGCAGTTCCCTTCCCTTTTACTAGCCTGTGCCTGGTTTTCTTATTTTTTCTTTCTAAAACCTTGTATTTAATTAAAATACCTCTAATGTAGAGTAGGCTTCTCAGGCTAATTTTGAAACTCCCGGTAATTAATTAAGCACGTAAACAGTCCAGCACAGGCTGTGTGCCTGGGTATTTGTTTAGCTTTCCAGGTTCCTGGGCAGGTTTTGCAGTCCCTGGCTCTTGTGCCCAGGTTGCTCACAGTCTCTGATGAGAGAAGCCCCAGGTTGCCGTGACTTCAGACGGACTGACTGTATTGGTTTGAATTCCTCTTTACCTTTGGATTCTGTCTTCCTTTCATCTCCCACCTATAGAAAACTTTTTCAACAGTCTTTGATGACCTATTTCTGGTCAAATGTTAAGCTTTTAAAATTCTGTTCTCCTTCCACGAGTTTTTGACAATGTACTTTGGAGATATTTTATGGAGGACACAGTTATATTTGCCACTTTTATACTTCTGAAAGTTCTTTGAGGCCACTCTGTCAGGTCCTTCCACTGCTCAGGGTGGGGAGGTGTTCAGCTCACCTGTCTGCTCCCGCACACTTTTGGAATAAGCTGATCGGTTTTATGACTTCATCTGCTTTTGTTATGCCAAAGGATTTACAGCCCTTTACAGTCTTGATTTGTGGTCAAATCTTTATCATCTCAGTTTCAAACTGAGTGTGCATTCTATGTCCTGTGCAGATGAGGCTTTGGGGAGTAACAGCCACATGGCATATGTCTGTAGTTACGGTAGAAAATAGATTCGTATTAAAAATGTGTTTACTTCTTTGAAATTGAATTTTCTGATGGATGAGGATCTGTGTTAAATAGAATTTTAAAGGAGTACTTCATAATTCAGTGTCCTGGACCAAAACCCTACTACAAATCACGTATGCTTATTAAAAACTCTTTTGTGTTGTTTTCAGTCTGTGCCTCTCAGTAAAATCCCAGACATGTTTTTTGATAACATTAGGAACCAAGCTCTATCTTGTGAAGACCTTAACACAATTTTTTAAAGTTCATATGGAATAAAGGTTAGATGTTTAAACTGCACTTTGGTCTTAGGATGATGATGATGATTATTATCACTACTACTACTATTCTTCTGTGTCTGTTATTTCTATTCCTTCTTTCCTCCTTAACTGTAAAATCTGTACTGTGTCACTCTGAGTACTATGGTGAGGAAGACAGTATAAGGTGTAAGAAGTGTCTGGGGTTTCTCTCCTATGAATACATATGGTTTCTTCCTGGAAATTCATTAAGTCTTTCTATAGCGTTTAGAAAATCCTGCGTGACACAATGGCAGAAGAGAAAGAAAAAAAGGTTTTCCTTAAGTATATAAGAAAGAATTGTACAAACTTAGAGCAATGAAGATGCAAGTTTCCTTCCTCCCCCCATTAAGAATGAATACATCTAAAATAGCTTTGAAGCAAGAATACAACATAGGTCAAGAAAATGTTTCTTGACAGATAGGTCATCTCTCGAAGGGCAGGAGGCATTTTTAAATCTTGCTTGTCTGTTAAAAAAATCCCTTCTGAAATCTTATGGCTGTAAGAACTAGGTAGTTATTTACTCCCTCAAAGTTGGAGAGTTTATTCTTACGATGAGAATGATTTCCACACTTTGCATTAATGTATCTCACACTTTTAGCCCATTTCATTTCTGTGGGACTGTAAAAAGCAAAGAGAAAATTCTGGGAAGTCTGATAATCAGCTTGGTTAATTATTTAAGGAACCTGGGTTTAGTTATATTAGGCTAGATCCACAAAAAGAGCAATTTCAGTTCTGAGCTGTTGTTACGAGTATCTGCCCGCAAATCTTAGGCATTCAGAAGCCTGCTCAGCTGCTGCTTAAATTTGGAGATAGCTCATCCTTTACGTTCAAGCTCCTCACGGAGCTGAAACTGCTGTTTGTTGTTTTTGTTACTTGGTTTCTGATGTGGTTTGGTGCCATTATGGGGATGTTTTGGTTCCAAAACCTGAAACATGCTGATGATGAAGTACTGGTGACTTAGGACCATCATTCATCTGATGTGGCATTAAGTTGAGTGCAGGGCAATGAGTAAGATTCCCATTTGTGTAGTGTGAACCTTCCGTGGTCTTTAAAACTGTGGTCCTGAGTTCTGATCCTCCAAGAGAGAGAACACCACAAAGAATTTATCTCCCAGATCCTGGCTGAGTGTTTTAGTTTTGAGTCACATTGCACAGAGCCAGTGGGAGCTGTCTGCTTCGTGCTACAAGTCCACCACTGTGGGTAAATTTACCTCCTGGTGTGTTAGCCTGGGGAGCTACACTTGTAGTTTTATAGGACCCAGATCAACTCTCAGCCATTAAGGATTCTAAAATCCGTAAAGCAACTCACCACTTTTCCACACAACTAAAAAACTAACTTCTGTTTTTGATCATGTTAATTAATTTTTGGCCATGTCTATCAAATAATTTCTCTACTCTTGGCTCTCACTGTAAGAATCCCTCCTCCTTCAAGTACCTTTCCTCCATCTGAATGTGGCACTGACTGATTCAGTGAACAGGAAAAAAAATCAAATGCATTTGAATTTTTTTGTTTCCATTGGGTTATGGATAATTTTCTCAGGATTTTAAAAGTTAAAATAATGACTATTCAGTGCAGACATTTGTCAAATTTAGGAATGTTTTCCAAGAGCTTGATCTTGGAAGTTCTGTCTGTTTTCTGCAGATTTTATTTTGTTCCAACATTTTTTTCAGTTGTAATATGGAGTGAGTTATGTTCTTTGTGCATAATGTGAGAGACAGGTAAATACAAATCCTTGCAGCTTGATGAAAACATCTTGCATTATTTACATGCTAAGTTTGACTATTTTTTATGGGTATATAAAAAAACTAGGAATGGTGTTGTTCATACTCACATGGGGATTGGTTCTGACAACACATACATTAATTTCATTCTTCAAGTCCATAAATATATTTTTTACCTGCTTTTATTGAATCAAGAAGTTTGATGTTATTCCTGAAGGAACACAAAAATACAAGTTTCCAAGCCATTCAAGCTACAGCGTGTCAGCACTGGGTTCAAGGGCTCTGACTAGCTGTCATTTTGTTTCTCCAATTCATCTCCAAGGCTGTGACCAGGCCTGTTGGCTCTTCGGAATAGTAGCAGTGAGTTTTCTCAGGACTGGTAGAGAAATATTCTGCCATGGAAAGAGGATAATGTGCTTGTCTAATATTACTGTAAGGTTTGCACATGTCCAGGGCCATAATGGGATCCTTATAATGAAGGACATAGCACAGCTTGTGTCTTTCAAATGGCTGATTTTTTTAGGGCGTGTTGATACAGCTCAAATGAAAACCTTGTATTCAACTACTGTGATTTTGTAGAAAATATCACAATATAAACGATCAGTATTCCATAGAAAGAAATCAAAGCTTTCCAGTGAAAGCCTAGGAAGTCAGGCTGCAGAATAAAGTAAACATAACCCTCTTGGAAATTCCCAAAACTGAAGAGCTGAGCTGCCCACCTCTGTGGCTTACTCTGCACGTTACTGCTGTCGGTGAGGCTGGACCAAGGGATCACCGTACCGTGTCAAGAGCTAGGCTAGAGTTCAATCATCTAAAAAGGAAATAAAACCAGTCTGCCACTGTGGCTAGACCAGGCCATGTTTCTTTTGTGAGAAATAGGAGAGGAGCTATGTTGTGAAAAAGGATATTCACAGTGTTTAGTTCTAAATCCTATCTCAGGAAAAATGAGTTGTGAATTTTTGTCTTGTTTGCCAAAACAGAATTCCCTGTACTAGGAAAGCACAAACAGGGGAAAAGTGATTTGGAAAAGGAATCAGAAAACTAATGTGGGCCACTTAAGATGATTAAGGTTAAACAAAGCTCCTTAGTCCTTCCCAAGAGTGATGTTCCACTGAAGGAAGAAACTGAAGGTGCGGTTTGTGAAGTTGCATTTGGGACTAGTTTTAAGAAGTGTAAGGCACTGAACTTACAAAAGGTTAATTCATTTCATTCTTGGGTGCTATGAAAGTGGTCTCTTCAGCAAGGTTCCTGTGCTGCGGACAAAGGCTCACGGGAGTCATCAGTCGATGGGCATCACTGCTAGGAAGGGCCCATCTCTTGGGAGCAGGCTTTGCCTTGCCTTGAGGATAACTCCAAATTTATACTGTAGGGAACATGGGTAAAAACTCCATTTGGTTTAATTTTCTTCCCTTCACTTGGTGGACGTTCAGTCTCATCTTTCTTCCTTTGACTTCTGGCAGTTTTTTTACTGTTCATATGCAAGAGTAATTACTCAGCTGGTTAATGAATTATTGTGCTTATGTTACTGGGAAATCTTTGTAACTCAGAAATAGAAATTGGATTGCTTATTAATTCCCTCCAGTGACAGGCAGTGAATATACCAAAATTAAACTTTAGTCATAGATGGAAGCAACACGGTTGCTAAGTTGCTAAACCCTGATAGCTGGGTAAGATGGAAAAGTGATGTCAGTGCCTACCTAGTTCAGTTCTTTGTGAAAAATTAAGATTTCTTTGCTCCCTCAGTCACTCAGGCTGAGATTTTTTTCCTCTCCTGTCAGTTGGGATCTCTGAATATTGAGGTTCTGGTACATGTACTTTGCTGTCCATATAATAAACTATCTATTTTTTTAGGTTTTATTTCATTAAGAAGGAAAGTTATGTTAGTTTTATGTTGTGATACTATCTAGGAAATCTACTTAAATTTTAATCGCATCTTACTTTGAAGTAAATAGTTAGCAGATGTGTATGAAGCAATTCAGAATTAACACTTCAGAATTAACACATAAAATGTATTTTTTAATATTGTTTTACTTGTGACAAAAATAACATACTTAGTTCTCTAAGCATCCTACCACTATATTTCTCTGTAAAGAGTAATGAATTAATAGTAGGCTATTATTTTTACTCAGTGTTCCCTAATACATTTCATTATCACACTTAAATACCAGTGTACTTCGTTCATCTCAGTGTAGTCTGAACAAGTGTTCCTTCTAAGTGCATTTAGTTGAGAACATTTAGAAATTGTATTGAAAATGATTTCATAAACTTGTTTCAATTTAATCTGTTTTCTTTAATCTCAGTTTGAAGTCGTTGCTTTGCTTTGATTGGTGCTACTTGTTGTTTTAGTCCTCCTTGTTTCTCCAGATCTCTGATGGCTCAGGTGAAGCTGCCAGCCCTTGTATTAAATCACAGAACTTTCTCTGTTCAGTTTGAGTTTACCAGGGATAGCTTGTTAGTAGAAAAGTGTAAAGGTCTAAAATTTACCATTGATTCGTTTTCTTTCTCTTCTCCTCAGACATCTTTATTCCTGCTTTTTCTCTCTTGTGCCATGTTCCACTTAGCAGTCACTACTTCAAAAAACAGTTCTATTCCTTAACCTTGTTGCCAGTTCACAGCAAGTTTTCCTCCTTGCAGCCAACACGATGAACCCTGTCTTTGCCTCTCTGAATGCTCTTAATGTTGACTTTGCAGGATGTGGTACTGCAACAGGAGGAGCTGAAGATGAAGGTGAGGCTGAAGCTGGCTGGATTGAAGGTGCTGCCATCCTACTCTCTGTTATCTGTGTTGTTCTTGTTACTGCCTTCAATGACTGGAGCAAGGAGAAGCAGTTTCGTGGGCTTCAAAGTCGTATTGAGCAGGAACAGAAATTCACTGTTGTCCGAGGTGGACAGGTTATCCAAATCCCAGTGGCAGAGATAGTAGTTGGTGACATTGCACAGGTGAAATATGGTAAGTACCCTCAACATCTACTTTTCTGCACTGTCTTTATTCTCCTTTTCCTCTCTAACAGAACAGACTCACTTCCCTGGAAGTGATTTAAAAGAGAATTACATGGTGTCATTATTACCTGTGGTAAGGTAACAATTTGGCAATTAGGGCAAAAGGAAAGCCTGAGCCCCTTGCTATGAAATTGCAGTAGGTAATTAATTTTATTTTTGCAATCTTCACTTCCTTTCACTGACAAGGACAAAAGCTGTTCCTACAGAGGTAATTCTCTTTCACGGAGGCTTACGCGATTTGGAGTTTTTTGGTTCTGACCAGTTAGGAATAAAAGGAAGTGTTTTTAAATGCTCTGTAGAAGGACATTGTACCCTAATCTTACTAAACTACTTGTGGTTTATCCATTACCATTTTCTTAGGTGATCTTCTACCTGCCGATGGGATATTTATTCAAGGAAATGATCTTAAAATTGATGAAAGCTCTTTAACTGGAGAGTCAGACCAGGTCCGCAAATCTGTTGACAAAGACCCAATGCTACTGTCAGGTAAATCTGCCTGAATTCTGGCTGAGTTGTCTTTTGGGCACAGCTTTGCTCATGTTTTGGTTTGGTTTTCCATGCCATCAGGTTTTGATACAGCTGATCTTTTCAACACGGACACCAGCCTTGCCTGTTACTCAGAAGATGTGCTGTTGTTTTTTGATTGCTTGCAATTATTTCTGATCATCTTATTTTATAAAGTGAAAAAATAAGGGAACATTTTCAGAAGAAAAGGAAATTATCATGTAGAGAAATAACAATTGTTTCAGTTGATTGCATGCTGCCTTTAACTTAACCATTGAATTTCAAAGCCTTTTAACATCTCTTTAAGCACTCTGTGTACACTAGATAAAATAGAAAAAGAAGCCATGTGTTAAGAAGGAAATGGCTATACTCAAATATTGTGGGCCTGATTCCTGTGGTAAAGTTATTTGTAATATATGTATTTTGTAATACAATTCTATACAGTTAATCACTTAAGTAGAATGTTTTAATTCCAATAAAGGTTTCTATATTGGTTGTCAGCTGGGTTGTGATCACAAAATAACAGCTGCTGATCTCATAATGATCGTTAGCATCTTAAACCTGAAACAGTAATTTTCAAATACACTTGAACTTTTTATTCATGGATTCTCTGTGCTCTCTGGTGGTTCTATCAGCCAGGAGTCACCCCAGACAGTATGTTTATGCTGCAGTGCAGCAAATAAGTACACGTGCCCTCATTGCGCCTCACCGAGCTGGTGTTTCCCAAGCAGCAACTGCTGGGAGGTGCTTTTGTTCAAAAGAGACCATAGTGACAAGTAAGAATGAGGCAATTTTTATTGAATTAACTTTTCAAATCCTTTCCAAATTTAAACCTGGATAAAAGGCTCACTGACTATGACATTGTGAATGTTTATTATTTAATTTATCGAATAAACCCCCAGATTTCAGCCAGAATGTGGCTGCATTAACTTCAAATGAAGAAATTTCTAATGCCATTTGTGGACTTTCCATTGCCACAAACTTCATGGTACAAAAGACCACATTAATTCATCTGAACTTTAGGAAGCTTCCAGCATCTTTCTGCCTGAAACTGTTAAATTTTTTTTTTTCAAATGACACAAACAATTCCTGTTATTTTTGGGACTAAAAGACAAAAACAAATTTCTTCTGCTCTCTAAGGAAAAAATTCCTTTGGTTTCTTTAAAAATATTATGTTCTTTATTAGTTTAATGTTTTTGCACAAAATCCTTCGATACGGTGCAAGGTTTAATCCCAATGATGTGAGAGCTGATGCAGGAAATTGTTAGTAGTCCAAACACTTGGAAACCACCATATCTGGTTTGACCTTGTTTCAAACCTGAGTTCCTGTTGGATGTTAGCCTAGACTTAAATTTTTTATAAAACTTGTTTAAAGAAAAACAGAACAAAACAAAACAACCCTCCACAAGAACATCAGACAGACCTTAAAATTTCCTCTTATGCTTCCACCTGCAGACATCAGTAAGTTCTCTCCAGGTAGACTTGCAATTTAGACAGATATAGTCAGGATGCTGTTACTTGCCACTGTTCTTCCTTAATCATCTGTAGGAAATTAAAACGGTTCAGGTTTGACAGAGGAATAACTGAAAAAGGGAACATTTGAGATGCTGCCACGGTTTGTTTTGTGAGTCTAAATTTGGTGACAGATAAACACCCCGAACCAGGAAGTATTATTTTCACCATTGGCACCTGAAACAACGTTTTTAATATTCAATCGGTTTCAATGACATAATTAAACTAAATGAGTTTCTGTGCTTAATGTCCTGTTTAATCATCCAGCTAGTCATTTACTGTACTTGAGCAGTAATTCTAAGAGCACAAGTGCTGACTAAACCAGATGGTTCATTTCCATCTGTATATAGCACATTTGGTACCACCTAGGAGGGGAGAAAGGGAAATACAGATGCGGACACACCTGAAACCAAAAGAAGCATCCTCTCTTCTTTAGCTCCACTGTATTGAAAATGTCTGAAACATTGTCCTCAACTTTAGTGCAGGGTTGCTTGCATGGTGTAGCACAAGCCACTGCAGCCAAAGCCACCAGCTTAAACAAGGGTGCGGTGATGCTAAATTTCTTTGCACTGAGCGTGGGCCTGGCCCAGCCAGAAGTTGACAGTTTGAATGACCAAACTGACTGCTGCACAGCTGCCTTGGTTGAAGCTGGATGTGCTCGTTCAGTTTTGTGCAGCTCAAAGCTCACAGAAATCCATGCTGCTTCCTAAATACGTGAGTATTGAATATGAGTCTGGCCTCAGTATTGCACACAGTGAAGTATTTTGGGGTACCACATGTTAGAATAGTTAACGTGGTCATAAAAGCACAACTTAGGATGCTTACTGTTTAAATCCTTTCCTCCAGACATTTAGATTAATTTGATGAAGGGATGAGTGAGGTACATTGAGGAGCTTACTTAATAGTTCTCACTGAACTGAGCATGACTTTGCCCTGACCTAACTTTTATAAAAGTGCATTTCTATCAGTGTGCAACAAGGATTTGAAACAAAGGAAACAGAGCTTATCCAAGAACAAACAAAATAAATCTCTTGGTCTCTTGGTCATGGTGGTTTGTTAGGCTTTGGAAATAAAAAGAAGGGTTGATTAAGGAATCAGGTCAGTTATTGCCTGGAGAAAAATAGTTCTGATTCTGTCTAAATTCCATGCCAGAAAATACTCCAAGCTAGGCTTCTAGCACAGCAGACATTTTCAGAACCAAGCAGCAAATTATTTGGATATGTTGAAATTACTTGTAGGTTAAGTTTTTGTGGAAGACACTCACCGCTCCTCCTCTCCCCCCATGAATATTCTGATCTTCTGGTCAGTTCACTGTATGATTAACTTCCATTATCTCTTACTAATTGCAGTGACTAAACCAGTTGTTCAGAGAAGCATGTAGTGAATGTTTGTTAATAAGTTTGCTGGAAGTACCAAAAGGGTATAAAGCCCTCAAACTGGCAGGCTTTGGTTCTCTTTCCTTGGTTTTCAGCCCAATTTCCCATTTATTTCAGCAGTACTCTTACTTGATTTGGGGGTTTCTGGGCAGTCTCCTGCTCAGTTGATTTTTTTGTCTGAAAAGTATCTAAGCTGTTTATCTCTTTTCTTACTAAACAAGACTGCTTCCTTTTCTGTCTTAGAACGTTCACCATTTATCACCTTCAAATTAAATATGGAAAAAAAAAGTATTTTACTGACACTTAAAAATGAAGCTTTGAGGGAAAGAAGTTGGTAGAATTGTTCAGCATGAGTTGAAATACATGTGTAGTGTATAGATGTGAAAGATGTGCATTTGTTCCAGAATTCCATTTATGTCACATTTGCTGATTGAAGTCATAGAGCCCATTTCTTTATTCAAGCTCATGTAACACTATTTAAGGGGAGAAATTGCCAGAATTAGGTGGGTGCTGGTTCTGCTCTTTGGTTAGCTTAGATGCTGAAGAATATTTCCAATACTGCCAGTGGAACAGAATCTGATGAAAAATGAGTGCCTATGCACTAAAATGTGCTTTTGTATGCACCTTAAGAGTCTGAATTATATTTTACAAGACTAATGTGAAGAAAAGGTTGAGAAAGGCATTTCAAGTTAAGACATTTTTGCCCTTTCCAGGTGTGCAGAGGTGAGTGTGAAGGCTGACAGGTGCATGTTTGCTTAATAAAGCTGGCTTTGAGACATCTGTATATATGCCACTTTTATCAGAATGTTTCTACCCACCTTTGTAGTCAAAAGCAGAAGATGATTCCTACAAAACAGACCATAGGAACACTAAAAGCAAGTTATTAATTAAAATATACTTTAAATGATGTTACAAGTTAAGGAGGTTCCCCCAAAATTACCAAGATAAGTTTCAGACATTTTCTGTGTTGTCTGAACCAGTACAGCCAAGGCTATTCTGGTTTTTAAAGATTTTTTTTTTCTGTTCCTTGAATCTTGGATGTAATTTGGTTCTTTTCTCGTTAGGCTGGCAGTCCTAATTTGTATCTTTGTGGTGTTTTGCTCTGCCATATGAAAGAAAGCCAGTGACTTTTTAAGGAGTCACATTGTATCTTGGAAAGCCATAGGAACAGTTCTTAATGCACCAAGAAGGTCTGCTGCTTTCTTTAAAAATATATCTGACCCATAGTGTGTTTTTATTTTTATTTGGCTTATTTCTGCTATTTCTTATTTTCTTAGTGTTCTGATGAGATATTTATACTCACAAATTAGGTTTAATGTTGACAGATGTTCTCTCTGTTCTGTGTTTCTGTTTTAAGAACATGAGAGATTCTGATTATTTAGAGAAGGATATTTTAATTATAAATAGATAGTTATGTTCTAGGACAGAAACTGGATGAGCCATAATAAGAAAATGGGATTTCTTTAAAAACGGGTGTGTTGTGTGTGTATATATAATATTTATCTATTTAAGGACACAAGTCCATGTATCTTTTTTAGCTTTTGAGATACCACAGTGCAGTTGAGTATATGCAAATGAGGATAAACTCAATAAAATGCTTTTTTAAAAAGGGAGGGGAGATGTAGTAGGCTTAGTAGATCTGAGATCTGAATGCCCCATAAGATTCTCCACAAGGAATTAATGCATTCGCCATTTGCTCAGTGCAGCAGCCTCATAGTTTAGTTGGGTAGAAGCCACTCTTCAGGAGCCTTCAGAAAGCTTGCTTGAATTGTTCCTTCAGTTTTTTGTCATGGCTTCAGCCATGCCCTGCCCTGCTGCAGAACAACAGGCATCAGTGACCGACTTCAATTTAGCATTATTGGGAATTAATGATGGTAGTGAGTAAGCGATAGGGGCAAGATAGGTGAGAGTAAGCATAAGAGAGTGTTAACCTCCTTAGCCACAGAATTGTTCAGGACAAGTCAGGTAGGGACTACCTAACTCATGCTGTTACGTAGAACCCTCTGATTGTTTATAGGAATTTCTATTTCCACAACTCATAGGAAAGGGTTTTAAGAAACTGTGATCTTAGATGCGCCTAAAATTTGGTTAAATTTTAGGAATAAATGAGCAATTTCTATACAATAAAGCATGAAATATTTCTCAAGGTACTTTTTTCTGTGTCTGTAAATCAACTGTAACTGAGAAAGAAGAGAGAAATTGCACAGGATTCCTCTGCAGTTAGGGAACAGTGTTCCATGTACAGTCAGTACTCTTGACTGGAGTCACAGGGATGTTTGCAGAACTCAGCAAAAAATATTTTTCAAAGTTACAAGAATTAACTCTGTGGAGCTAAGCTATGATCTTCCAAGGTTATGTAAACTTAATGCCAGTATCCCTTTTAAAAAGGGAATCTGATGTGTGAGGTTAATGGATGTGCAGGCTGAGATATGCAATTAAGCATCCATTCTTGGTTGAGAATAACATAAAACAACAGGGGTTACGTTTGCTATGTACTAATGTTGGTGTGTACTTACATTGGCTTCAATATAGATTATAGTGTAACAAAATCTTTGTACTACATTAAAGTCTTGCATATAATATTTGATGATTCTCTTCTTTAGCTCCATGTAACTTTTATTTTCTGTTCTCAGGTACTCACGTCATGGAAGGCTCTGGGCGAATGCTCGTAACTGCTGTGGGTGTGAATTCTCAGACAGGCATCATCTTTACTCTGCTTGGTGCTGGAGGAGAAGAAGAAGAAAAGAAAGACAAGAAAGGTAAATTTCCCAATACATAAGGATGCTCTGAAGAATGCTCTTGGGCTTTGTGCAGCCAGAGCTCTCCTCCATTCTTGACAAATAAATACAATTTCAAAAATGTTTTTGTATACATTTTTGTCATTACATGTCACACAGAAAAACAGCAAAAGCTGTTAACCAATAAAGACATTGGATAACAAGATGTTTTTCCAGTGTGAAAATGCAGACTTTCTGCACCTAGTGAAACACCAGGGAATACATGGGCATACTCCCATTGCCATGTCTTCTGTATACATAAATCCATAGTCACCTAAAATTTGCTAAGGTTTTGCTCTTGTGCATTTACTGCCAGACAATGTTTTAAAAAAACCCCAACAAATAGCTAAAACTTTGGCCATGAAATAGCATCTGTCTTTGAGCTTCAAAAACAAAATGAAGATAAGATGTGACTTTTTGCTACCCTAGTTGTTTAATGTCAGTGACTGACTTCAGAGGCATTTTAATTTTTTAAGGTGTAAAGGTCAAACTAAGAATAGTGAAAGTCAAGAAAGTAGCAGTAAATGTTAACAGAGTTTAACTTTGATATCCAGATTCAGTTAATGAAATCAAGGAGTCTCTTTAGACTTTTCAGCTTACTATAGTATGATGTCATAAGGAATTGCTAATTTGTGGATTGCACTCGAAGCAGAAAGATGATTTAGTGTGTCCTTTCCAGATTTTGTTCATACAATCTTGTTCAAGTCCACTGTCACAATTTTGTTCCAAGTTTGTTTTAAGAATTTTTATCTCTCAGAGATAATAAGGGCCGGTGAATATGGGTTTTTTTAGACATTTCTGCTCTTTTTAGTGGTTTTCAGCATTAATAAAAAAGCTTTATTGAGCCTTAGTTCAGTAACTTAACTAAGTGAACTTTCTACAGTTAGAATCTATGAGGCATTGGGATTCTACCTTTTATCCACCTCCATCCTGACAATTTGAAGTTGCAGATAGGAAGGCCATATGTAAATGGTTTTCATGATGTACAGTTTCCATTTCCAAGTGGTTGCATTTGACTTCTTGTTTCTCTGAGGAAATCCCTCCTTACTTAAGGCTTTGTGAAATGCTGGCCATTCCATTTCCATGGTAAGGCAACAGCACTTGCTAGGCATGGTAAGTTTTAAGAATACTAAAAGGAGAAAGACTGAAACTTCCCAAAGTGAAATTCTTTCATGTCAGACTAGTTTTGAACAGTATCTTAGAGTCTAATCTTGCTGACATTAGCAGAAAGACTCCTCAGACCTTCCAAGATCTGGCAGCATCTCTTTTATTGGTGTCTAAGGATATTGCAAGTGACGTGAGGCAACTTCAGTACCTGTTGCAGGTGCTGTCCTCCGTTGAGCTGGACACTGGTGATTCTCTCATGTTTCACTGGGGATAGCCTTGAAAGACAGGGAAGGAGAAATCTGAGGTGGCAGAGTAACACACCACACTGTGGTTGTAACTCAAAAGAGAGTCTTATGGAGGTGAATAAGGACCTCTTACACAGATGCTCAATCTAATTGGGTAGAGCTACAATATCAAGATCCTTCCTTCATGTTTCCTAGAGTTGCTAGTGCAGAGGAGTGTCTGGGCAGCACGGGTTGCAGATTGAAGCCCAGACTCAGATGATGTACTCTCATGCATGAACCTGCAGCTCTCTGAAATCCTGCCAATTGTGAATGTTTGTTTCAGTCTTATGTGGGTGTATGCTTTTATCAGTCATTAATGTTTTGTAAAAATCATCATGCAGGTGTGAAACAGGAGGATGGACATCAGCTGCCAGGTAGAGTAAGAATTGTACCATGTCAAATGAAAGGACAAGGCTTTTAGCCAGCAAGCTTTGGTGCAAATCAGGGTTGAACTAATGATTAAAATAATTGTCTTTGAATCAGTCCAGTTAAATTGGAGAATAATTTCAAATCAGCAGGATTGTTTGTGGCAAACATTTAAATGTGCACGCATGTTGGTGTTGCAAATCTTAATGTTAAGCTTGAATAATCAGTTATTCTCCAGAAGTAAATTACAGTATATTAAATGTTGGAATGCATGATTTGCTGTTAGCAGTTCATGCTGTGCTGGTTAGTGTGAGTATCCAAATGGAATAAAAAATAAGCATGAGTAACCAAAACAGTTTAAGTTATTACCATCACAGTAATCAAATTTGTAATTGAAATTTTCATGAATGTAGTTACACAGGGTGTATTTTTAAATCCTGTGTGCTGTTTATTTTCTTCTGATTTACCATTTGTAAATAAAACATGACCATTTTTCTCAAATACTAAACCACTGCAGTATGAAACAGTCACTATGGGTCGAGTACTGAGGAACTTAAACTCTCAATCAGGATTCAATGTAGGAGTCCTGGGTTCTGTTGTGAACAATTAACCAACAGAAACAAAACTTATTTAATCTATTATTGATAGAGACTGATTTTCTAAACTCTAATATGTATAAAAGAAGTAAAACTTTCTTCCAAGTTTTTCACCTTACTGTTAGGAGATTGTTTGACTGGTTTCTCCAATATGCAGATAGCTGCAGAGAACAAAAAGAGGATTTCCTTTTCTCATACTTCTCATACTACGAGAAGTCTGATATCTAGATTTAAAATAACTCATCATTCTCCTCAAGACTGTATTTCCCAAGATTCTGTATTGAGAAGCTTAATGTTTTTACTCAGACTGATGTGCATATTACTTAAGTTACAGTGGGATATACATTGAGCCCATACTAAGCTGGGATGTATCAGCAACAATACATCATAATATGCAACACTACATAAAATACAAAGCACAGGTACATGCACCATGTACTATGTTGTCTATACTGAGGAGAATAGTGAATTGTTTTTGTTTGTTGTATATACTATATAGCACGCTGCATATTTTAAAACTACCCACACATTGTTTAAATTCATTAACTCAGCCATTTAAATATTTGCATAACACCAGTGAAAAAAATTACACATAAAGGGACCAAAACAATGTATGTACTACTGAGTGCAGTCAGTTCTCACCAGCTCTGTTAACTTTGTTAAATGTCTTTCATATTAATTTTATTGTTATTATTGTTGTTATTATTATTCCATGTATGAGTTTTTGCCTTATTTTGTAACACCCTTGTAATGACATTTTGCTTTTGAAATTTATGTTAATTGCTTTAAAGCAGATTGGTTTTGGAGACAACAAAGCCATAGTTATTGATTTTTTTGCTTTGTTTTGTTTTGTCATGTGCATTTGTTCATGTTGTTATTATTATTATTATTTATTGGTTTTTTATCCATTATTATTCAGTAGATTCTTCCCATCCCTCCTCCCACCCTCCTTCAGCTACAGATGGTGCAGCAGGTGCAAATGCCACTGATAATGCAAATGCCAGCTTAGTCAATGGTACGTCAAGCACACCTAGCTTGTTTTATTTGATAGATTTCTCTCCTGACTATGTGAGATTCCCGCTTGCGTTTCTGAACTGCACAGATGCTGTGTGTGCATGTGCTTACCCTTTGAGAGATCCTACTAAACTGGTGTAGCTTTTAAGAGATGCCACAAAGGCGCCGCGACATTCTGCTTTGTTCACACAGAATTAAACAGGGGAGAGGAAGAAGTAGGAATTGTGGTTTGTTTGCCACTAATAAAGCTGCAGTTAAAAGGAACCGTTATGTAAGGCTAGTTTCAAAACTCTGGAGTTGCCTTTACTTGAAGTTTCATTGTAAAGCTCTTCACATGTTTGTCAGTGTAGATGTGAACAACACCATGATAAATGGGTTATATCTGCTTTTCTTCTGATGTGGCATTCTCAGAAGTATTTGCGTAGTCTTCATGTAGTTCTGAGGAATATTCCTGGGGTCAGGAACCTGGCTCAGTTTCAACTAACAGTGTGTTAGGAATAACTTCTGTTGAGAGCATTGCTTTTTGGTAGAGACTCACTGAAAAGTTCTGTTTGTGGATATTTGTGTATGCCATTAGATAGTGATCATGCACTGAGCCTGCCTGTATTTACTGAAAAGAAGAAAAAAAAATTACTGTAGTCAATTCTGATGGTCTCTTAGTATATAGATTCTTGACCCACTTCTTAGCATGCATATATTTGAGTATCTTCTAGTAGTTCCAGTATTAAATGGAACGGGTCAATATGAGTCTAGGCATCAGCTATATTGTTTTGATAATCAGATAGAACAGTCTCTATGTGCCATAGAAACCTTTCCCTCTTGGGCAGCACCAGCAACACTGACAGAAGTCATGGTGCTTTTCATTATGGAAATGCTTTTCATTATGGAAATACTTTTCATGTAGGTTGGCAGTTGTTGCATTGTGCTTGTGACATCAGTCTCTGACATGGCGATGCCAAGTACAAAACAAGTACTAAGATTTACTAGTGTAATATCTTATTTAAAGCAATGACATAGGAAATCTTTGAGCCCATTTTTAAATAATATTACTATAATTTAAATGAAACATATAACCAGATTTCAGACTTTACTCCTGCACGTTTGGAGTTTCCTGGAAAACTAGAATTCCCAATCCCTACATCTCTTTACATGATCAGAACCTTTAGCATCATAGTTCCAACACCCCAGTTTCAGATTTCCTAGAGACTGAGAACCTGGAAATTTACGTAAATATTTAATTCTCCATTCTTTATGTTCTGTAATACTACTTTGTTGTAAAACATACACATACAGCAGTCTTACCAGATATCCTTCAGTCCCACTGGACGCTGCTGTATCTTAGCTCAGTCCGCAAGTCCCTAAGTACTAAGTTAACCATCTGCCTAAATGCTTTGCTGGATGAGAATCACTGCTCAGCAAGGTGCAAAAACAAGTCCAAAGATGTTGTAACCTGGTATCTGTTAGCAAGTTCTAGTTGCCTGGTAAGTATCTGTTGTATTTGGTCTTAATGCCTGAACTTAATAGGGAAATTTTGTTCCAAGGGATATTAAATTAGTATCTTCAGTATGTGGATTTCCAAAATCTCCTCTCCTATCAGAAACAACAGTTCCTGTCTCTGTTTATCTTGGAGTTGAGCGGTATGTCCTCGAGTCATTTCAGTGCACACAGTGTACAAGTACTGGTTTTGTACAGTGTTTGCTTTGAACTCCTCTGAGGTGAGGCAGCTGAATTAATTCTGCAGATCTTTGACCAACATGGACAGGAGATGCTTTCCACAATTTAACTTAATTGTCATTGCATTCAGAGGAGAACTGAGACTTGGCAAGTAGAGTTAGACCTGAGTGCTTTCAGATTGTCTGAGAAGTTGCCCAAGTCTGATTCCTGTTCAAACTATTCATTTTTCTAGTTGGCAGTGACAGTGAGTTAGAGAATACTTAAAATGTAGATATGTTTTGGAAGGGGTCTGGAGGGGAGAAAGGAAGGGAAAAAAGAGCTCTAAAGCAAGAAGACCAAGTTCATGTAGATATTTGTTTGGCCTGGATGAAATTATTTTTTTCAGTAATGTCTGAGAATTTCCCTGAGATGTGACTGGAGAGTCCAATAGCTCCATGTAGGTAATACTTTTAAATAAGAAAAAAAGATACCTGCTTGAATAAGTACTTAGCTCCAGAAATGTGGCTGCTTGTTACATGGAAAACAGCACTGTACCATTTGAAATATAACATTGTTATTGGCTTAGTTGACAATATGCAGTTGACACAAAAGAAATACTTTGTTTTCAGTCCTGATAAATTCCTGTAGGTTTGTGACACAGGCTAGTTGTTATCTGCTGTGTAGAAGGAACTGTTACAAATTCTGTTGGGTTCTAGCAGTTGAGACTAAAATACAGTTTTTTGGAGGGTCTCTATTAAAACTGGAGACAATATCTTCAGTTTTTGGAAGGTTACAAGTCAGACAGTTGGACTAGTTGAGTGTTGTAGGTCCCTTCTAACTTAGATAGTCAAATTTTAAAATATTGTCTATAGAAAAGATTTTTTTGAACGAAAATATGGGAAGCAGCAATCTCTGTTTACAGCTTTTTTACCCCAGATTTGACTTCCTAAGAGAAATGAGTGCTTATTATTGTGCAGTAGAGCACTTTCTAATTCCCAAACCAAGATGTCCATGTTGGGTTGTTAGGGGTTTTTAAATTTGTACTCAGAGAATTTTTTGCTTAGAATTATATTCTGATAGAAAAATACCATACCCGACTCAGAGAAATGTCTCAGCTGAAATACTTTGCATCTCATTAACTCTGTCAGTTCTGGCATATGTCTGCATACATTCAGTTCCTGTAAAGCAACTTGTAGTTTTAATATATTTTAAAGTATTTTCTGAATTGTAAGTGTAGGTTTTCTAGTCAGTGCACAGAAGAATTACCCAAACTCCCTACTTGATACCGTGGAATCAGATTTTATTGTTTTGTAGCTAACCTGTGTTTTACTGAGGCATTAGCTCTGATACTACACTGCATGAAAGAATTCCTGTGAGTCACTTCAGATATGTTTGACGTCACTTCTGCCCCTATATATAGATTTGCAACGTGCATCTGTTCTTCCTAGCTGCAGAATGTAAGTGACTTGGCACAGAGGCTGCTGTGACACATTTCTCTTGCAAGATGAGGCAGTTTGGAAGAATCAGTAGTGTATTTTGTACTTTTTGCTCCATCACAGCACATGAGAATGGAACTCAGTTAGCTGCTTCTGTTGCCAGCAAGCAGTTCCTCTAATGATCAAGTAATTTCTAATGCCACTAGCTCTTCGTTATTCCATCTCATTGAGTCTCTGTGCAGGGCTGGGGGAGGTAAAGAGGAGTCTTTTCTTGGGAAGTTTGTTTGAAGAAGTAATTAATTTTTTAGGTAAGAGCTTTAACAGTGATGGTGCCATGAGTATGTTCCAAAAGGCAGAAATTTTAATAAGGCAAAGGCAACATGCAAAGGATTTTATGTTAAAATTCAGAACCCACAAAGCAACTGCAGAATACATGTCATATTAGGAGGCTCTATATTCTTTTCTAAACCTTTGGATTTCTCATCCTTGTTTAGAAAAGTGGTAATAATAAACTCAGCTGAATTCCTCCAGATTTCAGTGCCCAAAAGACAGTCCAAAGACTGTTTCTTGTACTTACTGATTTCCAGAAAGAAAAGAAATGAAACAAATGTTTCCCAAAAATATAATTAGCTTTGATGACTCCCCCACCCATAACCTAAGTGCAGTAGCTGTGGAGGTTAAGAACATATTTCTTAGTGCCTATTTTTACATTGCTGTTAACAATTGTCCATTTAATGCACTGGTATTTTTAGGTAGGTTAGTGTAATTCATTCCAACAATTACAATATACCTATTAAACAGCAAATATATATGTCATAAACTTAATTACTTTGATTTGGATAAGAAAACAGTGTATTTTGGGATTGCCAGTTAGGAAACTCATGGGTTTGGGTTTGTCTGGTTTTAAGTTGAAGAATCTTACTGCCTTAAAGTTTTGAATCTTATTCTGAAAAAAAGAGCAGACGGTCTGCTCTAAATTAAGGGGTTCCAGTTCTTAAGGAAGGCTTTATCCTCTAGCCAGAAAGCAGAATCTCTAGAGAAGTTCTATGTCTAACTTTATAAAAACGAAAAGGAAACAAAATTAACCACTAGGCAGATATCAGCTGTGAGCTCTATGCAAAAAAAAATAAAGAAATTCACAGTGAAAATGAGCTTGGTTTTGTTCAGGCTCATAGATTCATGAGAGATAGAGCCTTTTGAAGTCATGTTGTAGCCAAGGTGGGAATAGAGTTAGGACTGTAGACAAGCAGTTGATGCTAAATGGTTTACTTGACCAGTAACCAATAGTAACCAATGGTTAGTAATCCATTCAAGTATTGGGATGGTTTTATATATATATGTATGAATATATAGGCAGATACCCTTTTCTTTACTGTATTTCTGTGCTTTTGAATTTTTTCTTGCCTGTAGCATATTGGTATGGGGTGAAATAGTAGTGATAAATTTATAACTGATGTGGCTGGTTTTGCTCTTCCTGAGAGGGAAGGTTTTAGTGATCTCTCAATTGCTGAAAATACAAACATGCAAGAAATACATCTTAGCCTTTTCATTTTACTACTATTTATTCATAGCATAGAGTGAAAAATTAATGCATATGTTGAAATATAATATCTGCTGCTTTATTGTGCAAGTCAGTACCAGCTCTATTATTGAAGGAATTCAGAAGAGCAGGACTTCACTGCTGTCATTTTCTTTTTTATAAACTCGAGTGATACATTCTTATTAGAATGTGCCATAAATCCTGTAAAGGTATTTTAACTATTTATTTTACTTAGCATTATTTCTTTTACTGTGCATTATGCATAGCTACAAAAAGAGAATGTAATCCATTCTGAATGTAATATTTATAAAACTCAAAAGTCTTTTCCATGAGTTGAATTCATATACAACTCTGAAAGTTTCCTAAGGGCTCTCACCAAGAAATCCTAAAAACATTCAAAAATGCTTACTGGCTATTCTGAATACTAGAGCTTTGTACGCTCTGACTTGTCATTTTCATTCCATACACACTTTCAAATGGTATGCTTTCAGTTTAAAGAAACAAATGAGGACTTTGAGATGGTAAGACTATTAAATTGGAACTTAGAGATGCACTTAGCAAATCTTTCTTTAGGATGAATCTGAGTATAGGATGATCACCTGGCAATTGTATTTACAGGAGTAAGTTGATAAATAGTACAAGCAAGGGAGGAAGATATGATTTGAAAAATACATATTCTTTATGGTTTTATTGTAACACTTAATTTACACTTTGTCTTAATTTACTAAAAGTATGAATTTAGTTCTGGAATGCATGAAGAAAGTCATACTCTGTACTGGTCTGTGCCAAAACTTTACCTGTAATTTATTGAAGTCCAAGCTGTCTGAAATTTCAGTTCAGGAATATTATTCAGTTTCTACTTTCAAGTAGATTATTTTTTTTCTCTCTTTTAACATTTAAAACTTGCACAAAGCCATGTGCTGATCTTGAGTGTTTTACACGTTACCACATTGAACTTGACTGCGGTTCCTTGAATGTGTGCAGCAAAGTTGTCTGTGCTTCTAAGTAAACGTATGATAACAATGGCTACTGATCATAAATAAGTATCTGTAACATGCTCATTACTTCTGTCTGCCCTTTTTAGTTAAATTCCCATTTTCATGTTCTGTCTTGGGCAAAGATTGTTTACTGTCTGTTGTCTGTTGAAATTTTTCATCATATAGGCAAAATGCAGGATGGGAATATGGAGAACAGCCAGAACAAAGGTAATCTTCTTTCATATTAAGGAGGTTGTGGATTTTCTTTGTAGCATGTAGTTAAGTTCTGTTAAAAAGTAAGATTAAAATTTGTAATTTGTGCCTGTGTGTAAAAAACAGCCCTAACTGTTTGACCCAAACGTTAGAAAACCCCTGAGCAACCAAACCCAAACCCAAAAGCCTACCAAAGAGATTGTAACTTAGAGAATATTGACATATCAGGTATTTAGGATAGGAGATGAGTATTTCTAATAAGCTATTTATAGATGATGCTTGTGTGTCACAAAGCTCATTTGAGTTCATTTTTCTTGTTCAAGTTGTGTATGGTGTGTATTGTTAGTGAATTTGCAACCCTGTTTTTGCTATGTCTTGTCCTCTTTGGTGTTTAATGGCATTGTACAGACATATTTCCTTTTGCAGGGAGAAGGTAAAGCAGTAACAAAAGGAAATTGTAAAGCCAGGTGGTTGTTTAGCAATGTAAAAGCATATTCTATAAGGATGAATAATAGGAGGATCCAGAATTTTAGGAGCTTTATTATTTAATGTATGATCTCAGGAAGAAACTGAAATAGTTTTAGTCATTGTTCTGTTTTTGTTATATGAGAGACATATCATGAGGTTCTTTGGGTTATGCCATTTAAGTAAATTAAACTGTAACTTGCTCTTCTCAGAAAATTCTAATGATTGCATGGGTGATGGATCAGAAACAGATAAACTCAGGTGTTAATGCTACCAAACTATTCAATAAAATGATGTTAAATAAGGTTTAAGGTTACATAGACAAATAGATTTCCAGGACAAATAAACAAGGTTTTATATAATCTGTTCATGAATGTCAAAGCAAAGCTGTTTCATCTCATTCTATTTAATTTACTTATGTCATGTTCAATACAAAACAGACTCATACACATATATAACCTGGAATGTCATTACTTTTAAAAACATGTCTTTCTAATACTAAAATAAAGTTTCCTTATATTAGCATTCTTTCAAGAAAGGATGGTTTAGCCTTTAACTTATGTGTGCTTTTTATGGGAGAAGGATGATGGTATCACCATCTGACCTGGTGGTTGAGTTACTTGAACACTGAATGCTAAGGAAACTTTTGAAGTCTGGTATTATCTAGAATAGTGGGTCGCAAAGCGTGTGCCGCTGGTCACTGAGGTGCCCCTGCAGTCAGGAGAAGGGGTGCACAGATCAGCTGTGTGAGCACATGGCCTTTAACATGATTTCAGTAAAAACGTGGCTCTAAGGGTGCATTGTCATCTGTGAGGCACACCAAAATGTGGAGAAGTTCCAAGCGTCTGTTTGCCGACCCGTTTGAGATCTGCTATTCTAGGAAATGTCGCAGTGCTGCTGTACTGTGACTGGCCAAGCAGTTTGCAAGACATTAAGTGATATATATGTGTATAACCCAGAATGTCACTGGTGGGTTAAAATGGAGATACATAAAAGCGGATGGTTTTCCTGGAACTTGACAAATGGTGCAGGACATGTCCCCATACATATGGAGTGCACGTGGGTGCGCTTGTACATCCGTCTCCCTGCAGAACCCCAGTGGGTCTCATCTATCTGCCTTGGGAGTGAAGTGCAGCTCTGTGCACAGTTACAGTCTGTGGCACTATCAGCCCCTGCCGCGGGTGTTGCTGGTTGAGCTCAGTAAGTGTGAACACTAAGATAAAAAGAATGAGTATGAGTTTTGGAGTAACAATTTTATTCTGCATTATTAGCCAAGCAGCAGGATGGGGCTGCTGCCATGGAGATGCAGCCACTGAAGAGTGCAGAAGGGGGAGAAGGAGATGACAAAGACAAGAAGAAATCCAACATGCACAAGAAGGAGAAATCTGTTCTTCAGGGAAAGCTGACCAAGCTGGCCGTCCAGATAGGCAAAGCAGGTAGGACTGGATAACTGACTGAATAGCACTGTGTTATGCTAGCAACAAAGGGCTTTAAAGTAAATTATTCTTTAAAAGGATAGACCTTTTTACTGCAATATTTAGAAATAGGTCATCACAATACTGTTCTAAAGATAGTATGTGCTATTGAAGATCTTTTATTCTTCTAAAACTTAGTTTTGACTGTCAGGAAACTGAAAGCTTTGGGCAACTTGGATTGTAATGAATATTTGAATCAAAATGAAATGTAGCTTTTCTCATAGTCAGTATTCCCTAGTGCAGTATTACATATTTAATTTCCTCTCCCCATAGAACTTCTGAGTACACAGCTTCAGAATCTCTAATACCATCTCAGAATATCACTCATCCAGCATTTCCCTCTTATGGCTTCTAAAATCCTTCTGTTCGCTCTTAATATCCATCTTGCTGCCTTCTACCCAAATCTGACACGTCTGTTGACTCTTGTACCCAGTACCATCTGGGCCCTACTGTTAGAAGTAGCACTTCTTCACCAACATGTAGGTAGAAAATTAATTTATTAATGACATAATGTTCATTAGGTTTATTTTTCTCGTGGTATTAACGAGATCTTGATCTCTGTCCAGATCCTTGGCTAAGGCCTTCCAAGAGCTTCCTAACTTTACCTCCGTTCAATCTCCTTTATCCTTATGTACCTGCCTGATTTGTACCCCTGCTATTTCTTCTTACTCCTTTTCAAGCTCATTACACTTCATTCGTCACGTAAACCCATGATACCTCTTTGCCTGAACAGTGCATGACTCGGAATCCGCGGTTTTCATCTCTTTAATATCTAATTTTTATGCTTTGCCCAGTTTCATGTTCCTCAAGCTCCTCTGCTTTGTTGCTAGCTGTACAACAGTAAGCACTGATGTAGGAAAGTTTCACACCTCCTGATCATGGCTTGGATCGAGTGCCTTTCTACATTGCCTTGTGATGTTGCCCTCTCTGCTCTTTCGGCAGGCATGCGAGTATCACTTTAAAAGTAATTGTATAGGGATTTCTAACCAGAATGCGGCACGTAATTTGAATTAAATTATTTAATCATTGCTTCACTTGGTTTTTTTCTCTGTCATTGGGCAATCTATGGGGTTGTCTTGTGTTGCCATAAGTATTTGCCTGTACAATAGTTTAATGGATTTTCCTTTAGCCTCTGGCATTTGGTGACCTCCTTGACTCATCTGTTTTCTGTCAACCTTAGGGTCCTTCAGCTTAGCAATTTTTTTAAAACTTCAGTCAAGACATAAAATTCACAACATTCTCCTTCATGATCTCATTAGAGAGAAATCAATTTGCTGTGAAATGCAGGCTTAACTGCTTCATAGAAGCCTGCCAAAGAGCAGTAATCATAGCAAGGCCAAAGAGATGTTCTATTGGAGTTTCTATTTGTATACTCAAATCCAGGAACAAAGCTGTGGAGGAGGCATGCTACCTTAGCCATGTCTGTGGCACTGGGAGAACATATTAAGTCCTTGGGATCTTTTGTGAATTCTGTGAAAGATTTCTTAGTGTCTCTTGTGCTACACTGCCAGTGTTGTACTTCTGAGCCCCTCCTTGTACAATTAGGTTCTCTTTGCACAGGTCCCTCTGAGAAGAAAAACCTTGGAAACACTGGGATTTATCACATTTTAAAAAAACCCAAAGCTGTTCTGGGGAAAATTTTGCAATATTGTCTCCTTGTATTCAGCCAGACACATCTGTAGGGCTTTTCTAAAATATTTTGCACTGCAACATAAACTACAGCAGACTCCTTTTCTCAAGCCTCTTAAGATAAGCTTATTTAAAAGAAAGATGAGTGTTTGAATATGGATAGACTTGTAATTTGTAAAAGGCAGAGGTTAAAAGGACAGATAAATATTGTACCAGGCAAAGTAATATACTAAATTAAAAAAAAATTTAGCTTAAGCAACAACAGAACCCCTGTTGAACTAGGCTGGCTGAGAAGTTTTAAAGGCAGCAGTAAGATGGTGCTTAAAAATTAATGCAGGATGATTCAGCTGTTCAGTAGAATTCAGTGTTTCCTTATTCACTGGAATCTATGGCTGTTGTAAGTTTACTATAGTACTGTTTTTTCTATGTTTTAAAGTTTATTGTTATCATTTTGGGTACTGGTGAAAAAATATGTAGAATAAAAAAATGTCATATCAAATGCAGATTTCTAATTGCACAAGGTTTTAATTGTTTTGTTTTATAGTAATTGGTTATCTCTGTTTTCAGGTTTGGTGATGTCTGCCATCACTGTAATAATTTTGGTACTGTATTTTGCCATTGACACGTTTGTGGTCAACAAGAAACAGTGGTTGCCGGAGTGCACTCCTGTCTACGTTCAGTATTTTGTTAAATTCTTCATTATTGGTGTTACTGTACTTGTGGTTGCTGTTCCTGAGGGACTCCCACTCGCTGTCACTATTTCTCTGGCTTATTCTGTCAAGGTAAGAAACATGAAGAGTAATTATGGGAGAAAAATGCTGTTCAGTTGAGTTTACTGTGTCAGTTTATCAAAGGCAAAATTACTTCAGGGATAGGCCCTGCTTGGCTGGCTGTAACTAGGGCTTGTGTTGTGGCCCTGATCAAAGGTCTGTTCAGTAAGCACCATGAGCAAGGCTGAACGTGTGACTCTGCTTTTATTAAGTCAGGTTAAAAACCTGTCGAGGCAAAGCTTGCAGGTTTTTTATTTTACTTTTTTCCTTAGAAAATGATGAAGGACAACAATCTGGTCCGCCACTTAGATGCTTGTGAAACTATGGGTAATGCTACAGCCATCTGCTCCGACAAAACAGGGACACTAACCACCAACCGGATGACGGTCGTCCAAGCCTACGTTGGTGATGTCCACTACAAAGAGATCCCCGACCCAGATTCTGTACCCGCCAAAACTCTTGATTTGCTGGTTAATGCAATTGCTATCAACAGTGCTTACACTACGAAAATTCTGGTAAGTAGGTTTTTGCTGTCAGTAAGATGAAACATAGCTGGAGGAGGGCTATGTAAGCATTCTTAATTCCTTAACATCCTGTTGTTAGTGTGAAGCACTAAGTACTGTTTTAGTCCTCAAATAAGAACAAGTGCTAGGAAAACCTATATATTTTATGTTTTTCTTTTAAGGACAGGGATGTCCTCGTAGGGCACAGGACCGTGCTACGTTTTAAAAAGTCATACCGCTGTTAGCTTGGCGTAACCCAGTGAATTTGCCAACCAAACTAGTTTTCACTGAGACTTCATATGTGCAAAATTATTTTTGTGTGTCTAAGAACTTTCAATTAATTCTCAAATAGGACAAATTGGATTGGTTAAATCAGTGAGGTTAATGATCTTTGTTCGTTCTAGTTTCAAGTGAACTACATCTGGAAGTATTTCATTCAGTCTGTGAAGGAGGGCAAAATGGAAATAGCACGCTTGCTCGTGGCATTAGATTCTTCTGTACAGAGCTCATTAAGAGGCCAAAAACTTTTGCAATTCCAATAGATCTGTTCTCTGAAAGGTCAAGCTTAATCTTAATACTGCAGAACTAATACCTTTTTTAGATTATGAATTTATGTATTGTGCCTTTTATAGCTCTATGCTGAGCTGCATAATAGCCTTGCAATCACTTCATGCTTGTTTTAAAAGTAGTTTTTTAAAATACAGTCACAGAAAACAATTGGTGAAATATTGCTGAGTGCTGGAGCATGTCTTCCCTTTAATTCTTCCCATGTACATACCTGGGTATTAGTAATAACAGTTGGGAGAAGGTGTTTGGAGAAACCTGATGCAGATGTGTGTTCATGAGGTGAAGGTGGTTTTCAAATGAATACTCCTGTGAGGACTCGGGGTTTAGGGTCTAGAGTCAAGTTACAGCGTAGGCACCCTTCAGGCAGTCTTCTGTGCTGTGATGCACTAGCTCTTCTCACTGAAAGCTTTCTGGAAAGAGAAATGCAGGGAGAACCAGGCCCTGAGGCAGCTTGAGCCACTTCCTACATCAGGAGTGGACAGGAACCGCACAAAGCCTCCCTCCCTCAGCTCAGATAGATAGTTAGCTGCCACCTTCCAGCTGAAGTCAGCCAGTGCTGTAAGGACAAACAGCTCTAGTCAGCTGAAGTTGGAGCTAGTCTTCCTCACACTGGGTTCAGATACACAGGAAAACCAGAGCTCACTCTATGACACACAAGTTTCAGCAGTGAGCATCCAACTAGCAGCATTAGTTCCCAACTGAATCCTGAGTCTTATTCTGTCATTTTCATCTGTCCAGGTCAAAAATCAGCCAGGTTAGCTGAAATGAAGGATGGACCTTCCATGCTCAGGTGGTCTGGTATTAAGAGCTCAGCGTGGGTATTTTATGGCAGTGGCTTTCTGGAGTCTAATCTGCATATTTGCAAGTTAGCAAGAATGTTTTACTATTGCTGGGTAAATCAGGCTTTCACTAATCAATATAACATTTGGTTGTTGGGTAGAGGAACATAAAGCTTAGTTATTTCAGTGTTGTTGCAGCCTAAGTAAGGTCTTCTGTAGAAAGAGACATAGTCAAATGCATCCTCAACACAACAGCTGGGGTTCAGACAAGCAGGTACAGACCAACTGGGGTGAAGGATAATAGGTACTTTCATCAGTTTGTGTGACTGCTACTGTGGCCATACTAGTCACTAGCATCAGCCCTGGCTGATGACATTGGGAGGGCTTTGAGAGAATGTTCTGCCACATTGGCAGAATTCCAGTGGTTCCTAAGAGACAGGCAGAGGGCAGGCACACTGGCTGGTAGTTAGTTCTGGTGTCACTGGCAGAGCAAGACTCAGCCTCGACTCTGCTTCAATTTGTTCTACATTTTGCTGTTAGCTTTGAATGCTTGAGATCAAGCACCGTGCCAGAATGCTTCTGTTCACCTCCCATACCAGTTCTGCCTCTCTCAGTTGGTTTAGGCTGCCAAGTTAAGGCTCATGGGGAGGCATCAGACTTTCCAGAGTGATGTGTCTGTAATATCATTTGACTGCAAAATTTCTGATCAATAACAGTTTTAAAATTTCAATTTGGTCTTAATATAATTTTGAAATTCTTTTAACTATGGCTTGACTTCACTGCTTCTTAGTGAAACTAGTTATGGGTGCTATTAAAAAGAGTAAATATTGTCACCATTTCAGTTCTTTTTTAGCTTTGTGCAGAGACTGGTTCTCTGTGAAATTGATGAATAGGTGAAATCCTCTGGAAATCACCTTGGTTCTGGATGCATATCAGACAACTAATTGAACATATTTGTGTAAAATTAATGGTGGGATTGTTTTAACTATTACAGCAACATCATAAGATCCTTGCAGTATGGACCCCATGAGAATAACTTCAATGTCAGAGGAGTTATTTTCATTCATTGCTTATAACAAGCTTAAACTAAAGTTAAAAATACAAGGTATTGTCCCATAGCCCTCATTCATCCTGAGTCATAAATAAATACAATGAAAAAATACATAAGGGAGTTGTTTCCAGGAGGAATTGTGCAGAATTATTTTTCTAGCTGCTAATACCAAATGCATACTTGTACACTCATTCTTAAAGCGTATTTAATCAAATTGTGAATATCAGCTGAAACCCAAAGGACATATAAGTGTTATGTTGCTGAGATTGAATTTTACTTATTCTATTTTTAGCTCTCTAGTTATGCATGTGCTGTAAATGGTGCTTTGTATGAACTTCTGTTCAGAGTGATCACATATGGGACCATAAAATTAGTCAAGATGCGCTGCTGAATGAGAAATATTCCCTCTTGCATTGTCTTTTGATTAAGGGGCAATTGAACTGTTGAATAAAAATATAAAAAGAAAAGAATATCACTGCTTGGGATAAAAGATTTGAATTTCCCTGAGAAATTAAACGCAAATTATTCCAACTGAACAATAGTGTCATTAAATACAGTTCTTTTTAATGCTTTCCAAGGATTAAGTTACTGGGTGAGCTGATTTTGCATTCCATTAGCTTCAGAGCAACTTTAGTGCTGCCTTTATGCTGTTTACATGAAGCTGTTCTCCAGAAAACCTTTCCTTTCCATTGTTCATGCTTTAGATACCTTTCCCACATGGAAGTAAACACTGGACTTCAAACTTTTTTGCATGTGAGCTGTGATGGGGACTGTAAAGCACCTCTTACTCAGGGACAAAAAGTGCATTTTGGGAATACTTTGATTGCACTTGGAGAAGTACAGTGATCTTGAATATCATGGAGCAATAATGAAATAGAGACTCCAGCTATGAAACTAGTAATTTGAACTCTTCCATTGGGTTCCTGTTTGCATCAATTCAGTCTTAATTAGGAAAGTATTTCTTTTTCTACTTCCCTGAAAATGGTCAGAGGGCATAGATGACATGGTTGATGGTTGAGTATATTGTATTCTTATTAAAAAGAAATCACAATTAATATTTAGTTGAGTAACTTTCAGCACCAGTGGAAAAGACCCATCCAAACCCGTTACTGTTAGGGTCTCACACAGGCATTTCATTCAGTACTTCATAGGTGCCTGGGGAGCAAAGTAGCTCCTTATGCCTCTGTTAGGTGAATATCTGCATCAGGAGGGCTGCTTCCAGTTCGGATGATCCGGAGTATCATTTTGTGCCTTTGCACAGTACGTGGCACAATGTAGCAGCACCCTGAACTCAGGATCTCAAAGGAGAAGAGACAGAGACCTCAGAGAAGCTCAAAACATTTGCTCCTTTCTAGAGCTTCTCCCAACTTAGGAATTGAGGTAAACGTATGTTAGTCTGTGTGTTAGTGGCAGTCTGATATGTTGTTGTATGGCAGATGCACATCTGCATATGACATCTGGACATCTAAGAAAATAGTGAAGCTGCCAAGGTTGGTACCAGAACCCAAAATCCAACCACAGGCTCGATGAGGATCTTAACTGTGCAGACAGACCTCTCCTCACAAGGCTGCAGGGATGGCTTTGGGGCCCCAACAGCCCCAGCAGGCAGGAACAGGGGTTCCCCACAAGCTTCCCTGACAGGACATTTTTCTGGGACCATGATGCTGAGGACACAGTCTGGCTGCCAGGATAGGTGGTACACAGCAGCAGGATGAAGCTGCAAAGTAGACTCAATCACTAAGATACAGTAGGAGAGAAAGGAAGGCGTTAATGCACCATCTTCTCTGTAATTTTTCTTGAGTGTAAATGAAAGATCTTATTAAGTGGAAGAAGATTTCTGATTTCTTTATACTGAAAGCAGTTCAAGAGAGTTTGGCACAGAATTCTGTTGTTAGGAAAAAGTAGTTCTTTTGACTGACTGCTGCAGAACACTGCAATGAATGTGCTTCGTAGAGTACAGGGGTGGAGGGAGGCTGGCAGGGCAGGTAGGTAACCTAGAATATGAGAGTCGTTAGAAGAATTTACAGGTCACAAAAGTGAAACAGCAAAAGAACTGGAAAGTAAGATTTTAGCAGAACAGCTGCTTTGCAGGTACAGAGTAAAATCTACAGTGAGTATTGAGAAAATGGATGTAGTAGCCAGATCAAGGGGTCTTTGTGAGCAATATGTTTGCATCCAAAAGAAGTACAGCAGCCTGGGTTGTTGGGAGACATAATGTACCTGTCAGAAACGGTCTTTACAAAGGTGTCCAAAGTACAAAATATACTTTTACACATTTTAATTTTTTTTAAATAAAATTTGAAGACTGGACTTGAATTAATATCCTTTTTTTAACTGGCTAGAGAATAATATGTATGTACATATATATGCAGACACACATATTATTTAGTCAGCAGAAATTTACTGTAATTTCCTTTTACCTTTTATAATTTCATTGTTTTCAATGTAGTAATATGTTTCAATATATCTTGAAAACAGTTCTGTAGTTGTTTCAGGGAATATGGGTATTTGGAAGTTTCCTACTGAGAACCTGAGACGTAGTGAGCTGGTTTATGGAATTTTCCATACGTTTCCCCACACTAATGTATAAAGTTATCAGTGATGGGAAAGAGGATTGAAATGTCTTATTTATTAACAGTAGCTGCTTGCAGCTCTCCAGCTCTTGTCTGACAGAGCACAGACCTTTTCTTTTATCTGTCTGTATACACATACTTACATGTCTGAGTATTTATATGAAGGCTTGTTTTCAAAGTGGAATGGAAGGAGGAGACCCTAACTGTTTAGGAAAGATTGTTTATTTCATTTCTTCCACAAAGCTCAAACCCCAATAGATCAGATTATGCCATACGTATCAACAGAAAAGCACTGGAGTTTATATTTCCTCAGGCAAGAGCAGAAGAGCCTGTACTTTATCGTAGCTGTCTGCCAAGGGCAGTCATGCTAAAGGAAACTGCTATTGGATGTCACTAGAATTTGCTTCTTTATTCAAAGGAAAACCATGAGAAAATAGCTTTTACCATCCAAACTACATTCTTAGTTATTTTGGTATTTGAAATTGGAAAGGTATTTTTACTCTCAGGTACAGTTCACTTAAAACCTATTCTCAAACTTTTTGTTTCTTGCATTGAAGTACAGCTAAATTTACCATTTGGTTTTGCTTCACATGAAGGTTCAGACCAACACTTCTTTTATCCCAAGAAGTTCACCCATTGCTGCTAACAGTGTTCCAAGTGAAAATAGATACTTAAAAAAAACCAAACCCCAAAACAACCCAAAAACCCTAACAGAAACACATACTCAAAAAATGAGGACAGGAATGGGGACAGAAGTAGTAAAAATATTAATAAGGAGAGATTGAAGAAAGCTTTCATTTACAATAACATTAAATGACAACCCAGGTAAATGGCCTGGCCCAAATCCTGTTTTATTCTTTCTATAGCTCCCTCCCATTACCATTAAGCTGCAAATACAACTGGCAGCTCTAGTTGGGCACCTGAAGTCTGTGAAAAAGATCCCCCATTATCAGACAGACTGTCGGTTGTTGGTCAAGGCTGACTTGTCTAGAAGAAAGGTGCTCAGCTTTGGGGAAGAAGAGGTAGTGGAAGAAGGAATGAGAGCTCCAGAAAGCAGAATGTCAGCTCTCAGGGACATGTGGAAGGGGGTAAAAAAGTAGAACTGGTCTCCGAGGAAGAAAGGTGATAAACGACCTGGCAGCAGCAGAGCTTGCACGTGTTCTTCATTGTGTGCACCCCCTTCATGGCTTTGTGGCTTTCCCTGCTTTACCCTGGGACATTTTCTGTCCAGAGTTGCAAGTGCCATCTGCAGGGAGGTTTGCACTGGGCATTTTGGAATGGAAAGTTTGAGTGGAGTTCGGCGACTATCTGAGCAGACACCATCCTTTGTGATAGTTTTCTTACCTCTGCCTTTCATTCCTCCAGGCAATGCCCAAAAATAAATTCCACCCATAGATAAAGTGTCAAGATTTCAGTAACTTGTGTGTTAAGGTTGAGAAGGATGAGGAGAAGCGCTATTCGGCAGCCATTTTATGTAAGAACAGATCTTTGGAAGGTTTTATTCCTACATAATAATCCTGGAAATCAGTACACTGTGAGAAACATGCATTTTTGAAGCTTAGCCCATGTGATGAAACTCGACTGGCTTGTTGTCAGTGTCATCTGGCTTTGGATGAGGGTGGCAAGAGGAAGGAGCAACAGGCTTGAATCGTCCTCCTGCACTGTCGCTAAGGACTATATTTGGAATGGAAGACCCCTCTACTTGAAGTGCACTTAAAGCTGTCCAGAAAACGTCACAGAAAAATGTACTGAGGGGAGAATTCTCAACTGGCAGATTTTCAAAGATACTATTTTTAAACCAAGTAAATTTGTATGAACTCGTGAGGCTCTGCTCCAGGTTCTCATTTGTGTTCTGCAGTTTTAGGTGTAAGTAACTCAACGTAGGACAGGAGGAGGAGCATGGAGGAGAATCTGCTTTGCAGAAAGTCATGCAGAAAATCAGTGTATGATTTTCAGGGTGGCATCTTCCAGCTCAGTAGGATTGGGTTCAAGTCAGTAAGGCTGTCGAACTAACCTGTAAGTCCTTACTGTCTGTTTTCAGTTCGTTAGTGGAAAATTGAGAATGTTGTACATGCCTTTGTTTTTCAAGTGCTCAGGTGATGGCATTCAGTATTGTCTGGAGCCTTTCTGAGTCTCTGGCTAAAAGGTACATTTGCTCCGTTAAAAATACAACTTTTATTTGATTGAAAATGGCATGACCAGATTCCTGAAAATCTGTATATTTTGTAAGAGTTTCTACTTTAAGGGAAAAATTATTACTGTTATAGATAAAATTATATCTTTGTCTCAATTTCAGTATTCCCAGAGTGTTACACAACCGTATAATGTAGATATATGTTATAGATGGGACCACACAATGCAGACAAAGTATCTTTCTCTATGTAACCAAGACAGTAGCACCCACAGAGAAATGCCCAACAATATTTTCTTTAAACCTTTTTCATAAAATCCTCAGTAAGTGTTTTCTCAGGACAAGCTAGGCAGGAAAAACCCCCAACCTATAGCATGCATATTATTTACTGTGTAAATAATAATTATTAGAGATAATGGATCACGTAGTTAATTATCTCTGCTTCTAGGAATGGTAATTAGCAGAGAGTAATGATCTTCACACATCATTTATCATTGAAGTTTTATATAATAAGAGGTACAAATACAGCTTTTCTCACTAAATTAGCTATTGAGTTAATAATTGAAATAACTGTGTTTAGAAAAGGCTACTTGAATGTGTAAAGCACAGGACATGTTGTTATCCCAGTCGTGTGCTCTGCTGTCGGGTTACAGGGTCTTTGTCCTGGGAGCAGAATGCTTCTTTTCTCTTTTTTTTTTTTTTTAAAAAAAAATAAAATCTCCTTTTCTGAGAGTTGTATGTGAGGAGTAGAATGGAATCAGCTGCCCAGAAAGCTTCTTGGCAGTTGTCTGTGGGCTGGATTTATGTGGGAGGGATTAGGGACCAGAGATCAGAGCAGAGCCATCCGGTAAATCTGCCGGTGACATTGTTAGGCTCTCTGGAAGGTTGTGTGTTTTCATCACCCGCCGGGCTGTCAGAGGGAAGGCAGGCTTCCCCAAATCAGAAACGTTACAGGCAGAGAAGGGGAGAGAAATGTGCCCAGACAGAACTAGTTTTATCACAGAAGTTCTCATACAGTAAACAACAATTGTATATGAACGTGGCAACTGGAGGACTGCAGGACAACTCTTTTCCTGGTTCTAGTCTCTGTTTCTCTAAAGAAAGGGGTGACAGCCCTGCCTCACAACAAACACACACAGGGACAGAAGATGGATAAATAAAATAATCCCATGTCGTACAGTGTAGCACGACAGATTCTTCTCATAGTAGCTAAAAGTTTATGCTCAAGTTAAATTATATTTCTGTATTTTCTTCATGTGACAGAAAGCAAGGTAATAACAACCTCCTTCCTACTGGCCTCCTTTGCCTTCTCAGTTTGGTAGCTGTACATTCCATGTATTCCTGTTGGAATAAATAACCACTGCAAGATTATAAATGGGGCTGAACAGTTGCTTGGAAGCTTTTTCTTACCATAATATCATTTACCACATTAACTTTTTTCCCTGCTTGCTTGTGTGAAAATGAGTAAATTAGATTTATTTTTTTTTTTAATCTAGCTATGGTGCAACATCTGTTTTTCCTATTACCTTGCAGAGGATTTTCTTTCATGTTATTTATCTTACTTGCATGTTCTTAGTTCCCCCTTGTACTGGCATAAGATGTTTCACTTACAGGGATAATAGCCAGCTGTTTCCAAATACCCATATTGATAAAGGCAGGCTTTAAAAGTCACATGTCCTGCCAGGTATTCCAGAGTGGTCTCATCTAGATATACAAATATTGCTTATTGTTGTCTTACCATTTTTAGGACCAACTTTTTTTTTAATAAAGTATGCTGGCACAATGAATGATTTTAATATGTACTACTTTTTGTGCCTGTGATACCCAACTGAGATAAAGTCATTGCACTTTGGAGCTGATCAATATGCTGGTTCAAATTTAGTGTTTACACTTTGTAGGGGATATTATCAGGGACCATGCTTTCCCAATGGGAGCTTTTGTTTTTACATGAGTGGGTGTAACCACTTACTTCAGGCACATCTGTTTACCGTAGCTTTTCTTTGTGTTCCCTCTCATGAGGAACAGGAAGATAATAATTTCAAATGCAATAATTTAGTACCACTTTTACAGAAAATTCTAGTGGTTTCATAATCAGACAATGATACATAAACAGGCTTATTACAAAACTGTGGTAGGTGCATCACCTCATCATGAAATACAGCATTTATTTTCTTTCAGATACATGTTATGTAAATATATATTGTATATATTACATAATTTTTAGTAAGGGCAGAGGGTTCTTACTCTCAGAACTTCAATGTGGTTTATTCCTTGGGGGGACGATGACCCCCAAACCTCTCAACTGGTACAATGCCTGAAATAAACCAGATCAGCAAAAAATATATGGCATTGCTATTCTGTGTGAATTTAATTGCACTTAAGACTTATTATAGTTCTGTTAACACATTTTTTTCTTTTGAATCACAGCTAGTCCTAGAAAGTTGGTATTACTACACAGTAAATAAAAAAACCTGTGCTTCAAGCTCTAGTTCCTGCCTTCTCATGCAGTTAGCCCCGACTGCTAATTTTTCTTTCAAGCTTCCAGTGTTCTCCTCTTGTATGTGAAGCTCTTGGCTGCTCGGCATTCCAATCAATCATATTTCTGTGTTAGTTACAAGTGAGGGTGGGAAGGTATCCAAAAATTATGGCCTTTCTGCTTTTGGAGGTGGTGCCAGATAAGCCAGAAGAATGCCTAGAATGGATGGGGTTCTGAAGAATTGTAACCAGAGACTCTGAGCAAACTGCAAGGGACTCTGCCTTCTGGAAGGCATAGGACTCTGATGGATCAGATTTCTCAGGGGCATATGACTTTGACAGGTAGAAGGAACCTGTTACACAAAATCCTTTTCCCAGCTGGAGTCTGGGAGAGAAAACAGAGTGTTTTTGAAGGAAAGGTTGCTAGATCTTTTAACATAGTCAAAACTATTCTGTTTTAGCATTGTTTTGCATATTTAACATCATTGAAGAAATGACAGACACCTTGCATGGTAAAATTAAGCTTCTAGAAGGAAGTTCTGGACAACTGTGATAAGTACTGCTACAAACCCGTCTCGCAAGTGCAAACACACACAGCAAAGGAGTATGGCTGGCTACTGGCAAGATTTTATGGAGACGCTGGCACATCTTGTCCAACTGAAATGGTGAATGAGGGTTGGGCAGTTGATGTAGCTCATTGTTCGTAATACTGAATGAAAGTCAGCATGGTTAAAAAGTTCCACTGCATATTTCTTAACACTACTGTTACTTTCCTGTGCTTTCTACTTATTCAAGTGGACAAAGAATTAAGTTACCTTACAGTTCCCTTGACTCCAAAGAAGAAGGGTTAACAGTCCTCACTGCTGGTCTGCTAGGGACTGTTTGGAAGAGGTGAGAGACAAGTTTTTCTGTGAGCAATATCCTACAAAGGAGGACAGGATGTTCAACCGTTCCATCATTCCTGTCCCATTTCCTTCCGAATGAATAATCGGATAAAAATTGGCTGCAGTCTCGCAGTCTGCTACGCTGCCCAGCAAAGACATCGTTCTTCATATCCTGACAAGGAGAGGGCCTGGCCGGAGCACTGAATTTATAAAGCATCTCAAACATTACCCCACCAACCACGCAAAAAATCCCTCTGAGAAAATATTAGATAAGCATTGCTCTAATGTATTATATACACTTGAGCTCATGCATTTGCCTCTCCAAAACCCCCACAATCCCTAAACTAACCAAAACCAAATTAAAAATAAATTCAGCTGATATGTGCTGGTAGAGATTTCGAGAGGAGTACATTTTCTCTGATAAGTGAACCAGCTACTGTTAATGGGTTTAGGCTCATTTAGAAATGGGTGCTTGAAGAACCCTTTCTTCCTGTGTAAATAAATACTATTAACAGAGATCTGTAATTATGATGGGCTATAATCAGTAGCTCAAGTGAAGAAAACCCTTCCTTTTACATTTCATGTGGCTACCCTTGCTTTGCACATACTTAATTTACCTCCTTAAACTCCAAAAATTGTTTGTAATCATACTGCAAGCAGAAAGGCAGCGTGTCTTAAGGCAGATTTTAGCTTTGCTTTGCGCTTTCTAGAAATTTAATTTTCCTTTCTGAAATACATTCAGTAGAAAAGTAGAGAATCCAAAGTGTTGGTAAGTTTTATGCAAGTGAAGACCTGTAAATACTATTTCTGTTCTTGAACTTCAGGATTTGGATGTGCATATGTAAAGGCGCCATGTGTTTTCTGGTATTTAATGTGATTATAAAATTCTTGTACAGTTTGATCATTGTCACACGTATTTTTCAGGTAGTGGCACTGGGGTTTTTTGGGGTTTTTTTTAGCCTCAACTGATAACTTAATGTCTACAGTGCACTACAAGATTTCCAGTTCCAATTAGAAAAAAAGCATAGATAAAGTTATGCAAAGGAAACAAGCATTAGTATATTTATATAGCAGGGGATAGATGGTGTGCACTCCACAACTTTGTGCTGAAATTCATCTACAGTGGCTAGTAGAAAGCAGGCATGAGGAGCACTTCAGGCTTCCAGCAGGAGTGGTTTTGGGTTTTGTTTTCTTAAAAAAAAAAACATGATTGATTTTGAGAGTGTCCTGGTTTCAGTCAGGACAGAGTTAACTTCATTTGTGGCAGCTGATGGGATGCTGTGTTTGGGAGTTACAATGAAAGCAGTGCTGAGAACACCCTGATGTTCTTAGTTGCAGTCAGACAGTCAAGGACTTTCTCAGCTTCTTCGTACTTCTCTATTCATGAGAAAGGAGGGGCGAAGCCAGGACAGGTGACCCAGATGGGCCAAAGAGAGTATTCCATGCCAATGACGTCCTGCCCAGGAGAACGGGGGGCTGAGGGGAGGAAGAAGAGGGGCGGTGGCGGGACGCGTGCTGCTTGGGGGGACGGTCGGGTTCCGGGACAGCTCTGGGTGGTCCGGCCTGAGTTGTGTGGTTGGGGAGAAACTGCATTGGGGATCAAGAGTTTCATCTTCTTTTGCTCTAAAGTCCTGTTAGCATTGGGATATTTTATCTTTCTGTTCTCTTAGTAAACTCTCCTTATCCCAACCCACGGGCCTCTTAGTTTCTTGGGTTTGGAGTTATTTGCCCCTTCCTTTTCCCTTCCCTTGTTTCCCCCCTTTTTCCCTCTTCCCCTGCTCTTTTACTTTAAGAAGCAGGCAGCTGCGTGGATCTCGGCCCACAGCCGGGGTGAAACCACGACAGAGAGTTAACTAGTTAATTAGAAGTGAGGAAGATAATGAACTGGAATTTCAGTGATGCCGTGTTCAGAAACATTCAGTCAGTTTTCATAGTTAAACTTGGTGAGAAAAAGTCTTCAGATGTTAGGGAGAAATCTGTTGATAGATGACTATAGTGTGTATTTGGATGACTCAAAGGACATTTTCCAAATGTGCAACTGCTCGTTAGATCATTGCTATAACTAAAGAAAATGTATTTCTGTTTTCTCAAATCTAGAAGATGAGGCTTCAGCCCTAAAACAGATGCACTGATGCCTTTAATGTTGGTAAAACCCCTAGCGTTGGTTCTAATTTGGAAATACACTTTTTAAACAGCAGATGTTGCCTTGAAATTGAATTCTCACTACCTGATCAGCTCGACATTATGCAGTTTGTCTCCTGTCTGTGTTTTCTGTGTCTGCAACACTAATGAAGACAGTCTAATATCAGCATGCAGTAAAAAACTCAGTTTAATAGATCTAAACCAAGGTAGCAGATGTTTGGCTTGTCATTACAGAGGTACCAATTACAATTCTGCAACAAAGTGCAATTTCTATTTGCAATTAAAGACAAATGTTCAGCTCATTTGTCATTCATGAAAAAGTAGCAAGCTTTTGCCAAATATGTGGAACAAATTATCAGAAAGTTATAAAATCTGTTAATCTATTCTTAATTTTAATCAACGTGGTTTAGAAATGGCACGTTCTTCTCTGGTCTGTGTCCTGACGATATTGGTAATGGGGGAGAAACATGCTTTTGCTTCTTTTTTTATACCTCATTTTAACAGCAACCTTGTACTTAGGCTATATTTAAAGTAAAGTAGTTGTTAATTAAAGTAAGTTAATAACAATTGCTGTGTCTAATTATTTTGATTATATAGGTTACTTGTCAAAAGGTTCTTGTTGCAATTACATAAAGCTGGAATGGCACTAGTATAAATCTTAACAATTGCCAGTTCCCTGGCAATGGGACTCTTCAAAAGGACAGGAGGAGATTTTCAGTGTCCTAATTTGGAAATGAAATACCTCATGTTCAAAATTTGAGAGCCAAATTGTCATTACATAATACATTATAAAGGAACATATGGATGTTTTTGATTCAGCCATAACAATAGGGAAGTCCCTACATACAGATAAATAACATCATTTAGTATAATAATTATAACAAGACTCTTCTGGGGAACATGTGGAGACAGATACGTGTCTGTATAACTCAGTTTGATCTACTCTGGAAACACTAAAGCTGCAGCATCCTAATCATAAGTATGATTAATCAGTAGTGTCATAACAAGGCAGAGTTCATTCTTTGCACTTTAATGTGGTGTTTTAATGGACCTGTGTTTAAATTCAGCCATGAACCCTTGTCATTTGGAATTGAGAGACTTTTACAAATTATTTTTATTTTTTAAATTAAAAGACATCCAACTTTCTATTTCAATTATTTTAACCTTGAAACATAGACTATTTATTACAAAAGGAGAAAGTTCAAATGAGAGAACCAAAATGGATTGGGGGATGAAAAGGAATAACATCTTTTGATTACAGAACCACTAATGAACCACAATCTATAAATATAACATGTTAATGCTCAGTGCCTTAGAGTAAGTATGGTTCACTTAGATGTGCAGGACCTTATAAAAGACACCGTTGATTTTTTTTAAGTTATCAGTCAGTGTTTTCATAATTTGAAATCAGGAATCCTTGCTCTGGATTCAGTGAAGTGAATTACAGCTATAAATGTAGTTATCTTCAGCTTTGTTAACTGCCTCAGATATTCCTCCTACTATAGTTATCCCGCTTTTTCTCTGGTTGTGAAGCTGAAGGAAATAGCAGGTTTTCTTCTGATTAGTTCTGACAAGCCCTTTAGGAGTAATATTTCCAAAGAGTGAAAATTGCTTATAAGGGTCAACATTTTGCATGTCTGAAAATTTGGCACAGACGATATAAATGTTTTGTCTGTATTCTTAACTTGCCACCTCTGTTCTTGAGCGTGACTTGAGAGCCTCAGGTATGGGATAGAAGAGAGATTGAAAGCTGACTGAGCTGCTGGTCTCAGCGGGTGGTGACAGCAAAGTTCACCTGTAAGCTGATTGCTGATGGTGTATCTGAGTGATCAGTAAGGGGTGCCAACGCTGTTTTACATCGTTACTGATCTGGATGATGAGGCTGAGTGCCTCACGTGCAAGTTGGAGGTTGAGGAAACTGGTACTGATCAGCCTGGAGAAGAGAAGGCTCAGAGGGGATCTTATTGGTGTGTTTAACTATCTAATGGGTGGGAGTAAAGAAGAAGGAGCGAGACTCAGTGGTGCCCAGTGAAAGGCAAAGAGGCAGTGACCGCATATTGAATCACAGGCAAATCCATATTAACATAAGAAAACCCATTTTATTGTGAGGATGGCCAAACAGTGGGACAGGTTGTCCAGAGATGATGTTGAGTCTCCCTCTCTAGAGGTATTGAA
This sequence comes from Hypotaenidia okinawae, assembly GCA_027925045.1. NCBI lineage: Eukaryota > Metazoa > Chordata > Aves > Gruiformes > Rallidae > Hypotaenidia > Hypotaenidia okinawae. The sequence continues at coordinate 4,560,805 of BSDF01000011.1, forward strand.
AACCAAACTGGACATAACCCTGCAGGACCTGCTTCAGCAGGGGTGCTGGGCTTAAATGGCCTCTGAAAAGAGGGAGGCTGGTGCCTGCCAGCCTCAACTGCTCTTTAAGTGTGAAAAATGTATACAGGATAGACACAATCATCTTTTACCTTTACTGGTGAAAAGAAGAAACATTTTCCATGTTTGTGGTAGTATTTTTTGGCCTTACCCTTTTATTATTCAAACGAATCAAAGGTAAATTTGTCCTTCAAGCTAAAAGGGTAATGTAATTATTTGCTATTAAAATGAAGGACAAAGTATTAGCTTTCTTTGAATGTAAAAATAGGTAACAGTCAATGAGAGGGAGTAGAGACTGTCACACCAGCCTTTCAGTCTGTTCTTCATGCATGATTTAATCTTTCATAATCACTCTTGGGGGAATTTATGGGTAGTATCATTTTTTCCTTGTTCCTGTTATGTGAGCTGAAACAAGCATGAGTCCATATTCACTGAGCCACATCACTGCTGCTCTCTTAAGTTCTCCATGTCAATAGGAAATGTCACGCTGATACATTACATAATTACAGCTGGCCCCTTTTCACATGATTATTGTTTTGCTATTATTTGAGGCAACAAGAGATGTTTAAATGCACTGGTTGTGTATACTATCTGAACAAACTTGTATCCATCTGAAGTACTAGCAATGAGAATTACGTGGTACCACAGCAGTGCATTAATTAATTAGATTGTTGCATCATTTTCAGGTCTGTCTTCAGATAATTAAAAAAAATTAAATAAATATCCTCCTAAAAATTAAATAATTACCCTGCATCAGAGCTAATCTGATACAGGAAGCCTGGATTTGAATATCCTTCAACTGTTGTGGCAGATCCAGTCATGCCAGTTGTACCTAAATAACTCCATCCTCCTGGCTACTGTGCAGATATACTGTTTCTTACACCCTGTACACTGAAGAGTCAAGAATTCCTGTTACCAATTTCCTAGGAAGTTTGAGCAGATCTGATAGCTAAAAGGCTGGGAAGCGATGAGATCGGGGCCTGTGCTGGGGAGCAGTGCCGAGTGACAGTGCTGTCACTTGTGTGAGTGAAGGGCAGTGACAGGGCAGTCTGCTAGACCACTGCTCCACTGATACTCATTCCTTGCAGCGTAACTGAGCTCAGCAGGGTGTCCTGGTCAATCTCCCATGAGCGGTAGGAAGGTTATCTTACAGCTTCAACAGCTTCTGCTGCCAGCGAGTTGGGCTCCTGACTGAGGCTTGACGAGCAATATAAATGTACTTGGTGACTACGATTTTGCTGTAGCATTAGAGGTCTGAATGGTGTGAGACTGCTGCCTGCGTGCAACAAGTGGTGACAAAGGGGCTGTACAGTAGCTCGTTCAGTGAGAAGGCATCCTCGCTGCTGCTACTACTATTAAGTAACAATTACAAATGTGTAACTTTACTATTAGACAATGGTGTTTATATTTCTGACTTTAGTATGTGTAACTTTACTATTAAACAATGGTGTTTATATTTCTGACTTTAGTCTTCAGATTTTATATTTCTTATGAGTGCTGAAACATGTTTCAACCTTTTAGGTTGTCTAGATCTGAGATGTGTATCAGGCTGGCTAACAAATCAGTGCCTGTCAGTCAAGATTTCAAATAAGTTGCCTTGAGTTTTACAAGGGCATGGAGTGATGGGACAAGGGGTAATGGCTTTAAACTGAAAGAGGGGAGGTTGAGATTAGATATAAGGAAGAAAACCTTCCTTGTGAGGGTGGGAGGCCCTGGCACAGGCTGCCCAGAGACGCTGTGGCTGCCCCTGGATCCCTGGCAGGGTTCAAGACCAGGTTGGATGGGGCTCTGGGCACCCTGTGCTAGTCCCAAACCAGTCTGGGATTCCATGATAGGCTTATGATGGAGGTTACTGGTGCCTAGAGTAAATAGTGAGCACTTGAGGTGACTTACTTGGTGCATGTTTTTCCAAGAAATGGACCCGCTGTGGGTAATAGGGCTTTCTGGATAATGGGAAGCAATGTTTTATCACCTTTTCCAGTCTTTTCATAACAGAAATACAGAACATACATCAATTCAGGGCAGGAGTGGTGAAATTTAGATATCTATGTTATCCATTTATTATTTCCCTCTCTACATATTCCAATGGTTTACTCCTGTTTTGTGCTAGGAGTACTGCTGACACGCTTGATTACCAATACAGATTACCAATACACATCTATGTAAAAACTTTTTTGTTATTTTGTTTTAAAACCTGTTGCTTCCACTGATTTTGGATTCAACCACTCCATGTCTGTGTTGGAGCTGTTTAAGTGTCTATATAATGTAAGAAGTATTGAAAGAAAAAGGGAGATACTTGGTAACAGAGGGGGAAATTGCCAAAAGCACTTTTCCCTCCTCCTATTTCTTCCTGCTTGATTCTTCCTATCTGATTCTTTTTCTGCAAAACACACTGTTGGTAATCTCCACACAAGAAATACACGCCACCATTAGAGATGAATGTTGTCTTTTTTCCCCCATGAGTTTCCCCTCTGTCAGAAAGCCTTTATAATCCAATTCCTTGTTTAAGCCTATACCCCTTTATTTCAGATAAGCTGTATTAGCATTCCTGAAGTCACGTTGCATGCCACCCTACAATATTTGTATGGCTTCTGCACAGCACTATGTAGCACCATTATGTACCTTGCAAAACACAAATCCTATTATATTTAGAAAATATGCCCAGACTTTGTCACTGAGACATGTACAGCACCTATTAAAGGGTTCCTGTACATCTTTTGTTGTCTGGTATAGAGCCAAATTTACTTACTGTGGGGCTTTGAAATTATGAATGTGTAATCATGAGGCCTGAAAAATGACGCATTATGGAACAAGCTGATCAAAGTCACGATTTTAGAAGTTCACCATCCCTAAGGGATGTGGTCCTTTACTTCTTTGGAACTGAAGTGCTTAGCTTGAGCTTGAAATGAAGTACAGGAAGAGACCTGTATCAGTTTAGTGTATAAAAAAACCTAATCCTCTGAAGGTAAAGAGATAAATTTTACTTTCTGATGAACAAGCAGAATGCAAGTGAATGGGAACACATGTTGGTCTACTCAGAAGTGTATGTAACATAAAAAACCCTATCAAACCTTTAAACTTTTAAATGTTGGGCTTTAAATCAAGCGTGTAAGGTTAACGCAGTCCACTTCTTCTGATGCCACAATGATTATGCAATCAGCTCCGAGTTGTTAACTGTTCTTTTTTCAATCCCTTATGCTGACCCCAATTTAAACTGACTTTTGACTTTCTTTTAAGTGAATGTCAACAGCATTGTACCTTGCAGTGATGATGGCGAGTTGTAAAATAACATGTATATTATCAGAAAGCATGTTGCTTTCTGTGCTCTATGTAAAACAGAGGCAACTTGGTAATCATTAACATGAAAAACTGCTTAAAAATTCTAAACAGTTTGAGGACAAATAGTGCTCTTCCTTGTCAGTCAAGTCAATAGTTTTATTCTAGATGTGCCCACGAGTGTAGCAACGATCAGAATCTCCACAAGTTAAAAAGACTGGTTTTTTTTTCCCTAAGTAAAGGCCTTAGGAAAATAAATTCATAGCATTTTAACAGCATAGAGCTGATGCCAGGTATCTGTAGTAAAATTTTAGCATTAGGATGCTGTTTGTTTCTTCTTTGTTGGAATCTACAAAAGGATTTTCAAGAAATCTAGTAATATGTTTGGACACCAGTTGTGTTCTGCCCGGAGAGCCAGCAGCATGCTGCATGCTGAGATAGCATCGAACGTACAATGTGGGCAGAAGTTCAGTAAAACCAAAGGACAGTTCCACAGTATTGTTTGGGAAAAGTCAAATAGGATTATTGAGCCAGCTTTCTAAGCAGTAAGTGAAAGAGGAAAAGAAATATTCTGTAAGAGAATCCAGCCTGTTTCCAGCCAAGCATTATTGGAGTTTCTATTGCATTCCTATGCAGGGTTGTGCACTGTGATGTGGTTATGCGGAGGTGATGCAGTCAGAAAACAAGAACAAGTAGTTAAAGAACAAAAGTGGATAAAGTGAACTCAATTCTGGTGTTTAGCAGCCAGAGCCCAGGTTATACCTGGGGTGAAGGGTCTGTGGAAATGACTGTACTATGAAAGACAGAAAATACCAGTGCTGCTATTGAACTTACGTAGTTAACAGGATCCCGAAGAAATCATAAATGACAGCTAGAGCAGGTGATGTCTAGTATTAATGTTCATTTATTTTCAACTCATTTTTTGGAACCTTTTCCCTTTTTTAATTGAAAGCTTTATTCAGCAAGCCAAATTTTAGATTCTTAATCCTTGGCTAGAAAGCACTCACTCCTCGCATTTTCAAGTTTTTCTCCAACACAAACAGTCATTTCTAAATCTGTCTTGGTTTAGCTTGAAGTCAGTTCAATAAACGTGTGTCTACAAAAAGCTGATACATTTGATTAAATAATTAACATGTTTTAATCTCCCTTTAGATGGCTTCCATTAAACCACTGAATTGAATTATGTAACAAGGAAATAGCTCTGATAGTCCTACAGTTTTTTAGTAGTTCTCCTTTTTAAGGTGTTAGGAATTAAAAAATAAAGCACCACGTGGTTCATTCGGTCTACTCAGTTATTTTAAATTTTACATATAGAATGTTTACATACACAGACAAAATTCCTACTTATTCTGGTCTGTTTTCCTTTTTTTTTTGAGTCAATCAAGCTTAAAGTCAAAACTTCACAATTTAATTTTAAAAATGTGTTTTCCCCTCTCTGTTAGCCTCTTGTGAACGGGGTTGAAATGGAACATTCAATATGGGTACAATATTCTAGCAAAGTTCATTTTTTTTATTTCAATAAAATTGGTTTATTTACAGTCATCATTATTCTAAAGGACTGGTTCAATCTGGAGAACATAGGAGAAGTACATAAAACAAATGAAGACTTCAGATAATATATGAAATGCTAACGTTTTAATTTGGAAAGACAACTTCGATCTTCTTGCCAGGTCCTCTCTTTTCACATTGAAATGGGCAATGAGAAAAATGTGGTTTAATAAGTGTTATGGTAAAAATGGAAGCATTATCATTTCCTCATCTAATTTTAAAGGTTGAAGCACCTCTTTAAGTTATGCCCACAGTTTAATCTTTCTTCCTTCTTAACCCGTTTTATTATTCAATTATTTTCCAGTGAAGTAATTCTGAAAATTCCTTTTGTAATCCAAATTCAGTATTAGGTCAATACTGGCTTTTGGGTTGGTATTTTTAAGCCTTAATAATACATCTGTACTTTGACCTAGAAACCTATTTTGATTTGTTAGTTTTAACAACTATTTTTTTAACATCTGTCTGCAGTTAGTTTCACAGGCAAGTATTTGTAGCAGTTGAAATATCATTGTTACATAAATAATATAAAGACTCAGAAGAAACATTTGAAAACACTTTATAAGGATCTGTGTAAAGTAGTTACTGGAGGAAGGTATTGGATCAGTAGAAGCTTATACAATATGTTGCTGTCTTGTGACTAGCAAAAGATCTTTCATGGAGCACTTGAGAAAGTGCAGTCAAAAAGACCAAGTTCCTAGTTGCAAATCACAGTTCAAAGACTTTCGTGTGTTGTCAACGGGATTTCATTCTCTGAGGAGCCAGTGAAGTTGTTACTAGTTAATTATTCAAAAGTAACCCCTTTGGGCTGTCCTTTTAATTGTTTTCCAGGTGCCACAAACTGCGGATTTCAGCAAGAAATAAATTTAGCTCCATCACAGTAGGAAGTTTTAAAAGCCAGCAGCTTCTGCAAAGGAGTGTCGAGAACAATCTGCGAGGAGACTAGTCTTGGCATATAGATTTTGAGCTGAAGCAGTACAGGAAAGGAAGTGCTACTTGCCAGCTCTCCCCACCATATGCTTTATTATAATGTAATGTGCAGTGAATAAGGAGACAGCAGCTGCTCTAGAGGGAGGTGGCCACTTGTTAGACTTTGAAACCTTTCCGAAATGTCTGTTCATTTTCTTTTCACTGGTATTTTTCCCCTTGCTTACGTATTTGCATTCAAAAGATACTCACTAAAAGAAATGTATTTTTAGTGCAAAGAGGAGAGTGTGATCTACTTTCTCTTGGCATAAAAATAATTTTAGAAAGACTCTAACATTTAGTTTTATATATGGTGAAATGTGGGTAGATTTTTATTTTCTCAGTATCCATTCACAACAGGTCATGATGAAATCATATGCATAAATTAATCTAGGATTGTGTGTCTTTGATGGCAAACAGAACCATTACTTTCCATGTGTGCTTGCTAATGTCTTGGTCACATTCACATTTAAGTCATTGTCGAGATTCACTGACTTCAGTGGCAGAGAGAACCAAAGCATGAATGAGGCTTTATCAAAAATGGACGGAGTTTGAGGTGATGTGCACAGAGAAATCAGCCTTTCCAAGTATCACTGCCCAGGCAATGAGGTTGATTAATTCCAGCTCTGACAAACTTGAAGTTCTGAGCATGTTTCAGGAACTGTGTGTCTGCATTGTCATGAAAGTGGGCCCAATTTAGTTAAACTAAACTGTATTTTAAAGGGTATTTTTTAAACTCCTAGCTGGGATTTTCATGTCCACTGAATGTAACAATCCCTTCAGATACACATAAATAAAAGCTCTTGGGTTTTAAATTAGGGTTTCTTAAGTGAATTTGAGGATCCAAAGGGAAGTAACATCACAGTATAATGGAATTATAGCAGGACAAGTTGTTAGAGCATATAATAAAATGAATATACCGTATTAGCATTTTTGCTAAGTGTCAGTGTTCTACATTGACTCTGGAGCAATGCTCAAATGTCACAGCCACACATGTATGACCTGTATAACTCAGTGAAAATGATGGTTCATACAGAACCTTCTTTTTGGAAGGATAAATCTTTTTTGAGACGGAGATTTTAAGATTATTTTGTATTGCTCACTATAGATGCATCTCTCTGAAAAAGAAATAGCATTAATCTGTCACCAGGATTATACTTACAGAAAATCTGTGTTTATTTGCTTACTTCTGTTCTAGACCAGTCTGTTAATATCTGTCTGACCTTCATTTATTACACCAGTTGCAACTGGTGGTTATATGCCTCACTTGCTAATGCTTACTCAAAAGTCCCCTTTTCCCTTTTTGGCCATACTTGTGGGAAGAATTCAAATCTAGGTAGGATTACTGATCTGCAATTTTAACCGCTCCCTATGTTAGCCCTCATCCCACTGAGGGGCAACATAGGGAATTCAATCTACTTGGGAATCCCATTTCCTGGATTTTAAAGTCTGTAGTGAAATTAAATACACATTCCTGCAGTCCTTATTCTGCAGAATATGAGGTGGAAATGTAGACTTAAAGTCATGTCCTGAGTCGGATCAAAACCTGTTTTCAATGCAAATTAAAGTTGTGAGAGGATTTACCCTGCTTTTGATTTCTCTAAGTATAGTTTAGGTCTAGTTTAAGCAACACTTTTCTAATTCTGCTGAGTACAAGAAAATTGAAGATGCCAAAAATCTGTAGTTCACACATGAGTCACTTTAAGTCAGTCTGGAGTCTTGACGTCACAGCAACTTGGTTTTGGGGTGTAATACACCTCCAAGAAAAGTTTGTACATTCAGTGTGTATTTATTTCGTTATATTTTGAATGGTAAGGTAAAGCCTTCCTTGCCCTAGAAGGGCTGAGAATTGTCAGGAGTTGCAAAAGGTTTAGCCTACACCCTTTTTTCTAATGTATAAAGTACTTGCTGTCTGAAGCAGCAGGATATGGTAATTCTAGGAACAGGTAGTTTTAGATGTAGAATTATTGTTTTATAGATTGCTTAAAATACATTTTTCACTGGGATTTACTGTTACGATTTATTTTTACATTAAAAAAGCCTGGTAAAAAAACCTCAGATCTTTCTTTAAGTCACCATTACAACCATGAAAGTCAGCAAAACAATCTAATTCTAAGCAAGTGAGAAAAGGAAATACTCTGTTTGTGACAAATGAGAATTAATTTTGAGCCTAAAGAAAGTGACTTCATTTTTAATGAGGCGTTGCCTAACCATCACAAGCTATTCAACTGCCAAGGGCTCATTTAGAGAAAAGAAATGCAGGAGACAAAATGGAGCTATTTGTCTAGAGAAATGTTCCTCATTGTGAGGATAGCTGCTTCACCTCTGTTATCTAGGGATTTTGGGAGCTTTTAAAAATGGGAAGACATGTGACTGCACAGTTAGAGTTTCAGGTCAGGAACTGTACCAAGTGGCTTTGTTATAGATTGTTCAGCAGGCACTGTATAACTGCTTATCTTTCAAGAAATTTATATATAATTCCTTCTTCTCTCCAGCCACCAGAGAAAGAGGGTGGCCTGCCTCGCCAGGTGGGCAATAAGACAGAGTGCGGCCTCTTGGGGTTTGTCCTGGATTTGAAGCAGGATTACGAGCCTGTCCGGAACCTCATTCCCGAGGAGAAACTCTATAAAGTTTACACCTTCAACTCTGTCAGGAAGTCGATGAGTACTGTCATCAAGATGCCGGATGGGAGTTTCCGAATGTACAGCAAAGGAGCTTCCGAAATCGTCCTGAAGAAGTAAGTTGACTGGATTAGTTGCTGTGTGTCCTGGTTTCAGTCAGGATAGAGTTAACTTCATTTGTAGCACCTGATGGAATGCTGTGTTTGGGAGTTACAATGAAAGCAGTGCTGAGAACACCCTGATGTTCTTAGTTGCAGTCAGACAGTCAAGGACTTTCTCAGCTTCTTCCTATTTCTCTATTCATGAGAAAGGAGGGGCGAAGCCAGGACAGGTGACCCAGATGGGCCAAAGAGAGTATTCCATGCCAATGACGTCCTGCCCAGGAGAACGGGGCGCTGAGGGGAGGAAGAAGAGGGGCGGTGGCGGGACGCGTGCTGCTTGGGGGGACGGTCGGGTTCCGGGACAGCTCTGGGTGGTACGGCCTGAGTTGTGTGGTTGGGGAGAAACTGCATTGGGGATCAATAGTTTCATATTCTTTTGCTCTAAAGTCCTGTTAGCATTGGGATATTTTATCTTTCTGTTCTCTTAGTAAACTCTCCTTATCCCAACCCACGGGCCTCTTAGTGTATTGGTTTTGGAGTTATTTGCCCCTACCTTTTCCCTTCCCTTGTTTCCCCCCTCTCCCCCTTTTCCCCTCTTCCCCTGCTCCTTTACTTTAAGAAGCAGGCAGCTGCGTGGATCTCGGCCCACAGCCGGGCTGAAACCACGACACTGTGTTTTTCCAAAACACAAACCATTCCGACACTAGTAAGAATCTGTGGGAATTTCGGTATTTGGGGTGACAGTGGGCGTGTGGTGCACTTCAGCAGTATAAGCTGTTAGTGGTCTTTCCAAGTGTTCACTCTTGCAGACCTGTTTCGCTTGTTTGTCCTGTTGCTGGCCGGCCAAAGCCTGTGTTTGGTAGTTTATGAATAGAGAGTCTTTACGTTCATCCTATTCGGAAAAGAAGTATTTTTCAATTCCATTGGAAGTTGTCAGCTTGTTAATTTCATGAATATTGAGGAAACAATGGGTGAGGGGTGCTTGGTGTCTTGTCATAAGTTACAAACAAATTCTCCTGTATTTCAGTAGTGAAACTCTTGTTTAAGCTAGAAGTTTATGAAAGGAAATACTTTCCAGCAGTCAGGCAAATACACGTTCAACCTTTTTTTTCTTCTTTTTTTTATAAATAATTAAAAAAGATGTTCTAGGATCCTTAATGCAGCTGGTGAACCTCGTATCTTCAGACCACGTGACAGAGATGAAATGGTGAAGAAAGTGATTGAACCTATGGCCTGTGATGGACTGAGAACGATCTGTGTCGCTTTCCGAGACTTTAACAGCAGCCCAGAACCCGACTGGGACAACGAAAATGACATATTATCTGACCTGACTTGCATTTGTGTTGTTGGCATTGAAGACCCAGTAAGGCCAGAGGTATATCCAATTCTTACACTACAAAGCATGTCTCAAACAAATGAACATAAATTGAACTACAGATTTCTTGCAGCTTTTAATCTTTTTTTTTTTTAATTAGCTCAGTCAAAGGACATGGCAGCGAGCTTTAGAAATAGACTATAAAAAAATCAAATAATTAACTTGATAAAAATAACTGATACTAAAACAAAGCAAAATAGGGCTTTCTGAACTACAGGATTTAGATAACTTTCTCTCAAAGAGTAGCCTACAAGAGGACCAATCAGAAGAAGTTTTATTATACACCTTGATATGAAATAATTTTCCTTGAAGTACTGTGGTGATGTGCAAGTCTGAAGGCAGAGAAAAGATGTGCAGTAATTGCCATTGCCATGATTATAATGGTGATGTGCTCATTCACCCCAGAGACTGAACACAGTCCTGTGTTTCACTGAGACAGTTGCCACTTTAAGATTGTTAGTGGTGGCTACTCAGGAAAACTGTTCTTAGTGTTGCGTTTGGACAATAAAAAGCTTTGATTAAAGTTTTAACTCAGCTAAACTCAGAACATCAGTATTGGGTGTGCACAATGGAAGCATATGCCTGCTACTACACTGGTAAATTCTATTACTACAGTAATCCAAAGGGCAGATTAAGAGGTAGAAACTTTGTTTCTGACCTAAGTATATGGTGCTTGATAATTAATCTTGTCAATGGAGAATTAATTCCATTTCACAGTTTAGAAGCAGTGACAGAAGGTAAGTCCCAAAGTTGAAAGTGCTGAGCACAAAATGTAGGCGTTCTCCAGATCTCTGGTGCTTCTCTCGCTGACTCAGCCAGGAGCCTGTGGCCAAGGTTGCTGTGTAGGCACAGCTGCAGGCGTGTGGTGTGATGTGAGAGCACCTGCCCCAGCTCCTCCTGCACATGGGGGTGGGGGGCGATTAATGCTCTCCTGTTTTGCTCCAAGACCTCTGCTCTTTGGTTCTGCTGGTATTTCAGTAGATGATTAATGGCTGTGGTCTGATTTGGTGTAAGGTCATTGAAAGATAACTCAAATATCTCTTCTAGAGAAAGAATGGGTTCTAACGCTGCAGAAAAATAAGTCGTTTGTGACAAATCTTTGGTTTTTTTATTCTTCTGTCTCATTTTTGCTGGATCTTTTTTAAAATGACTTTTAAATCATTGTATTCAATCCACTGAGAATTGGTGGTGATGCCAGACATGATAGGAATTTTTTTTATTTGTTTTGTTTTGCTACATCAAACACATAAATTAATCTGATTTATTTCCCTGAGTCCTTTAGAAAAGCAGGGTTTTACATACTGCTGTAGCTTTGGAAACTAGCGTGTTATAATGACAACTACAGGTACCAAGTGCAGAACTATGCTTTGCTTAACAATGGATTTTCTTGGGTTTTTCAGTATCAAGAAGTTTACGTAAAGTGAATTGTGCTTAGGTGAAAACTGTATGATAAACTCCTTATCTCCATGATCATCAGATGAAGAACATTCACTTTATCTGTCATCAGATGATCTCTTTCTGCTAATCCATCTGTCCCTACACCTGACATTGCAAGTCTTGACAAATATCTAAAAACATTCTTAAAATGTCCAGTCTACAGTGATCCCTTAATGCTCTAGCTCACATCTCTGTGTAACTCAGAAAGCTTTCTGCTCTCGGTGACCCCCAGAACTGTGAATCACTCCCCTTTCCCTCCATAACTGATTCATGATACATGTTACGTGCGGTGCAGTAAGCTGAGGGAATTGGTAGCAGTGGGATGTGCAGTAATTATGGAAAATAGCTGCAAACTATCCATTCATGTTATGACTGTGTTTTATAAGAGAACTGCTCTCATCTCCTAGGGAATAAGTTCTTAGGAGCTGGAAGTAAAAAATGAATAGTGTTGCTAAAAATAAAGAGGTCAAGTCTGACTTCTGTAAAAGGATCACAGAAGATGAAGGCAGGAAAAGGTTTTATTTCTAGATAATTATTTGAATAATGTATTGAACTTCTTGTAGATTAATACCAGAACACGCAGTAACACTTGTTACTTCACTGCAAGGCACATAAAATGTTTATCATTTCAGAATTTTATCAAATGTTGGACATATCTGCAGTTGGGTGGGTTTTTTTGGGGCGCTTCCTTTTTTGGCTTTTCCCCTCCTTGTTGCTTTTGACTGTTTTAAAGTGGTAATAACATCAATTATAACTGCTCCCCACATTGGTGAAAAGCAGTTAGCAGTACTGTAGGAAAAAGAAATAAACCAAAAAACCCCAAGCCAGAGCAAACCCATAAATTTCATAAAAGCTGCCTAGGTATGAAATACCTGACTCTAGTGGGAATGTCATCATATGCATGTAGTATAATGATGCAGTCACCATTGTAGATAGTGAGCTGTTGTAAGGGACCTTACCATTTTGCTAGGATTAAGCCTACATAGTAAATAGAATCACCACTGGAGTTTCTGAATTTGCAAAGTGCTTTCTGTAGGGGAAAAAAAAAGAGCATCACAAATTCAAAGTATTACTACAAATGCTGTTTTGTAAATACACTCGGTCTTTGTGGGCATCAGAATTTATCCTGACAGACATGATGGATTAGGTAATTTTAGTAAGCAGTTCAGTGTCACTATCCTGGCAGGCTTTAGTTTCCTTAGATGACATTCTCATTTTTTCTGGGGAAGGCTGTTTTTTCCTTTTCTCTAGGACAGTGGCTGGTAGGCTGCTCCTTTCCACAGAGCTCCTGCTTGTACACGTCCTTGGAGTGCTCAAATACATGAATACCTGCAGTGTCAGTGGTGTCATGCTAGCACGGTTTCGGAGATAAGTGTGTCCCATCCGTTGTGATCATTCTGCTGGGCCCTTTCTTGCACTTGCATTTCCTTCCATACATTAAAAGACACTATTTGGATGAATTATTCAACAACAATATCCAGCAACTGACCAGATTTATCTGGAGTGCAACCACTGGGCACCCCTGACTTCTGCATAATTCCTTGGTTAACTCAGACTCCAGCTTATTCATTATCAGCAGCTGGTTTTATCAAGCCCTGAGCTACCTGCTTGATATTTATCTTTTGTATGTGTGTTTTGGTTTGGATTTTTTGGTTGATAAATATACAAGAGGAGAACAAATAGAATGATGTCTTGTTCCTGCAGAGATTTCTCTGTTGATTTTGACAGTCTTTCTGGATTGATTTTAATGAGTCTGTACTGGCTTACACAGATTTGCCAATGTACGCCCACAATCTGTTACTTCTGGGAGATGAACATAAATCACTTCCAAATGTCACCTATTTATTTGTCACCTGATTCTGATAGATAGTCCTGCCCAGGATAATTTATGCATGCGTACATGCATTAGAAGGTTTTCTTTGTAGAGCGAAAATAAACCAGAAAATGGAAAAGTGTGTACTTAAGTTCTACAAAACTGATGGAAAATATCTGCTTCCACTGCCCACTCAGTCTGCCAACACTCTTTCTTCCTTACAGCAATAAAAAAATATGAACAATATTTTAACTGTAATTACTGTACACAGTATTAAATCGGATACCACCCACCAGCTGTCCAAAAATGAGAGAAGAAGAAAATAGAATTATTTCTCTAGTTACATGTGAGTTTGAGATGTTTCTGTAACTAGGTTGTCCTCTCATGACCTTGTTTAATAGGACTGGCACTTTATGTGCCTAGGCCTTTTATTCTGTTTGTACTGTAATTTATTTTTCTCCTTCATGGTTCATACACTGTGCTGGTTTTAGAGAGAGTCATCTAAATCTGTCATACCCGATGCGTGAGGGTCACCACGTTTAAAGTGGATTCTTAGGGTGTTCCAAAGTGGTAAATGGAATATAGTCTGGATTATTAATGTGGATATGGGGTAAATCAGGAGTAATTTGCTTAAGTAATAGATTTAATCTGATTGTGGGTTCCCCATAGAAGGCCATTTCATATTGTTAAAAGGCTTCAGGTCCCAATAATGTTTCCAGGATACAACTTGTGGGAAGAATATTCCCACTTAGTAGATCTAAGGAAATGGGAAGATAAAGCTTCGTCCCTTCATTTTCCCCTTGGTTCTGTAATCCATACTGTCAGAGACTCATTCTGCAAACAGCACATTCTGCGGATGCAGTCTGAGGGTGGAGTGATTTTCTTCACAGTCATGGGAAAGTACTACTCTGATCCTCAGTTTAGAGAGGCATTTTGGAGAATAGAAGCTTTGCAAGAAAGATGCACAAACATGGTGCGAAATTGTATTCACTGAATAGAATCAGTATCTACAGTATGGTTTAAGGGTGTATTTACATATGAGCTGAACCTTGATGCTAAAGGTCAAAAAAGCTGCAGAGCACTCCCTTTTATTAGAGGATACTTAAAGCAACTCATCTAAAGAAATGGTTTATATGCCTATGCTGTAACCTCAATTCCACAGTAGTCAGATAGCTATGATTTATGCCAGAACATGTGTCATTTCTCTTTTTGCTTCGTGAATTTCTTAGGCTCAAAATCTTCTGATTGGAAGCACCTGGCTTACATTTTATCACCTATCTAAGAATTTTCTTTCCTGTTACATCTCTTTTGTAGGTCCCAGAAGCCATAAGAAAATGCCAGCGAGCTGGAATTACAGTCCGCATGGTCACTGGAGACAACATCAACACAGCACGTGCCATCGCCATAAAGTGTGGGATCATTCATCCAGGAGAAGACTTTCTCTGCCTTGAAGGGAAAGAGTTTAACAGAAGGATCCGAAATGAGAAGGGAGAGGTGATTCCTTTACCAAATCCATAAGTATTATGAATATGTTATTAAAAAGTAGGAAGAACACTGAAATGTTTCTCCTGCACTGATGTGCGCCTCATATTAGTGAATACTTATGCAACTCAAAATACCATTGGGAACAAAGCCTTTACTTTCCATGCTGCAGAGCCACCATCAGTTTAACCCCAGCCTAATTCAGCACTTGTTTAGAACCATTGCACGAAATCAAACCCAAGCACATTAAAAGCAAGTTTGTTAGCAAAGAGAAGGAGCCCAACAGCAGTTTGCAGGTCTGTCTCATAAAAAAGCCATGAGAACCAGCTCTTTCCGTTTCTTTTTTTATACTGCTTGATCTAATGTACTGCTATGTCCACTCACTCTGAAGATTTGCATAACTTAATCTGTTCTTCAGAGGATTTTTAATTCCTCAGAAATAATGGAGCTAACACATAGGCAGTTGGAGTCAGCTTTATAAAAGTAAACTCTGTCCTGTGTCTTGGAGTTCATTGTTAATGCCCAGAGTTGTTCACTCTGAATGATGGAATCCTTTGGCCTTGTTGCTGTTGTATACAGAGAAAATTCTGCTATTAATTGGGCCAGATTCAAGTGAAGAACTTGGATTCAAATGTGCAACACACTTTTGTTTGTAAACGTGTTAAATCAGCTTTGAGTAACTCCACAGTGATTACTGTGGCAAAATGTACCTGTTTGCCAACAGCTGCTTTGGTAGCAGTAAATAGGCTTCTGACCTTGCTTTCATTTGCAGCATTGATGACTGTTGCAATTTTTCTGTGCTTGTGGAGAGGAGTTCCAGATCCTGAGTAGTGAAGTGAATCATCTGACATGTAGACACAAACATATCTTGTATTTTGCAAATCACAGGCTAACAGTTTTTCTGATTTGGGGTGGTTTTTTTGTTTGTTTGTTCCACCACTCCAGATCGAGCAAGAGCGGATTGACAAAATCTGGCCAAAGCTTCGCGTGCTTGCTCGCTCATCTCCCACGGACAAACACACTTTGGTGAAAGGTACGTGCAGACTAGATTCATAGAATTGTAGAATCATCAAGATTAGCAAATGCCTTCCAGGTCATAAAGTCCAACCATAAGCCCTATACCACAGAACCACTAAACCATCTCCCAAAGCGCCCTGGTGCAACTTGAGACCATTTCCTCTTGTCCTGTCCTAGTCACTAGGGAGAAGAGGCCAACCCCTGCCTCACTACAACGCCCATCCTTTCAGATAGCTGTAGAGCACCATAAAGTCTCCTCTCAGCCTCCTCTTCTCCAGGCTAAACACCTCCAGCTCCCTCAGCTTCTCCTCATAAAACCTTGGTGTGCACATGTGTGTAATTAATACCAAAGTTAGTGAATTATTTTCGGCATATAATCTGTGTTGTATAAATTCTTAGTTACAAATAGATATAAGTTGTTACCTTTAATCATACATCTACACCTTAATGCAAGGAAGTCCTCTTGGTAAGCAAGTCTTGTGTTTGCATTTTACCTTAGCCTTCAAGTGGATGATGATAGGAAACTTGTTGGCAGAGATAACAGAAATACCGATGTCTGACAGGTGGATGCAGGCAATGGCATATTTGTCTCTTGATTTTTAATTGGGCTGGAACAGAGCTCTAGCTTGGGGGGAAAATGTATTTGCTGGTCAGAAAGAAAATACTATTGAAAAATTGTTTGCTCATACAAATAATAGGGGGCATAGATGTTGTAGCCTTTGCCTATGCCTCTTTATAAAGAAAACAAATAAAGCTCATCTAGAGTACATCAAATCACTCAAGTGCACCTGTTCTCCCACAATTATTTTTTTAAAGAGTTTTCCAAGACAGAAAGCTTTCCATGTCAGTAGCAGTTACTGGAGGTCATGTAGCAAGGAACTGCCCTCTTTAGCATTACATGAATGGAGATACATATTTTAAGCCAATTCCATTTATCTATAGGCTCACTGATTGTCAGATTGGCATTGTCTTCCTTTAGATTTCTGGCTGTGTTTTTAGAGTTGTTTTTGTCCTTTAAAAACTGCCCAGTACAAATTATATTCTCTTACCATACCATCTGCAGATGCAGTGCTCTATAAAAGGATTTGTTTGCAGTTTTCTTTATAAAACCTTTCTCATATCTGTAACTTGCATTTCTTGATGATTTGATATCTTACTAGGTTGAATTTGAGAGTCATGTTTAAAGGATAGCTAGCTGATGAATCAGGACTTAAATCATTTCTGGCCATGGTAAGATGTGGGCAGTGAAGACAGAAGCCCTGTTGGCAGGTGGCTGTGTTTGTTGGCTTCCTGAGGAAGAAAGAACTGGGTTCTTTTTCTAAGGGTCTAGACAGTCTGGAGAGACTCTGATTAGTGAATCTTGCAGGGACTAAAGTTCCACATCCAGCTGATCAGTTACACGTTTCCATGTGGTTAGGTACTTAATTCACATTTAGGTAGGAAATCAGTTCTGGATCATTCCTTTTGGTATGGCAAGGTTATGGCTCCATACATGACTGATTACAAAGCAGCATTTTAAAAAAAGCTTAAAATTTCCATTGTGAATTTGAAGACTGAATCAACTGGGTACTTTGGGACTTGGACCAGTGTATGTGAAAAGCTCTGGAAGCATGGATCATTCAGAGGAGCTAAGATATCCTGTAAATCCTGGCATAGTACACAAGACAAGGCAGCTGGAGACATCCTGCTGTTACTCTCCCTCTCCAACCTCTGTTTAGAGCAGTGGTTTCCAAATGCACATGCACAATCACTGAAATGCAGGAAGACATTATTTTTTACTAGCATTAAGTAGAAGAGTATTTTAAAAATACTGTTAATTTCATCACTACCTCATCCTTTTCTAATGTATGTTTTAGAATGTACATAATATAGTATTATATAGATCTCATTTATAAATAATATACACATTTTGTGGGTGTGTGCTGAAAAAGATTTTACCGATAGGTGCTCATGATTGAAAAGATTTGGAGACCATTGGTTTGGACAACATAATTATTAGCTCCAGAGGTCAGTATTAAAACAGCAGACAGTGAGCTGAAGTCTCCTTGCTTACCTAATACACATAAAATACTGCCTAGAGTTCCTAGAGGTCATGACTTGTACAGCCTAACAGTTTCAGAAATACACAGCAATTCACATTTCATTATGTGGATTAAGTGCATGCCTTGGGAGTACTCATTTGAATCATTCAGGATTTTCCCTTAAGAGAAAAATGAAACCTTTGCCAGAGAAAATGAAGTCCACCAAGAGCTGAAGAAAAAGAACAAATTATTGATGCTTTCTAGCATGTGCACTTTGACAGTGTTGCTGGTTTTGGCTGGGATAAAGTTAATTTTCTTCCTAGTAGCTGGTATGGGGCTGTGTTTTGGATTTGCACTGAAAACAGCGTTGATAACTCAGGGATGTTTTAGTTCCTGCTGAGCAGTGCTCACATGGAACCAAGGCCTGTCTGCTCCTCACGCCTCTGCCAGCACAAGGAGCTGGGAGGGGACAGAGCTGGGAAGGCTGACCCTAATGACCCAAGGGATATTCCAGGACATACGGAAAAAAAACCACTGGGGAACAACGAGGAAGCAGGGGCTGTTCAGAGTGATGGCATTTGTCATCCCAAGTGACCATTGGGCATGATAGAGCCCTGCTGTCCTGATGGCTGAACATGCCTGCCCAGGGGAGTGGGGAATGAATCCCTTGGTTTGCTTTGCTTGTGTGTGGCTTTTGCTTTACCTGTTAAACTGTCTTTATCTCAACTCAGGAGTTTGCTCGCTTTCACCCTTCCAAGTCTCTCCCCCATCCCACTGGAGGGGAGTGAGTGAGTGGCTGCATGGGTCTGAGCTGTCGGCTGGGGTTGAACCACAACAACATTCCAAAAGATGCTTTCTATTGAATGCCTTATGCAACTAATACAATTCATGTATTAAAGATGTGACAAGGTCAAATGATAGAGCAATTAAGTATCTAACAAAGTTCAAGAACCAGTCTAGAAAATCATGATGGAATTTTTGGGCTGGTAATACTCCAAGGGCAATTAAAAGTTACAAGAAACTATTTAAATGTTCACTAGTTTTGGGCCTCTTGTTAAAATGTTATGTTTTTCTCAGACACTTGAGGGATCAAGAGGATTTTTCTCTTCTTTGATGTGTTCTATCTGCTCTAGGGTAAAAACACACATCACAAAATAAACTTTTTTTTATATTTAATTTTTAATGGCATACAGCTGCTGGAGGGAATATTTTTTTCTACTTAACATAGCACAATCCCACCCAGCAAAAGGATCATTTTTATTTTGCATTTTTGTTTTTACTACTGCTAAGGGACTAGAGAAAGGCATAGTTCAGCATTTCAGGCTGGGCAAACGTTTTCTTTCAAATATTTATGGCTTTGAAGGGGAGGTAGATTTAAAAAAAAAGTCAAAATGGTTTAGCATTGTGAACCGTTTCACTGAAACAGAAACATCAGATATCTCAGTACAACTGAAATACACTTTCTTATGGATTTTATGACATCCATTGGTATTTTCATGTGTTTTACCCTATTTAAAAACAGAACAGGTAAAAGTTCATCATTTATACTGGTGTGACCTTATAATGCTATTGTTGAAATACTGAAATAGTCTTATTTTCTTTTTTAAATACTATGAGAAGCAACTGCTTTGCACTGATGGGAAGTACCCTCTTCTTATCAGAAGATATAAAGAAGATCTAAGAAATATTCAGTTTGCCAGTTAAAGAAGCTGTGCTTTCTAGTATGTTTAAAGTTATCTGGAATTATTCTTCTGGTATATTAAAAACAACTATTCTGTTTTCACGTAAGGCTAATTTATTAACAAGCAGAAAGGGAACTTTAAAGAGAAGATTTTTAATAATTACCCTTAATTACTAAAATATTTCAAATACTATTGCATGGGATGGTATTATATTCATGACCTCATTAATGTGGACATGCCATCAGACCAGGTATAATAATAAATACAGAAAAGGCTGTTACTTGAAATTCTGAAATTCAGTATTAGCATGTTTCAAGTGGTTTTGATTTCCATTTGAAAGAAAAATGTAATATTTATTTTTACTCAAATTCATATGAAGAATTATTCAGAAAGTTGACTTGTTCCACAGTGTAAAAAATCAGCTTCAGCCAACTCCTCCCTGTAGCAAGGAACACACAAGTACTCTAAAGGAAGCAGGAGGCATGCTGCATTTGAACCTAGCTTTATACTCTGTAAATGCCACCTTGGCATGTGCAGCCTGTGTGAAGTGTAACTCCATGAGAGGGAGGCACTGATGCCTCCCAGGTTCCCCTTTTGTGTTTCAGTCTTACAGTCTAAAGCACATTGGAGGTGCATGCTCACTGCACGAGTCCGTGTGGTCCGGTATCATGAGCTTTGTAGCAGTCTTCACTTAACAGCTGCCGATGCTGTCTATAGAGGTATAGGTAACACTTCCACCTTTCAAGCTCCTCTCCTGCACATCCTTAAGCAGGTAACTAAAGTGAATTTGAATTTTCACATTCATACAGACTTTCTAAACATTTCTTAAATTAACAGGGAGTTTCAAAACGTTTGGAAGTATTAAAAATTAATCTGAACAGAAATACACTACTGCATCTGTCTGTCCAGCTTGTCAAAGACATACAGATATGTGTAAGCATGTGGGATTATCAGCTTTACTGCATCAGCAACACCTGAACTGCTGTGCACCTTTGAAATGCTCTCCTCTGGCTTTCTGTCTGCCTTTTTGGAGTTAATCAGCTGAGACAGAAATATCTAAACTAGATGATTTTTTTTCCTCTCAGATCCAAGAGTTTCTTACCGATGTGACTCTAAGGGTGACAGTGCAAAGAGGAATTATTTAAATAAAGCAGTGCTGCTTCTGCAGTAAAGGGAGAACCTGGGGCTCTACTTGACGTTTTTGATCTGAGCCCTGGGTCCAGATAGTTCCTTGTAAAAGAAATGGCAGACACTTTGTTGGTTAACATTTTTTATACAGTTCTGCCGAGTGGACTTGATTTGATGCTTCTTAATGTTAGATGGGGGGAAGGTGGGCAGTGGAGAATAGATTTCACTTTCAGCTGTGGATGCAGGGTTGGTACCTTTTATAGCAAGTCTGTGCATACAGTGCCCATTTTGACAGCTGTATGTAGTTGTTTTAAGTGTGACCTTTTCCCTCATTGGGAATAAGGGGCTCGTTCTGAGAAACTTTGGCATTATGCAAGCTACCTGACTCCTCCCCAAATTCCTGCTGCATCAGCGGAATCTGTGTGTGGGGCACACTGCAATGTTGTGTTCTGGGTGTATTCCTGCAGCCGCTCAGTAAAATTCTTTTGGACAGAGGAAAGTTGTGGGCAGGCAGCTTAAGATAGGGGCACAGATCAATGAAACAGCAAAGGCTGTTTTGGGAGGAAGTTTTGCAGAGTTTTAGGAATTCCCCTGTTACACCTTACATTTTTCATTCATCATTGAAGCAGCTCTCCTTAGCTCAGGACTGCAGAGGGAGGACCCTTCCTAGGCATCCCTCTTCTATTAGTCTCCTTACACTATTTGTAAAATCTATACAGACTATGCTAAAGAAAAATTCTGAGAGGAAACCTCATCACAATTCCTAACAGAGGAGTATCAAAGAAAAAAAGAAAAAAAGCAAAACTAAATGTGGTTAGGAAGGAGGCAAGTGAAATGTGAGCAAGGGGGGAGGAAGAAAAGATTAAAAAGAGCATGCAGAATTTGGGGAGCATAAGTATAGCTGCAATAAATCCTCTGAATCCCAAGTAATCACTGCTACATTTTAGAAGTTTGTCTGACGTGCAAAATGTAAGTTCTGCAAAGATGGTCTCTATGAATAGCACCAATGCCCTTTCCCATTCTGCTATGCCATCACTGACACACTTCTGATGGCACTAGCAGTGGTCACGGCGATGAAGGTTGTGTGGCCTGAGATGCTCATGATGACTGAAACTGTTCCATGACTGCTGATTATGCAGTTCATGCTCTGGGGGTGTTGGACTCCTCCCAGCTGCAGAGTTTGCTCTTAGGGATAAAAGGGACTCCTAAACCTTGTGAACAGCTACTAAACCTTGTCAATTACTTAGCTGCATCCAGCAATTGGCTGGAGCAGGGCAGTTCATAGTATAGTCATTGACATCAGAGCACTGTTTATTTCTATTAGGAGGTTATTTGTTAGAGCCTCTTCAGCTCGACTTGGGTTGTGCTCCTGTTTGGCATCCAGTTGTGAGAGGATGCTATCTGCCTCCTTGGAGCAGTTAATACCATGATGTGTCAGAGATTTTAACAAATTTTTTCAGAAGCTTAATCTATTAATTTAACATCAAAGGGTGTGTTAATAACAAGAAGGAAAGACCAAGATAAATGCTTTTAACAGTAATGGCAGCTGATGTTCCTGTTTATTTAGTAATACCAAAGGCAAATCACCCCAACAAATTGAAAGCTCTAATTATAAGATCTTATCAGAATAATGTGCCATTTATCTGAGTTCATACTGCCAATGGAAAGTGAATAGGTGTTGGGTTTGGTTTTTTTCCTGATAGTCATAAGACTAAAAAATACAGGACACTAACTGCTTCTGTACTGCACTGCAATCTTCTGGGTGCCTGATAAGCCCGAACCTTGCCAAAAGGCAGCTATTGCTCTGTAATCTGCAATTTCCTATTTCTGGCTAGTTATCTGATATGTGAGTTATTTTTTCCAGAACAGAATGAAAGCTTTTCACACTGGGTAGGTTTTGATAATTATTTTCAGAGGTTATGACTTTGTGCAGAATGTGTTAGCAAAAGGAATTTTGTCTTTTTCCCCTCCTAAGTTATTATCAGGGAGAGGTGTTCTTGTATCCTACACAGCAATCGTGTATTCTGGACTCATATTCAGATGGACTCTGGCAAGGAAATAAAAATAGGAGTGGTCAGTGATCCCTGTCATATTAGAAAACAGGGCTGCTTCTGTAACGTTAGGAAAATTCTCTGTTCTTTTCCTTACTTTCCCCATCTGCATAAGTGGAAAATACTTCCCTGCAGGCTAGTGGCATGAAACTTGATTCACCAAGTGAAAAGTGCTTTCTTTTCTCAAATGATCTCAAAATGAAAGTAGATACTACTTTATTATTTTGAATTTTTTTTTTTTTAAATGTTTGGCTCCAGAATTTAAAGACTTATTTCATATCTTCTCAGTCATTGTTTGGCAGAACTGAACATGTCTGTTAAAGTGCTAATTTGGCTCCAGCTAAATAAAATTCATCAATGGCATTTGTTATCTTTAGGTTAAACCGATTGCCAGAAGACATCCCAGTAAAGCAGATATTACAGTTCAGTCCCAGTTTAGGAGAGCTTTAAGCATGAACTTAAGTCTATGGTAAATCCTTTCCATTGATGCTTAATCAGAGAGCTGGGCTGAAATGGGTTTACTGTGACACCGAATTTTAAATAATAGAAACCTTCTGAAAGAACATAATGAGCTGATCTCACTCCCTTGGAACTCAATGCAAGTTATGTTAATGTGATGATGCAGGTTCAGAACTTTGCATGTAAGTTGTAGTGGTGATGTCCAGTAGTGTGTAGTTGTGATGACACTGCTTTCATCATTATTTTCCTTAAAAATGGACTGGTGTGGCATTATGGAGTCTGTATTACACAGACCCTGTTTACAGGGAAGTTTTATCTTCCTAATTGTTTTTATGTATGTATGTATACAGACACGTATAATTTTTTTTGCAGGTATTATTGACAGCACACAGGTGGAACAGAGGCAGGTTGTAGCTGTGACTGGTGATGGAACCAATGATGGACCAGCACTTAAAAAAGCTGATGTTGGCTTTGCAATGGTAAAATTTTGAGCATATTTCTTGATGTTTATCTCATTATAAACTTGCTGTAAGAGATGTTACATTCGTTAAGTGTTGACAGAGTTGCTTAGTTAATACCTGTCAGTGAAGTAGTATATTGGAGGGGAGAGTTATGTTGCTTCAGAATCTTTTAATATGCTATTCCCTGCTATTGCCTGGTTTGATCCTTTTCCAGTATTTTGTTCTTTTAGTTACTGCTATATGCAGAATCCTGTGCCAATAAAGAAAAGTGATGTTCCTGTTTTGCTTTGGTAAAATCCACCCCTAAATGTAAAGATGTACTCCCAACATATTCTGAGTCTGAAAACATTAATATATTAGACTATATATTAAAATATAAATTCTATTTTTTGTTCATGTATTTTAATAAAGTATCACCAGTGATAAAGATAAATCAGAAGATCAGTAGTCATTAAGTTGATAATTTAAAACATACAAAACTATCATCACATGCATTCCACTGCTCTCTACCAATTATCTCTTCTGTGGCCTTATTCACTGTCAAAAATAGGCCAAATTCACTGCCTTCCTAGCAAATATAAAATGCAGAACATACTCTGCAGTCACGGTTACTATGCAGGGGAGTCTCTGGTATAACTGTGGACTTGGATGAGTATGACAATTTGCATTTTCACTGTCTCTGTACTTTTCAGTAGGTAATTTTATCCACAATTAATGTTTCCAGGGTATTGCTGGAACAGACGTTGCAAAAGAAGCCTCAGATATCATCCTAACAGATGACAATTTCAGTAGCATTGTGAAGGCCGTAATGTGGGGGCGTAATGTCTACGATAGTATCTCCAAGTTCCTGCAGTTCCAGCTCACTGTTAACATTGTGGCTGTGATTGTGGCTTTCACTGGAGCATGCATTACCCAGGTAAGGTTAACTTCAGGTGCTGCTTGAAGTACAGGTCAAATCCCACCAACCTGCATTTTAAGTAATGGTGGCTTACATTTAATTCTGCCTCTGTATGTGTTCTGAGCTTCTTCTGAATGTTAAGAGTGTATTTAGGATCAAGCTGCTAAATGTTAAATAGCTGTTGACATAAGGAAATGTGCTAATCCATCTTTTCCTGGAAGTAAATTGCTTTTAGGAGCTGATAATTTTTGTGTTGCCAGTTTTTGATTACATACTGTTGTTGTGACCAAGCCTGTGATGAACAGGAAATGTTAGGGCTTGGGAGAGGGAAGAGGTTGCCTTTTCCTCTCAGAATATTTCAATATTAAATATATTATTTCTTGATGGATAATGGAATGGGATTATTCATTTCAAGAGAGCAGTACTGACACACAGAAGTAATCCCAGCAGGGGAGCTTTTTGACTGATAAAATTATTTTGTTGCTTTCAGGCAATTCCTTTTAATTTCAGATGCAAATGAGAAGCCAATTAAATGACATACTGTTGGACTTCGATACCTTTTTCTCTCTGTACATTAACCCCCCTCATTGCAATCCTGTTGTACATGCATCATGTCTAGGTCTTTTACAGAAAGCATATGTGAAAGCCAGTCACATTTCTTCCCTTCAAATTACTACTTTTTGATGAATGAAATTGTTTTCCTTTCCCTAGAAAGTGACCAGAAGGTATTCAGTACAGTATGATGCTTTTGTTCTTCATAGCAAAATACGCTGTTTCAGTGCTGTCACTCCCTAAAATGATGCATATTTCAGATGCTGCAGGCAGGTGCTGTTACAAAATGCTTCCTTTGATTGGGACACACTGTGGGAAAGCTGATGCTTCCCTCTGTGGTGCATCATACAGCTGCACATACCTTTTTCAGCAGGTAATTTCACCTGGTGCACACCTGAGAAAAGCCATGAATAAGTCATTAGCTGTGCTCCAGGGTAAGCTTACATTGTAATCATGGAATTGACACTTGAAACCAGAAACCTAGGTACCTTTACAAAACCATGAGGTCAAACTTCTCCTAAGCCTTGACTGACATTGAGAAGCTTTTTTGTGCTGCATATGAGCAGTCAGTAAGCTCCCTGCTTCTGCTGGTGCCGTGCCACAGCCAGGTAGCTATACCTGTCATCATTTAGCTCCTCCGAGTTAAGTGAGCATAAGGCTAGTGCTAGGGCTGGGATTCTCTGAGGAATCAGAAGTGATGGGCTTTGAAACAAGTGGAACTTACCTTAACAAATGAAATAACTGGTTTAGTCTGTACAAAGGACCAGTGGAAACCTCAATTCACTTGTTTCCCAAGAAGTAAAAATTGTGAGCTGCTGAGTTCTAGATGCTTACTGCACTGCCCCAGGGCTTGATGGTGCCTTGTTGTGACATAGCCTCTGCTATGGGACAAAACTACTTATGTTGCGGCAGAAATTGAGTAACTTTTCCTATGGGAAATATTTCCAGGCATATCAAGAAGATGTTTAGCTGTAAATTGATTGTTGCTGGTAAGATGAGGAGCGTGAATCAGGCCTAGAACTTGGGAAGGCCAGAACTCTGGGTGTTTATTACTGGTGTAAAAGCCATGTAGGAAAAGCACTAACAGCAACCATGTAAGAATACCAGCACTGGAACTGAGGAGGGTCTTCCTTTTAAGACCCTGTTAGATAGACATTGAATCACTGCCTATTTAAGGTGAATTTTTTTGGTAAATGTCCAGCATTGTTTCAATTGCTGTGTGAAGGCATGAAGGGAAATGTATTCTGTTTGTTAACTACAGAATTTCTATCTTATTCTTGAAGAGGCTTAAGTATTACTGAATCGCTGCAAAGACTATTTTAAATCAAGTCTAAGAGCATGTGTAGTGCATAATCAGTGCAAGCATATTCTTCTTTGGCTTCTAGAAGGATTCAGGTCAGGCCTAGTGCATTTCTATTGCCCCAGTGGTCTGTAAGACCATCAGTGAGTCTGTCAAATCTGTTGTCCCTGTTTACAGATTCTAATTCTGTCCAAATAGATTCTTAAGCAATCCTTTAATTTGTCAGTAAAATGCAAATCCAAAGGAGAGGTCTCCAAAGGAGCTAAAATTGAAATGGTAGCAAAAAGGCAGCCGTTATTTCCATTGTAGCTGTGTTTACACTCAGTGGCCTGACTGCTGATAATCTCAAGTAGCTCTCAGTTCTGTCTCATTCAAGAAGGATCTTTTCTTACAAATAAACATTATTATGTTAGGCTTTGACTCAAAGGCTCTAGCCAGTGAAAGGGCATTATGTTTGTTTGGCTCATAAGCTTTACTGAAAATTACACTTGAGAACATACTGTACCCTCTGGTTGCTATGAAAATTGCTGCAGCACAAAATGCATGAATGTACCAAAAAACCTTGCATACAACAGGCATGGTGCACACCTACATCTGAGTCTGCAAAACTGTACGCAGGGCTTAAATTACTATTAAGTTCTTAACAAACAAACAAAGCTAAAATCTGTAGTTGCCAAAGGAAGCACAGCTTTCTGTGACCTTCAAAACGAATACTGAAGAAAGTCCACATTGGACTGAATGTTACTTTGCTTTGAAGTAGTCAGTTTGGCTTGCTTTGACACACAAAATATAATTTCAGTCTGCAATTAATATTCAGGTTAATGATTATTACACAGGCTATCCTTCTGGTGATATTTACTCAAATTTAGAATAAGAAAAATTCTATGTAGGTAGTAACATTTCTTCCATGCTTCTTCATGTCACCTCCAAAAAAAATCTGTTCTGCAATTCAGAACTTGCATATTGGGATGCTTTGAGTTTGGAACTTCTGTTATCTACTCCCTTGGTGTTTGTACTGTGTGTGCGTAAAGAAAGAACAAAGATGATAAAATCTTTGCTTTGACTATTTAAAAAAAACCCCAAAACTTGGCTTGTGCTTTGCAGCTAAATAGACTTAATTTTATTCAGTCTTGATCCTGCAGGTGCACTGGTGTACGTGTAAATATGTGTATGTGGTCATATCACTGCAGGACTCCAAGTGAAACCACAGCAACTCTATATTAATGAAAGGGTCCAACTGTGTTAGCGCTATTAAGAGTAAAACTAGACCTCCAAGGAGCACCCAGAGAATGCATTGCCAAGTTGGAGTTGATTTGTTTGGTCCACAGCACCTTAGGAGTGCCATGGAGAGGCTTAAGAAAAATATTAGGTAGAACCTATGACCATTAGTGCTCATTTTAAGACTCTGCTGCTTCTTTTTTTTTTTTTTTTTTAAATACAAAAATAAAACCAGTGTCCTTGCCAATTCCACTTTACTTCAGGGAACTACTATTTAGCTTAATGCTGATAATGTTAAGCAAATATTATAGTATTACTTGTCTACCCAACATTTGCTTTAGCTAGGTGCTGCTGTACCATATCTACTATACCCACTATTTCCATTTTGTCCTGGTTGGCTGCTTCAGTAGATGCTGAACTACATGTACAAAGTGTATGGGACCCCACATGCTACTCCAATGTTACATAAGGATTATAAAGGAGCAGCAGTGGCACAGTAAAGAAGTTACTCTACTTCTTTGGGACCAGTGCAAATGGTCACTTGCTATTCTGTCATGGGGGCCAGCACAAAGGCATGTTAAGGTGACAGAAATGGTATTCTAAGTAGCACAGGAGTTGCAGATACAGTGTCACCTGTTGGTACTTAGCTTGGCTGCTGCCAAAACTAAACTGCCCCTGACAGGGATCTACCTTATGTTAGGTTTACAGCAGCTCAATGCGTAAGCCAAGAGTTCTGAATTTTCAGCTAATAAAGAACTCCCATGTTGTGATTCTGTCATTATGTAAAGCACTTTGAGATCTAGGTCATACAGGAAAACCAAGCCTGAAGAAGTCTCTGATTAAAAGATGAATCAGGATCACTCAATCAGCGGCTGCATAGATGCTCTTAATTTTGTATCCAGTGTGCACATAACACCCACCAAGGAGATCACAGCTATTATTTCTGCTAGTCCCAGGTCAGTGCAGATAGTGTGGCACAGTGCAGCTCAGCTGTATTCATTCAATTATCTTTCAGTTAATCTAATTAATTTACTTCTTGCTCCCCTCTCTGTGTTGGCTGATGCATACTTGAGGGTGTGGTTTTCTTGGCCAGTTTGCATGTAATTGTCCTCCCTGTTTAGCAACCCTTGCCTCCAGTTACACCAACAATTTCTTTTCCCAGTGGAGCTGAGAGATTGAAACTCTTGTATTCTGACTTCATTCCCTGAATGACATTTTTGCAGAGCCCTTAGTTGGCTCAGGAAGGTTTGGAGAGCTGCCTACAATGATTGTGAATTTTGCACTTACAATGAATCATCACTCCACATCTCTAGGTATCATACAGAGCTCCATACATGCCTTACAAAGCCAGGAGGTTCATCCTGTTTCTGTCCTCAACATGTATACACAGTAGCAAGCATTAGGTCATTGTGTTTGAAGCTGTTTAAAGTAATCTGGGTATGTACAAAATAAGATTGAAAAATGCAGCTCAGTGAAATGGAAACAGTTTTTTACTGGAACTGTAAAGCTGGCAAGTTTATCTCTGTGCCAGATTTCCTCCCTCTCTCTCTTCAACTGTTGAGGCAATGTAACTATTCAGAAAGGTTGCATTAAAGAAAGAGAAGACAAAGGCTGTGTTTGAACATTTTACATTCAAATTATTATTCTTGTACTTTGAGAAGGACTTAATGTTTTAGCAGGCGGTATGAACTGAAAACAGTGACACTATAGGACATTATGTGTGGAAAATTAAATGTTAATTAAAAAGTGTTGTCGCAATGAACTACTGCATGAATCACTTAGTGTTTTTACAGATCTTGTTCAAAAAACAAGATGATCTATACTTACATGTATAAGGCAGTAATTTACATGGTTATAATGTTTTACTGCAGAACTGTATTTGGCAAATCCTAAAATAATAGCATTGGAAATTTGAAAAAGCTATAATATAAATTCAAATTATGTACTGTTTAGCTTTGTTTTGGGTAGGCTCAGAGGCATGGAAGTAAGAATTGAGGATGCCACTTCCACACAATTAGTAGACAGTGTGATGTAGCAGCAGAAGTGAGGGCTGACTTTTTTTTTTTTGCATTACTGTATATAAAGTTAACCTACCAAAAGTACTCATTTTTATGAATCTGTGCATGTGTTCTGTGACTAGTGGGAGTAAAGAGGTAAGGGTGAAAAATACCGTTTCATTCCCTTACAGCTTGTCTTCTAAATCAAAAGTAACAAGCTCTAAAATTTGTGAAGCTCTGTGTGTCACAAAAGATTTGTAGTTTATTTCCAGCCTTTGGTGATTTGTGCTTTTAAGTGCTTCCAAGATGAAGTGTAGCATCACTTGATTTAAGGGGCATTTTCCTTTACCTCTAGGCCAGTGCTAACCTATTCCAAGGTCAAGTGGAAAGGAATTTGACAAATAAGCAGTGAGTTTGGGTGGTTTGCCGTTTCAACAGCTTTCATCCCCAAAGTTTTCAGATGGTGAATTAAGAACTATTAGCTAGTCAGTTAGTGGCTAAAACACAATGAAAAGAACATTGAGCTTGCATCCCGCTGGCAGGAGTGACTAAAATCTGTAATGGAAGCCCAGGCTCCTTAGCTGATAGGTATTTTCCTCAGTTTCCACCAACTAATCAGAAGTCAGATAGAGTTGCAGTGGAAATTTCATTCCACCGCCTGCCCAGACTAATGTGTATTTAATGTTTTGGCTTCAGCTTCGAATGAGCTTTCACACTTGACTGAACAGTGCAGCGCTGCCAATAATAGATAATTATTAGAGGCACCATAGCCACCCAAGGTGATTGGCAGTGTGAAATGGTGAGAACATGTTGTTGCCAAAACTGATGACTGCCAATTACAGTTGTGTGATTTAGAGACTGAAATAATCTGACTTTTCATTATGCTAGGAATATGTCAGGCTCTGATAGACACCTGAATATTTGACTCTCTTTATTAAGTGTAACAGACAAATTCAGTTTTACTGACATAGAAGTCAGTGCATGAAGTGGAAATTCAGCTATTGTAACTTCTCAAAGTAGAATGTTTTTCAAGAAAACTTACTAACTAGACAGATAAAAATATGACAAGGAAAAGTCTCCAATAGAAAACACATTTTCCTTTTTCTCTATTTGCTGTGTCCAAGTCTAGGGACTCTGAGCCCTAGCAACAAACTCCTTTTGTGAAAGTGCTCTCCTTGTTTGAGCTGTTAGGGTTAATTTAAAAAAAAAAAAAAAAAAAGGAGGTCTCAGTTTGGAATGAAGTTTGTCCTGATTGCTTTTCGGTTTTAGTCACCTCTGAAGACAAAGACATACCCCACTTCTGCAGCTGAACTCTCCAGATAAGCCTGGTTAATGCAAACCATAAGCAAGAGGTCAAGAATCTATTAATGCTAATCTTCCTCCCTTGCCTGATGTAGCCAACCTGTAAGGCTTAGGAACAGCAGCTTGCTTTTCTCCAGCTTTTTGAATAAGCCAAAAATGAATATTTTTAAATGAATAAAATGTATCAACATTTGTGTAAATGTAGGGGTGTTAAAAATACATTTTCAAGACAAAATATTTTATCTCGAGGGAGTTAGAATATAAACCAGATCCACAAGAGACCAACCCCACCTGCCCTTGTTCTCCATATGTCCTTGGGGAGCTGAATGGATATTGAACATTTAAGCCTTTGAAGAAAAGGGCAGAGTTCATAAGGTGTTTTTATTGGCTTTGATTGGGCTTGTATGCCTTTCCATAAATTTCTTTGCTTCACTACTGCAGCACTACGGTAATGTAATGCATAAAAACAGCGCTCTTATCTTCCAACTTTTATACTGTAGATTAATTTCCTCCCATTATAAAATTTGTCACACTAATACCGTCTTACTTTTATGATTCCTTTTTCATAATAAAACCTGTCTCTGAAAGAGGAAGCCGACCTTGCCAATGCTGCCCACTTCGTATTCAGGCTGAAGGCACAGAGGGCTGTTAGACACCAAGAAAAAAAGAACCTTCTTCACTTTTCCTCTTATGGCTCCTTCGAGAAATTGCATCTGCCCCAGTGAATTATAGATCAGAACTTTATCACAGTCATGTGTTTGCTTTATTTATTTACTTTTGGGGGGTTTTAAAACATGATCTGAAGTCCTCTCTCACATGGCCGCCTCTTTCTTGTGTCAAGTGAGGAGAGAGCTCCTTCTAGCGGTTGGCACTTTGCTTCAGGAAATAAATCCAACCTGACAAGTAGGAAAGGTTTTGGTTTTTTCTTTCCAGTTCCATAGTTTCAAATATGCCTGTTACCCAGTAATTAAGAAAGATTTTCTTAACTTTGCACATTTGATATAATTTAATGACTTTCAAATGGTTCTGTTAAATTCAAAGGTCAGGCCTTTTTTTCACCACTACTGTTTCTAAAAGGTCTTATTTTAAGTATTAGAATGTCCCAATAATTGTTTCACAAATTTTCAATAATTTCAAGCTGGTTATGAAAAAAAAAGATAGATGGGTGGTTATACATTACTTTTTAAATTCCTTCAGTACAATTTTTCTTTCAGGAAAGAAACTCCCTTTTGCACTATCTAGTTACCTACAGTCAGCTGACAATTTAAGCATGGTGCATGAAATCACAGAGGGTATTGTAAAGTGTCTTAATAAAAAGTGCCTTAGTCATGCTTTGTAAGAATTGTGTAATTGTAAATATCCCTGATTTAAATGACTGGAGAGAAATACCCAGGTCACTGTGCTTCCTGTGGTTCTGGTTGTGCATAAGCAATGTAAGAAAGGTCGTAGTTGGTCAGACCAGAGGTCCATGTGTACCTGGTCTTCAGCACTGCTTGTAGTCATACAGGAAGAAATGAAATCACAGTAAATGACCTGACAAACAATTGTTTTCCTAGGAAATATCTAACTTCCTACTTTGTCTCCACAGGACTCTCCTCTAAAAGCCGTACAGATGTTGTGGGTCAATCTAATCATGGACACCTTTGCCTCACTTGCTCTGGCCACCGAACCTCCAACAGAGGCTCTATTGCTAAGAAAGCCATATGGCAGGAACAAACCTCTTATATCCCGTACCATGATGAAGAACATTCTGGGCCATGCTGTTTATCAGCTTACTCTCATATTTACACTTCTTTTTGTCGGTAAGACAGTTTGTTAGGCTTTCTTGCTTAGTTTAGAAACATCGAGGTCTTGTAGCCTGATATATCAAAGTGCTTTAAATGTAACCACTTCATGCACATGTATTTAGGTCTGCCAAAGTTAGAGCTAGCAGGACCGAGCTGTTTGCTGGGATCAGAAACAGAACAGATGCAATAGAGGGATCTAGTCACCTTTCATATGTAACAAAACCTAAGTTTGGGCTTTGGCAAAAGTTTATATTAAAACATAGCGTAGAAGGTTACAGTTTAATCAGAGTAGCTAGCCTGCTGCTTCTGTACTCAAATTCATTTTGAGATTGTCAGCTTTAGTAGACATGTAACAACCTAAAAACCCCCAACAAAAGTCAACATCTGTTGTACCAATATCAGGAGAAGCTCTAGTTGGGAGCAAAATGTTTGCCATAGAAAAGAAATAATGCTGATCTTAAGCAGTATAGATAAGGAAGTGACCAGTATTAAGTGATGCAAATAACACTCTTTTGACATTTAATATCTCAAATGGTTATTAAAAGGGGGAAAAAGAATCTGATTCCTTCAGGCCTCGCTACCAATGGATGCTTTTTATAGGTTGTATTTTGTAGAGGGGAGGGCAGGAGGAGGAATGTTTCTTGCTGCAGGGAGCAGTAGGGGCTAATAATAGCTTCTGTTGCTCCGCAGTGAGTGAACTTGCTCAAAGGACTGCTAATTCTATCAATTGGGTCCCGTGTCCTTGTCGGTATGTCATCGCTGGTCAATGACAACGTGTTGTCTTTCAGATGTTTTTGCTTACATACAGGCTTCCATATAAGCTGTAAATGGTACATTTATGATTCTTAGAGAAGTGTTTGAGCTCTGTAGTGAAAGTCTTGCTCCACCTTACCAACAACTGACAGCTTACTTGGAATGCTCCAAGGAGGAGATGGTCTGTTTACAGGGGAGCTATTTAAACCAAAATAATTGTCACATTTTGAAGAAAGATGGGCTGTAATATTGTGAGGCTTCCCGTGAATTTTGAGAGTGTCTGGCAAGCTTGAGGAAATTGTAATTTCAGATTCTCTAAAACAAGTCTAGGAGGTTTTGGTATTTCATGCAATATGAATCTTGGAATGAGAATTTCCTTGAACTTTGTGGGAAGTTTTAGTGCATGCTTGATGAGTTTTATTTTTTAATTATATTGAGTCCAGACAAAAAGAAAACCAGTTTTTTTTTTCCCTGTTCTAATTACTTCTGTGTCTTTCTGGAAAACATCTTTGAAAGATGCAGCCCAACCAAGTTTCTGATTAGCCTAAGAAATACAGTCCTTTCCTTTATAAACTCCCGGTGCTCAGTTTTGCAGCGGGATGATGTTCTAAATTCTGGGTTTAGATAAATAAATTCCAAATTAATGAGAATTATATTTTAATCATCTGATACTTGTTTTGGTAGTAGCTTTCTGTAGAAACTAGTGTGTCAAGGCTTTCTATTTTTCCTGTGATAAGTCAATAAATGCATTGGGTTTGAAGAATCAGTAATGCCTTTGAAATTCCAGGCACAACAGAAATCCCAAAGTCACTGTCGAGTTCTGTGAAAGATTAGTAAAAAAAAAAAAAATAACCATAACCTCAGCAACTAGGTGTAATAACTTAAAGATGATGTACCATAATGCCTTTTGGAGAGTGTTTGGAAATAAAAGCCAATTAAGGGTTTAACCACTGCCGTTCCACAACGGCAGCATGTTCTGCTTTGCTAATTAAGTGATGCAATACAATAATAGAGACTTAAGGACAGGTAATCTCACTGAGGAAAGTGTTATGCATATATTTGTGTTTGTGTGTGTCTTGAATAAAAGCA
Organism: Hypotaenidia okinawae; assembly: GCA_027925045.1. Classification (NCBI taxonomy): domain Eukaryota; kingdom Metazoa; phylum Chordata; class Aves; order Gruiformes; family Rallidae; genus Hypotaenidia; species Hypotaenidia okinawae. Next base: position 4,595,193 of record BSDF01000011.1, read on the forward strand.
AATAGATATGATGTGTGTGTGTGTGTGTGCACACATCTATAAAAGATAAAATGATATCTGCTTGCTTTCATTATTTTTGCCTTTATTGTTTATATGCAGTAAGGAGAATGTTTGCCAATACTGAGTTACCTCCCTGGAGATATGTAATCCTCTTAAAAAGCTCTGCTTTCTCACAGTCTAGGTTTTGTGAGCTCATATTGTGTTAAAGATATATCTATGATACCGCAATCTGTTTTCTGTCAAAAGACTATGACAAATTCTTTCTTTGGAAATATGCTCATTATTCCCAGTGACTTGAACGTGAACTGCTTAAAGGCAAAAAACCCCTCACTGTTAACTTAGCTGATGGAATTCTCAACCTCAGGAGAAAACCTTTCTTCTGCATTCTTCAGAAATTCTGAATGTAATACTAGTGGGATAGCAGGAAAGTGTTCAGCTTTTAATTTGCCTTTATTAGTTATACTGGTTATGAAAATGAGTAGTATTGTGGTAATCTTCTGTAATCTTCTTTCATTCATTACTTACACTTTGACATGACTGCCCCACCTTTATGCCTCTTCCAATAGCTGGATGTTATCTGTAAACTTTGTGGATAAGAGAGTGGATGAAAAATTGGACATGAGCCGGCAATGTGCACCCAGAAAGCCAGCTATATCCTGGGCTGCATCAAAAGAAGCATGGCCAGTGTGTTAAAGGAAGGTGATTCTCCCCTTCTGCTCTGGTGAGACCCTCCCTGCAGTGCTGCATCCAGCTCTGGTCCTGAGTCCAAGACAAAAATGGAGCTGATGGAGCAAGTGCAGAAGAGGCCACCAAGATGATTAGAGGGCTGGAGCACCTCCTCTATGAAGACAGGCTGAGGAAGTTGGGCTTGTTCAGCCTGGAGAAGAGAAGGATCTGGGGAGACCTTATTGGGGCCTTTCAATAAATAAAGGGGGTTTATAAGAAAGATGGAGAAAGACGTTTTACCAACGTCTGTAGTGACATGGAAGGGGTAAAGGTTTTAAACTCGAAAGAGGGTAGATTTAGGTTTCCCAGAGCAGTTTTGGATGCCCTCTCCTTGACAGCGTTCAAGTACAGGTTAGATGGGGCTTTGGGCAACCTGGGCCAGTGGAGGGTGTCCCTGCCCATAGCAGGGGAGTTAGACTAAATAATCTTTAAAGGTCTCTTCCAACCTAAACCGTTTTATGATACTCTAAGAAAAGTGGTGCCTCAGGTGCAGGTATCTTCTCACAACTTACTGTTTCTCATCATGGGTTGTATCTTTTCCTGTCAGATCTAAAAGTGATAGTCAACTTATTAAAATGAAGAGCAATGCCTGATAGTGTGCTTTCAAAGCAGACTCCCAGAACAATCAAAATGGAAACTATTTAAAACCAGGAATGTCCTTGAATGTTGGTCAACAGTTATGCCATACTGGATTAGCAAATGGGTAAAACCTGCTGAAGACTGGTTGCTTCTAATTATTGTAGAAAATCCCAAACATTGTCAATGGTCTCAGGTGCTCAGTACATCAAAAAGAATTGACTCAGACTTACTACTACTTGGTTGAAGGAAAAGTACTCCTAAAAACTATTTGTGCAAGTATACTGAGTTACTAGATAAAAGTCATCATGTGGGAATCTTCTTGCTCAGGAAGTTTAGATATCTCTTGCTCAATGATGTTATGGATTCTGTCTATATTCTAAGTAAGTGCAGAAAGAAAGCTGGTAAAGCAGAGCACAGGAGGCAACTAGTTAAAGCAAACAATGGAAATACACATTTTAGTTTCATTAATTTATTCTAATGGAGACCTTTATTTTTGTCTTATACCTAGGTGAGAAAATGTTTAAGATTGACAGTGGGAGGAATGCACCACTTCACTCTCCTCCTTCAGAGCATTACACCATTATCTTCAACACCTTTGTGATGATGCAGCTTTTCAATGAGATCAACGCACGGAAAATCCATGGTGAAAGGAATGTCTTTGATGGCATCTTCAGAAATCCTATCTTTTGCACTATTGTGCTGGGTACATTTGCTATTCAGGTAATGAATCTACTCTGCCCTCGTGAGACCCCATCTGGAGTACTGTGTCCAGATCTGGGGGCCCCAGTACAAGAAAGATGTAGAATTGTTGGAGAGGGTTCAGAGGAGGCCATGAGGATGATCAGAGGGCTTGGAGCATCTCCCCTACGAGGAGAGGCTGAGGGAGCTGGGCTTGTTCAGCCTGGAGAAGAGAAGGCTGCGGGGGGACCTCATTGCAGCCTTCCAGTCCCTGAGGGGAGCAGAGGAACAGGAGGGGAATCAACTTTTTAAAAGGGTAGAAAATGGCAGGACAAGGGGGAATGGACTAAAGCTAAAGGAAGGAAGGTTCAGATTAGGTATTAGGGGAAAGTTTTTCACAGAGAGAGTGGTGAGGTGCTGGAACAGGCTGCCCAGAGAGGGGGTGGATGCCCCGTCCCTGGAAGTGTTCAAGGCCAGGTTGGATGGTGCCCTGGGCAACCTTGTGTAGATCCGGCCTGAGGTTGGTGTCCCTGCCTATGATCCTTGGGGTCCCTTCCAACCCATACCATTCTGTGATTGTGTAAGAATTACTAACAATTCATCAGAAATATACTTAAAGGGTTTTTTCCTGTCTGTGTTTTGTTGTTGTTATCATTAAATAATCTAAATGCTGTAGGAGGCACACCTAATATTGTACAACCTAGTTTCCCATATTTTCTCATTCAATACAAGTGCCAATAATGGACAATGTTATGTAGCCATACTAATATAGACTAAATTTTGATCATTATAACTAAGTAAAATCTTAAATTAATTTGAAGATCTGTGAAAATAACAGCATTGTGATTTGTTGCCTTTTCTTTGCTTTTCTTTGTAGATAGTAATTGTCCAGTTTGGAGGAAAACCATTTAGCTGTTCTCCCCTGCAGCTTGACCAATGGATGTGGTGTGTATTTATTGGATTAGGAGAACTTGTATGGGGTCAGGTAAGCATTCAGGAATATGTGGATTTCTTTATTTTTTTGCTTTAATCAAAGATCTGATAATGTACATAATTGTACTATAGAGTTGTTTCCTTGATCTCCACAATGTCCTTCATAGCTTATGGTGAAATAGAGGGTGCTCTCTAAGTGGTTCACACATAGGTATAGTCCTAAGGATAATTTATCCTGTTGTTCCTTTTGTGGTTTTTGTTAATTTTCATATGTTTCTTTCCCTAAGCAGGGCATGCTGTCACCAAGGTCTTCTTCAGTTAGAATGTTTTGTGAAGGACATTTGGTTGATAACCTAGTGCTCTAGTTAGACAAAAAGTACAGTAAGGGCAAGTGCACTGTAACCCCCCTGTAATAGAGTGCCCGATGAGGCACATGTATGTTCAGCCATGGCAATTTTTTTAAAGTGAAAACAAGTTCCAGTTGTATGCCAACCCACTTACTCCCTTGCTGAAACTGTCATTCTGTCAATCCATGGTAGCTTTGTTACCTGCATAAGACAAATCCAGTGCATTTAACATAAATCCCCATCCAGCTACTTCTGTGGGCAAAGGATGGAAGAGGGGATGATGAAAAAGGGATTATTTTGCCCCATAATAGTTGCAGAAGAATGCAGTTTATTTCATCTGTCATTTTTTATTGCAAATTTAATACTACTAACAATGTTAGTTATTTCACCTTTGAATGCATTATTAATGTTCTGAAATTGATGTCACCTGACACAGTAATTGCAGTTTGCATCTCAGATGTAAAGATTACATACATATCAACCAGTTTGCTGCTTTGAAGAAATAGGCAAGAAAGTGCCAACTGCAGCTGATTATTGAAATGGTTCTGGTGGAATTGTAATCAATGGATGCTACCTTTCCAAAGTGATGATTTGTTCTCTTATTGAAAAAATTAATTTTTTGGGACAGTGGGGCCTCCAATTTGTTTCAAAGAAATAAGCTGAGAGTCATGCCAGTTTTAATGCATATGTTGCTGAAAATCACCACAATTGGGTTGTTCTGCTGTAACTATTACCTGAAGATGGGATTTAATTTATGGCCTGCAGAAGGAGGACCTAAAGTCAGTCTGATAATTCTTGGAAAGAAAAGATTTTATGGTTTTTTAACTGATTTAACTGGAAAATACCAACTTTAAGAGGGGAGGAAGAAAAGCAGGGAAAGGGAGAAAAATCCTAGATGTTTTATTAGATCACTCAGCTGTGAAGAGTTTCTCACAGCTTTTTTTCAACTTCTAAAGTTTGTTAGATGTTGTTATTACATAATCATTGAAAACTAAGAACAATTTCAGTATCTGTTTTCAGTTTAAAGATGGGCATTGTTGCTGAAGCCTTACTGTGAGAGCCTAGGTATTAAATTAAAACTGGTATTGGAAGACTGTAATGGTTTTATAACTGAAATTACTACAATTTGACATAATGTAAATACAGGGGGAAAAAAGTCTTTCTCTTCTGGTCAGTATTTAGTGACCAGAAAAGAAGCACACAAGGTTTAAAAAAAAAGAAGAAAGCATTTTTGCCATATTGACATGTTTTATAGACTCTGGCAAGTCCTGTCTTCATGGAGCTCTGCAGTAAGAGGGATTATTTTCCTTTAGAAGAGGTTCTTCTTTTACTTCTCAGCCTTTTCTCTCCTGCTCTGACTAATTCTAGTTCAGCACAAACCAAATTTGTTATGCCTTTGCTTTATCAATCTCCTGAACTTGCTGTTCTTTTCAAGTTTAGGTGTTAAAATTGGCACTTTAAAAAGTGATTTAAGGTGTAATTTCTAGGAAGCCAATCTGAGATGCTTTGAGGGACAGTTTTCTAAAGTGCCTCTCATTACTTCTGAAAACCAAGTCTTTCTAAAATATTTTGTGTTACGTTCCCAGAATTATTCATAACTTTTAAAACAGCAATAATTTTCTTTAATCTAAATTCTGTCTATTGAGTCTGCTGTTACCTCAACTGGGCAGGTGTCTGCAGATACAAAAAACAAATAAACAAAAAAAAAAGACTTGTAGTCACCCTAAGAAAAAAAATCAGAGTAGAATCTATCAGGCTGGCTGAGAGGGGTTGTGAAGGAGAGGTATGTTCTATTGCAAAGAATCACCACCAAATACAGTTGTTTCTATGTGTACTGTCTTGCAAGTACTTCATCACCATCAGTTTCATCAGATATCAAACAGTCTCGAGTAGCTTCTTTCTGTAGAGTGCTGGCATTATAGTGTTTTGAAAGCTGGGAAGCTGAAGCAGTTTCAGTAAGTATTTAAATGACTAGCACTTACCTTTTCCTTTTTATTCCTGTTCTGTCTTTGCTTTGCTCATGTCACATCAATTCATTAATTTCCCAAGTTTACATCTTGTTCTTCAACCCCCAAAATGCATTTTATAAAGGTTCTGTAGTAGTGTAGAGACTCTGTTTGTCTTTTTTTGTTTGTTTGTTTGTTTTTGTTGTTTTTTTTTTTTTTAAAAAAAAGATTTCATTATCTGTCTTTAAAAATAATATAATAGATGTGGAGTGGAGTGGTGGATCGTGACATTCAAGGACACCCTCCACAAACTCAGTAGTTCATTTTCATCCTGAAAACATTGGGTACCTTTTCATGTGACTTCATTACATCCATTCCACTTTCCCAAAACTAAGATGCATCCTTACCAACTTCTCTGCGACGGTCTTGATTCTATCTCCATCTTTCACATGTTTGGGCTCCAGAGATGCGTTTGCTCACTGCTGAAACAAAGACAAACAAAAATTAAAGTTATAAAACTTTTTTTGCCAAATGGGTCTAATACTTAACTTTCTAGGACTTTTTTTTTTTTTTGGAGAGGTGGGGGCGGGGTGTGTTGAGTTCAGTATGTTCCAGGTAATGTCTTGTTTGGATAGGCACATGCTTGTATTTTTTTTCAAGCTGACAAATCAGAACAAAGAGAGGGTAATACCGAAATGTACTTAAAATAATTGGGTTATAACATCATCTAATGACAGTATTTGCAAATTTTAAAGATTATTAGCTACCTCCTGTTTTAATTACTTCAAGGACCACTTTGGTGGACAAACAGACCAAGAGGAGGGGCTGAGTTAATCAGAATTCATTAGTAGTAAGGACATGGAATAAGAGTGCTGTAAGAAGTCAACAGGGAGAGAACCAAACCCACACCTTTCAGGAAGCTCGTTTTTGATAAATGCTGGGAAAACCATTTCAACTTGCCAGAACAAAGGGAAGCTGAATACAAGAGTGAATGTAGCGTGAGAAGGTTTATAATCATGAGATGTGACTATTTTTCAGTTCACATTAACATACACTGGATTATTATCAATCATTAGAAACACACAAAATCTGATAGCTGAAGTTATGAGTCTTGCTACACGTTCTTTAAAGAATTACATTCAAATATGTCCATCTTCTTTTACTTTTTGAGAAAGGACAGCATTTTCCCTAGTCTTAAACTGTGGCTGTATGGCCACTGAGGTTTAACAGTGCAAGTAATGCTGATTGTTGACACAGTAAACTAAATAGTTTTGGACTAACATGGAGTTGTATAAATGTAAAGTGCTATTACGAATATGCTAATTTTAGCTTTCCTGAAAGATTATAGAGCTCATTAAAATATCAGTGTTCTTTTGTCATTAACAGATTATTATACTGTGTTTATTGAATGAGGGTTATGTTTTCAGTATTTTTTTATAATTCTAGGTCATTGCAACCATCCCAACAAGTAGGCTAAAGTTTTTAAAGGAGGCAGGGAGGCTCACTGAGAAGGAGGAGGTCCCTGAAGAAGAACTCAATGAAGATGTTGAGGAAATTGATCATGCAGAGAGAGAGCTTCGACGTGGACAAATTCTCTGGTTCAGAGGACTCAACAGAATCCAAACCCAGGTATGCTGAATGTAAATTCCCACATGGTCTAGAAAAAAATGCTTCATCTTTGATCAAGGCAAGATAACACTACAGGAAAGACCACAGAGCATGTGTGTGATGATGATACTTGTTAATTGCTTTACTGTTTCAAGCGAGGAGCACATGAAAACGTAAAGTAGATGAACAGAACAAAGTGGGGTGTGTAGCAGAAGAGATAGGAAATGAGAGTACTTTTTTTTTTGTACTATTGTGAATGGACATTCTTTTTCGACGACAGTGGTGACAGCTCATAAAACTGCTACTGGTAATATGCTAGCTGTGGTGATGGCTACCAAAATGTTATGAAGGCTTTCTAAACCATGCTGGGGTATTTTGTCACAAAAGTATTGTTGCTGCCGCTTCTGCAATAACAAAATAATTTCAGTTGTTGTCTAACGTACCATTTGGTTAAAAGATTTGATTTTTACTTCCTGATGGGTAATGAAATATGTGGTTCTGGATTTAGTTTTAGCAGTAAGGGCCCAAGCATCCATTAAATATTGAAATGTGTGTGTTGGCTACTATGAACAATCTCTTAGAAATCTCTTTTTTATTTTAAAAAAGTGCCAACTTTTACTAAATAAAGAAGCCCATGGCACTTCTCAATTTACTAAATATTTTCACTGAACCATGGTGCTAAATGTAGTAAGGATTAGGATATCTAGTAAAATTTGTCCTGTAGTGCTAGTGGGACTAGATGGGCTTTGAGGTCCCTTCCAACTCAAACCATTGTATGAGTCTCCCTTTTTCTATCTACAAATTGATCCTTTTTTTCCCCACCCTCTGGAGAGAGAGATCCTGCCATGCATTTTAGACAAAAATGGGGGAAACTGTCCTAAAACTAGGACAGTTCAGTCTCTTTAGTGCATCCACAGAACAAAAAAGAAAAAGGGTGGAAACTGAGTAAATTCCCAAGGTTCTGTGGTAAGTAATTAAATACAGATCTTCAGCTTTGGGATTGTGTGTCTTGACTCAATATATCGAGTCAGGAGCACTCATCATTAGAGAAAATTCAAATTTTTATGGTATAAAGGTGACAAGCAGGTGCCCAGGTAATGGAGATCTTTATGAAAAGATGACATCTAAATGTACATTCTTTTCTTCCTGATGGCTATAGGAGGAGTGTTGTCTGTTGGCATTTCTGTCAGGATGTCTTTCTGGTTGTGGTGAGTGTAAACAAAACAAGCACAAAAAGCAAATTACATCCTTTCAGTTCTTTTCCTAGTCTGAGAGGTAGCATTTAGTTCTTCTGCGTATCTTTGTCCACTTAATTCACAGAAAAATTATTCTTCTTTTATACTACTTAAAACAAAATGAACATTAATTATATTTCTTTGCTAACATCCATCTTAGTTTCCTTTCTGCTCTTAGTTGTAGAAGTATCTCTGGTAGGAAGAGACTTCTGTGATTTTTTTGTTGTTGTTTTTCTTCTCATTTTGTTTGTTTGGTGACTTTGATTTTTTTACATCCATTTCCCACCTGTGGAATGATAATGACAAAAGGAAATGGGCCAACAGATTAAAAAAGAGTTCCAAGGTGTCCACTGGAGAGTGATGAACTTACCTGCAGGTCAAATTAGATCCATTGTCGGATGGACCTTGAGTGGAGTGCATTTTGATGCACTGTGTTTTGTGGCCCATCCCAATGAATTCATACACTTGTACTACATTTCTCAGGAAGCCAGCTAAAGAAGAGTTGATGGAAGAAGATGAGGATGTCTGTAGCATCCTTGGGGAGCTGGAGGATTTGCAAGAATCCTCTGATGTCTAATGCACTTCTGGAGATGCGGAAGAAGAAGGTAGAGCATCCCCTCACTTTATATATATAAGAGGATGACAGTAAGCTTAGGATGAACTCTAGTCTCTTGCACAACTAGATCGATCTTTCAAATCCTAACAAGACCGGGCTCCATCATCATACAATTGCGTGGTATATTAGATTATCTTTATTTTGGCTTATTTTCTATTCAGTCATTATTAGATGGATATCCACAGCACTCAAGAATAGTCTGCACTCCTCTAACAGTTATAAAGGTTCTGAAATAGGTTTGAGGGTTTTTTTTCAGGTAACTGACAGGTCTTCCTTGCAGTACTACAATAAACTACTTTACCATGCGTTTGTTTCTTTTTCATGCCCTCTCTCAGGGGGTGCAACAGCACAGAAAGGGATTTCTACTGTGATTCTTCATACTGAAATGTCAGATGTATTTCTATGAAGACATGCATGAATTTACTTCTTAAAAAAAAAGTATGAAAAATGCACACAACTATAGTCAAAGAGAGTGGCTGTCTACTTCTGATTTTCTTTATCTGTCCACTTTTGTTCATGTAGATATTTTGTTGTCTGGCTGTAGGGCTTCTCTGGATCAATGCATGGTCTCCTCTGAATGGAAGAATGCTTCCTTACTGGGTAGCACTGTCAGAAGACCACTGACATAAAAAGTTTCACAAGTGGCTCATCCTAGTTATGCAAGTTTCAGAAAGATATAAAGGTGGTCTTAAAATGCATAAAGACAGGACTTTTCAAGCTCTCCTAGTTTTCAGCAGGTTTCTTCCACGACACTGTTGCAGTTCTCACAAATCCTTCATTTTAAAGGAAAAACTGTTGAGAGAAGACTGGTCTTAACCATATTGGCAGATCTAATAGCCTTTGGCAAGTTCAGCAAGTTAACCTTCAGGCAAAACTGCAGAATCTGAGTAATGACATAAAATCATTGCACCTTTTAAAATTGTATACTGTGGATTTTCTCTAGTTACCTCACTCTTTAGTATGGAAAAATTGTGAAGCATGGAGGATTAAAAACTTTGCAAGCTCCTCCATATCAGGTTTTTAGAACATTGGGCCTGATTCTCTGCTTTATTCATCCTGTAATTCAGCTTACTTTATCTGCTTAATGTGGGAATAACCATCTAGAAGTGCTTTGAGAATAAAAGCAAAAATGGAAGAATACACTGGTGCCAAGATAACTGCTGCTGGAAAAATGATTCCTCTTTACATACTGAAAAATACCTAGAGGTGCCATACAGCATTTTCTTTCCCTTCCTTTCTGCATTCAAACTTCTTCTCTTGAAACAATGGAAATGCTATAGCAATGAATATCACTCCTGGCAAGAGGTTTGTAAGTTAGATAAAAGCTAGCAACTCATTTTATGGCTTTCCATGTAGCTTTTAATATAGAAAAAGTGCAATAGCCTAATATAAGTTGAATGGAAACATTTATTTCATGCAGAAAAGTGATTTTATTCTGTTGGAGGTTTCTTTGTTTGCTTTGTAAATAATATCCTGGTTGGAGCTTATGTGAATGATAACCTGTTAACATCAATGACAACAGAAATGCTGGCCAAAAACCTGTTCTCTGTTAAACATCAGGAAAAAGCTTGTTCTGCCAGGGCTATTCTGCTAGTATAGCATCTTTTATTTTTTTATTTTTTAAAATTTTAACTGTTAATCACCAATATTTTAATTAGCCTGTGTGTACCTCACAAATATGGATCTTCTAGAGTATAGAACATACAGAAAATTGACTGGTGAAAAATTCCAGCATTATGAAAAACTTCAAATGTAGGAAACTAATTTTTTCTCTACCTGAAGGCCTAGAATGAAAACAAGATTGCATCCAATATTTTGTTGAAAGTTTTACAAACTTTTCATGATATATGACTTATTTACTTTCTCTTTTTTATTAACTGGAGTTGTTCTAGATAAGTGCATTGTTTTGTAAATTAAAAAATTACACCTTATTTTTAAATGCATTATTTATTTGTTTATATGAACTCTTTCCTCTCTGTTGGCCTCTGGTTTTGGAAGACAAACTTTTGGGCCAAGTTCTTCTCTTCTTTCTTGGCTTCAGGCAGAACGCAGCCCTCTGTGTTCAGGTTTAAAGATTCTGAAAGGGTTCTCCTCCTCCTCCCAATTATATCCATGGAGATCTCTAGTTACTTTCTTCAGGAGAACAAATCAATTACATGCCTGTAATTCTTATTCTCTGGAGAAAGTGTTAAATACAGATCTTTCCTTATCATTTCACTCTTATACTAAGGCCTTTCCTTTCAGTTTATTAGGAAGGCATCTGTAGATCGAGAAATGCCCTTTGGCTTAGGGTTTACCATCTGCATCTTCCACAGTAATAAGCACTTCATGCTCTCAATAAGAGTCTTTAAAATCTTTTTTGAATGGTCTCTTTTGAAGAGTGCTCTGTCACCTGTGTTAGATAATGAAAACCCAAGATCTGTATTTAATTCTACTTTGGTACAGTGACCATTCCAGGTGAGTATTTAATATGCCTTCATATATAACCAATGGTTTGAGCCATATGGTTTTTTCTAGATGCCAGTGTGAACCTTAGCTAACAATTCATTTGTAGCCCATTCCATATGCTAACTCACCTAATGGTGTATTTTTTTTACTGTGATATTTGCACTGAACATGTAATTGAAAATAAATTGTTGTGATGACTGCTTAATGCCATACATCTATGTGCACATTTAAATGGATGGTGTAAACAGGACTCTCAAACAGTGGGTCAGTGAACTAATCAGCTGTTTCATGTTTGAATAGTAAAAGCTTAGTGTGACAATTTTAAACAGTAACCTTTGATCCCTTTTACAGCTGGCTGTGATATGATTATTCCCATAAAAACCTGCAGGAAAATAAACAATGTCCAAAGATGAGATAGGGGATACATCCATACTATTAAAGATGAAGCCATATGAAATTGTTTTTTCTTAAGACCAACCACAACAGAAAAAAATGTCAGCCAATTTATTATAGTGCTTCCAATTTTTCTTTCACCAAGTTTTGTGCTTTTTTTAATTGAGAAACATACCACTTTACCTTCTTCCAGCTACTTTCTAGGCCATGTATCTTCAGAAATCTGGCTTGGAGGATACAAATTTGGGAACAGTGGGTTACTTTAAATAAGAAGTTGGTTGAATTCTTCTAATTGATAGCACTACTGCTGTTTCATCATGTTGTGGTTGTGGTAATGTGATAAGGAGGAGATTTTGGTGTGTAGGGATTTGTAGTTTGTATTAACTCTTTGATATTATCTATTGCCAATCCTTGGCTTTACATTTGTACACAGAGCCTGCTTTGGTTGGGTTATACTGGTGACAAAGAATACCTTGAAATAGTCAGCTCTTTTTTTAACTCATTCTCTGTGGTGACGAATAAAGCAATTAGGAAGGTAGTCAGGATGGATATATCAAACAGTGCATAAAACAGACATATGAAAGTAAAAAAGAAGTAGAAAATTGTAATAATGTTTGCTGCAATAGTCAATCCAGTTCCACATAATTTTCTGTATGATTTTTAGTGGTCTGTATAAAGATAAATTATTAATATTTTAAAATCTGTAGCTAGAAAATTCAGTACTCATTATAACTATGCTTAATTTATACAAAATTTCATTATAGGAGAAGCCAAATAAAATATTGGAATATTTTCTATTTTATCAAGCTAGTATACTGAAAACCCTGGTTATGTAGACAAAAGGGAGTCATAGGCTTAATATTTTAAAGGGGGTTTTTTGGGTTGGTTGGGTGCCATTCCCCACCTGTCCCCATCCCATCCCACCACCACCACCCCCCCCAAATTCCAATTAAGTGACTAAATTTTCTTCCCTCTGGAAGAACAGCTAGAAAACAATAATAATAATTTTATTCTCAGTAGGAAAAAAGTAGAGATTAGCCACATCAAGTATTCCAGCATACATATAAATAAAATGGTTTAAATTTTAAAGATGGTTATTTCAAATATTCTAGTTGTTCAAACTTGATGCAGCTCCACTGCCTCCTTTGGAGCTGTTTCATTTGATCCAGGCAGAACATTTGGATCACGTCATATCTAAAAACACTAAAAGGAACTCTTAATAGTATTTCACTTGAAGTAAAATTGTGTGCACGGTTGATTTATTGTTTTTCATTATTATTCCTGTCAGTTATGCAACTGTATCCATACTTTAAGCAACTTGTCTCGTTCTTTCCTCCATTACAGATCGAAGTAGTCAATACTTTCAAGAGTGGCACTTCCTTTCAGGGGGCTCTAAGGAGACAGTCCTCCGTCACAAGCCAGACCCAGGATGTAACCAATATTTCTAGCCCTAGTCACGTATCGTTATCCAATGCTCTTTCCTCTCCTACCAGCACATCTGCTGCTGCGGCTGGGCGTGAGTGTGTATTCTTAATGCATCAGACCTACAGAGATGCCAACTTACGTAGCAGTCATTTGAGACTAAGCTACTTTGCCCTTTCCCGTTCTGTCCTGTTCTGTTTATTAGTTTACACACAGTCAGAAACACGTCACATGATTACTTTGTGTACAGTGGATGCTCTCCATGATTCACCAAAATTTTGTTAGCTTCCTGGTAGGACAGGGGTTTTTATCCAGTGTAGGGAGATTCTGAGCTTTAGTGTCATGTTTTGTCAATCTCATTGGGCATGTTTTCTACTGCTTATAAAATACATACTCAAAATCATTCTACAGCTATCTTAAATTAAGCAATGCAGCTTGTAAGATAAAGGAAGTCTGGAAGACTCTGTATAATACAGGAAACTCACATCCAAGAAAGATATACTCTGCACAGGACAGGAATGAGCAAGGAAATAGAGAATCCAGTTTATGATGCCAGGCTAAGGCATAAAGGTTTACATAAATGATGAAAGAATAGAATTGCTATCCATAAATTCAGTGGGAGGTAAGCCTTAAGGAAGGAGGGAGCTAGACAAGCTAAAGGATAGCGTTGAAACAACATAATAAATGTGGCTACAAATTTCCTTGTTAAAAGCAGCGGTTTCTAAACACTGAAATCCTTAGACAGCTTCCTTGTAGATGCAAACAAAACATCTGCTGAAGAGAGAGTAAAGTGAATAAAAATTTTCAAGCACCTAATAAGGAAGGGCTGCTTCACTAAAATTGAAATTCTGGTTGCTCAGGAAGACACAGCTCTAACTTTGTTGATTTTTTAAAAAGTTATTTTGCTTATTCAGGACTATAAGTAGCTATTTCGGTTATAGCATAGCCAGCTTGGTACGTTACAAACTGATGTATTATATCCCTTATGTGAATTTTACTGAAATTTAGGACTTTTTTGTCTGGCCAACAGAGAGAGGGAAGGCAGACAAGAGAAGGAAATAAAATTCCAGAACTGGAGGAAAAAAGGAATCTTGACCTTTCCATTTAGCTTGAGTGCAAAACCCCCTCAGTATTTGAACATGAAGCGTGAAGTAGTTTTAGGTATACGTCAGAAGTTTTTTGGAATTAAAAGTCAAAGGAGACTTTTGCCAAGAACCTGAAGAGCCATTAAGGTTCCAACTTTGGTGTTTGCTTCCTGGAGAAAATTTGTATCTCTTTCTGTCTTATCTTGGTGGAAGTTTGTCCTGATAACTTTTACTCCAGCACTGGCACAGTTGAGAAGCAGACCTGAGCTGCATGTCATTGTGCCACAGGAACTGTAACCTGCTTCTGAGAACTCAGAGCCCCTGTTCTCTCATTTCCACGTGGAGCAGGTCACAAAATACCACACACAAACCAACCTTTCATCCAGGGAGTGATTTCCCATAATAAGATTTCTACATTTGAGCAGAAAACAGAATGAAACACACTGCTGTGGTAAATGTTTCAATAACATCCTGTAGCCAGCAGTCCGAAAGGGTAAATCTAATAAAATTAAAATAGACAATTTATCTTCCCTCTCCTCTCCCCACTGCAGCAAAGCAACTAAGAACTGAACAGTCCTGTGGCTTGATAAAGGCCTTACGAGGTTACAGGCTTAAGTTAATTAATAGGAGAAAGTATAATCTGCTCCAGTCTTTGGTGTCTCTCTATTTGGAAAAAAACCCCAGGCCTATGGAGGTCATCAATTATAGGCACATTTATTCAGTAAAATAAAAATTGTATGATTGATATATTAGGCAAGTCAGAGATGTGTGTCTTCACTACAAAGGACAATCAGAGATTGATCCTCTTAAAATAGTTATTCTGGGCTGTCAGTATTTTATTACCACAGCAATGCTTGTTCAATATCAAACCAGTTTGTGCTTCAAATTATAACCCTGAGGGAAAGTTCTGATTTATTAATACAGTGACATGATAAACTTAATGAATGACAGTAAAAAAGTAAAGAAAAAGCACAGCTGTTATTTTAAAATCAGGTACTTATAGTTGGTTGTTCATCTTCCAGAACTTGGAAAGCTTTTCCTAACCAAAATGATGTGATAGAAATGGCATGTGTGAATTGGCATTTTCTGGGAACATTTCAGTTCCCAGTTGCACACCGAGGTCTATTTTCAGCTCCTTGCTTAAAACATGCACAGTGGGACAGGACTGACTTCTTTCCTCTTAGATCCTCAGAATGAATTAAACCCTAAATTATTACCTGCATCCCATAGGGTGGGAGGGTATAATGGGATAAATCTACCTCCGATTTTGAAGCCTTTCCTTCTCTTCAGGGTTCTTAAAAATATTGCATATGGAGATACATTACAGGGAGGATCAAGGGAAAGCCTGAAGAGTTCAGCAAAGACAGAAGGGTGTAATGCTTGAAAGGGCCCGACACGAGATACTGCCAGGAACATGGGTTTTCAGGGGAATGGTGCTCAGCATGTTGCACCAACCAGGATGTTTCAAGTGTCATTCTGGGTGCTGAAAATGCAGAGGTTCTGATACCAATATTTAATAAACAATATAAGCATCACGTGGTGCTCTATCAGTAAGAATATGTAACTCCATTTTAACAGAGTTTTTTACTTAGTTGTGTAGCTTGTAATACATAGTTCCTTATGGCACCTCACTGATCTGAGATTTCTTCTGCAGATTTATAACATTTTCGATTTTTTTTTATTTTTCAGATTAATTTTTATTTTTTAAAATAATACTTTTTCTAGTATTTTTTGGCAGATGAGTGTTTGATTCAAAGGGCAGTGCATACTTCAAAAGAAATGTGCCCGTCAAATGCAGCCACATCTATAGTAGTTTGTGAAACAAATTAGCAAGTTATTACCTGAAATTTTCAGCTATTCATAAATATGGCATATTCAGATCTTTCACAGGGCTGTGGAATAGTTTAATTAAAAGCAATTTATTCAAAGGAAAATGATGCTGATATTTTTTAGCTTTCGTAGTGGTTTTGCCAATAACAAATTAGATATTTCTGGTTCTCAGCATTAGTTGATATCAGTGAGGTCCACATTATGCATCTCTTTCCTCTTTTGAAAAGTGCTGCAGCTTTAAATACATATAATGAAAAATTCTCTAAATAGAAATCTGGTATTTTATATACTCTAATAAATATAGAAAAATTATTTAAATGCAAATTAAGTATACACACACCTTTAATACGCACTCATCTAAGCTACAGAAATATTAAAACATGGGGAAAATAATTCTCAGTATGCAAGATGGTCTTGGCTGAGGTTTTGTCATGAGTGTGAACACATGGATGCACATATACGCACACAATCTTCTATCACTGGAAAGCTGTTAAACTACAGAGTTAAAAGTGGGTTTGGATACCATGCTACCCATTCCCAGCTTCAGTGGATATATATTTTACATGCATTTCTTTCTACATTTTATATTAGGCAACCAAAATTCGATCCAGTGGGGCCATAGTGCATCTTTTTTACTTTAGAAACTCAGAATTAGTAACACAAAATGTTTGTGCTTAAAATCAAGAATATAGTTAAAGCTTTTGCTACTACATTTGTTTAATTAGGTACAGGATGAGATCTAACTGTACACAAAGTAAACGAGTTATTCTGTATCCCAATCTGTTTATATCTAGTTTTCAGATATCATTTATATTACCTGTAGGTAACCTCTTCAGAAGAACCTCATTTCACATTTCCTAAGGCAGATGCACATTAAATACTCCTTTGTACTTGCTCTTCCTCCTTCCTCCCTTTCTCATATATAGTTAGTATCTTTCTTAAGTGAAAGCAGCCAACAAATGCAGGTCCCTTATCAGAAAAAAAGTCCATTCTTTATAAAAGGTTATGATTTTTAAAAATACTATTAGGTGTAGGAAACATTAGGTAACAACAAACAAACAAAGCCAAACCCCACCAAAGGCAACCTCCCAGATCACTAATCTGTTCCTTTTTCTTTGTTCTGTTGAAGTCTGTAATTTTTGTCTGAGAATTTTGGAAGTGAATATTTCATAGTATCACTTACAGCTTGTTATTATATTAACTCCAGCAACAGTGGCCTCAAGCCACTTGCAAGGATGACACAGGAAAAAATAGACAGTGATGACCCCAATTTTCATTGCAGCCAATTAAAATCGTACCAAATAATCACAAAATACTCTCAGAAGTATTCTTCCATCATACAGATCTCTTAAGGTTTTCTGAGTTTTGTTTGCTTGTTAAAAAATGTTTTCAAGCAAGTGGTGCATAGCACCCATGAGGTTATACATGGAGTAGCAAAGGGCTTAAGCAGCTGCGAGTTGTCAAACTAATCTAAGACTCAGCAAGCTTAAGTCTCGTGCATATTGTAGTCCATTTTCAAAGAGATAATTTTAAGGGGAGAGCTTAGTTTAGCTATTTGTAATCTTTTGGTATGAAAATAAGATTCTTTCATATCAAGAAAAAAAATGTTACTATTCCAACAGCTTTTCCTTTTCTGTATTTCTTACATATATAGTTTTATATAAATGCAATCATCATTCAGCTGGACAGACTTTGCAGAACTTAAGGCATAATCTTAAGTCTGAATCAAATGTTCTCATGAAGAAAAATGGGAATAAATTTCTTAAAAAATAAAAATTTTATATTTTCTATTTTAATAAACGTTAAGGCAAACTTTACTGTCCAGTATTGATCTATATGCAGATCACAGACCAAGTCAAGTAGGCACACCAGCCTTAGTGGAAAAAGTCACTTACTTTCTGTGGCAACATGGTATAAATGTCACATGAGGAAATGGAACAAGTAGAACATGAATTTAAACAAAGTCCACATCTGAAGTGACATTTCTAAAAGTTGCACCATTTGGGAATAGCGTAAAACTATCACCTGACAGAGATACCATACTGAAGCTTAGGAGTTCCCACTGGTTATAATCAAGATTTCACAATCCTGCTGGGATATGCAAGATCAAAACTGATTTCTGTATATCCTCCCTGTGGGAAAACTAACTAGGTGCAAAGTCAGACTATAAAACCTATTCCTCAACTGGAGATAGGGCATGGCAGGAAGGTTCAAACTCCTAATACAGAAATACATTCTTTAAAAGGGTTTTATAATAAATTGAACTTTACCAAATCTGATACAAAAATGCCAGATGCCATAATTTTGCAACAATCCTATCAGAAAGATGATACGCTATGGGAAGTGGAAGCCCTGCACATGGTTCTGACCTCATGCTCCAAAAGTCAGGGGAATAATGGTCACATAAACCTCTTCTGAGATGAGAATAGACCCAAGGATGTCAGAGAACATGTAGGTATTCTATTTTCCTCTTGCTTTGACTTTTAAGTAGCATTTAGTGGATTTCCTGAAGATCTATGTAGAACGAAAGCAGCACAGATGATGTTATGCATCTATTTCACTCGTTAAAACAGAAACCTAGAAATTACATTTTTTTTCTAAAATTTATTGCTTCTTTAATTTCATCTTTGAAACTTCTGCATCTTACAATCTGGAACATACTAGCCACAACATTTACAGGTGACTCCAATACATGCAATATCTCCTCCTGTGGATACCTAATCTGATTTTACTCACCTAAACTGGGGGAATTCAAGACTAAATGAAACAAATATACTCAAGATGTGTCTTCTATTTCAAAGTTTTACATATGGGAATAGTACTTGACCAAACTCATTTATCTTTGTATAGTCATAGTCTTGATGTAGAATAGTATCAGTAACACATAAGAGTTGGCATCTCTTTGCAAAATTGACCTCTTGTTTACAATTTTATAATAATCACTTTACTGATCTTTCAGTATTGAACTTATTTGCTTTTGCAGTGCCCTACTCTCTACTGTCTGAATATTAAATGTGTTTGTTTTCCCAGAGGGCTAGAGAACATTGGACAAAAGGGTTCAGCAGGAGAGAGTGAAATAAAAAGAGGTTGTGAGTCTTTAACCTTGAGCCTGAAATGAATGTGAACCAAACTCAAGATACTTGGCTTATATGAAGCCAGGTAAACATTCGAGTATAAGCCCACACACTACCAACCATAATGCATCTCTTGATGCTTAACAGGCCTTGTGTATTTTGCCTAGATTGTTGTACTTAGGAATGAGATTCTGAAGTTCATCTTTTTCTTCTGATGGGAAAAATTTGTAGTATCTAAAATTCTATTTCTTTTATTTTTCTTGCCTGATGCAGTATAATAAATTTAACTTTGAAGGTGGGATGAAACTGAAGAGTTTTTTCTATTACAGCTACAGAGAAGAAAGAAGTGGAAACTTATAGCAATGTCAAAAATGTCCTGAAGTGTTGTCCCCACAGTCTTTTGTTTAAAAGCAGTTCATTTTTTTCTGTTGTCTCCATTACTGTGAGAAAAGGGAGCTGTATCACACTGTTTGTCTTCCCTTGGCATTGTCAGTATCATTAAGAAATATCATTACATGAACTCTACATAGTTCATAACAAGCCAACATTTTCTAGGTTCTATCCATCATGGGTATGTCCCTGCTTTTACATGCTGTACAGCCATAACCACATTATACGAAGTTCATCCGCTTTATTTTATCCTCAAAAAAGTAACATGAGCTTTGTTTCTGCAGAGCCTCTAAACATTTCACACCAGATACTACCTCAAATCTTGAGCTTAAGCATGTATTAAAAGAACTTGTTGCCTTTGGGCCCTGTAAGTCTGGGTAAATAATATTTTTTTCAGTTTTTATCTTAAATACAGTAGTGTTTTTATATAAATTAAAATGCCACCTTTGTATCCAACAAACCCTCTAGCTTTGTTTCTACTAACATAATGAAAGAAAGAAGTTTTGTTGCTATAAGCAATAATTTGATGCATTGAGGGACAGTTCTGAACAAGATCTTGAACTATATTGCAATGCAGAAATTCTGTCACTGCATGAGGTGTGACACTAAAACATACTATTTTTGTTTCTGGATGCCAATGTAAATATGCAAAATTTAAAGTTGGAGAGAGAGTTGCTCCTTAAGTGAAAAAATAATGGAAAAGATACAACTCCTTAGAGTAGAAAACATACTAGAAAGCTAACTTTCTTCTCAGCTTTAGGGATTTGCCCAAGCTTGGCCCTTAGATTATCCCTGCATTCAGAAGTTTAACTATTTTAAGTTGCAGCAGCTCCAAACTACTTCTAAGCTAGTATTTCCAGTAAAACTCACTATGAACAAGTAGAAGCTAATATCTAAATGTTCCTCTAAAACTCAAACAGTCCATTCTAAAACTTCAGGTCTTTCATGCCCTAACAGTCCATTCTAAGCCTCAGATCTTCACACATAGTGACACGACTGCTGGCTGGTTGTAAATTCTGCAATTAGATCTTCAGATTCTTGCTCACATCTGAGCAAGAGATGTTAGTCTGGGGGTTTCTTTCAACCTATCAAATTCAGTAACAAATTCAGGTGATGGCAGGCAGGTTTTTAACTAGCTTTCAACTGCAACCTAAAGTGTAAGATGCTAGCTAGCTAGATTGATTAAATGCTTGATATTAAATGCAGATTAGATGCCAAGTTGATGTATTAAATGCAATATAGATGCTTTTCTTACTGTGGAACCTGAAACCTCATAACTTGAAATCGGTTCCTCCCTTGCTAACCTGCAGTTAACCTAACAACTCAAATACAGTTTGTGCAACTTGAAGGAAAACTGTAATTGGATCCCACTGGATCTGTTCAAGCATAACATCAAATTGTAAACATTTTATTTAGGTGAAAATTGAATTTAACTTTATTAAAAAAAAAAATCCAACTGGCAAATAGAATGTAAATCTACACAATAAGCAGCTGTATTCAAGAGAATGAAATTCTTTTGGAAGTTGGTAAGATACAGCTGCAATTGAAGGAGATGTTATTTTTGTTTAGATAGCAGGAATAATAGGTAGCTTTGCAGAAAATGTCACCGTATCAGCCCATACTATAAAGCAAGCATGGTAACAAAAAGTTTCCTGATTTAAAGTAGGGCAACATAGTAACATGTTTTTAAGATTGCCTGGACAAAACATAGTTTTCTCATTGTTTAGACTAATTTCTTTGCACTTTATCTATGCCTTTCTGTCTTGTCCTTTAGTGAGGGAATTAGTATGTCACCTCTTCTCCATGAGTTCAAATCCTATCTTTAGTAACACAAATAATTCTCTTATCCCAGTCTGTTCACTATACAGAACTGTCAGGTAGCACAGCACTAGTTGAGATGCAGCTCCCACAAAACCCTGGTTTATAATTCCAGGTGCTCTGTCACAGAGGCACTAGGTACACCATGTGACTGTAGTGTGTAGAATTTATTCTTCTGATCTTATTCTTGTCTTGCACCTCTGCCAACCTCCTAAAACCTTCTAAAACCTGGACAAGCTGTTCTGTACCACTTCAGTCCTCTTACATTGAGCATAAGCAGTCACATGAACCACTGTGCCATCCTGTTATCAAATGTATGGATAAATGAGAAGGGAGTATTTGGGCTGATCAAAGGCCATGTATCTGAAGATGGCATGACTTCTGCTACTAGGCAATATCCAAATTTAGAGATCATAAACAAGACAAGAACAGAGGTCAAAGATCAAAATACAAGTCAGTCTTTTTCTCAAATGTGCTGAAACTCTGTACAACTTGGATAACTCCAACCACAAAATCAGCTAGACCCCAGAGCTATAATGCTGTGATTGCATGCCAATATTAAACTGGGGCCTGCAAATTAAAAGAGGAATTAAAGCTTGACAAATTCAGGTTCAGTTTAGATGTTAGGAAAAAAATTCTTCACTGAAAGAGTTTTCGTTATGTGGAACAGGCCTGCCAGGGAGGTGGTTAAGTCACCATCCCTGGATGTGTTTAAAAGATGGGTAGATGAGGTACTTGGAGATATGGTTTAGTATAGGACAGGAATGGTTGGACTCAATCTTAAAGGTTTTTTCCAACCTTGTGATTCTGTGAAATTAATCGTATGTTAAGCCAATCAATAATGTGCACATATTTACGTGTAAAAAGATACACATACCAACCACCAAACCATTTCAAATGTGTGTGGAGGAGCTTTCACAATGCCTGCTTGCACCTTTTCTGCCTTTGCCTGTGTTTTGGTCTCCCCTCTAAGAATTGCTAAAAATTCGCTCATGGACTACATGGAAGTAGGATAGAACTCAGTCATAAAACATTTGCCAACAGATCACGTTTTGCCATTCTGTTTTTTCCTCTCTGCCCCCCATCCCCCCTTCCAAAAAGTTACGTTTTTTCCAGCAGTAAACCAGCACAAACCTTCACTTCTTTTCAGAACTGGCAGGTGAATGGGATATAGACAGCATCCTCCCTTTGCCCACCCACAGAGGACTTAGTGGCCCCACTCTGCAGTGCTCCTCACTGTCCTTCTCACTTCCCACTGGGAAAGCAATTTGCACTGTCCCTGACAGCCTTGTAGCTTATTTTCACCTGCATTCTTGCTGTCAGGTGGTTAATGACATCAGATTGATCCTGGCATAAAGGGTTAATGATATTAGCTAAACCCTGGCATAAGTCAGCTGACCTAGTTTAAAGACTGCATATATGGCATAAATTGTGTCGCTTTCAGCATTTAACTTTACAGCTTTACAACCAAGACACAGAAAATGAAAGAGCTTGCTGATTAAAAATGTAATTCAATTCAACCCAACAATCAACACATTATTTTACTACATGTTTTATATATAAAAAGAAGTTAAATGGCTAGAACAGTGGGTCTATACTCGAGTGTTTACCTCACATATGCATGAAGGAAAAATAAAAGTTGGTTCAAAAATACTATGTTCACATTATCCAGGCTTCCAAGTGTAGTTGTTGTGTGCAAGTTCTCTCTGTTGTGTGGTAACTGTGATTTTTTTTTAATTTTATTTTATTTTTTCCCCCTGTGGTGGCATGATTATGCTTAGTACTTTGTCTGCTTGGCTTTTTGTGCTCTTGGCTGCATTCATTTAGATTTTGTTTTGAAACATTGATATTATAGTTTTACACTTGGCTCCTATGTGTGCCTCATACCTTCCCATCCAACTACGTCTGTGTTCTGTGCTTTTCTGTTTGTGAAGTGTGATATGTTATGTGTAATGGTTTTTTAACAATACAAAAGAGACTTTTTTAATTAAAAAAGCCTTCCTACTTACTCACTGCAAAACTATCAACATGCATGGTTTTACATTTGCATTACAATTAACATGGCTTGTCTTTTACTAGGGATGTACCACACGAGTGGACGTTGGCTTTCTTTAACCTCCCATCAGTTCTTTGATGGCTTTAAACTTGATTTATTTTAATATTGCAGTTGATACAGATATTCAAAATGCACATAACTGAGCCACTCGTTTATGCGTATAACATCCAGAGACTGTGGACTTCAGCTGCCTGCACTGCCCTAACCATATGCTACATTTTTCACAAAGTGTTCTCTAAGAGTGCTGCCCTTAGGAGGTGCCAGCTCTGACACCTTTTTCCTTTTCTCCCCCCAGATCCGCGTCGTGAAGGCATTCCGTAGCTCTCTCTATGAAGGTTTAGAAAAACCAGAATCTAGAACCTCTATTCACAACTTTATGACTCATCCCGAATTTAGGATAGAAGATTCCCAGCCCCACATCCCACTCATTGATGACACAGACCTAGAAGAAGACTCTGCCCTCAAGAAAAACTCGAGTCCACCGTCTTCGCTGAACAAGAACAACAGTGCTATCGACAGTGGAATAAATCTTACAACTGATACAAGTAAATCAGCTACCTCTTCTAGTCCAGGAAGCCCAATACATAGCCTGGAGACATCACTTTAGCTGAAAAGGTCACTGAAAAAAAAATAATTAAAGTAAAATAAAATAAAAAAAACCCACAGCAAACGAAATATATAAATATATATATTAAAAACATTGCTGGCTGAAAAGCTGTTTGAACTCTTATTCACTCTGAGACAAGTGAATGAATTGTTGATCACAATGGTTTTGGGGAAAGAATGAATGGCTGATTTACATACCCCCCTTGTTCCCTTTCAGAAAAACAAAAACAAAACAAAAAAAAAAATCCTCCTGCATGAATGTACTGTACACTTCTGGCCCTTCTTTCTCTCTTTTTGTTTCTTTTTATTTCCTTTTTTTTTTTTTTTTCCTCCTTAAGCAGGAACTGCAGAGGACTTCTTTCTGAGGCTATTTATCCAATTCACTGGTCTGTGAGTTTTTTGAAATGCTTGTGTGGCATGGACTCAATTGTATAGATTAATTTAAATAACTTTTTTGAAGTTGCAAAGCTTAACTTGCACAGTAGATTTGCACCAGTTGGACAGAGGAACTTAAACATTTATGAGACTATATATAGAGATATATACATATAAGTATATACATAATTAATTATATATATGTATATATCTATCTATATATATATAGTTATATATATATAAAGTTTCTTTGTTGGCATGTTGCCTTGTTTCTGCTCAAATTGCTCTGACTATTTTAACTTATTTATGTCCTAAAAAAGAATGTAATTTGTTTACAAACGTGTAGATAATATCCTTAACTATTTGTAGGGTTAAGAAAGCACTTCCTGCCGAAGTAGTATAAAAATGGCTCAGCTCAGCTCATTGAAAACGTCTGTACTATCGCACCCTGGATATTTTATTACAACTGTGTTCTGATTTCTGCCTGATTATTTTCCTTTTGTGAAATAATGTAGATACTGCTAGTAAATAACAAAAGAAGCCAAAATATAACACATTGGATGTAGCATTGTGATCCTATATACAGGGAGGTAAAACAGGCTTCCTTTGTTTCAAATAAAAATCAAAATTATCAGGTTCTCTCTTTTTTTTTTTTTTTTTAATTCCCCTCTGATAATCTGCTTGAATTTGTTTTGGTGCAACATACAAGAACGGAGGCTATTTCATTCTTTAAACATATGGCAATGGCTTCCAAAATTATTTTTAGAGAGATATTATATGAAACTGAGTTGAGTTTATAATTTAAAATAAGTTATATTTGGTTTGTCTATATGGAGATAAAACTAATGTTAAAATATTGTGATATATTGTGTTAAGCCTTTTCAGTTAGTAATTTAGGCATTTCTTTCCTTATTACTTGCAAAGTATGGGCTGTTGGCATTTTGGATGAAAATCACTGTAGGTTGTTGCTTTGATTTATTTTTTTTTTTAAAGAAAATGATAATTTATGCACTATTAGGTCTGAATGAAACTATTAATTGTATATTGAGATGTGCTTTGTGTGATTTTTTTTTTTTTTTTTTTACCCTGAACCAGGCTTGTCTTCCTGTAGTCACAAGGTATACTGTAACACAGTAATACATTATTTTTCCTTGAGCTTTCTATGAAGAAAGCTATTGTGAAAACCTGCAGTATGGAGGGTGGAAAATATTTTTCAAGATGGTAACAGCCCTGATAAAATTTATGAGCTTATATAATTGCTATGTCAACCACTTGAATGCTAAGCACTTTGTGGATCACAGATTTTTCATAAATAATTTTTGTATTTAATATAAAGTTTGCTTGGAGACTTTTCAGCATATTATCTTTTCCATAACTGTACAGTGCAAAAGACATTTTGAATTACACAATTGATTATGCCAGATGTGTTGAAAAACACTCTCAAACTAGCTTGATAAATTGATTTGTTGAGGTATTACTGATTGTCTTAAAGTTGGCTCATAAAGTGGTGCATCTCTGCAGTCACAACAACTAAACCAAGCCAGAACTCTCCAAAACAAGATTAGACTCATGGCCAAACTGCAGACTGAACTGACTAAAATGTTTTCAGGGTGCATCAAGACTATTCAGCCAGGTAAAGCTCTAATCAGCTTCAATTGCCAGCTTCCGGACTTTTGTGTAGAAGCTTGAATGTTCTTTGGCTCAAACTCCTAGTTCGCTATCTGATCCAAACTTTTCACTGAACAACAGAACAGGTCTTTGAAGGCATACTCAACTTTCTCTTCAACAGATAGTGTGACCTGTTTCTTAACAGTAAAAAGCTAGCATGAAAACATAATTATTTTAGCTAACTCTTAGCAACAAAGTGATTGAAACTCAGTCAGGATTGTTCTTCGCTTTGTAAATATGGTGATTAACCTTTGTATAACATGTATTGGGTTTCTATGGCCTATTTGGGATATCGTATTCAGAAGAAAAAAGTGTTATCTATTTACAGGGAAGCCTCTAGCTTTGGACTTGAACATCTACAGAAGCTATTAATACTGGAACAATTCATTTTCAGCATCTTAACACTGACTGTTTGCCTTTTTATTTTCAAACACTCTTGGTTTCATTTTTTTAAAATTTTCCTGTAGGAGTACCCCTCCCTAAGGTACCATTTGCAAACTTGAAAACTGTTAAGACAATGAACACTGCATTCTGTGTATATATAGTAAACCATATATAAACTGAGATGCATAGAAAACTTGGGCTTTTGTGAGCAGAGACTGTGCTTTATGTATATGATAAAATGATAGACTTTTTTTTTTTTTTTAAAAGCAGAATAGCTATGACCTTTCAACTACAAGTTGTGCATCACAATTCCTTTCTTTATTGCTTGACCTCTCTGTGATGGGAACAATGGATCAAAAACCAAAATGATCAGTTTGTTAAAATTCCCTGCAATATATAAATGCTCGCTCTCTACGTACTGTACTTAGCAGCATGAGATTTGTGGACAACAATACAGTGGTACATTGGCAATCCATCCCACTAGGGGTTATTAATATATGTTCATTCATCTGTTTTTATGAATTTTTTTATCTAGACAATAATTGTAAATAAAGAACTTACTCTGTCTGTTCATTTAATACTATGCAAAAGGTTATGCTTTCTATTGTTATTCTTATTCCTACAGTGTGATGCTGGAATGTTTGTGGTTTCAAAAAAAAAAAAAAAAAAAGAAAAAAGTAAGTAAAATATGTGATGTAAATTATTTTATAGTTTGAAACAAAATGATAAAGTTTTACTCTTGCTGCTTTCTGTCTAATAGAATTCTCTTGGCAGGAGCACAAGTGGAAAATTTAAAGAAATAAATTCACAAAGCAGCATGAACAATAATGGTCTGAACGTAACAGCTTTCTTTATTTTCTCTTGAGGTCATTAGATCTAGCTCTGGATTCCCACTGGGATATTGTAATGTAAAGTTCTATGTAGATTTTGCGGATTGGCAGTGAGAAGCTTGCTCACCAGTCCATGGTCACCCTTTCATTACACCCTGTATGACTAAGGGTCAGTGTACTGCCTAAAGTGAGCACATGGTCCATGCTGTGGTGGTGGTGCACGGTGCTGGGAATGGCTGATGCAAATGCTGCAGTGAAGTCACCTGAAATTACTAAGGGCAGAATAAGTGAAATGGATGAAGTCCCTATGAATTTCCATGTGAAACAGTTCAATTTTGTTTCTAAGACAGACATCAAAGTAACGTTTTCCTATCGCTTTGGTTCATATAACGTGTCCCTCAATGTATGCAGAAATGTATTTTAACCTCTGCCCCTGTGTCACAAGCTGAAACATCACCTTTGAAAATCTAGAACTGGCAAGTTCCGTCCAGGACTCGCGTCCTGCCGCTTAACATCAGTGCACATGCAGTGCCAGGAATGACTGAGGGAATTCCCACCCTGGTGCTGTGAGACCCTCAGCCCAGAATTTCCTTTCTTCTCTCCCTTTTTTTTTTCTTTCCTAGTTGCTTCATGAACAGCAATAGAGCCTGTGAGCATACAGCTTTATTGCAGTGCCAACGGCAAGGTTTACAGGTCAGCCAAACATACTGGGTTGAAATTCTCACAAGTTATGAGGTGTAACTGTCCTGTAATCTCATTTTTGAAGGTAAAAGGCTTCAGATGACAGATGTACCTGTCTTCTCACCTAGTTTTCAAGCTTTTACTCAAAAAATCTGTATGACAAGAAATACCTGTTAGCAACCGAAACCACAATGAAATTGTGACACACTGGGAGAAAAGTTACCAATAAATAAAACATATTGAATACAGTAATTTCAACAAAACCCCACAACAGACAGTTGTTAGCAGATTTCTGGGATTGAGCTTTACAGCTACATTGGAATTAAACTGTTTTCTGCTTTGAATTTGTGAACTCAGACAAGGTAACGATCTAAAAATACTTTTAATTATCTGTCACTCATTTACCTTCTTCCTACACACATAACTTTGCAACCTTAATCCAAGTGGGTTTTGATGAGACTCTTTATCGTTGCAAACTCATAGGCATGTGTTGAGGTTTTGGTAAGAAGGAGGGCTGGGATTGTTCAATGCCTTTTAAGCACTGTGGCTATTTGAAGCTTCTGTGAAGCTTCAGAGGTCTGTTTTGAGAGTTGCACCATTTCAGGAGTGTTTGTGAAATACCTTGTTTAGCGCTGCATGGATGACACTTGTACCTATGAATGTAGAAGAATAACAGGGATGAAATTCCCCACTGTGCAAGCTTCCTATTCTTTGCATTAAATTGGAGATTCAGAAAGGCACATAGTATTTGCAGTTACTGGTCCATCACAGCAAAAACAGATTTATAGCCTGATTCCAATTAAGTATGCCAGGTTTTATTTTTGCTATTTTTCTTTCACCCAAGGGAATATTAGAGAATACTAATATTGACTTATTATTGACCTGATGTAGTCACTGAGTTCTAATACAAGAGATACTCAAATAGTATTCTCTATCAACCAGCCTTTTCCCACTAAAGTCCAAATTCATGAGTAGGCTGAGGTTCCTGAAGTGAGGTTAGATCTCCAGCTGGAAACCACTGTTTTACAAAACTCTTGCTCAGCTCTTACCCCAGGCCAAAGGTCTGTCTGACCAGAAGCAGATGGTCTCCAGCATCCCCTTCCAGCTTGGTTTTTTCCTATTACACTTAGATATGAAAATAAATGACACTACTTGTGGTATAGGCTTACTTCAACGTAGTAGCACACTACTCAGGCTGTGAGGGGAACAGGGTTCAACATTTCAAATTTCCTGTTGGTACTGCAATACTTCTATAGTTGTTTTGGAGGAACCACAAAAAAGGTAAGCAGTAGATATTTCCTATTTATGTTTGTGTTTCTGCAGCAGTGTGAGACACTGACATCATAAAACATCATAATGAAAAGTACATAATAAAATTTATTTGTGGCCCAGATCAGGACTATGGTCCACATGTAAACTGCCCTGGATTATAGACTACAAATCCATGTTTTATCAGTACATTAAATCCTTCAGGTAATGCTTGGTTTTGGTCAACATATTGAGGTAAGAGGTCCTGAATAATATGAAGTGTCTGATTTTGTTTTTCTTTTTACAAACAGGTATAAACAGCCTTATTATGATCTAACCTCATGGAAACTGAAGAGAAATCTGATTAAACAACTTATTTATTAAACAGTGCAGGCTGTTAAAAAACACAAATCAAAGGAAATATTTACAACAGCATTTTCTCCCATATGTTCAAATAAGCTTTGATTATCTGTGTAACTGGGAGAGCATGTTTGCCTGGTACCAACTGAAGTGTTAAATTCCAAGTGAATGTACTTCTCCACTTAATCTGTCTGTGATGGAAAATGAGAAAAACAGGTTACCTAGCTTTCTTGAAAGAACATTATAGAACATTTATGGCATCTGTTTAATATGACTCTGTATGTATTTATAAAGCCTCTTACTGCTTTCATCAGTGGGTTATTGGAAATTATGTCAGACTTAAGCTTCACAAGAGGCATTTTAATGATTTTCTAAAAAGATTAAAGAAAATAAGATAAAAATTATTTTATGAGAAATCACATGAATAAGCAATATTTTCTCACCCAAGCATGTCAACTAGGGAAGCATTCTTACTTCACATAGATATAATTAATTATAATTAACTTGCCCGATGTTGAGAATTATTTTATAAAGGACAAAGATGATGGGATTTACAGAACATGGCTACTTGTCATGCTGTACATATATAGTGCTCTGCATCTGGGAAGTAACAGAATCAAGTAGAATCTGCCACAACTGAACATATCAAATGCCTAATACTAGTACATACCGACCTGTAATAAATGTGCTATTTCACCACAAAGCATCGTACAGTCTCTTATATGCCACCACCAGTGTGTATCTTATTACATGGCCTGCCACACACTGCTTAACTACTCTCGTGGTTAGTGCTGCTGGACAGTTTCCATGGCTTTCTCACCAGTTCCTTGCCTGCTTTTACCATATGATTTGGTGGGGGCTGGTGCAGTGGCAGAGAAGCAACAACTCATTAGGGAACCAAGCCACAATTATTTCAGATTAAAATGACTGTTCTACCAAGCCTACAATAAAGGGAATTGAACAGATGTCTCTAGAGCTCCCCCATCCCGCAAAACCAGAGCATTCAGTGTCTTTGACCGTCTTACCACTAAGGTACCAAGCCTATCCTAGAGCATTATGTTTTCAGAAGGCAAAATGCAGTCACTGGCATAGGCAGCATACTGTATGTTCTCAGTATTTTTCTATGACATTTTGTTCCCTATCACCTATAAGCCTTAGGTGATAAAAATGGTTTAACCTATTTCCTTGTATTAATGTCAGCAGTGTTCTATATCCCATGACTCCTGGATATAAAATGTATTTTCACTGTATGAGAAAACCCACGTTGGCTGAGTATGCCACAGGGATGATTAAATTGCCTTTCTTTTAATTTTCATGGTTAAGGGTAGAAGCACTACCTAATAATGAAAAAGCATTTTGTCTCCTCAGTGTTCCTGCCCAGCTGACACTGCCAGTACATTTTGTTCTTCAAAATTTGCAGGCTGATCTATGGTATGCCACTAGCAGAGCATCCTTATGCTAACAGTTAGCTGGTACAACATAGTGGAAACCTGCCATCCCTCCAAACACCAGACACTAAAAATAAGAGCGGATACAACTTTGAATTACCTCACACTACAGGAATACTTTGCTGCCTACTTAGAATCAATAAAATGTCACTTAAGATTTACATTTGTAATCAATGGAGAACCCCAGTAACCTTGCCATACTTGCACATTAATTTGTAATCTAGAATCCTGAAATGGGACAGAACTGTAGTTACAATTTGAGGTTCCTTGTTCAGTGGTTCACATACTGTACATGCGACACTGTACGAACTATGTCTTTATAAAAAAATTCCAAAGACACTTTCTCCAGGTTCCCCAGCAATCAGAGATTTGGTGGGAAACTCAGATAGTTAGACCTCATACTGGATGATCTGTCCTTATAGGTTAGTCCCACAATATATCATTTAAAGTGTTACCAAAGTAGAAAAACAATTGACCTATGAAAATAAGTTTTGAAAATGTCACATGAAGAAAATTTCAGGAAATTTTTGTTAAGATAGTTGTAGTAAATAGTGACAGAATTCCTAAAATTTGCCTATGCAAATTTTCTTAAGAACCCACCTCTGTATGCTTTATTTCAAAATTATTTAAAAGGTTGGTCTCTTTTTTTTTTTTGTTTCAAAGAAATCTTTTAAAATAACATCTTCATCGAGTTTATAATTTCAAAGACTAATTGCAAGCAGTCATACAAAACTAAGAATGACACTATTGTACTTTTACTGCCTTGTAACACACACTGTTTTACTGTAATTATTAAGCTTGCAAAATTGCAAAGCAAAGTTTTCCTCTGACTTAAAAAATGGTCTTCTCACAAAGTCCTGTGGTGTTTCAAAGCCAAAACATATAATGAGCACCAAAAGCTGACGGTCAGCTTGAATAGATACAGTGGTTGCAGGTGTGTGAGCTGTTCCAGGTGAAGCATTGCTGTAATAGCAAGCAAGCACATTGGCAGAGGAGAATACTTCATGGAGAAGCAGGGGAGATGTGCTGCTGTGTGATGGTGTTATGGGACAAACTGCAGCTTGAAGAGCTAGGCAGTGGTTTGGTGACAAGGTAAAGTTAACGCGTGGGGAATATGGTAAAGGGGAGTGTACAGCATTTTTTTTCTTGGAAATGCTAAGTGGGTAATTCAATTATGTCCTGCTATTTTGACCTGCAGTGTATTACTAAGTGAGCTTGGAAGATGTTAATGTAGCGTTTCTGGTGATGTTAGTACGTGCTGGCTGTAGCATCAGTAGATACTCCCGCCGCCCCCTGCTTTGATCTGGAAAACCGAACATACAGGTCTATCATGTCCTAGTCTATTTTTGTCTCTTACTCTGCTGCTGGTTATTAGACCTTCAGAAACTTCTTGGTAAGATTTTATGGGTCAGGATAGTGCAGCTGAGGAAATATTTTTATGCTGACATTGCAAAAACCATGATTACTTTTGATGGCAACAAGTGGCATTTGCAACCTATTATTCTGGATCCACAAACATTATTTTGATTGTTTAGAACATAATTGTGTTTGTTGGCACTGATTCTCATCTGTTCTAATCTGTTAGGTTTTGAAATTGCACTTGGAGACCAACAGTGGAAGTACTTTCTATAAATAATGAAAGATTACAAGTGTACTGCATTTTAATACACTTCTCTAGCTGTAGCTATATCACAGTGCCTGTACCTCTTTATTTCACATTTCCACTGACAGACCACAGCTATCTTTCAATTATTTTGGTAGCCATCTCATCCCTGCTGTGAGTTCACCCCAGCATAAGGTTTCTCATTACTGCTATCAGTGCTTTCTGTTTGTTGCCACATAGACAAGAAGGCAAACTAAGGGTGGGGGAGAACTGTGGGCTTTTACTCAGTTGTGTAGTTTGCTTTGTAGGTTATCTTTGGTGATGTGGAAGAACAGAGTATCTCGTTGTGAGAAACCATGTTCTGTGATTTTAACAATATGAATTCTGCAATACGTTGCAAAATTAAGACAGGCATTACCTGCACTGGAAATCGACTAGACTTCAAACATCTTTCTGATACATCTTAAAATGAATTTACAAACTAAACTCCATCACACCCTTTTACTGCTCATTCTTGTGCTCGATCTGTCTCAGTAAGTGATGATGCAAGCAGTAGCCTGTTTAGTATCAGTGTTAAATGTAAAATTCGTTCACGAAGAGAACAGCTTCCAATGAATTGTTCCAGTTTCAAGGGAGATTTTGCTTGGTTTGGCTTTGGGTTGTTTGGGGTGTTTTTTTCCCCAGAACCTCCTCTTACACGGGGGAATCTGCATTTCCCTTGGCAGATTGCAATAGAAATTATTACTGTGAAGTCATCTTCTTTTTCTTGGAGTAAATTCTGTGTTAGGTTTTTCAACCTATTCTTCAGATTATAACACTGAAATTAAGCAAACATGCAACTCATTTTTATGTGCTTCTTGTGGGATTACAGGCTGACATAACACTATAGCAATGCAGGGACTGTTGCCACAAGATGAATACATTCTAGTTTCAGACGTAATGAAATGCTAGGAACAGGTTTTTCAATAAAAAAGCAGCTAATTTCCAGGCAGAGTACACAGATGTGCTTTTTGAGATGGAGAACTGAAAAAAAAAAACCCATAGCAGTGTTCCATTTCCAAAAACTGTGGTGATCTGTTTTGTCACTACAATCTCTGACAAACCCTCAGAGGTTTGTGATTGAAAAAGCTGATACTGTACATGTACAGCGGCGCACAAAGGCTCCTAAACCTGCCCGATTTGTACCATATCCATTAACCTTCATAACACCATCTATATTGCCACAGAGGGAAGGCAGAAGGGACACTGGACAGAATACAAATGAGAACAAGATCCGTTAGAAACTTGTTCTCTCAAGATTTGGATTGCATTGGTTTCTAATGTTATAGAAAGGCTGTGCTTTGTGTTTGAGAGTCACAGGAGAAAAAACATTATGCTGCATTGGAGGAACAATGCCTCAGTGATTTAATTTTAAAAATCATAAACTGCTTTTGATTTAAGTACTGTACATTGTAACAGCCTGTATGCTCCAGGATCTAGGGACTATGGTAATACTTGTGATAATGACTGTAATGATTCCCTGTACTCAGTTTTCATGATGCAGATGCAATCCTGATTGTGGCAGCAATGCAGGGAGAGGGCATTCTCCACAATGTTAATGGTCCATGCCATAAGAAATACTCTCTTTCAGATTGAGTTGAAAATACAGCTGATACAACAGAGATTTGAAGAACGTGTTGAGAATACCAATGGAGGGCAAGGGTGTAAAATCATCAGGGCTTAAATTCTTCTCAGGTTCTGCAGCCCACATTGCACAACACTGCTGCATACTGTCACCAGAGCACAAGTATTTTTAGCTGCTCCTCTGCAGGTTTAATGAATGCCCTCTGCGTAACAGTGACTTCCACCACATCAGCGCTTTTGTGTGGAGAATGACCAAACTACAAATTATCTAAACTTCATCTTCCAAATGAGATTTTATTTCTGTGGAATACAGATTGTGTTCACTCACCCATTGCAGATGCCATCAGCATAGATTAAAATACAGCTATAAAAGACATACAGCATTAGAACTGAATCTCATTAACATCACTTTCTGCAGTCCACCACCACCACCAAAATAGCAGATTATCACTTGAAACTCTCTTCAGGCTTCAATAATTCCCACAAAACTGCTGTGCTTTGGAGCAGTCTCTTAGGTGTTACATTATTCTGATCAAAAGGAAGAACTGTTTCTAAGAATTGCTTTTGCTTTCTGGTAACTTTTTTTTCTTTTTTCCCTTTTACCTGTGTTTTGTTATTCAGGTTTTGGGTTTATTTTCTTAAACTGCTAGGGGTGATATTTTGGTTTAGGCAGCTGGATTATCAAAATAAAACAATCAAAAAGTAGACCATTAAACTGTACACCTTTTCAGGAGGTTTTTTTGGGATTGGTTGGTTTGTCTTAAAAAATCCCAAACAAACCATAGAATTGTAGAATCTCCTGTGCTGGAAGGGACCCATAAGCACCATCAAGTCCAACTCCTGGCTCCACACAGGCCCAGCCAAGTCAGAGCATGGCACTGAGTGCATCATCCAGATGCTTCTTGAATTCAGTCAAGCTCAGTGCTGTGACCACTTCCCTGGGGAGCCTGTCCCAGTGTCCAATCACCCTCGCAGTAAAGAGCTGCTTCCTAATGTCCAACCTGAATCTCCTCTGTCTCAGCTTCATACTGTTCCCTTGGGTTCTATCGCTGGTCACCAAAGAGAAGAGATCAGCATCAGTGCCTGCCCCTTCGCTCCCCTTCTGCACAAAGCAGGAGACCGTGATGAGGTCTCCCTTCAGCCTCCTCCAGGCTGAACAAACCAAGGGACTGTAGAAACCATGCTCAGTAACAATGTAGACAATGATTTAAGTTTCTTTGAATTCTTTTTTTTTTAATTCTTATTTTCTGTTTGGCTGCAGAAAATGTTGTTAACAGTCTAATACTGTGTAATTTATCTTAAAATACTTAGGAATAATACTTAAAACTTTTCCACACAAAAATTAAGTCAGAATGTTCAGAAGATGAACAAAGAAGGAAATTCATTAAACCATTCTTATTTTTACATTGAGCTGAAAGGCTGTCAAGTCCTTTTCATATCCAGCAGTTCCTGTATGTGATTCACAATCTTTTGCAGGAGCACTCTATCTGCTGGTTCCACAGATAAGCATAATGCACACCACAAACACTTCTCCAGAGGAGGGGCTTCTGTTACTCCTCCAGTGACCGCATAGGACAAATGACAGCAACATTCAGAGGCACGACAAGGAGGATGGACTAAGAAGTTAGTGAAGCTTCCAGTTGTCGAGGCAAAGGATCTTTGTCAAGGGGAAGAATTCTTTATTGGCTTGCAGCGTGTACAGGACTTCAGCCTGTAAATTGGCTCCTTACAACCAGAACTTTGTGCCTCAGGTACAAGAAGCAATGTTTCTACATACAGTTATCAAGGTAACTACAAGCTCAGAGCAGGAACTCTTATGATCTGTTTCAAATTAGGAGAATAGCATACCCTCCAGTAGGTCTAAAATAATTTAAACAGACCAGCTCTCTTCTGATCATCTTTTCATTGTATTTTCTTATCATATTTTTAAATACAGACCTTCAAATCCACCTGCTAGTTAAGCAGTTTGTGAAAGTTTCCTTTAGCAGCTACACTCCTAATTTCACACCTTTAAAAAAAGCAATTGGGTTGCTCTGTGGAATAATTTGTTCAATCCCTTTTGACAAGGAAATGAACTAGTGCCATTTGATTCTAGGACTTGAAATATCATCAGTCTAGGGGTGAGTACATGGATTGGCTGTATATGGTTGAGATGAAAACTTCTAGGAGAGGCTGTCAGCCAGAAAGATAGCTGATCAGTCTACTTGGCCTGTAACTTATAAATCATAGGCACAGAGCTTCAAAATCAGTAATGTTCCAAGAGTTTGTCCTTACAATATCAAAAATGTTTATGGGGAAGACAGAAACTGAATACTATAAGCTCTGTATATTTCAACCACAGAAATGGAGTAAATCATAATTCTACCTGGCTGACTAGTAAGCAGGATGACTTTAATTTCTAGAACAATAATGGGGAACATAATGGGAACTGAACAGAGACTCCTTCCTGTTGCAAGATAGCACTGCTCTTTTATTGAGCTAGTAAAA
This sequence comes from Hypotaenidia okinawae, assembly GCA_027925045.1. Taxonomy (NCBI): domain Eukaryota; kingdom Metazoa; phylum Chordata; class Aves; order Gruiformes; family Rallidae; genus Hypotaenidia; species Hypotaenidia okinawae. Next base: position 4,631,690 of record BSDF01000011.1, read on the forward strand.
GCCCATCTGCCAGAGATTTAGGAGGCTAAGCTTTAAGGAGTAAGTTTTGGAAGTCTACTTTTTCCTTATGCCTCTGATCAATGAAATGCACAGAAAAGTTTGGTCCCAGCTAAGAAAATATGAGACTAGACTGACTTCAAAAAAAGTTACTCATTACGGTTACCTGGCCCTCTCCCCCAGCTCCCACTAGAAATACCTAGGTTGTCTTAAATGTACTTGTAAGATGATGATGACTTAGAAATTTTAAGATCTAATTTTTGTGGGCCATTGTTAAGATTCAAGTGACAAGTTTTTACTACATAACTCTAAAATAAAAGCAAGGGAAGGCGTCCAGCAAACTAACTGTAGCAGTTCCCTCTGGATAAACAAATTGCTCCAAAAGGAACTGCAAATATCTAGGAATAGAAATTCTAGTAGCAGCAGTGATAGCTAAGGAACTGATGGAAATCCAATTTGAGAATCAACATCTCATGTGATCCCTGACGTGAGACGGCCATGGCTCTGAAGGACAGACAGACTTACAGTTCCTGAGTTTCTCTGACAAGCTGAAAATAACAAGACAGGGAACTGTGATCAGTGATCACAAACTGCACCAGTGGGTGTGTAAAATGTCCCCTCATAGCTTTTTGTATATTGACAAGAAGGAAGTTTTGTCCCTGGGAGTAGTATTAGATTTGTTCCTGCTGTGGGTGATGATGAGTCCAGCAGCTGAAGAGGGCAGTTTCTGAGTCCAAAACAAGACTGGATGTCAGTTCTGAGGGAAACACTACAGCAAGTTGGCAGGAGGCAAGCCTTTGGAGAAATGTTGTCAAAGTAGTATAAATACTATTAGAGTTACTTCACTCATAGTTTAAGTTAAGCGAGGAGGGGTTTGGGAAGGAAGTGCAGGACCCAATTATGTAGACCCTATTCAAATCTACTTGAACTAATTATTAAAGTCTTTACTCTCTGCTGCAACACATGATACTTGGACATTGTAACAGGCTCAAACTGTTTTCTACCCTAAATTTTGAAAGTGCATACCTGAAAATAGAGTTACAGCTTAAGGACAACACAAGAGAATTGCTGCCACAGCAATCTAATGCCTGAGGCAATTCAAAGTGATGGTTATCTGTCAGGTTGAAATGCTCCCTTGAAGGGTGCTGCACAACATGTCACGCTCAGACTGTTTGACCCAGATGACATACTGGTGCATGCTGAAGAGTTTTTAAAAGAAACTAATATATTTAGAGTATTAAAAGCATATGGCTGCCACTGCATTCAGCACTGACTCACAGAAATGGAGTTTTCTTTGGATGTGAGGTAAATTCACAAGCTGATGATGCTGAATTGTTAAGGAGAAGAACTGGTGAAGCCATGTGGAAATCTGTGGAATTATGAGCTACATTTCATTCAAGATACATGAGCTGAGACAGACTGCCATCCAAATACGTGTGAGGCCAGCCATGAACTGCAGGGATAAAAAGTCTGACAAGTATCCATGCAAATACAGCAGTCTGGTATTACTTTACGGATTAGATCATGAATGTACACATCCATGTGAACGGGTGAGACAGAAGCAGTCATTCTGGAAAGCAGGAATAGGGACAAAGAAAATAAAATTAACTTCAAGCCAACAGGCAAGGGAGGCTGAACTAGGAATATTGCCTGCTTTTTGTGTCTTAATAGCATTACGAAAGCACAGCTGATAATACATGAAGATGACTGCATCAAAGAAATTCTATAAAGATTTTTCTCTTCCTAAAAAGGTTAGACCACAAGCTAACTCTTCTATCCCTTTGAAGGCAGAGTATATACACTTCCAGTGTGATAACGTCTTTCATTGTTGCATATATTAATGTCAAATCTCTGTGACAGTTACAGTTAAATACAAAAAGTTTGGGCATACTCACCACTTCATACAACACATTCACAAACCCTGATATACTCTAACCTTGCCTGCTTAGCATTAGAATTAAGATGTTAGATCAGTTTCATTCTGAGTTAGTCCAAGATAGAACTTGCAATTGATATTTCAGTGCTCAGATTTGCCACATAGTGTCACCCTAGACCATCAAAAAGTCTAATAAAAGGCCTTCTGCCTAATCACTAGCTTCCAGAAGTTGTACTGGAAATAAGCTGGATAAATGTTTCTACTTCTAAATAAATTAACAGGTTTCCCAGGAGAACCTATTTCATCCTGTATGAACTGTTAGACAAGAGCCATCTAATGCTTTATGCTAACTGCCATTGGCAAAGGACATTTTGGTAGTTCCTTTCTGCTTGAGATCTTGGCCTCTATACTTTTCACATTGAAAGAGAAAGTGCTAAATTTAGTGTTTCAGATTTCTAGTGTTTACATGTCAAAAGAATATTTTTCCAAACTTTTGAAATGTAATTTAGAATCTGAAGGCATGTATACATTTCAGAAAAAGCATAAGTGTTTTGGTTTATTCTGCTAAGTTGTGCTTCAAAACAGGTCCCAAAGCAAAAAACCTCATATTTGACTTATCTTTGGTTTCTGAAAGAATTTGGAATAGAAATTGCTTTATATTTCTGGGCTTCTGTTTGCCCTGCGTGGCTTTCATTTCAAATGAAGCTTGTCCAGATTTAGACCTAGATAATATATAAAGGTGATGATTTTAAAAACACAGCTTTTTCAAAACATAAAGTTACAAAGCATGTTTGAGATCACAGCTTTTAGAATAGTTCCAACACTTAAGCAAATACCTAAAGTCAAAACCACTAGAAAAGCTGCTTCCAAAATTAAGCTTGCATTAAAATCCAGCTTCAGGCAGAGTGTTATGGACGTTGGATTGTGGAGTGAACTGAGATTCAAAGCTTATCTTCACTCTCCAAAGCAGATTAATTCTTAAAAATACTAACAAGAGATACTACTTATAAAAAGTAATAGACTTTCATAGTTAAGGTAGCTGCTACATAATAGAAAACATGTAAAGCACTCTTGGTAGCAACAGCTGATAACAAGCACCAGGTATATTTAAGATAGTGTTTTTTTCTATATTTAATTTGTGAACTGTTGCACCTGCTAAATTAATGAGATCAAATCTATCACTACAGTCTGGCATTGAGACAGACAGGGGCAAATCTCAATGCTTAAGCACACTGACCAACCACAGTAAGAAAATCTAAATGCTGCTCCTCAGAATTGAGGAATTCTAGCACTGAGACTTCTCTGGATCCTGTTTCCCTCCTACTTATCACACAGACCAAGGTATTTCAGTGTATGAGTAACTTCTCCCAGAGCAACATGAAATCTCCTGAAGAAGAGATTTCATTCTTGCCGTTAAAGAGATTTAACAATTCTTGCTGTTAAACTCATGATACTTTGCACTACAGGGCCCCACGCAAAGCTGTTCCTCACTACCAGCATAGAAAGTGAAGTGACAATTCAGAAGTAAGCAGAATCTAGAAAAAAAAAGTTCAACAACCAGTAGGTTATATTTTGGAAAAGTTCCATCTTCCAATAAACAGTGCTATGTTAAAACAAATTAGTAAGATGAAATCTGATGGGGGGAGGAGGGGCTGTCCAAACTATGAGTAATGATAAATGTGAAACTTGCTTTTCCAAATATTTCCTACCATATTCACAAATCCTGGATTTTTCTGGATACTGTTTAATTATTTGCTATACACTCAAGGAAATAAACCAGTGAAATCTGTTCATGAATTCGGGTGAAGTTAGAGAAAGCTCTGCTAACCTGTTACTCATTTTTACAAATGCTAGTAAAATAATGATGCCCTGGAGATATGTCATCACATTTATCATGATATTTTGGGCTGCTTTCCCATTGACAAAGATTAATAGTGATGATAGTTAAGCAGGACTATTTATTCTTCTCCTTTCAACAATAAGACCAGTCTCTAATTGCGTTATGGTGTTTACATTACCAGTTCTGTTGTGCCTAACAGTGCAAGATACCACAAAGCCAAGCAGCAAAATAGTCAGATACTGGACTGCTGAAATGTGCTCCAAACAAAAATGAAACCATTTTAGCATGCCTCAGAGGTTCCAAATGATCTAATCAAAAGCCTACTGCAAAATTCAGATTTACTTTGTGTTATTTTTTTCCTTAGGGACTGTCCTGTGGAAGCAGATGAAAGAGGAATGTAAGGATTTTGCAGGCTGGTTTTTTGTTTAGTTTTTGGTGAGTTTAGGATTTGGGAGGTGGGAGGGGAGGACTGAGATTTTGGATTACTTATTCCTTTTTTGGTGAAAGAAAGTTGTAGGTATATGGAGTTTGAAAGGCCAAGGGCGAATGACCAATGAATGTTGGTTAACTGCACTAGTGGTGGCAAACATCACAAGACATCCTTGTAGTCTGTTGACATGGAGCTCAGTTCTGAAAAACATACTAGGAAAACTAGAAAAGCTGCAAATGACCGTGAAATCCTTCTTATCTTCCTCTACTTCCTGTCAATCCCACCAATTCTTGTCTTCACCTTACCTTGGAAGTGCCTGCTCCATTTCCATTCTCCCTTTTTGTCTGAGCAGCCTCTTCTTTTTTTTTTTTTTTCACCATGGCTCACCTCAGAACCCACAGCTCCTCTGTGCTTCCATTCCTCTCTATTCAGCTCTTGGTTGCTAGGTTGTTCTTTCAACTTCACACCAAACCTTTTTTGTCCAGGGCCTGGGCTGGGCTGCTGTTGAAAATGACTCTTTAAAGAGTCCTTTGGTAAGCCCCTATCTGCACAAAGATTGCTAGGAACAGTGTGTGCAAAGCCTGAATAGCAAGCTGAGAGGTGCAGGGATCTCTGCAGGGACTGGCTTGTCCCCAGAAATTGTGCCCTTACTGCTTTTGCCTCCTGACTTCTAGACCCTTCCATCATGGTATGTCCTCACATTTTTTCCATCTCAACTGTAAATAAATAAATCTTAAAAACTGCAGTTCCCTAAGACTTAAATCATTACAGGTTAGTGTCTGAAAGTTTATGGCCTAGATACAGCACCGAATGGGCTCCTGAGTTCACCTAAAAACCAAATAATATTTATAAATTGTGAAGTATGGAGAGATGCTGGAGCACATGGATTTCTAATATCTAGGGGCACACGTGTCCTGAAGGCCATTCAGGAGCTCAGAAATCCAAGACCAAGATTAGGATGTCACTACAAGTTTCATATGCAAGGCGTTGGTATAGTTTGTTACCAGTATTTGAGTTTCAACCATGAAATCAGTATCTTGTATAGACTAGACCTATACTCTCAGTATTTGACAGGAGTGCTGCTGCTTACAGAAAAAGATTTCAGGATGTGCTTTGGTTAAATAACTGAACTAGCTTTGGTAATAGTTGTCTTTGAGATTTTGTCACTATTCATTTTGACAAATTTAATCATATGCCACAAATTTCTATTCATTTTTATTTTCCCATACTCTTGCCTCCAACAAGAAGCATGGAGGTAGGTAGCATTCGTATTGACTCCCTCTTTATTATCTGTTGGCCTTTCCTAGTTGCTGATCAATCTGTTGTCTTTAGATGGACTTCGTTTTGTTCTTTTGCAGCCTGTCCAGAAAAGCAGACAGAGCAGCCCTGATCTGTAATTAATACACACATGAAGAAAGGTTATTTAGTAAAATCAAGTAAGAAAACCTCACTATTTAGAGAAAATTCTGAAGAAAAGGAGGATACTCAAAATCACATTTCCTAAATAACTTGAACTGCTAAATATTCAGTAAAGCCAGATGAATAAGTCTAGAATAATATTTTTGTCTGTAAACCTCCACAGAAATATTCTCATTTTGTACTTGTTTCTCTGCCTATGAATAGAACATAATAAAGCATCAGTTTCTCTGTAAAAGGCTTTATAATCTTCATCACACAGGCTTTAAAATAGTCAATGAACTTGAACATGTATGTCCTTTCCTAAAGCATAGACAGAACTTTCTTCTCTGCCTGTAGTTAATCGGGGCCAGTTAGTATCAACGACAGGAACAGCATTCAAATTGGAAATAAGGCAGGAAGCATCTGCAGTCAAATGTAATACACAATAACGGTGCCACTTGCAAAAATGGAAATTCACTCTAAGGCTTGGAAGATCGTTAACTTATTTAATAGCATTTCATGCAGTGTTAATTTTTCTTAGAGTGATTTAAAAAATAAAAATTAAGGCTAAATGTGTCTACAAATTTTGAAAAGTACAAACTAAATATGCCTACAAGCTGCCCACTATCTTGCTTGATTTTTAACATGCCAGAAGAAATGATGTTCCTTTTCATTGTGTGCTAACACAATCAGCCTAGACTATTAAAATCCCTGCTGCTATAAAACATATTTCCCCCTTTCCTTTTGTCTTTAGGAGACTACTTCCTGGTAAAGAAAAGCAAATTCAGAGTCAGAAAAAAACCCTTCTGGTGAAACTCAGAAAAAACACTTCTAGGAATCCAAAGAAGTATAGATGTTATACACCGAGCTAAATCATCTTCAGGGAGATATGGTACTACCCTCACAGCAGCAAATGTATGTCACCAGCCTGGTTCCTGGATTCGAATCAGTTCTTGTCCATATATTCTAATGGGTTATTAGAAATGTTCAAGTGATGGTCATCTAGATCTGAATATGTTCCTTTAACTTCAATGCCTCTTGTAAGTTATGGTAGCTATCACACCTAATAGTGGTACTTACTAACCACATCTCCTGGTAACAAAGTTCTCTCTCCTACCTTTAGTGCTCTGACCAGATTTTCCATCCGATGATGCAGACTATGAGGACTATCTTCACCTCATGGGCCAAACAGCTGTCAGAACTGCAGGCTGTGCTTGCTGAACAAAAACATTGTTCAGCCAAAAACTTTTTCAGCCAGTACAGTTACATTGAGAGGGATGGGATGGTAAAAGACATTTTAGTCTCTGGCCACCTCTGCACAACAAAATTCCCAGTTATTTGGGTACTTTCTGTCTTGGTGCTTTGGTGATCTCCAGGATATTTGTTTCCAGGATGTAAACACATCCTCTGTTAAAAAGAACAAGTGCCTGGATATCCCAGATCCCTCCTACAAATCCTCCTAACAATAGAAAAAATAAAGTATTTGCTTCTCTTCAGATTTAAGGACTTATTAAGGCTTATTTGCATTGGCTATTTTTGATTTAGTGGATATCTTCACCTTAATTACAACAAATTTGATGATCTATGGAGAATTTAATAATGTCATTTATTGTCCTAGTTACGTTCTCACAAAGAAAAAAAAAAGAGCATGCTGGAAACAAGTAAATGAAAAACCACAGTCCACAGCTTAGAACAACTCAATAGGCAGCTGACCTAACTTAATTACTGCAACCCTACAATCGTATTTAGACAAGTTTTAGCACCATAAAAATTACCCTTTGGGTTAGACTCCAGGCCTGAAGACGTTACAACTGCTTACCAGCAAATGGGGAAAGAGTATCCTTCAAGAATACCCTTATCACACTGAAATGTTTTCTCTAGCTCCTAGAAATCTGTAAGTCCTTTCTTTTTTTTTTTTTTTTTTTTTAAGTAATCCACACCAACTGATACATGTGTCATCCTTTCTATCAAGTATGTTTCCATTGTTTCAACATTATCACATTGCTACCCTAGGTAGAGTATCTAGGTGATCTAGGTATCTTCTCTGGAAGCAGCTGCTGATGAAAACAGAAGAATTGCAATAGTCACTCTTTAAATGATGAATAAGCCATAGTGCAGACTGTCCCTTCAAAGAATGCAAGGAATCCAAGTAAAAAATACCATATAGAGAAAGCAATTGTATAACTTCTTTGTTTCCTTGTAAACTGGGGCAATTCCATCACATATATAACAAAATCAATTTGACTGTGCTTTGTATTTATTGTAGTTAATTTCAAAAGAGATTTATAATGTCTTCTACTCATCATATGTTAAGAAATATATATTTGTAATTATAAGTTAATGCCAAGTGCAGCAAATTATTTCAGATTTAGGTCTTAAAAACATTCTCTGCTGAAAAAAAATAATCCTTCAGTTCATTATAGGAGAGTGTGTGCTCAGCATCATAGTTGTTTCCTTAGAAACAAGGAATCACATGATGCACAGTGCTTGTGGAGCATGCTCAATGCATAAATCAATCAGGCTAATTTTTCTTCTTTTGTTCTGAAATCCACCCTGGTTTTTCTGCTGTCAACTCCAGCACTGAGAGCTGCTTAATTTTCCTCATATGTAAAAACATGGCAGAGGTGATTGGCAGTGTTGTGTACCACTTGTGCTAAAGTCGTGATTATTGTGGAAGAAAACAACATGCACTTTTTGCTGTGGGAAAGTTCAGCCTCCCTGCGTGTGGGCTTTCAAAAGAAATCTCAGCAAAATTAATATCACCCAGTTAGAAGGGACAAATTAGCCAAATGTCAGACTGTAGCAGCAAGCATTCTCTGTCAAAACAGGTAAACTAGATTTTTTTCTCCATCATTTCAATTCTGTTTGTGAACTATTTCTTTTCCTGTGTTTATAGCTTTGGTATTCTGATAGTACTTTTAATTGAAAGAAGAAAAACCTCAACCATTAGACAAGGAAAAAATCACAAAATAAAGTAGTTGTTCTTTGCAGGATTATTTTAGTGTGTTTTTAGAAAGGAAATCACTGCTTTAAGATGTAAAGAGAATGAGATCTCTGTATCGCAGCTCTGTTGGTTGGCATTTGTACCTAACAGTGTGTCTTGAATACATGATGAGCCATTCACAGACTCCCACAGGCTGATGGAGTTTAAAATCTGAATTTATTCAAGTCCACACCCAATCTGATTTCCCTAAAGAATAAGACCTCTGTTGGAGCTCACTTGAATCACACTTGTTTTTCATTGCTGAACTGAGGTACATGTTTCTGATGGTCCTTTAGAAATAGCCACAACTGGGACACTATATAAGTATAAAATGTTGCATATAAATAGTTTATATGTACACACACACACACATAATTTTTTTAAACCCCATGCAATAGAGGTTACAGTTCTGTTGTCCCCAGTTCATGACTTGCAGTGTTGCTAGACTATTGTCTTTCCTAACTTTTAACAGCATTGTCATACCATGTGCTTGGATCATTTAAGGAAAGTAAGAAGGAATTCCTGAAAAGGTTTTGTTTTACTTGAAAAATAATTACCCCTATTCTTGAACTTTTTGTGTTTAGCTCTTCCTTAGAGCCTAAAGTTACATGCTGCTTGCAGAGGGTATAGTTTTACAGGTAAACTAGACATCAGAAGTAAAGTTATGAGGGGAAAACTGTGCCTTTTTTCCTGTCCCTGGTAACCTGACCAGGAGGGCTTTCATATTCAAAGGCAATGGAACATGCTGAGAAAAACTGGGAAGTTTAGTATTGCATAATACTGACAAAAGAGAGAGTTGGAAGGTCACAAACCTCACTGTAGTGACAATTCATCAGATGTCTATGTACTTGCTTCCTGGGGGTTCCCATTCTGTAGTACAAGCTATAGCCATCACTATTCTTTACAGCACAGCAAGCTTATAGTGTAAACTGAGTAGTACTGTGAGCTGCTAACAGAAGCAGCATTTCCTCTTTTTGTCTGACCTTGTTGGAACAATATGGCTCACAAAGCTGGGAATACAATTTTGCTCATTGCTGGGCCAAGGGGACCTCCACATTAAAGGAATGGAAGAAAATGGTTTTAGATTTGTCACACCTTCCAACCTTCACAGAATTCATCATAAATGCTGGCTTTTACTATTCCATGTAGATCTTTCTATTTTATATAAGTAGCCATGATATTGAGAATACTATTCCTTCTAGCTAGTGTATAAACTATATATTGATCCAAAGCAATACTGTCATTTTTTGAAGGACAGCTACTATACTGCAGAGCCTGGCAACAGATAAACATATACTAGAAAGATCAGGAACCATCGTAACTCTTTGCATATCCTATGCTGACCAGTATAACCCAAAACATGGCTAAAAGTATCTCAAAAGTAAAAACTGAGCTAGGAAAACTTTGGGGACAATCGTAATGTTTAAATTAACAGATACTTATTCTAATATTCTTTTCACACTTATATGTCCTAATAAATTTCAGCTAAAAAAGCATGTTGTGCTTCTTCCATCACAAAAAAAAAAAAAAAAGAAAAAGGAAAAAGAAAAGGAAACACTATTCTAGAGTTACTGAGTAAGGGAGTAGTAAGCGTATTCCTCACAGATGTGGATACTGAAATTCCACAACAGCCTCCTGTCGCAGGTGAGGCAGTTCTTCTAGTTATGAAGCAGGCTGTGAATGTTGAAAAGAAAAACCTCTGAAAATCTTTCTGCTGGAGTGGTCTCACACTGTGTAAAATGCTTCTGAGTATCTTAGTCACAAACAAATGCAGAAAGCCCTTCCAGCCTTCTGGGTAGGACTTTCAGGTGGGAGGTGGAATCTGCCTGTTTTCTGGCCCCGAATGCAGTGCATGTTTGCTTGTATAAAGTACAGTGATGTCAGTGAATGACTCTGAGCACTTGCTTTTCTCCCTAGCCCTTCAGAATGCACTCTAGCCTGCAGAACAGGGTGTATGTACATGTTGGATGTAAGTGCAATTCCTTTCAGTTAGAGAGATTTGCAAGTATCCTTGGCAAATTCTGGAGTTACTGTGAAGGGAAACAATGATTCCCTTAATTTCGTTATTTACCATTCATAAATAATATTTTACTAACACCCAGGTGTTTTTAAATTTTTCTTTTGCCAATGAGAAGTCAACTTTATTTATTTTGGTTTCTGTCTGTTCATTTCTGTAAGTAGGAAAAAAAAACCAACCCAATCTGCTGATCTAGTTATACAATCTCATAACTTTAAATAGAAATTGTAATTGCTTTTTGGAAACTTCCACCCCTGATGGCTTGAGACACTTCCCTGCCATATTTACAGATGTGCTACATGCAGTTTGTAATGCCTGCCTTCTGTGAATTTATATAGTGGTCCTCTAAACCTGATTGTCCAAAGGGCACAACGGAATGGGAATACAGCCCTGTATCAAGCAAAAAGAAAAGAGACAGTTTTACTGCTGCTCCAAGTTACTCGGATTTGTAAAGATCCACTATACTCAGGGTCACAAAACACATAAGGACTGATAACAACAGTGTTAATAATGAGTGAACAATTTGTGATGCTAGCAGCTCAGATCTAAATTTCAAGCCATTTGCAGTCTGCAAAGCTCACAAGGCATGTCTGGTTTTGCAGCTGATTTTTAATTTAGTTTCTTATCTAGCTTTAATGATTTGTTCTCTGGATAATTGCATTGTTCTGTTCTAGCTGTACTGACACCCGTAATTTTACAAAACTATTTTCAATTTATACATGTCATCAGCAACGAAAACTTAAATTGCACATATTGGAGGGTTGTGATCTTCAATAAATCTAAATGAAAGCAAAGGAAAATTAAACAGATTGTCTAAAATAAACAACACAACAGTTTGGTTAATGGAATGGTCACAGTCTTCTGTCAATGAGTTTTAGCTTAATCTGCAGTTAATTTCAGCCTTGTCTCAGCATTATTTATCCAATTGAAGAGTTGAACATTTTCCATTTTTAAATGACAGCTTAGTCTTTCAGACTTTTTAAAATCAAATATTAACAGTTGAATATTAACTGTTAAAGCCAAGTGACTTTTTCTGTTTTAACTTGGCCTTATCCCAAGTACCTAGATTTACACTAAATAACAGTGAAATTAATACCTGCATTAATGAAGGCAATATAATGTATTTTAAAATACAGTATGCTTTGTCCAAGTAGATTTCCATTTTTGCAACAATTATTTTTTCTTTTGTTAAGTTTCTCCAACGTGCTGATGCCATGAAGACAACTTTTCTATTTTTGATGTGGTTTTCTAGCCTGGACAGTATCTTTAATACACTGTAGGCAGTAAATGTTGCTCATTAAGTTTTAAGGGGGCATTCATGGGTGAATTGCGTAACTTCTCAAGCAAATTATCCATACGCCTGAGCACAATACATATCTAAGCTTCACTACCTTTTCAAAGTAAATGAGAAGTACTTTTCCTTGTAAATCTTGAAATACAGTAAGAAAAAGCATTCTGTGCAGGGAACAGTGATAGGACTACATGGTAGCAAATGAGTCTGATTTTCCTTGGCTATACCTTTTCACTGTACTCAGTTTTGCCAGTGCCAGCCAGATTTGCCACAGATTAGTCAATTGTAGTCGTCATCACCTAAGTCAAAATAACTTTTCAGGACTACAACTTGTGTCAGGTTCAGATTCACCATTGTAGGAACAATTCTGGCAAACATCTAAAACGTTTTTGTTTGTTACTTATTACTGACAAACCATTAAAAAACCCACAAACTAAAAACGGTAGGAATCATAAACAGCTTAAATTTGGCCCATTTTAATGTGGTAAGGACATGATGCAAAAATTTCTATTTTTTTAATGATTCAGAGAGGAATTTTATGGGAGCAGGAGCATCTCTGTCAGTAACAAATAGCAAGCCTTCCTAGTCAAGAGAGTTAAAAATCAGACAAGGCACAGAATCAATGTTACTGTGACAAAGATTGAATTTGTGGCTGGCAAATATAGAGGTAAGTCCCAAAAATATTTGTATTATCAAGCTAAAAAAACTAATGTGAAGAAGGAGACAGTAGACATTTCTTTCATAATGAAATTCTCTTTTCTGAAAGTACTGTGCCCACATAAAAGCCCACAGGTTCTTATATGGTATAGTAACTCTTGGGACCCTCTCTCTAACTCCTCTGCTTCTCCACATCATAGAAGACAGATTGGACAATTGCTTTTTCAATTATTGTGCTGTTCATTCACCTCATGCACCAGTGCATGAAATGCAGGGATCAAACTTATGATCACTTCTGGAAATGGTATAGATCTGTCTCTATTTGCCTCAGTTTATGAATGTATTCTCTGCTCCACTTGAGCTGTACTTTTCTTTTGCTCATCTTGTCTTCAAACTTACGCTTCTGTGTATCTTACAAAAAATGCCTGATGAGTGGGATAGTATTTCTATATTTAATTGCTATATTATTTTACTGAATACTCAGATTAAAGGTATTAAAGGTACATTTGTGTATGTACTTTGAAAAAGATTACTGTCACACAAAACCACTTGTACAAATATTTTAAAAACCTCTCTCCCAACTACTTCACATAGAGCCTTAATCTTTCCCTACTCCTTGTCTTTGTGGAGTGGTCAGTCTTTCTCTGGATTTGGAAGTATGTTAGTGGAACCTACTACTACTTAAAAAGAATCACACTTAAGTAAAGGAACAATTTGCCAATGACATATCGCCCAATCTGTGAGAAATCCCTGAAGTTCTACTTCTCCTACACTTGCATGTCTTAATTGGCATAGAATTTTTTTCCTAAAGCTCATCCATAACCCAACCACCAATTACTCGCTTTGATGCTGTAATTCCCAGGAAAAAGATATGGCTGAGCTACCTATTTAGTTTGTCAGAATAGATTAACATACTCTGGCCAAAAAAATACATTGTTTTAACACTTCACACAATAAATAGAACATTCAAATAGGAAACTTGGTGGAGGAATGCTTTCATTCTTGGAAAGGTTCCAGATATATTTTTTGAAATAATTATCTATTTTTTTTTGGTGCAATTGGGCTCCTCCTAACACGACTGACTGAGGTACAGTGCAGATGGTGAAGGCTACAGTCATTCATCTGAGTAATGTATTTTGTTGCCATGACCTTATTGTGCTCCAAGTTAATATGCAGTTACGTTTTCAATCATTATAAAATAATTCGGAAATATTCGTTATTAGCACCCTACAGATCGATAACAATTGCAGTCCTAGTGGTATTCTCATCACTGCTTACTGTTTTTATTCCAATGCAAATTGCAGTAATAAAGATTCAAGCACATGACATAAATTGTCACTGGCATTTGGCAGGTTTGTGCTCCTAAGCAGGTGCTGCTGCATAATCATCAACTTTTTGTAAAACCAGCCCTGGTAACCTGGTCCTTACTAGCACAGTACACCAATGGAAACTGCTTCTTTAGTTATACCTGTAAAGTATTAAACATTTTTTAAGATTATCACATCTTAAAGTGCAAGTGTGAATTATGTTCTTACATTCCTTAAGTAAAAAAAGTAATTTTAATAGAACGTGAACTCGGAATACAATCCCAAACAGAACAACCACTGCTGCCATCGCTATTTGTTCTGCAAAATGTCTAACAGTGCTGTTCCCCCAGCTAATTCAGGCAATTTCAGAGAAAAAAGTCTCCAAAGGCTGGAAAATATTCATAATCTGCTTGAATTAGTGTTCAGTTCGGGGGAATTAGAAGCTGAGTAATGAAATAGCTGGAAATGTAGAGATTATGAGTACAAAAACCCCGAGCACAATTCTCAACTCTGGGTAAACTTCATCTGGCAGCTCTCAAAACTTTTACTGGATGGCACTGGTGAGGCCATAACGATCCTGTTCTGCTGAAGCACTCTTTCTGTTCTTACTATTACCTCTACTTCCATCTGCTTCTGTTTCAGCAGAATGCTGTACAGAGTCAGCACACGCTGGAGCAGCAAAACTCAGCTTCCTTGGTAATACTGTAACTGCAAACTCTCAGTGCCTAAATTTCACAGTGAATGTATTTCTATCTCTGCCTCTGCTATAATTATCTATTTCTTTTTACCCAGAAGCGATTAAGTAGCGATAAAATATAAAATTTCAGCTTCAGAGTCTCCCTTATGGCTCTGAATACTGAAGTCCTGAGAGTTCTCAAAGTGAACTGCAGCCCTTTATGCATGATGTACTTTCGATTTTGATTTGGCAGACTCCCTGCCTTCTGGGTGGTCTAAACATCTCCAAGTACTCTGGCAACTGAATGGACTTTTTTCCAAAGCAATTGGCCATATCCTCTTTTTTTTTCCCAAGTTATTATTCAGCCACTTAGCCCTTTCAGTTTCACTCAAACTCTGTTCTAGAGAAAGTTTTTATGGTTCTTTATTCAGATAGACAAAAAGTTTCTAGTAACACCACATTATGCAAAATGTGGTTTGTCTTCAACAAATACAGAGGGGAGGAACAAGTTAAATATGTTGTTAAAGTAAGAAGGATGTTTTTAAAAGTCTCTGGAATGAGCTCGATTGAAATGTCAAGTCTTACATGTTCTGCCTTTTAACTGTACCTCTGAAAAACGTTTTAGATTTTGTTTGTGTAGTTCTACCTCTTAAACATGACAGATGTTAAGGTATTAATCTTTTTATTCTGGTGCTGGTGTGTGCTTACAGCAAGATAAGAAGCATCACGTAAGCATGGTATTTTAGCAGAGTACTTTAGCACTGAAACATGTCCTGTGATGAACCTCACAGGGGAATTTAGGAGGTGGAACCAAGTCTTGGCAGGTGTTGGCTGTTAAAGCATACCAGCAAAATGGTCAAACACTTCTCAATGGGCAGATTTAATTTTTTTTCAAAGCAGACAGTATACATAATACAGCTCGAGCAGCAAGTGAAGTGATAGCTTGAATGAATTTGCATACTACAGCCTCTCTGTTTCAGAAAAAGTATGCAAGGAAAACTCCTATATGGCCAAAAAAGAAAAAAACCCACAAAACCCAGAAGTTTTACACCCCTTAAGAAGAAGGTCCTGAAAACACTTCAGTGTTACAGGCCTTTTCCAGACTTTCTTTGTAAAGTTCTAATACCAGCTTCTAAATTGGATAAAAATGAAACTAATTCCTGTTGAAAACATGAAGCACTGCAAGGCCAGACTAATACTATTTTTTTCTGTTTCTACAGATGTAGCTTAGCACTGTTCTGAGGAATGGGAAGGTGTCATCTCTGTCAGAATCCCATAGTTGTCTCTTCCAAACATTTATGATATAAATTCTAAAATCACTGCAAGAGTTCTCCTTATTCACTGTGGCTAAACTGTGTCAGCACATTACTAGATCTAGAGAAAATGTTTTATTAGTATCTCTTAAAATATTTCTCCCAATAATCACTGAAATCAAAACAGTTCCTTTGCATCACATTCTGATTACAGCAGGAAAGCACTTGATATGGCACAGTAATACCATATAATAATTTTGGGGGCTGGACTCTATGATCTCTTGAGGTCCCTTCCAACCCCTGTAATTCTGTGATTCTGCACACTTTTTTTTTAAATTATTTATTGCATAGTTTCTGCAGATGCTGTTTTCTGGCTACGAAAGCATCCAGTCTTCAGCAAAACCCAGGTATTCCTTTGTTTGATACAGTTACAGGTGAACCAACAGAATTTCAGTAACCTGAAAACTGTTACAACTGTCTTGTAGGAGGATACACTCATATTATTAACATGTCAAAGCTTTCTCATGAGGCTGTACTTAAAATTCTTACACTGTGGTTTGCAAGTTAAGTGAGTCTTAATATCTGCATTGCATGCCATTTACAGTGGGTCATTGCTTTCTATTACCTTACAAACCTTTTAGGTGCAAATTAGTTTAATTCGTCATTTTCTATTAAACCTATAATCTCTATTAAGGCAGTGGTTAAACATGGAAATCAAGAATACCACAGCAAATAATCAATGGGAATTGACTATACATATTTAGTGTGACTGCAATCAACCTCCCTTACAGTTCAATACATTCACTAACAACACTGCTTGGAGAAGCCTTACAGTGTGATTAAAAACTGAGTAAGTTTCAACAGAAAAAACCTCAGGCTTCCAGGTTATGCTCCCTAGTAGGTTTATTGCTTTCTTGCTTATACCAAAATCCATCTGGCTGCAAACTGCTACATCCTCACAAATCTTATTTCCCATTTATATACAGAACAACATCGCTATCTTGTGTTTCCCTGTGATGATAGTTTATCAGGAGGTTAATTCTGAAGAATAGGTTTGTGCTATAAATGCACAATATTCCCCCCTCACCCCACAAGACATGTTGATTTTTTTTTTCAACTTAACACAAATTACTACTAGAAGTTTATCTGTGGCCATGCCTACTATATTTCCAAGATTCCTGTTTTCCCAAGGAGACACACATTAGATAAGGCTACATTAATTCAAGTTAATTTGGTGTCTTGTAACCTTTTTCAATGAAAAAGACACCAGTCAGAAATAGATATTCTTAAGAACTACTCCAGTTACCTAACAAATAATTTGAAATTCATAGAGGCTTAATCAAGTACTATGATGACTTGAATTATTAATGAAAAAAAAAAAAAAAAGCCTGGCATAGCAAAAGTCTACTTGCCCTATAAATATTCTATTTAATGCTTTCTAAAACACATGCTAAATGAAATGAGAATCACTACAGAAAAAAATTAAGCAAAGTATTTTAGCAACCAGTAGCTTGGACAGATTATTGTATATACCCTCTAGTAAAAAGGCATTTCATGGATTTTAGAATGAAAAATGTAATGAAATTTTGCTTTATACATAATAGTTGCTACATAGCCTTAGTATTTTCCTAAGATTGTTGAATTCCTGAGGCACGGTGTATTATTTGTTAAATATCTTAAGCTTTTAACTTCTTTAAATAAAGCTGCATGCATTAACCACCAGTTCAAACACAGTGAAGAATACAGAAATTACCAGTAATTCTGGAAAGCTTGTGTTAGTTCTGAAACTCAGGTTTAGGTGGCAAAATTTCAATATCCAATTCAGTTCTGATGAAAATGTCATTCATCTAGGTGTGTGTAAACCCATAAAAATTTTGATTTATTTTAACCTGTTACCTGCAGTTCCATATTGTTAGAAGTGTTATGTCCACAATATCTGCTATACTGAAATTGTACTGTCAGACAAGTTTTAGTCCTAATATTTCACTAGCATTTGGATGATCAAGGCTGTAATATCCCTAACTCCCAAATATGTCTATTTTTCTTCATCATTCATACTTACTTCTAAGACAATATAAATTTAATAACATTGTTTTTTAGTTTTGAGTGTTCTAGTATGCCTTAACTGCCCTAACCAGCCTTACCAGAGGCCTCTGTTGACTTGCCCTGTCCATGGGCCTGAGAACTCCATTTAAGCTCAGGCCTGGCTTTTACCATCACCCTGAGCTATGCTGTAGGAGCATGTGTCTCCAGCACTGTTGTAGTTGCTTGTAGCCATAGATACTACAGATCTAAACCCTGACCTGCAGACTGACTTCTCAGCTTGACCTAGGACTTGCCTAATTCACTACTGATGTACCCAGTAATTACTGCTTATGTCTGACCTTGCTTAACACCATGAGATCAGATTCTGACCCGGACTTGGGAACTTGTGTTATTGGCCTGACTCTGAACACACTCAATCACCATGGACTTGTCTGAAGACTGGGGCTTCTGGCCCTGGCTGGTAAGGTTCTTTCCATATGGGGCATGTTTTGCTTCCCATCCCTTAGGGAGCAACAAGCCCTTGTAATACCCTGACACTGATTTTCCAGATTTACTATAAAATGACCTCCCTGTTAGACCACAGTACTTCTAAATCCATACAACCTATTTTCCTTTCTAGTATACCCTCTGTGTTTGTAATTTAGCAGGTACTGCAGAAAGGCAACACTATTACTTTTTTATTTTTTTAAACACAGATTTACATTCCCTGATTTGGCATGTTTGTAATTATCCAAATGTGTTTCCAATTTGCTGTTTGCTATCTTTATGCAGCTACATTTGGATTCTTACCAATTTGCCATCTTGGACTGTTAATATCCCAGTTCCATTTATGTAGACAATGGGGTTTTGTTTTGTTTTTTTTATTAAATACCTCTCCCCCCCAAACCTGCAAGTTTATTCTTGTAATGCACATAAGGGTAAACAGAAAAGGCAGAAAAATATATAGCTGAAAAAGAATGAAAAGAAATAGTTATGTCAGAGAAGACTCCTGGTATACATCTTTCTTATGTGAACTCACCTGGAGAAAGAAAATAGTCAAGCCTGAGCAGTGTAATAATCTCCAATTCCTTATGTAAGTAAGAAATTCCTGACTTTTCATCTGTGACTTATATGGCATCAGAAGAGGCACAGGACAAATTCTTAGTGGCATCAGAATGGAAGAATCATGGGAATTGACTATGAAACTGGCAGTAGTATTCTTCCTTTAAAGTTTTCAAAGTCATGCCTAGCTAGTCAGGAAAGTGAATTCTGACAATTTTTGACAATGTGAAGAAACAGAGGTGCATTTCATTATATAGTATCTGCAGTGTAGACAGCTGGCATGCATTCATCTCTTTTTAATCCTGCACTGAAGCCAGCAATTCCTCCCATCTGTGACTTAACAGCAAGGAGCTCTTCCTGCTACATTTTCATGAAGAACACTGACTTGCTGAAGCTTAACACTACTGTTTGCTATTTTCTCTAGCTGTCCATTAACATCTTTGGAGCAAATATTGTGTAGTCATCTCTCTGGACCTAAACACAGAAAATGCCCAAACTGTCTTGTGTTCCAGACTATCTCCCACAGACATAGTAATGGCAAGGGCTATGCTTCAAGCAATATTCAGGTTAATATGGAGAGAATAAAGGACCATTAATGGAGCTGTACTTGCTAATCTACAAAGCATGATTTCATGCAAAGTTTGTAGGGACCAGATGGTGGTAGACCACTATACAGAGTAATGAAGGCTTCATTCTTTGCATTAATCTGATCAAAAGCTGCATGCTTCAGTGAATAGGGAGCCCTAAAAATTACTTGCTTTTATAATTCCAATAGCTTTCTATGAGTACTTGCTCTACATCAAGAGTTAATGCATAGTAATGGCATTTACAGATAGCTTTCTGTTGCAATGGATTTGAATATGTAAAAAGATATTTTCTTGAAATAAGAGGGAATTATACTGCACTAAAGATGCAGAAAAACTTTCAAGGATTGATTTCTTGTCAGATTTGAATTAAGGCAATACATATTTTAGTGAAGGAAAAATATCTAGATCTTCAGCTTTACTTTTCCTGTTCCTGTTGATTTTTGCTGCCAAAGCTACAAATGGAGAAAAGCTCAGTAGAACTAAAATGATGTAAAAATGAGTATTAAACAGCACTGTCAAAATTAAGTCTTTCACTGAAACCTTAGATTCTACTTGTTTTCAGGGACTCAGCTATGAGGAGCCATGTTTTATGGAAGACCTAGAACTCCTCAGCTCCATATCCAAACACAGCCATAAGAAAATAAAAATATCAAGACTTATAAATAATGGTCAAATCTTCTGAAAACAGCAGGAGAAACTTACCACAAAGTAAACTTGACTCACTAGGGCAATGCTTTAAAATCCTGTATGCCTGTGAAATTGGGAGTTCTATTAATATTTTGGATTTGTCTTTCTTCTCTTTGAGACAAAGAAAATTTTGGCAGCTGCTGAAACTGGATGCTTAACTCAAAAGGTTAGGGGTTTTTAATCCTTTTGTTTTATTTCTAGTGCAGCTAATTTGCCTTTTAGAAGTATCCTAGCAACCATTCTCCCCCACCCCGCCTTCTCCAGTACCGTAAAGGTTAGGTAAGGATTCTAGAGAGATTGGCCTAAAATATAAAACAAACTGACAGAAGAACATTTCTTAAAGGCATGGCTTGCTTTAATAATGTTCTGACAATTCCAACACATTTTAAGGGAGAAGGGACAAGAATCCTGAAATAACAGTGTGTAATGCTATGAAATATTACACTGAATAAGGGCTGAAGCTTCACAAAGTGATAGCTCAGTTCTAGGAAACATTCCCTACTAAGACTCAGGGACAAGTCCTTTAATATAGTATTTGGTGAGATGAAAACTTGGATTTAAAAAAAAGTTGAAACATGCAAAACCAGAGTTTGTTCTGTTGTAGAAAAATAGTACCCAATTTTGACTGCAGTTATCAAAGTTCTTGTTATTTTTGCAGTTGTGATAAAATTTATATCAATAACAGAATATTTAGGTTACATTAACAAATACCATTTCCTTGTCAAGCCTCAATTCTATTGGTGTAGGCACTAGGAGCTGTCAGACTAAGTTAGACTGCAGTTAGACTGCATCAGAGTTAATTGCAGTCTGAAGTAAGATGTACCGGATGTACTCAAGTTACCTATTTCAACTAAATGCTTGCTTCTGACCCGCTAGAAGCTCCTAATACTAGGAGGCTATGTTTAGCCATTTATGAAATTTTAACTACTTCAGTAAAAATCTGGTAGGCCTTAGATATGTTCACATGGGATTAAGGCTGAATAGCCTAGTACAACTACCTGAGTCTGTGTACTCATGTTAGTTATACAATCCTGGATTTTGCTTTGGTGTTTAGGGTTTTTTTTTGTTCTAGCTTGCTTGGGGAGCTATGTTGTTCACCAAGGATGGTAATTTTCAAAATACAGCAGGAATAGAATTAAATGCCAGATTTTTTTTTTTTAACATGTTGAAATAAAATTATGTTATTTCATAATTTATGTACTTACTTTAAAAGGTTTTAATTAAAAAAACCCAAAACATTTCTGTATGCTTTCACAGTTTGCATAGCAAAAACAAAGCCTGTACAACCTGAGACATGATATTTACTCGTAGTAAAAGCACTTATTGATCAGTGCTTTACAGAAAGCTTCTAGCTTCCTAATCCTACGTGCTCCTAAACACTGGTTCTACCTCAGCAATCCAGTCACGGACTTCGCTGAATCTTTTTTTTTTGAAGGAAAAAAATCTGTCAATTATGGAAATTAGCCACCAGAGGGAGCTTGCATTACTGAGCTGGTACAGAAGCGTTCCTCTTGACACCAAAAATACCAAATCAGATTGATTTGTGTTAAATATGCTTTCCATGTTAACTCTACAGCCATACTACAAACGGACAACTTCAGTAGTAGGTAATTTTTATTTTTTTAAATTTCAAACCAATTAGCAATATCAGCAATCAGCCATGCTCCACTGCTCCTCCACGGACAACCAGCCCTCCACCCTTGCAGTAAGCCCAAAATCCCACTGCATTTGCTGCTTATCTGCAACAGGACTGGCCATACTTTTCCCCAACCAACAGCTCAGAAGTGGTTTGGAAAGGCAGCTGGGAACAAATACCATTACCTTCTCCCCCTCACATGCTTTTTCATTGCATCCTTTGCACCTGTAGGATGAACTGCAGGAATGCCTTGATTTGCCAGTGCCCAGCCTATACTGGTTATCTTTCATAAAGACTAGAGCAAAAGAGCTTGCACTCACAAACCCTTTAAAGGGCATACTTCATACACAATCCAATGTTTGTTAAACATACAGCAGGTTGCTCAAAGCTGCTATGTTGCAAACTTGTTAAACTATGAAAGACTACCAGAGTTAACAGCAAAACCACTAGCCATTTTCTTTCCTCCCATTCCTTGGGTTAATTGGTGTAACTGCAATCAAATTCCTCATAACGGAGTACCATCAAATAGGAGCACATGGCCAACTCTTTATTATCCTTAAGACACAGCACATGTTCTTAAAAGCCAAACCAAGAAGATAAAATCCAGGGTTGGTGGTTGGTGTCCCTCCCACCCCAGCTTCACACCCCCACGGGAAGAAGCCCCTGCCCAGTCATGTCCGGAGAGAAGTGAGTTTATACAGAAAGCCAGTCACCACAAATAAAGGCCTGAAGGAACCAAGAGAAAGCTTTACCACCAAAAAAATACTTGGAACTGCATCTCACATACAACAAAACGCTTAGCTTTCCAAGCTGACTATCAAAAAATTGCCTCTGGATTTGGTGATGGGGAAACATTGCAGCCAGAACTGACAGGAGGCTTTCATGCTCAGAGGTGAGTGTTTTCCGTGGTACGTTTTCAGCATAGCCCGGTATTCCTTCTGTTATTTTACACAACACGTATCTGAACAATGTTTACCTCAGAACTTGAGGTTTCCCCTCCTCCCTCACGGCTTTGTAGCGGCGCTGTGCGAAGCTGAGGCAGCCGGCTGTGGCGCCTGGCGGGCCCAGGCCGCTTCCCGGCCCGGGAAACTGCGTCCCGCGTCGGGCGCTGCGCCTTTTGCTCACAGGAGACGCGAGCTGTATGGGCGATGCAGTTACTTCACCGCAGCTGAGGTGGGCGGTTTGCAGTCCCCACCTAGTGAGCACTCATTACTGCAGGGCATGGGGGGCATTTTGCCTCAGAGTAGTTCACCAGAGGGATGCACTGGCGTGAAGGGCCTGTTAACGCACGAAAGGCGCTGGTGAAGGCAAGACTTCCCAAACTGCTTGGTTTTACACTTGGCAGGCAGCTCCTCAGTAAATACAAGTTGTATGAATTCTGTAAGTAAGCTTCTTCTGTGATTATGCTGAAAAAAAGACAATGCCTCAGGTACGTTGCGATTTAGTGCACGCCCCTGTGTGACTCTATCTGCTTCTTTGTCCCCCACTTGCAGTGTAATTTTGATTGCACTGGTGAGGTTCTATTGGTAGAATTGTGGTAACAGATGGGTCAAATGAGGCCACCTTGGTGGAATGAGAGGACTGAATCCTGTGGTGGTTGCTTTGGGAATTTCAATTGATATTCTGTGTGCAACTTTGCCAAATACAGGGAAGAATGGGTGATATTTAATTGCCAGCACTTAGAGCAACACAAAAGCTTTTGTCTGTGTATTCTTGTCTAAGAAACATCCTCAAATTTTGATTTTTAGTTATTGCATTATTCATGAAAACCAAACAATGATCCTTGTCATAGCAGGTAAACAATAGGTCATCACTCTGGAGCACTGAAACTGAAAATGCTGAATTGCCTGGACTGACAACCCACTAAAAATGTCGAAGAAAAGATGGAGGGGCTATTCCAGGCTTTTAATGCTATTTATGTTCAGGTAAAATCAGCCCCTAGGAAGACTTGCTTAAGTTTTACTGCATCTATGAGTGAGGTTAATAAATCCTTCCTTTTTTATAATAGTTTTAAATAATACTTGAACTCCTTGCGACATTCAGAGCACAGTTTTCTAAGCATGGCCACTGGAATTCTGATGCTGCCATAAATGATGGTGAGGACTGCCAAGGACTGCCTATCTTTTTGTGAGTAAGAGATCTTTTGTTCTTCATGCCACTTTTAGAATTTGAGAGATTCATTTAATAATGAATCACAGTACCTCTGACAAGTGGTTTGGCCTTAATTTCTTAGGTAAAAAATTGGACATTATTCTGTCTAGTGAGGCTGCATAATAATTAAGTCATTAATTGAGATCACAAACACCTAAAAACCCCACTGGTGTTTGGAAGTGTAGTGGTATATGACTGTACATTTTTTTAACAGGCCGGCAACCATGCTGTGCATGAATAACTGACCTAGAGACAGAGGTCAGACAGAAAGCAGATGAAGTATCCCTGTCAACACTCAAAGTGAACTACTTGCATTTTGAGGACAATCAAAAATTATTTTTTTGCTGATCTTTGTTCATCCTATCTGTTATTCTTTGGTATGCTGTCTGAATGGGGTAACACTGTCCTTTTATATAGGCTGTCTTCAATAAATGGGTCTGAAATTTGCATTCCTACTTTGACTACTTCATTAATTCCTCTTTATTATGTTTTGTATCCTACACTGCAAATATTTCATCTGTTTAAAGGGGCTCCAATACCAAAGTCAAGGGACCAGAGGGCTGCTATGCGGTCTGATAATCCTCACAATCTCTGGTCTTGCAGTCTGGAGATGCACTTCTTTCTAACTTATTGTCTATGCTTGTGTGATGCTAACTCAGAAGTGGTGCTTTTCCCTGTAGAAGCTTTGTTTCCTTTTGCTCTGTTTCCTTTAGGGCACCTGCAGTGACTCCCAAAATGAATTCCTTTAAAGTTTCTGGTTTTACCTGACTATCCTAAAAGCAGTCTGCAGGAGGCAAACAGCATACTACAGAAAATTGCAATGGAAGAAGAGCAGTCACTTGGCAGCTGCTGCTGACAGACATTGTGATCGTGGTAGTTTTACAGCCTGGTTTCTGAAGGAGAGCAGGTGGGTGCCATCATGTTAGCTAGGAGTCTGCCTGTCAGCCATTTTCTCAATAGCTTTAATTCAAACAAATTTAACTTTGAGGTTAAAAGTAAAATGCTATGCCTTTATAAATTTCTTGAAAACAAATGGAAGAGTAAAGGCTGTAATGTAATACACAGACCTACATCCTCGTGTGCGTGTAACTAAGTGACTCTAAGGTGGGTATGAGTCGCTAAGGTAAGCAAGGAGATGGACATCCCATCTGCTTTATGAAAATAAAAAAACCTATAGAGGCAAAAGTTAATAGTTCCCATTAATGAATCATATGCTGTAAAAGTAAAGGAATGGAAAGACAATATTTGGAAAGGCTTGCATAACCCAGGCAAGGACATGATGATAAGAAGTGAACATTGAGGAATTTTTGTATCGCTTGGAGACCTGGCAGACTCAGCAGGAGAAACTGGTGATATTGGTGATTACAGTGGTCAGGTCAACCTAAAAAAAAAATCTAGACTGACTATGTTGAATTAACTATACTAGTTTACTCTAAAATTAACTACTCTGAATATGTTAAATTAACTAAAAAGTTAGCGTAGCAGTGCCAGGAGCTAAGGAACCAAATTAAGGGCTAGAAACACTGATGCGTGTTCATATAGCCTCATCTTCTATCTTCTTGGTCAGGCTAAATTTCTGCTGGGAGAGTGAGACAGTTCCTTTCCAAAAACAATTGTGTACCTTATAGCTGGAGTGCTATAGCATACCCTTTCAGTCTGGAAGGCTCCAACAGAAGGGAGCTCATAATAGGATTGAGATCCAAACGTGAACCTTGGAGGTAAGGGAAGAAGGTAACTTTAAAAGGTCCCAGAGGAGAATTGTAGGTGCACTTCCATTATCAAGTCAGTGAGTTGGAGTGGCTTTTGAGGTGCAAAATTAGCTATAATTGGTTTCTTTGTGGTAGCACTCAAATGTGTTACTGTTTTGCTAGAATCAGGTCTACACCTTGTTCTACACCTTGAAGACAGAAGTTGCACATTGGGCACCGTTTTGAGTGTCTGACTTGCAATGGGTACGCAAAGTCCTCCAGTTGTCATATTTAATTTTCTTGTGATGCCTTTGCTATGATTCTAGCTGTCTATCCTCTAGATGATTCCTTCTTTTTCTGCTCAGAGGACAAACTGTGTTTAAGCTTCTGTTCCTATAATAAGCCACGTTAAGCTTCTCTGCTTTTATCCCAGTGATCTAGCTATTAGTGTATTTCCATTCTGCTTTTCTTGATAAAAAGTACAGGAATGAACACAAAGAAAGCAATTTTGACTTCTTTTTTTTCCAGTATGTTTTGTGGCTGCCTGAATTCATTTTCTAGTTTGTACCATAGCTCTCCTGTTCAGTTTCAGTGCTGATATGCACCGTCACTAGTGGATCCCTGCCTGCAGGCTTCAGAAACGCATCCAATCTGAGTGTGACACATGGTCTTGGCTCTGGGAATGCAGAACAGACTTTTCTGATTACATGTTCAGCTTCTAAAAATAACTACACATCAGGTAGCTAGCAATTTTTTCTCAAAGATCTAACTATAAAACATAGTTACTGGCTCACTATAAAGCTATTTTACTTTTTTTTAGAAAAGTTTTGGGGAAGAAAAAATTGTAAAGATTAATATAGCTTTAACTTTGTGACAAAGACTCACTTTAAGTTCAGACCGTTTCCTTCAATGTGTTTAACTTTCTAACAGGCATTTATGAACTCTGTTGCTCAGCTTTTAATTAAATGAGTGCAAGTAATATAGATTGCTTCCTGTATCTCATCTCTATAAAACCAACTGTTGACCAGTCTGGGAACAAAAGTCAAGAAGTTATGAACAATGCTAGTAAGCTTTAATTTGGTGCATTGAATGGAAGCCTGTAATTGTGTCTCACCTTTCCCTGTTTGTTCTAGACAATGTCTTTGGATACGTATATTAGCAGTGGTAATACACATTTCCACTTAAACATTCTCTAATTATGGAGAAGTAGCAAGGCTTAATGCTGCTTTTAAAGTACTAGGATTGAATGATTCTATAGTCTGGCCATGCATATCAAGACTGTCTTTATGAATGCACTCTCACAGACTTTCATCTTTTCCTGGCTGGGAGATTCCTGAGTTCTAAGATCTTTTTAAATTTTTTTTTGTTTAGGCTGTGACTTTTGATTTCCATGTCTTCCACATTCAAAAGTCAGATTACTGCACAAATAATATTGCAAGATATTTCTTTTGTTCCCATAAGGCTACCAGGTATGTTAATTTCCATAATGTGGATAACTTCTTTAATTAGCTGTGAATTATTTTCTATTCGTGGATATACTTGTTTTTCAGAAGACTGCATAGTGGTTTGGTCTTCCAGAGAAGATTTCTATGAAATATACTATTCCTTTTCCCAGTTTATATTTACATGCAGTCTTGATTTCTAGTTCTTTACCCGTTGGTTTTACTTCTGGATAATTTCTCTGTCTTTGGGGTACTGGTACTCAGAATCAAAGACATGACTGAAACATGTAGAAATATGCATACGTACTTAGCCAGCCTTTGATTTGTAGGATCTTGTGATTCACCTCTGTAAAACAGCTCACCTTGTGGCTGCTGTTCTTTCTTAAAACAGTTTATTGCATATCCATGCACTGATTTTTCTGATGTTACTACAATGGAGTATCATGGATTTCCAAAGCAATCTGTGGTGGCCTGATTTCCCTTGTTAAATCTTATCAGTATCACCAGATTCAGTGTAGGTGGTGTTCAAAGTTTGAAAATTATCTTGTACGCCTTCTCCTTTCTCTCTAGAATGCTTATCTGTGAGATGGTATTGTTTCTACCAAGTTACAGTTTCCTAACTTGCTCTAGTCATTGTCTAAGCAGTGCTTTAGAAAAAATCTGAACAGGTCATTCTGTTTTCCACTGACCTACTACTTAGTTCAGTCCCTATTTGTTGCAGAGAAAATTATAACCAGCATCATAATGTTCTTTGCAACATTTTTTTCTTTACTACTAGCAACAGAATGTAGAAATATTTCTGTAGTGATGTGGAAATACAGATGAATTATTAAAATGTCTTGCAGCTTTGCAGATGTGTTGCAGGTCTAGAATGTATTCTACTATAGGTAGCAAAGGGTTACTGTTTGTCTTGAAGTAATCATCATCCAAGCCATATGAGTCAATTGGCTTAATATACCTCAGCTAAGTTTTTCTAAATGGATTCTTTTGATATAACTTCTCCACCAGGTACATGGAAATGCAATGTGTCCTCGTAGTCGTAATACCTAGTGAATCCTCACCAAACATTGTTACATTCAATCATATTTAGGAGAAAAACCCAAACCCAAATTAAATTTCTTTTTTAATCAGATTTTATCCACATGTTGCTATGTTTCCAGCTTTTCAATATATCTAAAAACATGGTATATATGTGTTTTAAAAAATTGGGTATATTCTTAAGTATTGCTGTGTATCTCAAGTTATTGTGCTTTGTAAAAATAAGCTTGGGTATCTTGGTAGACTATTAGCAAAATAAGTAAACAAGTCACAGCAGAGCTCAGTGTAATCACACATAATCTCAACTGTGATATAAGTAGATAAATGTAGCCATGGAAGGAAATTAAAAAGAGATCAAATAGATTTTTTTATTATATAGAAGTAGTCCTTTATTGTCCTATGGAGAACTCATCTTGATGCACTTTGGGCCAGAGGATAATTGTAAATCTCATCAAGATATTCAAATATACAATAGGCTGAGAGTATCACAGAAAATGTGTAGATTTAGAAAGAAAATCTCCCTTGAGTCCTGTTCAGCATTAGCAGGATTAGTACTGTATATGTTCCCAAACATTACAGGAGATGAAATTCCTCCCTTCATATCTTAGCAGCAAGAAGCTAACTTTCTGAAGCATAAAATTAAATGGCCTGGTCATATACTGATTTTCAACACCAATGTTTTCTTTGATAGTTACTGTTGGTCTTGCCTCTTTGCTGCATACACAAACCCACCATGGCCAGAGAAGGCATGTCCCTTTTCAATCTGCATTTCGGGACTCCTCATGAGTCACCAACAGTGCTGGCTGCTTCAGTCTGTTGTGCATAGTTGTTTCTTGTGGTTTTGGTGAACCTTACTTTGTTTGCTTCAGGCCTTTGCATGTAATCTCTAGTTGTTCATCATCTTGGAGATATTTTCTGTTGGTTGGTAGAATAGGATGTGAGACTAGAATTGTTTGGTAGACTAGGATGTGAGGATCTAGCATTTTCTGGCTGATAAGTAGGTTTATCCTGGCTATTTCCTCTTTTTATTGAAAGAATATATTTTACTCTGCTAGAGGAAAAATAGTGATGATTTTTTTTTTAATCTATAAACCAGAATATCATGAAGTCAGTTTAAATACATTTATTAACAAATATAGTTTTGGATAGTGGTGGAAACATTTGATAAGAAACATATTTCTTTGGTATGCAAATGAAGTTTATCAAGGCTATATGGCAATATAATACTTGGTGTTTAGTAACAAAGAGTAATTCATAGTTAAATACATCATGGCTGAAGAAGTTTTTTCTTTTTTTCCAAGAAGATGGTGAGTTTGTTCATACTCATGTTCCCTTTGGTAGCTCTAGTGGGAAGTGCTCACTGTTCTTAGCTTTGTAAATTGTGTAGATATAAAACATTATTCTGTTCATTCCTTCTTGCCAGAACACTACAAGATTTGTAAGCATCAGCCCTGAGAGTAAAATCTTGCTTACTTTACTGGGTCTGATTGTGATGGAGCTAACTTTCTTCACAGCAGCTTGTAAGGTGCTCTGTCACACATTTCAAGCTCAAGCAGGATTGGAAAGGCAGTGGTTTTGCTAGCGCAGCTGTTGCTTGTAGACTGGCTGGGCAGCAGGCTGGTTGGGCTGAGTGGTTGCTTCTGCATTACTACTTCATTTGGGTTTGGGTTTTTTTTTTCCCTGTGGCAGTGGTTTCTGTTTTCTTTTATACAGAACAAGGCCACAGAGTAATTTGGTTTCAGGAGCACTCAAAGACTATTGTGAGTTTGTCATGAAAAGAATTCAAGAAGGCAATCAGGGTGAACATCATTTCTTCTTATACTTTTTTCTTCATATATCAGTTGTATCACTAGATCTAAAAATGTGTTGAAGTATGTTGGTATGAACGTACAACACTAGGAAGTCTGACATTATTGCATTCTAGTCAATGGACTCCATGGATATGTATTGTCAGTTTAGACTAAGATTAACAGCAGCAACAAAATGTGCCCTGTTGAACCACAAGCAGAATTGTTACTGTTTTCCAGTTATTTTTACTTGTAAAAAGAGATAAACATAGAAGCAACTTGTCAGCTTGGGAATTCAGTGGGAGGTGGGGGTGTTTGGGCAAAGGGACTGTCTGTACCGTACCTCAGCAAACAAAGTGTATTTCCGTAGCAGTGTACCTACCAGAAAAGTCTTTGGGAATGTTAATGACTTTTAGTTGGTTTCACTGCATGCCATGTACTTTCTGTCAGTGTGCAAGAGGAGGCTGGTTTCTACTTTTACACACGTTTCTGTTTATAAACGGATGTAGCAGCATCCTAGGTGGTCCAGTGTTGTGCTTGGTTTGCATTGATACTTTTATCTTCCTAGGAAGTAGAAAAGGTCAAACAGCTAATGAACTTATTTTAAAGAATATCAAGTCCTGTTCCAGCCAGATATTCAGCTCTGACAACATTGGGTTGCTGAGCCAAGGGCCTGTTTTGTTGTCATAGGCCTCCTGCTGAGAAACCCATTTTCTGGATAATACAGTGACCACTGAAGTGTAGAAGGGGGATGGAGGAAGGCTACTGTTCAGAAAGGTCTATCGCTGGAGCAGTGTTAAATAGCAGCATGTAGCAAGTAACTTCTGCTACATTACCAACAGTTTGTGATATCTGTTAGCATTGCAGCAAGCAGTTCTCAAGGAGACAGAGAGATGACCTGTTTTTATAGCTGTTAACTTAAATGAGCTAACTGCTGCAAACCACACACTTAAAAACAAGTGTACCTTTCCATTCTGTCAGCAGATGACAATTTGACAATAGGAGACTTTGTAAAAATAAATTGCATAAGAAAGATATACCTATAAATCACAGATCTCATGGCTTTGAGAGAACGACCATAAAATAAACTTTCTAACCTGTTCCTAGAGTCAGTGAGAGATTTAACCAGACTTCAGAGAAGGTAATGGGGAAGCAATGTTGGGGCACTTCTGGTTTACCCAGGTAAAGAATGCTTGTGGGTGGGAAGTTTCTCTCCTGAGCATCCTTGCTACTACCTCTCTTGGTAATCTACTGTTGCACATTGTCCTTGATGAAGTAAGAATTCTGTTTTCTGTCTAAGTGAGGTTTTTGAATTAGTATAATTTTGATTAGGTTTATATCTGATAGCATCCAAGTACTGGTGTGAAATCTCAGCCATAGCCTGTTTTGACACAATTTACTGTCAGCAGAGATTCCCTGGAAAGCTTTATTAGACAGCAACCCATCTGATCAAAGTTCATAGCTGGTAGTGAGAATTGACAAGTTTGACTTGGTTGCTTTTTTACCTGCCAAGATTTTGTGCAGGTCTGTGAATCACTCCTTACAACAATAAAGCATGAGTTCTGGAGGTAAGAACATAAATAAACAGCAGAATTTTGTTGATGGAATTCCTGTTTCTAGCATGTTTCTACTCTTGAGAAAGAACCCATAGAAATAGTGTGAAATAGTGTAGAAAACTCCAGGAAAAACTCCATATACAAATAGTTATATGTTACATTTAGCTGTGCAAATATGCAGCCTGGTCTGGAATAAGTTGTAGTAAATCAGTTAATTTTAATTATAAAAACCTGTGTACATGGGAGGTGCATTTAAGCCACGAGCTGCAGATTTAATCCTGTCTAGACGTAGACATTACGTACTGACTTCTTTTCCCATGACCACAAAATGCAGAGATGTACTTGGGTTTTTTTGTATTTGTGAGTATATTATGAGCTAATGTCAAGGGAACTAAATGCAAAATTTAAATCCAAGCTTTCATTTAATTTCTCTGGGATTTGGCTGCATCCTATTTCAGTAGGAACTTGATTATCCCTCTGACAAAGACCAGTACTGCTCTTCTAAGAAAAAGTACAAGGTTTTGAGCAGATTGCAGATATTTCCTAATCTTAGTAGTCTAACATACAAACCAAAGCTATTCCTTTCATGGCAGTATGCAAAGTAATACACAAAGCAACAGGGTTTTGTCATTAATATTGAAATTAATTTGAAAAATTAATTTCATTAATATAATTAGAATGCTAGCATTAAAGTTGCAGGGAAAATAATGAAAGGATTATATTTAGAAATAAAATTATTTTTAAATTAACATGATTTAATATTTAAAATAATGGTGTAAATTTTAAATAATACAGTAATAATTATGTAATAATAATTTAAATAAATTTGTAGAAAGGATGTTATTAGGCCTTGCACAGAAAGAAGGGCTTTATCATTACCAAGCATAAGCTGCAATGAAGGTAAAATGCTGACAGGGCAATCCAGCCTGAGAAAGATGACCTCCTGGTTCTTTTACTTGTCATTGCTGCTGATTATGGTGGCACTTTTTATGACTGTGCCTGTTTAAAACACAAACAAGGAAAAGAAAAACTGAATAACAACAACAAAAAAAGCCTCAACCCTAAACATTCACCCATTAGCATTATACTATATTAGCCACTTTAAAAATAATATTTTCACCTGTTAATTTAGTCTGATCATACCCTAATACATTTTCTGTTAAATTATTCAGAATTTTGTGGCTTTGTTTGTTTTTTTAATTTGGGAAAATTAGTGTATGGGGATTTATGTGAAAGGGAAATGAACAAATGCCCTCTGCACTGGCTATCACATTCGAGTTGATAGCTGACTGCCTGAATCATTAGGCCAACAGAGGAGCAGTGGTTCTATGTACTTGGACTGTTACCCCTTGGAAGGACCTGTTTTCTAGAGATAATCACATGCAGCTTTTGAAATTCAGTCTTTACTAAAGTTTTCTGAAGATCTAAATGTCCTGATTTTTAAAAAATCTTTGTATTTGATTAAATGAGCTTAAAAAAAAAAAAAGTATCTGTGAAGAATTTAATCATATTCAAACTATTTTGTTCCAAACAATGAATTGGAAAAATATTAGAAGATGTTACTTGAAAAAGACCCTCAAACCAGTGACAAACGAACAAAATATTCTAAGTGGAAGAAAGTGGGTCTTCATTTGTGATGTGAGTTTTGGTTATGCAATTTCTAATGCTCTATAAAATTTTGAACATATTGCTTGACTTCTGATGTCACTAGAGACTACAGTACACTATAGTTTTGGGAGAGTTTTGAAATGGCCATTATGTCCTACTCTTAGTTTTTAGTGTCTGTTTTTTAGAACTAGGATGGAGTCTGCAAGCACTAGTTTTTTCCACACTTTATAGGAGAGGAAAGACTTTTATTGTTACTGAACAGGAATATTATCAGAAGCTGCTTTTTAAACACACCACTCCCCCAAATCCTTAAATATATCAATGAGCATTATATTCTTCTACAATTGCATGGGATTCCTTTCCATCTGAGTAAAGCTTAACTATATAGGGTTTGGAGGGGTGAATATTATATGGAGAGGATCAACTGAGGAATCATTTTAGAAAAGGCATTTTGAGAATATCTTTCAGACTAAAAATATAAAAGGGGCTGTGAAGAAAGTAAATGTGAGCAGAATACACTATAATGTCACTTTTTTAATTGAATGCAATCATAGATGCAAGATGTATCTTAAAGATCTAAATTAAAACTTAGAACACAGGAGGGCTAAAACCTTGAATTTTTTATTTAAATTTGAGAATGGAGGTTTAGCACTGTTAATTATTTTAATTCTTTCATAGCTGTAAAAGCAGAATGAGAATTAACTTTCAGGCTAAGACTTAGAATAGGAAAGTGTTTGTAGAGTGGAAATTGTACATTTCAACAGATTTTTCAGACATTTAGCTTATCTACAAGAGCTGATAATAACATTTATGTTAGAATAATGTCTTGTAAAACCATAGCTCTCATCAAGAGTAAACTAGATGTGGGAAAATAATATAAACTGCAGAATTTAAGTGTGTGCTAAGTTTATGGCATTTAGCTTCTAGTATTTCTTAAAATATTTCTTCTTGAACAGCTAATCTATGTTAATATGAAACTGTAACTTACACCTGCTTCAACTAGGAATAGAGTGGTAGGTTTTAAGGTGGCAAAAGGAGTTCCTGAAAGCTTATCTACCATGCTACAGATTAGGTGCCATTCACTATGGTATTTTGACCTTTAACATCAGATTTTGAATGCAGCTCAGGGACTTTCTTTGGCCTCTTCATTTTAATGCAACCCAAACGCTTCCTGAGCAAGTCCTTAGGCAGCAGCCAAATTTTGTTTTAATCAAATGGACTCATAGATGGGTTGTTTTCTGTGTCTGGCCAGGATTCTGATTTGCAAACATAAAAGGGGACTTAGAACTTCAGGATGCAGTTTGAACAGTAGTACTGAAACAAATAATTCAAATTATGCAGAATCACTGTGTTTAAAAAAATCCAAAACCAAAAATATGAGAGTGTACAGTATGAAGACTCTCATATAGCAAGCAACACAAAATTAAATGTCTTACTGGAGGATGTCACTCTACTTCCACTGGTTGATATGCTGTGATACGATCATAGTCCTGCAATAATTGTCAGTGTGAAAAAAACAGATTTTGTGGGGGTTTTTTTGTGATTTGTATTAGAGTTCACAAAATTTGTGTTTAATAGGTGGAGCCTGTGTTGCAGATTTATTGGCTGTATATTATCATTCCTTTGATTTGAATATGCAAGCCACACAGCAGAAAGCAGCTGTATCTCTACCTGTGTAGAAACATGTATCACACCTGGAAGTCTCCTTACAGAGAGCATGAGG
The DNA here is from genome assembly GCA_027925045.1 of Hypotaenidia okinawae. Taxonomy (NCBI): domain Eukaryota; kingdom Metazoa; phylum Chordata; class Aves; order Gruiformes; family Rallidae; genus Hypotaenidia; species Hypotaenidia okinawae. The sequence continues at coordinate 4,666,405 of BSDF01000011.1, forward strand.
AACCATCCCTTTGTGTCTCAAAGGGCTAGCTAGCTAGGTCAGCTGTAGGAGAGGGATGCTATGCTCTGTTCCTTCTGCAAAGCTCTTGTCAAATGCAGGACTGAACTGGTAAACTCTTACTAAGCTTAAAGAGCAAATGCAAATCCATTTAACATAAGCATCTGAAATGTGTTTTTTTTCTTACCATTACTACCATGTGTTTTTTTCTTACCATTACCTGAAATTTGTTACATGAATAGCTAACTGCTCCAAGCCCTTACTGCTTCTTTTAAAAACAAACCTAAAAAAAAAACCCTCTCCTGATTTAAAACCTTTATTTCTATTATGTATGCATATTGTGGTTGGGATTTTTTTGTTATTGACTATGTATGTGATGTTAGTAAAGAGTTGAGGAAACTATCTGTAAGTGCATTTATCTTTCCAGAAAATGTGGTAGAGAACTGTGTCATCTTAGCTGCAGCTACTTTAATCATCCCAGCAATCAATGTTTAAGATGCAGAAAACCCTTTCAATCTGCAAATATCTAATCAAGTGCCATATTCTGCTCACTTTCCACAGAATAGGAAAGGCCACCTTAGAAATCTTAACTCCTGAAAACTTTATGCCCAAAACCTGCACAGTCTGTCTGAAGAAATTAATTTCAGGCAGTAGATGTTGAATGTACTGAAAGGATTGTAAATGATGCACTGATCAAAAATGTCCTACTATTGATCTGCAGCATATTCTGTAGTCAGTGAAAAGTCAAAAAGTAGTGATTATTGATACCTCTGCAGAGTAAATTATTTTCTTTCCCAATATGCAATTTTCTACTCTTAAATTATATTTAGTCTCAGTAACAGGTGGAGAAGTTGACTGCAAAACACAGAAAGATGCTCTTAAAAATTACCCACTTGTGGATACCAGGGCTGAAGAAGACCTGTTATGTATATACATGCCACTCTGTCACTTGTGCTTTTACACTTCAGGATATATTAGTCAACTTGCCCTGACTATCAGCAGAGACTTCCTTTTTCAGTGGGACAAATAGAGAATGTGCTACCTTGTAAGGAGACCTTAAGGAGCAGGTGGCAGTTTAGTTGGTATTCTTCCTGGTTTAGTCAACTAGAGACTTTGAGTAATCAGGAAGTGATGACTAGAACAGTATTCAGAAGTTGTTAAACTTTTTCAAAATTGGTTTTTAAATTAACACCTACCATTTTTCAGCATAAGGGATTTTTCATATGAACATGAAAAAAAATTATTCTCACAGGTATTGGCACAAATTAGTTCAGGTCATAGTTCTGCTGAAAGTAACAACCACATTGTAGTCCAGGATTAATTACAAACTAGCAAGACAGCAGTCCTTTGTGTCAGGTGAAAGTCCAAACTTCTAACCCTGTCTACTTTAAGTGTTTAAAAGGTCTACCCATTCCTTAAATATTCTCAAAGATCTCTTGCATTTAACAAACCAGAATACTTTATTTAATTCTAGCAGTTACATTGCCCCATCGTTACAGAAATCTGAGACATTTTTCTGTTTCAACAACACAAAACACTTCCTGCAGTGACCTGTTGTTAAGCACAGTTTTGAGTGTGTTTGTTGCAGTATCACCTGCTAGGCAATGTCATACCAAAAGCTGTTTCTCCAAAGATGTTGAGTAAAGCATGTGTATAGCTTCAGTGAGGATTCAACCCCTTTGGTTAAATCAGGATTGCATCTGTGGCTTGGGCACCTTGCTAACAATGATAGGTACTGTCATGCTTTCCTGAGCACAAGAACTGCCATGGAAGCTAATGAATAAAGGTCTGTTTGGCTCCATGTTTTCAGTGACAGTCAGTTTAGAGAAAGAGTTTAAGTAGTAGGGTACTACTTTGGGGATTACATTCATCACACGTTATACCTAAACTGAAGCATAATGGTTGGAGCACAGAATATCAACTGATTATTTCCTTCCACTGAGAAGTTCTACTACCACCTTCCTTACCACAGAGAAAGGATACAAAGTTGTTGTTCTTCCCCCTGTTCTAAAGCCAGAAAAACTACATCTCCTCTCTAAGAACAGTAAGTTGCCAATAACTTGTCCTGTAAAACACTATGGTGCTGTGGAAGTCAACCACAAGCCTTTGGTGCAAGTTATGCATTAAACAATCTTCTGTGAAATTTTTTCTTTGTCATGTATCATTCTTCTTATACATTTGGTTTTCCATAGATTGGGCTTAATGCTTCTGCTAGTATGATTCTATCTAGTGCCAGGCATTTGGAAAAGAATTTGAGGCAAGTGTCAAACACTGTAGCATCAGTTTCAGGTTTCTTGTAGATAGGATGGGAAGAGAGGATGAGATGGAGTAGGAACTATGAGAAATATTCTTAATCACCTAAATAATATTCTTCACACCTCTGCTTTAAACATCATGTTAAAAGCATCACTCATGACTTTAGAAGTTCTAGAAAAACTTTTTCCCTCCCTAAGAATCTGCCCACTTTGCTTTCTATGCCTGAATTGTAATACCCACATAGATGCCATCCATTGCTGAAAGAGTGCAGCAGCAATTCCTACACATATTCTCTTGCCCTCCCACCATACATAGTGCCAGGCTTCTGAAATCTGTGCCAGCAAGGTAGGATTCTACCTATTGTTCCTCTAAGTACAGAGTTTGGCATGCATGAATATGATGTATGCTTTCTTGCTCTAAGCTTCTGTTGATTATTTTTTTCTTTGCTCAATTTTATCAAGTTGGGGAAAATAATTGCCCAGCAGATATGTTTTATATTTTGCCTCTTAGAACACTGAGGTGTTACCATTGCTGGGCTTAGTGGGGTAGGGTTTTATAACACTGTGTTGTGGTTGATTTTTTTTTACTGGTCTACTATTTTGACCCAGTAATGGAATATAAATCTACAGGTCTTGGCTTGCTGGAAGTTAACAGCTGATTTTTCACAGCTGTAAAGAAAGGAGTTTCTTCTGTACTGAAGTACTGCAGCACTGGGGAGGAGGGAAGATTAACAAAAGGAATATATTTCTGATTAAAAATACAAAGAGAAAGAGCAAAGCAATAAAAAAATCTGTAGGTACTTTTCAACAGTGCACAGATATGCAACTTGGCTGAAACATCTGCAGTATCACATCATCTGCTCTGCAGGAATCTTTTGAGGGCAATTAATTCTTAATTAGCAATGTGCCAGCAGACAGCTCAAGAAAGGAATGTTTGCTGAGTTAGCCCAAGTTGTCATATGTAATTTATGTGATAGAGCAGTTGCAGTAGCATAGCCTGTATGAATAGAACAGATCTGGTTTGGAGAACTTCATGCATAGTACTTTCTCTGTAACTCTAGATGTTCCTGTGCTTAAGTGCATACAGTACTAAACAAACTGAATATGATAAGGTGTTTGATAAGGGCTGATCAAAACTTTTAGGCAATTACTTTTACTAACATGCAGCTTCAACCAAAAAGAATTGATTAAAAGAAGTATTCTGGAAATGAGGCACTTTTTTCACTCTTTTTTTTTCCTAGAAAAAAATGGAAGCAATATATTGATGTTCCACTCCACTTTCAAAGATATAAAATACAAAAAATAGCATGTGATTGAGTTGAATAGAATTTGGGGGGCAATTGCCATATGTATTTCTTATTCTTTTGTATCATGCAGAAAAGTAAATAGTCTTCCTTATGGGTTGACCTGTCCTTTGGATCTTTTCTCCTACTTCAGGTCTCAAACTGAACCAGAGCACTCCCTCTTTCACATCCTATGACCGCATTTCTTACAGCAACTTGTTCAGCCTGATAGAGTTTAAAACTACGTTTGGCAGACTGTGCGGTGTTGCTGCCACCCATCACTCAACATGAGTATTGCACAGGTTACCATGTTTCTGAGGGACAATGAGACATTTTGCCGCAGGTTTCAGATGAAACACTGGTCTTTTGCTTCTGGACAGGGGTTGGGGTTTAACCCCAGTAGGCAGCAGAACGGCACACAGCGGCTCGCTCTCTCTCCCACAGGGGAATGGAGGGGAGAAAACTCCTGGATTAAGATAAAGACAGTTTAGGTGAAGCAAAGCTCTGTGTGCAAGCAAAGCATTAGTAGGTAGATGTTTAGCCACTTCCAGGAAAGCAGGTCTTCATCATGCATGACTGCTAATCAGGAGGAGAAATGCTGTAGCTCAAATCATCACCCTCCAGTCCTCCATCTCCCTTGTGGTTTATATTGCTGAGCAACTGGAATGTCCCTTTGGTCAGACCCAGCTGTGCCCCCTCCCAACTTCCTGTGTACCTCCAGCCTACCTGCTGTGGCAGTGTGAGAAATAAAAAAGGCCTTGATGCTGTGTAGGCACTGGTCAGTAATAGCTAAAATATCAGTGTGTTACCAACACTGTTTTGGTCACAAATCTAAAACAAAGCTCTGTACCTGCTACTGTGAAGAAAATCTATCTTGGTCAAAGCCAGCAGAAGGGAAGGTATACAAATGAGTGTACTAAGCTGTTGAACCAGAACAGGCAAAATTCATTTTCATCTACAAATATTTCTGCTCCTTGACATGTTTATTTAAAATATATATGTATGAAGGCATGTGACTGCAAGATGTTTACATGTCTATGTTTGTTTAACTATTGATCATTAGCTTCACTTATAATTGAAAAGTATTTTTTGAATGACTGTTCTATAGCCTTAATCTAAAACCTGAAAGCCAAGTTAAATTGTGTGAAATTCATGGATTAATGCAAAGCCTGGCTAGAGGGGCTGTTGGTGCAAAAGAAGTGCAAGGGGAGCTGTAACCTGGGGGTTGGGAGAGGTGTGTTTTCCTATCAGGTTCACTCTTTCACACCTGAGGGGTAGGCTTGTTAAAGTCTTTGAACTTTGTAAATCCTAGCAGTCTCCCCATATTAACCTGGAGCATATAGTGCACAAAGCAACTGCTTATCCTCTTTTCTTCTACAGCAAGAATGAATGTCTGAGATAAGATTAAGTCCTTTATTTTGCCTGCAGAGAGCATCTATAATCTGAATTAAATTCTGCCTTTATTTAATATAAATTCACTGAGTACATTTAGTAATACAAATTCTGCAATCTCAGTATAGTTGAAAATACGTCCAGAGCATCTGAGCACCAACTTTCCTCATATTTATTCCTTTTCCGGGTTGTAACACCTCTTAGTAAGTGTCAGTTTGGCATAGCTGCATGAAGACTACAAGTTTGATTCCTGATCTGAAAGAATGATTGACTAGTAACTACTAATGGTAAGGAAGTTTGTAGTGTTACGTATCTGATTATTCTGAGGTGTCTGTATGGTATTTCTTTTATTTGGTCTCACTTGTAAGTCACATTGAAGTATCATTCCATAGGTGTCTTCTCTGCTAATGCTGTTGCTTACATAGACAGATATTTTCTCCCTTCACCAAAAAAACCCTAGGACATTTTACTCTTTATCTTGTTGGCTGCAAACACTTGCTAAGCTACTGCAGGGTGGTTATTTTTTTGTCAATGAGTAGAAATATTCTTCATGTCTTAGAGGTACAGTGCCTCAAGGTTTACAGTCAGAAACATGAGGATGCTTTTTTCATAAAGGGAACTTCTTGCTTGCTGTTTGTTTTTCTTACTGCTCTAAGTGCTAGGAAAAGTTAAAATGTACATTTGTTTGCTAAGTCAGCAGATAAGACTTTGACAAGCCAGAGGTTTCTGTTCAATTTCTATAGATGACCTTTTAACTCTTGGACGTTGTGAAGATGTTCCCTCCAAGGGCTGCCTGTCTGTAAAACTCATGTATAGGAAGCTCAAGGTACTATTGGCCACACTAGCAGAGGGGTGTCCCCATAGAACACAATGGAAATGGTCCTTACTCATGTGTGGCAACGTTAGGAACCTGTGATGTGTACCACCTTTTTCATGAGACATTTCATCATCCTTGTCATGTGCTAAAATATAAGCAGTCACTGAATATTTGTCAGAAAGGTTTGTCTGACAAAAGGCACTGAGGAACCCTGTAAGAGACCTGAAGTTAACTCTTTCACAGCAAGATGCCTCAGATGAAGAGATGTTAGCACAAGCCTGTAGCAGAAAACCTATATTGTGGAACATATCACCCACTCCTGTTCAGAAGCTAAGACAGTCTGGAAGACAAAATGTGAGTAACAAAGAAAATAAGGGTCTCAGACTGACAGCAAGGGACAAGAGAAGGCTCCCAAAGGACAACGTCGCTAGATGAAAACAGGGTTTTCACAGCTCCCTTGAGCTCTGAGTTCAGCATGTCAACTGTTGTGAGGCATGGGCAATAAATTTAACTTAAAGTTGATACCTGCAAAAATAAATCTTTTTCTTCTTTTTCTTCCCATGGCAGGAAACTGATTAGGCACAAATCAGAGACCCTATTGCTTTTTTACTTCAGTCCAGTCTGTGATAGTATAGCTAAAGGTGTCTTACTTTTTCACAGATTTCTCTGTGATCTTAGGCTTTTGATCAAAAATATTGTTGGATCACTGGCACTGGCATTTCTTACCTTTTGTGTAGCTATTTACCCATGAAGAGTCTAACTTTGTGAAACCTTTAAAATCTTAAACACATAAACCTTGCGCAGATTTTGCTTATATAAAAGCTAAACTAGAGCTTTTAAATCTGATGAGAATCCTTGCTCATTCTTCCCTTCAAGTATTTTGACACAGGGTTCTGTATTTTTGAAACAGCACAGAAATCAAGAGTTGCAGTGGTTTAATAAGGACCAGAAATGGAGCCAAGCCCTAGTCTTTTCATTTCCAAAGCTATATAACATCACTTGTGCTCACATTAAACACTCACATGAGTGTTGCATTGATCTCTCCATTAGGAAATTAGCTCTGTTCATGGCAGCTTTGATCCTAATAAGAATTATTTTTTTAAGAAAGCTATTTATTGCCTCTTTTTTTGTTTGTTCAGGATGAATGCAAAAATCTAGAGGCGGGGGGGGTAGGGGAGCAAAAGATTACACAGTGCAGCAGAGGCTTCACTCGTCCAACTGAGGCATCCTAACAAGGATCCAAAGTGTAGGATAAGCAAAGCATCCTAATTTCCAAGAAAAAAACCCCACCATCTAAATCATGAGCAACATCTCAATCATGTGCAACTTTCTTGCAGCTTTCTTTATGTGCCTTCTGAATTGGGTAGGGGTTGGGCAGTAAGGGGAAAAAAAGCAAGAGAGCTGGTTCTCCACAGGTGGTGGTATGACTTAACACTCAGTGTATTTGTCTCTTGAAAGTACAGACCAGGTAGAAGTCCCAGAACAGAATAAATGGGAGAATGAGCTGAATATGAGTTCTGGCAGTAACCAAAGCAGCTTGGGTACAGTGTGTATTCCTCGGTGCATCTGTGCCATGTATTTCAGCATCCTTACAAAATCCTGTGTGAACTTTCTTGGGGGTTCTTCTCTCAAGTTAATCTATATGACAGTTCCCCATTGTTGTTATTAATTTTATTTTATAAACCTAAATAAACGTAGTCTTGGAACATTTGGTGCTTTACAGCACCTTTCTTTGGCTAGCTAGTGGGGTTTCCACTCCCACCCCATCTACTTTATACACAAAGTTTTAACAGTTTCCTTAGATTGTGGAGAGAAACCTCAATAAAGCAGGATTTTAATTGCTTTGTTAGGTCACATGATTTTAATGCAGGACTTGAGAGGAATGGTAGGGAAACTTACTTCTGGCAAGTGGGATGAAGGCACTAATTCTAAATGCTTCTGCAGAACTGATGCTGTGTTATCAGGAGTGGAGTAGACAATGCAGAAGAAATCTACTTGGACATAACTAGATTACTTGATGTGTGAGGTTGCTAGCCCTACTACAGAATATGTAGTAATGTTTTTGGTAGCTAATTAATGTTTTATTAGTAGATATAGGTTTTACTAGTAGCAGCCTTCTTGTATTGGCAACTATCAGTCTGTGTCTTACAGTACAGCCATGTTGCAAGGTTTGCTCTTGTACCAAACAGTGAATTGCCTGTCATGTGCAGATCTCCCAACAGGCTGATGGAAGCAGGCATGAATTCATGATGAGAAGCATGACACACACTCAGGTTAGTGCGTGAACTGAGATGCTGTTGGTAAACTAAAGAATATTTTTTTGCAGTAGTGGAGGCTCCATCAAATTAAAAAGACAGGCTTATCAACCTGTTTTAAAATTCAGGAACTCTTACATTGCAAATACTGTACAATGCTGCAGTATTCACAAAGATTAGCAGTTAGCAATTACTTCCATAAAGCCTTCAACTGGTAGGAGACTGAATTGGAATCAGTGTAAGAATACAGCAGTAGATTAAATACTTGTTACCAGGAATTAATAACTTCATATACTGAACAAATCAGCAGTGATTAAGCATGTTTTGCAACTGCCAGTCATCCTGGAGTTCTGTGGAACAGGTCCTTTCACTTTGGTGTGATTATTTAAAGATGGGTCTCTCCCATGCATTGACTCATCAGTCAGATGTTTTCTGCCCCTTAGCTTTCCTTCACTTTTAGAATTATTCTCAGGAATTAAATGAGAATTCAGCTTCAGCTTTGATGTTTCAGTGTATCCTGTTGAGCTGGCTCAGCCTGTCTGGAATACAGAAGAACAATGCCTGTTTTGATCCCTGATGAAGGCTGGGGGGGAGGTGCATAAAACAACAAAAAGGCCTCAAAGTTGAGTTTGGTTTTTATGAAGCCAGGTTGAGAACAATGGATCTGTTCCATCCTCAGTTAATGAATACCAGCTGCATTAAAAGCAACAAAAGTTAAGCACCAGAAGACCACCCAAACCCAGTGCTGGTAATGATAGCTGTGGGTATCCCTTTAAAACAAAACACAAGATACCACCACCCTCCCCCCCCCCCCCAAATTCTGCATTTCTATCATAGTTTTATCACTGGCAGTTTTTCATTTCATTATATAGATTTGACTGGTGCTACAGATGTTGGTGTTGGTAAGAAAGGGCCTTAACCCCTACCTGTTAGGGACCAAGTGTTTATGTGATAGGTATTGGACAGAGGGTATAGAGTGAGGCCCCAGTGGCCACTCTTGTGCCATGCAGCAGTTAAAAGCAAAATTCTAAGAACTTGAACCACAGTAAGAGCTTCAATGTGTAAACACCCTGAGGCTGTGGTATAAGCAAGGTATGATCAGGCTCTAGCTCCCAGAGTCTGCTAAAGTTAATATAAAATCTATCCATGGGCATCTTTCCACTGTCCTCAGTAAGCACTGGCTAACAGTTTTCCTGGCAGCATGGAAGGTCTATGGAGCTGGATAGTAAGAGGGAGAGAATTCACATGGAAGTGCACGTTGTCTGGGAGAGCATCCTCCAGCATGCTTAGATGTGATCCAGCGACTGAGACAGCTGTAGGTGCAGAGCGAAGCATTGCTGCGTAGCTGCAAGCTGAGAGGTTAGATCTGAGGGGAGATTTGAAGCTAAAGCCTGAGCTGGGTTTTATCATTTCACAGGAAGTTGCAGTGATGAATAATGGAAGAGGTATTTGGTTTAGACTGAGAAATATGGGTTTGAAATAACTGACCTATCAAAAGATAAAAAGGGGGAGGAGGAAAAAGCATCTCGATTTGAAATATCTTGTTTAATCTGAAACTAAGCCGTTCGTGTTGGGGTTCCATTGTGGTTTGGGGTTTCGTTGTGGTTTGGGTTTTTTCCCCCTCTCCTATTCTTGTTTCTATTTTATATTTATTTTGCTTGATTTTTAAGCAAAACCCTGGTTAGAGATGCCCATGTCGCTGTCTCCGCATTTTCCCAGTGTAGCCACGGAGCGCCCACATCGTTTCCACACTTCCCAAACGTCGTCGTTCCCCCCGCCCCTTCCAGCTGAAGTTAATGTCACTGGTGTCCGGCGGGTTTCTTTTTTAACTTGCCAGGCCTGAACTGGAACCAATCCCCTCTCCCCCCACCCCCCAGCCCAGCCCCGGCCGTGAGCAGCAGGCGCGGGGGAGCCGGCGGCCAGGCTGGTGGCGGGGCCGGGCTCTCGCCGCCGCGGCGGCGGGCACTGCAGCAAGGCGGCCGGCAGGTGCGCAGCGAGCCGCAGGCAGGTCGCGGCTCCCTCGCATGGGCGGGGAGCCGAGGGGCTGCAAGGAGCGGGGCTGCTTACCGCCCGCCCGGTGCTTGGCCCCGGTGGTTTGCGTGGGGCGGGGGATGCACGGGCGGTGATGCTGGGTAGAGAAGGAGGAGGAGGAAGAGGAGGAGGAAGAGGGGGAGCTGGCGGGACAGCCTGAGGTGGGCGGAGGGGGGAGGCGGGTGTTATACCATCGCTCTGGGGAAGGATAAGCATTTGCGAATTCCGGCTCCAGAGCGCGGGGAGCATCCTATCCTCACCGGCCGGGCGGGAACCAGCCGCAGAACAGGACGAGGCTTCCCGGCTCTTCGTTACCCTAACGCTGTCCGCGTTATCCCCGCCTTCCCCTGCCCGCCTCTGCCGCTGGGTGCCGGCGGCTGCCCGGCCCCGTGCCTCCCGTGCAACAGAGCGAAGAGTGGCAGCCTGCGGAGGTCCCCGCGGAGCCGAGCGCTGAGCTAACCACCCTGTCCCTCTCCCGCCGCGCAGGCACAGGCAGAGCCCTGGGTGAGTAGCCTGGGAGCTCCCTTACTCCTCTAGGCAGGCCAGAAACATTCAGGCCCCTTCTCCACATCCCTTTCTTCATCTCTTCTCAGTTGTGTGCCTTGAAGGTGCAGGAGGAGATCTCTGTTCTCTGTTAGGTTAGTCAGGCTGGAATCCTTGCTTGGGGAGGCATTTTTGAAAATATTTTCTATCTGCGCCTTAAAACCATGTTATGCTATGAAGCTGTCTGTCTCAACTTGGAAATCTTCCCTTATACATATGCTTTTTTTAAAAAAAAAAAAAAAAACAAAAAACTCTCCTCCTCCTTCCTCTTTTCTTTCTTTATAACTTTTCCAGCCTCACAGTTGCCTCCTTCACTTTCATCAGCAAATTTCTATCGATAGTAGGAAGCTAAAGGTATGCTGAGGGACGACTTTTGTCATTGAAGGTTATTGCTGAGAATTGACTTAATCTATGTTTTTCTCTTGTTCTTTCCTAGACTGAACAGTCATGACAGCTGAAAAGACTATTCCTATAATTAATGGCAAGCCAGAAGATGCTTTGGACCCAGAAGCCTCAAGTACCAACCTCGTCCACAGCAATGATAAGAAAGTTCATGAAAGAGGTCACTGGAACAATAAGGTTGAATTTGTGCTTTCTGTGGCAGGGGAGATTATTGGATTGGGAAATGTATGGAGATTCCCATATCTTTGCTACAAGAATGGAGGAGGTAAGATGGCATCATATCTTGATTTACAGCTCATCCCTAAACATGCAGGAAATAAACAATTAAGAATGTTTTACAGTGTTTTCTTGTGCTAGGTATTCAGGATTTCAGTGTATGTGCAGAGTGGGAAGTATTAAGCATCTGACAATCAAGGAAAACATCGTGATTCTCTTACCTTCTCCTCCCCCAGTATTGTGTGGCTTACTTTCTAAAGTTTTGTTTGTGTTAGTAAATTGACTTTTTTGGTAAGATCTTCAATGTGGAAGGAGCCAGTATTCCGTTGTGATAGTATGCTGTGTGTTTTCTTCTGCATGTGAACACAGACCTAGGCAGACTTAGATAAGTTCATCTGATGTAAAAAGAAATGTAGCAGTTTATTTTTCATACTAGTATACATTGGAGAGGATGAATATTGTTTTTGATAATGCTTTAAAGTTTACCTTTTGACTTTTCTTTGCCATATGAAAATTTCTTCCCAAGTGACTACAGTAGAGTAGGAGAGGATGTAAAAGCTGCCTGTTACTCAAAGAAGAGAGCAAACCCTATAAAAATCTGGAATAAGAATGTTTGTTGATAGAGGAAAGAACAGACTTAACTTCCATAAAAGTGTAACATGGGACATGTATTGGTTATAGTTAAGTATAAACTATGTATACTGTGTGACAATTCAGAATAATCTCATCAGCTGTGACTTGCAAAGCAATGAGGAAAGTAAATTAAAAATTTAGTTTGGAATCCTCTGTACTAGATTCAATAATCTCCCCACTTAGGGCCTGAATCTGTGTTAGTGTAAGCATAAAGGCTGGGAGAAAATTAATATGTTCAGTGGCTGCTACGTAAAGATCTGTTCTTCAACAGGTTGGTCTATTAGCAGCACTGTGCCAAATTTTTTCCCTCTAAAAGTAGGCTCAGTTGTCTGAACTCAGAGATGGTTCGGGCCCATTTTGTCTGCTGTTTCTATAAGGTTAATGCCACTACGGAACATGAGTTTGTGGTTTGCAGCTCCTTTCTTTATATATCTGTGCTTTGCAAAACTAACAAGAATTCACTTATTTTCAGAACGATGTTACCAAGCACTGCTGCTAGTACATAGATAATAGTATATGGATATGATGTTTCTTGTTGTCTGTCAATGTTTTTCAGAGAAGTTTTGGTAGAGGAAAAGGTAGGAAGGTTTTTGTCAGTATATAATAATTCCTTGTTCGTGCAGTAACCTTTATGTGACCATTTGTATGTATACACTAGCTTGTCAAATTGTGATGTCCCCATTTTTAAGGCTATAACGTTAGATAGAAAAAATTCTAACTATGCTTTTGGGTGATTTTGTGGAAAAAGTACTTAAATACGATATTTAAGCACCACTCTATTCTTTAAGAAAAGAATTAATGTGTGTGGTTTAAGTGGTCATGTCCTGGCACCATGGGAAATTTGCTATTGACTTAATTTTATTCAGTGAGGACTTGGTCTATGACCTGTGGTTTTTGTAACTCTCTGGAATGCCTTGCTGGAATTAGATCAGCAGAATCCAACAAGAGTTGGACTTGTTTGATGCATCAGATGTAAATACCTACAACTTCTTTATGTGTGGTAAGTGAAGACAATAGTAAGACATACAAGCTCGTTGTGAAATAACTTGCTAGGTACAGAATGAATCTAGAAGCACTAATGTGGAACTTCTGTGGTCTGAGCTCTCTCTGGTACTCGCTCTGAGTCACAACAGGTAGTGTAGCTGTAAGCTGCTACAGTTTTAAGTTGTTCTTATGGATATTCAATGGAGTTCTAAGGAAATTTAATTTATTTTCATGTTTCAAATTAGATATTTTTTGGAATGTGATCTGTTCACAAGCTGGGAAACCTGACTTCCTCTAATTTTCATGATGTCTACCTGTTAGGGAACAGTGTTGGACAGAGTCAAAGCTAGTACCTCGACAAGCTGCCATGTGAAACTTGCTAGGATTGTTCATGTGAGTAGGCCAAGTTGGATTTGATACTGGCCAGCAGTTTGCCCAGCCTATAAGGATTTTGTTCAGACCAAATCTTTACTTGTAAATCACAAAGAGAAACCATGTTTTATATGTAAGGTTTTCATTCTTTGTGAAATCTGTCAGCTGTATTTAGTTTTCTAAACTTTTCTGGCTAAAATATAAAAATAGATGCAGGTTGTGGGTGTGTAGTGGTGTTTGGGTTTGTGGGGATTTTTTCCCAAGATCATGACAGGGATACCTACTTCCCTTGTATTAGAAATTTTCCTGAAGTTCACGAAGTTCTTGAAGTTTCAGTATTTAGAAACACGTTGTTCATAGTTAATATTCTGACAGATTTCATCTTAGTGAGATAGTTATTAAGGTGCTGTTCATTAATAAGCAAATGGGTCTTTGGGAATCCCGTTGAAGGACAGAAATGCTGCTCTTGCTGGTGCTCTAAAGAACCGCTCGATCTCTGCCCTGATGGACAGCACTGTAAAACATACATTCCTAGAGAACTGCATCCACCAAAACTTCTGTCTACTTAGCATATCTTGTGTCAATCTGAAATTGAATGAATGGTGGGATGCTTACATCATTCAATGGGAGATCTAAATACAGTTAATAAGTGTTTTGGAATTATTTCTATGGGAGCAGGTTGTAAAGACCTGGACACCACATCATGTATGCTGTGATTTAGTTACTGCTTTGTAATTTTCCTACAACTTCAGATAAATGATTCTGGGCAGTACTTTGCTGCACTAGCCTGCCTGGTTAAGCCAGTAATACTTTATTGGTGTAAGTAAAAATGGCAGAATCTGTTGTTTTGTGCTTTCTTCTCTGTATTCATTTCCTTCTTTACTTGTTTTAGTCTAAACAAGTATAATTGCTTCTTTCCACCTCATCCTTTGACTCATCAGAAAGTCTGAGTAACTTGGAGAATGAGGGGAAAAAAAAATCTGTCTTATGTGTTAATTGATTCTTACATAATCAAAAAGCTGTATTTATTGCTCATTATTTAAATTCAGTTCTAAATTGAATACCCATTATTAGCGAGTGATGTTCTGCCTAAACATATTTATGTTCTCCCCATTTTTGCTTTGACATACTTAACAGCCATGTTCTTTAGTTGCAACATCTGACACAATCAATTGCTAAATAATACAATACTCTGCACTGTGTTAATTGCTAAGATGTTATATACAGTGCTTCAGCATTAAACTGTACTATTAATTATCTATGCTGGAGTTTACTGTCAGTATCTAATAAATAAATTAATGCTTTGTTACTGTCCTACAATGTCACATTAGTATTTATAGCAGGTAAGGCCAAGCCCTGCTTTCCTGCTCTTGTAAGGAGTTCTAAAGCTTGTTTCATTGTTCTCTTTTTCTTGAGCCTTATGATCAGGCTTATCCAAGTAACATACAAAGGACTTCTTGGATTTCGTTTCCATAACACTTTTTCATCCCCGCCTTCCTGAGAAAAGTGAAGAAGATAGCGTAGACTGACTTGGTGATGATCAGAGCAGAACTGTTGGGCTGAGACAGCCTGTGGTCTTTCCTGTGTTTAGTCTGTACTGGGGAACTTTGGTCTGGTCTTTTTTAGTACATGATAGTGGCTTATACGTTAAGTTTTCTTATCTGGGGCTAGGAGTAAAGGCTTCCTGCACTTTCAGCACAATGCCTGAGATGTGACTTAATAGGTGAAAAATTCTCAATATGCTGTCAATGATCTCTGTTCGTTATAACCGATACTACCTCCATGCTTGCTTCCAGGTGCTTTCCTTATCCCATATGTGGTCTTTTTTGTTTGCTGTGGAATACCAGTATTTTTCTTGGAGACAGCCTTGGGACAGTTTACTAGTGAAGGAGGCATTACATGCTGGAGGAAAGTTTGCCCTCTATTTGAAGGTAACATCCAGTTCTGTGTTCTACTGCAAAAGAATGCAGGAAAATGGAAGTAAAATAAATTAAATTGTATCAAAACTGGTTGAGATACACTTACAGTAGTAAACATTTGGTTTTCAAGTACCTGAAAATGTTTTTCTATTGAAAAATGTTTTCTGTTGTCTCACTTTTTTCCTCTAGGTATTGGATATGCTACCCAAGTTATAGAGGCACATCTAAATGTATATTACATCATCATTTTAGCGTGGGCTATCTTCTATTTGTTTAACTGCTTTACTACAGAACTTCCTTGGGCTACTTGTGGGCATGAATGGAATACAGGTATGACCTCAGTAGAGATTGTTGCTATACAAATACTTCCAAGTAATGGATTAATACATTAAAACCAAAATGATTCTTGTACAAAAGTTTGTGGAAATAGGGCAATTGCACCACACTACACCATGATAAAGGAATCCTGGAATGAAGATTTATTCATACCTTTTTTGTTTAGGTCTTTGTATAAGTATTTTTTTTGCAGAATATAATGCTAGAAAGCAAAGAGGACTGCTTTTTGTTAATTCTGTAAAATATTCTGGCTAAATCCCAAGACTCTCATTTACAATCATGTCTATTCTCCGTGAATGCAGTAAGTGAATTCTACTGAAGAGCTGATGACCTGATGACAGGTTACAATCTTGTTCTTTCACTCTCATGAAATCAGGAGGAGTTTAAATGGAGAGGAAAATACTAAAAGTGGAACTTTGAATTCTTCCTTTTTAATGCCAGATGTTGAGGAATAATGTTCATCAAGCTACTTCAGAAAATTTAGTCACATAAATAATCCTTACTGCATCCGAAGTAGACTCGTACATGAAAGAGATGAGGTGTGTATTCATACGGGTTTTCAGTACAGGGCTCTGCATCTGTCCCCTCATTGATGGTCCCCTCAAATTTTATCTATAATGCTCTACTTAGTGCATTTGGATATGACAAATATCTATGAGGAGGAATCCATACTGATGCCCTTAACTCCCTGAAATTCTTGCATTTATATCACTAACTGATTTCAAATCATGTGCCAGTTGTACTTTCTTTCATGATTTTTATTAATTTGTTATTACTGTGTTCTTTGAGCACACCTAAAGCTATTTGATATCTTGCCATTTGGGTGATGTTAGGGAACCAGTCTTGGCCCGATAGATGTGGAAGGCTTCAGGATCAGTTTTGGCAGCCCTGAAGAAGAGCTTAGCCAATGTTGATTGCTGTTCAAATATTAAGTGTCAGCTCAATAATGCTGGGCTGCTTTGATCTCCTTTCTCTGTCCTAGAGGTAATAATAACCTAGAGTGACTTTTTACTTGCTGTTTTAAGGCAAAGTGGAAACTTGTTGTTAGCAGCATTTGATAAGCTAATTGTTGCTGTTGGCCATTGAACCAGCAGTTGGAGTTAGGAGTGTGTTGTAATTCCCACTCAATTGCCTGGGTTCCTCAAAGCGTCTTTGTTCTGCCTCGGGTGTTTTATTTGCCTTTGCCATTGCAACTGTGCCTTTGGAAAGTGTTATAGGAGAATGAAGCATACTGCATGGATGTTTTCCTGGGATAGGCCTTTGATCCAGCAATCAAAATATGGTGTTGCATAAGCAGCATTTGTGGCATGAATCCTTTAACCACTTAGAGAAAATGCCTTACAGAAATGGTGATTTTACAAGATGCATAAACTAGAAGATATACAAGAAGAAATGTACTTTCACATCAATGTACCCAACTTTTTTCTGTTCTTTTATAGAAAACTGTGTGGAATTTCAAAAACTTAATATGAGCAACTGCAGTCAAGTCTCTTTACAAAATGCCACTTCTCCAGTGATGGAATTCTGGGAGTAAGTGCAATAAACTTTACATTTGCTCAGACCATTGATTAACTTCAGTATTTTGATCATTTACATGTAACCCTATAGCACTTAGCAATGTGAGTTCAGCTGGAGATTTTCTGATACAAGCAAAGACAGTCAGGATAAGAGTTTTAACTCTTATTTTTTCAAGAGGATACAAGGAAAGGGATTCCATATCCTGAAAGAACATAGAACAAAGTGTGCCACTTGCTTGGGAGCTTGGCTCTTGCTGCTGGAGGAAAGAGCCTCAAACCCATACTAATGAGGAGGCAGAGGTGAAAGAAAAAGGATGATTTAAAATATTTCTTGTTTTTTCCAGGATGTTTCTTCTTTTAAGAGTTTGAGAGTTGCATCCTCATTCTTTTATGAGCTAACTAATACTTTGGCTTCTGTATCTCATTATTTTTTTAAAGGCCTATGTAAGTGTTAGTTATTCAGCTGTAATAATGGGCGAGTTTAATTTTCTTGTATCTCCTAGATTCTGATTTCTATTTGGAGTAATAGAAGAGAATTATATCTTTACAAAATACAGTCTGCTTTTGTGATGACAAGTATTTCTTCTTACTATAAATATTTAATTAGTGCATGTGTAGTCGCATATTTGTTCCTTGCAGGGTGCAGTGTGTGTTAAGACAGTCATAGAAATGGAATGCTGGTTTTAGTGCTAAGCCATCTCACAATTCAAAGTGTTACAAAATTCTGGGTTACTAAAATTTCTTGAGGGCCTGTTCTATTCTCATTAATTTTATTATTAAGATAGAACTGTATTCTGAGGCAGTATGTTCATAGCCCTGATTTATGTTCAGTTCAGCAATAGCTGCACTTTGAAAGGACTGTAAGTTAAGATAGTCCTTTGAGGGAGAGCTCTACATTGACATAATTTTCTTGAATGTTAGTGTATGCTATTGTCTTTGTTTCTCATCCTCTTTGCCTTGCTATGTGAGGTACCTTAGCTTTCACAGATGGTGGTGGTTGCTTCAGTAAACAATACTGTTCTGTTTAATAATAAGAACCCAAAACCCAAGTAAATCTAAACCAGACATTAAAATGGATTGACTGGCTGGTTAAAATTGTCCTTTGAGTTTCAGTTAGGTGTTCAGATCATTGAAAATTTTAACATGTTAAACCAGATCCCTATTCTACCCACTTCCCAGCTAAAATTTTGGAATAAGCAAGAGGCTTGTTAGGTGGCATCTATTATGGTCATGACTTAATAATTTGAACATAAATATCTTGTGTTTCTTTGGGATAACTAGAACTAAGATGTCACATAGCTAGAATAAATGAACGAAGTATTTTCTCCAGTACTAGTGTTATCTACCCACAGTATTAATTTGCTTATTCAACAATATCAAATCTTAGCAATTGATGGCAACTCCAGTTATACAGAGAAGCAGGCAGCGTTCAGCTGAACTGTATGGAGGGTATAGACTAAGTTTTATATCCTCACGTTTCTAGGGTATAGGGCTTTTTTGTTAGTGCTCATCTTTTGATTGCCTGAATTCTTGTGTCCATGTTATTTTGACACACATACAGATACATTTAAAGCATGTCCCCTTCTCAGAAATCTCTAAAAATGAAACTAAAAAGATTTTATAGCAAAACTTGGATTCATGTTACAGTGGGTTTTAAATCCTTCAGATTTTGGCTGTATTTGCCTACCTGATTTTGTTTGTGTTAGGAATGAGTTACAAAATCCAGAGGTGTAATCAGATTTAGCCTTTTCTCTGACTTGTTTTACACTCTTGAGTATACAAAGCAGAAAGTGCACGCTCTAAAACTTCTAAAATTACAAGTGCCAAAAGAGACAGTAAACAAAAATAATTTGCCATTTATCTGAAACTTCTTTTGTTGTTACAATTGAACTTTGTTTGCTATAGTAACAGTTCACTGGCTACAATAGTTTACAATAGTTTGCTTGCCTACTTCCTCTGGCCAAGTAAAGCTGAAGTTGCGTAGCTTTTTACCCTTGGAAAATTCATGTACACTCTTCCTGCTGAGGGAGATATTTGCCTTGTTAAACTTTAAGTAGGTATGACATTGCATGGCTTCAAAATTTAATACAGACATGAAAAACTAGTTTAGAAGTAGAAAAAGCTTTATTAAATACAAGGAATTATTTTTGCATTGACATAACTAATTAGAATAGAAAGAAGTTTATAATTATGAAATGTATCAGACATAAATGAACGGTAGAGGTCTGTGTGTTTAGAAGCACACTGCAGATCACAGAGTAGTTAATATGAAGTAAATATGTTACTAGACCAGTTAATTTGTTCAGCAAGTTTTCTTACAGTCTGCAGACAAGTGTTACCACAAATGGTACTTCATATAACCAGAGGTCTTGTTCATGTGATGTTGCTTTGCTCCTTTATCAACTCTGGTGTCAGGAAACATAAATTTATTGAAAGACTCTTTTTGAAACAAATAGTAAAAGAAAAGTTGATGGGGCAGGCTGCACAGAACAGATGCTCATTGCTGTTCTCACACCTCATGTGGATGGTGTGTGAGAATCTTCATTGCTCCAATAAGCAATCACAGGACTGAATTAATTTGCATAACGGCCAAGTTCTTTACAACAAATTAAGTTGATGCCTGTGAAGGGAAGGTTTCTTCTGAACCACACCATTGAAAACCTTTATGCTTTGCTCTCGCCATTCTCAGTTGAAATTGAAATTCCTCTGAGTCATGGCCACATAAAGCCAATTTATTGTGTAAAGGGTCAGCTGGGGAGGAAAAGTTTGGGTTTGGTGGGGTTTTTTCAGGGGTTTTGGTATTAGGTTTTTTTGGTCTGTTACCATCTTCTCTTGGGACAATCTATGAATTGGGGTGGTAATCATTGTGAGTAGTGATCCTGTTTGGTTACTGTATGTGATCTCATTTACATGTAGAACTGACTATTGCATGTGTAAACTGTCAGGCTGATTATTACATCTGTCCTTTGATAAATCACACCCCATTACCACAATCCTCTATAGTATTCACAAGCTCTCCAGGTTTTTAGTTAAGAACCAAACCAAAAAGCTTGGGGAAGACTCAGAATTTACACAAGTGCATCTTTCCATACTGTTAGGCGTTTCTGTCAAGCTCAGTGCACTCAGTCTAAGAACTAATAATGCTGAGGGGTGTACAGGTTGCTGTGTATCATACAGCAGACCAGACTGGCATCTGCAAATGCCAGCAGCGGTTAGTAGCAGTGGCACAGGTTGGACTTAGTTATATGTGTGTGTGTTATATGGATGTCTCACAAATCCAAATCATTTCTTGATTTGAGGATTGTGAAAAAGGACTTCAGCTTCTTTGCAGAAATACCTCTAGCTTTCATTGCATCTGTAGCCTTGGCTACTCCTAAAGCTGTTGCTGAGGTCAACAGCAACTCATCCAAGTGCCATGGTGTCTGAGAAGATACTTTCCAGTGGTATGAAGCTTTTCTGGCATACACACTATTAGTTACCTGTCCTCAGGTCTACACAGAGGGTAGCGTTTCCTTGCAACCCTAGAAGCTCTAGACCACTTTCTCTGATAATTCAACAGTCTCTACCAGCTTTGATGTCTGGGTCCACAGAGTGTGCCTTGGGTGGACTGGTGTTTGTTTTGGGGTTTGAGGTGGTTTTTGGTTTGCTTTTGTATTAAAAATAAATTAAGAGTTTAGAGATAAGTAGATCCTAGATGCTGTTTTCCATCGGGTACACTGAGAATAATCTCATAGTACATGCAAGGACCTCAAAACTTAATTACAGGGTCACAAAAACATTTTGGTAACTACTTATCTGTAGCTATACAGTGAAAATGGTCTGATTCTGCTAGAGGAGCAAGAAGCAAATCTGGGAGTTTGGATGCTTTTTCCTTGTTTTCCTCCTTAGAAATGTCTGTTCCTGTTAACATTTTAAGCCTTCATCTGTGTTTGTAGCCTTGCCACTGCCTGCAGGTATCAGTGTTGAAAACTCTGGGAAAAAAAATAGAAGATTAAAGGATTTTTTAATCTTATTTAAGACCTTGCAAGCCTTGAAGTTTCATCTTCCATCTGCATATACAGCTTCCTAAGATAAGCAGCTGAGTGAGTGGATCAAAACTCACTTTTTATTCTTCAAACTCTCTGATGCCATATTCCAAAGGAGGGCAGGGAAGAGTCTGAAGCTTTACTTTTCATTTCATGCAGGTGCTCAGCATTCAGAGGCTGTCTAGTTAACTACCATTTATGGTGTTTCTCTCATCCTAATCATACAGCTTGATTAAGATTTTTCTAAGACAAAATATTAATCATACTTTCAAGGTATGGCACGTGGAGTTTCTACTGTTCAAACTTTAAACAGTTAATAGCAGTAGCTGCAGTAATAATAGAGGTATTGATAATTTTTGGTATGTTAAAGCAATCCCATGAAAGAAAGCCTTGGCCATGGATGAGGCTATATTTATAGCCTGGGAGACAGAATAGAGGGGAGAAGATACTCTACTGCATTGTTCTGCGTCCATTCCTAGGAGAGGAAATTGCCTGGCAGGTATAGGAAGCAGCAACCATGTCTGTGTGGTTTTTTTGGCTGCTACTCCAGTCTGTCACCATGGTCAGGAATTTGAGGTTTCTAGTGCCTGGGAAGGGAGCTGGACACACAGAGGACCCATGGTTTTGTGGTTGATTCCACCTCAATAGTTTTTTTTTATTGGCTGTGTAACAACAACTTGGTCCTCTGTTAAAGAAGGTCTAGTTGTTGGCCTGTCATTCTCTGGAGGAGGTCACACATCCTTAGCATTTCCAAGTAAAGCCTAGTGAGAAAAAAACATTTTTTTGTCTAGAGAGAAGAAAAGGGGCTGCTTTCAGCAAAAAGGAAAAGGCACAAACCCTTTCCTTGCAAAGTCAAAGAGAGTTTTTCCTGTGCCATTCAGGCTGCAAATGACTGCAGGAGTCGCATTGTGGTTAATCCTCACTACCCTATGAAAAGTCATTAGCAAGTTGAGCCTGATCCTGCAGTGCTCAGCACCCAGAGACCTTCAGCACCTCTCAGAACTAGTCCCTTTGTGCATGTCTTGTAGAACATTGAGTTGTGCCAGACTTGCTCGTTTCTGTTCAGTTCATAAGAGGCCGTGTGAAAATTGCTTTTTGTTTGGAGTCACGTGAACTCTTCATCTGGTTTTGCCTCAAAACCCCTGACTGCCTGGTTTCAGTTGAAAGGAGTAAATAGGGTAGGTGTCAAAATGCTGGGCTGGTTTCTGAATATTGAGGGGTAACTGCTGCTCTGAAACAGGCATATGAAATTCCATAGTTTTTTACTTTTATTTTGAACATTGTACATAACTTTTTTTTTACTATGGAGCAAAAATACCTTAAAAGGTGCAAAGTCAAGTATTTGGGTATTAGGAAATATTGGAAATAAGATTGTGCAATTTTAAGTCAGATGTTTTATGAGTATGATTTGAAGAAGAATCTGATGTTTTTTCAATTGATCTGCTTTGATCATGCTAGAGGATGCATAGGGAGCAAATACTGTGCAGCTATTCAGTATTTTGTCATTCTTTATTAATTTTCTTATGCCTTGTATTCCCATTATTATTAGGTTCCTGTTCTGCTGACATAGTTATTAATTTAGTCATGGCTTCTTGGGATGTTCATGGTGTTAATGGCTTTGCAATCATAATTTTATTGATTATTTTCATGTTCATTTATCTTCACAGATAAGGTCACATTATTCCCATTTTCCAGAAGGGGATCTGAGCTACAGAGAGTAGAAGTGCTGAGTTAACATTAGAGGCCCAAGATATATTTACATACTATTTATCATTAGATTAAAAGATTTTCAAGTTATTTAATTGAAGACACCACAACATTTGCTTGGAGCAAGTAATTACTATTTCATTCCAAGCAAAGCATTTTAGTGTGCATATTTGCATGAAAATTTAAGGGAATTATTAAAAAAAGGCCTTTTTGTTGTCTTGGCTCTGATGACTTAGGATGTAGAAGGCTCTCTTCATTGTATGAATGTCCTACTTCCTTGAGTGTGTTTTTATGGGGTGGGAATTTCACCATCTTCTAACTTCTCTCCTTTGTATAAAAGTGAAATAATGATGCAGTATAGACTGGGGTGCTAATGTCTTGCTTCTCAGGTGGTTACCTTGGGCAGAGGTTTAGGGATCGTTCTTCCACCATCTCTGTACTTATTTAGATGCTTTAGATCAAAGGAGATACTTGAGGACAAGGATTGAGGAAGACTATTCTGATACTATATATGTTAATTGTTTGACCATCAAATTCCAGTGTTTGTGCCAATAAACATTTAATTGTTTATTTCAATTTGTGTTGTGCTACTTCCCCCTCCCAGACACATAGTCCCAGTCATTTTCTCCAGCCAGTTGTCCGCTCCCTGAACTTGCATCTAGCCTCAGGATGGCTGCTTATTGGTCTCCAGTCTTAACTCCCTAAACATTTTTCAGATGCTTCAGAAATTCTTTGTCCAGCCATTCAACCTGTTCTCCCTTCTGCTCGTTGCTTCTATTCCTCTCCCCATACCTGTGTGTTAGCATGGGAAAGACCAGATGCCTTCTCCAGACGGTCTCAGACCAATTTTTCAAGTCTCCAGAACTCAGTCCCACAGGTGTTTTTGCCTTCCTGCTGTCCTGCAAATCGTGGGAAGTCAGCAAGTGTGCCTTTTGGGGAGGAATCTGGGAAGACATCTTGTGTATCCCAATGAAGTCTGTTGACAATGCTCCTGCCCTGCCCCAGTGATAAGGCTGTCACGTTATTGCAATAAGTATATTTTTACCTATGCCTGTGCTGTGGGTGCAGCCAAAAATTGCCATTGCTTCTTTGAAGCTAATTATTGTAATTGTTGCTTAAATGGTAGGAGGCTGAATAGAATCATAGAATTGTAGGGGTTGGAAGGGACCTCCAGAGATCATGGGGTCCAACCCCCCTGCCAAAGCAGCTCCCTAGGACATTTCACTCAGATAGGCGTCCAGACGGGTCTGGAGTCTCTCCAGAGAAGGAGACTCCACACCCCCTGGGCAGCCTGTCCCAGGGCTCCCTCACCCTCACTGGGGAAAAGTTCTTCCCCATGTTGGTGCGGAACTTCCTGTGCTCCAACTTGCAGCCATTGCCCCTTGTCCTGTCTCCACAGACACTGAAAAGGGGCTGGCTGATTCCCCCTGCATCCCCTGCTTAAGATAATTATAGACTTTAATTAGGTTCCCCCTTAGTCTTCTCTTCTCAAGGCTGAACAGTCCCAATCTTCTCAGCCTTTCCTCATAGGGGAGATGCTCCAGGCCCTTCATCATCTTCGTAGCCCTTCTCTGGACTCTCTCCAGGAGATCCCTGTCCTTTTTATAACAGGGAGCCCAGAACTGGACACAATACTCCAGGTGGGGCCTGACCAGGGCAGAGTAGAGGGGGAGGATCACCTCCTTTGACCTGCTGGCCACACTCCTCCGGATGCACCCCAGGATTCCATTGGCTCTCTTAGCCACCGAGGCACACTGCTGGCTCATGGCCAACCTGTCACCCACCAGGACCCCCAGGTCCTTCTCCACTGAGCTCTTCTCCAGCAGGTCATCCCCCAGCCTGTACTGATAGAAACGGTTGTTCTTTCCCAGGTGCAAGACTTTACACTTTTGTTGTCTTTTGTTAAACCTCATCTGGTTTCTCCCTGCCCAGCTCTCAAGCCTGTCCAGGTCTTGCTGGAATAAATATATTTGTATCTGAAAACAGGCTTTTACGATGGAGAAATTTTTAAATAATGAAAATTTTGTGTTAGGAGGTGGGTACTTATCTTTTAGAAAAGCAACTGTAAAATGTTACAAGCCCCTCTTTAATAGTTGTAGGTACTTAAGGTAATAAACTTTTCTTTGTGAACGTCCCATGAACAAATTTGGGGCTTTATTTTCCTAGTTATTTAGAATGATAATGTTATTTCAGGTAAGCTTCCTAAAGCATTTCTTTCACTGTCTAATACTTAGAATTTCTTTTGGGAATTTGTAGCATTTGTTGTCTGTGATAAAAAATGAGAAAGTTTTAGCCTGCAGTCTTGGCAAAAATAAAAATTACCTTTTTGTTGGAAAGATCATACATGAGCTATTTAAAATATCCCTTCCTTACATGGTTATAAAAATTCTAGCCATGGTATTATTATCATTAATAGTTGGAAAAAACACATGGAGCAGAGTGATGTACTTAAAAACCTGTGACCTTTAGCTCAGATAATCAGTTTTGCTGAAGAATGTTTTTTTTTTTCTTATAAGAATCAGTAACATTAAGTGCAGGAAGCGTGTTTAAATATATGTCTATACATGCACATTTTTATATTGTGGGGAAAGAAATATAAGATGCACGTTTTTCTTGCAGGAAAGTTAAATTTTAAAAAATAAAAGATCTATAATAGTGAAACCTTAGATGTGCCATGAGCATTTTGGCCAAATCAATCGGTTGCAGAACTTGCCAAATTAACCAGGCATGTTTCTTCTGGCTTCACCAGGGTTTTATTAGTTTCTCCTAGATTTGTTTGCTTATGTGAAAGAAGACCTCTACTTAAAGGCCTCCTTTCAGTTTTGTGCAACTACAGGAGTAAGCTCACCACCTTATTTAAGTTATTACCTGTAGCCTCCCACGCTTATATCTAAGGAGAATTTTAAATCTAGAATGCTACGGTGGCAATTTCTTCCTGAAACCACTTAGCCCACTCTTCTAAAGGAGAGGGGTCTTACCAGGGTCAGGCTGAAAAGTTACATTCATGTTTCATGAGGCTGCCCAATAAGTATTTTCTCCACCAGTTTACTGCAGGAATTAGATTTGCAAGACTACATGTGCAAGGAAATAGCACGTAACTCTTCCAAGATGTATCCTTCAATACCTCTGGAATCCTTCAAAAATGTATGTGACTTTGTAAATAATACTACGGTTTCCAACTGTAGAAGAATGTGTCTGTTAGATTTGCTCACTGCCTCGGCATTGAGAATCTTGGAGAGTTTAGAGATGCTCATGTAAGTCTGAAAACAGTATTAACCAGCAGTTGCAGTCATCTGCTGCTTGGCTTTCTTAGCATGGGCACCGTGTAAAGCAAATAGTTCCATACAATTAAGCAACCCTCTATCTGTTTTTGGCTCTTAAAGAAGTGTCATCACAAGACAAAACCAAAGTTTACACAGTTTTAAAGCATGTTTAGGAAGTAAGGCTTTGTAGATTGAGGGTGTTAACAGAAAGAGTGGTTGTTTGTTTGTTTTAGGCAGATTAAATGCTTTAAAGAGAGATGTTCTGTCTGTGCAAAAAAGTATAGTGAGCACAGACTGGGAAAGAAACCCAAAAACCACCACCACAAACCAACCTTGTTTTCCAGCATATTCTTTTATGGCAACAAGAAATTTGAGTTGGAATGTCAGGAGGATTTTCTGAGGAAGAATCATTAAATATTGTGATGGAATTCCTATAAAGGTTACAGAATATCAATCAGTGCTGGCCTTGAAACAATGATGTAGGCATAGCTGTCATCTCTATGGAAAGGGAAATGACTGATATCTTACCAAAGTCCCCTCAACAGCTGGTTTCTTTTAATGATTTCAGTTCTGCTGACTGTTTGGTTTAGTTTACAAATGAAAAATTGAGCTAGTAGAATTAATTTGAATTTATCTATGAATCATACTGTAAGTTCCAAGTGCTCCAGGAAAGCAGGATTTTGTGAAGAACTGGTAGCTGTTAAATGTGGACAAAGAACTTGGGGCTTCCCAAAATAGCTCCATAGCTCCTGTATGTTTGTCTTTTTCTTTTTACATTTTATGAGCTATTCTTTACTGCCTTGTGTCCCTGTTCCTTTGTAGGCTTTGTTTGGTTTGGTTTTGCTGTTGTTCATTGTGGGGTTTATGTAACTAGGATTTACTGCAGGGCCAGTGAGTATAAGAACTACATTGACAGAATAATTTTTTATTGATTTTTGCCAGTTAGGTAGTGGTTTTATATTGGCTTGTTCTGTCTGGAAGAGATAAGAACTTACCATCACTCATTTCTTACATGAGTTTGTAGCCAAGAGCTCCCTATGAAGGGCTATTTTACCAAGTCACACCACAGTTCTTGATTTTTTTTTTTTAATTATAATTATTTTTTGTGGCCTGTAGTTCTCATTTTATGAACACTTGAGTGGACAAGTCTACAGACTGCTTGAAACCTTCAGCAAAAATTGTGAGAGCCATCAGGTTGACTTACATTTCTTCTAGATGTTTTCAGTTCACAGCTGCTACTGTGTGCTGTACTAATTTATGTAGCTTAAAAGGTGAATAAAAATAAGATTTTTGGCATTGCATCAGAGAGGAGTAGGGAAAAACTGCAAAAAGACTTAAGTCATCATTGGATAGATTGAGAGAGTAGCAAGAAACTATAGAGCAGAGGTGAGTGGAACAGTACAAAAAAGGTTATTTGACAGGACTAAACTCTCAGACTTGGTAAGAGAAGAATTTGCCATGACTTCAGTGAAGAAGATTGAAGGAAAATAGGTCAGGAGTGGCTAAAGAAGTGGGAGTTCTGTGATTCGACTCTATCTCTTGCTATAGATATGCAGAAAACACACACCTATACATAGACAAATAAAACCAGTATAAGTATATGCACAGTAGGTGCTAAGTAGTCACATTAAATTCAGAAAACTTAAATACTGAATTCGATGAGTTAGGAGTTGACATGAGAAATAAGTGTCCTCATTTGCAAGCAGTGCTAGAAATTTTAGAGAAAATTCTGCTGAGGAGAGTTTGATCTTACCTTTAATTTGATAAGAAGTGTAGATTTAGAGACTGTGTTCAACTTGATAGTTGTCTCTGTGCCTGTTGTTAGAGGTGTTTCGGTGATCACCGCTCACTGCACCAGAAAAAAACAGACACAACCAATTTTAAGTTTCTAAATGCTGTAGCCTAGAGGGGAGGAAGGTAGTCTGAAAAGAATCCCTTCTCTTCATGGCATCCTCTTTCTCAAAGATTCATGCCTACTACATATTATTACCTTCATCAATATGTCGTTCTCTCCCATGTCACCATCACGTAAACAGAGCTCCGCAGGGTAGCAAGCCAATGGAGGTTCATGAGCTAGCCAGTCATGCAGAGCATCTTCTGAATGCTTGTCTCCTTCAGTCCTACTCAGGTTTGAGATTGTCTAATGTGGATGCAAGTAAAATCAGAACCAATTTAATATGCAGCCTGTGCCATGTGTTGCTCAGCTCTTACATTTGTTAGGATAATGCAATGTATGTTATATGTAACATAGGACTGGTATGTCATATATATTATGCACTGGGACTTAGAATTTTAGGGTTATCTCTGTTAGAATATATCTTCCTATCCTCTAGGAGGGAGGTCTCCCACACATTTCTGTAAACTTCCTGTGTCAGGTAGGTTCTCTTCTAAGAAGACTTTTTCTTCATTCTGTTGATTGTTGCTCACTCAGTGAAGCTCAGCTAGTCTCCTTTACTTTATTGGGCAGCTATCTTTTAATATATAGCCCTGTGAAGTACAGAACAGGATGTTTAATTTATGTTTTAAAACTGAAAAATGTTTCACAGGTTTGCTATTGCCAGTACAGAGAATGGTGCTACACCAGTTACCTCGAACAACGTTGTAGTGTTCTGTACACTGTATTGTGTCACAAGACAATTGAACCACACCAGAGAAGAGAAACCTTGGAAAACAGTCTGAGTAATACATACAGGAATGAATTGACTAGGGCAGTAACAAGATGACTCTTTTTACATTCATTTTATTGAAAGGATAGTTTTTCTTTTTACCTGGTCCTATATAAAATACATAGAGATTTAGTAAAAACTCCTGAGAACCGCCAAGTAAGCTGCTAGCCTTTTAGTTTCATAGCTTCGTATCCTTTAGCATACAGCATAGATGTTGGAAGTTTATCTCATGAGTACCATTGTCAAAAGTTATTGTCTAAGTATGTAAGGTAGTGGAGAATACAATCTCAGATCTTTAGCATCTTGTATACTCCGTTTAACGCTGGCATTCTTTTAGTGTCTGTGGCAGAAAACCACTTTATATTCAAAGTAAGGTGGGTGGTATGTAATTTTTGGTTGTTATTCCTTACACTGAGAGTTTTATTGTGTCTAGTCAGTAGAGTCTTCTCTGAAATATCACTGCTGGTATATTTGTGTATTATTGAAACAGGCATCCTTTCAAAAGTTCTTGTTCTTCTTAAGCTATGCTTTTACACCTCTGAGTTCTGCTGTCTGGGTGTGTGGATCAGCCTGTCTCCCAGATTAGACAACCATTAGCACAGATTAGATGGCCACAGGGATATGCCACAGCTCCCTGAAGGATGTTTCAGTACAGAAAAGTTTATGTGCTGTTCAGCAGAGCTGAGTGTTTGAGTAGAATGAAAGAAACAATTTCAGTATTTGTGAGATCCTTTAAAGCTGCTTGCAGCAGTCACACGAGTTGAGGAAGCACTGCCCTGAGCAAGAACTCACAGCACTGCTGCCTAGGAAGGGTGCAGGGTCAAGTGAGCCTCAGCATTTAATTTTTAAGAATCTCTATCAGATAATGGAGAAGCTGTAGTGACTCAGATGAGAGGAAAATGGTGCTGGTGGTAAAACCACTCAAAATAACTGTTACTAAGCCATTCCTATAGTTGGTCACACTCATTGATAAATAATGTGTATCAAACACATTAGGCAAGCAGCTGCCTCAAGTCTCTGTAACAAAAAGAATGTAATTTCTTACTTTTTTGTGTGTCCCTGGCAAACATGTCAGCCTTCTGGTGTGTCTGGAAGTACTGCAGTCATTATATGTCCTTTCAAAGGAGGCTGATTTTATGACTGAATAAGTATCTGACAGAGCAACAATCCACAATGTGATTGTCTTCATTTATATGTCTAACAGAATGTCAGATGCTGGTAGCTCTCTGACCTAGCAGTTCAAGGCTTCTCAGAGGATCTTGTACATGGTCTCTGAATCCCACCATTTTCAGAATTTAGCTACCATCTGCTTGAGTTTCTGTGTGTCAAACTTTCCTCTTGCACAGGATACTTGTTTTCATTTGGGTATGAAATATTCAAACTGATCATTTTTCACAACAATTGAAGAATAGTACTTGCTTCAAGTGCATTTAGAGGAAGAAAGATGAGAGTTTAGAAAACATGTCTTTGGATGGAAACTTATCCTCTATTCCTGGGTTAAAGTGAGTTTATCTGAAAGATATCACTAGTTTTCCACTAAACTGGTGGGAAATCTGTGCAGCACTGGCACTCGAATACGTTATGCTTTTTGTACAAGGAGCTCAGTAACAAGGCGTGCAAGGTCAGTATGGGCTGGGCCTGAAAAATCTGCAGGGATAAAAGGAGCATAGCAAAACATACAGTAAGAAAGGCCACTGTACAGCAGCAGTACTGCTGCTTCATTTTGTTTCCCTTTCATTCCTTGCAGAATGCTCTGAGGACAGAGCCTGGCCCAGAGTAAAAAGGAACATTGCCACCTATGTTCCTGGCTGGCTGGTTCAAACAGGCACAGATGGAGAAGTGACCTCAAGAGGCTGCTGTCTCTGTTTAGGTGGCTTTTCTTGGTGGTGTTTGTTTTTGGTTTGGTTTTTAGTGGGTTTTGTTTTGTTTTTTTAAAGAAGAAAGTCTTGGAAACTGCTCCAAATCAGAGAGGGAATATGAAGGGACCTTCCTCAAATAGATTGAATCTGTTCTTCAGCTTTCCAAATCATGAAATAATGCAATGAGTACCCGCTACATTCCTTTCAACAATATGTTGGCAGTAGTTAATCCTCTTTCTATTCAAGAGCCTGGTACAGCTCTGCACATTGGAACACTTTAATAAAGATGCTCTTTCCCAGGAAAATGCAGTGTTCTCCCAGCCAGTAACACAGTGGCATAAGCTTTCAAACTTTAAGTTTTCGAATTTGGATGGAAAGGTTACTTTTCAGCAATGAGTAGTTTTCTCATAACTACTCCAACAATGGAGAGGCCCTTCTAACACGCAGGAACACTGCGCTGCCATCCAGCAAGACCTGGACAAGCTGGAGAGCTGGGCAGGGAGAAACCACATGAGGTTCAACAAAAGCAAGTGTAAAGTCTTGCACCTGGGAAGGAACAACTGTTTCTATCAGTACAGGCTGGGGGATGACATGCTGGAGAAGAGCTCAGTGGAGAAGGACCTGGGGGTCCTGGTGGGTGACAGGTTGGCCATGAGCCAGCAGTGTGCCTCGGTGGCTAAGAGAGCCAATGGGATCCTGGGGTGCATCTGGAGGAGTGTGGCCAGCAGGTCAAAGGAGGTGATCCTCCCCCTCTACTCTGCCCTGGTCAGGCCCCACCTGGAGTATTGTGTCCAGTTCTGGGCTCCCTGTTATAAAAAGGACAGGGATCTCCTGGAGAGAGTCCAGAGAAGGGCTACGAAGATGATGAAGGGCCTGGAGCATCTCCCCTATGAGGAAAGGCTGAGAGAATTGGGACTGTTCAGCCTTGAGAAGAGAAGACTAAGGGGGGACCTCATTAATGTTTATCATTATCTTAAGCAGGGGATGCAGGGGGAATCAGCCAGCCCCTTTTCAGTGTCTGTGGAGACAGGACAAGGGGCAATGGCTGCAAGTTGGAGCACAGGAAGTTCCGCACCAACATGGGGAAGAACTTTTCCCCAGTGAGGGTGAGGGAGCCCTGGGACAGGCTGCCCAGGGGGTGTGGAGTCTCCTTCTCTGGAGAGACTCCAGACCCGTCTGGACGCCTATCTGAGTGAAATGTCCTAGGGAGCTGCTTTGGCAGGGGGTTGGACCCCATGATCTCTGGAGGTCCCTTCCAACCCCTACAATTCTATGATTCTATGATTCTTCCTGTCAGATGCACTGAACAACTAAACTGAAAGGTGTTGCAGCATGTTCTCAAATTAAAAACATTTTCAGTAAGTATTTTTGAAATAATTTCCACATGGGATTTTATCTTTCTAAATTTTGCTAGGGAATGTACTTGCAATGATGTTAATGGAAAGATCAGAGATAACCTTGTGCAATAGTATGTTCCTGGAATGGAGGTAGCAAAGAGTTCTTGTATGCTGTCTGTTTTCTTGCTAGATGTAGTATTTTATGTATAGTTGAAGTATGAATAAGTTTTTCTATGGTTCTGTAATCTCTTCCCAGATCTGTCCCTGTTTACTTACATCCACACTTACATCTGATCCAAGTTAAACTTCAAGTGTACAATAGGCTTACAGTATTTCTACTATAAAGTACAACCAGAATAAATCAACACTGTGGTCATAATGACGT
Source organism: Hypotaenidia okinawae (assembly GCA_027925045.1). Taxonomy (NCBI): domain Eukaryota; kingdom Metazoa; phylum Chordata; class Aves; order Gruiformes; family Rallidae; genus Hypotaenidia; species Hypotaenidia okinawae. The sequence continues at coordinate 4,698,599 of BSDF01000011.1, forward strand.
CATTTTGTTCTAGTTGTAAATACCCTCGTCACCAAACATCAACGTTTCTGACAGCTAATGGGAAACATAAAGAATGCCACTGTTCAGATATATGTCCTTTTATTACACTTAAATTTATTTTCTATTCATCAGACTCTATAACTTTGATCACTTCTGTGTTAGGTATAGGAAGGAAAGTAAAAATCTCTCTTTGGTACCATTTGGTCAAGCTATGTCTGCGTGACTGGAAATGGTAAAACCTTCAAACATAGTGTGTTGTGGGTGTGAAACACATCAAGATCACCCCCTGGTTTAAATTTGGTTTTCTATTTACAAATAAAATACTCTGAGTACAGTTAATAGTTTGCTACTACCGAATTACAAATCTTACTCTGGTTTAAGTTAACCTTTGCATTCCAAATTATCCCTAATACCAATGGAGCTTATTTTCCTCAATATTCTGGTCAAGATGTGCAAATGCCACCAGTCTCTTGGCTGCTTTCCCAGGCTATTGGTAGGTTCAAGAAATTGAAGTGCTGAGTATTTTTAAACAACAAAACAACACCCCCTTAACAACTACAACAACAAAACCCTCATCCTCAATCCTACAATAAATCTTTTCAAACTCTGATCAATCTCCATTTTTGGTGAGATCCAAAAATAGTTAGTGATTTGTATCTTCAGGTCTCTGCAAAACAAGTCTTTTTTACAGCAAAGTTTCACATGGTCTTAAGTTCTTGCCAGCAAACTCAGTACACTCAAAATTACTCTGCTCAAAATGGCTTGTACAAAGCAGTGACATACAGCCTGTAGTAATTCCAGTGTTACCTACAATAATTCAAATGGTTATCTACAGGTTTATTGTACTGACAGCTACAGTGGACCCCTAGGTTCTTGAGCTTTTTTCTGTCACAGTTGTTGATTTCTTTATTTCTTTCTTTAAATGTATGATTATTTATGGAAACTTTAATTTATTAAGAGAACATTCATTAACCTTCCTGAACCTAGTATCTTTTCCCCTGCAAGGTAGATGAATTTGCAGTATTTTTTTGAAGGTAAGTGCATTCAGGCCTTAGGTCAGTGGCAGTAGTGAATTCTAGTGGTAAAGTTTCAAGACATCACAATGAAATCTCAGTTAAGGTGTTTCTTCTCAGTTACTGTTTTGGGGGGGTTTCCTTAAAGAGCCTCAGCTGTAATAAATCTTAAAATATATGAAAGGAAAAAGATTATTTTTTCCTTCATGCAAGTATGAGCCAAACCAGCTGAATTAAAAATGGACTTCCCAGATTCTATGTGTATTTTTTAAATAGTGCTGTTAATGACAGATGTGTGTTGACTCCCTCAGGAAAACATAGAATTCAAGAAACAAAACCTTGGAGGTGATTGCTGGACATGTCTGGGTTTTTATAGTATGTCTGGCATGTAGTGGCACCACTGGTAAGGCATATGGCCACTGGCATTCTAATCCTTCCTGGGGTATTCAGATTTTATAATTGAAGACTTCTATCACAAAGGAATGTCTTGGACTCATTCTGTAACTTAGGTTTCTGATTCTTGATAATTCAGTTATATAAATGAATATTGTCAGTTATCTCCATTGGCTACACTTAGACTGTCAGTCTTAGTTATCTAACTAGGTCACCTTGTGCTCTGAAAATGACTACTTAAAATTTTGGTATCACCTGATATTTGGAATAAAAAACAGCTGTGAATCTGTGGTATTTCTCAGAATCCCATTGTCTTATTTTACAAGACCATGTAGTTTATAGCAGGGGATGCTTAGGGTGGGACTGAGACCTTGTGGTCAAGAATAATTCTAAGTACAATGACCGTGAGGCGCTTTTCTACTTCCTCCTGTTGCAATTTACATAAATTATGCAATGTGCATAAATTACTTCCTTCTGCTCTGCTTCAATATGTGCAGTCACAAGTGATGAAACATTGGTGCAGACAACCTTCACAGCTTTGGCTGTTGCTGAGCATCTTGCTAGAGAGCTTCTCTTTTTCAAATGCTTGTGATTTCAAAACAGAGCATCACTTTCAGTGCAGATTTTGCGGTTCTTGTTCTTTCTCTATCTCTCCCTGAATTAAGAGGTGATGAGAACAAAGTAGTGTAGGGGAGTTGAAGTAGTAAGAGGAGAGGAAGGCACAGGGAAAGGTACACTATCACTTGTTTTTGTGGTGGTGGTGGTGCCGCCTGTGAAATTTGTGCAAGGTCACCGCAGCTTTTAGATAGATGCCGAACTGCTGAGGAGCAAGAAGCTGTGGTCAACTGTCATCTTCTGACCTCTGAATACATCAAGTTCTCTTTTTGGATGCAGGGGCAAATCATGTATTTTTAAAGTGTTTTCTCCTTTTTGTTTTATTTCAGTTGAATAATAAAGGAGCAAGAGTGGCTATGAGGGTATCTACAGTCAGACTGAACTGAGGCTTTGTGAGAAGAGTTTCATGTTCTGAATGCCACCTCCTTTCAAAAACTGCATCTGCTGCTGCTGTTTCAGATAGCTTCAGCAGGGGCCCTGGCATTAGGGAGGGCATCGTGCCTGCTGAGGAAATCACTGCTTGCCTCTGAGCAAGACTTTCTCTTCCTGCAATCTGTTCTTTGCATACACTGTATGTTATAGTTTAATTATATGCTCTGGACTTGTTGCTGCTTACTTTCTAAGGGAAACACTAAACCTTTGCTCTGCTTGAACAAAGAAAAAACAAAACAATTTATCACACTTCACTGTATTTAAATGCTCATTATGGTGCTAACAGTTCAAGTTGATTGGCACCATGTGTCTTTTTAAAATGAGAGCAGCAGGGACAATTCTGTTGAGGCCATTAATTTGCTATTTATTTTCTATGACACCTTTTACAAAAGAACCTGGCCAAGATTTTTGGATGGGTAAGGCAGGTGTCTGCGATTTGAGCCTTCTCACAGAGCATTCAGAAAGCACTCTGCAGGTGGCTTCCAGAAACCAGTTGCTTTTAAAAACCCTCATCTTGAATCTTTACTGAGAATTGTGTTTGTAAGAAAAAGTTGCCTTTTTGTGTGTGGCACACACTAACCACCGGAGAGCTAGAACAGGGGAGTGGCCTGGTGCTGGAATGTGTTACTTTGACAGCTGGATGTGGGTCAGATCATGCGAGTCTGAAGTAATTCTACAAGCTTTGTTTGAACCCCAAGCATGCCAACTCCCTGTTTTGCAACGTGGTGGCAGTCCTATGGAATTGTTATTGAAAGCTTTCCCTGCCCTCTTGTCCTAGCACACAGTTCTGCAACCATACTGCAAGGCAGCTGAATAAAAAATGATATTTCTCTTGACACATTTATGGGTCTGGAAGTTGAGGAGTGATTGTAGCCTCGTGTGTAATTGTTGGCAGGACGTGGATAGTGAGTGATACCATGAGACCGGGCAGGTGATGTTCCTGGGAATCAATATGATGCGGTTCATCACCCATATAGATGTGCACAAATCTTCAAGTGAAGACATTGCCAGCCTCTCTCAAATACATTTACCAGTCCTTCAGGAGCCCTTCCTGTTGCTGGGGCTTTGTCCATGTACCAAAGCACTGCAGCTTTAACCATGGCGTATGTACTCCAGGCAAGCAAATAACTTTAATACTTAGCCCTGGCAGAGTGCTGTGTTAGCATAGCTCTGAGCATCCAGTAGCTGAATACAGAAGTATACAGATTTCTTCATAGCATTGCTTTCAGGCACTTGCACCCATCATACACATGCTCACACCTCCCTAATTTGGAAAAGTGCTGCTTATGTTTAGCTGCACATGTACATAAATATCATACAGATAGCAAGAAAAAATATTGCTTTGATTGAAATATAAGGCAATTCATTCCTCATTATTGTTCAGTTAAAGCAAAGCTGAAGGAAGGAAGTTTACATTTCCCAATTATTTTGGCCCAAACACAAATATTTTTTTATCTACTTTTTAAAAATTGTCTTAAAAATTACTTTAATGGCATTTTTAATTTTAATTTTAAAATGTAGTATGCCACTTGTAAATAAACATTAGAAACATTCTAATGAAAACAGTAGTTAAAATTATTGAATTTCAAGTGTCTATTTCACCAGACTTTCCACATAGCTGTGGCTCAGTGATGTTCTTTTCAATTCTATGCTATAGATAGAAAATATGTACATCCCCTTCTTGATTAAAATATATCCTTCATTAAAATGAATCTCTTCCTTTTTTTTTTTAAATTAGTTTTGATGACATTCATAAAATTCATTGCAGGTCTCTGCTAGTGGATTGTTTCATGCTGGATCTCTTCCTAAGTAGAAGATGGCAGAAACTTTGCAGAATAAAACTTAGTTACTGGATGAGGGGAAGAAGTAGATGGGGCAACAGTAATTTTACACATAAGCATGTAACACTTTCTATTGCAAAAAGTTGTGTGACCTGTCCCCTGCCTTTTTTTCTGAGATTTTCTACCTCTATAATCATTAGAAAATAAGAAGACAAAGAAAGAAATAAGAAGAAAGTCATACCACCGTTGTGGGGGGTGTTTTTGTGGGGTTGGTTTTTGTACCTGTCTAATTTTGTCCTGCCTTAGCTAAGCAGTAAACTTGTAGCACATACCTTGTAAATGGCTGCACCCCAGGAACAGCAGGAACAGCTGCTGTGGCTCTTGACATGTGTGAGAGACTGAAAAGGCTCTACAGCATCTGTGTGCCCTTCTGAAAGACATGGTGAAAGTTATAGATCTCTTCACTTGCCCAGCATATCACCAGCTGTTAATGTCTGCATCCTCATCACCCCCATCATTAGAGGCAGGTGAAAGCAGAAAGAACCCAGTCAGATTCCTCCCCAGGTAGTCCCAAATTTATTTATTTTAGCCATGGGCTGAGTTCTGTGATCATATTTTATAGTTTCTGAAGTGATCATCTTGTCCAATGGCTGAATCAGATGCAAAAGGAAGAATTATTTTATATGGGTAGCTTATGTTGGACATTTTAAACTTAATAGTCAACTCTTAACCTAAATATATTTTATTGTAATTAATTTCACTTAGCTATATAACTTCTTGCATGATAATTATGTATATATAAAATACAATGATTGTTATTGTGAGGTGTTTACCTATATAGCTGTGAAATTCAGTCTGTTTTCATTCACAGTTTCGTGTCTCTGAGAAGGAGGACAGCTTAAGTTTAGGGTCTCTGAGGTTGGGTAGGCAACATGTCATAGAGACTTTGGAGGAAACATTGCTCAGGATAATTTATGTGAGGTTGAATGTTGGAAGTTTTTTATGGGAATAGCTATGTGTGTGTATAGGAGTGCGAATGGATTTATGGAAACACACATGGGACGAGCTGTGACTGGTCCCTATAGAGATTTGATTAAGCCAATAGAAGGTATGAATGACAGAAATTGATTGTTCTGTGTATATAATTAGTAACTTATTCTTTGCTTGCTTTAAGTTGTTTAAAAAACGTGAGTTATTTCCAAATCTCTGAAGGTATGGAACTCAAATTCATATCAACTTTTGACCTCAAATACCAGCTAAATAATACTTTTATTGTTCTGAAAAATTGAGATTCCTGAAAAAACCCAAGTCTTTTAATCATCTCTTGGGGCTTTGTAAGGCTTAAGAGGAACTGAAGAATCTCAAGAGAATTCATGAAATCATGGAGTGCTTTAGGAATAAATTTTTGCTCTTCCTTTTAACGTCTTCATCCAATGAGCAGTACCTGTATTTTAAAAATTAAAATATATCCTTGTATTTTTTTTAAATTAAAATATATCCTTTTACTTTAAATAAACACTTGTATTTTAAAAATTATAATTTTTTATTTTGGTAAATAATTTATTTTTGTAAATAATTTATAATTTTTAAAATACAAGTGTTTATTTAAAGTAAAAATAACAGGGCATAAAAGGAGCGTGCGTCTCCCAGATAAAAGTATTGTGGCTATATTAAAAAAAATATATCTTGTTCTTGTGAATAAAATGCTAGGCTAGATTTCTGAGAATGGCTGTGTGGGTTTCCTGTGGGAATACTAGCAATTCAGGAGATTTTTCTTGTCCCAAATTCTTACGTTTTGTGAGTTTTGGGGTTTGGGTTTGGTTTTTTGGTTGAGAGAAGGAGGGGTTGTGTGTATCTCTGTTTTGTTTTGCTTTTTTGGGTTTTTGAAAATAATTGTTAACATTCCCTTTATCTCATTTACTAAGTTAATAAATACCTTGACCCTAGATTGTGAGCTGTGAAGGGTCTTTCTAAAATACAAGGGGTTTTTTTTTTCAGATCTGAATGGCTCAAATACACTATTTTCAAATAGTTTTTGCTGAGTCCTTTTCACAAAAAAATAAGTTTGGATGTGTTTTAGTTGGTGGGGTTTTTATTAATATTAACACTTTAATGATAGCGTTTCCTAAATAAAATCTATCTGGAAAATTTTATGATGTTTGACAGCTTTGAAAATAAATGTTATGTAGTTTCAGTTACAAAAGGGAATTCACAAAAGTAAATGTTACTAGATAAAAATAAAGGTTAGGACTTTTTTCCTGAAAAAAAAACCCCAGTAAAATTGGGAAAAAAACCCAACCCACCCCAAAACCATTGAAGTGTTTTATTTTTGACTTATTTGTTGGTTATTGCTTCAAAGAAATAGGGGTGTTTTTCTTTGACCTTTGCTTTATACAAAAGCTAATTAAAAATCTTTTAAAATTTTGTTACTGACCTAGAAAATTTAAGCATCTTTTCATTTTTAACCAGATTTCATATCCACTGAGAATATCCTATTTTTTTTCCTTCTGTCTCTTCTACCTCAGCACGGTACGCTGTCATTAGTAACTAGGAGTGTCTTTGGTTGAAGTTGATTTGGTTTCAGTCCAGTGTTTTGTTGTTTGCTTCTATATGAATTTTTTCTTTTCCTCTTTGAAGGCGCCGGGTGCTGGCTATATCTGGTGGGATTGAGCACATCGGGAACCTTCGCTGGGAGCTGGCACTGTGCCTCCTTGCTGCTTGGACTATCTGCTATTTTTGCATTTGGAAAGGAACAAAGTCTACAGGAAAGGTGAGGTTAATATTCTATATGTCAGCTGTAGTGCGACTCCCTTGTGTTCCAAACCTGTGTTGGCATTTATATTTATTTAATTCAGAATGGTGGAAGTTCACATGTATCTTGCATTGCTGTAAACAGCTGTACTATGAATTGTAATGGTAATTAAGGCTCCTTCATGCTCTCACTGTTCTTCCTCTTGGGTTTCATGACTTGCTGTGTTTCCTGATTCTGTTAGATAAGGCTCTTTGGTTTTGTTTGGTCTTGTTAATTTAGGAGACTACATTACTGGCCACCCATCAGACCCTGAAATCACTACTGAGTTGTGTTGGTTTCTGTGCATGAAGTACCCAAAACTTGAATTTGGTCCCAAGCTGACAGGAGCAGAAGCCCCCAGTGACATGAGTAAATCACAGGCATAAGCATTGTGAGTTTAGAAATACAGGCATCCTACAACAAGTGCAACCAGGACACCTAAAGCACAAATCATGAAAAAACAGAGAGGTACAGATGGACCCATGAGGGGAAAAAAAATGAAGTATCTTGTAGCTTTCTTCATTAATGCCATTCCACACATAACAGAAAGACACTACTTCACAGCCTGGGCCATGGGATGATGGAGGGGTAGTTCCTGGAGAATTAGCAGATGTTGTTCTGAGTAGAATATGTGGCTATCAATGAAACAGAGAGAGGAGAAGAGCCATATCTGGGGGGAGGACGTGTGTGTGTGTCTCTGTGTGTGTGTGTGTGTGTGTGTAAAACACCACATTGTTTTCACATTTCAAAACCAAAGAGGGCAAGGAAAGAAATTGGTGGACTGAAACATTTAGTGTGTATAATTTTCAATTGTTTATTGCTTGGTTTGGAAGTGTGGTTGGGTTTTCTGTTTCTCTTTTATTAGCCTACGCTTAAAAATGAAACGTTTGAAATACAGAGAGGGTGGGGTTTTTATTTAAAAAATGTCAGAGCAAAATTTTTCAGCTTTCTAAACCACACTGATCCTTCTTCCTATCAAAATTTTGGCTGAAGCTGTTAGTTGCATTCTGCCTGTGTATGCCAACTGTGTCAGTCAATCTGGTACAGCATTTTTCATCTAAGTGTTTGCACACACAGATTTATGCAGTCCTACTTTTATCAAGTCACTGTGGGAAAAATGCTGAGAAAGACTGTCTAGGGAAACATACAAGCATGAATAGTTTAGAGGAAAGAACAGGGGAAAAAAACTGAAGAGGAAAATACAGAGAAGGAAAGGTGATATAAGGGAATGACAAGATAAATGTCCATATGTCTTTGAAGCATGCACTCCAGGGAGGTACAAAAGTGGTTTAGAGTTGTCTGAGGAGCTACAGCTGGCAGTGAAGAAATGAAACTGAGCAAAACTAATTTTCTTTTTTTCCATCAGAAAGAATATATGAAGATGGAGATCTATTCTACCATAGCATAATCTGACCCAAGGGTTGGGGAGAGAACTTGTACTTTAAATGCACATGCGTGCATGCATGGAAGGTTGTCAAAACTGCACTGTACTTAAGACAAACAGCTTTAGTAGAAATCAGTTGTTGGTAGGAAGAGGCTGTTGTGATTTTGGAATGGATATATTTCCCATTTCTGCATTCCTGTAGTTTCCATTCACATTTGTATTGTTCTTCATATATGTATCATCAGAGTCCTTCATCTTCTAACATTTCCCAAAAAAAAAATGGATCTTGCATTTTGGAAGTAATTGTAATGAAACTGATCTGTTTGAACGTCTGCTTGTCAAAAATTTTGTTTGCTTGTTTGTTTTTTCCTTATAGCTTAGCTAAAACCTCAGCTTCCTGGTAGCTGGGATAAATTTTACTTGGCTTTATTTCATTAAGATTTTGATAACCACATTTCTGATGAGGTTAGGTGAGACTGCCTGAGAAAGAAACCCATCTTGCCCACTTGAAACAGTATGATGAGCTTTTCAGCAAAGCAAAAATAAATAGCAGGCTTGCAATAGAGGTGCAAAGAGAATTTAATTAATACCAAATATTCAGCTATATAGGTTTCAAGATTAAATTTAGATCAGGGTCCTGTAAGTAGACTGATCATACATGTACACTCTCTAGATTGGTTTGCCATGAACAGCAATTCTGTTTCGAGAATCCTGAGGAAGCAGACTCATAGACTCCTGTGTTCCTCAGAAGACACTGGTATTCAGCAGTCTGCCTGGGTGGAGGAACCATTGCTTCTCAGGGAAACGCAGTAGGGGCCTTTCCTAGCAAATGATGATAATTTCTTTTTCCATTTCTGTTCCTGCTGTACTGAAAAGCTTTTCTAGTAAGAAAAGCTTTTTCCTAGATGGATGTGTGACGTTGCATTTCATTTGCAGTGATGTTGGTTTATTCCTGGACATAAGTTCACATTTTAGATGTATTTAAGAATTCTAATGTTCTTACACTTGCCACTCATTACAGCCAAAGTCACTGGAAACGAGCTGTTGTGGATGCTACAAGGGAATGAAATGCTCTGAAATCTAGGTGACACAGCAGTCTTGTGGGCTGCCGTGTCCATTTCTGATCTGCTGGCATTTTGGAAGTTCATACTCATAGTTCATAGCTCATCAAATCATAGGCCTTCACACTAAATTGAATTTACTGTATGCTTATTTCCAGTAAACATTTACATTTACTTCTAAATTCTTATCATAATATGAAAAGGTTTTTTTAGGCTAGCCTGTTACATTTGCTATATACTTTAATGAGATTGAATCATTTCAATGCAATAACATATTTGTTCAAAGCAGAAAATGTCTTTATAGCTTTATCACCTTTGGAAACATTTTCAAAGAAAGATGTCTGTGGGACAGAGTAGCTAGAGAGAAAGGACAGGAGAAAGAGAGAGACAAAATGGAGAAGGGGAGAGACTTACTTACCATCTTCACACAGCTGTGCTCTGAAATATTCAAGAGATTAGTTTACTCTTCCTCTTTTTACTCTGCATCCTAATGTGTGATGGAAAAAAATATCCAAGGCTTAAAAGCTGCCATAAAATAAACCCATCATTCTCCAACTAGTGCTACCAAAGAACTCATTGCTCAGATTATGAATATTTAATATTTTAAGTTATTAAATATATTAAATCTAACATAAAGTTTAACTCCAAATGAAGTGCTTGTGACGCTGTTAACAAGATCTTTCAAACTTTTCCATTACTGTTCTTGAAAGTCATCCGTTTCTCCATAAAACATTTTAATTTTCTATTCCAACAGATGTGTAATAGCAAAATAATTTCAGGTGGCTCTGGTGGCTTTCAAGAGAAACATCTTTGTGCCTTTTCTGAGGGTCTTACCCTTAATTATTGAATCTTCAATCTGAAGTTATTTGTCTGCCAGCTTTTTAAAATGTTGCATATGTAGGAAATGCAAGGTCTTTGAATGAGAAACTTCAGATCAAAGATTTATTTATCTTGTCACCTCAAAAGGAGAAAAATATGACAAAGTGATGTCAGCACAATATTATGTGTATGTTGCAACTTGCTGAGTTTGTTCATACATGATATGTCTTATGCAGAAGTATTTTCAGTAGCTAATATCAAGTGATTCCAAAGATGAGGTAAGAACTATGTAGATGGTTGAAGAAATTTCATTTTCTAACCATTTAAAGTATTATTCTAGACTCTGATCATTAGCATTTATTTAGTATCTTATTTTTGCAAGGTTCTTTTGATTGCTAGTTAGGAAAACTCTTGAGTAATTCTATAATGTATATACTTGCATAGTTGCTGTGTCTTGCTAATTTTTGATCTTTATTTAACATTCAGTAACTCTTTGGGTGCCAGGGGAGCCAGTTCTTTTTTGGTCCTGGACTATCCATTTATTAGTTTGACAGTATGTCCATGTGATTTATGCATTGAGAAAAGGACACCAGAACTTCCTGATCTATTTTTCCTGAAGTGCTTGCTGAAGGAAGTAATCCCAGTGTTTTCCACTTTATTTCTTTTGTCTTTTGTTTTGGGTTTGTGGTTTTTTATTTTAAGAGAGTATGCTAGGGTTTTTAGGATAGCCATTACTCCTTTGAGCTCATAGAGACTTGTTACTTGTAGCAACTTCTGCACAGTTGCTTTTCAACTGGAGAGGCTGGTAGACTGAGTTGTGTAAGGCATTATGGTAGTCTTGGTGTTACTACACCACTCTTTCTGTTCAAGCACCTTGATTTTTCAGTGCAGCAACACATCCCTGGCTGGTGCTGATACTGTTAGTTTGAAACTCTGTCGGGTGCATGGATTTATAGAATCACAAAATTGTATGGGCTGGAAGGGATCTTAAAAAGTCTCTAATCAAATCTTCTGGTCAAAAAAATGATCAACACTGAACTCAGAACAGTTTTCTTTGTGCTTTGACTGGTTGCATCTAAGAAACTTCCAAGGACAGAGATTTCACACGTTTTGGGGCAACCTATTCCAATGCTTAACTGTCCTCATGATACAAGTAAGTTATTAATTATCTTTTATCCTACATGTGTGTTCATTAGCATATTTAGTTTTGTTTCTGAATTATACTTTTTCTTTTGCATAGCTTGTTACGTCTCTGTCAGCCCCTCCTGTGTAGCATGGAGGGGAGTGCCTACAATTATTCATGCACACAAAGTGACTCGAATCTACTTGTATATTAATAAGCTAAGTAAATAGCTGGATTTTTCTTGCCTTGAGTCTTTCTTTCCTAGTCAGCATCACTGGCATATTTATGAACAGGAGTGGCAGTTAATCAGCAGACAATATGTCACATAGCCATGGGACAACTGATCAAACTTAGTCATGTCTTTATCACTGCGTGATGAGCTTCTGCTGTCTGTGCTGGAGAAAAGAGCGCTGCTTCAGCCCGCTCCCGAGACGAGGAAGGGTTGAATCAAAAGCATTGAAAAGCAACATGTGGCCTTGCTATTACTGTCAAGTCTTGTGGATATTAGAACATTTTACCATGCCCCCAGCTTTGCATTGTGATGTCTTAGTTTGAAAGCAGGCCACAAAGAGACAAGCAAAACTAATGTAATAATGACTCATAGATTTGGATCCAGAGGCTGGTTTAAGCATTGGGTATTTGATGTCTAATAAATACCATAAACTGACCTTGTTCATATGTAACATCTTTTGCATTTCTCAGAAAATCAGGCTAAGACCCTCTCAATCTTACTGCAAAGGGTTGGACCTAATGAACAAAGAATGCAGTCTCATGAAGGCTTCAGGAGGTCTGCCAAAGGTTCTTATGGATAAACATTGCCAAAAGACAGCTTCCATCTTACAGAGTATTCTTAGCATATAATACTGGCGTATTAATTTGTACCTCAAACCACTTTATTTGCTTTGGGTCCTTTTGAATGAGTTTTCATTAGTATCACAAAGACTATACTTCTGTTCTTTTGCCAGAGCCAAACCCAAATAGTTCTTCCACACTCTTTTGCACTTCTCCATTGGAAGCTGCACAGAAATTGATGAGAAATCCTTCTCACATTGTTCCAGGATCATCTGAAAGAGGCACAAATCTCCTAAGAGTCTGTTCTTCATGTTTTCCTGGAACTAATTTATGTATCACAGACACAGGCTTCAGTAATTGCTGAATATTATTCTGTTTGATTCTGACTTCTGAATCTTTTGATTTTTTTCCTACTTTTATGTTGAATTCCCTGAAGTTCAGCATCGTCCTGATCTTAGAGTGTGTTAACCTCATGATGTCTCTCCACTTGATGTACTTTAAAACTACAACAGAAGGAGAGGCTAATGAGAGTAGAGGGCAATGCTGAAAGGTAAGGTCAGGAGTGTTGTCCTGACTTGACAGAATAACATGCAGAAAGCATCAATGCTTTCACAGGTATTGAGTGCCTACAAGGATTAGACAGCTAAACAGCTGTCCCCTGTAAAAAAGCAGTGGATAGCCTTAGCTGCTCTAAAATAAATTGTTTTTTTCAGATAATACTCACTTTGAAAATGTCTTGCAGACTGTCTTCGCAAGCTTTGACTTGAGAACATGCTAGAAAGAGTTAATGTGGTTCTGTTTGTCACCTACTATCCCCTTTTTACTCTCTAGCTACTCTTATCCATAGGACAGAAAGCATTGCTGAAAGGTATTGCTATGCTCATGTCTAAGTGCTGCATAAGAAACCATGCTGATACAGCTACTCTCTCTACATAAACATGAGTTGTCTAAGACACTTGATTAAATAGTCCTGCAAGTCAAAATCTAAAATATTAGATTAGTGATTGCAGTATCTCCTCATGAAACATTTATGACTTCTCATTTATCATTGGAGGGTCTCATACTAGCCATTGTGTCTCTAAAAATGATACTGTTTGGTTAAGAAAATAATTTGTGGTTCATCATTGTAAACCATTTGTAATGACCTTGCAAGCTTTCTTGGTGATGTAGTTACCACGTGAAAACATGAAGGTATGAGACACTCTGATTTTTCTGTTTATCACTTTCATTATTCAGTGAAGCATTTCACTTTCTACCATGACATCACTGGAAAAGTTATAAACACCTTAGTGAAGCAGAGAACTTCCTTTTCTTAAAGGAGTAGAAGTATTGTTTTACCCAGTACAAGTAAGCAGGATATTGGGTTCAGTGTGTAAGTAAGTGATAGCATGATTTGTTATTTTATTCTTATGCTGTTACTGGTTTCTTTCCTGTGTACGTGCATAGTGTCTTGACCTGTAGTGTTCTCCATGCTTCTTTTCTGCTTCATAGTTCTGATGGGATCCCTTCTCATTCTGAATGTTATGTTTGGCAAACTTGATTATACTCCATATAGGCACTCAGATTTTTCCTGATTTGAATGTTTTATTGAAGTTTTACATGTAAAACTTAGACAAGTGTCTTGTAAAGGCTGTTAAGTGCATTTTATAGCTGTGATTAATGTGAGGATCTTAAGCTGATAACTGTGAAGTTCATCTTGTAGCTGCATGGCTGTTGTCCTTCATAATGCTGCACTGTTCCTACCTTCTTAATTAGTTCCACTGAGTAAATTGGGACTGGTCAGCCTTGAGAAGACTAAGGGGGGACCTAATTAATGTTTATAATTATCTTAAGCAGGGGATGCAGGGGGAATCAGCCAGCCCCTTTTCAGTGTCTGTGGAGACAGGACAAGGGGCAATGGCTGCAAGTTGGAGCACAGGAAGTTCCACACCAACATGTGGAAAAACTTTTCCCCAGTGAGGGTGAGGGAGCCCTGGGACAGGCTGCCCAGGGGGTGTGGAGTCTCCTTCTCTGGAGAGATTCCAGCCCCGTCTGGACGCCTATCTGAGTGAAATGTCCTAGGGAGCTGCTTTGGCAGGGGGTTGGACCCCATGATCTCTGGAGGTCCCTTCCAACCCCTACAATTCTGTGATTCTATGATTCTATGATCAGCTTAATTTGCTGTGCTGGATGCATTGAAGGGCCGTTTGAGTGTAAATTGTGAAGACATTTTATAGAAGTCAGCATTAATTCTGGCTGTTAGAAGACCAGAGGTAAGGTACAGCCTGTCTGACTGGGACATGTTGACTCAGACCTGATGACAAGAATAGGAAAGTGGCTGGGTAGTTAGTGCTGACATTGTTAATCTGTGAAGGTGAGGGGCAGGAAACAATCACTGAAAAATCTACGATTGTTTTTGCTGAATAAATAAGACTCCAAATGAAATATACTGAACTATCTAATTAGCATCCACTTTTTAGTAAGGTTTCACTAAAGGGGTAGAGCCCTGTTTTTTCCACTCAGCAGTGCTTCTGAAGGTGACATCCTTAGGTTGCAGTTCTGATAGGCCTGAATAGTTTAATCCAGAAGGATGTCTGAGCTGTGGAGAGTTTATTCCAAAAAATCAAACTCCTCTCTGTGCATTACTGGGAGAAAACAAAAAAGAAAAAGGAAAAAAAAAAAAGGCTGCAACTGAATTTAACTGTTGCTTACATCTTATTTTTTCATTTTTCTGTTGAGGAAAACCCCTTAATTTGTATGAACAGTTTAAAATGCAAAGCATAAGATGTCAGGCTCTGGCTGAGTGTAGTGCCATCTCTTGCTGTTGGACTCCACACATTTGCTCCTCACCTCTCCAGCATTTGCAGTGCTGGAGACTGCAGGATGATTGGGTGTTTCCTTGTTCTTTCAGCCAGATATCCAGGCTGGAGACAAGAGAGGCCATAAGAGTAAATTGGCTTTCAACTTTTTTCTTTTTTTCTCCCCCTCTCTCCAGCCCTTATTTCTTTATATAGTGCTTGATATCAGTGTTTCACCAGTAGTTGAGATGTTGTCAATTTTTATGTAGCAGCTACTTAGAACTTCAAAATTTGAAGGCTTTTCCCCTCCATTTGGAGCCTTAGATTTTGCAGATCATCTACCAAGGCTCTCACTGTGAGAATGTATCCCCATGGCAAAGGAACTGACCCCACAGAGCTTCCCACTGCCAGAAAGGCAGGCAGAGCCAGCAGCTTCTGTGCCAGGCCGTGCACACCTGCAGAGCTGGCCTGTTTGCATGCAGGCCTCATTTCTTATCTGATAGGGTCACAGGTTATTTTTCTTTCTCTTTTCTTAGACAGGTCTCTGCTTGGCCTCTGTGAGCTCCCTTGCTTCACTTGGATTGCACCTGTATAAAAGCTAGTTTAGCAGCCCAGAGTAGTATGCTGTTCAGCTTGCGTTCAGGTCTGTGCTGGTTCTGGGGTGGGCTGCAGTGTGCTCAGTTAAAATCAAGCTTTAGTTTCTTTGAAGTAATTTATCACACTATTGGCAGACCTGAATAGTGCTTATGTTTGTGGCTGTGCATAACTTTGTACCCGTTGAGAGAGAACCCAGCTTTACATGCCTTCCATAGCAGTGCATCTCTGTCAGAGATGATGTCAGAGTGCCTTCTAATTTACAGCTGTGTGCCCTGCTCAAGGTGATCTTGTTTTGGCCAGGGTGTGTTGGACTACCAGATCTCCAGAGGTCTCTTCCAATCCGTACCATTCTGTGACTCTGTGATTCTGTAAAAGGGAGTGGCATATGGATGTAAACTGAGGAAAAAAATTGAAAATAGTATATTAATTTGGTTGAAAATAGGAGCAGAATGATAACTCGCTCTATCAAGGCTAAGGCCTCGAGGTGAAAAAATTGCTAGGATCAGGATGTTCTTTTTCCTTGAGCTGAATACCAGCAGTACACTGCAAGGTATCTGGTGTGCTCAAAGGCCCCAAATTCAGAGATGGACTTTCCATACCTCTTACCCATCATTTTCTTTGCCCTCCCATCAGGAGTTAAGCCTTGCTTGCCAGCAGTAAAGACTCAGTCTCTAGACCCAAAGAAAATTTATTTCTCAATAGCAGGCTATATAAAGGCCTTAATGGATTCAATGAGGCAGAAAGAAAGAGTAGAAGCATAGAAGAAAAAAAAAAAATAAGAGAAAGATGTGTGGAAGAAAAAAAAAAGAAAAAAAGAACTGGGGCCCGTTGTGGGAGCCCAGGAAAAGGAACTAGGCAGCAATGATTGTATCTCCTGAAGTGTCTTTTGTTTTAGTCTCAAGTAATAGCAAAGAATAGCCCTTCATGGTGAGGCTTTAACACTCTGTCCAAGATTGATCTCTGTATTCAAAGGGGGAAAGTAGAACATTCATGAGATGCATGCAGAGTTCCTGCTATCCGCCTCCTCTGTGTGAGGTTTTCAAACAGCTACTGCGATATTTTTTTTCACTCTCCTGTGTACTGAGCATTTAAGGACACCTCAAATTTGTTTTAAAAGGAGGTTTTTTGTGCCTTCCAGTGATTTTCTCAAAATTCTGTTTGTCAGCTGTGGGAAGTATCAAATAGTAAACTTAAATCAGAACTGTACCTTCATGATTTCACCTTGCAAGCGGAGATCCACTTTTATATGAATACTTACTTCCACTGGATCCAAGCCCTGGTCCCCAGCCCAAGCAAGTTAAAAGCGTGCTTCAGTGCACTCAAAGGCAGAGCGGGGCACATGCAGTGGTGAGAACAGAGAAATCACCTGATCTGTCAACCTAATGTATGAAAAGGAAGGCGAGGCAGGGCAGATTGTGGAAGGCCAGCTGTGGTATTTGTAGTAATGCAGTGGAGTTTCCTGAAAAATTAAAGGTGAAGCAAAAAGACAGATTACCATTGCGACATCTCTGCAGGAGAGATGCATTGAATGGTGAAGGGTAACTCATACAGGTTTATTTTTTTCATTGAGGTTACCAGGCACTTTTAGCCCACTATCAGTAAAAAACACACCGAATTAAAAAAGGCTTTAGAAAAGCAAAATGTTCAGTCATTTGTTTCTGTACGAGCTCTTCATATTTCATTTCTCCTTTCACAGAATCCTCCCTTCCTTACAAACTGTTACTCTTATCCTCAAAAAAAAAAATAAATCAGTGAGCAATGCCATACAGGACAACATCAAACCAGAGCCAAACACAAGTAATTCTGTTTGTGATCACCATTTGATGTATATGCCTGGGATAAACCATTTTTCCTCCTGGTGCCTGACCCCCTGTCTCTGTCTGTGACCCATAACCATCGAGGCTTCATGAAGCTATGCTTTAAAAGTGTTTGTGTGGCTGCCTGGGTCCCTGTCTCTCTATGAGTGTACAGAAATCACTACAGATGCTGCTTTTGCTGGATCTTAGTTTATGTATTTGGAACGTTATTTGCAATAGTACTTTTCACCAGGAGCATACACAGTATCACTTTAATACAGAAACATGAGAGCTGATATCCATTTATAGCACTGACTGTTTGTGCTGCTTCAATGTCATACTGCTTCAGCTGAAGTAGAACAGCTAGAGTCACCTGTTCTCACACAGGTCGTTTGTCCTCAGCTTGTGCTAACCAAGCCTGGCTCATTTGTCACATTTCACAAAGCCGTTTGTAGGTATCCGTCCATGGGTATCCATCCCCACGGCACTCTAGGTAAAGGTCAGTATTGTGTCAAATTCCTACCCATGAGAAGGCAGTCTCTTCAGGTTTTGCAGTCAGCACGGGCCAGGTTTTTGGCTTTATCTACAAGGCAAAGATGACTTTGTATTAGCAGTTTTGTTTACAAGGCTGTTCTTGTGAGAATTACAAACTTCTGTACAGATATATATATAATTCTGTATACCTTGTGGCAACTATCACGGGTTGTATCCAAAATCAGTCTAAAGAATGGGGAAGCTTAATGAAATAAATTGCTACATGAGCAACAAGGGCAGCTTCAGGCAGCTGCTGGTGCTGTGTTGGTAACTAAAACACATCCCTGAGAGTGAGTTGGCTGCCGTGTGCCTGCTATTCAATTCTGCTGCTGGGCAATTGAAAAAATAGTGGTTGAAAAAGAAAATAGGTCAAAAGATCCTGCATAAGCTTAATGGTGTCATATGTAGAAAGCATAAGGCACTGCTTTGTCTGAGACAAAGATTTAACTGTAATAAAAATTTCTTTGGGTTATTTCCTGTGGCTATAAAATGTGTTTGTTGCTGAGATAACTAATGGTAGCTCCGGTCAGTGAGGGTTTTTCTGGTTGAGTTTGTATGTCACTTGTTCCTGGAGTGCTTTTACTGAGGTTAGAATCTCAGTGTACCAAGTCTTGGAGGAGCACAGTGAGATGCCTCTATTCCCCAAAGAGCTTGCCTTTACATCTATGTGACAGACACTCAGAGATCTCTGTTGAACTGAGGGGATGAAGGGAGAGGAGACAGATCAAAGCATTTGCTTAAGATAGAAAAATAAATCTGTGGCAGCAACATACTCTCAAGTCACGCTGTCTTCCAGCCTGATGTCTTTATTCTGTGATTCCTCTCATATTTCACCTCTTCTCAGGTCTCAAACTTACCTCAAAACCACAATTAAATTGCAGCACACTATCAGATCAGTATCCTACAAGTCAGCTTTGGGGTGACTCGGGGTACATTTAGAGGCTGTTTAGTAAGGAAGTTACAGTGCAATAAACATTTAAGTAAAAGATGTGACAAACTGTGTTGTCTTAGATGTAGTAGCCATAGGGAATGGCAACATGGAAAATTAGGGTCTGGATGATAAGGGTACTTGTTAGTTTACGTGGTAAGGCTATTAATTATATTTTTTAATAATTACATTTAATAGATAAGTAATAGTGCAGTTGCTTTATGGCAAACACATCTCTTAGCTATTGCCATGGTGCTAAGGGCCTAGATTTGTCAGTGGATGATAGAAATTTGTCTATCAACCTGTGTGTAGACAAGCACATACCTTTTCCAATAATAGACAATAAGATCTTTATTATCCTATAAATATCCTGAACTGCCCAGTAAAATCATAGAATATTTTTGGTTTGAGGGGACCTTTAAAGGTCATCTAGTCCTACACAAAACAGTTTTGTGATTACAAAAATTATCAAAAGGAAGAGGTATGAGTGTGCTGTGGAGATGTCCTTTTTTTGTCTGCTTGTTTACAAAACACGTTTCCCCTCCTCCAGCATATCCTGCACAAGATTGCAGGATTATTGACTGATAAATCTTTCAGAGATGGCCACTTAGATATCTGCTTGAGTGCTTGGAAGTTTGGTAGACTACATGCTGAAAAGAGGCTTAGGTGTGACTAGTTTTGGTGCAGAGTTCTAGGGGAGATCCCTAATTCCTATTGTATTGCTGTTTCACAGGTTTAGTATTTGTAGTTATTGAAAATGGCTAATGTCATCACACATTTATTTGATGACTTCTCATATGCTGATTCTCTTCTTAACCTCCTTTCCAGTAATACCCTCATTACTATATTCATCTTTGCTGACTGGCATCTTTTACCTCTGTGGCTGCCTGAAGAAGGAGGAGCTCTAGCCAGGAAACCTCACCTACTAATCCATCTGGTAGATAGCATTTTATCCAACTACATGCAGTTGTCTGTTTTTTCCTTAGTGCCAGTGTTTGTTCAGGAGTGGGGGGAGGTGTTTTTCTGTTTCTTTCAGTTCTTCTGAAGACAAGTGAAGAGGAAAATCAAGCAAGACAAGCAAGTAAAAAAGCTGGAGATTATAGGAAATGTTCTGGTAAAGCTCTGTTGCACTGGAAAATGTCAATGCACTGAAACTAGTCATTCTTCAGAGCAGCTAGCCATTACATGAGGAAAATACTCACTTGGAAAACCCAGCTTCATGTTCTCTAGCAAACAGTTAGAGGGCAAACAAACCTTTACCATCCTCTGGATTGGAGGAGTGAGTTAGCCAAAAATTTAAAGTTTATTCCAGTGCAGATTTAAGGTTTTACAGGAAAAATCATCTCCTGTCCTGTTCTGGCCCTTGCAACTTCTTCTGCATTACAGGTTAAACATTTTTAGAATATACAGAGTAGTGCCTTCATTGAGAGCTGGAAGTCACGCCTAGCTAAGTCAAGACTAGCTAAGAAATCCAATTCATCTAGCACCTTACTGGTTCCCCATATCTGCCTGTGCAAAGTCAGTAATGAAAATGGAAATTCAGGTGCTGGTATGGGATCATTCTGACCCCTGTAAATTATTTTATTAGAAATGAGATTGTCCTATATCAGGAATAGTTCAGGTGTCTGTGGATATATGTAACTAATATCAGTCTCTGGCTTGTTGTGTATAAAGGCAAACTAGATGGTATGCAGAAGTCTGAAAATCCTGGAAAGTTTTGAAAAGGAACAGCTTTGATTTATAAAAGCTTGAACTTTATAAAGACCTTTTCAAAGTGAAAAAAACCAACCCTCAGTTGATTAATTAGCCCTAATTTATATTAAAATTCTTCCTGATTGAGTTTTAAAGTGAACTTTTACTTGATTAAATAGCAGTCTTTGATTTTGAGATATTTGTGGCTCTGCAAATTCCCTACTTGATGGGAGCTCTATGTAAACACTTTTGCTTGCAGTAATGAGCTTAGCCAAGATGCTGAAGTTTACTTCTTCCCAATCAGTTGTCCTGTCCCTGCCTACCACCACAGGGCAGGTCATCATTGTGCACTTGAATATTGACCAACACAATAAATTAACCTTATTCTTTCTGATATTCATAGTTATAGAATGACATTGTTTCCTTTGCTGTTCTAGTTTGAGGCTGACCCATTTATGGAGGTGATAATGTAATGAATTTATATCAATAACCTCTTCAGGGTAGACCACTCAACCAAAAACACCCCTCCAAACAAAATGAGAAAACCCACCACAGCCTGTAGGTACTAGGGACAATAATACCCTGATTTGCCATTGGATTGCTTCCTTTGTACTTAGACTGGTAGAACTCTCAGCTTGCCAGATTGTAATGCTCAGTTTGCTAAAGGTTTTCTGCAACATTCTGCATTTGAAAATTAGACTGCAGACCTCCCTTCGATTCACAGATTTATTTTGGGCATTCTGGTTCTGTAACTGTTGGAAGTTTTACATTGGCAATGGATTAACAATATATGAACAATGTGACAAGCATGCTTTATAACATGTGGATAGCACATTCTTAGGCACATTTGTGTTTAGAGTTGTCACATCCTATCCTCTTTTTTACTGACAAATCCTCTGAGGACACTCAGGCAGTTGCAAAGTGTAGGATGAGTATTGAGTTTGGACAACAAATTTTGGAGATTGAGGAACAGTGGCACTGAGAGGATCCAAGTCATTGCACTGAGTTTGTGAGTTTTCTCTGCAGGTATTTATCTGGGAAGGAATTTGTCCTGCTCTCCTCCTCTGGCACCTAATGGCAGAAAAAAATGTGGTAGCATTGATGAGACAGTCTGACTCACAGTCTTACAGTTTCTTAGTTCAGGCTGTGTCCCTGTTCAGGCCAGCAAGGTTAGCATTGTGTGGGTTCACTAGTGAATCTTTCTCTTCACTTCAGAGCAGGGTCTCCAAAACCTACAACAGAACTATGCATTAATCTGTAGGATGTGTAAACTTAGGGTAACCATGCAAATAGTTTCCCATGAGCCTTAACCTAGGTGAAGTGAGTCTCTTCTTTTGATGCCCTGAATCAAATTCTACTATAAATTTAACCAAGGCCTATTCAGACTGGAATGGATTCTTGAGATATAAGGAACTGTGATTTAAAGACATTCTGTCAGGATTTGGCTCATATATTATGATCAGTCCCACTTTTTTAGGAGCTGTTGGCACAGTCTGTGTAAGTTATTAGGTCGTTATTAAGCTGTGCCCACATATGCTTCATTCAGGAAAGAATATAGGTATCTCTATTTACCATTATTTAGTGCTTAAATATGGGTGCTCACATAATTAATTTAAATAACATAATAAAATTATTCATCCTTGTTTTTCAGTTGTGCAGTTGTATGCATTGGAAATCTCTGCAGAATCACTGAAACTCACTTCTTTCTACTCATATAGCAAGGTTTCTTTCCAAGGGGCTTTGCATCTTCTCATTGTACTCAAACCCCCAAGTAGAGAAGTAGGGATAACCAAGGAACTGAGTATTACTGGGGAGGTGGTCTGAAATGCACCAGTTCTGTAGATACAGCTGTTTTCCAAGATATTTGTCTGAAATCTCTCAGATCATATTTATGACCATTTCTGTTTGTTTTCTCCTGGTAGTTTAACAAGTGAATGTCTCAGGGCAGCAACGTGTGTTATATCAGGGAATTTTTTACCCTAACACATAGAAATCTAGCTTTATGTTTGATACAGACAGTGCTGGTATTCCTGTTCTTGTTATTAAATATGAGACCTGTAGACAATATCAAAATAACCATCAATCTTCAAGTGTAATTTTAGCAGAAATAAGACAGATCTTTATTTCAGTGGCCGTGGGCACTCTGGAAACAAAGCCAGCTCTAGTAACTGCATGGGAACCAGTTTGAAGTAACACGTATTTAGAAAACTGGATGCTGCCTAAGGAATATTTATGGGGAGAAATAGCTTGTCATCTAAGTTCACTCACTTCAGCCTGGAACATGAGCTCTTGAAGAGCACTGGTATTGTCTATCTTTGGTACTTTGTTATTGCTTTCCAGTTTTAGTTGTATTTCTGGATTGGCTTGGTGGAGGCTGTTAGAGTAGAGCATTAGGGTCCTCAGTGCTTGCTTCCTGCTTTTCCTCCCCTCCTTTTGGAAAGAAGACTGAGAGGGGATCTGATTAATGTTTACAAATATCTGAAGTGTGGGAGACAGGGCAAAATAGCCAGCCTCTTCTCAGTTGTCTGTGGGGACAGGACAAGGGGCAATGGTTTCAAGTTGGAGCACAGGAAGTTCTGCACCAACATGTAGAATAACGTCTTCATGTTGAGGGTGATGGAGCCCTGGGACAGGCTGTCCAGGGGGGTGTGGAGTCTCCTTCTCTGGAGATATTCAAGACCGGTCTGGGCATCTACCTATGTGACCCGTCCTAGGGAACCTGCTTTGGCAGGGGGTTGGACTTGATGATCTCTGGAGGTCCCTTCCAGCCCCTACAATTCTGTGAATCTGTGAATTTGTGACTGCAGATAGGAAATCTTTTGAACACAGAATGTGTTGTTGAAATGGAATTTGAGAAGAGCTGAAAACTCCATAAAGTCAAACCCAATGTAAAGAAACATTCTTGCTGAAAAAATAGGAAACAAACATTTTTCACCTGTTTTTTAATATTGAAATGAAGCTTATAAGTGATGACTTTGGCTTGTTAAAGAATTTTTCAATCAGGAGAGATGTCCCTCCAGCTCATTCAGTATAAAGAATGACAAAACAAAATTGAATAAAATTCAACGATTTTTTTTTAAATGACTCAAGAAGAATTTTGGAGTTGAGTTTTCATTTCATTATAAAGAAACTGTTTCAGCTTGACTCAGACTGCTGTTGACTTATTTATTGCCTGCACCACCACAAGGATGAAAATAAGGACTTTGCACAGCTCTGTGAGAGAGATTTTTCTGTATTGCAGCCGATGACCTCAGTGTGATGTGGTATTAGGAGTATTTATTCCTTTCTGCTGTTTTCTGTCACATAGAATCTTCTGCTTCCTGTGATCACTATGCATTTAATCCTACCTACCTTCATTAAGTGTCCTCTCTTGGCTCCTATTTTCTGGCTCATCTTGCATTCCCAGTGATTTTTTTCCCCTTTGATGCTTATTTCTCAGCTCTCAAATCTCATTAAATTTTCTTACCTGTTGGTTTTTGAATTTCTCTGTACTCCAAGTGAAACAGCCTGAACTCACATATGATTCATAGAAGAAATTCTGCAGTTTGTAAGCAACCTGGTAAAGGTTGGTTCATGAGATTATTCTGAAGCAAATTTCCCTCTGTGGGTAAACAAACAGGAGATGAAGCTAAAGAAGTCTGTAAACCACAGAAGAACAATAGCTAATCAACCATCTTGGTGATTCTTCTCTCCCCACCTATCACCACCCCAGTCATACATCATACAAATCCCCTCCTTTGGTATTCTGTTGAGTTTTTGGTGTAACTTCTTTTTCTTCATATGAAATTTTCACTTCAAAATGTAGACAGATCTATAATTTTATTTCCCTCTTTTGGCATACTTTTTGAAAATCTTGATAACTGTCTTATACCATTTTTCTTATAAATCAAATGAATGTTGACAATCTCTCTTCTCAGTTGGTGTTTGTATGCTCATAGGTGCTGTAGTGTCATATCAGCAAAAGACTTTGAAGCAAGTGCTGGATGGAAGATTTCACAATATACCACAATGGTGGAAATGAAAATCTTTTATAGTGCCATCTGTTGTTAACATGTTGCAGCTTAGAATTTGTGAAACTGGAGAAAGTGTTAGTGGAGCCAAGATGTGTGGGTTAACTGTGGCATGTAGAACTTTTCTTTCTTACTTTTTATCTTTCTTTTTTTGCCCTTTCCCCTTGTTTTAAAAATTTTTGATAGCAGTTGTCCTAAAATTGGTGCCTGGGTGTATCTACAAAGACACTAGAGCTGTCAGACAGTGGTAAGAGAATTCTGTTTCTACAGTTGTACTAACATGCCTTTCTGTATCAACACTATAAAGCAGGATAAAAGTTACTCTTTTCCCTGTTGCATCACTCAGTAGGAATATGTTGGTTTCCAAGCTACTTCTCCCCACAGGAGTGTACAGCAGTGTGGGCATGACTCTCTTTCATTTGTCCTGTAAAGACAGACGGATCGCTGAGATCTGAAGATTGCTTAGCAGTCTTCTCATAGCAAAGGAAGTTGGTGGTATCATTCCAGTTCTCAGTGGTCAGTGTCAACTAAATACACTAAATAGCTCATCAGTAGGCTGAAAACACTAAATGGAAGATGAGGATGAGCAGGGCATAGAGTCGGGTCTTATTTTCCACCTAACCCTTCTAATACTGAGTTTTGGCAAATTTCTTGCAATTTTTGCATTGATGCTACTTGAGTTTATAGTCTAGTGGAGCAAAGAAGGACTTTAGGGGAAGGGGATTAGTAAGCCAGGAATTTTTTGACACAGTAAGTGAAATAAAACATTTACATTCCATTTATAAAATGCAGTTGGTGCATTATAGTGCAAACAGTCTTTGACATGGCAGTTTCCTAGCCTCAGAGAGTTCTCAGCAAGAGGATTAAAGTTTGCCACTTCCTACTCCTGACTCACCCTGCTAAGAAGCTGCTGTGAGGTAGTGTGTGAACATCAGTCTGGTGTGTTCTGTGGTAGGTGTAGCCAGAGAAATCTATTTTTAGGCTTTTAGATTTCTGTGGGTGTATGGCTCAATTCATTGCATGGAGGGCCTCTGCGTTATTTTCCACAGTTTTATCATGTGTTGCTTCTACTTTTTCTTGCAAGCTGTGTCACCTTCACTTGAACCTCTATGGCATCATCTGGCCACAATGTTCAGAGAAGCAGCTCTCCATTTAGGGTGAGAAGTTCAACAGTGCCAGTAGGCAGATTTGAAGCTATGGACCATATTTATGCTTTAAAGATACTTAGGTATGAAAAAATGCAAACTGGCAGCTAGTTCAGTTCTCAAGATCTTTATGGTTCCTTACTCATTAAATCATTGCATAGATACTTCCATGTCTTTATAACTAGCCTTGAGAGAGATAGACATAGGAAGGGCTGACAAGGCAGACATCCTGGTGGGCGTCTGTTATAGACCGCCAAACCAGGATGAAGAGACAGATGAGGTGTTCTACAAGCAGCTGGCACGAGCTGCACGGTCATCAGCCCTTGTCCTCATGGGGGACTTCAACTTCCCTGACATATGCTGGGAGTATAGCACAGCACAGAAGAAGCAGTCTAGGAGGTTTTTGGAGTGCACAGAGGATGCATTCCTGATGCAGCTGGTCAGAGAGCCCACAAGAGGAACTGCCCCGCTAGACCTGCTGTTCGTTAACAGGGAAGGTCTGGTAGGAGATGTGAAGGTTGGGGGCTGCCTTGGACAGAGTGACCATGAAATGATACATTTCTCAATTCATGGTGGAGCTTGGAGGGGGAATAGTAAAACTGCTACCTTGGACTTTCAGAGGGCGGACTTTGATTTGTTCAAGAGACTGGTAGGGGGAGTCCCTTGGCATTCAGTCTTAGCGAACAAAGGGGTACAAGAGAGCTGGTTGCTCTTCAAGAAGGAAGTCTTAAGGGCGCAGGAGCAGGCGGTCCCCCTGAGCCGCAAAATGAGCCGGCGGGGAAGAAGACCAGCGTGGATGAATAGGGAGTTACTCTTGAGGCTCCGGGAGAAAAAGAGAATCTACCGCCTGTGGAAGGAGGGACGGGTAACTGAGAATGCATTCAAGGAAGTTGTCAGGATGTGTAGAGGTGAAATCAGAAAGGCAAAAGCCCAGCTTGAATTTAACCTGGCCGCTGGGGTGAAAAGGAATAACAAACTCTTTTATAAGTACATTAACAGTAAGAGGAGGACAAAGGAGAATATCCACTCTTTACTGGATGAGGCTGGGAATGTGATCACTGAGGATAAGGAAAAGGCGGAGGTTCTGAATGCCTTCTTTACGTCTGTCTTTAAAGGTCAGACAGATCCTCAGGGTACCCCTCTCTCTGACCTGGTAGTCTCGGCTGGGGAGCATGCTAACTCCCCTGTGATTCTGGAAGAAACGGTCAGAGACTTCCTACTCCAACTGGACTGCCACAAGTCCATGGGGCCGGATGAGATCCACCCGAGAGTGCTGAGGGAACTGGCAGAGGTGGTAGCCGAGCCGCTTTCCATTATCTATCAGCTCTCCTTGTTGACTGGTGAGGTCCCAGAAGACTGGAGGCTCGCCAATGTGACTCCCATTTACAAGAAAGGTTGTAAGGAGGATCCGGGGAACTACAGGCCTGTTAGCCTGACCTCGGTTCCAGGGAAGGTTATGGAACAGATAGTCTTGAGGGAGATCATGCGGCATGTGCGGGATGGCCAGGGGATCAGGCCTAGCCAGCATGGGTTCATGAAGGGCAGGTCCTGTTTGACCAACCTGATCTCCTTCTATGATCTAGTGACCCATCTGCTGGATGAGGGAAAGGCTGTTGATGTGGTCTACCTAGACTTCAGCAAAGCCTTTGACACTGTCTCCCACAGTATTCTCCTGAAGAAGCTGGCAGCCCGTGGCTTGGATGGGTACACCCTCGGCTGGGTAAGGAGCTGGCTGGAGGGCCGGGCTCAGAGAGTGGTAGTAAATGGAGTTAAATCCAGCTGGCGACCGGTCACGAGTGGTGTTCCCCAGGGGTCAGTGCTGGGGCCTGTCCTCTTCAATATCTTTATTGATGACCTAGATGAGGGCATTGAGTGCACCGTCAGTAAGTTTGCAGATGACACTAAATTGGCTGGGAGTGTGGATCTGCCTGGGGGTAGCGAGGCCCTACAGAGGGATCTGGACAGGCTGGAGAGCTGGGCTGAAGCCAATGGCATGAGGTTCAACAAGAGCAAATGCCGAGTCCTGCACTTTGGCCACAACAACCCCAGGCAGCGCTATAGGCTTGGGGTGGAGTGGCTGGAGGACTGTGTGGAGGAAATGGACCTGGGGGTACTGATTGATGCACGGCTGAACATGAGCCGACAGTGTGCGCGGGTGGCCAAGAAGGCCAACGGCATCCTGGCTTGCATCAAAAATAGTGTTACTAGTAGGAGCAGGGAGGTAATTGTCCCCCTGTACTCAGCACTTGTGAGGCCGCATCTCGAGTACTGTGTTCAGTTTTGGGCCCCTCACTACAGGAAAGACATTGAGGCCCTGGAGCGCGTTCAGAGGAGGGCTACTAAGCTGGTGAGGGGTCTGGAACACAGGCCTTACGAGGAGCGTCTGAGGGAGCTGGGATTGTTCAGCCTGGAGAAGAGGAGGCTCAGGGGAGACCTTATAGCTCTCTATAACTTCCTGAAGGGAGGTTGTAGTGGGCTGGGGGTCAGCCTCTTCTCCCGTGTAGGCAGTGACAGAACTAGAGGGAATGGTATCAAGTTGCGCCAGGGGAGATTCAGGCTGGACATTAGGAAATACTACTTCTCAGAAAGGGTAGTCAGGCACTGGAATGCACTGCCCAGGGAGGTGGTGGAGTCACCAACCCTGGGGGTGTTCAAGGAAAGACTGGATGTTGTATTGAGGGATATGGTTTAGTGGGAGCTAGGTGAATGGTTGGACTGGATGATCTTCTAGGTCTTTTCCAACCTTAAAAATTCTGTGATTCTGTGATTCTGTGATCTAAGTCTTGTGAGGTTTTGATATGGTACAGTTCTAGTACTTGGTATTTAAAGCTCATTGGAGTAAATGAAACATCCATTTGCAGGATCTTGGTCCTCTTGTACTTTGAGTTGAGCACCTAGGTATGTTTAAGAGCTGTTAGATGTCCCAGTGGGTGCCTTTCCACATACTTATATGTCTAAATAACTTTGTAAACTTGTCTTTCAGTTCTATTGTGATAGGAGAATTTGGTGCAAGAACTAGCATGCCAGAAATTTTTATTTTGTTTCCAACTGCTTGAACACTGGCATTGGTCTTACTAGGGTTTAAAAAAAGCATTTGAGCATTGGAATGCAAATTAACATACCAAGCAATTAAAGTCAATTAAAACAGGATGCAGTGTAATTAGAAACAGTTGTGTTCACATTTATATTCAGAGAGGTTTCATGTGTTGAAAGAAAAGAAAACAATTCAGGAAACTTTTAATGCCTACAGATGTGATGACGATACTAATAATGGCATTTGGTTTCTAAAATGCCCCATCCTCCCACACCTCATGAGCTCTCCCCAAGCATGATAAAACGAGCAACGGCTGCACTGGATGCAGTGGAATGAAGTGACCCAACATACTGGGAGGCTCGTATACCATCTACAAGAGGTGGCCTTCTCTCCCTTCTCTGAACACAATGCACATCCCTGTTGCTATACAGGAGAAGCTTGCATTTTCGGCAGCCTCGTTAGCTTGTGTGAGCACTAACACCAAAAAAATTGTCAACAAATGTCAGTTGGCTCAGGAAGGGTGTATCTTTCCCACACATGCTTCCCTGGCATCTCTTTCATTGTTGTTCTGGAGATCTGCATTAGCATTTATTGCCAGAAATACCGAGCCAATTGCGCTCTATTTATATCCTCTTTCTGCATGGTAACCAGAAAGGAAGGAGAGTCCTCATTCCTCTGAGGCACAACTACCCCTGTGATAAAAAAAATACACTAGAGGTTGTGGTCATAGCACTTGCAGTAATGTTAGTACCTGGGGATAGGCTGTGGAAAACGTTTGGAAAAGCCAACAGAAAATGGTGAAGTGTGACTGTGGAGGCTGCTGTGAGGTTACAGACTGCAGCACAAAGGTACCTGTACCTGTCCTCTCATGGGTGTAGAGGTGAATGGTTTCAGCTGTTCCATAATAGAGCTGAGTGTGGAAATACACCCAAAAGAACCTGGGAAGAAGTCTGCCTGCACAAAATTGCCATCTGTTTGCTGATCTAAAATATTTCAAGGCAGGGGCAGGTTGCAGGAGACAGGCCGTGGAACAGTATAGTTAATGAAGTGTGGTACAGTGAGGTGTTATTTTTCAATGTTATAACAGCTATTCAGGGGCAATACCTTCCATGTCATCATATGTGTATGTGCTGACCATCCCCTGTTAAAAACAACTATTGATTTAAAAGAAACAGAGGAAAATACCTGACAAAGAATTAAATACAAAAACATAAAAAACCAGCTGCTGGCTACTTTGTCCTTTCCACCCAATATAAAACTTGGAGCAGCACCATGTCTGTTCCACTGCTCATTAACTCATGATCCATTTTTTCATATGAAACCTAAATGTGGAGAGCAGTCTCTTGGAGTCAAGGTCTGTTTGAACTCAGTCATATTAGTTTACATTTCCACTGATAGTCTATAACAATAAATGTAAGCGCTGGGATTCCGTGTTGCATTTTGTCAACTTGTGAATTTATCAGTTTGGGCTTCTGAGACCTGTAGGAATGTGATGGCTGTCTCCATTTCCTGGGAAAACCAGGGCTTGGATTTTCAAATGGGGTGAGACACCTGAGAGACATATAGATGTTTACCTCCTGTTAAGGTTAGTGAGAGTCAGGTGCCCAAATGCATCTTGGGCAGCTGGACATGCTCGAAAGATCTGCCATGTGATGTTTAAGGTGTGCACGGATGAGATGATTTCATGATTGGGGTTAAATACTCAGCATGGTCTGTAAATCAAGATTCAGTGAATTAGTCATGAAAATATGTTTGAGAATCCTTTCATAAGTGCATTCTCTCATGCATCTCTTTCATTTACATAGCCATGAGACAGGTAATGAACTTTGGAATTTAAAATGTGTATTTTTGAACACAATAGCATATTTTTCACCATTTATTTTCCCCATTCTTGCAATCTATTGAGTAATTTTTACTTGAGGAAAGGCTGAGTAAGTTGGGACTGTTCAGCCTTGAGAAGAGAAGACTAAGGGGGGACCTAATTCATGTTTATAATTATCTTAAGCAGGGGATGCAGGGGGAATCAGCCAGCCCCTTTTCAGTGTCTGTGGAGACAGGACAAGGGGCAATGGCTGCAAGTTGGAGCACAGGAAGTTCCGCACCAACATGGGGAAGAACTTTTCCCCAGTGAGGGTGAGGGAGCCCTGGGACAGGCTGCCCAGGGGGTGTGGAGTCTCCTTCTCTGGAGAGACTCCAGACCCGTCTGGACGCCTATCTGAGTGAAATGTCCTAGGGAGCTGCTTTGGCAGGGGGTTGGACCCGATGATCTCTCGAGGTCCCTTCCAACCCCTACAATTCTATGATTCTATGATATCCCATCTCTGACAGGGTTCAAGGCCAACTTGGATGGGGTTTTGGACAGCCCGGGCTAGTGAAAGGTGTCCTTGCCCATGACAGGGGATGGCACTGGAGGGGCTTTGAGGTCCCTTCCAACCAAGGTCATTCCATGTTTTGAGGTGTAAGCATAGTGTTGCATATTAGGATATCTTATACCTACTTTACACAGGTGGGAATGTCTTTAGAGAATTCTGGAGAATTAAGTTTAAGGTATATTATTATTTTAAGTAAATCTTTATAAGCGACTTGGAATTTATAGTTTAATCCATCTCCAAGCTTGAATAGCTCTATAGTGCTATCAGGTCTGTGATTATAAAATAACATTGTCTGCTTGATTTTTTTGTTGACAAGCATGGCTTTTTGCAGGTCTCCAGAAAAACTCAGTAGCTCCCCATGTACAGTGCAAACTGACTTCTGAAAAAAATAGGGCCATATATGTGAAAACAGAAATTGCTGAGCTTGAGCACTTCAGAAATCTTGTCTGAAGGTGCTTGGCATGATAAAGGTGCTGTAGCAGTTCATGAGGAAATACACATGGCATTTAGCCTCTAGACCTGATGAAATGTTAATTCCTCAGAGACATGCAGTCAAAGCAATCTTAGGACAGTTTGGTAATTAATCATTGCATGTGCTTTTATATAATGCATACCATTTAATGCAGTGAATTGCTTGTTGTTCTGAATCAATTTCCCTCTATCTATGTTTGCAATAGCATGTGGTATAGTGCACATGTACACTGTACTATGATGTCTGGTCACCCATCACTAACAGAGAGTAACTAATACTTTAAAAAGAGCTTCCCAGTCTTTCTATAAAAAAGTGCTGAGCTTTCCTGCAAGTCATTAATAGTTTAGAAGGTGTTATGTTTGGAGGACAAAATTCCCCTCCACGAACAAGAACATCAGGAACACTTTGCCTTAAGAAAAGAATTTGGTTTCTGTCAAACAGCAAAATGAATGTGGAAATGAGGGATTTTTGTTGCAGTTGCAAGAATGTATTTTTCTGATGTTTTCTTCTCCTTGCTAGGTTGTGTATGTAACAGCCACGTTTCCCTACATCATGCTGATGATTCTTCTGATTCGTGGAGTAACGTTGCCAGGTGCTTCAGAGGGGATAAAATTCTACTTGTACCCTGACCTTTCTCGCCTGTCGGACCCACAGGTAGGACCATGGTCCATGTATTTATTATCCTCTCTGGCTGGGAAAAAATTGCAAGAGTTTCTTGATTTTAAAGTTTGAATACAGGTGATTACTGGGTATTTGTTAATTTGTTAGATGTTTGGAAATGTGGATAGGGCTTTCAGGCCATCACTGCTTATGTTTGTCGGTATATATTTCTCTTGTAGAAAAAAAGTACCTTGGTTGATAAATCAGGATTTTTTGAAGTGTTTGGTTGCAGTCACTGCTTCTGTTGTGGAGGGACAAGAGCATTGCCTCTGGTTTCATCAGGGACAACTTTAAGACTTGTCTGTTTTATGGTTCTTTGTCCATTCCAAAAATAAATCTCAGTCAAGATTAACAGAGAAATTAATTGTGCAGACGATCATTGTCTTTGAAGCAGATGTTTCTATCTGCAAACAAGGAGAAATTGAAGTATTCAGACCTGGAACTGTGTCTTTTTGGTTGTTTCCAGAGTAGAGCTGAACATGGAAAAACTAGTGATTTTTTCCAATGGCAGATGAGTACAAAAAAACCAGTTACATATCACTTATCTGATATCAAAGAGGGAAAACAACACAAGCTCTACAAAACCTGACAGGTTGCAGCCAGCACTTTACTTATCTGCTTTGGCAATGTAAAAGACATTACACAGAGCTGCTCCTAAGGCTGTTACACTATTAAATGGATCCTGAGATGGAGATAGAGGGGAAGCTTGGGAGTATTTGTCAAAATTAATTTTTAAAATCTGCTTACTGCAAATGCATCAGCGTAATTATTTTAACCTCAGCTTACTGAAAAAGGCTGGGGTTTTTTTCAAAAGACAACAGAGGGGACCCTTCAGGTTACTTTCTGGAAGTTTCTGAATTGACCAACTTACGTAAAGTTCACTTTAAACAAGTGATTTTTCTACAGAAGTAAACAGCTAGAAAGAAGATTCGTTTAAAATATTAAAAATTTTAGATGAATATTTAATCGTGTTGCCACTTTTGGACTCAACAACGTTTCCATTGTTCTATGTTGGCATAGATGGGAAGTGAAAGGCGAGTTGTGAAAGTGTTGGTAAAGCATCGGTGATGTGCTATGCCTTTCCAACAGCTACCTTTCTTGGAGGGGGGCCTTGCTTCTCCTCAGAAATTAGCACACTAGCAGAGAAAGCCAACAGGATTCTCTGATATGCTCACAGTTATTTGTTTGCAACCTATAATAGGGTCAGGATGTAGTAAATACAGTAAGCCAGCCCCATTGCAAGTGGACCCCATGTGTCTTAACTCATTTTTGCAGAGATAAGACATCTGGCTGTTGTATGTTTAGTCCAGGTTTAGCTAGTGTTTCACCCCCACCCCTCCCCGTGTGGGTCTGACAACCACAGTTACACGCTCCCTTAATAAAAAGTGTTCACTCAGTACTCTGTCCTAGTACCAAGCCATGTTTCCTCCACCTGTGGAGTCTGCTGGCCTAGTATGAGCAGGACGTAGTCCTGCTCCTTAAATGTTGGTTCCTTCATTTGCCCAGCAGCGTGTGAGCAGCCTGTTAACAGGATTTTGCCCTGTGTGTGGATTTTTCACATGCCACTGACACCCTTGCTTCTGTTTGTTATTGAGGGAGGGCATGCAAGCTTAAGCAACATGATTGTCAGGCTACAAGGGTGTTTTATATGCCTATTTACTGTACTGTTTCCATTTGTAAGGAAACACAGTGTTGCCATGACAATTTCCAAAGCCCATAGTATTAGTCTAAGCAGCCTGTGAAGTACAAAGCACTTTGGACACGTGTGCATGTATCTGTTTGTCCCACACATATCGCTCAGCTGATACTGGGGTGTTTTTTGGGAAGGCTTAACAGATTCCTTACACAAGCCAACCTCTCCATTTCAATGAGACTTGTAGTTCAGCCTTAGTATTTTAATCACCTTTTTGTAGAAATGAAGCTGAAGTAGAACAGACCATAATAGAGATTGAGTTAATTTAACTGTGGTATTTGTGGCAAAATGGTTTTAGAGAACTTTGTTTTGGCTTTGGATTTGAAAAATGGTGTTTTGTTGAAATTTAAATATTTTGTTGATACTAATCAGTTCAGCTATTGAAGAAAGATTGCTGACTTACGGTGTCCTGGCTCTGGCCAGACCACAGTCAGTCTCCCCAAGCAGACATCACAGGTGAGCTGAGCTAGCCCAGGTGAGCTGAGTGGGCTGTTTTCCACACCATCTGACATCACTTCCCCATAAAAGGAGCTGTTTGGGGAGGGGCAGGGGCTTGGTGCCTCCCAGACAGTCTCAGTGTGGCTGGGGCATTGCGTTGGGCAGCACTCTGTAGGCCTCAGGTTGGTAAGGCACGCTGTGTTATCACCGGGTGTCAGTGTAATTGGCTGTTATTACAGTGACTTTGTAAACTGTCCTTATCCCAACCCAAGGAGGCTCTGTCTGTTTCTCCTCTGGGAGTAGAGAACCACCACATAAAGGTGGGATACCTGGTCTGTTTTCAAGAAATAAAGGAAGTTTGGTTCTCAATCTTAAAAATGGGATTTGGCACAACTAATTTTATTAAAAAAAAAAAAAAAAGGAAAAATTAAATGGGTTCAGCTTTATTGGAAATTTTAATAAGATAGATATATTAACTTTTTAGAATTTATGGAAATGTAGAACTTAATGCTCAAAACCATGCATTTTTGCATCAAAAAACCCATTCCATAAGCCTCTTTTCAGTGTGTTCTAGAGATTTTTGCCAAGAGGCAAATACAAGGTAACTGAGTAACCTTGACATTTGTGCTTCCAGTTTTTATCTGTACTCTTGTTTGGATTTACTCCAGAATATTGAAGCATAATGCATGTATACTACCAGAAGTTCTTTTCCTCTTCAGTTGCAGGTTTGTTCCAGGAGGCTGTGTGTGTGTTAGCAGAGCCATATTTGAACCACAGTGCCAGCTATGTTTACTGTGGATTAAATAACTTCTCTTCAAGGCTCACTTTAGTTTGAAGTTCTCGAATCTTTTGTCTTTGTGTAATTTGCATTCCATGGTTAGTTATAGTTTTCTAAGCAGCTATTCATCTGTCTTTTCAGTTCCTCTTAGCTTTCAAGTGCTGTGTTCTCTATTTCATTTTTACATTCTATCTTTTCAGCAGACTGAATCCTCTTGGTCTGGAAATGCTGTCTTTTGTCCTTCATATCTGTCAAGCTCATACAAATCACTTTTCTTTATAGTAGTGGAGTACTATATTTAAGCTTCAGAAATTCTTCCTTTCATCAACCATAAGGCTTTATGCTTAAATTGGCTTGAAATATGCCCCTCTGCCTCATACAGGTGCTGTTTATAGCTTAACTGTGGAGTCTTTCCTGAGTTGTAACTCACATAACAGAAGTATTTTTACGAAGTTAATAGGATTGTAATGGTTTTTGTGTGCAAGGCTGAGTCAGAATGTGGTTCTGCTTGTCCCTCAACAGATTTAAGATAGTTAATATGCAGTTATGCTTGCCTGTGGTACTCACTTCTCCTTTTGGGGGAAAACATTTTATTCTTAATAATAGGATTTGCCAAATGTTTGTGCATGGAAGAGGTTAAATTGGTTAGGGACTAGCAGACATACCAGTTTGATGGATCAAGGAGTAATAATATGGCCAACGATCTGGAAAAAACAGGCATGCAAATTTAAAACCTGCTGTAGTGGTGGATTCTTAAAATGAGAAGGAAAATAAATGTGAAGCCACCTTGTTTATTGTGTGCTTGTATGCTACTAACTGGC
Organism: Hypotaenidia okinawae; assembly: GCA_027925045.1. NCBI lineage: Eukaryota > Metazoa > Chordata > Aves > Gruiformes > Rallidae > Hypotaenidia > Hypotaenidia okinawae. Next base: position 4,734,550 of record BSDF01000011.1, read on the forward strand.
TGAGGTACAGGGGAGCAAAGGAAAATGTGTGTAAGGCACAGGAAAACCTGAGCCATTGCAGTTAGGATGGATTCTAAATTTCTCTGATCTTTTGTGTGCAGTGGTAAAATGTTAAATTTGCAATAAAATTTCTGATGGCAGAAACGTTTCTACAGTTCATCTCTGTGAGCTATAAGAGCTTATATATTAGCTAGTCACGACTGTTCAGACCTTCCAGATGTTTCTGTGGGTACTCTTGTGTGGGGAAAGTAAATCAATCGCGGCACTCTTGCAATGGGTAGTCCTCCCGCTTTGAAACAGTTTCCCAGAAGGAACTTTTTCCATAAATTTCTGAAATCCAGTTGACCGGTTTGTAGCTCACTGGATCTGTCTTCTTGCCATTCCTGAAAATAAGGATCAAAATAGGAAGGCGCAGCAGTGAGCACCAGCTGAACCTGACTCCACCTTACACTAGGTAAGCCTTACAGAACACTGATGATGTTTTTCTTTATGTTGCCCCCTGTCTCAGAAATGTCTTCCTGCATTTTCCTGTGTGGCACTTATGCTAGGCTTTCAATACCTCTGTTTGCAGGGAACAGGAACCTGTTAGTACATTGGATCTCTCTTCTGAGGAAAACAGATTTTATTTAGCAAAGCTGTAAAAAAACCTGCTCTCCAGTTAGGCTAATTATAATATTCATATGTGTGAAACATTTGGGAATACTGTAGAGATAATATTTCCTTAAATCCTGTTCTGAAAATCCAAACTGGCAAAGTATTTGTGAGTTTCCAAGCGCTGGATAACGCAGAGTTGCCTTAAGCGATCAGAGCTGCAGCTGTAACGCCGCCCCGAGGCCTGCCCTTAGCGGTAGAAGAAATAACCCAGATCGATTCAGTGTTAGAAAAGCAGCCTGGGAAGCCAGAACTATCACAATTGTATCGCCACCTTGAGGCCGAACTGAAATTTGAAAGGCAGAAGAAGCAAGGCTTTCTCTTCAGCTGAACGCGGAGGAAGCTGTTGCATTGGAACAGAAGTGTCAGGACTCCGTGTTTTCTTCCCCCCAAAAAAAAAAGAAAAAAAAAAAAGGTTAAAATTCAAATAATGTATTTTAGACCCATACTGTACCCCAGGCATACTAATCCTTAAAATGAAACCTAGAAATTTTTGCTTATTGGCACTGAAACGGTATCTAATTGCTAGAGAACATACTGCTTTTGTTTGTTTGGAATGTGACAAGTGAGAAACTTGTGGTCTTATGAGAAATTTAATTCACAGGATGCATTCAGTACTGCACAATAAGCCCAGGTTTTAAGTATAGTGCTTGCAGGAAGGGTTCAGAGGCAGGTCATATGTCCTAACTCTTACCAGCCTTTTAATACTACTAAGTCTTGCAATACCTTCACCAGTGTACTGCACTTCTGACCAATACGTGAGTTCATGTCATCATTATCTGGGAAAAAATGGTAGTAATGAGAGGAGGAGGATGTCCAGTTCCCATCACACTCATGCAATTCTGCTAATAGCTATGGAATTTACTCTTCTTTTTCCTACCAGTTTCTTGCCTTTCTCTGTACTGTTTGCTTCATCAGGTACTCTCTTTCTGAACCAGGCAGTTGCAATGCACATGCATGTGAGTCGCTGTAAAGTTGGGAGTGAAATGACAGAGATTCATACAAGGTACATAGCTATGAAAATCCTTTGCTGAATTTACTGTCTATATAACTACAACTCCCACTTTACTCACGTGTCTTTAAATAAACAGTCTTTGTTCATTTGGTATGGAAACTCAATTTCAAACCGTTCTTTCTATGAAACAAAAAAAGCATTCTTGCTGGTTGTGAGGCTCTCATGTTGCTGTTAAATAGTAATCCCATACACAGTTTTAAAATGAAAAGTTGAAACACAATTATTTCTTATCAAAGTCTGCTGCTCACACCATCTTTACAAATTAGTGAGGCTTTAAAGTGCAAGACTGATAGGATGTTTAGAAACATTTTGCCCTAAAATGCAGTTTAGAATCTCCACAGTGAGGAACTATTTAACTTACTGTGTCCTATGGCTTTCCATTACAAATTCTTTATGTGGTTTTGAAGAGTAGGAAGACCAACAATTGCTGTAATGCAGCAATGTTCTTGCTGAAGATTGTTTAGCCAGGCCGTAAATCACTCCTGAAGGCAAAGCCTCTTAGCACATAGCAGCTGCCTTGCTGGAAGGACCAGCTGTCTTGCAGTGAATCTGTACCACAGTGGCTGTGCACATATATTTGAAAAGACATTGGCTGAAGACATTCAAAGTCTTGTCTTATGACAAAAAATTGCTACCTGCAGCGCATGGAACAGCTTAGTACCTGGTCACTGCACAAGCCATTACATCATGTAAAGATTTTGGGTTTGTTTAAGCGTGCTGTGGGAAAAGCACAATCTAAATTGAACGTGCCATTGCTAAACTCTTAGTTTATATGAGTGAGCATGGCATACCTTTACACCTCAATGTACAACTCTCTTTTTTCTTTTTTTTTCCCCCCAATTGCATAATATTATGAATATTAATTTTAAACTAGCAAATATTGGTTCAGAAGTCAACCTATTGCTTTGGAGAGTTATATGAAGTCCTGAACGAATAGCTTGCCTCCCTCTCCCCATGGTTTTTCCTTGTGTTTCCTGCTATTGCTACACAAGCAACAGCAAGCTGAGCAGGCAACAGCAGATTTTGGCAGTTAGAAGAGACTTGCTGAAAGAATGGGGTCATTTCGTAACTTCCCTGGGGCTTCTAGGCCACCCGAAATCTCTTCCGGCTATCCCTGCAACCCCTTAGCAACCTTGGCAATGGAGAGACATCATCTGAGTTTCAGGGAAACTCTAATTGCACTTTAATATTAGGCTTCATGGCCAGTGTGATATGCCACTGGAGGGAGACAGGATCCATGTATTAGCTCAGTGTGGTGGCATAACAGGGAGAGAATTTTACTGTTTACAGCGATGGCACCTGGAAAGAAGCCCTAGAGCCATTCTGTGTATAAATGAATTAACATTCTCAGGAACATTGAAAGGATTGTGAATACTGTCAGCGACTCCAGAAAAGCTGCTGTTAAAAATGAATTTGTTTCAGATGACATTAAGAATTGGTATATATAAAAAAAAATGATATATGGATATTAATGAGGGAATAATAATAATGGACCTTGGGCACAGTGAGGGTAGTCAGTAGGTGAACCAAATAAATATTCCATGCTATTTCTGGGACAGTCACAAGTGGGTATATGATACCATGTAAATGGAGGCACTGAAAATATATCATTGTTTTAAGAATTGCTAAGAAGATTTTTCTTAATGCTGTTATTCCAGAGGAATGAGAGAGAAAAAAGGAAAAGAGATTACTACACTAGTGGAATTTGAAGAAAATTTGCTATTTATTATTAAAAAAAAAAAAAAAAAAAGATTGTGTCTTTGAAGACCTCTACAAAAAATTCTTTCTAATCCCCCAGACATTTTGAGACTCTTTATTTCCATCCTGGAACTAGAAAAACAGTTGCATCCTCTAAAAAATCCAATAAAAAGAAAGCTGGGCAAATAGCTGCAGACCTGACAAGTAGCAATGGCTAAAGTGCATTGTGTCACCCCCAGACTATCCCCACAGAGGTGCCATGCTGCAGGGGCTGATTGTGAGCCTAGAAAGGCCTCCAGCTAAGGTCTGTATGATAAAGGGATTGAGGTTTTCACATAGTTTTTCCTCAGAGGTAGCCTAGAGGAGATTGGTACTCAAGTTCTCCCCAGAGGTGTTCCCTGAACTAAAGGAAATACAACATGTAGAGGAGGCAGAAAGGAATAAAAAAGAGGCCTTCCTCCAGGGTGGCATGAGAAGGTCTGAGGACTGCATTGAGCTTTGGGCTATATAGGCATTCACAACTTTATGTGCCTTACTGCTGCCCTTCCTTTTCCTACTGTGCTTTTTGTACCTCTTGGCATAGATCATATGGTGCTTGTAAAGATGAGGAGATGTGTCTGTCGACTGCCTGACTTTCTTGTGCTCTTTCCTCTGAATGTCTGTGCTAGACAGGCCTGACTTTCTTGTGCTCTTTACTCTGAATGTCTGTGCTAGATTGTTGGATCCTTATGGATAAACTAACTCTGTGTATTAGTATAATTCTTGCTTGGGCTGTTGAAGCCTGATTGTTGACTGTGTTATGCAGTATTGCATAATTGTTTCTTCCTTATGCTTTATAAAAAGTTTATACACTCACACACATATATACACACTAAAGTTATATTCCAAAATTGCCCATGAAGATCAGTGACAGGATGGGATAGCCAACATGTTTGTCTAACTTCAGATTCTGCTGTGGTGTGGTACCTGACTTGGGGATACAGTTCATATTCTTTTCTCTGAAATAAGAGTCTTTTAAGAAATAAATTTATTCCTGTCTTAATGTTAAACTCCAGAAAAAAATGTAATACAGCAATTCCTGCAAAATTCATTAATATTTTTAAAGATACCTTCCTTAACTGTGTTCCCAGGCTTAGATTTCCATACGTTAACATATTTTTCCATATGGATGTTTATAGACAGCTACTTTAAACACTGAAGCTGGAATAAACTGAGCATTCTGTGACCATTTGCACCCAAATCCTGGCTGCAAGAATATCTTTTTATGCCATTGGAGAACAGAGGCAGTAACGTGTGTTTTGTGGCACTGGTGCCAGCCAAACTCTGCTACTTCAATTTAGGCCCATAAATAGGGGTAGGAAAGAAAGCATCTGACTGTCACAAAGAGAGAGGCAGTAAAATGCATTGAGTGTTACAGACTTGGCAGGAAGTCATCAGATGTTGATGCAGTTTGGGATGTGGGTTCAGGGATCTTTCATTTGTTTATTGTCAACCCATGTGAACTTTTCAGACAACATTTGAATCAAGAAAGGGCAGCAGAATTTGTAAAGAATGGGAATCAGTCTGGGTCCTGGTGATTTTGCACTTAACTTTGGTGTTCACATATTTTAGCAGAACAAGCACAAAATGTTTCACACCAACCAGAGTTTTAAAGTGCTTTTATGTTTCACCATTATTATTTATGTTTCACCATTATTATTTATGTTTCACCATTATTATTACATTTCAAAATGAAAACTTTTTTTAGGAATTATCAATCAAATGCTTGATTGAAAAATAGAGAAATAATAGTTGATTTCTCAAAATAGCCTTTCAGTTTTTGACCAGATGCTTTTACTGTGACAGAAATGTACAAATAATGGAAATTAAACTGAATCTTCATTCTTCCGTGAAATTAAAGATTTGATAGATGTTGGTACTTTCAGTAGCCCCTTAGTGTCAAGAAGTGCAGGTCTGGAATACAATTCCTAAATGGTATTTTTTCATTCTAGTGTTTTGGGTTTTTTTTTATCCTGAACTTGGGTTTACTTTAAGGTTCTGCCAGCTCCATGGCATAAAGGAAAGGTTTTTCATTGCCTAGCTCCCTTTAAAAAGGACTAGGCTCACAGCAGAATTTTATGAGCATTGAGTGGCTTGTTTACTAAAATTTGCTGGTTGGATATGCAGGTCCTGTCACTCTAAAATCAACTCATGCTTTTAAAATACTCTAAATCCCTCTGTGTCACATAATAAAACAATAGAGTGACTCTGAGGGATGTTCACAAAAAGGTATAGTGAGAGCTGGTACTTTCTGAGCTTGGAGGTCTAAATAAACTTGTTTACCCATCCATGAAGGTGAGCAGAACATAGGTAGAAAGCGATTGCAGCAGCTAAAGCACTGAAAAAGGTATAGTTGGGGCACCAGCCTTCAGTGAGGTGCTATCTTAGGGAGGAAGGCAGAAAGGGTGGCACGTATTAGGGATTACAAACCAAAATGATCTGCTCTGTATCTTGATCTTCACAACAAAGTAGACCAGGTGGTCCAGAGACATAGTATTTAACTTTATATATATAACTGGCATGTGTAACCAAGGTTCCAGATTTGTAGGTGGCTGCTTCTTTCATCAGTGGAAAGGGAAAGGTGTCTTGGAAGTGTAGTTCGGTCACCCACCAACTGCAGCAGTTTTTAAATGCCTTCAGTGCTAGTATATCACTGATAACTGTATGTTTGTGTTTATGTAACTGCTCTTAGGTAATACGTATAGTCACTGAATAAATTACTTGTTAAAGAACCCAGCTGGTCAAACACAACTCCAGATAAGAAACTATAAATATTGTGCTTTCTTTAAGCCCAAAAGAGAGGGCTTTTTTCTTTTTTTATAGACTGGCTTAAATTTTTACTTTAGCTGCAGGATTATACAGGTGCAAGTAGAAGAAAGAACCATATCTACTGCCAAAATATAGGGGTGAAGAATGCAAGACTGAATGAGTTGGCAGCGAGTAGGCAAGGGGAAGAAATAAACACACAGTCCCTTTTTGTCTTCTCTCCATCCTATTGTACTAAACAAATTGTACTAGTAAACTAAATTTGCTGTATTACTCTTTCTTTCTCTACCCCTCTGCCCCCCCTCACTCATATTAAAATTATTTAGGGAATTCATTCTCATTTTTGTATCTATTGAGCCCCTTACGGGGCTGGGTGTTGTTAGCAGTGCCTTACCCAGTGACGGGAGCTGCTTTAAACTGTCAGGAGGAGTCTTGGTGACTTGTAACTGAGAATAACCAGAAACCTCCAAATACCCCTTAAAAAAATTAAAATCTTAAGCTCTGAGGTTGTTTGGATAAGTTGTTGCTCTAAGCTTGCTAGAGGAATCTCAGAGATTCTTGGCATGTACCCCTGGGTGGGTGCCAGGCTCTTGGTCTGGTTCCAAGCGAATTCCAGCTGCCGTTCACCAGTAATTAACTCTGAGACTCATAGTCAGATGGTACATACAAAGTTATCATCTTCTCATCAGTGCAGTGACGCCCTGCCTCTTGCAGAGCTATGGCCATGCTTGTTCATCCACAAAATTTGGTTTGTCCAAGGCCACAGAACAAGGCAATGCTGGTCTACACACCCCTATGTACCAAACCAGTTTCCTTTGTGCTGCAGATGCTACAAGACTTCCAACTTCCAAAAGCCAGGAGGCTTCTGAATGGCATGCAAGGGAGGCATATGGGGAGGGATGAATTTATAGCTCAACTTATTCTATGATTTTATAAAGTGCCTGAGTTAATGACTCTTGCTTGTTCAGTACTTAATGACTGGTGAAATTAAAGAAGGAAGAGGCTACAGGACAAAGAAGTAGAGCTTCTGTTTGAGAATATGGAGCCTTTGAGACTGCAGTGAGTTAATATATATGGTTTTGTGGCATACACTCACTGAGGAGGTAAGTGTAATGCTCAGTATACTGAAACAGTTTACATCTGGGCAGTGCTGCCACAGAATTTATATTCTAAATGTTTAGCTGTGAGGTAACCTTAATGGGCTTTTAATTTTGCTTCCTAGAGTTGCTGTTCGGTTTTAACTGAGAAGGATAAGTAATATGCAGCCTTTTGTTTTAAGCCATTTGGGTTTGCTGTAGACAGTGGGGGCACATCCATTTACCCTTAATTGTTGTTCAGAGACATTTCTTGGCGTTTCATTGCAGTGTGCTTCCTTGGGCTGTCACGCAGACCGTTGTGTGTATTTGTGACTCATTCCTGTTGCTTTCCACAGTCAAACAACCGGATGAAATTGTTTATCATTTGAACACGATTGTACAAAACAGCAGAAAGTAGGGAACCAAATACCAAAGCCAAGGGCCAAGATTCTCTGTCCCCAAGAGTTTTTCTGAGAACTCCTGGGGCAGAGCAGTTTAAACAGGCAGTTTAAAGCCTGTTGATTACCCATGACTTGAAGCCAGAAGGCTCGTGGCAGGGGTGAGGCAGGTGGTGGGACTCCTAGGCTTCCTCTGCAGACAATGGGAAGAGAAAGCCACCCTTGGAGAGCATTTCCATTGCGTTGAACTCCAGCTATTTGAACACAGAATGATACATAACCTTGTGATACAGTTTAACTAGAATAAAATTGGACTTTATTGAGGTGGTAAATGCTTGCTCACTCCCTGAGTGCCTGGTTTTGGACACAATTAATAGGGGGCAGGGGGCTACCTTTGCAGTGATTGAATGCAGCCATAGTTTTGTTTCATACTTGGATATAAATGTATATCCTATGCACCTAAGTAGATAAAGTGAAAAAATGTTTCTGTTTGCCTTGATAGCAATTTGAATCCTTTCCATTCTATTTTCTTAAGTCACATTAAACAGAAGATGATGTCGTTCTCAGACGAAAAGAGGGTTTAAGATGTTTTAGTGAGTGCTCTATAATAACTATGTGGCTTTTCTTAGTTTTGTGGGCAGTTTTTGCTGAGTTAGGATGGGATTATCCTAGTTGCTTTGAAGGCTGAGTGACTAAAGCATGATTAAATTACAATAAAATTATATACTTTCTTGGTTTTCACTTTGACTTGTTGACCTATATTTTCAGTACCAATATTTGAAAGAGTACGTTACACAAGATTTCAGTTCTCTATGATGGGCTTGCTATTTTTAAAAGATAATTAACTTTTTATTGTGTCTTTTGTTGTCACTTGGCAACTTGAATTGCTTTATTAAATGCTGGGTTTTGTTGAGGTATTTTCTAAAGATATTCTTGTTAAAATTTCAAAATATGTTTTACTTTTCCTTTTGGTCATTAGGCAATAAATGTTTTTTTAAATAAATAAGCCATAGTTGAGGTGCTCAGTGGGTATTAGCTGGAAGCTGGACCACAGTTTTGGTGGTATTGTAATCAATGAAGTAGTTAGGCTTTTCAGAGAACTGGACCGTGCTTGTGATGCTCCTCAGAAGACTGATCTGCTCATTAAATAGCAATGGTAGCTCTGTGGGGCAGTATATAGCCAACACTCACCGGTGGGCTTCTTGTGTAAAAGGAAAACAAAACCAAAAAAAAGCTTTTACACACTGTCAGACCTGAAGCTGGAGCACAGCCCGCCTGGTTCTGCAGCCAAGGCACCATTCCCTGTTTGGGTGGCAGTCAGCCAGTAACTCAGGAGGTCCTGCTGGAACCTTGCCTTGGATTTGGCAGAAGTCTATAAAAATGGAGATGTAGTGGGTTTAGAAAAGTACAAAAGAATGTGCTATTTCATGGGATGAATAACTAAACAGTGGAACCCACTGCTAGAGAATGTGGGAGGCCGAAAGTATAAATTCATTCAGTTAATTACAGATAGGTCAATTGTGAACTGTTAAACACAAGAGTCCACATATAACCTGTGGTTCCAGCTTATTTCTGCTGGAGAATTTCTGTCCAGCTGCTTCTGGCAAGTTCCCTCTCCTGGAGCATCCACCCTGCAGGTGCAGTCTACTCTGTCCAGACTATGAAAGCCAGCTAGTCAGAACTTGTTTATTTGGATAGAAAGAACACATTAGTGCCTTACTGCTGTAGATTCATGGTTTAACTTGTATCTTTAATCCTTTGGTAGCCATTATTCGTCACTTTCAATATCCCATGCAGGGACTGGGGGCAGATATTAAGCCAGAAATTGTATAGGTTTGGAAATAGAGCAGTCCTTGTTTGGGTACTTGCATTATCAGGTGAGAGATGAAGAGAATGATGGAAATGAGTGTGTGAAAACAACTAGACAATGTTAGTTAATGGAACGGAGAGTCAACTCAACATGATAAATTCTTCTGCATAACAGGGAGTGTTAAAGGAGGCTTCAAAGAATATGTTATCTTCTTGAAAGTATATAAAAAGATGCTTTACATAAAAACTTACTCAGAGCAAAGATAATGTAGCCCATCTACATATGCCATCTATAGCAGTGGAACAAAGATAATGTAGCCCAGCTACATATGCTATCTATAGCAGTGGAACGAAGAGGATTCCTAGGGGATTATATGATATTTGTCCCTTGAACTCTTTGGACAGCCAGGCATTTTCAGCTCAGGTGATTTCCTAAGTTCCATCTGTTTTTTTTATGTTCAGAAATCCTCAATTTTCCCTTCTGTGTAAATTTTAGCTCTCTAGCCCATGAAGACCTTTTGTATCCCCAACATCTCTTGACAGTAATTTCCAGATGTCCGCTAATTGTATCAGGAAGAGCTACCTCCTTTCATATGGGATACCTAGAAACTTTATCTGATAGTTGTAAAGTTCTTGTGCTGGAAGCAACAGTGAACATTGTATCCCTACTCTTACTTTCTCATTCATGACTTGCTCATCTGCATCTCACCTCAACTGATGAAGTCCTAGCCCACTCAATTGATTCGCATACAGAATCACAGAACAGTTGAGACTGGCAGGCACCTTTGGAGATCTTCTAGTCCAACCTCCCTTCCCAAAGAATGTTTGACTAGAGCAGGTTGCTCCAGATCATGTCCGGATGGGCTCTGGTTACCTCTGAGGGTCTTGGCTCCACAAACTCTCTGAGGGCAACCTGTGCCAGTGTTTGACCACTCTCACAATGTAAGTTTTTTCTTATGTTTAAATGTTTCAGTTTGTGCCCATTGCCTCTTGTCCTTCCATCAGGCGCCACTGAGAAGACACTGGTTACCTCTTCTTTAGTCCTTCCCATCAGGTATTTATACATTGTTCTAATCCCCCAAGTCCTCTCTTCTCTAGCCTGAGCAGTCCCAGCTGTCTCAACTTCTTCTCACATTACATGGAACACCCCCTTAATTGTGTTTGTGGCCCTTCACTGGAATTTCTTGAGACAGACAGTGTGTTTGGGTCCCAGTTCATGAGACAACCTAGAGGTGTCTCAGCAGTGCTTGGCAGAGAAAAAGGATCACCCACATCACTAAATGTGCTGGTGATACTCTTCCCAGGATGCTGTGGGTCATCTCTGCCCCAACAGCACACTGTTAACTCACGAGCAGTTAGTGCCCTAGGACCTCCCAGAAGGTTGTTGCTTAGCTTGTATGGATGCACATGGTTGTTCATACCACAAAATACAAAGCTATTTTTGGTTGCTTGTTTCATCTTTTTCTAAGCCCTTTCAAATTCTATTGTAACTTCTTTATGTGAGGAGATCATAGTGAAAACTGCACGGAGTATTCAAGATGCGGACAAGCAATACATTTAGTGGTATATTGCTGTTCTCTTCCTTAGTATTCTTCATATTTATTCCTTGCCTTCCTAGGCATTCCTTACTCATGCCTAGCACATAATTTGCTTTTTTGACCACTGTTGAAACTATCATAACTACAACATAATGTTTCCAAATCAAAATGATCAGGAAATGATCATTTCGTGGGTAGAATCCCAGTTGCTTTTTCTTGTATATATTACTTTAAATGGAAGGTTTTATTTTCCACTCATGCTAGCCCATGAGATACATCATCACCAGTAGCTGTCATTCTTGCTAGCCTGGGTAACTTAATGTCTCTTCTTTTTTAAATTTTCATCAGTGACTTGTGAAGAACCTGAACAGCACAGGCACAGGTCATTGCAGTATTCCATTGGTGGTTTCACTCCACTATAAAATTATTCTTTTACTCTCACCTGGTGTTCCTATCTTCTCATAAGTTATTTTTCCAGTAATGACTTCTTTCTTAAGCCACAGATGCTTAGTTTCCTAAAGAGCTCTTGGTGACAGCTTTTTCCAAAAAACTTTTGAAAATCAAAATAGGCTTCCACTAACTGCTTCCAAAAACTTTAGGAGCAGTATCCTCTCTTGGTTGGGGTTTGTCTTTTCTGCAGTTTCTAAGCTTTACCAGCAGCTTGTTATGTTTTCAGTGTCAAGTATGAAAGGAACAGAAGGAGCAGAGAAGAACAGACTATGGAAATAGAGATGTAGGAATTCTGCACTGGTAATGCTTTAGCAACTTGATTGGTTTCTTAATTTTTGAAATGCAGCTGCCAGTGGCACAATTCCAACATCTGGGCCAGGATCCACTGGTGAGGTGCCCACCTGTGGCACTATGCCAGCATAGTTCAGGAGGGGAAATACATTCTTCACCTCTGTGCAACTCAGCACTGCAGATTTTTGCTTCTTTTGCCTGTGGGCTTTTATGGTCTCAGCAGTGGCTGGAGAAAGGCAAAGCTGGGGGTTAGGAAGCTATGCCCTTATGACTGCTACTCTCTGCTTTCCACCAGATCATTTGCTTACAATCACTTGCTGACTCCAGGCACTGAAAAAAGTTTGCATGAGAAGAAACTGCAGCCAGAAAAAAAGATTATGGAGACTCAGTGTCACCTTTCCCAACACAGCTGGGGAAAAGCAGTAATGTCACCTGCTCTAATCTGAGGAGGTGTGCACCAAATGTCTTGTACATTGACTGCCCCAAATATGGTGCTGCTGGTACTGCTTCTGTAAGAACTGCAAACCCAACCAAACAAGACAAAAATATATAAAAAAATGAAGAGCACATCTTAAAAGAGAGTGATTTCCACTTGGTCTGCTCTCTCCCTGTATTGGCCATGGCTGTTGATCCCTGCACACCCTACTCTAAGGAAGAAAGTAGAGTTGTTAGCTATCACTGCAGACTGCAACTTGGGCAAAAAACTATACCGTTAGTATGTAGAGCCAAATCACTTTCACATCGTTCTTGATGCAAACTCTCCAGTCAAAGATGTTGGTTTTTTTATCAGAAATTCATGAGATCTGTGTGTGCAAATGTGAAGACAGAATTAAGACCTTGGTGTTACACATTACATCCTAAGCCTTGATCTCTCTGATCAGTGAATCAGCAGTATCTTCAGACTGACCTGACCAGACAGTGCATTAACCCACACAGAATGTCTCTGCAACAGTGTATGCAAGGGTAGCATCTCTGCCTGGGCTTGTTTTGACATATTTGCTATGATTGTCCTAATATCTAAACAGGACTCCTGGGGTCCCTTCTGAAAGATATTTGCAACCAGAAAAATCTTTCATGTCATGAGGGGGATTTCTGAACAAAGATACAATGAGCACAGACAAGCTTTTGAGATGAACTTCTATTTACTGCTCAGAAAATTTGAATATGTTCCTGAGGGATATGCTTTATTTAGATGAGAATTTATGTCATAAACATTATTCCAATCCAGCTCAATGTTAAAGCCTTTGTAACGTAAGGGATGAGGTGGGATTTTTTTATTTTACTCTGCATATGGTGTCCTTAAGCCCATAATGCTGCATTAGAGTAGGAGAATATATATTAACTCTTCACATACTTCAAACTTCATAAACATTTCAAACTTGATAACTATTTATGCAAGCAAAATAAGCCAACAAGCAAGTATTTTAATTGCATTTCTTGTTTCCATAAATTCCAACCTATAAAAACTTGCTAGGTAAAATTTTGGCCCCTGGAAAAATCCTGTTAAATGTTCTGCCTGTCCTGGTTCCAGCAGGGATAGAGTTAATTTCTTCCTTATGTTTTGTGTGTCCCATCAAAATGTTTTTATCTCAACCCATGAGTTCCCACACACACACTTTCACTCTTCCCATTGTGCCCCCCATTCCACCAGTGGGGAGGGAGCAGGTGGTTGTGTGGGGCTGAGCTGCTGGCCAGGGCTGAACCACAACATCTCTCTAATGTTGAAGAAGCTTTACCTGGAAGTTCTAAAGCATTCAGTAGTAAAGGTAGCACATTCTTTTCTTCTGCTTCAAGTTTCCTTCCCTTGTACTTTTTTGGACATGGCATAGTGCTAAATAAGTTTTCCTTAAACAGAAATTCTCACGGTGCGAAGGAGACATTAGAAGATGTTAGAGGTGAAATAGGCAACTCAAGTAGAACCTTCAGGACTCAAAGTGGTGTGGGATCATCCTTTCTTACAGATCTCACTGAAAAACTCTGGATTCCTAAAGATCCAGTGTTTGTGCCACTTGATAGAACATACCCTACTGAAGAACCTTAATGTTGTGCTTTTAATTCCTCGTATAAGTGACAGAGAGAAAATAGACCCTTATAGAGGGTAATTTATCCCACTTAATGATTGTCTATCTTTTGAGGAGGGACCAATCTGTCTCCTCTGGCTACAGGAGAACGCAGGGGAGTACAGTCATAATGTTAGTGCTCTCATTAACCTCTAACCTAAGTAGCAGACAAGCTTTTGCATCATAGCTACACTATAATCACTAGTCAGAAGGACCTGTGACTGACACAACAATCCTGAAAAAGCTCCCAGTACAGTGATAGCTTTTCTGGGAATACAGTGCTTTTGATATATGCACCATCAAAGGAGTGTCATGGTTTGTTCTTTTTTAACATAAACTGGGAGCATAGAATCATTAAGGTTGAAAAAGATGTCCAAGATCATCTAGTCCAACTGTCCCACTACCACCTATATTACTCACTAAACCATGTCCCTAAGTACCTCATCCAACCCTTCCTTGAACACCCCAAGGGATGGTGACTCCACCACCTCCTTGGGCAACCCATTCCAATGCCCAACCACTCCTTCTGAGAAGAAATTTCTCCTAATTTCTAACTTGAACTTTCCCTGGTGCAACTTGCAGCCATTCCCTCTTGTCCTATGGCTTCTTATCTGTGAGAAGGGGCTGACCCCCAGCTCACCACAACCTCCTTTCAGGGAGTTCACTTGTAGCATCACACTGGGCACAGATTTTCTGAGCGGGGAGTAGGACTAAGCCACCTTTTCACCTGTTCCTGCACAGTGTGGGTTTTGTTCCAGTTCAGGGCTGCCTGCACAGCGTAGTTGGAGTCAGCCCTGTAGTATAGCCTCATCCTTGCGCGGAGCCTGCGTACAGCCATAGGGTTATTTACATTTTACTTTGTTCTGTGGCTTGCTTAGCAAACTACTACAGACCTGGCTGTATTATGCAGCCCTGTTGCATGACACTGCTGTGGAACTGTCTAGCATACAAACATTAACCATACAGTCATTGAAAATGGAACAGGTCACACAAGTGTTCTACTGCCATTTCCTCAGTACCATGAGAGTACCACTTCTGCCTGAATGAAAACCAGAGGTGTTTGGTTATCTTTAAGGTGTGCTTTTACAGTCTCTCTTTGAATTGCAGGTTTGCACATACCAAAAGGCTTGTTGTTCATTAATCTGGCATCCAAAGATAAGGAAGCACTTCTTTACAGAAGTCAGGCATCTATTTAAAGTGTAGTTCATATGCAGTTCAATACGGTTTGTTCAGTTATTTTACATGATATTTAGTATGTGTTCCAATTGTTACTGGTTATGAATACTGTGTGTCACTAAATTACTTCATCGATACATCAGATACATTTGGATCAGCATTCTACAGGGGTAACTGCTTAAGAAATGCCACATATGCAACACACATTTTATTTCTCAGTCAAACTTTGCTTCAGTCAGGGTTTATGTATCATTTTAGCATTCAGCATTCGGTACTCAGATGGTGTCTAAATTGCAGAAATCAATGGAAATCTCCTTGTGGAAAACTTAATTTAGTAGGAGGTTTAAGCTCTTTCCAATGAAAGCAGAATTCAAGATCAAATTGTTCTCATGCTTCTATATCTGTATTTCTTCTGTTTAGTTTGTTAAAAGCACAGTTTCTAACATAAGTGTTCTTAAGAATATTGCTTAAAAAGAATTAATGAAAAAGTTCTTTTTAAAGAAGTTGTATTAAGTAACATTTAACCTAATGTTATATAACTCAAATACAGTTTCCCTTTACTTTCTGAGTGAAATGAATTCTTTGACTGAAGATTAATGACCAGAGCATTTACTCTTCTTTAAAATATTTGCAGTCAGGGCTGAATACTGTGTTTAATATCTCCAGTGTTCACCAGGCTTCAAGGATGCTGAACAAAAATCCAAAGAAATTAACAGGAGTAAAGGAAAAAGCTATCAGAGAAGGATCTGTTGCTTCATTGTGATATTAAAGTCAGGCAGCTCTGTAATAGCAATTAGGTGTCTTGATCAGTTAACTGAGTGGATATTTGTTTAAACCTGTATCTAACCTTTCCTCCGAAAACCTAAAAACCAAACCACCCCCAGAGCCCTACATTCTGGCAAATACTCTGCAAATGGAATAGCTGAAGAAAATGATCCTAGAACCATTTTGGTTTGGATTAAGAATACTGCAGAAATCAGTCAGGGTGAGCTCTCTCATCAGTCCCTTAGTGCAACTGGGTGTAAGTATTCTGAAACTCCTCGGTCTGTCCTTGGCATTACAGTGTAAGTGGGAGCAGCCATGTAGCTCCTTCTGAGAGCATCTGGGGATAGTGTCTTAGTAAAGAGGAACACTAATCAACACCCTCATTTTAGAAATTAGTTAACTGCACTTCCTGCATTTATTTAAAAAAATTAAGCATCTTTATTTATCGCTTATAGGAAATGACATTAAGCATGCCTCAACCCCAAAGCATGCTCCCCAAAAGACCTGCTAAAGTCTGGTGTCTCTAGAACACTGAAAATAAACTCCCTAGAGAAGAGAGGAAGGCGATGGCTGACTGTGCTTTCCCATATCATGCATAGAATGAAAAAACTCCCTTTTGTTTCTGAACGCCTGAAGCTTTGTATAGTGCAAGTACATGAGAAGAGAAAACCTTTGGTGCTTCTAAGGCATGTTGCAAGAGAGCTCTGCAGCACAACTGGAACATGCAGATACTCTAGCAGGCAGTGACTTTCCAGAATGCTGGATAATTTTCTGTAACCGAGAGCTGTCAGTACAAGCAGCTTCATCACAGAGGAGTGATGCAGACTGCCCTGCTGAGCTGAACTCTGTATGTTTGGTGTGCAGTAAAAAACAGATGCTGCTTCCAAGCACTACTGGGAGTTACTGATATTTTTGCCTCTTATCAATATATTTTTAAAAAGGTTTCCAGCTTGAAACATTCCCAAATTTAAGCCACCAATAATGTTAATTTCTTAATGCTCAGACACAAAAGAACTGTTCCATCTACCTAGTGATGTTTTTCCCTCAGAATCATAGGGACATAAATGGCTTTATATGAGTGATATCTCTTGAATGTCTCTGTGTTACTGTCAGCCATTACTTTGCATTATGCTCCAGAACTGAAGTAATGGAAAACCGGTATGTATTTCAAAGGAAAAACCTGGTTTGTGATATATAAGTGTCCTTAGTTGTATTGGTGGCAACTGTTACAGCTATTGGCTGTAAATGAAAACACACAAGTTTTCTCGTAACAATAGTTGAGACATTCCTGGACTCTTAAACTGTTGCAGGTTGGGTTTTTCCTTTGGGGAGAGTTGAATGTTAAGGCTGACTTTCAGGAAAAGATAGGCCTGGCCAGTATCTGTTCTGTTACTGGATTTTCTTTCTAGTAGTGTTGTTTGGATTTAGTATGAGAGTAATGTTGCGTGATAACACGCCCATGTGTTTAGCTGTTGCTGAGCAGTTCTAGTGTTTACACTAAGCCAAGGACTTGTCAGCTTCTTAGGCCCCGCCAGGTGCATGGCAAGGTGGGGGAGCCCAGCCAGGACAGCTGCCCAGCACTGGCCAGAGGGACGTTCCCTTTGCTTCCAATGGAGGCTCATGCTCCATATATGTATTACTGGAGAAGCTAGACTGGGTGTTGAGTTGGTTTGTTTTCCTTTTGCATGTGGTGAGCAATTGCATTTGTGCAATGTGCAATGGTGTTGTTGTTGTTGCTATTGTTATTTTCCCTTTGTTATCCTATTAAGCTGCATTTATTTCAACCCACGATGTTTTATTTTCTATTCTTCTCACTATCACTTCATGGGGCCCAGGGGTGAGCAAACAGCTGCATCCTGTTCAGTTGCCAGCTGGGGTTAAACCATGACACTAAATATGTAGAAAGTCCTGTGAAAATTAGTCCTGGGATTCAGTGTATCTGCACAGAAAAAATCAAACAAGGCATTATATAGGTTGTACCATTAACTCCAAGTAAATTATTTAACAAGGAGTATCAGTTGCCATCTATTATTTCTTTCATACCACTAAATTTCCCAGATGCTTGAGACCAGATAAATAATAGCTGTTGAAATGCCAGTCAAAGAAGGAAGCTCCAGAGGGTCATGCCCTCACAATGCTATTTTACCTACCCCAATTGCTCTTTATGTTGTAACTTTGTGACAGACCGTACCTCTGAACAGGGTAGCCTGGAAAGGGAGCTTTCATGGCCAGAAAGATTTCCTTTTACATCACCTGCAGGCAAAACTTCCCTTAGGCATTGCTGTCTCTAAGTAAAGCTGGGGATGCAAAGACACTGGGCCAACCCAGAGGTTAGAGCATGCTTGTACCTCTGTTACCACTCCTGCAGTGGCACAGGCATCCTTCTGAATCTCCAGGTCTCCAAGGTGTCATTGTGGTGACAATGCCATGAAGAAATGACAGGCGTTCAGGTCTACCATTGTGGAGAACTGACATTACCTGTGTATTCAGTGTCCTGGAATTTGGAGCCTTCCGGAGATCTGAGATGCCAATTAGAAATGGAGATAATCTAGAGGTTAGAAATGGAAGTAGACAAGCAAACATCCCAGCGTTGAATGCATTGGAGCCTTGTCCCTTTCCAAATGTGGGTGACAGGAGGCAGAGATTCCATTAGTTTTCTGCATGGCAGATTGGTGACATGACAGACGTACAGCTGAGTGTTGGTACCTTCTGTTGCTTCTGCCATGATGTTAGACTTGGAAGCGAAGTTGTGTAGATGCGCAGGGCACGTGGGCTGTGCAGCTAGCTGTCCTCAGCAATTCCAAGCTAAAACTGTTGGTAAGAAATCAGTAAAACAGCGATGCAAAACACAACATGTTTAGCACCTTTTCTCGCCAGGTTGGGATTTCCTGCAGTTAGGGTGTGAGTTTGTGGATTTAAATTAGTATTTGCTGACTGGGAAGTGAATTGAAGGCCTCTGCCCTTTTGCCTGTCTCCTGCTGTACCACACTGCGTGTGGGATCTTTACGGGTGTCAGCTGCTGAGTTTGTAATCAAAGTGAATTGCAGGCTGGGAAGACTGAAACTGGAGTGTGGAAATGGAAGACTCTTTTTAGAAGCCCCACAAAGCCCTTGTGCGTGGTTGTGGGCAAGGCTGAGCGCCACACGCAAAGACCTGCTCTCCGAAAGGAGCATCCAAGCCCCCAGTTAGCTCAGCTAGCCCTCTGCAGAGGACAGTGGGGTCTGGCTAATGTTTATTTCTGTGTTAACGAACGTACATCCTACCCTGAGTGCGCTCATGATTATACAGACAGGGAGGTACAGCAGGACTTCAGTAGCGCTGGCATCACACCAGGGCAATCAAGGTAATGCTTTAGTTTGGGTTAAGGAGTTTCAGGAAAGTAAACCAGGCTCCTAATTTCACTCAGGAAAAGCAACCAATCTGAGTGAAAGAATTCATTTTCTAAACCCCAGAAGGAGCCCCTGTACGCCTTGCTGCTGCACCTGACTTTCAACATTGGCTGGTGACACAGAAACATACTACTGGTGTGGCTCCTGTACTGAGGAAGGTCCTGTTCCAGTTGAGCAGGGTGGTACTTGGCTAACCATTCCGCCTCAGAAAATTAGCATTTAAATATGTGTAAAGTAATCTGAGCTATAGTGTTGGTCTCCAAAGGCAGCAATGAATAAACAAAACTTCAAGTATTTAGGTCCTCCTCTCCCTCAGCTCACCATTCTCATAATGAATATACTGTATTCATCCCGTCCGTAAGTAACATTAGCAGAAGGTAGGAGAGAGACTGCCTAGCAACCCACAGAAATCCCAAAGAGAGGTGGAAAGGAAGTGATTTTCATGTAATTATTCACTCCTACAAAAGCTGTTGTCAGGTAGACACTAGAAACATAGCTGTTTTATTATTCGCCTAACCTACTTTTAATCTTTTGAGAATCACTACCATTAAAGGCAGGGAAAAAAGAGCTTAATTCAGCCATTTTCTGCCTGGCCGTTTAAGTTGTGTTTTCCTGCTCTAATGAAGCCTCTCCTTTCAGAAGCTCTGTTGTTTAAAAACCCCTGGGTAGTAAACTTCAGAAACAAACTAATCCTGTATCCAAAACTCAACTTTTTTTGTTGTTTTTTGCTGCTTCTCTGCCATACAGAGTTCATATTTTGTTTCAGTTTTGTTTCCCATTTAATGACGTTTCCCATTGCATTGAGACAGTAACAAGATATTTTGGTTGGTTCCTCCCCACAGCCTTCACCCCCAGAAGGCATTTGGGGACAGGGGCTAAAGAGCTTATTTACTTTAGGTAACACACTTGGTGCCAGCGTGCTTGGATCCAGCAGGTTTTTTGTACTTCTCCGAACGTGAGGACCCCAGCTTTGCCCTCGGGCACCATTCCTTGGAGTTGACTGAGGCTGCACGGAGATAGCAAGAATAGTACTAAAATATCCCTTAGTTATCTGGACAGGCCTGGAGGAGTTGTGCTTCACTTGCAAAACGTCAGGCTTATCTTTTACATCCACGACTGCCTGAACAAACAGGTGCCACTTCTGCGCAGCCTGAGGACTGGCACATTTTCAGGGAATAGTATGATTGATATTCTTATTTTCCTACAGCACACTTCTAGATTAAAATAAGTGTAGATTTGATAAATTTAGACATTGAAAATTTTCTTTTAAAGCAGTATACTTGGTGGAATATATATATATCAATATATCAAAAAAAGTGTATCAAAAGTATGTTGAGCTACTCTTGTGAGTGTATTTGTTGAGTTGGTGGCTTTCAGACTGGCTTATTGTGGAGCTCATATCACCAAGTTGGCAGCAGCTTTAACCTGTGCTTTTAGGTAAGGTAATACGCTGCTCAGAAGAGTTACTTTAAAATTGCATTCTAACAGTCTGGTTTCTCACTGGTTATCCCAACAGTTCAGTTTCAAGTGGTAATCTTTATTTTCCTAGTAGGCAAAAAGCCTTTCATTGACCCCTGGGATAACTGGTTTATTTTTGTGAAATACCTTTTTGTCTTGTTCCTACATTAAGGTGTCTTTTTTAATTAACTCTGTTGAAAAGAGGTGTAGATTATTTTTCTAAAACTATACATGTACCAAGATCATAAAATTGGTCTCCTCTGCTGTTTTATAGTCAGACATGAGAAACTGTGCAGTTACAACAACTGTGGTGATTATGTGGGGAAATAAATTTAAAATAATCAAATTTATTCATCCCTGTTTAATTTTCTCTGCAGGATTTATGGGAATAAGATGCATTATCAGCATATTGCTAGACAGGAAAGGAGCAGAATGCAGGCAAGGAATAGATTTATTCACTGTACACGTCTCCATCTCCTAAGCGTTTGGGTGGGTTTTGAGCATAGGACACACTTTGAACTGACAGTATGTGTTTTGTGCAGTTGCATAGCACAAACATTCAGCTGAATTTTGGTAGCTGCTGTTGAAGGATCAGTGGATTGAAAGTGTGACCAGAGAATAAATGAAAACTGGTTCGTTTTCTTTGTTGTGCCTCTGAACAGAGGTTTCAGTTGATGGCAGTGAGTTGGCCAGGGTGTAACCTTTAGCGCTTGTAGCAGGGCCTAGGGACACTGCACGCTCCTGCACGGTGTGGTCTCTGGCAGGTGTAGGTGCTTCGGCCTCTTCGTCATCCATTTGACAGAGCATTCTGTATTGAAACTGAAACTATCCAAAATGCACCTCCTGTCTTTTCTGGTGGGGTGTCATGAGAATGTGTAGCATTCTTCATTGTGCTCAGCATATGTGGAACATAGGAAGTGACAAAAACCCCCAACACCCTGAACCCACCAAATAAAAGCCACACCTGCCTGTGGCTTTCCTTCCATTGTATCTGTATCCATCCATCAGACAGAACTCTACCTATCATCCTGGTGCTTGCTCCTGCTATTGGCAACTATACTGTACTGTGCCAAGCATAACAGTTTGAGATGTAGTGCAATGTTCTTCATAATGAGAAAGCTGGGAAAAAACATTTTAATTGGAATAAGATCAGAGGTAAAATGCTCAGTCATCCACTACTGCCTCTTTTATAATTTTTCTTGAAGATACATTCATACATACATTCCTCTGCTACAATGCACATTTTAATGTCATAAGCAGCAATTTAAGAAATTGTCGTGGTTTCACCCCGGCTGTGGGCTGAGATCCACGCAGCTGCCTGCTTCTTAAAGTAAAAGAGCAGGGGAAGAGGGAAAAAGGGAAAGGGAAACAAGGGAAGGGAAAAGGAAGGGGCAAATAACTCCAAAACCAAGAAACTAAGAGGCCTGTGGGTTGGGATAAGGAGAGTTTACTAACATAACAGAAAGATAAAATACAACAATGCTAACAGGACTTTAGAGCAAAAGAATATGAAACTATTGATACACAATGCAGTTTCTCACCGAACCACACAACTCAGGCCGTACCACCCAGAGCTGTCCCGGAACCCGACCGTCCCCCCAAGAAGCACGCGTCCCGAGAGGAAGCACGCGTCCCGAAACCGCCCCTCTTCTCTTCTTCCCAACAGCCCCCCGTTATATCTAGGCAGGACGTAATTGGCATGGAATACTCTCTTTGGCCCATCTGGGTCACCTGTCCTGGCTTCGCCCCTCCTTTCTCAAGAATAGAGAAATAGAAGAAGCTAAGAAAGTCCTTGACTGTCTGACTGCAACTAAGAACATCAGGGTGTTATCAGCACTGCTTTCATTTTAACTCCCAAACACAGCGTTCTATCAGCTGCTACAAATGAAGTTAACTCTATCCTGACTGAAACCAGGACATTCCACCCCTTATTCCATACCATTTACGTCATGACCAGGTCCAAACATTTCTTTTGGGTACAACCAATGTTTCAGACACACATATATGTATTATTCCCTTAGTCTATGGACCATTCATCTGAGTTTTGTTGAGGAAATGATCTAGTCCATGATTTTCAGGCTCCATTCGTTGTAACAGTCTCTCATGGTGTCAGTATACGCCATTGGATCGTTGCATGCTGTATCTCGGGCTCTCGACCAATGCATCTGACATAGTCCATGGTCATTGTCTGTGAATCAAAAGTGTTCATTTTCAAAGGGGAAGAGGAAAAAGTTCTTATGATGGCAGGTCTTGGTCCCATCATCGTGGCAGTCTTCCTTCATTGTCGTGTATGATTCCAGCTGTAACTCCATTGGTACAACAAACAACAACATACAGCAATTATAGTAATAATGAATATACAGTAATGGGTTATTTAGTACTTATTATAATAAAATTTCTACCTTACTAATTACATTGGCTATTCTCACCTAAAATCAAATCCCTTTGAGGTACACATCGAACTTCTCCATCCTTCTGCATTACCCACCAAGTACTACCAGGTCCTTGAGCAAAAACAATTCCCGACATAGGTTTACCTTTACCTGAAGCAGGGATGACCCAAACCGTCTTCCCTAATATACTCTTCATATGCACCACTGGGACTCTGTCTCCTTCTACAGTACGTGGAAATTTTGACTGGGCAGGACCAGCCCGATTGGTAGAACCCCTAGAGTTAACTAACCACGTGGCTTTGGCCAAATGTGTATCCCAGTGTTTGAATGTTCCACCACCCATTGCTTTTAGGGTAGTCTTTAAGAGTCCATTATATCTTTCAATTTTCCCAGAGGCTGGTGCATGATAAGGAATGTGGTACACCCATTCAATGCCATGCTCTTTGGCCCAGGTGTCTATGAGAGCATTTCGGAAATGAGTCCCGTTGTCTGACTCGATTCTTTCTGGGGTGCCGTGTCGCCATAGGACTTGTGTTTCAAGGCCCAGGATTGTATTCCGGGCAGTAGCATGGGATACAGGATATGTTTCTAGCCAGCCGGTGGTTGCCTCCACCACTGTAAGCACGTAGCGTTTGCCATGGCGGGTTTGTGGGAGGGTGATGTAATCGACCTGCCAGGCTTCCCCATATTTATATTTCATCCACCGTCCTCCATACCAAAGCGGCTTCAACCGCTTCGCTTGCTTAATTGCGGCACACGTCTCACACTCATGGATAACTTGTGCAATAGCATCCATGGTTAAGTCCACCCCTCGATCTCGAGCCCATTTATATGTTGCATCTCTCCCTTGATGACCTGAGGAATCATGAGCCCATCGAGCTAGGAATAATTCACCTTTATGTTGCCAGTCTAGATCTACCTGAGCCACTTCAATCCTAGCAGCCTTATCTACCTGATGGTTGTTTTGATGTTCCTCCATGGCTCGACTCTTAGGTACATGGGCATCAACATGACGTACCTTTACAACAAGCTTCTCTAATCGGGCAGCAATGTCTTGCCATAAGTCCGCAGCCCATATGGGTTTGCCTCTACGCTGCCAGTTGTTCTTTTTCCACTGTTGCAACCAACCCCACAGGGCATTAGCTACCATCCATGAATCAGTATAAAGGTAGAGCATTGGCCACTTTTCTCTCTCAGCAATGTCCAAAGCTAACTGGATGGCCTTTACCTCAGCAAATTGGCTTGATTCACCTTTTCCTTCAGTGGCTTCTGCTACTTGTCTTGTAGGACTCCATACAGCAGCTTTCCATCTTCGGTGCCTTCCCACAATGCGACAGGAGCCATCGGTGAACAGGGCATATCGCTTCTCATTCTCTGGCAGTTTGTTGTAAGGTGGGGCTTCTTCAGCGCGTGTCACCTCCTCATCCTCTGGTGACATTCCAAAATCTTTGCCTTCTGGCCAGTCTGTGATCACTTCCACGATTCCTGGGCGATTAGGGTTTCCTATTCGAGCCCGCTGAGTAATTAGTGCAACCCACTTGCTCCACGTAGCATCAGTGGCATGATGTGTAGAAGGGACCTTCCCTTTGAACATCCAGCCCAGCACCGGCAGTCGGGGTGCCAGGAGGAGCTGGGCTTCAGTTCCAATCACTTCTGAAGCGGCTCGAACCCCTTCATAGGCGGCCAGTATTTCCTTTTCTGTTGGAGTGTAATTGGCCTCAGATCCTTTGTAGGCCCGACTCCAAAACCCCAGCGGTCGACCTCTAGTCTCCCCTGGTGCTTTCTGCCAGAGACTCCAGGTAGGGCCATTTTCCCCAGCTGCAGTGTAAAGCACATTTTTAACATCTGTCCCTGTCCGGACAGGCCCAAGGGCCACTGCATGGACTATCTCACGTTTGATCTGCTCAAAGGCTTGCTGCTGCTCAGGGCCCCATTGGAAATCATTCTTCTTCCGAGTTACGTGGTAGAGTGGGCTCACAATGAGACTGTAGTTTGGGACATGCATTCGCCAAAAACCTATAACACCTAAGAAAGCTTGTGTTTCCTTTTTGTTGCTTGGTGGAGACATAGCTGCTATTTTATTGATAATGTCCATTGGGATCTGACGACGCCCATCCTGCCATTTTATTCCTAAAAACTGGATTTCTCTTGTAGGCCCCTTGACTTTACTTTGCTTTATAGCAAAACCAGCTTCCAAAAGGATTTGAATTATCCTTTTTCCTTTCTCAAATACTTCCTCTGCTGTAGTGCCCCATACAATGATGTCATCAATGTACTGCAGGTGCTCTGGGGCTCCACCCTTTTCCAGTGTGGTCTGGATTAGTCCATGGCAAATGGTAGGGCTGTGTTTCCACCCCTGGGGCAGACGATTCCATGTGTATTGGATGCCCCTCCAAGTGAAAGCAAACTGTGGCCTGCACTCTGGCGCCAGTGGTATTGAAAAGAAAGCATTTGCAATGTCAATTGTGGCATACCACCTGGCTGCCTTTGACTCCAATTCATACTGGAGTTCCAACATGTCTGGTACAGCAGCACTCATACCTGGAGTGACTTCGTTTAGGCCACGATAATCCACTGTCAGCCTCCACTCTCCATCGGACTTCCGCACTGGCCATATGGGACTGTTAAAGGGTGAGCGGGTTCGGCTGATCACCCCTTGACTCTCCAATTGACGAATCAGCTTATGGATGGGGATCAGGGAATCCCGGTTAGTACGGTACTGTTTTCTGTGCACCGTCGTTGTAGCAATTGGCACTTGCTGTTCTTCAACCTTCAACAACCCCACAACAGAAGGGTCATCTGAGAGTCCAGGCAAGGTACGCAATTGCTCAATGCCTTCTGTCTCCAAAGCAGCTATTCCAAAAGCCCACCGGTACCCTTTCGGGTCTTTAAAATAACCTCTACGGAGGTAATCTATACCTAGAATGCATGGAGCTTCTGGGCCAGTCACAATTGGGTGTTTCTCCCAGTCCTTCCCAGTTAAGCTCACTTCAGCCTCTAACACAGTCAATTGTTGTGACCCTCCTGTCACTCCAGAAATGCTGACAGGTTCTGTCCCTACATGATTCGATGGCATTAGAGTACACTGGGCACCAGTATCCACCAGAGCCTTGTACTCCTGTGGGTCTGACGTACCAGGCCATCGGATCCACACAGTCCAATAAGCACGATTATCCCTCTCCTCCACCTGGCTGGAGGCAGGGCTCCTCTATTGTTGCTGATCATATTGGCTGCTCACTGGTGCAGCCTTCTTCCTGGCAAAATCGCGTTGTCTTTTACCTCGCAGCTCATTTACTCGTGCCTGGAGGGCTGAGGTGGGCTGCCTATGCCACTTCCTCATGTCCTCACCATGGTCACACAGTTCAAACCACAGCTGCTGTCGCAGCGTGTCTCGTGGTGTGCACCTTCTGCATCCTCCCTTCTGGGATGATGGACGCTTTCTCCCAGTAGCTGCAACATTGCCCAATATGGGTTGGGAGTTGCACAAATTTTTGTCAAGTCGTTCGACCAGTTTCTCTACCGCTGCAATCACAGATTGGGAAACATTGTCCTGATATTTCCGGAGTCGGCAGGACACTTCACTTACAGTTGGTGGATACATATTATCCCAGTCTATTGATGCTAATGAATTGGTGTGCCCTGCTGGTGCACTTCGTACAACCTTACGCCACATATCTGCGGTGCATACAACTTCATCAGGGTCAGACTGCCATTTGCCCAGATCATAATAAATGATCTCCCGTACAGCTAATTCTCTCAGGTACTGGATAACTGCCTCTATGTTGTTACACTTGGGTGACTGACATGTAATATAGTCCTTTATGGGATACCTTTCCTCCACACTTGACAGTAGTCGCCTCCAGAGGCTGAGGGTTTCTGGCTTTTTCCCAATTTCCTTGTCAATGCCTCCTTCTCTAGCTAGGGATCCCAACTGCTTGGCCTCTCTGCCATCTAATTCCAGACTATCGGCCCCTTGATCCCAGCATCGGAGCAACCAAGTGATGATGTGCTCACCTGGGCGGCGGCTGAAATCTTTTCGAACCTCACGCAGCTCACTCAGGGTCAGGGATCGTGTGACAACCTCTGATTCTGCCTCATCCTGAAATGCCTGAGATGGCCTTGCTCTATCCTGAGGGGCTTGAGATGGCCCTGCTCCATCCTGAGGTGCTTGAGATGGCCCTGCTCCATCCTGAGGTGCTTGAGATGGCCCTGCTCCATCCTGAGATGCTTGAGATGACCCTGAGTCATCCTGACATGCTCCAGATGGTCCTGATTCATCCTCATCCTTCACTACACGAACTGATTTCTTTTGTTTCCTCTTTTGTACGGGAGCAACAGACACTGGCAGGGGTTGGTTTTTTGTTTTATCAGCAGTATCTGCTGTAGGGGTTGCAGTAGCTGCAGCATCGGTTGGACAAGTTGCAGTAGCCACAGTGCTAGTCATAGTGGCCTTAGTGCTAGTCACAGTGGTTACAGTAGCTGCAGTGCCAGTCATTGGGGTTGCAGCAGCTGCAGTCTTTGCTGGTCTGTTTTCATTCTTTTCCTTCTGACAGTGCTGACAGTACTGACAGTGCTGCCTGTTATCAAGCAATGTTTTGTAAATAGTGGCCAGGGCCCAGCACAGTGCAGTAAGGTGTGTATCTCTGGCAAGCTTAGAGCAATTTCTTTTCAGATATGCAGTCACTTTTTCAGGGTCTTGTAACTGCTCAGGAGTGAAACTCCAAACCACCGGAGTTAAGAAAGTGCCTAGGTACTTGCCCATGCTCTGCCACTTGCCCTGCCACTCACGATTATCTGGCCTCACAGAAAAATCTTGAGTGGTATTCATAAACCTCTGCTTAATATTTGACAACAACTGAACCGTCTGCACCAAACCGAGAAACAGCAAAATGCTAGTTTGAATATCCCAGGGATATTGAAAGTTTTTAAAGACTGCTAGCAGAGCTGTTGTATTTAGCCCAAAGGAAAAGAAAGCAGAACTCCCACCATACCAGCTGCCGTTACTAAACTCTTCCTGTCCAAAGAATGGACAGGGCAGCAAGCTCTCATACAAATACCAGCACAAGTTCACGATCCTCAATATTACTGTATCATAGATTGTCATCACAAAAGACAAGAACCAGACCAGGAAACGCAGCCTTGACATGGTAAAAAATCCTGCCAGGATTGCATACAGCGTACGGTACTTTCGCGGCCACAGCTGTGACCACAGCCATGTGAATAAATACCACAGCATCGTGATCGGAGACTGCTTAAACAACAATACTTATCACAACTTTGTCTTAATTACTATAGGGTCAGATCTACCGTTATCCCAACCTTTCGAGCCCCACGTTGGGCGCCAAAAAGACTGTCGTGGTTTCACCCCGGCTGTGGGCTGAGATCCACGCAGCTGCCTGCTTCTTAAAGTAAAAGAGCAGGGGAAGAGGGAAAAAGGGAAAGGGAAACAAGGGAAGGGAAAAGGAAGGGGCAAATAACTCCAAAACCAAGAAACTAAGAGGCCTGTGGGTTGGGATAAGGAGAGTTTACTAACATAACAGAAAGATAAAATACAACAATGCTAACAGGACTTTAGAGCAAAAGAATATGAAACTATTGATACACAATGCAGTTTCTCACCGAACCACACAACTCAGGCCGTACCACCCAGAGCTGTCCCGGAACCCGACCGTCCCCCCAAGAAGCACGCGTCCCGAGAGGAAGCACGCGTCCCGAAACCGCCCCTCTTCTCTTCTTCCCAACAGCCCCCCGTTATATCTAGGCAGGACGTAATTGGCATGGAATACTCTCTTTGGCCCATCTGGGTCACCTGTCCTGGCTTCGCCCCTCCTTTCTCAAGAATAGAGAAATAGAAGAAGCTAAGAAAGTCCTTGACTGTCTGACTGCAACTAAGAACATCAGGGTGTTATCAGCACTGCTTTCATTTTAACTCCCAAACACAGCGTTCTATCAGCTGCTACAAATGAAGTTAACTCTATCCTGACTGAAACCAGGACAGAAATGTTCTGGGAATGCTCTTATAGTTGCACATTAACCTATGCTGTGTAGGCACTCTTCAGTCAGCAGAGTAACTCTAGCTTTCTTGTGTCTGCAAAAATTCATCTTAGTGATAATACTGTGATTTATTTAAGATACATGGTATCTAAGAATGGAAAAAAAAGTCTTGTAAATAAAAAATGGTAAAGCTCACTGCTTAGGAATCCTTAGGCTATGTGGTGCTTCCCTGTAGCAGTAGAGTATGTGGTCTCTGTGGTCCTAATATCAAAACATTATGGTGAGTAGCAGCATCCAGTGGCCCTGGAGTCCTGCTGTTACGGCCAGGAGCCTCTGCATGTGCAGGATTTGTGCATTGGCAGGTATGTCTGTAGGAAACTTACCACTGTGTATGAACACAGTTTGATGTGTTTAATACAGCTGAGTTATTTATCTTTGTTTCCTGTGCTCTTTTTATCGGTGTCAATGTAAAATGAAGGCCTAGTCATCATGAGAGGAAAGAAAAGTTCCAGGCTGACCTTGAAACAAGGACAGAATATCTTAGTAGCGTCTGTCTGTCCATCTGATTGTCTTCTGAATAGTACATGTAGGCTCAGAGCATGAGCACCTGCTGGGTTTCTGTAGGGTTACAGCAGGAAGGTCAGCTTGTTTTTCACATTCAGCTCCTTTTTAGTCAGGTATGTTGGCTATAACTCAAAGCAGTCAGTTATAGCTGACTGATAGAAAAGAGACCAGACTATCTGATGTGAAAGGACAGGGTGAAAGAGGGACTCTGCCTTTCCCCCAGAGTCCTTAGAAACTGGATCTTTCTCATTGTGTTTTGCTTAGCATCTGTATTGGGGTTTTCTACAGTTATGTCAGAAATGGTCAGACCTATTCTTACCTGTTGTAGCAGTGCTTGGAGCTGTAGGTGGCATGGCTGAGGGCAGTCCCTTCAACACTCCTCTAATTCAGGTGGCAGGAGGGGAGGAAGGAAGCCTCTGTCAGGACCGTGGCTGGCAGATTCCTTTTGAAATGGTTTTATTCTCTGAAAGCTTCTATTAGTGCTCATAACTAAGCATGACGGCAGCTCCTGTGTCTGACAGAGGGGAAATCTTTAAGAGCCAGTGCTATTTCCAGATCAAGACCTGACATTTTTATGGTTCCTTACAGTCCTGTTAGATCTAAACCTATATGATGACAAAAGAACGTATAGTACCTTATCCCAAGAGCTGAAGCTAAGGTCTTCATGGGTACCCTGAGCGAGTTCCATGACTGCTTTTCAGTCCCTGTGTGAGTCTTCTCTGCTTTTTTTTGACACAGCATATGGATTTGGGGTTTTTCTCTGATCTGAGTTTAGTCCTCTTATTTATTTGTTTGTTTATTTATTTATTTATTTTTATTTTTTTTACAGTCCATGATAGCTTGCCTGCCTCCCAGGTGGCTTGGCTGTGAACCATGCTTTGTGACACAGACTCAGAAAGTATGTGGTTTAGAAGCCAACCTGAAAATGCTAAACCGTGTGGTCTGGTACAGGTAGAGAAGTTGTGTAGCTGACATGAATTTTTGATGTTTTCTGCACACTTTCCACATGTTGTGAGAGGCACTGGCACATGTATGTTAAACTGGTTGTGATGTGTCAGACTTAAGCTCTAGTAATGCTTCTATTTAAGTCTATTTGGCAAGAGGTTGTTTTATTCGGGTATTCTTATTGATTTATAGAAATCTGCACGTCTTCTATGCCTTTACCTTGAAAATTCATCTATTATATCCTGACAGCAAAGACTACTTTTTAAATTCTTATTTAAAAAGCAGTTTGCTTTTGATTTCAAAATACAAACTGTATAAATAAATAACTGTATAAATAAAAAACTAATTAATAATTAAACTTACATAAAAGTCTGAAGTGATTGCTCATTCACTGATAACAAAATGGGAAATAAATGACTATCAGCATTAGGAACATCATGTTTTCAGGAGTGAGCATGACATTTAACTGGCCAATGAGATCTCCCATGCTGCAGTGAGTGCTTCATTATGGAATTGTCATTAACCACTCTGTAGTTAAGGATGCTTTGAGCTGTGCAGCTGAAGTGGGTGTTCAGTCTGAAAATCTTTCCTTGATTTTGATAGAAATACTCAAAGCAGCAAACGTGAGTGGGTACAAATATTAGGAGTCCCCTTACATGATTATTGTTTCTAACAGGCCTGTGGACTATGGGAAAGGTCATGGTCAAACAGATAAGCAATATATACATTTTCTTCAGTGGAAGAATTGTCACAGTGCTTGGTTGTTGTTCTAGTTATACATGGAGAAACATGGCTGTTGCAGTTCTTTGACATCAGCCATTACATTGAAAACTCTCTAAACTGGCTCCTGAAGCCAAGTGTCATGATGATTTGGCACCATGTGAGATAGAGAAGAGGTGCCATACGTGTTTTACATATTCAAATACCTCTGAAACTATAACGCACAGGTACCTAAAGCCCATCTGTAAGTCCAGGCTAGTAGCAAGACCCCACAGCTACCACCTAAAGGTCCTTGTGGATTCTGTGAGTTGAGAGAGCAGTACTGCCTGGAATAGATCCCATAATCTCTCCTGCGACAGGTCACACTCAGCTCTTAGGGCTGAGCCAGTTGTAGTGCATTGACAGTACTGTTTCCCTGCTGGGTATAAAGCCCGGAGCCTTACTCTGTAGCAGCTCTGTTAATTCCTGCCTCCTTTTGGTGTGTGTAAGTAGGGATATACTTCATGACCTAGGCACTGCTTGCTTCTTAGAGCTTTGCTGGGGTTTTGGCTGTAAATTCCATCTTATCTTTCAGGCCCAGATATGGTCTTTCCTAACTTAATGCCACAGTGATGACAGCACCAGTGTTACACAGTTGTTCCCCTCTGTTGAACTAAGGTAGGGGGAAAAATATCACCTTGCAATCACTGTAGATCTGTGAATTGACAGTTAGAAGGCTGCTGTTACCATGGGCAGGGTGCTTGTGAGGACGTACAGGTACACACACAGCAGAGCAGAGACAGGTGTTTGAGCCAGGAGAAAGTGTATAGGAAGTGTTGAGGTGATTCAGTGATGTGTGGGGCAATTTGTAAAAGATCATGTTCTCTTCTCTGTGCTTTTCCCATTTTTCCCATTTGAGCAACAGTGAGAAACTGAACTGTGAACTGGTGTTTGTCCCTAGAGCTTGGCTATCCAGAGCACAGACAAGATGCTCGCAGCAGGGGCAGTGTGTGCTGACCAGGCCCTGCCAGGTATGGGATGCCTGGCTCTGGATTTGAGCACAGAACCTGCCACAAACAGTATTTTCCAGTGTCACATTTTTGACAGGCCCCTCCCACTTCTGCTCAAAACATTCTCAACGTGCATTTTAGGCATCTTGCATTTTTCTTCTAGACTAATAGGCAGCCACATAGACAGTGAGACAGAATGGTTGCATTTCATTAATAGCTCCCTAGGTGAGGTGTAACATGGAGCTTTTCAGGTGACAGCATAATGTGTTTTTTTAGAACTACCTCTTAGGAAGATCAAACAGAAAATACCTACTTGATTTTCCCGTGTTCCTCAGACATGAAACAGCTTTACACATTTGAGCTGCATTCAGGTGTTTGTCATGACTCTCAGAGCTTGTGGAAGTGCCAGTTAAAGTCAGTTTTTCCTAGGAGATGTTTCCTGCTATCACAGGAGGATTATGTAAGAGCTGCGTAGTAGGGTTTGCGTTGCAGCAGTAAAGGGCTTTGGGATGAGTTATGGTGTCGAGCAATATTCTCCCAATTACTTGATACATGGAAACCTTACAGACCAAAGGTGGAAAGCGCTTCTTTCCTGAGGGAGGCTGCTGCAGGACTCTCCATAGACCCTGCTTTCAGAGATTTCACTCTCCCAGCCTAGGGAACATGTCTGTATACCTGTGCAGACCTGCTTGGGAAGGCACCAGCTCCCATGACTGAAGCAGCTGGGAGCTTGCTGTGCCTGCCCCGGTGCCTGCTGAGTGCAAGCCACATGTAACACCCACTGTGCATGTTGCATCCGGCTGGCACAGTATGTGCTGCACGCTGCTCGCAGGGCAGCAGTACGTACTGCGATGCAGCGCATGGAGGTTCACTCTGCCCCCTGCCCAAGCCCTGTAGTTACACTTTGTGTAATTCTGTACATACTGTAGCTAGAGAGAGAGTATGGAAAGGGAAGGGAAGGTACAAAGCTACAGAAAAACCTGATAGTCCTTCAAGTGAGCAATGTTCTTTTTTTATTCTGTGCATTATAGGAATAATAAACACAACAGGTTCTCCCGAGCTCTCTGCTTTATTCAGGTACAGCATCAACTAAGCTAATTTCATGACAGCTGCTCAATATTTTCCTTTATCCTTTTCCCTCATTGTTGGCCCTGTAAATATACTGCCTATCGTTTTGACCTCAATCATCACAACAAATGTCTCAGCCTTTCAACGTGACTTTTCTGCGCTGTCCATGTGCTTCAGTTATTTTGTTTTCAGTATATGCATGACCCTGTTTACTCATGTAGAGATACATAGAGAGGCTAAAGTGAGAGGCCAGCAGTTATTTGGGGATGTTCAGTCTGAAATTGGTAGACCAGGCTTTTTCTACTCTGTTTTTTTAAGTCATTCCAAACAGGGCTTTCATTCTCCTGGGTTGTAACAGAGAACGGTTGGTGATTTTGCACTTCACCTCAGAATTCCCAGTTAACGAACATCTGAGAAAGGGTTGGTTCATGTGCTTTATGGACATAACGTCACACACAGATTTGTAGTAGAGACAGGAAAAGAAATGAATTCTCCAAAGCAGTATTCTGTTGTCTTCACTACAGCACATCCCCTTTCTCCCTTCTTTATCTCTCTTCTTTCATTACATGTGCTACAATCATGACAA
This sequence comes from Hypotaenidia okinawae, assembly GCA_027925045.1. Taxonomy (NCBI): domain Eukaryota; kingdom Metazoa; phylum Chordata; class Aves; order Gruiformes; family Rallidae; genus Hypotaenidia; species Hypotaenidia okinawae. The sequence continues at coordinate 4,768,388 of BSDF01000011.1, forward strand.
CAAAAGAGGCAAGGGATTCTCCAGGCAATAGGACCCTCTGTTTGTCAGTTCAAATCACCTCCTTGGGCAGAAAGATGAATAGGGATGGTAATACAGGTTGTGTGCTAGACCTGCACACTAGAAGACCAAGTGAAGATTGCCCGGGCAGACGTACTATCAGGGTACTGCCAGCTGGACTTTGCAAAACGGCACTTTCCATTTTTAGTAAAAAAAAAAATGTTCTTGTTTTTTCTGTTTTGTGGAATTGTGTTTGTACCACCGTAAGTTAGTCACCAGCAGGACGCAGCAGAGACCAACCCCTGCGAGCTAACAGTGTGAACTGGGAAGGCTGCGAAGTGTGGGAAAGCCTCAAAATAGGGATCAGGGCACAGGCAGCTCTGCTGTTCCCCTTCCTGCTCCGAAAATGGAAAGTGGAGCAACCCGGTCTCTCACACCTCAGTTCTGCTTGGAGCAGGCAGGCAGCACCATGGAGTTCAGGCTTGCTTACTTTGCCTCCTTCCTTTGGGAGCAGAGCTTCATCGCATGGGCTCATTGAGCAGCCCCTTCTTCCTCGCCAGCGAGCGTTTTCTGGGCAGGAGTCACAGCAAGAGCTGTGCTGCTGTTCTGAGCTGGAGCTCGCGTTCTTCTAGTCTGCTCATGCTGATGCCAATGTAGCACTGGGCCTGGATTGTCTAGAAAATAGCTGTAATGTGGGTACAGAAATGTTAGCACGGGACATAAGAAGGTTCTGTGCCTAATTGTTAAGGTAGAATATACAAAGGTTTTGTGCTTTAATTTTAATCTCGTTTTGGCATGGAAACATTTTAAATATGAGATAATGTAAGAGGAAAGAGCTGCATCTTTTAAAGTAGGAGAAAATAGAAAACTATCAAATATTTTCAGTCCCCAAATTATCACATACTGCTGAATTGACTTAATTATCACTAATCAAATGATTTTCAAGGTACAAAGTTTATAAAGCACGAACAGGATAGTCTCTGGTACACATCCTTTCCTCTGGAATTTACTCATACCAGAGTATCAAGCCCATCTCATTTCAGAAAATCCAAACTCCTTTTGTCCCAGCCTCTCACCAGCTGCTGGCTCCAGAGCTCTTGGTTTGCAGCTCACTGGCAGGGTTTTCTTTGTCTCTGTCCTTCAGAATTTCATTGTTCTGCAGAATTGTGCTACATTCATTCCGTGTACTTGGAAAATTTTACAACTTCTAGTCTAAGCCAGACATTGCAAATTCAACGCTCTCAGGAATAATTTATAATGCTTTTGTTGCTGTGAGCCAGATGGATGACACCTGGATCTGTGAGTGGCCTATCTGTACCCATGAGAAGTTCTGATGAGAACAACTTCCCCTGAGTTCCAGTTCATGAATGGCTAAGACTGAGTGTGACTTAGGCTAATAAATAATTTGTGTACCCTGATAAATTCTCCAGCCACAACTGAGTATCACAGTACTAACTGTCACACGGTCAGATGGGGCAAGAGAATGAAGAACTGATGAAGCACATGGCTTTAAAATAATGCCATGTCTAGACAAAAATTCAACAGTTTGTCCATCACTCATGGTTTTCCAGCTACCAAAACAATTCACCTGTGGTTCTAAATTCATTTCCCTTTTGCTGTTTCCCTGATCAGCTGTAGATGTATTCACCTTTCCAGAAAGATGAAATTGGTATTAGTGAGCATCACAAACTAAACATCACTGGTTCTCTGAGAATACGGCCCAAAAGAAGCTAATATTCTATTGAGTAGATAAAATTACTTCCTCCTTTCTGTTTAAACCTGAGATGTAAGTTCTGATGGGCATTTCTAGATAGATGTCATACAGTGCAAGACAACAAATCTGATTCAATTTAGCTAGAATATGTGAACATTAGCTTACAGAACACGCTTCTCATAGAGTATTTGCCATGTTTTATGGTGAAGCACTGACAGATGTCAGTCTTTAGATGAGATTTGTTTCCTTTGAAGGAAATCCTGTCACTCATGGCCAGAATTTGATCTGGTTTTCTAAGGAGGTACGTATGGCCTCCGGAGGAAAGTGCTCTCTGCTGCTCTTCTCCAGCAGCTCTGGAGGTTCTCACTGAAGTATACGGTTCTCCTTTGCCCCCATTTCCACTAGGACTTGCTGTCCAAAGAATAATCGGACTTCTGTGGAGCTGGTGTATGCCAACAAGAAGGCTATTGCTCATCTATGTGCTTGACAGTGCCCCAACAATACATTGTGCAAAAAAGAAATGGGAGGAAACAGCGGCTTGAGCATGTGCTGATCCAGTTTCCTAGCTTTTGTTTATGCTCAAGAAGACCATGCATTTTCAGTTGACCTATGCTACTTACAGCTTTTTTGGGAGCTTCCGATCTTGTTAAAGAGCCTGTCTGTCAAAAGGCTTTCTCTGGGCCGTTTTTTCCTTACCAAGTGGTGAAACTTTGAGATGTAACCAGCTGTATCTTATTCAGGATGACAGCAATGAAATCATTTAAGCCACTGATGCAAATCAAATGTGATCTTAATGTTATTCCTAAACAGAAACACGCTGAATGATTTCAGAAACAAAGGTCTCAATTGATCCCATGTAAACCAAATACATCCCCTTCGTGTGTTTGTGAGTATTTGATTGCTATTATTAGTCATGAAATCATTACCTGCACTACCTCTTTCCTGGCTCAAACTTAGAGCAGCTAATGGCTGCACAGCTATTGCCTCTGGTTATCAGTCAGTGTTTTGTTACTTCTCTCAAAAGCACCGCAGTTGCCCTGCTTTAAGAAACAAACCCTACGTGCCCCTCCCAGAGCTCATTTATCCCAGGAAACCGGGAGTCGGAATTTACTGGATTGGAAATAATAGTTCAGCTGCATAGATGTGGGTTCTTGACATCGTTCTCCTGGCAAAAGCAGGAGTTAAAAGAGGATATTCACCTCCAGTGATAACGCACTCACATGCTAGTTGAATGACACGAACTGTTTTGTTGGAGTATTTTTAAAGTTAAAAAAAATATTGCATATTATATTAATGTTCTGAGTGTGCTGTGAGGAGAATAATCTCACTGTGTCACATCGTGCTTCCTTTTTGTTTATTTCTCCAATTTAGAATTCAGTATTTACGCTGCTTCAGGGTATAAATGTTACCATAACAATGTTCTAAAGCTATTTACTTGCTAAATTTAACAGAACTTTCATTTTTTAATTCTATATTGACCAGAACAACCGTGTCTGATGTTAATGGGGCCATTAACACCCACTTTTCCCTGGATCAAGCATCTCTTCTCTTTCCCCATCTTAATTTGTATATTATCTGTGAATGCCATATTTTGTCTTTAGATTATTTTCTCCACATTTTTTAAATTTATATGAATAATTATCGGTAAGAATGAGATAAATGCTGATTCTATTTAGGTTGCAATTACTGATATCTTACAGTGCTAACGGAACCATTAAAGAATTTATACTGGGTGAGGTCCTTCTCCAGAAATACTGTCTCTCTTTCCACTTGGATTAGGATGAACCTGTGGCAACCAGCCCAGTTTCTCCTTGTTCATACCACTGGGAAGGAGAGGAATTTATCTCTCAGCACACTTTTCTTTTGGAAGGTTGTGGCTCACAGAAGGCTTGCCAAACATGATCACCCTGCACAGGTGCCTCTGCAAATCTGCAGTCAGTAGATGCATAAAGGTGACTCCTCCTTGACCATTTTTAACCTCTGCATTTTGTTTGCCCTCAGGTGTGGGTGGATGCTGGTACACAGATATTTTTCTCTTACGCGATCTGCTTGGGGTGCTTGACAGCCCTGGGAAGTTACAACAACTATAACAACAACTGCTACAGGTAATATCTTTCATGCTTTATTTTCCCATTTACTCTCAGTGACAGAAGTGCCTGCATACTTCACTTTACTCAGAAGACCTTCCCTTTTGCTTTAGCTATTGCATGAGAAATCACAAGCACATGTGCTTTTGTTGAACTGAGAGCTATAATGTTTCTTATAATCATTTCAGGAGAACTCTTCCCCAAAATATGGTGTTTTAATCCCTTATGATCTTATCTGAGCCTTGTGCAGCCACAAGCCCCTCAGTACACGTGGGTATACACAATTGCATGTATAATACGCACAGTTTCCTACATGTATAATCATGTGTCTGTGCAGTATTTGATTGTATAACATACATCTCTTTTTAAGCAGATCATAACAGCATATTAAAAGGCACCTGAGAGATCTGCACTCTGAATGTTGCTTTTCCCGTGGTTAGCTGGCTTTTAGTGGCAGCACAGTAGGAATTGATAGTGTTGCGTTGCTTATCTTTATAGAAATCACTAAGGAAATTGCTAGTGACCTGAGCAGTTTTAATCTTTCCTGAATCAATGTCAGAAGAACATGACTCACACAAAATTCTCATCCCATTTTACTGGCACTGGCAGGAATACGAGCACTACTTTTTTCTTCTGGCAGCAGTTGTTACTGAATTAGTTTTCCTACTGTTCGACAGCCGTTGATACAAGACAGTAAATGACAGTTTGGTTGTGCCAACTCCATCATGATCTCCAGGCAGATGATTAAAATGTCATTTTTCTGTAAAGGAAATAATACAGTCCAAAATAAAAAGAACCCCAAATAGACTCTACCCCAAAGCCCCAAAAATGTATGTATTTAAATTCTAAGTCATGGTTTTACTGGGACACTTCAAAAGGCAGTTTTAGGGAATACCTTTTTTCTTTCAGTGTCTTACCAATGATTTGCTCTTTGTCAGAGAAACCCCAAAGGGTAGAAAGGTCCACAGTGTGAGCTGGGATCCTGGAAACTGCATAGACACTGTGTAGCACCATCTGAATGTCCTCAAAACTCCCCAGCTGTAGTTAAGGGTACTTTGTCATCTGAACATGCACAGTAACTTAGCAGCAGCCACAGCCAGAATTGCAATTGCTTTGCTGCATAAAGTAGCACAAGTCCCCTACAATCTTCAGTGCTGACTGATATTCAGAAGAATGATAAAACTGCCCCTGCAGAGGGTACAGACCAGTGGGTAATGAAAGTTTTCCCTAATTAGCCTAAGTGATGCTTTAACAAAGGCACTACTCCTTTTTTCTCTTCGTTTTATATTTCTTTCTTTCCAGTTGCAGCCCATCTAGAAGCTACTCTATCACTGCCTCCAGGACTGCAGTGATCTTTTTACTGTGGCTTTGCAGCTCATTACAAAAAGCAGGAGCTCTGATGTGTGATCGGAGCCCTTATGGAATTTTCCTTCCTTCCCTCTGACCCGAGCAGCGTAGCTTGTAAGGAACATCCGCCACGCTCTTAAAGCTCCTGAGCAAGATGCTGCAACACAGACCTCTTCACTGAACCCCAGCTTCACAATTCCTCTGACAATATGTTCTCACAAACTTCCTGAATAGGACAGATTTGATTGTGTCCCAAAGTGTGATTCTGAAGCAGGCTGAGGAAAAAGGAGTAGGACAGAAGTTGCCTGCAGACAGCAGCTGAGTTCAACAGGGCTGTTAACAGAGTAAGGCAGACACAGTAGCACTGGAAAGCAGAAGTAAATTTGTATTCTAACACTTTAAAAAATTAAAATCAAGCAATGGATATGCCTCTTGCAATACCTGCAGAGGGTGTCTGATTGTAACACCTTTTTACCCCGTTTCACTAATGACTTTTTTCTAAGGGACAGTTGTAAAGGAAAATAATGACCTGAGGAAGTTTAGTGGGGAATGAGCAAATGTGAACTGCATGACTAATTCATTAACATTGTAAATTAATTGAAAACAAATCACATCTTTGAATAGGAATTTTTATTACCCTTGCTTCTATTTCTTTGTAATTCAGTTTCCCAGCACTGCTGCTTTGTATCACAGCCTGCACCTCAGCAGGACCATTGTTATGTAGGAGCCCCACGTACAAATCATGGCTGAGTGGCCACGGGGAAACTGTGGTGCCAAAGATAAATGAGTGGTTTTACACGCTGTCAACAAATGGACACAACTTCTAGGAAATGAAGATGTGTTCTTTATCAAGCTTCTAGTCTAAAAGGAAAGGGAATTGGTCTCAAGGGGATGATAAAGGCCAAGATGTAACCAGAGGGATGTAAAAGGCTCTGCGGGCTTTTCTCTCTAATCAGAGAAGCTCCTTAAGGAAGGCAGAATGAGTTTTCTCATTCTGAGAGGATATGGGATGCATGTCTTGAATTATTCAGGTGACTGGCAGGACATGAATTTGGAAGAATGTGGAGTTTTCATAAAAATTTGAAGTTTTCCTTTCATTTGAAATGAGTATGGGCTTCAGTCAGGGTCTGATGCCTTCCTACCAAGGATGCTTATAAAAAATTGATGGAAAATTAGAAAATCTTCATGTTGTCCTACCAGTGGTTCTGGGTTATTTGTGTTATAAAAGTCATCAGTTTCACAATCAGTGGTTCCACATCCCCCTCTCAGTTTTTCTTCCTGTAGCAGAAGAAAAAGACTGAGCTACAGGTTATATACTTCTGTGTGAAGGAAAAAACAGGTAGAACTTGAGGGGTTAGAATTCCTGCAAAGATAAAGAAAGGATGGAAATTAAAATCAGACATTATGTTTTTAATCAGATAGGAAATGCTGCTAGGTGCCCAGAGAACACAGTGTTCAGCCTGCCTGTCTAGCTGGGGAAGAAAATGCTGGAGCTGTGGCTGTGTCATGCAGAAAGAGTAGGTAACACACTAACTGGAGATGATGAAAATCCCCTTAGGGTCCTTTTGCCCATTTCCTTGGAGAAATGCACACCTACCCCATAACTACTGAGTATGATGGCACTGTGGTTTGCAGGTCTTCCCTGTGAGAGGAGAAATGGCTGTGCTCCTCTTCTGCTCTCACAGCTGATCTAGCCATATAGGATTGTCCAGCTGAAACCACTTGGGCCCTGCCCTAGGACCTTCCTTCAGGAGGAAGAGCAGAAGCTGCCAGGGGCTCAGAAGGTGCACAGAGACACATGTGTTTCCATCTCAAGCTTTTTTCTCATTGTTAGGACCCATGTCCTGTGCCACCCCATTCACCAGAAAAGAAACCTTGTTTGTTAGGACTGCATCTGAAATCTGGGAATTACCTAAAATAAATCTTATCTACAGAAAATGGGCTGTTCCAAGCGGGGGCTTCATATGGCTGGTGAGCAGCCAGATCCATCCCAATGAAGTAGTATTTCCACACACCCTCATCCCCCAAAGGATTACAAAGAAACAAGCACCGCTTTCTGACATCTCTTGTCAACTGGGTTTAATCAAACTTAGTATTAATTGCTCATCAGTGAGCTCACCACTTCCTTTGGTGAGATTGGCTGGGGTGAGAATCCCTCCAGAGCTACCTCAGTGCTGCAATGCGCGGAGAAGAACAGGCAGGGAGCTGATCCTTTGGGTTTGTTTCTCTGCAAAGTGCTCTCTGCTCCTGGTCGTTTTCATTTTGATTGCTATTTTACTTTAAAGCCTGGCTGTGCTTAACCACAGGAAGCAATTTCACATGAAAAGCAAATAAATAACAGGTTAGAATTCTGGCCATTGCCAGGATTTTCAGGCAGGGGTTTGAAGGACCTATTTACCCCCGAGTTTGTCAGTCTGTGCATGAAGGAAGGGTGAACTGGGCTTCTCCGTGCCTTGATCTACACATGGGAGCATTTCTGTGTTTTCATTTCTGATCAAATTTTGGCAATTTCTCTGTGTGCCATACAGACATTATTTTACTCTGACATGATTATGAGACCATAAAAGGCATTCTCAAAAGAATGGTTAAAATTAAATGTAGGCAAGGCGATGGGAGAGACCGAAAGCCTCCTGTGGCCCCATGGCCAGAGTTCAGCCGCCCACTGGCTTCGCAGCAGCGCAAGGTTTGCCTGCGTCCTCTCCTCAGACAGTGTGTGCCTGAGTCAGTTAGTGCAGGAAGGCTTTGAACAGAGGTGGGAGGCAGTGCATGGCACCTTAATGAAGAAATAAGGTGCTGGGGGTGGTCACCTCACTTGCAACTTGATGACCTAATGAGATAGTTACAGGATAAAAATACCCATCAAACAAGCAACAGGACAGAGACTGACAGAGAAGTTTTGCTGCAAAAATACAAATTGTCTCTGATTCTCAGAAAAGTCACTATGGATCTGTGCCAGGGACAGGAATCATTGCTGAAGGGGTGGTTCAGAACCTGTCAGGTTTTACAGGGTCATTTCTCCTCATAAAGAGCCTGCACAAAAATTTGCTTTAGAGCCAAAGTAGGATGGGGATGAACCAGACCAAGGTGCAGGCTTGGCAGAGCTACAGACTTGCCTTGTGTTCCAGTGGTTCAGAGTCCTAATTTACTTTCAGGCATCTAGGTTGGGTTATTACTTTTTTCAAGTTCATAGCTGCCTCTCACAGCGATTTGTCTTAAGAGACCAACTGTCACGATAAATCATTCCTACCTCATCATCTGTCAAGCCCAAAGTGCTGTCTGCAAGGAGGATAAGTGATGATATTTCACTGAGCTCTGGGGAAAGATCACACCTTTCTGCAAGAGTATTTCCCTTTTCTTGAAGTGATTTACTATTGTGACACTTCCAATCTGGGAAAAGAAATATTTTTTCACCTTGGCCTTGTAATTGTCATTGTTTGATGTGCAGGATACGTAGGTCTGAGAGATTACTGTCCCTGTGTTCTCTTTGCCTCCTTGTTAGGCACCTTTTTAGGCGTGTACACGCTTCTTAGATCATATATGGTGCTTTTCATTAACCACAGCTTCTCAAAAAGGGTTTATAAACTAAGCTGGAGTTGTATTTTGTGTGGTATATTGATGATACGCTGTACCTGGTATAGAATTAGCTAACTGCCCATAGGAATTTTTTTTCCAGGAAACAAATTACTGCTGCTGTTATATATATATATATTTTATATATATATATATGTATATGTATATATGGGTTACAGATGAGTCCATCTCTCTCTCTCTCTATATATATATATGTATATGTATATATGGGTTACAGATGAGTCCATATCCTCTGGAATGCATTATTACTACTGTAGAAGAATTGTTCTTGACACCATTCTGACAGTATTTTTACATGTTATTTTCAAACATTAAACTGAAAACTGGTGAGTAGCAACAGGTTTGCAATTGAACCAGTTAAAACACAGGCCAAGGGTATTGTGATGGGCTCTTCCAGAGCCTCAGCTGGGAGCTCACTGTTACACAGCCTAACGTCCATCCCTGCAGCGTGGCGTTCTGTTAGTCCTGTGGCTCAGTATGAAAAGACACCCAGGCTCTGGAGATCAACTGCAGTGTTTTTTATTTATATTTTCAGAGACTGCATCATGCTCTGCTGCTTGAACAGTGGCACAAGCTTTGTTGCTGGTTTTGCTATCTTTTCAGTTCTTGGATTTATGGCCTATGAACAAGGCGTGCCCATTGCAGAAGTAGCAGAATCAGGTAAGGTCCAAAGCAGTTTTCTGGGTTAAAAAAAGCACACAGCAGTTGCTGCCAGAATACTTCATCTGTGCCATGTTGTATGGATAAGTTGACTGTTTTGGATAGAGCTTTACAAAACTTCTCTTAAATCTGTTACCTACCTGACTCGCTAGAATAACTGCTGTAAGAAGAGTTCTTTGATGATGGAATTGAGTGCACCCTCAGCAAGTTTGCTGGTGACACCAAGCTGAGTGGTGTGGTTGACACCATAGAAGGAAAGGAGCCATCCAGAGGGATCTTGACAGGCTGGAAAGGTGAACCTAATGAGGTTCAACACTGCTGCAAGGTGTCAGGTCTTGCACCTGGGCCAGAGGAATCCCAGACATAGATACAGACTGGGAGAAGAGCTCTTTGAGAGTAGCCCTGCTGAGAAGGACCTGGGTGTTACGGCGGATGAGGAACTTAACAGGAGCCAGCAGTGTGCTCTTGCAGCCAGTGGTATCCTGGGTTCCATCAGAAGAGGGGTGGCCAGCAGGGTCAGAAAGGGGATTGTCCCTCTCTGCTCTGCCCTCGTGAGGCCTCATCTGGAGTCCTGTGTCCAGATTTGGGGCCCCAATACAAGAAAGATGTGGAACTGTTGGAGAGGGTCCAGAGGAGACCACGAAGATGATCAGAGAGCTGGAGCAGCTCCCCTACAAAGAGAGGCTGAAGGAGCTGGGCTGGTTCAGCCTGGAGAAGAGAAGGCTGTGGGGTGACCTCATTGCAGCCTTCCAGTACCTGAAGGGAGCAGAGAAACAGGAGGGGAATCAACTTTTTAAAAGGCTAGATAATGGCAGGACAAGGGGGATGGATTGAGGCTAAAGGAGGGAAGGGTTAGATTAGATATTAGGGGGAAGTTCTTTATGGAGAGAGTGGTGAGGGGCTGGAACAGGCTGCCCAGAGAGGGGGTGGATGCCCCATTCCTGGAGGTGTTCAAGGCCAGGTTGGATGGGGCCCTGGACAACCTTGTGTAGCTCCAGGCCTGAAGGTTGGTGGCCCTGCCTGTGGCAGGGAGGTTGCAACTCTATGATCCTTGGGGTCCCTTCCAACCCAGACCAGTCTGTGATTCTTAACTATCTTTGTTGTATATTTTATATCTGTAAAATATGTTACTGTGCACAGCAAAAAACTCATAGAGTCCAGGAGCTATTTTAACACAAACTGACTCCAGCTGAGCAGAGATACATTGCTAGGTTATGCTACCTTGAGTATTACAGCTTCATGAAAGGAGCATTCAGTTTTCTTTAAAGGAGACAGACCCAAATCCACATAAATATGTTTTCCTTCTGTAAAGAAAAAAAGGGGGAAAAAAATAAAATAAAAAAGATACAGCTATTAAAGTAATGAGGAAACAGCACTTAGGAGAAATCTTTGGAAGTTGTCTTGCTTAATGTGTACTATCCAGGTACAGATTTGTAAGTCTAATGCCATGCCCTAATGTCAGTCAGGTTTTTTTCTCTCAGGGACATACACTGTGCCACTCAGTTGACTGAGGATAAAAGTTCTTGGCTCAAGTCCAGAAAGGCAGAAGGGCCCAGCCCTACTAGAAATTAACCACCTAGCTCATTACCATCACGAGAAGTTAAGTATCTAATTACATTTAACTTCTCTTTAACACCTTTGTGGCTGTAACGACTTTATGCATCACTAAAACTCACCAGAACAAGAACAACAGGAGTGCTGCCCAGAAAGAAAAGCAGTGTAATGCTGAACTGCTGAGGAGAAATGCCTCTCATGAAGTTAGTCAAAGTTGGCAGGAAAACTGCAAAGCAAGTAGAGCTTCACTGATACTGTCATGGAAAATATTTCAATGCAGCACAGAGGCTACTCCTTCATCTGCCTCCTGATGCTGCTGCCTTCCTACCCCTGCCTTAAAAGCTGGCTGATTTCAGTAAGAGCTGTTACAGTGAGAGCTTGCAGCAGCGGAAAACCGGGCACAGGTACATAAGAGTGGGAAAACAGGAGCCAGGTGAGATGGCAGTTCAGTGAGAAATTACCAGTGCTGGTTGTAAGGTTTCTGTAACTATGCAGCCAGTGAATTGATGCTCTGTACCAGCACCTGCACTCAGACATGCAGAGCAGATTCTGAACAAGCCAGTAGACATTGGACTTGCACCATTTACGGCTTCCAGGATGCAGCAGCTCTTACCAGTGACTGTGGTCCTGCACAAGCTGTCGGAGACAGTGCTGTCTGAGGGGGAAAAAATATTCCAGAATATGGTAATAGTTTATATGAGACAATCACAGGACCATGTGCTGTTACTTATTCAGGTATGTGTCTTGCTGTAGATCCACGCAAAGAAGAAGGAGAACATAAAGTACAGTGATGTCTTAAAAGAAGTCTTGACCTTCAAACAAGTGGACAGGACAGAGGCAGTTAATGTACCAAGCAAGTCTTTGTTAGTGATTAGCCTCATACTTAATACTTAAGACCATTAGAGGTGCAGAGTTTGTCAAGGTTTTCAATCTTGTGTTTGGCTCCTCATAGCAGAATTTGTGTTAGGTTGACCCTCACCAGCAGTTCAGCATCCACACTCACTCACCCACCTCAGTGGGATGGGGAGGAGATCAGAAAGACAGAAAGTGAGAAAACTGATGGGTTCACATAGAGTTTAGTAAGTGATGCTGTGCAAGCACTGTCAGCAATGGCCACAACAGCTTCTGGTGTGAGCAGTGCTGGTCTACCCACCGCTCCAAACCATAGCACCAGCTGTGAGGACAGCTAGCTCAGTCTCAGCCAGACCCAGTACCCAAAGATAAATTATTTCCTTCCTTTTCTTCTTTTTCAGGACCAGGACTTGCATTCATTGCTTACCCTAAAGCTGTTACCATGATGCCTCTCTCTCCTCTGTGGGCAACACTGTTCTTCATGATGCTTATATTTCTTGGACTAGATAGTCAGGTATGAAACAAACGCTATTTAAATATTTTGTCCAATTCCCTGCCATGTGGATATATGTGTGTGTACATATACATATATATATATATATATATATATATATCAGTGCCCTTGATGTAAACAGTGGCTTAACCTGAAGAAAGAATTAACCCCAACTGAATTCCTTGCTTAAAGATATCGGTTCCTTTATGATTTACTGTGAGTGCTGATTCAGTCTGAGTGTCACTTTCATTATTGACATGGAAATCAGCTTCAACTGAAAATATGGGTGATTGAAACTCAGAGTTCAGTAAAATACCCACGTGTTGTCTTTGCCCATTTTTAAGCACCTCTCAATGAATTTTGAAGCTCTGCATCAGGTAATGATGATGTGAGTTCCTGTGGGGTATTTATACTTGGAGATACCGTAGTGAGAAATGTGTAGTCACATCCCACAGCAGAGTGACAGCACAGGAGCTGTTTTTCCAATGTGACCATAAAAATTGTGGAAGCTGTTTGATGACAAATGCAAAGTAGCTGGCAATTTTAGCATGCAGCTCAGCTCTCAGCGTGATTTGGTTCAGGAGGCTTATGATTGTATGCTCTAGAATAAAGCTCTTCAGAGCTTATTTTGCATGACATTTCCAATCATTAAACTTAATGTTTTAATAACCGCTCCTTTTCCTCCCAATGTTTTTAAAATCCTTTTTTTATTTTTTAAATGAGCAATTCCTGAATTCTGCTCCTGACCACTCCAAGAAAACAGGCTTTTCTGCTAATTAATGCCTACTTTGGGGCATTAATTTTGGTGCCTGTTTTTGAACCTTGCTCCAGAACCCAGAGTCAGAAGCTCGGGCCTCTTGCTTTCTGCTGATTTTTGAAGTTAGTAAGAATGTGCCTTCCCCCTTCGTTAGACACTCTGGAGCTCTTAATAGCTTGGTGGAACTTCACTCTTCTCTAAAATGTGGGAAAGTCCTCCAGAAAACCTGTGCTGCCATCCTGTGAACTGCTGTATGTTATTTAGGTCCTGTTTAAGGACATTTGCAAGATTTAAGTCTTCTGTAATCCATCTGCTACAAGGCAAATGCATGGTGAGATGGTATTAGTGGATTCAGTCATCTGAATTTGGTGCTGGACTGGAAATCCATAGCTTTGGACACTTAATTCTGAAATTATGTTCCTCTCAATTTGAGGTTCTGCTTATAGAGTGTCCTCAGGGACCATTCGGTCTCAAAGATGGAAACACAGAAGGACATTCGAAGTGTCAAGTAACAAATCCAAACCCCAGCAGCAGATGAGGCACTCATTTCACTTGTACTTTCCTACCATTTCTTCTAGTTTGTGTGTGTGGAAAGCCTTGTGACAGCCGTTGTAGACATGTACCCAAAGGTCTTCCGAAGGGGCTACCGAAGAGAACTGTTGATTCTCGGCCTTTCCATTGTGTCATACTTCATCGGCCTAATAATGTTAACTGAGGTAAGATGTGCTTTGTTGTACTGCTCCTATGAAAAGGAAATGTTTATAATCATGGCAACTAAAATTTCACTGTCAGAAACACCATTGTGGAACACTTAAGAGACTGTTCTCAACTCCTGTGGAACATCTGGAATGTGAAATGTAATCTCAGTTTTTCAGTTGAGCTAAGGAAGCATTTCCATCAAAGTTAGGCAGCCAAGGAAATTCCATGGGCTTTGGACCAGCCAACCAGACACATGGATTGTGGTTTCTGCTTGCTTACTCTGGGCAGACCCATCTGACAAACAACTACATTTTAGATTAATGGATCAATAAAGAAGGTGAAGTAAAGTGAAAATAGAAAACTTAGATTTTTATATTGCTGTGCCAGGTCAATCGATACAGGCAGTCTCTGAGCAGAAATCGCTGCAGTAAGAGGAAGAAAAGAAAAAGAAAGATATTTTTTTACAAACCAACCAGGGCATTGACTTTGGGATGTTCTAACCCAAATATTCTGAGGGTGTCAGTCCACCCCATCAGTTCGTGGTACAACATGTCTGCCACCACTGCACTGGGTACATGGGGATGGGAGAGGCTCTGGGATCCTTTGGTATGCAGCAGTTCAATCTTGCTGCTCAGTGCTCAGTGAGCTCTGTCCAGAGCCTTCCTCTGCTTCATGTTACGCACTCTGAACAGGAGGATGTGCAGAGCCCATGTTCTCTGCCTGTATCCTCCTGCTTGCTGGGCCCCAGAGCCTCCCTGTGCCAGGGAGCAAGGCAAAGAAAGAAGTTTCATGTCTGAGGGGCTGTCTGTGGAAGGGGACCCCAGGGAGCCTAGCTGTATGAACTGTGAAGGGCCACAGCGTGGCTCTGTGCATGGCAGGGTTCCCAGCTAACTCAGGTGAGCTCACCTAAATTCCCACAGTCCTTAGCCTCTGTGCCTTTCAAATTGTTTTGTTACTGAAAATGAGCACATTTCACCTCAAAAAAGCCTTACGCCAAGGTGAACACATTAGTTTGTTGTCCTCAGTAGGTTTTTACAACAAATAGAGTACATCCACTAATCACAATTTGTTAGCTTTAGATAAATTTTCAAGGAAAGAATAACTAAAGGTGGGGAGGAAAGTGCAGACTAGGACAAAATGAAACTTCTGTTATTTTTTTGGTGACAGCTTGTGCCAGACTGATCAGATACCGTTCTGACATGGCTCTGTATGAAGCCAATGCAGTGCAGCAGGAGTTTTTATATGCTTCAGTGAAGGAACTGAAAAATTCACCACAAGAAAACCAACTTTATTCTAAAGAGAAGGACTGGTACCAGTAACTGGACAAAGAGGAGATGATGACTCTGCTGCTGTTAAAAGTGGCTGAAATGAGGTTCTCAGGGAAGTCATTCAGCACGTGGGACAATTTTATCTAGTACCTGTAGTTGACTTGCTATGGAAACAAGTCACATGCAGTCACTGGCTCCATGAGGATAGCTCCCCTGTGATGTGTTCCTCCTACAGGGAAGAGAAGGATTCAGCTGTGACATAAACTGTTTCCTAGATGTTCCAAGAAGGTATTTCAAATTGAGAGGCAGGAATACTCCCCTGACTGGGTGAGGTAATCGTACTGCTGCAATACTGGCTGTGACTCTGGACTGGGAAGAGCACACAAAGTGAGAGCAGGGAGGATGCTCCTAGGAGTGCAGAGCCCATTTTACCAGAACTAGCAAAATGGAGATAATGTGTACATCCTGGATGTAACAGTGAGCATCAACATGAACTATTTCTGTACAAGATTAATTAGGATGAAAATTAAGAAAGATTTCTGTCCATTGAAAGGCGAGGTCCTAGGAGTCTTTCCAGTAACAATAGTTGTGGCTTTGAACTGGAATTCAGATTGTCAGTTTATGAAAGGTATTCAGTGAGAGCAGAGGAATCGACTGGTTGGTTACTAATTCCTTGTGTCCCTGTGAGATGAGCACTGGAGCAGAGCAGCCTTACAGGGACCAATTTGCCTGTGATCACTGTTACCCTCATCAAGATAAATTGTCAATGGGGACGATCTTGGAATAGTTTCTCTCATAGTGCAAGCGCTAAGCAAAGCACAGGGAGGTGCACAGAGGTGTACAGGCTGACAGTGTGCAGAGGAAGCAAGTTCTCCAAAATGACAGGAATATTCTTGCAGGAGTTTGGTGGGATTTCTTTGTGTACATTGTATTGTCTCAGTTGATGTCTGAGTTCCCACTTTGGGTACTTGCTGAACTTCACAGTGAGCTCTCTGCAGCACAGATGTTCACTTGTGAGAGGTTTTGGGAAGCACTCAGCTGGCAGAGCTGACTAAAAGCAATGCAGCTAACAATCAAAAAGGCAGCTGCATTAAGAGAAAACAACATGATGTAATTAAAAATCATTGCTTCTACTATAACTTTTTGCTTAACAGAAACCTTAATGGGGAGAGAAACCCTTTTATCCTCAGTATTTCTAGCGAGACCTAAGTTAGTACTGAGATGTGACTAGGCAACCTAAGTAGCTGATCCCATGCAGGAGTAACACATTGTACTTCAGTAAGGCATCAAAGCATTACACACAGGGCTGATTTCAGAAGGGGAACACAAATCCAGTCCTCTCTTACACTTTAAAATACACATTCCTGGATTTTTTTTCTGGCTTTGAATTGCTCATAAAAGACATCTTGGCTTACAGGAAAACATTCTCATTCAGGGCACTTCCTAGCCACACAGCACTGGTTTGGCCAAATGCCTACTTGAACATCAGCACAGTTTTATATACAGTAACTTTAAAAAATACTTATGTTCTCTAAGATTTAGACAGCATTTCAAGTTTACAGAGTCCGTCTTAATTTACCTTCATTCAGCTAATGCAGAGGAAAAAAGGGGAAGCCCTAGGTACTGGTTTTGATTTAGTTTTCTTTATATTTTTAGGGTTGTCTTCCCTTTGCAGAAAATTGTCTGAGGTGTAATGGACCATAGGTACTACCCAGATAGCATTACATTTCACCTGAAGAGATTATCTCAAGCCCCTCTTCCCTTCACATAGCTTTCTGCAAAGAGGGAAGTCTCCTCATTATTATTTCAATATTATTTCTATTATTATTTCAATATTGAACACTCATATGGTAAAAGATAAAGTATCTCTCTTAGCAAGTAATGTCACCTATTCATATGTATTTGTCAGGTTATTCCTAAGGTTATTAATTGGGCTTCAGGGGTTTTCTTCCCATCTTACCTTGAGGCAAAGGCTCCAGAAAGCCAGTCAGTTCTCTGAACAATTCTGAGGGCTGTAAGCAAGGAAAAAACCAAAGGAAAGGAAGGGAGGACTTACGTCTTTGACAGATGTGACAGTGGGTAGAGATGAGTCCTGGCCAAACAGTAAGTAAGGATGTCTTGGTTAAAGGCCCTTTTCCCTCTCCTGAGAGGCTGGTATTGCGGCAGCCTGGATGCAGAGAATGCATCATTGATAGCAGAGTGCGCGCTCTGCAGGGATGCTTGGGTGCTAAGCTGCTGGGGTTTGGGTGCTCTCCTTTCTGGCAGTGCCAACGTTTCTAACTTGAAGCAACCTGGACACCAGTTTTTAGCTTGTTAGAAAACATTTTGAAAAAGCTTGGAGTCAGGGTGATTCTTTTTTTCCTTTTTTTCCTCAAATAGTACTCACTCCTTTAATGTGGCTTAAAGGCTGGGGATGTTGTTCTCTTCACTCCTGGATTTACTACCTTAAAGCAAATGCACAGGGTTCAGCTGGCACAGGGAACAACCTTAACTGCCACGGAAGAATAAACCCTTTCACTGTAACAGATCATTGAAAAAACGATGTTGTTTGTTCAAGAAGGAACCAACTTTAGCAGGAAGATTGCCAGGAAACCAACAGACTGACTGTGCAATTAAAGCCATGTTTGCTATGAAATATTCCTACTGGTGCCAACACAAGATTTTTTTTTCCCCTTTTCTGTGTTTTTCTTTCAGGGTGGGATGTATGTCTTTCAATTATTCGACTCATACGCAGCTAGTGGCATGTGCCTTCTTTTTGTGGCCATATTTGAATGTGTCTGCATAGGCTGGGTTTATGGTGAGTTCCTGAAAATTGCTGTGGTTTTAAGTTCTGTGGAGGTTTTCTATTTGCATAAAAGCAACGTGAAAGCCCTACACCCTTGTGGAGTAGCCTTACCAAACCCAGGAATGCCTCTTGTTCCACTCTGAATAGCAAAGATGGTGGAATAGATTTATTTTTTCCCTGCCTTGGCCCTTGTCAAGACTGACCTCCACCCTCCTCCACCATTGTCTGCCTCAGGAAGTAGGGGTGGCAGGTAGTCTTTCCCTTCACCTGCATGTCTGTGCAGGACCTGTTCCCTTGCACTTCTGACGCTCGCATGTAAACCCAGGGAAGCCAGAGCTCAGCCCTCATTCCCACAGGAGAGACATGACAGTATCCCAAGCTCTGCTGCTTCCGTTTGCCACTAGAAAACCAGCACAGAGCTGTCTGTGTTCACACTTACGCCTTCAAGCCCTTTTTGTGTACAAAGGTCTGAGTTTGCTTTGATGAACTTCAGACCACTCATGTGCCCAGAGACCTCGGGCTTCATGGGCGAGTTTGTCACCGGTATGTCGTGTGTCCCTGGGCTCGCTCAGACTGGCACTGACCAGAACCCCTGTCTGTCTGAGAGCTCGCCCACACCTCTGCACCTTGGTCAGATCCAGATGCTGGCAGCAATCGCTGCCCCAATATGGAGCAGGTGACAGAGATGTGTGTGTGAGGGAACAGGGCAGCAGCTTCAGTCTTTGCAGCTCTGTCAGAACTGATGTTTTTCTCTTTACTGTTCCAAATACTGACCCACAGAACCTCTCCTGTGTCCATGCTACATCTGCTTTTCCTTTGGTTGTTTTTTGGGCAGGCAGCAATCGCTTTTATGAAAACATAGAAGACATGATTGGGTACAAACCACTGTCACTGATTAAATGGTGCTGGATGGTCTTAACTCCAGGTATTTGCGCAGTAAGTACAGAGTATCCAAATACCTCGTTCTAGACACAAAGAGCATATTTTGAGAATGTTTATGCTGCTAATATTTCACAGTGGTTGAGAGACACACCTATCACTTTGTAGCATATGTTTTACTTAAAAACACCCTGTAGGATCTGTACATCTGGGAAAATTTCTGAGTCATTTTCTCCCCCTCTGAAATGAACTTGCTCTCCCTTGCTCTCATACGCTCTCTTTCCAGAAAAGGACATAGGAGCTTTTCTGTATTTTATAAGTTTAAATGGTCCAAACTGCTTGATTAGGCACCTGTCAAATTCAGACAGATATATTTGAGCTCTTGTGAGGATGAAAGAGTTGGCCTGCAGAACTGCAGATACAGACAGTGGATTAAGGCAACTTTGAAAATGTTGGCTTTCCTCTTTCATCATGACAGGATGGAGAGAACGCAGCTTGTGTTACTTAATCACAGCTGCTTCACAGTAGCAAAACTTAATCTTTCCTGCCCAGGTGCTGTTTGCCATCAAAGTGCAGGTTTTATTGTCATCGAGAGGTAAATAGGATTTCAACTTAAAAGGCTGCTCGTTTCTGAGACACACTCTTAAAGCTGTACATGGAAGATACTGGGGGTTTCTTTTCTCTGACTGAAAGGCTTACCTCTGCTTTCCAGTCATAGGGAGGCCAGACTTGCCTGAGCAGTCCCCCATTTTCTTGTTACACAGGCAGCATTAACCACTAATGACTTTCTCTCCTTATTTCAGGGAATCTTCATCTTTTTCCTGGTGAAATACAAGCCTTTGAAATACAACAATGTGTATATATACCCTGACTGGGGCTATGGCATAGGGTGGATGATGGCTCTCTCTTCCATGATCTGTATCCCTTTGTGGATCTGCATTAAGTTGTGGAAGACAGAAGGCACTTTCATAGAGGTAAGCTGTGTTTGCAGATCAGTGATGATGACAAAGGAGGTGGGAAGGGAGTGTGACTCCTCACCTGCATGAGACTAAGCACAGGTGAATCCAAAAAGCAATGCCACGTACCTCTGCCAGTGCCAGCCTGGGGTAGGTGCCTCAGTCACCAGTGGAAAGAGGCATCTGAACTGTCTCTATTTTCTTTGGAATTTCCTTTTTTTTTTTTTTTTTTTTGCCTTCACTGACATCAGCCTGTGGTAAGTAACCAGTGGCTTTGAGTGGCTCTGCTCCTGCTCAGTTTGTAACTTAACACCTCTGCAACATCAGCTACATCCCTCAAGAAGGTTTATACCATTCATTCAGGTGAGCTGCTTTCTTCCTGTGGTTTTGGTAGCTCATGTTTGTGCTGCCAGGGCTTCTCCAGAGGCTGGGTAGCAAGCACTCACATAGGTCTTCTGGACAGCTTTCTTGATTGTAGCTCTTTAAGTGAGAAGTCAAGACAGAAAGAAGCATCCATTGCACTTGGTATCAGGCAGGCTGAAGGTAAGATTATGAAATACAAGACCTTTTCTCCAGAAAAGGACAGTGAAAATAGTTATAGCAGAAGAAATAAGAATAGAAATCCTATTTGGCTGTTGGGAATTTCTCATATTCCAGAAAGGCCCAGTTCTGGGTGCTAGTTCCTTAGATGCTAATCAGTAAAAGCAGGTATCCCAGCATTGCCTCCTCCTGTCTCCCAGCATTGCCTCCTCCTGTCTCACTACCCATGGGGAAAGGATTTTATTGAGTCCCTTTCGGACTTTCTCCGCCTTTTGGATATTCACTGGGATGATGCCAACGTGAAGAACAAGGAATTTCTGTGCCCGGCATGTCTGGGGCTCATTAACTCCCCTGGCAAGTTTGAAAGGTCTGTCTCAGCGTGTAGCCAGGCTTTCAAAAGTACCCTCTGCTCCGGAGCACAGCGTGTGACTTCTGAGTATTCCGGAGTGGAGCTCAGTGTAAGGGCTCTGGCGCTCCTGAGCCAGGTACTGGGCTGCTGGTGGCAGCCTGTACTGCAATGACTCCCTTAAGCAGATGAGACTACTCAGAAAAACACTACTGTGGGTGTGGAAACAAAACCCGTGCTGCCTGTAAGAGTTTTCTGAGGAAGTTTTGCACAAATCTTAACACAAAATGTTTCCTTAAAGCATCAAGCAGCCTGGGCTCTGCAAGTAACCGGGCTTTGTGTAGAGGATGGTGCTTTGCATTGCCTTGTCGTGTGGGGCACTGCAGACAGGTCACTATCTTTTCCATACATGAATGATGAGAGGAGCTTTAATTACAGCTGGGAGCTTCTCAAGAAGCCACCATCCTGCACCTTCCCTGCTTCCCAGGCTGAAAGCAGCAGTAGCAATGCTACTGATGCTATTGCTATGAAAGAGAAAGTTCTCAGCTGAACACGCGTCTCATTAGCTGAGAAAGCATGGGATAGATGAGTGGACAGTGAGGTGGGTTGAGAATTGGCTGTCGGACAGAGCCCAGAGGGTCGTGATTCGTGGAGTGGAATCTGACTGGAGGCCTGTGACTAGTGGTGTTCCCCAGGGCTCGGTGTTGGGCCCAGTCCTGTTTAACATCTTCATTGACGACCTTGATGAGGCAATAGCATCGACCCTCAGCAAGTACCTGATGATACAAAGCTGGGAGGAGTGGCTGACACGCAGGAACACTGCACTGCCATCCAGAGAGACCTGGACAGGCTGGAGAGCTGGGCAGGGAGAAACCAGATGAGGTTCAACTAAAGCAAGTGGAGAGTCTGGCACCTGGGAAGGAACAACCGTTTCTATCAGTACAGGCTGGGGGATGACCTGCTGGAGAAGAGCTCTGTGGAGAAGGACCTGGGGGTCCTGGTGGATGACAGGTTGGCCATGAGCCAGCAGTGTGCCTCGGTGGCTAAAAGAGCCAATGGGATCCTGGGGTGCATCCGGAGGAGTGTGGCCAGCAGGTCAAAGGAGGTGATCCTCCTCCTCTACTCTGCCCTGGTCAGGCCCCACCTGCAGTATTGTGTCCAGTTCTGGGCTCCCTGGTATAAAAAGAACAGGGATCTCCTGGAGAGAGTCCAAAGAAGGGCTACGAAGATGATGAAGGGCCTGGAGCATCTCCCCTATGAGGAAAGGCTGAGAAGATTGGGACTGTTCAGCCTTGAGAAGAGAAGACTAAGGGGGGACCTAATTCATGTTTATAATTATCTGAAGCAGGGGATGCAGGGGGAATCAGCCAGCCCCTTTTCAGTGTCTGTGGGGACAGGACAAGGGGCAATGGCTGCAAGTTGGAGCATAGGAAGTTCCGCACCAACATGGGGAAGAACTTTTCCCCAGTGAGGGTGAGGGAGCCCTGGGGCAGGCTGCCCAGGGGGTGTGGAGTCTCCTTCTCTGGAGAGATTCCAGCCCCGTCTGGACGCCTATCTGAGTGAAATGTCCTAGGGAGCTGCTTTGGCAGGGGGTTGGACCCCATGATCTCTCGAGGTCCCTTCCAACCCCTACAATTCTATGATTCTATGATTCTGTGCTTTGTCACTGTAGCTCAATGTGTTCTGGCAGGCTCTGGGCTGGTTTGTCTGTGGATAAGCTTGGACTGTACCATCAGAAGCAAAACGTACCCCTGCAGCAGGCCTTACCTAGCACGTTGTGCTGTGCTTCTTCACAGAAGGAAAAGTTGCTCTAAATCAGCAGGGAAGTTCACTTTGACATCACCCTCATCCTCCACCCAGCAGCCGGGTGCCATCTGTAAAGAGCTTTGTGGTTTTATGGAGGTACCTGCAAGGAGGTACCCAAACCAGACATTCAAGAGAGCAGGGGTTTAGAGTCAGTATGCTGGAGAAATGCGTGTCTGTGACCAAGAAAAAGATGACCATCTCCATTTTCTCCAATTTTCCAGAAATTCAGGAAGTTGATTACACCCAGCTCAGATCTGAAAATGAGAGGGAAACTTGGAGGAAGAGCCTACATTGCAGCGATAAATGACTGCGATGCCAAACTGAAAGGAGATGGTGCCATCTCAACCATTACAGAAAAGGAGACACATTTCTGAAAGGACTTTCTATATTATTTTTTTCTTCTTTTTTTTTTTTGTATAAATGAATAAATAAAGAAATAAATTCACTTAATTATAGAGGCTGGCTTGTTTTGCACAAAACTTTATTAACCAGTTAATTTTAAAGTGAAAATTGTATACTTGTTTAAAAGTGATTTTTTAAAATGACTCTATAAGTAATGATTATGTAAAAGAAAAAGGAATAGTATTATATGGTATGTTAGTGATGACTTCTTGTAATGTGGTGACTTTGGTTCATGGTTTTTTAGATGTTAGCAGGACCTGTATAATGTGCTGTAAAACTTTTCTACTTTGATTTCTGTTGGATGTACTGTTGTGGTGATGTATGCACTCTAACCTGGAAGCATTTCAGACCATTTCAGCTCTTAATGTATGTATATAAAGGGGACCCAAATCTCCTTCTGTTCATACTGGAAGAAAATGTGAGGAGACAGAGAGGTGGCTTGTAACCACTGGTCGTTACTCTCTGAAGTCCCTGGAAGCTAGAGGGAGCCTTTCCCGCTGAGGCCAGTGCTGTGGGCACCAGGCTCTGTGTCAGCCTTTCCCCAGCCTGGGCTTTGCACCTAACCCAGCTCTCCTTTCAGGGCAAGTTTTGTGAAGCCCACAGGACCCACCATCTCAGTTGCTCCTCCCGCCTTCTCTCCACCCTGTTTTCTTTGGCAGGTCTAAAAATGTGGTGGAACGGTCCCACTTCTGAGTCACTGTTTCTCTGCAGATGGGATAGAGAACATTTCTTAAGAGCTATGACTTTTGCTGCTCTTGTAGGTTCATGGTCTCCAAGATGATGTGTACTCAGGGGACCTCTAAAGCTTTTCCGTTTTCTTTAGTGTCTGGGTGGCCAGTACTTCATCTTGGTGACACTTCCCATCCCCTGAAGTGGAATGTGTTTGTGCTTGCACAACAGATGGAGCTCACTTTACATATGTGGAGATGTTCTGAGGAGAAAAAGATGCAGGTTTAGAGCTCAGCATACCTTGTGTCATCTGCTTGCCAGTCTGTCCATGCATCTGTTTACTCCCCTCAAGAGAAATCAAGGATCCTGTAACAACGTGTAGCATGATAAAGCTTTTCTCGTCAAGGTACTTTGTAGGTGCTCTTGGATTCGGCCCCGATTGTTCCACCCTGAATGGTATCGAGCCTTGTGCTGAAGTCAGACTAGGAGCTTATTTGGTGGAAGGCCAGAGCAATTGGTCCTGAACCTCTACAAGAGTCCCAGGAGGAGATTTGTGTGAGGTGTGAGGATGAAGGCTGGGATGCCGCCACCTCTCAGTATGGGAGCAGTACGGGGTCTGTGAAATCAGGCCTTTGGATTCTGTCAGTTGGATGAACTCTGACAGTTTGTGTGTGAATCCAACTGATGTGAGGTCGCTACCGTGAGGTATGCAAAGCCAAGGCCCAGCATCAAAAGCTCTAGGCTCTCTCTTGTTTGGGGGTTTTCCCCCCTGCTTCTCCCAATATTCCAAACACTTTCTGTTCTGGACAGTTGTTATGTTTTTCTTCTCCTGTTGTTTTATTTAATGGCTGTGACAGAAACCTGTGGAGGAACAGTGCTGCTCTGCAGAATGTTTGATGGGAAAGACAAGCAGCAGCCTAAGACAGCTCTCAAGAAACGTTATAAAATTGGTGATTTTCAATGCAATTCAGAATCCCCAGAGCTCAGACACCAGCCTCTGGTGGTGTTAGGAACAAGCAGCTGCTGGCCTTCTGCAGAGGAGAACTCTTCACTGAAAGGCACTAAGTACATCTTCATATCACACAGAACTGTACACGTAGTCAGCGTTTCTTTGAGACTTCACAGTTACCTCTTAGAAGCATTTCCAGATGCTCAAGCCACAGCATTCAATCTAATAGATTTATTTAATTCTACTTCATCTTCTTGGTATTTTTCATGTGGTAAGGGAGAAACCTAAGAGAGAACTTCCCTACCATGATTCTGCTTCAATATATTTTAAATCCTACTTGCACATCTCCATCGTTAGGTGCTCAGAAAGGACATTTTGAAGGAGCCTGCTTTCATGAAGGTACCGAGCCATCATGCTGTGAATGCTGGCTTCCCTCAGGGGTGTCTTCAGCTTGGCATCCAGAACTGGAGGTCACCCATGAAAATCACTGTCCCTTTGGAAAATGGTACTTCTGGAAAAGAAAAGCTCCCAGACTTGACACCACAGAGTGGGTTACATGGCCACAGGAAAGAGAACGAAGCAACTGAAAGCTGTGTATTGATTTTTAAAATGCCCACTCCAAAACCTACAAGTTAACATTTCTGGAAGTCTGAATGAATCATAAATACTTCTAATTCAGTGGCCCTCTCTGGTCTTTCTCCCCACCCACCCAAGTTGCAGAAGTAAGGGCCCGGAGCCACAGATGTGCCTTAGGATGAATGACCCTCCAGGGTAAATCTCAACTCCTTTACTTACCAGTGAAGGACACGCAGATGCACTGTTGGGTTGCACTTGGCCCTTAGCCTTGGTTACAGTGAGGTTACCTTCAGCAGTCAGGACTCCTCAGAGGTGTTCATGGGAACTTGTGCCAGGAGGAGGAGCCCACACCACTCCACTGGTCATCCCTTACACCCAGAGGGAAATCCCAGACAAGGCAAGCTGCCCCCTGAACTGTAGCACACGTTATTGTAGCAGGAAAAACTGACCTGTGCATTTCAGCTTCTCTGTGTACTTAGAACTGTTGTGCTCATCCAGGTACCTCCACAGGAACTTGGTACTTGGTATGGAGATGCTTCCTATTCTGCTGCTATGAACCATTTCACCCATGGCTTTATACACATACATGTGGTTTGGCATGGTCTAAAGTATCACACAGTATGACTAATGTGCCGTGCTTGTACGTGTGTGCATTTAATATCTGACTTCTTTAACACCTTACTTATTTTTTAAAAGTATTTTTCTTTTGTGGGGAGGGATCTGGGAGGGCAAATTTCTTAATAGTATTTCTGTTCTGGTTTGGGGTTTTTTGGGGTTTTGAAACAGTCTGAAGGGGAAAATGTAAAAAAAAAACAACCCTATATTGTGATGATTTTTTTTATGCAGTAGAATCAGTATTGCCCTTTTCTGAAACATCTGCAGTATTATTAAAAGTAATAGAATAAAAATGAACAACCACTAAGGTTTATGTAACATTTTACACAAAGAAAGATTCTGTTTGGTTTTGAAGGGCACAAGGATTTGTCTACTTACTTGTTTTCAAAAATTAAAGGAAATGGGCAAACCCCATTCTGTCTATTTTAGTTTATATCCCTGTGTTTTTATGCCCCTCACCTGTCAGCCCCCATGTCAGGGTAGAGCCCTCCAGTGCAAACAGGCAACTCGGAAACAAGGTTTAGCAACTTGTTTGAGCTCATCCAGTACATCTGGGGCTGAAACTGAAGGTTCCTGATGTCATAACTTTATGTCACTTATGTGATATAAATCCACGTTGCCATGTAAAAGCGTGGACCTGATACAACTTCACCCCCCGCCCCAGCCTGTCCCTCCCCTCTCCTGGCTGTGTTTCACTGTGGCCTGCTGTCTGTCACTGCCAGGGTGAGGAGAGCCACAGAGAGCTGCCTCAGGAACCAAACTCACTGAAACTTGACCAGAGCGAGGCATAGGGTTGGTCCTCAGTGTATCGCTTGGCCATACAAACACTGGTGCTGAAGGGAGGCCCACAGGAAGGAGAACTGCATCTTCCAGCTGTGACAGACATTACACTGGATTAAAATAACCTCCCCACCATGGCCTCAGCCACAGGCTGACACTCAGTCTCTTTGATGGGCTTTGGTACTCTGCTGTTAGGCTCTTACACTCTCTTACATCAGTGGCCCACGTGCAGGGAAAAAGGCTTTTAGTACATGACACTGGTGAAAAATTCTGCCACAGTACCCTGGGGCACACTATGGTAGGAGCCTGCCACTGAGGAAATGAAGCTCCTTTCTCAAAGGCCGTTTCTCCTTTTGATTAATGAAGCACAGCTCTAGTAAGCAAGTGTGCTATGGGGTTTGACGAGGCCTTTCAGGTCTTCTCTGACTCTACTGACTGCTCCACCCCGCAGCACCGACACCGCGAGAGGGATGTGCACCCTATTCCCAGGGCTGGCGGCCTCATACCCACAGCCCATGGCAGACCCAGGAGCCAGCCAGCCTCAGCCAGCAGAGCGAGGTTCTCGGCCCCTTTTTGCAACCAAACATTGAGTAAATCAGAATATGTTGGGAAATTGGCCTCAGGTGATGGTGGCTCCTGTTCAGAGGAATACCTGAACTTGGTCATCCAGAGTGCAACAGTGAGTCTGCTGAAGACTTCTAAATGCACCAATTTCTGTCTAGATCAAAAAGTGTCCTGGTGGATTACGTTACTTGGATGTTTGGCTGGAAGATGTGAAAGTTTGCACAAAGGCAGACATAAAAAGGAGAAAATGGGCTTAGAAAAGGTTTGGAGAAGGCTTGAAGAGCTTGAGATAGCATCAAGGACAGCTGCTCAGATGTCCCCAGTTCTGTACAAACACTAAAGGTGAGCACTAACAGTGCAAGACAGTTTGCAGCTCCTCTTTCTAAAGCTGCTCTTAAAATATAAGCTGCTGTATTACATGACAACATAATACAGCAGAAGGGACCAAGATCTTGATGCTGATTTGAAGTGAGAATTTGAGGGAGGAGTCGCACACCCCTTTCCTTACATACTTTAGTTTTGAAAGCATCAGCTTCTTCACATTTTTTAACAGTTGTTCTCTGAGAGAAGCAACCAACCTCAACAGTGTCCTACACTCCCCCAGGTTGCTCCGAGTTCCACCTCCTTGTCGGCTGGCCATGCTCACGTGGATTGCAGAAGGCTGTGCTTGGGCTTTCAAGCTAATTGTCTGCATCTGCCCTCCTCGGTGGCCTTGATCATCACCTGTGCTTGCCCGTCCTGCAAACAGAATAGCCTTCAGCTCAGCTGTTGATTAAAGAAGCGTAAAGACAGCCAAGACTTATTGTGATAAATGGTTAGGGACACACCATTGGGGTGTGCTTTCTCTTCACACCAGCCTGCTGCTGGCAAAGCCAGGCAGCCCACTCCACTGCCCATTCCCAGCACTTACTACAGCGCTATATAGGAGGCACAGCAGCTTTCCTTAAATGTTACTGCAGAACATCTTATAAGAGACACGGGGAGTCCTGGCTGATCTCTCTTTATTCAAATGCAAGCATGTGCTTCTTTATCACAGCGTCCACACATGAATCATTCCTCTCCTCTTCCCAAAGGGCTAAACACCAGCTGCAGTTAAGGCAGGCCACGCTCGAAAGAGCAAACCGCAGCTATCTGGGCAGCCACCTCCGGGGCCGGTTCCGAGTTTGGCTGCAGCCGGCGATGCGGAGTCCAGCCCTGCTCTGAGCAGCACTGGCACCAGCAACCCCTGGCACCCAGGAGCGCAAGTGAGAGGTAGAACCCACCCTGACAACAGCAAGCGTGGGGCAGGGACACACAAGGAATCGCCCCAGCTGTGCCCCTACAAGCCTCACGCATTCAGGAAAGGGGTTATGTGGGTTACTCCCATGTGCCAGGAGGTGCCAGGGTGGGGGATGTGTCTGCATCCTTCCACCTGCGGACCAGCACAGCGGGCTTGCCAGCAGCAGCAAGCTCAGCTGCGTGTGTGGTGGATCAGAAGGTGCAGAACAGCATCACCCTGCTTTGATGGCAGCCAAACACCCTGGCATGCCAAAACACCCTGGCTCTTTCTAGCCAAGCCCTACTCTTAGCCTGTTCCCAAACATATAAACTTCAACAGACCCACAGCCTGGAATTATTTTGGGCTTTATCCAGTTTTGTTGGTTGGGTTTTCCCCTTTTCCAGGGAAGTTGGCTTTGGTGCCTGTGCTGAAACACAGACAAAAATTATAAGCCTGATAATGCAGAAGCCAGTCAGTGAGTGGAACCCAAGAGAGGGACAGGCCATTAAGACAAAGGGCAACTCAGCATCAATAAGCACAACATGTTACATGTGACATTTAAATTAGCCTTTTTTACTGGTCATTTCTAGACATTCTTCCCAGATAACCAGCCCAGGCTACATTTAAAAGCCTCTGACTGTTTTGCCTCATTCACAGAAAAATTGTTGGGTCCTTGTGGCACAGACTTCTCTTTCTCCCCAAGCTTTAGGGCCTGTTGCTTCCACCAGTACTGCTTTTCTCCTTCCCCCTCTACACATCTTCAATACCACCCAGAACCACCTCTGAGCCTGCAGTAGAAGCAGTGGTTCTAGAGGTTATTGGCTGATTAGAGTAATTAAAAGCAATTGGCAGCACATGGCAGCTGTGGTGGGGAAGGGATGAAAGGGATATAAGAGATGGTAGAAGCAGCCTGTTGTCCTTCTCTAGGAAGAGAGGCTGTGGGAGTATTGGACTTTTAGAGTGAATCTCCTGAAGACATTGACTGGGATTTCTTCATCAAGGCAGTGACAGGTAGGGACTGTGAAGCATGTAGTGGGTGACAGTTTTCTTTCAGGTGGTTTGTCCTTTCTGGAATTAATCTGTAGTTTCTCATTGTGTTCTGTATGGTGTTGGAGGTCATTGTGTGATCTGAGCTGGCATCACTGTTGCAGGTTTTTAATTATTGCTAAGCTCAGCCTTCCCAAGTTCCTGCATCATCTGTCCCCACCATGCAGTTTGAATTGTCAACTTCTTCCTTGTATTGCAGAGCTGTTGTTAGTTGAAGAATCCTGCTTGTTGAGCTCTTCCAAGTGATATTTTATGTTGTAACTTTTCCTAATAATTTAGATGATTTTTTAGATGCTTCAAGATTAAAATCCTTTTGAGTTAAAGGAGTGTTTTTTAGCAAATGTTCTCAAAGCCTTTGTGCATCCTTGTTGGGAACAGTAACACCCAGTCTGGTGTAGTCTTAAGGTCTATCACTAGTTTGTCTGAGCTTAGATGTCCTTTGAGTTGGTATATCAAAGTCTGGTTAACACAAGCTTTTGTCTCCTTGGCCAAAGGAGTTTAATTTGCTTGAGCTTTTGTAGAATTTGGGAGGCTTGTATGAAAATATCAAATGTAATACTGGGCAAAGCTGTATTAGAACTGACAATAGAGTTTCTGTTTTGGAAAATGTTATGGAGGTAGGATGGAGTAAAGATACAGCATTGAGGGCAGAGCTTTGGCTATCTCTGGGTTGAGTATTAGATAAAAGCTGCTGTGGTAACTTCACAGGCTGGTCTGAGGAATGCTTTAAGCTCAGTGAAGTTCATGCTTTCAGCTCCCAAGAATGCTGCTTTCTTGCAGCAGTTGCCATGCTTTGTTTCCATTAGCTAGGACAGGGATATTAGGGTGGAAATAGTGTATGAAATCTCTGACTGAAAATGGGATTTCCCCCAGCTGACACTTCCATGTCAGAAATCCAGGGAAACAGGTTGCACTGCTTGCAGGTTCTTCACTGTGCTATGCCATGATATAGAGAAGCCCTGGGGAAAGGGTGGGGGGTGACAGCAGTCTCCTTGGCTGTTAGTTGCTCCAGGAAGATCCCACCGAACAGCATTTCTGTGGTGCACTAGGGACACCATTTGGGTAGAATCAGTCTAAACTCGATCGACCCAGGGAGCTGCATGTAAATCCCCCTGCACACCCACTGTTTGCCCAGCAGAGGTCAATCCTATCATCAGCTCTTCGCAGCTCTTAACCTGTACTTGGTACACACCAATTGCCATCAGGTAATTAGATCTGCAGTCTTTCTGCTCTTGCACCTTCTTTTCTGCTGCAGTTCTGACGAGTCTCATCCAAAGACTTGGCTTCTGCATCATTAGGTGGCAGCACATGCCAACGTAAAATGCGTTTGTCCCTATAGCTCAGCAAATAAATGAGGATGTCACAGGCTGTGTTGAGCTGACAAGTATCAAGCAAGGAATCAACCTGCCAGAAAGCAGGCAGTGATTTGGTTTTCTGAAAGCACATGAGGAAATCCCAGCAGTTTGATCATTCTCACGTGTTTATGCTCTTATCTGTATCTGAGAGATGGTCTGGGTCATAGCTCAGCTAACACTCTTTGGACCTCTGAGTAATTCTCATAGTTATCTTTATTTTCAGAAGGTATAGAATATAATGAGGTATTTGGAAGTATTTGTGGTTATGGCACACATAGCACCAGGCTGTGGAAGCAGGTTCTGTAGCCACGCTGAGTGATGAGCTGCTTGGTACTTCCTCACTGGCCTTCACTGTGGTATCTTTTCAAAGGATGCTACCAGAGATGGCAGCTTGTGTGTCTGTGCATACCTAAAATGCAGATATCAGCTGGAAACATTACCTGGTGATGTCTGCTGTAGAGGCTTTCTTGTATTTCCCCTTCCCTAAAACCTCTGCTGTCAGTCAAAAACACTATGTGTAGGGACAAGACAACTATTTGTAGTCCTCTCCTTCTCATATTTGTAGTGAATATAAACCAGATTGAATTCATTACATCTCACATGTCTGTATCTTTACTCTAAAGCAATTTCTAAGTTCAGGATGCTGATGTCTGCAGCAGTTCACTCATGTTGCAGGACCACAGCTTTCTTGCTAGTAGTTGAAACAAGTGAATTTTAGGCTGTATCAGCCAAGGTGGAAGGGAACTTGAAATTGGATTTTCTTCAAGTTGTTATATTCCTAAACATAATAAAGTAAGAGTTGCTTCAGACCTTTGGGAAGACTTGCAGATCAGTGGATCTGAGATGGGCTCTATTTCATCTCAAAGCAAACAATACCAGCACCTGATTCCTCTAAAGCAAACACCACTACAACAAACACAAACAAACAGTTCACCCAGTAAAACCACTTTCACTCCAAGGTCACTACTCTTCCATGTAAATTAGGTGTATGGAGCTGTTGTTGAAGTCTAGTTACTTGAACCTGAAATGTCAAAGTCAAATTTGACTACTCTTAGTTCTTGTGTTATTCTTGTTCTGTCTGAATCCTGTCAAATGTTTCTGAAGAGCATCGTGGAACATCAGTCTAGGCAACTAAAATGTCCCCACTGTCAGTCAGTCCTCAGCTGTGACTATGGTTCCTAGATGTGTCCTTCATTGAGAGAATTAATCATTGCAGCAAACTTCCTACCTCCTATCAAATTAGAGGAAGGTATGAATAGTATCTGCAGACACAGTTTGTATACAGAGGAGAGGTGACATGCTCTGCATGTTCTTTGTGAACAGACCTGAAAAGTAGCTGAGAGTTAAAACCAGCTGAGCTTGGGTAGGATGCTGCTAAAAAACGTCAAGGAGGAACAAGTCACACTGACTTAACTGAGAGACTACAAAGGTTAGTGGGAGGCCTCATTTGAGCAGCTCTGCAGCTGGACCTTTGGTCATCTATTAAGGTCCTTCAGATCTAATTTATGAGAGGTCCTTGAAACAGCCATTTAAAAACTAGACTTGACTTCTGGGGTTTGCCCCAGGGGTTCTGTGATCCTTCAAAGGAGCTGCATTGCTGAGCTTCTGTCAATACCCTTAAAGTTACTCTGTTTTCTTTGCCTCCCTCCTCTTCTCCAAAGCCTTGTGCATGCTTCCTGCTTCCAACTTGAATATTGGATTGAAACCCTGAGCATCTTCAAATAATCAGAATTGTTGTGTGATGCCTGACTAGGATTTTTCCTTTCCAGCCATAAATGTATTCCTTACAAATTTCACGTGAAAGGTTAATCACAGCACGGCTCTGAATAAAGAGCCTGATTTGCAATCATAAGGAGCCTTCCTCCCTGGACTGTTAATAAACAACTGTAAAAAATGGTGACTATTTAAAGCTCCAAATTTACCCTGCCTTTCTCCTGACAAGTTTGCACATTGGATGTGACAGGCAGACTGACAGCTTTGTGGCATCTTGGGATGTTGCAACTGTGCTACGTATGAGGCACTATTTCTTTCAGTCCCCCCATTGCCACAGCAGCCACTGACTCAGGAGGAAAAGCTGAGAGCAATGTTTGGCATTTGTCTCCTGTGCAGTGCGATTTGCCTGGTTCATTAACCTTCTTTATGTAGATGTAAATTTGGAGTCTGACGTGGTTATTTTGGGGGCACATGTCAAAACTAGGTTTGTCTGTCTGAGCAACAGTCTGAAAAGATTTCAGGCGGCTTCAACGATGTTGTCCTGTAAAGCGGATTGGGGTTGTATGCTGAGGGAGGTGTGTGCTCCAGTCTCGAGCGCTGTTAAGCTTGCAGAAGGAGGCAGGAGGCAAAGGGGAGTGTGGGAAGCACCAGCTGTGTGTGGCATCATCCTGTACCTGTGTCGTGGTTTCACCCCAGCTGTGGGCTGAGATCCACGCAGCTGCCTGCTGCTTAAAGTAAAAGAGCAGGGGAAGAGGGGAAAAGGGGGGAAAAAGGGAAGGGAAAAGGAAGGGGCAAATAACTCCAAAACCAAGAAACTAAGAGGCCCGTGGGTTGGGATAAGGAGAGTTTACTAAGAGAACAGAAAGATCAAATATCCCAATGCTAACAGGACTTTAGAGCAAAAGAATATGAAACTCTTGATCCCCAATGCAGTTTCTCCCCAACCACACAACTCAGGCCGTACCACCCAGAGCTGTCCCGGAACCCGACCGTCCCCCCAAGCAGCACGCGTCCCACCACCGCCCCTCTTCTTCCTCCCCTCAGCACCCCCCCCCCCCATTCTCCTGGGCAGGACGTCATTGCCATGGAATACTCTCTTTGGCCCATCTGGGTCACCTGTCCTGGCTTCGCCCCTCCTTTCTCCTGAATAGATAAATAGGAAGAAGCTGAGAAAGTCCTTGACTGTCTGACTGCAACTAAGAACATCAGGGTGTTCTCAGCACTGCTTTCATTGTAACTCCCAAACACAGCATCCCATCAGCTGCTACAAATGAAGTTAACTCTATCCTGACTGAAACCAGGACAGTCAGGAATAGCAAATTCACCACACTACTATCAGCAATGAGCTTGTGCCTTGGAACCAGTCTGCTTGGTAAGGTGTTCATAAGGACAACATTTTTGTCTTCTAAAGCACTCCTTCCTATTCTCCTCTGTTCGCCTCGTTTACCAGGAGGAAGGAAGCACTGTGCTCCAGGACATAACTTCTGTAAAACTGTGAGCACTGAGACCTTAATCCTTGCTGGATGAAAAACTGGATGGCTGGGCCCAAAGAGTTGTGGTGAGTGGAGTTAAATCCCATTGGCAGCAGGTCACAGCTGGTGTTCCCCAGGGCTTGGTGCTGGGTTCAGTTCTCTTTAATATCTTTATCAGTGACATGGATGAGGGGATTTGAGAGCACCCCCAGTAAGTTTGCACCTCAAATGCTGTGTTCTGTTTTGGGCCCCTCACTACAAGAAGGACACTGAGGTGCTGGAGCACGTCCAGAGAAGAACAAAGAAGCTGGTGAAGTGCCTGGAGTGCCAGTCTGATGAGAAGTGGCTGAGGGAACTGGGGTTGTTTAGCCTGAAGAAAAGGAGGCTGAGGGGAGACCTTATTGCTCTCTGCAACTACCTGAAAGGAGGCTGTAGCCAGGTGGGTGTTGGTCTCTTCTCCCAAGTAAGTGATAGGATGAGAGGAAACAGCCTCAAGTTGCACTGGGAGTGGTTAGGTTAGATATTAAGAAAAATTGCTTCACCAAAAGGGTTGTCAAGCACTGGAACAGACTGCCTGGGGAAGTGGTGGAGTCACCATCCCTGGAGGTGTTTAGATGTCGTGGTCCTGCTTTTGTGGTGGACTTGGCAGTGCTAGGTTTACAGTTGGACTTGATCTTAAAGGTCTTTTCCAACATAAACAGCTCCGTAGTTCTATCAGCCCACAGTAGCTTTCCTATGTTTTTCCCCCCACTGTGCCAAAAACAATGTTAGGAAGGAGAGAGAACGAGACAATGGCTGGTTTGCTGGTACTTTTCAGGGCTTGGTCTCACCAGTTCTCACACAAACTACGTCTTTCCACTCCAGTGGCTTCTTTCTTGGAAAAGTTGATGCTGAAAACACACAACCTTCCTCCTGCTTGACGTACACTTGTCTTGCCTCATACACACACTTTTCCTCTCCTCCCCACAAAAGAAATTGCATTAAGAATTAGATCCTCAGTGACCTCTCTCAGGAGCACCATACAGTTCAGCAGATGTATCAGTCCTCTGCTATGGTAGACTGAGTCTCCAGCTGCTGCCAAGGTGCAATTGGATTTGCTTCATCTCGTTTTCTATCATGACCTTAAAACTGGTCCCTTGCTTAAAGTAAAGACTCATTTTGGTTTCTCTAGCTGCCTGGCAAAACTGTTTTAAGATTACTTGGAGGCCAAGCTAGGAGGAAAATGTCCCCTGTAATTCTAGGAAGGACGTAGTTTCCTCTGATTTAGTATTTTCTGAATAGAAGTTAGTCACCAAGATCAGAAAATTTGGCAATATATGAAATATGGGCATGGGATCACCTCTGCCATTCTTGCATACTGAGCCAGATACTCCTTCTGTCCTTTTTCTGTTGGATCAGCAGTTTGGGGCTCAAATGGAAGGATATTATCCACATGAATGCAAAATTTGTTTCAAATAAAAGTATTATCTGGACAGAGCATGGTTCTGCTGTCCTGCTGTGCCAAGGTTGCTTAAAATTGTTAAAATTGGTTGAGAGATTGTCTGTTTATATATGCTAAATAAAGTAATCCTAAACATAAGCATACAGAAACAGGCAGTAGTACAGGGGATAATTCTTCTTGGAATGGCTAAACAGGCCCAAATTGGTTCAATGCCTCCTTTCTGGCACGTGACACCTACATCAAATTTTTGAGCCTTTTGTATTTTTAGTGTGCCTTGGGTAGAGAAGGGCAAAGATGCCTTTGAACTCTGTCTCCTTGATGGCTTTTTGACCAGTAAATAAAGTGGCCTTTCTATATGGATCAAAACATGGTGACTGTCTTTACTTGGCCTGCAATCACCAGACATTGGGCTTCAAGTCTATCCCTTGACTTGCACCATTAGATTCCTTTTTATTTTAGGACTTGGGGAAATGATGTGTACAGGGATCTATTTTTGAGGTTCTAATGCTTTTTATGTCAGAACAGCTGGATTAAAAAGCTGTGCCAGAAAAGATAATGCTTTCTCAGGTTTTAATTCTGCCATTCTCAGCAGAGTGTCTAGTTTCATAAATGGGTCCATTTAGAAATTCTGAGGCGACTCTCTTAAAGTGGTCTTTGAAACCAACAAACTGGGATTTCAGAGGTTGCTATTAAATCCATGCTCTTCAGAAGGTTCAGGTACCCACGAGTTCCATAACAAAGTGGAACGTTCTGCTTTTCTCAAGGCTAGCAGGTCGTTTATATAGGCAGATTAAAAATCAGTTTATATGCCCTGCTTCAGGCAACCCAGTCTGAAGACTTCAGCTGATGCATTTCCTTCCAGTGCCTCAGTTACTTATGTGATTGTGAAAAGAAATGATTTTTAAAACTGGTAGCAAGAGACTTCTCTGATACATACTATCACACCAAGAAAACTTTATAGGCCACTGGATGTCACTCTAACAAAGCTCAAAGTATTTTGGCAGTGCAAATCTTCACACTTCCATTATAAAGCAGTCTACATCCTGTTAAACTCTGGATTCCTCAGCAAAAGGAGGGGGAAATAATATAGAAGTTCCACGAAGAAGTCACTGACATCTCAAGTGTTACATAGGGTAAAGGGCAATTAGGGTTTTTTAGGGGTGTCAAATCAACACTGAATCTATCATCCTGAATTTTTCAGGATTTCTTTTATAAAAGCTCTGTTGCATGGGCTGGTTTAGCCTTACAGGCAAGTTGAATGTCAACTCTGACTATTTTTCTGTCCCATGTCAGTACATATTTGAGATTTCAGTGGAGAGCATGAAAGCAGAGTGTTCAAGTCCAGTTAAAAGCCAACAGAATCTAACCCTCTCTTCAACTGTCTGTATTCAAAGAGTGGCAAGAAGTTGTAGGTCAGCAAACTGCCAAAGGGCAAGTTAGCTCCGGGGCCAAGAATGCTGCCCTTAGGAGAGTCATATATAAACCATTTCAGTGTGAAGGGACTCATTTGAGGACAGAGCAATAAGCAATAAAGTTAAGTTGCTGCATGAGGAACTGGAGTCACTAATTGTAAAAGCTATAAATGAAGGTGGGTGCTCTTAAAAGGCAGATCCTCTCAAGGTGCTAGGGAGGGTACAGAAGCACTAAAGTACATGAGTAGAGAATCTCCACTGGTCAAAGACTGCAAGAATAACTTAGATAATGTTTTAAATTACCCTTGAGGCACAGTGACATCTTGATTTCTGCTGAATACACTTGTTATGATTCTACCACCTTTATATTCTGGCTAGCTTGCATAGAACACTGACTATGCTGACTGTCACACAGGTTGGACTAGTTTTCCCTACCTTTTTCACCTTAACAGGGGCAAAGTTGCCATCTTCCTCCATCCTTTTACCCTTGGAGTGCAAAAGTCCTGAAATGTTTGCTCAGAGGCTGCAGTTGCTGCTTAAAACTTAAACAGACTTACTAATTTCTCCTAAAAATATATCTAATACCAAGTGCAGATAGAGAGAATATCAGCAAATACCACTAAAATATGTTCTCACTGCAGCAAGTTGGGTATTTTTCACATGTCACACAATAGAACAGAATGTCAGGGCACTGAACAAAATTTTAATTACATAATTAGTTGACTGAGTCATACAACTTTTTCTCCTTTAACTTGAGCCTGACTATAGATGGTTTTGGCATGTAGCAAACTATTTTCTGGTATAGATTTATTTGGGTGGTTGTTCCTCATGAATTTTGATAGCAGTAAAAAATCTCGGAGGGAACATCCTAGAAATGGTAATTTGGGGCTCTTTCAGAAGAGGTGATACAAAATGAGGTCATGGTGAGATTTGCATTAGTGATGGAAGCTAGCCTCACACATACTGCCAAAGTGCAAGGGGATGATTCTTTATTTTGTCATTAATGACCTGCAGTTGACTTAGTGGTTACAACTGAAAAGCTCTGAATTCCATTACCCAGCTCATCTCTGTGAAATCAATGAATGTTTCCCTGATGATACATTAATAGCTCAACCCTTTTAATAAGTGTCAGGAAGGGACCTTCATTTTCCCCATGTGCCTCTTTATCGTTCATTTAAATGGGCAGAGAAATAAGAGTCGTCTTAGACAATGTCATGTTTCCAAAATATCAATAATGCAAGATGCAAATAGATCCCTCTCCCCAGGCAAACCCCCCACCTCTCCCCATTGCATGGGTGACAGTTGCCACCAAAGATGGGATTTGCATACAGGGGTGTTGGCAGTGGTAAATACAAGTTCTTGCAAAACTAGTGTGTGCCTCTCTTGCCCTGGGTCCTTGATTGTCTCAGCACCACAGAAGTATCCTGTTTTAGTCTCCTTTAGTTGTAAGTGTACTGACACTATCCTTCCCTTGGGCAATTTATTCTCCAGAGCACTGAAAAGGTTCTATTTTTCTTTTACAGATACAAAGGATACACACCATGCTTTAGGACAGCAATCAAAATCAAATTAAAATAAATTTGTAACAGGTAGTTGTGGTCTATTTCAAGGTATTCTGTTTACTGTTTAGAAGCTTGATTGTACTGGCTGGTGGATGGTGCATTTAACTGTAAGTGTTACAAACTGCAGCTAGCTCAAACTAATTGAATGACATTACCAAGTTGCCTCCCTGAAGCAGTAATGAAAGCCCTTACTAGCAGCCCTCTTAAAGGGATCAACTGCTTGCATTATGATGTCATTCTTGCCATGCAAAACTTTAAAGGATTGTGGTGTTCTTTGTGGGACAGAGCTCTGGTTGAACTATTAATGATGCAGAAGAAATGCAAGAGAGATTGCTTGTCTGAAGTTTGCTCTCCTCAGCTGTAGCCTATGCTTGTGATGTGATCTGCTACATCCATTAGGTTGGAAAATTGCTCCATCTCTACAAACCTTGGTTCTACACAACAGAAAGTCTGTGCTGATGTCCAAACTGACTGATTCCTTAAAGCACTACTTTCCAGTATTTTTTGGTGAATTCTCTGGCTCATGTTCACTCCAGAAGACACTATTTAAAGGGATTTATGCAACTGCAGGGGGTTGTTATTGATCTTCTCTCAAGGGAAGTAACTCAGTTGTGAGTTCTAGGGTGTGTATTGTACAACCCAAGATTTTTATCTAGCTTCTTCTATCAGCTTGGTAATGATACCAGAGCCTTAGGCCTGTGCAAGTAGCTTAAAGTTACCTCAGCTCCAGCTAAATAGGTTTCTAGTATGTATAAATTTCTGCTTTGTGATGAGTTTTCCAGTTCTGGTAGCAATACCTGTCCTCATGCAAATATGTATTTTCACATCTCAAATCCAGATGAACAAATCTCCTAAAAAAAAAATTTGCAGGGTGAGTAGTCTAGCAAGGCTTTCCACAAAAAGTTTCTGGTGACTGCATGAAAATCTGCTTAAGGGATTTCATTAAAATCTTTCTTAATCTTGCAGAGTTCTTAAAGCAAAATGGTGAGGTTCTGCTGCTGGGGTACATCAGTTTTTTCACAAGCTGCTGCAGATACAATGGTTGCAACTAAGAGCTCTGATCACTAGAGGTGAAAATACAAACTTGACCCTCAGGCCAGCATAGCTAAAAGGTTGTCAATTCCTTGTGCAAATTTAAGCTCATGGTCAAGTGGACTGAGATTATTATGGTTACTAAATTTCTATTGTTCTGCCAGAAGTCCACGCAGATCCACAGACCAAGAACCTATTGTTCACAATGACTCATATGATTATAGAATAGTTTGGGTAGGAAGGGACCTTTAAATGTCATCTATTCTAACATCTGTGCAATGAGTAGGGACACTTTCAACTAGATAAAATTGCTTAAAGACTTGTCCAATTTAACTTTGAATGCTTCTGGGGATGGGCCATCTATCACCTCTCTTGGCAACTTATTCCAGTGTTTTACTACGCTCTTTATAAAAGTAGATAAATAAAATGTATTCCATTGAGTCTGAATCTTCATTCTTTTAGATTAAAACCATTGCCCCTTGTCTTATTGCAACTGGCCCTACTAAAAACTGTCCCCATCTTATAAGCCCCCTTTAATTATTGGAAGGCTGATTTGAGGTCTCCCCTTGCTCAGCCTGTCCTCATAGATGAGGTGCTCCAGTCCTTTCATAATCTTTGGACTCATCTGGACTTGCTCCAAAAGCTCCATGTCTTGCTGAACTTCATGAGGTTCAAATGGTCTACTACTTGAGCCTGTCCAGGTCCCTCTGCCCCTCAGGTGCATCAACCACATCACTCGGCCTGGTGTCATCTGAAATCCTGCTGAGGGTGCATGCAATCCCACTGTCTACATCACTGATGAAGTTTTTTAATGGTACTAGTCCCCATACAGATCCCTAAGGGATACCACGTGTCACTGATCTCCATCTGGACACTGAGCCATGGGCCACTCTGAGCCAATTTCTTATTCCCTGAACAGTCCATCCATCAGAAACTTCTCTCAAATTTAGGAAGAGGAATCTTGTGGGGAGCCATGTTCAAAGGCCTTGCAGAAGCCCAGATAAATGATGTCCATAGCTCTTTCCCCTGTCCACTAATGTAGTCACTCTATCATAGAAGGCTGGGCTGGACTGGCAAGATGCCCTCGATGAAGCCATACTGACTGTCTCAAATTGCCTACCTGTCCTTAAGATAGTTTCTAGGAGATCTGGTCCATGATCTTCCCAGGCACAGAGGTGAGGCTGACAGGTCAGTAGTTCCACTATGCTGTACAAACAGAGAAAAGTATTTCCATGGAGGACTATGCCTGCAAAGGGTTTTTAGACTTTCACTGCTTGGCCCAGGGCTGTGGAAAAGGGGGGACTTAGCTGTATTTTCTGTAGTTCATGAGGAGATTATTTTTGTATTGGTATGTGTGAGTCTGCATATGGGCTAAGTGGAAATGTAGTAATTTCCTATCCCTGCTTGTTTTCTTTCTCTTAATGGTGTCAGGACTGAAACATTGAATCTTCTCTGTTTTTTCTCTTTTTATTTTTCTTTAAAAAACCTAAAAGCTTAATCCTTGCTGCTTCAAGGTTTGATACCGATGATTCCATTTGGGTGAGATCTGTTTTATATCCAGACTGACTTCTAAGCACACTCTAGAGTATCTCAGGGTCAGTGAACCCAGAAGTCACGAGCACTTCAAGAACTCACTGGAACTTTTCAGAGTTGGTTCAAATCTGCCATAGGACAGCCCTGCTGTGTTTAGATGTCCGATTTTCAGATAAAACCAGAAAATGGTAGGACTTGGCAATTGAAACATCCTATTTTTAGATCCTTGCCATGTACACTTATGGAAAAAATACACTATCCATTTAAAATCTTCCTAGATATCAGTGGGTGCCTAAACACATGGGGTAGGTTTTGGCTGGATTATTTTCTTGAAATGGCTTGCTTGTATCTAACTGTCCTGTCACTCCGATGTGATAAAATGTGCAATGTGCTAAGACGCAGCACATTAAATGTGAGGTGATGCAGCACGAGGCCTAAACTGGAAGCCATACAAATCTAGGCCTTGAATGCCCGATACCAGTTCAGAGGGCAAACACCCTGATTTTTTGTTTTTCTTTATTACAAGGTTCGGGTTATTTGATGGTTTAGATAAGGATTTCATGCAGCTCTTATCAGTGGGGGGCTGGAAATCACAGCTAGTGCACTGTGCTTTTCCAGAGCATAAATGTTGGTTTCAGTAAAGCATTTTGTATTGTTTGTATTGTAACACTTCAAATGAGAGTTGCTTCTCTTGATACCAGGGAACAGATTGTTGCCACCTGTTCTCCTTTCCTAAAACTTCTTTAGTGAAAACATACAAAAGAAACTTGCTTGACTGCACATAGTGGTAAAACTTAGATCCTCAGTTTACTTCTGCTTGCTGTCTGAAGCCCATACCAATCTGTAACTTTAAATTTTACTGCTGAAGGCAATAGTCCCTTCACTCTGCCTGAGAATTAGGCCTTTAAGCTCTTTATGTAGACCTGTTCAGATGTCTTCATGTCTCAGTACATGACTCTGTTGAAGTTACACTAAACGCTGCTTAGCCTGTGTCTTTTGTAAGATGACATGGAAGGAGCAAATTTTGCTGAGGTAAACAGGTATTTGATCAGTGAAAGCTCTCTTGCCTAGTGACCTGGAGTAATTTTTTTCTTCGCTTGATCCAAACTAGGATATTGGCCATGTTGCCAGCTCTGACACATTTTGGTTCATGCTGGTGCTTAAGTTACAGCTGATTGCAGAAACCTAAGGTCTCAGAACATGGGGCAGTGCCCAGTTAAGTGCAGTTTTCACTGGCGATATTTTCGGGGTTTCTTCCCTTCTTAATCTTCCAGTAACTTCCCATAAAATGACAGCTGCGCTCATCTGCCTACCAGAAACCAGATATTTCATACAGTGACTGCTGTAGTAAGTCAAATAACTTCTAATGTGTGCTTTAGAAAGATGGGGAGGCTGACTGAAAGTCCCCAGTGATGATGTGTTTATTACTTCCCTTGCTGAGCTATTCTGAAAGTTGATGACTCTCTTATAATCTGAGTGTAAAGTAAAATGGTTGTGGCTACATGTCACAATCTAATTATAGGAAGGAGCATTTATAGCTCTTCAAATCTGTCTCCAATAAGATTTCTTTGCTATTTGAAGTATCAATTAATTTTTTTAAATAATTGAGATTTTAAATTGCAATCGACTTTAGGTTAAATGACCTGCTTTGTGGCAGGCCTTCCATAAAACTAACACTGATCGCTGTCTAGCAACAAATACATTTATTTCATCACTACAACCCAGCTCTGTTACAGGAGCCATTCTGTATGTGTTAAGTGTGGCCACTGCAGTATTCAGGCTATGTACCAGTATGCCAAGTGTGTTTCAGCATGGAGAAGAGAAGCAAAAAATCCTAATTTAATATTTGAAAAGAAGCCAATAATTTAACTGCCACAGAAACCATAATTAGAAATCATTAACTGTTAATGTGTTTAGAAGACTCAAAGCTATACTGATGGTGAACTATCATCTACCCAATTCATTTACATGCTAGACAAGCTTTAAGGATTTATGTGAGTATTCAAGGTGACAGTGGAAAAATTAGGAGAAAATAACTTTCTCATCTTGCATTTCCTTTCATTTTACTAATTTCTAGCACTACCTAGCAACTGAAGAGTCTTTTTCCAAAATTCAAGTGATTAATTTCTGAAGACTGAAGTAACAAAGCAAGCCTCTGTTGAAGAACATTTGCCACCTCTGTTAATACTTGCGCTTCTTTTTGTGTAGTGAATAGTTCTACTGATGCCTTTCCACTGTAATGTGTGGGTTAAATTCTAAGCTACCACAATAGGAACAACTACCTGTATCATAGGATTCAGGAGTTTGTGCTGGGTCTTCTAGGAACTTTTAATGTGAAGTTATTTGACTTAAGGATGCTCTCTGAACTGCAGAAGTACTTTCTAGCTCTGTCTGGCAGCAGATGTAATCATTATCCTGAACATAGACAACTTAGCCTAAACTGCAAATGTAGAACATAAAGGCATACTGCAATGGGGTAGATGAATTTCTACTCTTAAACTTTAGGTACACCACTGACAACTTCCCTCACACAGAACACAAAGTACAAATTTCAAGTTTGCACATCAAAGTAGGATTACAAATGTACTGTTTTGTCTGTGACAGGAGGTCCCAGAAGTACTCTGAGCACCTCGGACCAAAGTCCATTTCAATGAAACACAGTCTAGGACCATACTTCTTAGAGGCAGCTGAGAAACACATAAATACTAGATAGAGTGACCATGAATGCCAGCAAAATGATAGGAAGTAGGTAGCAGCAGTCTTCAGGTGCCAGTGGCAGTCATCCACAGGTTACTTACAAAAACCAATTTTGCATATTCTTAGCTCAATCCAAAAGAGCACTAGATTTGGTAGCCTACCCATCTAATTCAAGTTGGAATATTGGAATTAGTATTTGGAATCACTTCGGAGCAATAAAATCAGAAGAGTAACAAAACCATGTAAGTCACTGAGGTTGGGTGCTTGTTTCTCCAGGTC
This sequence comes from Hypotaenidia okinawae, assembly GCA_027925045.1. Taxonomy (NCBI): domain Eukaryota; kingdom Metazoa; phylum Chordata; class Aves; order Gruiformes; family Rallidae; genus Hypotaenidia; species Hypotaenidia okinawae. The sequence goes on from BSDF01000011.1 coordinate 4,812,075, forward strand.
TTCTCTTTACAAGATAACCTATGCAGTAATGTTTCTTCTGTGTAATCAGCTGTTCTCCTGACTTGATCCCCTGTTGTCATGCACTGATATCTCAAGGCTGGACATATTTTCAAAGTAGTCTTTTCTGCTTGTATTAACATTCCATAGAATTAAGTTGTGTTGCTGAATCTATCATTAGCATTTACGAAATAGTTGAGTGGATGCTTTTGGTTTTTTCCTATTCATTACTACCACTGCTTCTTTCATTATACTTTCTTCCATTGAAAGTGAACATAAACATTGTTCTATCCAAGTAGATGATGATGTAGGAGGAAGGAGAAACGGAGTGTTTAAACCTGGCTGTCCTACTTGCAAAAGAAAGGTTGTGAATTGTCCTGACTATCAAGTCAACAACAAAATATCTCAACGTGCCAAACTGTTAGTCACATAGGAAGCAGCTGATTGGGGGGTTCTATGATTCTTCATACTAGAAAACATGTTGCTTATTGATAAAACAATTTGTTTAAAAAAGGTTGTTATTTTAAAAAGTTTTATCTGGCAACATGTTCTATGGGTTTAAACTTCTCTTGGTGTATAAATGTTCTGCTTTTGTCAAGTTTAAGAAAGCTTCCAAAATGGCATCTAAAAATGCCAATATTTTTTCTTTTGGATCCATAACTGTCCATAACTAGAATAAAAGAAAGTATAAACCAATAGTTATAGCTGATATGATGATCAAAGAAGTCCACCTGAATGACTTAATATCTAGAATCCATCTTTCTATGAGGAAAACACATCACTATAGAAATTAACACAAGATTGTGACCCGTTGGATCTGGAGGGAACGATGCAGAGTGAGCCAGTCCTTAAATCTATCAGTATCTAACACGGAGAACCTAGATAATGTCTGTATAGAATGATTTAAGTGCTTTGAAATTATTGTTAGTTTCTCAAACAGAACAAAAACCTCATGCATGCATGTGGTCCATGTGAACTGTAGAAGTGAGCAGGCCTAGTGCTGAGAGATGAATCCACTTGACTTGAATGTTTTACCCAAGCTGTGTGTCTGATCAGTCAAAAGCTGGTTTTTAAGTCAGTTGTTACATTAAATATCCAGTGGTTGTGGAGAAAATTATACACTAAACATTCCCTAGCTATAGTTTAGAGAAGTGTTGAAGTAAAGTTTTATTTCTGGAAATATATAATCTTCTTACATTAGCCTCTGCCTCTGGAAAGGATTACTTGCACAGAGTCCTTGGGTCTGTGACAGGTTGGGAAGAGGAGTGTGGCAAGCGTGGTGTGTGCTCCCCAGTTGCTAAGTAACAGATGTTCAGCTCTTGAGCAACTGAAGCAGCTTTTGTCTAGCTGAAGGGAACAGCTGACTCCTGTACAGTGTCCTTGGATGGTTTTTCTAAAGGTGTAACAGTGAGGAAAGCCAGAACTTATGCTCAGAGTATAAAACACTATATATAGAATATATAAAGAATCAGTAGAACATGTTTTGAGTGTGGTGTTTAAGATAATGTATATAACATATTATTCAGGCTGAATCAAAGCAACACCACCAAGAAAACATGGAGATGCCTTGCATGTGAGAAGTGACTCTTCTGCAGGGGAAGTTGGTGGCTACACACTGTGCTCTCCATAGGTAGGTCCTAGGTGCCAGGCAGACCTGGCAGTGCTATGCTTATGAAGGCAAGGAGTGCAAACCCTTGCATTGCTAGTGGTTCAGCTCTTGAACTCAGGCCTTGATTCACACAAGTATGAGTGTTCTTTCTTGCCAAGTTGAGGAGTAGTTAACACACTTATTCAGAAAGATATGTATTAGGCCATAGTTAAACAACAGTCACCTCTTCAGAAAAATTTCCTATCATGAACAAATCTAAAATTCTTTAGATGCCATTGATGCTTGATGCTCTTGATTAGCTTAGATTAACTATTGTTTGTAACATCTTTTGGCTATACAAAAGAACACATTTCTCTTGCTATCATCCATAGCATGTGACAGTATGGCATCTGCCTCCACCAGTGTGATTGAGCTGGTATCTCTCCATCTTTGCAGGACACTTCTGCAATTGCTAGTCTTATCAAATAGCCATTGAGGGCCAGCTATATCAGTTCAGTGACTTTAGTGGGCATCAGGTCAGCTCTCCTTGAAGGTTCCCATTTACAAAAAGTGTGCAGATCTTAGCAGAAAACTTCAATTGAGAAAATTTACTGGGTCTGTGGTATATGAAGGCAAAACTAACTTCTGAAGCTGTTCTGATAGGTAGGCACTTTATCAAACTAATATAACTTAAATCCCAAGTAGAACAGCAGCTTGCTACCCAAGGTGATAAAAGCTGCTACTGTTGCAATGACTTTTCAGCAAAAGGGAATTAAAGACTATGAGGTTCCATGAAAAGGAGCAAGATTCATCTAATCCTTTTATCTCAGATTGAAATCTTATCTTGCAACACTATTCAGATGATTGAATCAGATGCAGCTGTAAAAGGGGAACTGGAAGGAGCTTTAGCTCTGTGCTGGGTAAAAAAAAAGCCCTGAGTTTTTTTTTCAAAAACATGCCATGAGTTGACCCATGAGTGTATGTACACCAAATGAGCTATCAGCCACCTACAACTCTAGAAGAAAAACAGAACTGAGCTTTGCAGACCTGTTGTCCTATTGCAGATACAATGAAAACAAATACTCAGTATAAATACAATGTACCTGGAACAGACACACTTCATGCTGCAGAGACAGCTGTTTGTTCTAGTTTAGTGAAACACTTCAGCCACTGTCTTTATCAGGTCTGATGTATATGTGAGAGAAATGGTTTTGAAGTCATACACTAAAAGAAAAGCTAGTCTAGCTACTACTGTAGCAAATCACTCCACACTTTGAATTGAATGTATGGTAGATTAAGATGCTACAGGCACATCCTCCTTGTCTCACCTGTAAATCACACTGGTGAATGAGCTTTTTTCAAGGCTTAATGTGTTGTACGTTGAAATCAATTTAAGGGAAGTATTTTGAGTTGTAGTCATGCAAGTATACCATCAAATTCCATGCTATTAGCTAACTGAGAGAGAAAAGCTGAAAAAAAAAATTAAAATAGTAAGAGAGCATTGTGAAAGATGGACATAACTAACTTGAGCAAGATGACTGCTCTATTTCCATGTTCCAGAAGAAACATTGTGTTCCTTAGTGCATGGCCTCAACGCAAAACCAGTTTCCAATAAAACCTGTCATTCATTCTGTCTTGCATTAGTTACAAGGTTAAGTATTTACCTAGGACAACAGGGATGTTCCTTATTGCTATCCCCTGGTCCTTAAAAAACTAGTTCTGCCTAGTGTTTAGTTACAGCTTTTGTCTAAAGGCTAAGCAGGAGTAGCTATCCCTATAGTGCTATTCAAAATCCAGTTATGCCCACTCTGACTTGGACATGGAAGTGCACCCAACCTGTAAGCTATGATTTGATGGATCTCTTGGTCCAAGGATGCTGTAGTCTGCTCTACCACATGGTTGCCTTTTTTTTTCTCTAGACATCTATTGAGAAGATGCTTCTAGATTTTGGGTGTGAAAAGGATGGGAGTCGAAACACCCTGAATAAATAAGTTTCTTGTGAGCACACCAGTGAGTAAGTTATTTGACAGTAACAGAAGTTCTCATCTAACACACAAGTTGTGTGAGATGAAACATGTTGTTGCCGTTTTTGTATTGGAAAATAAAGGACCAACATTATTTCCAGGCAAAGTATCTCTAGGTGAGCAAAATGTTGGAGTATGTTATTAATTCTAAGCACATGAGTAGGTCTCTAGCCCTTTATTTACTGTTCTTTATTACTACATAAAATCCTGAGCTTCTTTCACAGAGCTTTTACTTATTTCTTCTAATCAGGCAAAACTCCCAATAATTCCATAACACACTTGAGGCGTTATGCAGGCTATTAATAGAGGCTTTCAACAGAAATAACTTTGATAAATCTATCATGCAGAGGCTTCCAAGCTGTAGCAGCAGGGTGCATCTTTTCTGTGAATCCACACTAGAAACTAGGAGGGTAAGTCAGGCAACTTAACCTTTAAGTATCTTGTGTGCAGCTGATGGTAACATGCTGATGAGTAGTCATTTGCTGGTCTCTGAATTGCAAATTGTATTTGCAAAATACAGCCTGGTTTGGAATGAAAAGAGAAGGTTCACCCACATGTAACAACTTCAGAAGATGATGGATGTATTTAGCTAGAACAACCTAATATAAAAATAGATTTCTGGTGGTTCTATTTTGGCACAGAAACAATGAGATGTGGGAAGAGAAGAAAGAGCCTGAGAAACTCTGCATCAACTGCCCCCAGCTGAGCCCAGAGGCAAGCCTGCAAAGTTGTATCCTCCCAAGTTCTCCAACCAGAGATTTATCTAAAAATGTTTGAGAACTCATTTTCATCCTGGGTTCCTAGGGAAATGTGTCTGAGGAGATCTGGACACTCATTTTCTTATCATGATCTCAGAAATCTTTGCACTTACTAAAGTTCAAGCAGATATGATAGAGGAACAAAGGGCTTAGGACATTAAATTCTTAAAAGGTGCATCACTCTATTCTGTATTCATCACTGTATGGTTGGCCATTCTGGAGTAGAACAGCAATTTAACTTCTTTATCTTTCTACTTGAGGCAAAGTGTAGGGAATTCTACAGCAGACATCTACTGATGAGGAAAGTCAATGGCATTAATTATGAAATTAAAAGGATAATGAATTTTCTCCCATCATTAGCCTTTGCTTTTACAAACTGGGAATAATCACAAAAAAGGATGGTAATAAGAACACAGTTATTGCCTGTTCCTACAATTTTGCTTACTAGAAAGATCCCAAAAGAAATATTTCCTTCAAATCACCCTCACATACGACCAGATTAGCAGTCTGACTTCAGCTTCAAGAACAAAAGAAAGCCCTGGTCCATGGAGCTGATGGTCAGTATTAGATGCTTACTCAAGATGTGATCTGCTATGAACTAAGTGCTACTATTTGAAAGGAGACCTAGGCACATACCATAGTTCTTTTCAGAACCCATACCAATAGTTTGGACACAGTCCATACCCTTGTTGGAGTGCTGCATCTCAAACAATCCAACACCCTAAAGTCTTCAGGCCATTGCCTGGCATCAGTGTCACACACTATACCCACAGCACGGGGCTGCCAAACAGCATTTCACTGAGCACCAGCACAGCAGCCACGGTTATTTCCCTCCCTGTGACCTGAAAAGGAAAATCAAAACAGACTAATAGTCATTTCAGTTACTTTGCTGAGATACATTCCAAGAGGATGTCACTTGAGTAAGCATGGGAAGGGAAGCTTGGTATGAGAAGGATGTTTTTGTTTTCTCAAGAAAGAATGAGATGTGAACTATCTCTAGCAGCAAGTGAACAGGAGTGATAGGGCTAGGGCCAGGGCCCAGATCATCTGCTCTCCTTCAAGGATCTGTGCAGTGGAGCTCAAGCAGTTGCAAATCTAAGTTCATCATAACATGCTGGGGTACACACAGACATAACCTTAGGGTATATAGCAAGTCTGTCACATCACTATGATGTTAAGATTACATGTATTTGTCTGATTTGTGTGTGGGGTCACTGCTTGTGTGTTGCATGGATGCAGTGGCTGCCTGTTAGAGGACTCGGGCAGTCTGCTCACAGGATCTGTGCTGATGACACCTCTAAGGGCAGAGAAGAACAATTATTAGAGAAGTCACCAAGTGCCTTTAATCCAGTGCCTGGGAAACCCACACCAGTGTTTGCTTTGTGCAGTAGTAGGGAGTTGGTCTCATTTGTGTTTGGATGTAGAGGATTGACATACGAGGGCTTCAAACTGCCACCTTTTCATCCAGCTCCCACTCAGGCAAACTCTTAGTTTCTCCATTAATTTCCCTTTGAGTTCCTCACTTCTGTGACCAGTACACTAAATTGGAAATCCTAGTTTAAAAAAAAAACAACCAAGCATCTGAAATCAGTCCCCTTACACTGGGACCAAGGGCTTGCTGCCTGGGTCTGTGTGCTTCGCTGCAGTGTGCCCCTTCAGATCTGAGTTTGCATTCCATGCCTCAAGGGCAGTGGAGGCCAACCACTAGTTGTAGCCTGCTCTGACCTGACAAGGGTTGACCCTGCAGTGACCATCACAAGCTCTAACCATGAGCAAAAAAGGACAGGCTGTGGCACTGATCCTGCAGTCCTCAGGGCTGTGCTACGAAGGCAGTCAGTCCCCACGTTTTGCATTACTTTTTATCTTGAAAGCATTAAAGAGGTGAATCTCAGAGCAGCTTTTCTCTCATCCCCACGGGCTGACTCTTTTGTGTGTTCTTTACATGTTCTGTGTATTTAAATATAAAACATGCTCAGTACACTAAAGAAAATTCTTTAAAAGCCATAAACCAATTCATGTCAGATGCATGTGCAGGAGCACACACACATGCCTAATCACACATGCATACTTTAAGAGCCCATTTTGCTTTCCAAATAATTTTTTTAAGGGAAAATCAAGCATATATTTGAGTCTCCACTGTAATTATAATCAACGTTTTCTTCTAGGAAGATAAAAAGAGAAAAGTGGGAATCAGGAAAAGGGAAATGTTACGAGCCTTTTCATTAGTTTTATGTATTTAAAGAATTTACATTTTTAACCAGTGGCAAGTGTATTTCATACTACATAAGTTCCAAGGATCCTTTGGGATAAACAGCATGAAAGCTGTCATTTTAGAACAATCATCTGTTTTCTGTTTATTGGAAGTTTGCTCTTTTTTGTCACGGTGTTTTGTGCGTGGCTGGAAATATTTGTTCAAAATGATAATTGTCAAACAGCTTGTTCTGTTTGGAATAGATTTGTTAGAGCTGCTTCTGTTATGAATATAGAGGGAACAGTGCCCGTTGATTTTTGGGCTGGAGGTTGCAACCTGGAGACTGCCTGCCTTCCCCAGAGTGAGGTGTAAGGTCCCTGTGGTGTGCCTACCAGCCACATGCGAAAGCAGAAAGGACAACCTGTCATGATTTTTCAGTGTTTGGGAGAGGGAGCCTGAAATACCTGTGTGGAGAGCTAGGGAGATGAGGACTTTGATGTTTCTAATTCAGGTTTAAGGTCATTAAGGTTTAATGGCCAGTCATTTTTCCATGGGAACTAATTGATTCCCAAGTGGCATTAGTGGATGGCCTCATTCTACTTCCCATCTACTTCCCTGTACTTCCTGTCATTGCTATTGCAAAGCTAAGCTAGATCTTCTGGACTTTGTTAGGAATAGTCTACCAACACACTGGTATCAGACTCTGTAGTTTAAAAATGTTTTCATCCCTAACTTTAGTCTTGGGTCAAGAGCATGGTAGGCACCCAGGAACTGCATTTGATATGGCAGCATAAAGCAAAACGTCCTGAACATTCACGTTTGTCCTGGTGTGTTGAAGCTTCAGCAAGAACCATCTTACTGTGACTCTTCCTGGTTACTGTGTTTAGTTCTCGAGCCCTGTCTGGGTGTGTATTCAGCTGTCAGTTACAGGGTTTAAAAATCCTAGCTGATGAGATGCACATCAGCAGATTTTCACCTTCAGGAAAAAGAGAAGCCTCTTGACTTTTGAAATGAGATCATCTCTTACATGAACAGTTGCTAGACCATGCAGGAGTATGAATGTCCGAAAACTTTGCTTGAGCACAAGTTAAGGCACAGTGATCTACTTCACATCTTGCTTGTTATTTGCAAATCTGTAACTTATCTGAATGAACTGGGGCTGTTCAGCCTTGAGAAAAGAAGACTAAGAGGGGATCTTATTAATGTTTATAAATATCTTGTGTGATGGGCACAGGGGCAAATATCCAGCCTCTTTTCAATGGTCTGTGGGGACAGGACAAGGGGCAATGGCCTCAAGTTGGAGCACAGGAAGTTCCGCACCAACATGGGGAAGAACTTTTTCACAGCAAGGGTGACAGAGCCCTGGGACAGGCTGCCCAGGTGGGTTGAGGAATCTTCTTCTCTGCAGATATTCCAGATCCATCTGGACGCTGAACTGTGCAGCCTATCCTAGTGAGCTGCTTTGGCAGGGGGTTGGACTTGATGATCTCTGGAGGTCCCTTCCAACCCCTACAATTCTGTGATCTGGCTCAGAGTCCTATTGATTGACCTGGCCATGGGAAGGTGAGAGCACCAGGATTTCTGTCCATGTTTTCCATTTTAATATTAACAGTAACAAAGCTGGGGCAGGTTAGATTGTGAATTTGCCACTTAACCCGAGAATAATATTATTCCACTTTCATTAAGACACAAATTACTTCTGTTCTTGCCTTCATTCTTAATTTAAGGTAAACCCATTTGTATGTCAAAACATAATTCGTGGACCTTATGCTCATTGTAAGACAGTTATTACTGCAGAACAGTATTGATAAAAAAAGTTACCATTGAGTTTAGGTGTCCATGAAGGACTCCTCTTATCCTGAAATGCTTACTAATGTGTAGTCCTTCCTCCTCCAAATAAGTGTATTGTTTGCTGTCCAATTATTTTAAGTTCTTATGTTTGATTTTGGATACTGTGAGTTGCAGTGATTTGTTTCTTTCACAGCTTTCTGTTTAATGAGTAAATGTGGTATGTAACTACTATGCATAGTGGAGTTCACATTCACTTTCCAAAAGTCGCCAGCGGAGACTGATTTGCTCCTGTCCTTTGAACTCAGAAGTCACACCCAGCAATAGCTCCATTGCTAATAGTGACTTTTCTATATATTAAAGAGGATAAATAAGATCTCCAGATACTGTTTGTTTGAAACCTGTCTTTTGATGCACCCATTGTGATGTGTTGCCCCCAAATGCCCTAAGAGCTGACAAAAGTTAGACACTTTAGAAAGCAGTGACTTTCCCACCAATAAGAGCACTAATTACATTTTGAGGTAAGAAAGCAGGGTTAATAGTGTCTTTCATTACAAAGCATCCTTGGGAACTAAAATATCAATTCAGAAATCGGTAGCAGGATGATCCCAGCAGGCTTAGTGCTGTTGCTAGGCAACCTTTCACATTAGCTTTAAGGCACTCGTACTGTGATATGACTGGGATAGAAATCAGAGTTGCTGCTTTCTTTAGAAAAAAATAATGAACACACTTGTCAGCATTTTGTGGGAGAGGGTAAGGAGACTCATCTAACACACACTACACTAAATGCAAGGCTTGAAAAGAAACATAACTGTGTTCAGATAGCATCATTTTACAGAAGAGTTGGTGTGTAGCCCTTGATGTGTTCTCATCTGAACAGCACTGAAAACAAGACCACTTTGCTTCTTTCAAAACCAATTGTTTCAAAAGTTTTCTGTGGGGGGAGATTATTAGTCACTATGCTCTTTTTGCCAACAAACTGATGTACAAATAAACACTGTAGCTAGATGGAGGAGAAGATTCCAGTCATTGCTAGCTGACAGTGAAACTGTGATTGAGCTCGGGACATAGCAACTTGTACTAGTGTCATGAAGTGTATGCTGCAGGCAGCATCATGAGTGCAGCCTCTACCTTCTGCTTATACAAGAGTAACATACTACTTCATTTAATGGAACTGTGGATGGGTGAAGTTGAAGCTAAGTTAATCAATAGCCCTTTACCTTCATCTTTTTAATAGCTCATATTTTCTTTTGTCACATCTCATCTATGGTGCATTTTAGAGCTGGGTTGTATTTTATTGCAACTGTCACTTCTGTAAAAATATCATCCTTGGCTAGTTAGAAAAGCTCTGCAAACTGTTGCCTTGGAACAGTAATAAAATAGGATTCCTGCTGCAATATATAGGAAAGATTGTGTGTCAGCCTTTGGGTATGCATGCTGAAATCTTGGTTCCATGGAAAAGCCGGAAGGTTCAAGTCAAAGGTGACAACTAACAGCACATGGGAACACTTAGTTTATTCTCTTCATCCTTTTATCCTCAAGTCTTTCATTTCACCACTACTTGCTACAGACACCCTTTTATTGGAATGCATGAAGCTTTGCAAATAAGAGTGAAAAATCATTGCTTCGGTAGCTAGGCCCAGGCTCCTGTGCCCTCCCTTGCTCTGCAAGGACAGGACCTTCCACACTGGTGGCTGCTGTTGCTGCAACAATCAACATGTTGCTCCCTTCCTGGCAATTCCTTAATTGAAAATCATTACAGGAGGCAGTTTATAGTATTAGATGCTCCTTCTCACATGAAACAGGGATCACCAAACATGAAACTGGTATCACCAACCTAAGAAACAAATTGAAAGTGATCTCTAATTTTTTTTTTTACTCTTTAAGGAAAGCACAATCACAGGAGCATCTATATTCACACTGTGAATTGTGCTTTAGAATTAGGCCTGTTGAGTTTTTGGAATAGCTTTACCAAGAGTCTGTGACATGGGCCTGTAGCCTGCTTGCTTCTAGGAGTCTGAGATCACCACCATGCCATTTGCCGCAATGATCTTTACATGCGAACAGCAGACTGCTACTAACTGAAGCAGATGTGACCATTTGATGCTGGAGACTTCTTGATGTGGTGACTTTTCAGTTATTAGAAATGTATGTTAGAATTGAAGCTCTGTTAGCTGCAAAAGCCTGCAGTCATCCCATCTTCTGTAACCCTAAAAAGGCTTCACTGCACTTCCTTTAAAAAGAAAGAATAAATTAGAATCCTCCCAAGGGCCATAAAACTGTACTTTGTACCACAGAAACCCATGAGTGTCAGACTGCTACTGGAGCAGATCCAGCTCTGTGTCCATATCATGAACCTGATTCTTCTCTTACACAGCTACATTTCTATGATTTCTGCCTGCTCTTTGTCACCCATAAAGGAAGAATCCCTTCCAGTGGATTACTGTTAGCTGATTTATGCTGCTTTCACAACAGATCCCATTTCAAACTAAAGCATAGCTGTAAGGCTTCATAAGGACAGCCATTACACATTTCTGTACAAGATAGGAACGTTGTTTAGGTAGCAATATTTAATGTTTTTCCTGACCTTCATCTCTTTTTGTGGCTTTAATTGCACCAGATAAAATCCCCTAGTAGCACATGGAGACCCAGCTATGCCCTTGGCGTTCCCCATACACGGCTCTGCTGCTAACAGGGGAGTGACACTGCTTTTGACAGCTTTGCCCTGTAGGATTTTTTTACTGTGGACTATATTTGTACACTCTAGTCTCTGAGCCATGAGAAGTATTTGTAATATGAAGTTCTCCTTGACATTCTGATGTAACAGAAAAAATTAGCAGAAGTCTCAGTTCAGTAATTTGAAATAAAGATGAAGTAACCCATGCTGTGCTTTAAAAGAGTCAGCAATCAGACACTCAACAACAAACTGTCTGGCTCAGGCATGCATGCTGCACTGTATTCTGTATTTTTATACACTACCAGGAGAGAAGAGGGGTGTTGGCTCAAGCAATCCCACAGGCCTCTGATGTGCTGTAAAAGGTTGGTGATGCTCTTGTCAGAGGAAGAGCTTCAGTGACACTATGCTTCTCAAACAGGACATCCTACTCTGAATATCAGATGTTGAATGAGGTGGGATATGGGGAGTTCCATGCGTGGAGTGAAAGCTAAGATTCTCACGAATCCTCACATAACTGAAGATCTCATTATAGAAGAAACCTTAAGTAAAAAATCAGGCCTGTATTAAACACCTTGCTAGACAAGTAAACCTGTATGTTAGAAGAACTTGTAGCTTTTAATTTGGAAGTAGATCTGAGCATCCCTGCTCACAAAGGGATGTGACCGGGAATGGGTGTGCACTCATGCATTGCCAGCATTAAGACAACATGAGATAGCAGGAGCTGCTGAAACCAATGCTACTGGCCTGCCCAGAGACCTTATCCTATGTCTTCAGCATAGCCAAGTACAGTGTAATGGCATTTGTGGAGATGTACTCTCCTCTTCAGGTTTTATGAAGACTGGAAATGAAAAGATCTTGATAATAGCAGAGATCACGTGGCTGGGAAACTGAACTCATATAAGCCATGCAGCTCTGACACAATTTAGTATTTTTACCAATGCCTGAAATGACTCTAGAACAGCAGCAGGATAACTGATTTGATTTCAGTCAAGGTTTTACCATGATATGAACAGAATGAAAATAGAATAAATAGAATTTTCCTCAATGTATGACTAGGGGCACATGGATTTAATGGGATAGAGTTTATTTTGAAGTTACCTTCATATACCACACAGAAGATATTCTCTTCTCACTCTTAAACAGTATTTCTAACTTGTTCCTTCCGAACTATGAAATCTTCTATTCCTTCCCCCATGTCCTACACCAAAGTGCCAGCAGGCCTGCTGTATGATTTCATTTGGACTGTAACTATGGGATAGAGCCCCTTTCTCTTATCTTCTCTAGTACCCCCATCCTCCAAAAGAAACCACACACACCAGTGTGCCTTATCACTTCAGTTTCCAACACAGAAATATTTAAGTCTAGGTGAAAATACAAAGATGGCAGGCAGATGCTTGGGGAACTGGTATACAATGGTTTGCCAGGCATGCAGCACACTTTTTCCAAGCCTCCTCCTGGCAATGGGATTTCTTCTGAAGTAGGGTGAACAGGCCAAGCTCAAGAGAATAAGCTGAGGAATTATTGATAAAAGAAGAAGTATGTTAAAGGAAAAGCTTATCTATTTAAAATTAGACTGAAGATTCAATCAATGCTATCTATATACAGCGTATGCAATGCATGTAGATTATTCTTGCTGTCTGGTCTCTAACTCTTCTCTGGCAAACTGAAAGAGGGCCTGACTTCTGCATTAATTACTGAGCATAATACATGCAGCATCTAACAAAAGAACTCTATTCACTTACCAGGTAGCAACTGAAAATATTCCTGTATCTCCAAGTACTTCCTTCAGATATTAAAAAGAAAATTAAACTAATGAATACAAAATCCTTTCTGTGCTCTGCTTCTGTTACTGTCCAAAAATATCTTATATCTGTTCAGATCTACCCTGGTTTATTCTCTATGAAGTGCGAAAGAGTGGCAACATTGCCATCAACATTTACCAGCCTCTATGCTTAGTTGACCAGCAATTAAAAGAAGATGAAGACAAGCTTCTTCACACTGCAACAAAATCCACAGTGAATTAGCATTCTGACTGCAGAATTTAAGAGAAAAGGTTAATATAAAACTCACAGTTGAGATGGCAAAGAATATTAAAGGTGACATGTTGGCCATGAGCTCTGCTTTGGGCTCTCAGGGAAAAAAATAGAACAAGGTTAGTTCTAACCTTGAAATTAACCTTTTTCTATTTTTTTCTTCAGCCAGAAGAAGACCTACAGGCCAAGATGTCTCCTCTAATTCTTTGTGTCTATTTCAAACATATACTTTGACCCCTTTTTTAATGGTCTAGTCTTTGGAGTTAGCCAATATAAAGCGGCCGCTGTGCTGATTAGTCTGTTTTACTGGGACTAGAGAAAAGATTAAATATTATTTGTGCGCTGCTTTAGAATTCTTGCTTTGTTTCAGCTGAACCTAATTCAGTTGTCTAGTATTTACCATGCTGTTTTTTCCTGTGGGCCTATTTTTTTTTTCCTGGCTATTTGTTCCTTGTCATTTAGAGTAATCTGATTTCATTTGTTCAGCTCTTGGCATAGTATCCTAATATAGTCAGCTGCTGCAATGAATATGTGGAATTTCTGCAATCTGACTAAATATCAATAGACTATTGAACTTTTATATTATGCATACTTGTAATCAAGTCAACTGCTTGAGAATTTGCCCATCTATGCATTTAGATGTGGAAAAAATAGTCTGTGTTGATGTAATTAAAGTCTATGTCATAATACTTATGCACAAAAGGGCCAAATTAAGGTTTTGCAGGCAAGTTTAATTCCAGCACTTCCTCTTTGTTTTGTGCTTGACTTTGCAACCTGAAAGTGATTCATAATGTCACTTTTTTAATTCATAATATCCACAGAAAATTGAAATGCAGAATTGTCTGTGGTCACAGTTGCTAGCTGGGAAGGTATTCTTCCTTAATAAGGCATGCAGCTATTAAAGGTGGAATAAGGGAGGGGAAGCAAAAATCACTGAGATTTCTCAGCATTAATTTTGTATCAGGATAGCAAGTGTGTAGACGACATCAGGGGGCTAAGGGAGGAGGAGGAGGTAGCTCCAGTGGCTTAGAGAGTCCAGGGTTGAAGTGGGTACTGAGGATGCATAAACCTGGATAGAGAAACAGGTGAGGAGAAAGAGAAGGTGCTATTAGTGAGGTCAGCCCTCACTCAAAAAGTTACCTAGGTTAGTCATAATCTGTTTCAAGTTCTGATGTTGCTCTGTTACCTGCTTGCTCTTCATCTGATTTTAACTGTGAGCCACTGAGGATGAGGGCTGTTTCATGCTGTTTCATTTAGACCCTTGGAATCCTAGTAGAAGATGATGTCTATTAAACCAAGATGCAACACCATTGTCTATTCAAGACAACAAGAAAGGCAGGTTGAGATGGGTATGACTGAGCTGTGTAACCTGCTAGAAATAATGAAATGGATATATTCCCAAATAAAACAAGCACAACATGGGAAGTTTTGAGATCAGGGTGGTTTTTTGTGCGTTTGTTATTTGAAAGCTGCAGGTTAGCTTCAAATTTAAGACCTTCATCAGCATGGTAGCAATTAGATGCTAAGACAGGAATTAAATTCTTGGGTAGAAATTGAATTGTCTCCTGAGTTGAGATTGAATGACTGGAAGGAAAGGAAGTAGCTGGAGAAATCATAAGCAATGTGGAAGACAAGATCAATATTAATCAAAGAAAATATGTCTGTCAAAGCCTAACATTGGGTTGGACAGGCTGAAAGCAGACCAAAGAGGCACTTTGGGAAAGTGTTTGCTGCTACTGGAATATGAATGATTGGAATTGTAGCTGAACAACAACTGCATTGAAATTGGGTGGTTTCAAAAAGAAAACTGAAGTTTTAGGAATTACAAGAGAAATAAAATATAAATTGCAGAAGGGACTTGGCTTTTTGGTTGTATCTCACTGCTTGCTATCACTGGTCTGGGAGATACTTGAGCAATTTTTCACCAACAGGTTCTTGGTGTTTGCTAAGCACACTTGCATCAGGTGCTTACAACAGCAAAAGTCGTAAGTTTATTTTACCTCTCTCCTTGGGATGAAAGATCAGACAAAGAGCACTTGTTGACCAAAGCAAAGAGACCAGAGCCCACTTTCTTCCTCTGATTGCTCTTGGATGTCAAGCAGTGGGTTGTGATACTGGTAGTTTACAGCATTTCATTGTATGCTGTGGTAGCTTTCTGGGTTGTTTTGGTGGGGTTTTTTATTAGTTTCTGGCTGTTTGTATGTTTGGTGTTGTTTTTTTTAATTGGGTGGGTGTCTTGTGCAATACACCTGGAATAACCAAAGTGTGGTGTGATGCTCCACACCAAAAAGTTCCTGTTTTGCATCCTTATTACTTTAAATGAACTATGGAAAAAGTAACTTAGATCAATGACATCTACTAACTCTTACATCCTGCTCTTTCTGCACAGACGCAAAGCTCTGCTTTCCCAGTATGTCACCTGAGGTACTTGAACGTGTCACAAGTCTCTAGCCTCAGAGAATAAAATTCCTAAACTTCTCTTATTATTCTTGTCCCAATTCATGCTTGGTTAATCCTATTAGGCTACTAAATTTCACCAAAAGAGGTCATCTTTTCACTTTTGCCTCTCTCTCTCTCTCTCCATATATTCATGCCACACATGAGCTTTCTCTACGTTCTCACCTAAATAACAGCCAATTCTTCAAAGTGCTCAGAAAGTTGTCCAGTATAATAGCCTTATGTCTCCTTGATTGCTATATACTACCCCTAGTTCATTAAATATCTGCCAGTGGCTGGAAAAGAGAAGATAGTTTTACTATGTCCAGTAAAATTACAATCCATAGTGACTGCCCAAATCCTGATGCCATCTTTGTTTATGGTCACCCGCAGAGTATTTATTTGTCCTCATGTCAAAATGCCCATCCAGGCCTATATCTCTTGCACATCAAAATGGAAAAGAAGTCATGAAATAAACAGCATTGTTCTACACTCCTGCTTCATGGCTGCTTGTGTTCTTGCACAACTTGTACCTATGAGATGCACTATAGTTCATATTGTGACAACCACTGCTGTTACCAGCCATGATGCTGGCCAAGAACTGCATAATCATACTAAAATCCTGGTCCTACTCCCAGCAAAGAATAATCCATTTGAAAGATGAGGCACAGACTTGAGTATACTGTTCTAGAGTTTTGTCCCCACCTATGGGAACTACAGTGCAGGGAAGTTTTCTTGTGAAAATCCAGATGTGCACTGCTGACTTTTCAATATCACTAGCAGAAACCAGCTTCTCACTGTCTCATTTCCCACAGAAATAAATCATTGTTCTCTCTAGTCAATATAGACATTAACCTCATCAAACCAGGTATCTCCTCCCTTCCATTCTGTCCCCAAGTCAAATACTGGGTGTGGGGAGAAGAAATGAATGGAGAAGCAAGTTCAGGCATGCAGATTTGGTGGAGTGTATGGGGCATAAGGAGGACAAGGCAAGGAGGAAACAAATGTTACACAGTAACAGATGAGCTGTTGACATACAGCCTTGTGCATCACAGATTGTTATCCATTTATGCCACCCACCTCCTGCTTCCTTCAGTAAGACCCAAACAAAAAGGTATCAGCCAGTCAACACGGACAGCACCCTAACTCCTAGCTGGGTAGAATGTGCAGTGATCTGATACATCATTGGCCTGTGGTACTGCACTTGAAAGGTTGGGATTTTTGGGAGGGGGTTCAAAACTAGGGTAATTTATCAGAAATAAATCCTTCCTAGCAGCTACAGGATCATTTCACTTGAATAGCATTAGCATCTATTAGTGGTTACTTGGATCATTTGTTCTACTCTTTCCTGCTTTTCAGTGTGATAGCCTCTATTTAAAATACTTCAGTCCAGGAAGGTGTGATCAGCTTCTCTCTAGTATCTGACACACTCCCTTCCCCTTATTTCATGCTCTAGTTTGTTTTCTAATTCAGTTCTACCATGAGGAGCCACTTCCTCCTTGTGATAGAGAAGCTATAATGATAATTGTCTCTGGCAAAGCAATTCAAGGTAACTAATCAGAATAATGATAGCAGCAGCTGCAACTTCTAATGAAGTTAGAAACTGTCAACCTCGTGGTAATCATTGTTTTAAAGAAAAAAAAAATTCAGACTGATAAATTATCATAACCAGTGCACAATGGGTTCCACGCGCTTTGCCACTTTGAGGGAGATGCATAGGAGTTCACTCATTTGCTGGTTGTCATACCAAAGGGCTTATATTTAATAGCTACCAAATTAGGCCTGCTGTCAGAAGCCTTTGCACTCAAATAACATCCTTAAAGCAGCGGGCCATGCGTTCTGCCAAATGTACTGTGCTAGATAGTTTCAGCAGCTCTCACCCTTAGAGGCTCACAGAAAAGCTGGCAATACTTTCAGTTTAATTATTTCCAACACCATGAGGACTAAATGCATTCAGGGCACACATCCAAAGCCAACAAAAGATCAATCTCTTACCAGGAATAACGGGTGGGTAACACAGACTGAAAAAAAACTTGTGGAATTTGGACACTTCTGTGTCTTTGCATTCCACCTGTAAAAGTGGAACCATGTTTGTAGGATCACCCAGGAAAAGTGTCATCCAACTTCTGAAGATACCTTACATATTGACCTTTGTGTTCACTTTGTTATGC
This sequence comes from Hypotaenidia okinawae, assembly GCA_027925045.1. Taxonomy (NCBI): domain Eukaryota; kingdom Metazoa; phylum Chordata; class Aves; order Gruiformes; family Rallidae; genus Hypotaenidia; species Hypotaenidia okinawae. The sequence continues at coordinate 4,829,738 of BSDF01000011.1, forward strand.
TTTGAGCTGTCCTCACCTATTGCAAACTAGCTTTCCCGCACCTCATGGAAGTCATGCAGGGCACTTAAAATGGGATCCCCTTGCAGCTCAGAAATGTGAATGGTGATTTCTCCCAAACACTTGGAGCAGGCTAAGTGACCACATCACGGATCCCAAACACTGCAGTCCCAAAATACTGTAGTGCACCACTGGCAAAACTGTACTGAAAGTTTTCCCACAATTGTGGGTGGCATTTGATTATTCTCTTCATACTTCTCTTTCTGATCTCTGTCATCCTGAAGAGCCCTCATTGTACAGGGCCTGTTTCCATGGGTGTCAGGAACATGGAAATTTCATATTTGCTATCTGTGTGCATTGCAAGATGTCTCCAACTTTCAGTCCAGATTGCCATAAGAAACACTTCATTGCTGGGTTATGCATTGGGTGCTGCCCTTCTGAATGATGCAGCGTAGGATGCTCTTCTAAATGCACACAGGTAGAGATGCTTGGCTTATTTATTGCAGTCTCAAGTGAGAATTTCTTCTGAAGTGTCTTGTGAATATAAATTTTCTTTGAAATCCTAAATGAGGCTGTTGCCAGTGTAAACAATCTGTCTTGCTGGAGGTACATAAAAACTGCTTTGAGGAAGTTCCTACTGCTCTTGCAATATCACGCTGAGAATATTTTGTGCTGTTCCCAGCAGATCTTAGTATTATTTCTGTAAATATTTGCTCTTAGGAATAGCAAACAACATTTTGGAAGACTGGAAAAAGCATTATTCAAAATTGTGGTTAATATTCAAGGAATGTCCTCTTGAGTGACTATTGACTCTCCTCTGGCTTTTTTTCTTTCTGCTAATATTATGTGGGATCTAAATTCAATTTCTGTATCAAAAAATAACAGGTGTACAAATGCCCATACAGGCATATCTTCATTATTTGTAAGGCAGCTATATCTAAGGACTACATGCTCTTTTAGCTTCCACATGTGGACAAAGGAAAGTACTCTTCCCTGAGAGGGTACAAAATAATGATTAAAAGTAATAGAAAGTAACATTAATTGGGAGACAAAGCGGACTCCAGTTCTAAACAAAAGAATGAGAAGTAGCTTGCACATGGTTACATCAGTAATCTGGCAGACCTGTGAGCCAGAATTGAGTCTCTCAGTTAAGTCCTGTAATGGTCAGAGGTGTTGTTGTTAGGACATTCCTTTCTGTAGCAGGCACATTGTGAGAAGTGAAGAACAATCAAACATGTTCAATTCAGCTACTCCGTGACTCACTGTGCAGGAGATCACAATAATCTATATGCTTATAGAAGGTTCTTTGTTTAGCTTAAACTTAATTTTTTTAAAGCATCATGAATAGATTTATTATCATGACACTCTTTAAAATGTAAATAAATTTGATAACTGTTGTTCTAAAACTTAAATTAAACTTAAACATAGGAAAAACAGATTGTCTCAGTGGTGTGATCTAGCCAAAGAGTATCAGGATATGAATTTCTAAATCCTGAACTAGCCACTCCCCAGCATGCATGTCTCAGAAGTTAGATTATAATACTTTTTAAAATACTATTTGACTTGTTAGGTGTACAACATCTAAAGATCATGCTTTCAAACTTTTGAAATTGCAATTATGTGATTAGAAATTAACTTAGAGTCTCTACTGAAAGCTGAGATTCCCATGTAATCACTGAGCTCCAGTAGATGGGCTCCAAGAATTACATCCTAAATGCAAACTCCTGATATACCATGAAGCCTGGGAAGGCTTGGGAATTAATCGAAGATCACTGATAAACTGATTGCTACTGCTTAATGTTATCCCCATTTATCTCTTTGCTGGGAAAAACTCACCCCAATGGGAGGGCAGAAGAAGCTGCTTTGTTATCTGAGGACCCATTTCTGCTTACATGAATGCTAATGCAATGCTCTGCCTCCTACTTACTCTCTCTTTAAAAGAGGTTGAGCTCCACTTAAGTTCTCTGAAACGTTTCCTTTGCTGAGGTGCCTCCTCTAGTTCTTTCTGTCCATTCTGCACCTGCTCCCACTTAGGCAGTGGTGGGAAGTCCTGTGGGAAACAGTGGGGAAAAGGATTTGGTAGCCAAAACGGACCTTTTTACCACTAACATCTGTGATTCTCACTTTGTCATGTTCCCTCTCCAATTCTTACAGCAGGTCCCTAATTACAGCACTGCTGTTAGGATGAAGGTTTTTTAAGTATTCTGACATCTTCCCAAATCTGGTGAATAGATTTAATTATTAGACAATGGGATTTTTCTATTCCTGCCCACCAGCACCCCCTTCACTGACTGTTGCTTGTGTTTCTATTATTATCTGGCATATTCCAGCAACGTTCTTCCTTTCAAAGGATTTTGAAGAGTGCAGCAAAATATCAGAGAATGTATGAGCTAAAGTCAGAAAGAAAGGACAATGGTCCTTATGTTCATTTCACCACATAAGCAATCTCAAAGTGCTTTGTGTCCTAACATAGCATTCTCCAGTAACATAATAATTTTACATGCCCATATTCAGAGTTGGTATGAAGTCCCCTCTGTTTTTATTCCTACATATTAAGTTGTGATAATTTCTGTGGAAAAATAAGTATTGGGTCAGTGATTTTGGATGCTGGGGTTTTTTCTAATATATGCTGTGTGGATTCCACTGATTTAACTTCTCATCTGCTTAGAGTGCATACCTGGGTATCTAAGTTCTCCAGACTAGTAAAAAGAGCATACTACATGTGCTACATAAATACTACACACCAATACCCATGGTGCACACTTTGAGGAGGTACTAGTCTGCAAGACTTTCCAAAATATCAGAGGAAATCAAGCACATAAACACTATGAAATAGAATTTAAAAGTCATTTTTCTTGATAAAATGGGTTATGCAGTGAAGAAGAGACAGAAATGTATGGGTCTACATGTTGCTGCTGTTCTCAACAGTGCTGCCACATCACTTCTGGATGCACTGATTCAATACAGGGAAGCTGCATTCTGTCACACATCAAGCCTGTAATTCTTCCACTCAAAAGTGTAGGAGGGAAATTAAGTAAATTCCAAAAGTAGATTCTTTTTCAAGTGCTGTTATAGCTGAAAATATCAGGCAAATATGAAAAAAATTCAAATGGTGCAGAAACCACACAGCTACATCTTCTCTCCCTTCATTGTACAGCCAGCCTAAGCTGGCTGAAATGTTCAATGCAAGGTTTCCTGAGTCCAGGCTTGTCCTTATTTCAAGCTGCATAGGTCTGCTCTAATTCCACAGACATAAGACTAGGTTTTTAGGATGGAAATTATGGGGAAGATTAGAAGTCAAATGAAAAAATTACTTTCTTCTAAAACAAAAATCTGACTTGCATAGGTGTCTTTTATGTACAGTTGTTAGCAAGCTGAGTAGAGACAAGGTGGTGGTGGTGGTGGGGAATCCAAATATGCTCTGAATATACAAAAACTTCTTCATATTCCATATACAGATGAAAGAATCTATTTTGAACAAAAATGGAGGAGATCTTCCCCAACAACAAAAGGGCTGCTAAGCAATACAATTAGCTTCCAACAGTTTCTAGAGCCTAGGTTGTCTCTGACTCCATTCTATCTAGAGGACAAGGGATTGTGTTGTGTTTTTTTGGTTTTGTTTACATGCATATGTGCTTCTCCTGCTTTGAGTCTAAAAAGAGGACTTTTCTTCATCCTAACAAAGCTTTGCATCTGAAAGCTCTCTGAACTTGTGACCAGTTACAGGATTTGAGAAATAAAACTGCTGCTGTTTCCATCTCTACACTGAGCTTTCAGCAGAACTTGAACAATTCCATGAGTTTGTATTCTCCTAGTCTAGGTCTCATCAAAAGAGTTTCTTTTTTGATGGAGCAAGTGCCAGGAGATACCAAGTGAGGTCAGCTCCTTTGTTTTTATACCAATAACCTAAAAAGAGACATGCCACCGTAAAGAATTATTGATCAGCAGAGATGAAGGTTCTAAATAAACTTTCATTGAATTCACTGATGTGAAAATTATTGAAAAGATGAGACTGGTACAGAAAAAAATCCTTATGCAATTTTTGTAGCTCACTTGATCATCCCCAGATGTATGTTCAATGTGCTAATTAATCATCATTCCAAAAGCTTTTTATTCATGGCAAATGAAGGATATAACTTTGTTTTCTAAATGGGATACATCCTACTCAGAATATGGGTAGAAATCACAAAATTAATGTAGGATGTTTAGGAGTTAATGTACAGCAGTTTTAAACATATATCCTGTTAAATTATGCTCAAAACAGCCTGTGTGGGGGAAAAAAATGGGGGCCCTTTCCTACCTAGCCTGGAGTTTAGTTATCTACATGGTGTTAGTGAGACTAGATACAGAACCACTAACAATTCAACATCTGAAACTGACATTAATGGGTTTGCAAAGTGCTGTGGGTACTCTCAGGCTGGTTTTAAAGGGAATGTATTCCAGTATTGTAGAGTGGAGGAGCTATACAGAGCAGCATGGAACAGATACAAGGTTAACTGAAAGAAAAATAGTTCTTGATTTGTTTCCCTGAATCCAAGAGGAGGAACAGAATTATAATCACCAAGTACCTCTTAAGATGGTTTTGTGTGTTTTTCCAAGACACTAATTTTTTGAAATATGAATATTTTTATATATGTCTATATATAATTTATGGGCCTGTATTCTTGAGGGAGAAACGAGGACAACTCACAGAACTGTAGGGGTTGGAAAGGACCTCCAGAGATAGTCCAACCCTCCTGCCAAAGCAGGTTCCCTAGGACATGTCACGTAGGCTGGTGTCCAGATGGGTCTGGAATATTTCCAGAGATGGAGACTCCACACCCCCTGGGCAGCCTGTCCCAGGGCTCTGTAACCCTCACTGTGAAAAAGTTCTTCCTCATATTGATGCAGAACTTCTGTGCTCCAACTTGAGGCCATTGCCAAGGTCAGGGTGTGGACACTGGGCTTAACAGGATCATTTTCAGATCCAGCATTACCTATTCTGACTGTTTACTGCTTTTAATATGTTACCTTCTGAAGATAACTTAGCATTCTGTTGCTTATTATCATTCAGCAGCTCTCTAGGGTAGTGACTTAAAGTGCTGTGCCTCATGTCTGTCCTGTGACCTGTTCTCTTGTGGTGCTTTTTGTTTTGTAAATTCATCTTGGACTGCAGGAGAAGCGGATTCTTCTTAGTTTAATTGCTTTGTCAAGGGTACGTATATACATCCTACCCTTCTTTTCAGAGAACTGAACAAAATTTGCTTTTCCATTCTTTCATGCTTTGCCTTCTTACCTTTTATAAGGTCATTCTCTTTTTATACTTGTTTAATTCTGAAACAACCATATCAAAAGAAATTTCTAATACACTTGAATTTGTATCTAATAATGAAGTTAAAACCTTTCTGCTGTGGTGGCCTTCAGGTCTCTAATTTTGAGTTTTAATAGAAGAAGAGCTAAGCTATACATGCGAGGTATTGTTTCTCCTTGGATAACAACCCAGCATGACTGCAAATGAAACTAAATTCTCTCAGGCTTTTTAAAAAATGTCTTAATCTTACAAACTAAAAATAGCCCTAGGAAATTATAAAGCTATCATTTTGGCCAACTTTCTGGACTGTTTCTTTAGTGCTTTGGATTTGAGCAAGTCAAGGGTTTTTCTAAGCATTATCCGGCTGCTGCAGCTAAACCTGTTTGAAGTTTTTTTTCAGGGTTTTAAAGGGGAAAAAGTTCATGTATTCCATCCTTCCCCTGCCCTCCCTTAAATACACATGCAGCCACAAAGTGTGCACTTCCAACTATAGTGGCAAAACTCCAAGGGGATAATAATATTCACAGGGTCTTCGGGCTGCTTGCTGAGGTTATGCTTCCAAAGTGATTCTTGTGTTGTTCTCTCGTTTGGTTTGTTGGTGTTTTGGGTTTTTTCCCTTCCACTACCTAGATTGACCTGAACCAGGATTCTTTATTCTTCAACACACAGCAATATGATTTAAAAGAAAACAAACAAAAAAACCTCAGAGCTCACACTCTCACCAATGCTTCATTAATCCTTATAGAGTTGCAGTTATACAGGAGCTACATGTGAGAAATAAATTGCTGGGACACTGGAATTAAGTAATTCAGGTAAACACACTGGTAGATGCTCTGTAACTTGCTTTTTTTCTTGGTGCTCTCTTGGGCATGGACAAATCAGAAGAGTATCTCAGTTCAGACAACCTTTTTCTCTAGCATTTGATTGAATTCTATGTCTTTTGTAGAGATCTATTTAGTCATTGTATATAATTTGAGCTGCCAGTCTTCTTGAAGTTACCTACCAGTCTACTGCAAAATGTGTATACTAAAACATCTTGAATAGGTTTTGGATTACACAAATATCTGTAGTGCTTTGTTTATTATAGAATATTACCACATTCAATACCATGCTCTGCATTCTTGCTTTGATGCTATTCTGGTGTAAGCCCCAAGATAGTCTTTCAAAGTGAATGGAAAAAGCATTAGAATTACACTGCCATCATAAAATCAGAGCCTTGTCCAGTTGAACCCTTTTAAAGAGGTTACTTAATAAAGGAGAAGCTATACAAAACTTGGAAGCATGGTCTTAAGAGATACATCAAGTCACTCAGTCAATTCTGGCATGCATTTGGTGAGCATCAAAATGCTCCCTGGTCCATTCCAGCAGTACTTCTTTGTTGTCCACCCTCCCGTAGTCATCAAATCACATGATAATCAGTTTGGTAAAATTCTAACTGCATAGCATCTGGTAATAGGTGAAGCTAATTCTCTGAAATTAGGTCCTGAAAAGTATTTTGTCTTTGATATTAGGTCAAAAAAGATCGTATTACTGCATGAGAATCTTAGCTGATTCAAACCCTTACAAGCCCTTCTAAGCTTGGCGTCTGCCTCTCCAAACAGCAGGGTTAGGTTTTTTGGCCAGAGAGTGGATTTAGCATATGTTCTCCCTGATGAGTCTACTGTGGATAATGGAGCAAAATCTCCTTAGCTGACTAGTTCTGAAATACAGGAGGTTCAGCACAAAGAGGGAGCTTTTTTGGCTATCAGTATGCTTCAGCATTTATCCTTCCAGAACGATTTTTTTTCTCTGCCTGTGTATTTTGGGGTTCTTGCCATTTAAAAAAAAAGTTCCTTTGGCTCACAGCTTGAAATAGTTTTTGCTGTATTAATTATTTATATATTACTACAAGCTATTAAGATTGACCTCTTATCTCAGCTACTTCAGCATAACTTCCACAAGTCAGGATGGTTTTGTCTCTGTATAGGATGGAAGAGACTTATTTCATGTCTCTGTAACCTTATTCATATTATTAACAGGTAACTCCATGGTATATGGTTAATACATGACCTGCCAAAAGATTTATAGGCTGATGCAGGTCTTGACAAAAAATAATTTTAAAAACCACTCTTCACTCCTCCATAATTTACAGAGGAAATGCACATCTTCTCTTTTCAAGACACAACATTTACTGGGTCTAAAGCAGGATACAGAAATACTAACATCAGATATACCAGCAATGTAATTTTAAAGCAATAAGGGTTTATCTGCATAAGCATTCTGGTCTCCTACACTGAGAACAGTGTAGATGAAATCTTTTTCCACTTACATTTAAATGAATGCAAAACAAAAGCACTAGCTTATCAACTGAAAAAATTTCCAATTTCACTTTGCTTCCAGGGTCCTTGTGTGGGGTTGTTTTGTAGAAGTACCATTACCATATGACTGAGGCCTGCTGACACTAATGCTTGCTCTTGTGTCAATTTTCAATGTCTGCTTGTGGTGAGGTTTTAAATAAGGCAAACCAAAAAAGAAATGCTACTAGATATCTCACAATGAACGAGATGCATAACGGGATGTGACACTGCTAAATGACTTCATGGTGTTTTGTGAGGGAAGCACAGAGGTATATATAAGGTCAAAGAGGAAATACGTTCCCATTCTCTCACATTATATGTCTATAGATTAAATCTCAGGCATCATGTGGTACATTACACACTGGCACACGCTCCTCTGGCTTACCTTTGAGACCCTGCAGAGTGGCCCACATCCGGGAACTGACCTGACTGCAGTGGGATTCATTCCCTCCCAAGTTCCCCTTGGTACTAGAGCAAGAAGTGAGACCTGTCCCTCATGGAAGGTGCCAGGAGGCTGTCCACAATTCTCTTTGGCAATCTTCTGGTCCAAGTATTGCACTGACTTTATTTCACCACCTAAACATTTGGAATCACTCTCTTGTGAACAAGCACGGTGTGCAGTTTATATGTTCAGATTACATGGAGCCACTGATTGTTTGAATAAGAATCCCTTACTGTAAATGTCAGTTCCAATTTCCAGCTGTTTTCTGTAGAAGTTTTCTCTAAAATATAAGGGCCCTTGTGTTATAGAGCAGGAAACCTGCCTTGTTTCCTTTAGCATCTTTTGCTTAAAGCATTAATATTTTGTCCTTTGTATGAATTACCACAATGTAACATACCAAAAAGCATTTGTAATAACACCAAACCAACTAAAGGAGTGTGATAAACATGAGCATCTATGTGTGTTCAGTTTAGCACCAAGCCGCTGTCAAACGGTGCCAGGGGAAAGGTCACTGGTCTGAAATTCAGGCTCAAAATATTGAGTGCAAAAAGGCAGTGGACACTGATTTCATTCACAGGAAGTGTTACTCTGGCTTAAATCGACATGTTCAGTACAAAGGCTTGATTGGTGTATTGAATTTCCACTTTCTATTTGCCAAACACCAATGTGGAAAATTAATGATGAAGAAAATAGCCTGTTGCCCTTTCCTGTTGGGAGCCACTATCATGTTTCAGGATGTCTTTAGAGAGATCATTTGTTTGCAACTTGTGTTTCAGCCTAGGGTAATAACCCAACACCAGCTGCATGTGCCTTATTGGGCCTGCTTCTTTGCTGTGCTGTGCCTTTTGCAGGCACTGGTACAAGTCCAGATCAAGATGATGACAAGGCAATGCCGGTGTTCAGAGACAATTAGCGAGAGAAAACGCCATGAAAGGGAAAATCAAGTCATGTAGTCCCCAACTCTCACAGCCATGCAGAGTTTGCAGCTACATGGAACCTCAGTGAGAGAAGATGAAGCTGTTTGGTTGTTTTTATTTCATGGTAGCCACACATAATGCAAATCAGCCTGGTAGCCTAGTGTTGCTTAGTGAACCTTCTCCTGTATTTGAGCCCCATAGTGATTACAAAAGGCTAGCACCTTCTGCAGACACTCCCATTTGCAGGTGAAAGTCTTCTGAATTTGCTTTTATATTTTAGACATGGGTATAGTCTTGTTTGAGTATATACCTTCTGTGTGAACATTCTGCTGTGCAGAGCAGGTGTCTGCTGTGTTGGGAAGCTAGGAAGGGCGTTTCATTGCTTATATGGCCTTCCTGCCTGACAGTTCTTGTAAGTATATCTGCATTGTGTGGTGTCTCTGTAGTGACTCCCAAGATGAAATGAAGAGAATCAGTGAATTACATAGCTAGTGGTAAATTGAGAAAGATACAAATGCTTTTGAGCACAGAAATAGTCCACCAAGACCAAGTTAAGGATCTGGCTCGGAGTTCAACAAGACTTGACTAGGAAAATGTCATTTTTAATACTTTCAAAGTGATTGTGTGGCTGTGAAAGCCCTGAAAATCACCCTCTGTGGGAGCATATTGGACAACAAGCTGCATATAAGTGAGAGAGAAGCTAAGCTTGAGGGAGATTTGGCCATTATGCTTGGTTCTTGTCCATTAATTTCTGAAAAAGAAAGTTCAGTAGTTCAGGTTTGGTCCCCCCTTTTCCTGAAGTCAGTCTGCCTCACAGTCAGGCTGTGATGGACTGGGTTGACCACTGACTACATCTGTTTTCCTAATCACTGAATCATTGTCTGCAAGAATACATTTGCTGAAGCTACTGCCCACATCCAGCTTCAAGAAAACAAATCCATTCTCATTATTTCCAAACTAAAACTCCTAATCTAGATGGCTGGTTGCCTGCTTACCTGGTGTGACAGTTTTGTTCTTCCTCTGACATTTGATTATCACGTGTGTGTGATAACTACACTGCCACCCTGCACTTTGTATGCTGCTTCAATGCAGTTGGCAGCTGCAGGTGGGAAGAGACAGGCGGAGTGGGCTTGAGTGCTGATTACAAACCTGTACAAGCTCTGGCACTGAATATACTTAGGAACCCAAAGCAGTTACAACAGGTCTTCCCTAAGCTACCTAAGGCAGAGCTTGAGAACACAGGCACGTTTGAACAGCCTTCGAGGCAGATGCAAACCTTCTCTGATGTAAATGGAATCCAAGTTGCTGCTGTTAGCATGGCACAGATCCAAGCTCATTAGACTTGCCAAGCATTGGGCTTATTAGCTCCAGCCCTGAACTGTGTTAGTGCAACTGCACAACTTTCAGATTCAAGCTGCTTCTCGCGTCCTGTGGCTCCGTGTGCAGGAACCACACGCTGGACTCGCTTCACAAAAGGCGGTGTAGATGCACCAGCAGAAGAGTTTCTGACTGGGTCAGGAGGAGAGCTCTCTGCCTTGAGCAGTCTCATGCAGAATCACTGCATGTTTTGGAGACCTCAGTAACTGCTGGGCATGTTTCAGCACCAAAGGCACTGGTGGGGCGCAAAAGGCAAAGCTGGTTTATTTGTTTACTGCTGGAAACAAATCATAGAATTGAATCATAGAATTGTAGGGGTTGGAAGGGACCTCGAGAGATCATCGGGTCCAACCCCCTGCCAAAGCAGCTCCCTAGGACATTTCACTGAGATAGGCATCCAGACGGGTCTTGAATATCTCCAGAGAAGGAGACTCCACACCCCCTGGGCAGCCTATTCCAGTGCTCTGTCACCCTCACTGTGAAAAAGTTTCTCCGCATGTTGGTGCGGAACTTCCTGTGCTCCAACTTGCAGCCATTGCCCCTTGTCCTGTCTCCACAGACACTGAAAAGGGGCTGGCTGATTCCCCCTGCATCCCTTGCTTAAGATAATTGTAAACATTAATTAGGTCCCCCCTTAGTCTTCTCTTCTCAAGGCTGAACAGTCCCAACCTACTCAGCCTTTCCTCATAGGGGAGATGCTCCAGGCCCTTTATCATCTTCGTAGCCCTTCTTTGGACTCTCTCCAGGAGATCCCTGTCCTTTTTATACCAGGGAGCCCAGAACTGGACACAATACTCCAGGTGGGGCCTGACCAGGGCAGAGTAGAGGGGGAGGATCACCTCCTTTGACCTGCTGGCTACACTCCTCCGGATGCACCCCAGGATCCCATTGGCTCTCTTAGCCACCGAGGCACACTGCTGGCTCATGGCCAACCTGTCATCCACCAGGACCTCCAGGTCCTTCTCCACTGAGCTCTTCTCCAGCAGGTCATCCCCCAGCCTGTACTGATAGAAACGGTTGTTCCTTCCCAGGTGCCAGACTCTCCACTTGCTTTTGTTGAACCTCATCTGGTTTCTCCCTGCCCAGCTCTCCAGCCTGTCCAGGTCTCTCTGGATGGCAGTGCAGTGTTCCTGCGTGTCAGCCACAAAATGGGCCAGCCTCATGCAGATACGCTCCTTGCCTTGATCTTGACTTCCACACATACCCCCCGCCCCCCCCCCCCAACTATCTGCCCTTGAGCACATTTACGGCAAGTTATGGGTATTTGGTTTTAACCAGGAATTGAAATATATTATGCAGCCATTAAAATTCAGAGTTTTGTTTTCAACACTAGGAAAGTATTAAATTAAATCGTCCTCATCCTTGGAGTTTAATTTTTTTAGTCTATCAGTGTTTCTCAGACAAGCCAAGTGTCACATTGAGGCACGATTTACATATTCATGAAATGATTTGTATTCAGAAGCATTGTTTAATGTTTTCTGGACAGTTTTTCATACTAATAAGTGTTTAACTCCAAAGACTATACAGGTAACCTCAAAAATGAAAGTCTACCATAATTTTTACAAAATACTACTTGTAAGTCCAAAATAAATAAATGAGCTCTGAATTATTGTATTTCTTTGCTTCTTGAACAAGTTACTTGCACAGCTATAAAGTATACTTTTTACAAGGAAATAATTAGGAACATCCTTATCTGAGGTACACTTTTTCTTCTGCTTCTTGACTGTAGATCAAATAGATGTTGTACAGTTATTTTCAAGTAATAGCAGGGTTCAATTTTAAGTTTGATTTATACTAGTCTTTCTCATGCATTGAAAATGTGCACTTGTGCCCCTCTAGCTAAATTAAACTTTGATTTTCAATTTATACATTTGTCAATCAATAAATACATTTGATGGTAGCAAACAGACTCTCCCTCCTTTTTTGCAGTAAATAAACTTTCTCCCATTTTTGTCTGTTAAACTTTGAGTGCTCAACTGGTAATGCAAGAGCCTTTCATCCTGCTGTGCTTCATGGAGACACAGAATTCTAAAGAACTAATGGATGCTACTAGGTATCTGTGTGCAGATGGCCAGGCAGCGAGGACTGGATTGAGGAAGCTCAGCAAAGTGTGCTGTGCAGACTGTTCCCAGGCAGATTCCAGCACAGACCAGCTTGTCACTTCATCATGACTTTAGGCTGGTACATGAGAAAGTCTTAGGGAAACGAGGGGAAGAGCACTGTAAAGCATCTTCACTGTGAAGAGGAAAAAATCTTGACTGTTCTGTATACCCTGAGAAATTTTCTCAGCAAAACAAAGAGAAAACAAAACAAAAAAGCAGTTTAAAGCATAAAAATTAACAGTCTTTTCTGTGACCCTGTCTAAAAGCATCCCCACTATGCATTACTCTTAGGGTTGGATCTTTTGATAAGAACTCTAATTTCTTGGGAGATGTATCACTTAGAATCACATTTGCTGTGAAATCTTGTGGTTGACTATACCTGAGCTTTGCACAGTGTATCTGAAGAACCATGTTAGAAACAGTATGAGCCCTTCCTAGTGTTGAAGTTGAGAAAGACTTTGTGGATCCGTGGGGGAAAACAGCATATTCTCAAACCTACTCCACTCACTGGTGGAAGAGCATGGGAGTTGTTTTCTTTCTTTGATGGATCATGAGTCTTTCATACTTGGTTGTGACTAGCAACTTATTTCTACTATAGCTAATGGTTTCAAGTGTAAAAGCAGCTATCAGAGAAAAGCTAAAGCACTCTGTCTTGCTGTTCAATACAGAGGCACTTCCTGAGGCTCCCAGACCCACACCTTTCCTTGCAAGTCTTGCAGGGAAATTCCTTGTTTAAGGAGGAGAGGATCATAGAACAGTCATTAGCAAAAATGCTTGAATAGACAGGATGGCTTTACAGATTGCATGATGTTGCTGAGTATGTGTCAGAAGATTGGAAAGTGGCACATGGGGAACAAAGAAGAACCCAAAGAACCATTTCCTACAACAAAGAACTTGGCAGTGGCATTTGCTGCTGTGGGATGCTGAGTGAGTTATGGCTCCACAAACGGGCTAACTAAATTCCTAGAGAAAAGTTGCTGCCATTGAACAGCCCAGGTTCACACAACCTTCACTTCAAGATATACCAAACTGATTTTAGGTATTGTCTTAAATATCTGCTGGATTAGAGGGCTCTTTTGTCTGAATCTAAGTAGCAAAGCACATAAGGATGTTTAGGGTGTGAATCGGTGTGTATACAGATATAGGTCTGCCACAGGTTGCCTTTCATAGAGTGCAGGGATATTCAGGCCAAAGGGTCTCTTGATATATTTGGAAGGTCAGGATGGGCACTGTGTAGATTCTTCCAAAATCACACATATTTATGAATGTATGCCTATGATGAAATTCAGCTACTTTCAGCAGCAATGAGTCAATTTGCATTTGCAATTATATTGATTTTGCATGTAAATTAGATACCTGCTTTGCACTTGCAGTCACAGACCTATCTTTTTCGCTGTGATTGACAGAAAGTGGGGGCCTCCTTTCAGAAGCAGGTTAGTGTTAGTGGAGGAAAATGACAAAGTAAAATCTCTTAAAAGCCCTTTGTTTGGTTGCCTTCCAAGCCACAACAGCTGCAGTGGGTGATTAGCTTCATGTGGTGTCAGTTGCATTTTTATCCAGCTTTATTCTATTTGTTTTCTTTCAGACATTTGTCCTTGCCAAGACTACAGCTGTGTGTTTGCTCCATGTGGACCCACCACTACAGACACTTCTTCAGGAGGGAAAGAAGTCAGCCTCCCAGGAAGGGTAACGTCTCTGCTTTCCTGGCCTCATGGTGTCTTGTCAGTCTCTTCAGGTGAGACCTTTCTGGAAATGTACTTGGTGATTCACGGTTGGAAAGAGATGGCAAGGCAAGCATCATGTCTCTTGGGGTAGCGGAGAGAAACACTGTGGGACTTGTGACCTCACTGCAGTGAAAGGTTTCAAGGGTGCAGGTGTCATTCAGACCAAACCTGAGCTGTATCCCAGACAGTTTTGCCACATGACAAAAGGTGATGCTATCACCTTGAAGAGGTTAGAGCAGTTCCCTTTTTATCACAAGTGCTGGCTCATTTTTTATCTTGGGTCCCTTATTGCACACCCATTCCTTTCTTCAGGCCAATATGCTTTTCTAATATTCTTGCAGAACTAGGGTGTTTCATGGTTGCAGTCATAATCTCCCTTAAAAAAAAAAGCTTAAGCTCTAGGGGCCTGTATTGGATAGGGAACCCAAAGACCTGGTCTGGTTCTGGGCTCAGTAGAACACTGAATAACTTTCTGACTCTGGAAAGGAAACAAAAGACAGATCCTTGCCTAGGCTTTTTTTGAGCACTTTGGAAACTATGAGAATATTGGTGCTATGCTGTCAGACTGAAGCAGATAAAGCAGTACTGGTCCCAGCATCAGGTCCCAGACATGACAGCAGTGTCATGATCTCATCACCAAAGTCCCTGTATGTGCCTAACAGCTCTCAGATAAAATTTTGCCCTGCTTTTTGTGGCCAGTTGGTGTCCCCTGTTGCAAATTCCACAATGACTGGCTATGGAAGGTGGCAGGTGGACTGTGTCGAACTGACTGCGTGTGTGCTCAGATACCCAGTGTGCTCATGGATTGATGGAGCTTGTAATGCTCATGGCTGAATACTGCAATCATGGTATAGAAGCAAGCTTGTCAATCAAGCTCTGTATTTTTTTATAAGGGTAACTCTTTGACTCTTTCAAAATTGCTGGGCCTTCCAGTTAAATGAAAAGTTAAAAAGTGAAAATGAAGTGATAGGCTGCTGGTTTAAAAGCAGTACAATATTGTCACTTATTGTCCTAGCCCAGTTTGTCTTTCATAGCCACACCATGACTCTGTTCACCCCATCCTTTGTGACTGTGAAATCCCATTGCTGTGGAACAGAGAGCAGGACCCTATTGTCAACAGCAAGCATATATTTGAAAATATGGCTATTTAATGACACCTCCTCACTGAACAAAAAATTCCATTTCAACTTTTGGTTCAGTTCAAAGACCTCCATATTTTTACAGTTCTTTTGTCAACCGAACTCCTCAGCGCAACCCCCGCTGCACTGACACTCACCCACTACTCTATTAACATCTCATCAAACTGCACCCCAACAGCAGCTTTCTCCCTACTCTGTAAGGACAAATGTTTGGAGAATACTAATTTATATTTGCATAGCTCCACTCATACAGACATCTTAGATAAGAACTGTTCAGAACAAACGGTTACATCTACCCAACCCAGCTGAGGTGTCAGGAGAACATTAGGTGGGCATGATTCAAGGCATAGGGATGGGCAGAGCCTGATGCTAATAATTACCAGAAAATAATGCCACTATAAGGTTTCTAAGGGTATCTTGCTACACAGAAATTAATTCCTTTCCTTCCACACTTTAACTTCAGTTATCCTTATTGAGCTAAAAAATATTTACTGGGTGTCTTTTAAATGCCATGATGTTTCAGACAAATAATAAAGAGCAAATTTTTGCCCTAGCACTGCCAACTTCTCCCATCCTTCCATGACTACCATGTAGACAGGTCTGAGGCAAAGTGTCAATCAAGAAGCACAGGAGTACCAGCCTGTGGCAAAGAGAGCAAGAACTACCAGAGCCCTGTAGGGACAAATATGCTCAACAGTCTTGTCTTGCTGTGGACAGACAAGAAAATACCTTCTCACAGGCACACCTCCCTTTTCTGCTTTTTTCTGCTCATGACTGCCATAGCTGTAAGCCCAAATGCTGCGTTCACACTACCTGCCCTCCAGAAACATCACTGATTCCTGGCCCCAGCAGGAGCCTTGGGGTTTAACTGGGGCTTCAGGGGGTATTTTCCTTTTGCATGAGGATCTTTAGGAGCTTTACTTAGCTTTCTCTAACTCCTCCACCGTTTTACAGTAGACTGAACTATTCTAGCAGAGTACCTGCAAAACCAAGGAGAACTATAAAACTGGTTCAGGTCATCCAGTGGCCTTACAACTGACAGATGGCAATGTCATGCTGGGCAGTGCTGGTATCACTGGTAATACCAACTTGCATTGAATGTGGCTTTGCTCTGGTGTGAGATCAGCACAGTGTTTTGAGAATGTGGAAAAAAACCCTTGTGCTCCCAGTGGGATTTCAGTGCTTTTGGTTGTACTTGTCCTGCCAGGTTGTCCTACCCGGTCAGACTGTGAAACCCAGTCAAGGAGACTGGTGCTGTTTGGCTGATTACAAGCAAGTGATTACCACAGAAGTTAAATCCCTTGTACAAAACTTTGTCTTTTGATTTTGGATTTTTTTAATTGCCTATACCTAAGTCCCTGGCTGCCTATTAGGCATTATGATTTGACAGACACGTATGGTGTGAAGACCTCATCAACTGACCCTCAGAACACTGAATTAATCTACACACAGGTAGATTTCTGTAGAAATTAACCCTCTGCGAAGCGTTTGCTTTGCTAACTCCTATGTAAAAGGCCACTGCTGCTACTGTGAAAGTTAACAGGATTTACGCTCAAAGCTTTCCTTTCTGCTGCCTGCCTTCTAAGCTGTCCTGGCTTTGCTTCCAGCTCTCTCCATCTTGCATCTGTAAGGCTTAAGCTTTCCTAATTCTTTCCTCTGTTATTCTGGCCTTCCCTGCAGCACTCTCATCTGCATGGGAGCAAAGCTGCCTCAAAGCCTCAGGAATCATAAAGAAGAGGCAATCTCTTAAAAGGGTATGCTTTACTATGGAGCCAATTCCACTGCTGTCAGACATGAATGAGAGGTTGCCTTCCTCACTTGTTACCTCTGAAACCACCACAAACAAATGTCATCAAAAAGCCAAAAGAAGGGGACAAATACAGTCAAAATATTTTGATTCTTCCTATAACTGTCAGTGGTCAGGGAATGCAAGAATACTGGGATACTGTGCCTCCAGAAGACAAAACTTTGTCCCATGGAGGGTGGTTCACTATTTGTTTTCTGCTTCAGCTTGACATTTTCTAACTCTGATTAGGTCTTAGTCTCTTGCCCCTTTTCCTCAGTCACCTCTAAGTGCTGAAAGTACTAGACAAAGGGAAAAAAACCTGCAAAAAATAGGATTTCCTATTCCATCTCACACTATTTTTAAATGCTTCAACTTTGATTCTTGCAGTAACAACATCTCATAATTATGGAGTTATTTCAGCCAAATACATTAGCGTGCATTAAATCCTCCAGTCTCTTATAGATCCTTAGGGGATGCTGCAGACAATGTGTTTCATGGATGGGTAAACCAAAGCTGTGGAAAGGAAGGCAAGCTGTACGGTTGAGATTACAATGCCTGTATCTTACATTCCTGCTCCTTTCTGGGACTTTAATTCCTTTTCAGAGCATGAAGTAGATGGAGGGGGGAAAAGGCCTTGCCTTTCACACTTGTAGAGGTAGTTTGTATTTGTAATACTAAAGACCACAAACAATAGGGCACAGCACAGTGAGAAGCAAAGGCACAGGGCATTTACTTAATCCTACAGCAGCACCAGAAAGCAGAGGAATATTTCCCTGCTGTTTCATTTTGACTTGATTTGACAACCTCATTTCATCCTAACGTCACAGGAAATCACAGTCTAATTTTTCTGTGGCACAGTGTTAGATATAAAGAGCCCTATATGTTTTGCATGTTTGGCTTCAAAATAGAACAGAATTCACATTTATAGGCTTTGCCTAGCAGGGGCTGCCTAGAGCACCAAAACTGCCTGTTAAGTCCCCTCCCAATTAAAACAAAAATGGATAGGTTTTACTATTCCTGCGTTCTTTTGCCTTTTCACTTGACTGAGCATTACTAGATGCTGTCTCTCTGTCAGTCACATTTCATCTTATCCTTTTGCCTCTAGCCCTTTTGGTCTAGAATTGAATTCTCACCACTTCAAGCAGAAATGGAGAGATCTGTATATTGGTGCTTTTCTTAGAGCTTTCTGCAGTAGTGGCGGTGGGCTGCATCCTACATGCAGCTGCTGAATATCTTTATTCCCCTCTTGAAGGCAACGGAAGTCACAGACTCTCAATAATTTTAGAGGATGCTTAGATTTTTGCATAATCAAATCCATTTTTGATGCTTCTAGCAAATGTTTCCATGAATGTGTACGCATATGTATGTGTGAATTCAGCCAAACGTGTGCAGGCGTGTGTGCATCTGCATGTATATATGCACATGTTTTCCAACTGGAAAATTTGGGATTATAAATAAGTTTCTTTCAGCCATGGGAAAATACTAAAAGCTCTCAGTCCTTTAAAGAACACTTAAAACCACATTCCAGTCACATTCCATTGGTTTGTTTTCTAAATAACTAAAATAACCTCTGAATTAATTTGTGATGTGAATTGAGTAACTGTCCCTCACGTGAGTAAGCTCCTGTCTTGCTGTTGTTAGCTCAGGTAAACTGAGCCTTAGATAAGAGACGCTTGTGATGCTTCACTCCTTGCTGACATCTACTCCCTTCTCTAAAACAACTAGGGATTACAGTGGTTACAGCTTATTAGTGTTATTAGGGATTATTAGTGTTACGGCTTCCTTTTGATAAGTTAGAGAAACTCTTGGATTTTAGGTGGTTTCAACACTGAAGCAGGAGACAGAGGATAAATGGCAGAAATCCCTCCTAGGGTTAAGTTAAATAGCCCAGGACACTACACCCTTAGTTACGAGAGGGGTTGCATCCATCCCTACATGTAGACATAGGGATCTATTCACTTAGAATCCTTTAAAGAAGTGGGTCCAAGCTAGAGTGGGGATTTGGGGGTTTATGTTCACTTCAAAACCACGGTGACTTACTCAAATATTTTAAGTAAATTCTTTTGCTTCAACGCCTACGTTCTCACACCAGTATGTATAGGTCATAACAGTGCAGAGTACCACATGTGACAGTCATTCTGAAAGGAACCAAAAAGGTAAATGCAATGGAAAAGGGTCAGAGGCAAGCAGCAACTCGGGGTAAGACAGCCAGACTTGCTGCCACATGTATTTCAGCCAAGGGAACAGCCTTTATGCAGAAAGTGCCCTGAGCTTTTGGCTCAGTAAATAAAAGGATAGAAAAACAACCAAGGAATGTATCTTCCCATCATTACACAGCAGGAAGTGGTGTGTCAAACACAAGGAATACTAAGAAAATAAAGGCAAGAGAGATCTTTCTTTTTCTCCTGTAACTTACAGTGATTTTTGCACTGCCTGGCAGAGGTGCTAAACAAGAAGAGTGGTTACACCTTGAGCTTTCAAGATCTGTCTTGCTCTTCTTGTCATTAGTAGCCCATTCTGGCTCCATGCTAATTTAGACCTTCTAGCTACACCAATAATGGCAGAAGGAACATCTGGCCAGACCCCTATGTATATCCATGAAACATGTCTGGGCACACGTGTGTATCACAGATTGTGTGTTTGCATGTGCACATAAATGCATGCATAGTTTTTAAAAATTCTATGTTTTCTGGAACTTGCAGGTATGAGGAACAGAGCTGGCAGAAATACTTCCTGGTATGGTGTGAAAAGAACAATGAGAGTGTCTTTCAGAAGCCACTTACATTACTTGAAAGGGTGTGTGACTCCTCTCCAGCAAGAAATATTTGCTGTATGTGGCAGCTGATTTATGTGTCCTACTGTTTGACAGCACTCACCCAAGTTACAACACTTTCCTGTTTACTAGTTCTAGAGTCATCCTTTTGACATGCAATAGTGTTCTGAGTGGTACACATGTGGAGTCTTCTGAGAATGAGTGAAGAGGTCTGTGGGCAGCTGGAGAGTCTGTGGGGGAAGATTATCTTTGCTGGCTTCTCAGTGTGCTGAGAAGTACTACCCAGTGTAGGGAAGGTTTGTTGAACAAACTGCATTTCCCTTGACTTCATGGACATTTCTTCAGTTCTGCATATAACTGTCTTCACTTTGTTTATAGTTAATGCCACAGACAGCTATGTTGCAACCTTATGTTGATACTATCACTCTACTGCTAATTTCAAGCATCTCTGGGTAGTAGAGCAGAGGAAACTGTCCTTTCTTAGTTGAGTAGCAAAAAGCTTTTTCAAGAATCAAATACATTCACTGCACTGAATATTACCTTCTAATTGTCATTTCTAGTAGCAATCACTCTGCTGACAGAAATCTTATACAAATGATCTGAAGACAGGAGGGGAGTATTTGAGAATGAAATCTCTGATAAATAACAGTAAAACTTAAAGACTGCAGCTGAAAATGTTTACATGTTTCTAGTAAGTGTTTCTTTGCATTCCTCTTTCAAAATGCATTTTTAGAAGAAAACTGTAACACTGATAAATATCTTTTCCCCTTTCACTAAAAACATTTACTTGCTACTCTAACAGCTTCTTGTTTGGCTGGACAGCATGTAATACCCAAGCAGATCATGATTAGTCTCAAATAGTGTTTAAAACATTCTTCCCCACTTCTTACTATGTAAGGTTAAAGTCAGAATGTGTTTTAATTTCTGAGGGGCGATATTGTTTTAGTGTAAATATTTTAAAATATTTATTAAATAGATTTGTAAATACTGTAATAGTCAAATGTGATCTAGAAGATCAGCTCTTGAAGAGAACTAAAATTTCTCTTATCTTAGTACTACAGAAAAATGCAGCATGTCTTGCTTATGATCATACAGCTGTGGCTTTTTCCATTTCAGGAAAGAGCTGCTATAAGACAAATGCTCCCTTAGCTTATTTTTACCTGAAAATTCATCTCCTGCAGTTGATGTGACTTCCCTTTTTAACAGCAAATGATTTATTTCTTGCTACTGGTCTAACTCCTGCTTCAGCAGCCCATACTGTTATCTACCATCAGCAGTGCTTGACTTGGCATGAATTGCGCCATCAGGTCAAGCCACAAGTCTTTCATTTATTGAAAGAAATTCATTAATCAATTCTCTCAGCTGGACTGAGTAAGATTGGTCTCATTTAATTTTACAATATAAATGTTTCTTTATCAAATAGTCAGTGAGGTTTTCTTTGGAAGGAACAAATAGTCTTTTTCAGGGCAGGCTTTCACTGGACTTCTTTTAGACATGAATCAGGATGACAAAAATTGGCTCCTAGACTGTATTAGACTACTTAACTAGGTTTACACTGACTATGAAGGGATCCTGGGTGGTTCTTCACATGGAGATACCTACATTTGGTCAGATTGATCCCTCCATTTGTGTTAGAAGTAGGATCTTGCATTCTCCACTGCATATGTGAATGAGAAGCCTTTGGTCTGGAAGAAGGAAAAACTGAGCTTCCACGATAGATGCATTGTTTCTCTTGAGGTTAGTTGCTTCACATTGTTATTCTTATGATTCCCCAGATGGTATGAAATTAATAAACAAAAAAACCCCACAAAACCCACTAAAGCACAATTAAGTCACAGAGGCATGAGAGTAATAACATAACACCTTTAGTATTATTACTGATGAAACCTGCAATTGCCATGGCTGCTCCCAGTTAATGCACAGCCTGCTAGCGCAGAACATAGGTCACTGAATCCCAATTCCTGCCCTAACTCGTATTTCATGGGTTGTTCAGTCTGAATTTGCTCATGAGAACCTTTTATGGAAGAGGAGAAAATTGTACTCAAAAATAGGACCCAAAAGAATGATTGTTTCATGCCGTGCGAAGCAGCCTTGCCCCTGGCAGCATCCATTCTATTATCTATGACCCCATACAAAGTTCAGCATATATTACAATATCTCAAAAACTTAAAGTACTCACAGACTCACTAGCAGTTCAATTAAAGTTCACTTTGTGGAAGCTTGAACAATATTCTATAAAATAAAAATAGCTGCCATCCTTTCCCAGTTTACCATCCTTAAGGCACATTAGGATTTAAGCACCAGTTTCAGACACAAATTTTTAAAATATCCTTTTTTTGTTCAGCTTATTCTCCAATGGAACTTTCATTAGAGCTGTTTCCTGTATCCTCCTTCATCTCCCACAGAAAATACCATTCTTCAGAACCTATCCCTGAGTTTGTCAAGCCAGCAAACACAGTGTTCCCAAATTAGAAATGTGGGGTTTTAAAAAATTTTCAGTGTACGTTAAAGCAGCACTTAAATTTTACTCTGAATTAAGTAATATTCTTACCGTGCTTTTCTCTGAAGCTGTGCAGACAAAGATGATAGACACTATTCCTCATGCCAAGACACTTTAGGCCTTAATGGTCCTGACCAGCTTCAAGCCTCCACCCACATGGGTCCATGAGCTCTGTGATGTGGCACTTAGGGATGTGGTTTAGCAGTGGAGGACGTGGTAGGGTTAGGTCAATGGTTGGACTCAACAATCTTAAGGGTCTAACCTAAATGATTCCATTTAAGCTCATCTTAGGCACATGAGCTATACCTTGTAGGAGTAAAAATTCCCAGCTCAGTCGCAGCCATGTCTATGCCAGGCAATGGACCTGTTGATCTTGACTTTAAGCTTACTTCCTAGCTTGATCTCAGACTTGTCTCATCACCATGAACTTACTGCTTCTCTGTTCTCTTGATTGACCAGCTGCCATCCCCAGGTCTGTCCTGCTTGACTTGCTTGGGCATTGCAGAGCTGGGCCCTGGCTGGCGAGGCCTCTCTCCTGCTGGCTGTGTTAGCCTGCAAGCTCTCAGCATTTCAGGAGCAGCTGGACCTTGCTGCATTGAGCGTTGAGTGTTGTCTCTCTGTAACAGCAGACCAAGACAGAAAAGAGCTACATAGACCTTTCTTTCTGGTAGAAGCTCTAGTAAGACAAACAATCTTTTGTGTAAAACTATGTGAAGGCTAGATGGTTTCATCTTAGTGTGTATGTGATTGGAAGCAACATGTATAAACTGTTAGTTTTCAGTTCCAACCCTTGGGGACATTAACAGGATAAGGTAGACGCTCCAGTAGCTATTCTGAATATTGCCATTTTGAATACCTCTGGTGTATCCATGTCAACTCAAGACCATGGAGAAGAAGCCTCTGGTGACCATACTGTGTGCCTTTGAGGATCAGGTCTAAACAGAGAACCTCAGTATTCGAATTGGTTTGACCATGTATAAACCTATGAGCTTACTCAAATGGAAGGTTTCTCTCAAAGAGTGTGCTCGCAGTTTCTCAGAACATATAAAAAGGAGAACAAACCACATCTATTTCAAGTATTTGAGGGTGAGGGTTGGTTTGTTTACACCAGTAAAGGAATTAAACAGAAGAAAAGGATGGAGTTAAAAAGGAGAGACAGACAGGGGAAAATAAAGGAAAAGAGCCACCTGAAAGAGTATTCTACTGGATTCAGAACTGCTGCTAAGCCTTGCAGAGCAATTTCAGGAGTTTTCTACAAAGCAAGCACTTTGAGCAGGAATTATTCTGTTGTGTTTGATAACTCTGAGTCTGTGTGATCACATGTATCCACCTATTCCTGGGATGCAATAAAGCCACAATGACACACAGAGTAGACAGCTCTCCAGCTCCTGTTCTGGGAGCAGGCAGCCTTCCAATGCAAACAAGGAGCTTTAAGTAGTGGTGATTAATTCATCAACTCAACAAACTGGAAAGCTGTATCTCACTGAATGGCTCATTAACCTAAACCATATTAAGCTGCTAACACTAGTTAAAGTCACATATAATAGTGAGTGACATTAAAGGGAACACCAACTGGCACATTCACCCCTTACTCCTTAAACACTTGTGCCTGAACAGCCTGATGAAGCACGGATACAGACTACCTTGGAGAAGGTCCCTCAGGAACACGTAGAATCTAAAGTTCAGCCTTTCATCTCTGCACAGCAGAGCAACATCAGATATGCTGTGAATAGTGGTATCAGGCATACATATAGGTCCTAGGAGATCAAAACCCCCACATGTCAATCAAGCCCGTATTTACCCTGACACACAATTGTGTCTGAATTTGGGCTTGAATTAGAAACTTCTGAGAGCTGTGCACGGCATTTCTGTGCTTCCCTCAACTGTGGCCAGAACATCAAGGAAAAGCTGGTTAGTTGCCTTAAACAGTGATTATTCCAGTTGCTCTCCATGTCTGTGTTCTAGCCAGTATAAGCCATTGCTCAGGGCAGAACGCCGGTTCTGCTGCAATTATTTCTGTACCGCTCTGGTTTGCAGCTGAGTTGATACACGAGTTGACAAGTAGTATATACTTTTGATACATAATTGAACTGAAATACAGTTTAAAATAAACTCTTCTAGAATGCCTCTTGGAACAGCTTCTAGAGTTGTTTTATGTACGGGTTTTTCCACCGACCTCTCTGTTTGGGACAATGAATTTTCTTTAGACTGAGAAGCCTCTACCTTTTGTCTTTTGTCCCTTTGGATAAACACTGCTTCAGTGTCATGAGGGACACTTAAAAATAATCTGTTTGCTTTTTTTTTGGTTTTGTTTTACTTCAGCTTTTTATTATTATTCCTACTGGGAAAACCTAATTATAAATACCATTTCTTTCTTCAACTGTACTGGTTCAATGTGTGCAGAATTAGACCTGTGAGTCTCATAAATCCTAATGGAAAATTTACACCTTAGTGTCCTTTCCCATCAAGCTGCAATGTTTGGTGTCCTTCTGAGTCTTCCTGTCCCTAATCTCTTTGCTTTACTACTTAGCATTCCAGAAGCCAGCTACCTGAAGTTTAAATTGAACTATAGTTTAAATTGAATTTGCAACTACATATGCTTGTAGTTAGCTGAACTGCAGGCTTGCACACAGAATTCTGCTATCTTCTTTTGATATAATATGCTGCTTACATTAGCAAAATCCCTGCTGTCATACCACCAGTCATTCTTTAATCCCGCTTATTGTCCCTCTGCCTTTTTTTATCTCCTCTTTCTTCTAAATAAAGCAAGGTTTGGCCACCAGCAGACTTCATTTAAATGGGCAGGATATCAGGTTTGTTCACATTTCCAGCTACCCTTTAAAATAAGTACCAATGGTTATTACCTGACTGTAAAGGATGGCTATTAGTACTGCACTGTGTTCTGGCTACCAGCACTTCTGCTTGCTGACTCCTAATGGAGGGCAGCAGCCTTTCCACAACTAAGCTTTTTGGATAACCATCTGAGCAGTATTTGTTTAAACCCAACTCAATTTCTGATTTAGCAGCTAGTGTTGGAAGTGCCTTGAAGATATCTGTCTATTTTACAGATTTGGCACTGATCTAGCTCCTGCTGACTTCCACCAACTGGGTGGTTTGGTTTTCTTGCTGGTAATTTGAAGGCAGTATAAATTTCCAGCAATATGATTAACAAGATAAATCTGTGGAGGTTCTCAATGTTGTTTTCTAACTAGAATTCCTCCACCTTTGAGCGAGGGAAGGTGGAGAAAGGAGATTTCCCTATATTGGGCCTCATGTTGGGGGTTGTGGGGAAAGAAATTACAGGTTCCCTTTGGTTAACAACTGATAAAATCTGAACTTCCTTTTGTCAGTCATCAAAATACATTGAGTGAGACTAAGGCAATAGATAAACAAAAACAACATCTGTATCTAATTACTCTATGAAAGCAAGAAGAGTTTAAAAAAAAAAAAACCAACCAAAAAAGCAAACTGCACAGGAACAGCAGATCTGTTGGCAGGATGGTGCTTTTCTGTCCCTGTTTGCCCTCCAAAGAGGCAGATTCCTGGCAATTGAAGTCACTGGGATTGGTACTGCTTGTCAACACTGAATGGAAACACAAACATCACTTCCAGTCAAACTGTATTTGTGTTTGGTTGTATGGGTGACTTACTGCAGTTTCCATGTAACACTGTTCCCTTCATCACAGAGAATTTAAGGGTATTTTTGGCAGGTTGTCCTACAAGGGTGCTTTGTTCTCTAACTCCAGATGTGTGTCTCTAAGCTTAGTATGCATGGTGGAAAAGGAAAGTGTGATTCAGAGGGATTTCGCTTCCTTCTTACTCCCCATCTGCTATCTTTCATTCAGTACAGAGGCTAATGCAAGATTCTATTCTGGATTATGAAATTCCCACACCCTGTGGGATACCCTGTGGGTTTGTATATTGAGTATACAATTTGCAATAATATTCTGTGCAAGCACACACCAAGGGGTCCATGTGACACCCCTGGTAAAGCAGCCTGAGGCCATAGTTTTGTGATGGTTGGAATACAAGCTGCAAATCACCTGTACCTCGTAGCAAGGTATGGTCAGGTTTAAGGAGAAGAGTAGGTGATAAATGTGCAAGGATTTAGGAAGGAAATCTCATCAAGCAACATTCACAGGCAAAATACAAAGTAAAAAAAAGGACTACTGAGTACTGCTGATGGCAGATGCTGGTTGAGCAGGATGCAAATTGCAATCAACCCTTTACAAAAATAACTGGAACAGACTTTGTCTTCTATTTGGAGAATTATCCTTTTGCATTTGCTGCTATCTTTTCTTTTTTTTTCACCCCTTCTTAGGATTTTTTTATAATTTATTTTTTTATCAGTATTTTGGGATGATCCATGCTATCATGGGTCCATCCATAGGCAAATGTAGGCAAAAGTCCTCTATGTAATTTCTGAGGGGAAGTGCAAGCAGGATGACTTTGGTTTTTTACTTTTTATATATGCTACAGAGTTGAAATAATCTAACCTACTTTCAGCACCAAATACCACTTAAGTAAGTTTAGAGTCAAGAGTCAACGAATACTCAACAGGAGGATGTGAAAAGTCTAATGCTTCCAACAGAAAGAGGAAGATTTGATGCTAATGTCGTCTTCATTTAAAAAAATAAAGAAGCTCCAAAAGGGATTCTTGACTTCAGATGTTTTAAACTCATGTTTTTATACACAGAAATGTTTCCAGCTTGCTGACTTGCTAATTGCAGCTTGTTTCTTTCTCCCAAAGTGTTAATTCAGAGGATTAACAGGCTAGTTAGACTTCTGATTTCAACTATTTAAAAGATAATGATCTAGTGCTAAAGCATCCTCCAAAGTAACATTACCAGTAAACCCTCCACAGGACTCAGGCTGGAGGCTAGGGAAATTATGACTACATTAGGACTCTCTACCCAAGAATGCAAACAGGGTATTTCGGACACAACCCTTGGCAGAACACCTGCCAATAGAGTAGTACCATTTCATTTCATTGGTACTCCTGAATGTTCTAGACAAGGAGGAGAACTTTCTTTACAGGCTAAAGTACCAAGTGCATTTGGCAGTTGAGAAAGAGGCCACGTTCAGGTCAGCTCTCAAGACAGCTCCTAGCAGAACAGTGGTGGGAATTTACCCACTGAGCTCCCCGCTGAACTAGCTGTTACACATATAACTTTTGGGCAGATGGTGCTGTCTGGAACAGACATACTTGCCTCTGCCTGAGTTCCCTGTCATCCCTAGAAGCAGTTCTGCTCTAGCTGTGATCTTACCACATCTGGACAAGTACAATTATTGAGAGGTGAGGTGTTTTAAATAGAGCTTATTAGTGTTTTGCTCATTCTAAATCAACTTGGCAATTTGGCATAAAATTTGTCAAGTAGATTTTCTTCCACAGGTTAGAAGACTTAAATTCTGGCAAAGTCATCATGTTTGATTTTGACCTTTTCTTTTCAAAAGGTTTAAATGAGAATCTTTAGCCAGGTGTGTTAAGGGTGCTTAAAATGCAAACAAAATGACCTGCCCAGACCTAAACACCCCACACAAACACTTTGACTGCAACCAGACTGAGTTGCTGAGTAGTGCAGGTATATGGCTCAGAAATGACTTGCAGGATCTGTAAGCAGGGTAAGACCTCTTCACATTCACAATGATACAGCACCTTTATATGGCACCATACTGGTAGGCACTAAATCCCTTTTACTAAAAGCATTGGAAAATGAATAGCTACCAAGAGCAAATTATACTAAGTGAAAGTAACTGTTGAGTAGAGGGGTAAGGGGGGCACAACAAATTGAAGGGAAACTGAAAATCAAATTCCCTTCCCAACTTCAGTCACACTGTCTTCCGGACACCTCCTGAACTCTCCGTAGTACTATATCTCTTTATCTCTTGCATTATATAGCTTTTAATGGTGGTTCCTTATTGAGTAGATGGGTTTGTAAGTATTCATGCTGTTAAGAACACAGATTGCTTTTGCTTTAAATAGGAAGCACGTCCTTAAACTTCTTGGGTTTTCTAGGAAAACTTCCTACAATACAATTTCTCAAATGGCACAAAATCTAAGTATTTTGCATGATATCCTAATGAAATGTGCAGTTAGCTTGGAACTTGATTGTGGCCACTGGCTATGAATGCACCACCAGTAATGTCATCGAGCTTTTCTGTCTGATCTCGGTGCTTTCCGCAGCACCCCCGTCTCTCAGCGTATCCAACAGGTAGTAGCTGCTATGGATCCTTCACCTTCTCTGCAGCCAAACCAGCAAAAAGCTAGCAATAGGTGACAACTCAAAACAGGATAAGGGACTCAAAACATTAAATCCTGCCAACTTTATGTGAGTAACTCTAACTGGTCTGAATCCTAATTTCATGCCTTACTGCCTTAATTATGAAATGAGCCCTTCTCTGGGCAACAAAGCAGCTCCAGAGAGAAAAGAGAAACATAAAGCCTATCTCACAGAAGTCATAACTTGCATACTGACAGCCCTCTGAGGGAGAGGGCTTTTAGCCTTACTTTCCTAAGCAGCCATTTTGGGACCACACTCCTATTCACTCAGACAGCTGCTTCACTCTTCCAGCAGGGACTGTTTTATCTTTGGCTGTTGGTCTTGCTGTCACTGTGCACAGTTTGTTTTCAAATGAAGTTCAAAACGTGGAATTAAAATACAGTGTGTTCAGAATGTAGGACAGAGTGGTAATTTATAGGCAAGAAAAGGTCTGGAAAGCCTGTAAGGGATATCAGAGAGGAGAAGTGGTTTCCATGACAACAAATCCACCAAAATCTTTGCATTCATATTGATTCTAGTGATGGATGAGCCAATTTGGGGGCAGGGAAGGAAAAAAGGGATAAAAAAAAATATTTAACCCTGATGAGGAATGCATTTTCCTTGAGGAAAAAAAAAATACAGAAGTCTTTCTTCCTGAAGTCCTTAGCTCAGATCCCAGCTACCAGAGACTTAATGCAAAGCATGGCTAGCCTGGCTTATTTCCCTGCAGTCTGGTTCAGTCTGTAAGGTGTTTTGTTAACTGTGCCCCCCAGCTGAGTGTGGCAGAGGAGAATGGTGCTGCACAAAAAGGGACTGAAACTGCCTGAGTAAAATTGTAGGGGACAAAAGGGATGTATGTTCTGTGAGCTCAACGCTGGGTGCCTCCTCTGAGCGGCGAGTGCTGGTGCCGGCAAGAAGCAGGGCAGGAATGAGCTGTTTGTGCTGCAGCCGTAGGACAGCAGCTCTCTGCTGTGCTCTGTTCTTCATTTCCTCCTGTTTCATCTGTGCCTTAGCCGGCTCTGCAGCCTATGCCAGGCAGTGAGTGACACACTTCCCCCTGTGCCGATGTGAGCATTTAAGCGGCTTCAGTGGTGCCAGGTACTCAGAAGAGCTTCTGGAGCACGACTCAGCTGTTTTAACAGCTTTTCCACTCTTGAGTCATGATGTCATTGGAAATTAACCCCTTATAGACTATTCCATACTTAAGAGCTTTTTTAAATCTTCACTGCACACACTTCTTAGACAGCGTGCTGCTGTAGGTCTTGGTTGTATGTATGAGGAGCATGAAACAAAGGCAAACAGACCAATGGGTCACAAGCCTTCAATAAGAAATGTATCAAGGGGCAGAAAGGCTATTTTGTGCTGTATGATCTCATTTGGATGCCATATGCACTCCAAATAACGTGCTGCTTGCAGTCACTGACACAGCAGCCTGAGCCCCAGGTTATGCAGTTATAGTTATACAGTTCATAGTTCTGCAGTAAACAACTGTAAAGGAATCTGTACACAGCTTTGGAAAGAATCCTTTAGTTATGATCATTTACTCTTGAAAATGTTACATTCTGTACAGTGCCTCAAACACCATTGCTCTTTTAAAGAGATGACTGCTTTATCTTTTGGTGTAAAATGCTGCTGCAACAGGACAGAAACCTTGCAGCCAGTGGAGCTTTGGAGCAGAGTGCCTGGCTTATCATTGCCACCCCATGTGGAAAAGGCAAGAAGTTTATTCTGCTGCAGTACTGAAAGCAAACGCAGGAAAGCAGAAAATGGTGCTAGAATTGCTTAAGGTATCCAGCAAATGCCCAGTGCAGGTCATGCAGCAGTTCCTTGCTAATAGTTTTCTAGAGCAACACTTTCCAGAAATCAGTGCCCAGGTGCTGATCTTATTCTGCATAGAATTCTAATAACTGCCAAGTGAAAAGGTGAGAGATATATATCTAACACGCATTAAGGGAACTAATTTGTGACTATAGACCACTGTGTAAGCAAGAAAAGGCAAAAGCATGAATGCAAATGCAGAAGCACAAAGCTACTACTCAATGAAGCACTGGGCTGTGAGGAAGCAGGCTTTCTGGAAGCAGGTTGGATGGCATCTAATGGAAACATCAGGGACACTGTTAGTGAGAAGCTCTTCAAGTTCTTACACTCTTGCCCTCACTATTCACTTAGGTTTTGTTGCTTAATCTTATTCTCACCATCTGCACATCTCTAGCTTGACCTAAGAAGTGACTTAAAGATGAAGCTAGTTTGCCCATGATGAAACTCATGCTATTAACACAGCCAACAACAAGAAAAGCAACACTGACAGTGACAGATATGGTTTGCCTTCCATATAAGAACAAGTCATAGCCTAGGACTTGTAAAGTCCTAGAAAAAAGACAGAAGTATGATATATCAATAAAATCACAGATGTGTGGAGATAACTGACACAACAAATAAGCATTCCCATGATGTAAGCAAGAGGCAACCACAGAATATAGCAGAAAGCAGAAAACTGTGTTACAGTCCAGAGTTAGCCTTTGCTGTGCCTTGCTAGTGCAAGTTACAAATCAAAGAATAGATAGCTTCAAAAACAGGAGGACACCTACTTTCTTCCCTGCCCCTAGAGTTTGCTTGTGGCTGGGTTAGGAAGACGAGGCCTGAGGTGACCACATCTCACAGGAAGCACTACTTTTCTTGGTTGGCTGGGCAGCTCTTCCCACTTGGCTAGGTAGTAGCATCTTGGCCCTATGAAGCTAACTGCTAAACCTGTTCTGCTCTGTTTGTCTTCCACACCTTTTGAGGCAGGGCTGTTCAGGAGTAGAAGCAGCGCCATCCGTTGCTGAGAATCACTGGATGGAAACCTTATTATTCTGTGAAAGTGTTAACTTTCCATTTTCATTTACATATTTTGGAGGTCACATTGGTTTGCAGTCTTGCCACTTACACAGTAAATGAAGCTCAGTTGTATCCATAAAGAAACCAACCATCAAGTCTCTGATTTTAAATTCATATAAGCTTTATTCCTATGGTGGGCTTGTATAAATTTGTGACTTAAATGAAAAAGTGCCTTATTTAACTTTTAGGTTCTTCTGAAACCCACCGAAAGAGCTGAGTATAGCATTGCATAAACAGCTAGCATTACATTTACTCTTCATAGTACAGCAACAGATAACATTATTTAGATTTAAGTGAACGTGTTTCACGTAGCTGTTTGCAGTAGTTGTTCTCCAACATTCTTCCAAATCTCTAGACAGTCTCTGTGGATTAGCTAACAGAGTTCCACATCACATCCTGTTATAATAACAGTAATGAAATAAGCAAGTAGGTGAGGGGACTTGTTGAATATCCCAGAGATGAGACAGTGTCTGTGCCCTGCTCACATCATTAGGTTCATTTTTATGAGGAAAAGTCTTCCCCTTCAAACACGGAGAGCGAGATGGACAAGCAATTCAGGTCCTACAATATAAGAGAAGAATTCAGTGCCTGGACATCCAGTGTGTATGCAAAGTCATGTGTAGGCTTTCTGCTGTCTCTCTGCATACAGAAATGTTCACCTTAAGGTACTGGCTTTTCAGAAAATTTCTGATTAAGCAGAGCAGAGAGCTCATCTCCTGTAACTTTACACAGTTTCCTTGAAGTCAGTGGATTTAACTAGGAGAGAATCTAAATCACACTAGTTAGCACTGCTTTGATATTCACAAATTATGCTCGTGAAATGGATATAGAAATCACAGTTATCCCTTATGAGGATAAACAAGGTCTCTCAAACCTCAGCAGGCATTATGCAGTGTGTTAGAGTGGTTTCAGACATGCTGTTGAACCCAGTAGTGAACTGACTCAGTCATTCATAGGAGCTCCACAAAATAGAACAGCAGAGGATTTTCAGAGAAAACTGGGGCAGGTTGGTTTGAGGGTTGTTTTGCACCAGCATAAGAACATGACCATGTTAGTGGAGCTGACTCTAGAGATTGATCATTACATTAATTCCCACTTACAAGAATTACTACTTTGTAATACCCCTCACAACTTAAAGCACTCCTGGAGACAGAGGAAACCTCTAACTTAGCTGTGAGGCAGGTGAACAAGTATTTAATCTTCATTTCACAGCTCTGAGAATTGGGTCACAACCATACCGACTGGTTTGCTGAACCCTCTCAGTTGACCATTGGCAGAACCCCTGTGGGACTAAGAGCAGCTGCTGACCACTGGCCCCAGACACAACATATGGCCATGATTCCTCATCCTGTAGGAACTGTGTTCCTCAATTGGTTGGGCTCCATAGTGGGAATAAGTCTTCCAGTAGTTCCCATGCATACTGTCCCTATCATCCCATTTGTATTATTTATTCCTTATTCTTCAGCAGACAGAAACAGTATATTCTGTTCAGTTATTAATTTACAAGTCAGATGTATTATAGGAAGCCTAAAGATGAGACTTTGCCCCTAGCAGTCAATGTGGGAAAGATTTGGCCATAGGGAATTCTCTGTCCTTGTAAAAACAATCCAGCTGTGTCCTTCACCAGCTGCTGTGTGGGAAACAGCATCTGAGGGAGAGGAGTTGAGAGGGAAGAAGGCAAAATAAGAAAAAATGTAAACAGAATAATTTGAGATGTCTTTAAAATAGTGAAAAACAGCCATCGGAATTAGGAGCTGGAAGTCTGACACCCTTCACTAGTCCTGGAATTAAGCAAGGGATCCATGTAAGCTGCTGCCTCTTTTTAAAGTCAATCATGTATGAGACAGGAGGTCCAGTCTCAGGCTCTGAGAGATGTGCTCTTATCTCTCCTTGGCAAATCATCCACTCTAGTAGAAATATTTCCATCACTGACTTTTGCAGGAATGTTAAGGACAGCCTGGCAGTCACAGACACCTTAAATTTCCAAGTATGATGAAAACAACTGTGCAAAATACCTAAACAAAGGTATATCTAGGCAAAAATGGTGCCATTAAGAGTATAATTTTTATATCTATATGCTGCTGACTGATCATGTGATACTACTGGTGAAATCTGAGAAATTAAGGCAATTAAATACATTTCAAAAGCTAGAAGAATTGACCCTGAAGAACTTAGTAGGTTTATAGTTTAGGGCAGATACAATGTTCTGAACAGACATGTTTGAGCTAATATCTTATAACCTTTACTTGTACAAAATACAGCATTATAAAAAGCAGCTCCTCAGACACTACCCAAATATCTCCCACAGTAAATCCCAAACATACCTACAATGCAGAGTCCAACCTAATTAAAACAAATCAGGTATTAAAGCACTTCTTTTATTAAGCCAAGTGCTAGCTGATGTTGGTGTTTTGCTAGTGGATAATGCTAAATGGATTGTGGTCTGCTGTGCTTACTGTTTGTTATTTCAACACAGAAACATCTGGCTAAGCCAGGCATTAGTGAGATGTGCTCTGTGCACACGAGTGTCCCTGCCGTGTGTGTGCATGTTAAATACAGTGTACTGGGATTTTTTTCCAAATAGCTGGTCCTGATGCCAGCATAGAGCTTAGAGAACGCTACCAGTTTATGAAAAAAATAGGAGAAAGGAGTCTGAACATACTGCATTACCAAAAGGAAAGTCATGCACAAAAGAACTGTAATTTTGATATACAATACAGTGTTTTAAAGTTTGAGATCTACAGAGGAAAAAAAAAGCCTTGGATATTAGTAATCATAATAATTTGAATCACTGTCTCTTATAAATACTTTACATTTCCTTTAAAAAGTGGGATTATTTTTTTTTGCATGTTACCATTGGCATATTCCAGATTCACTCAGCAATTGATGTGTTGACTCTTTATTTATGATTGCCATTACGCCGTTTGGAGCAAAGTGCTGATGTCAGTACACATGTAGATTGGATTAACAGAGAATAATGGATCTATGAGAAGAATAACCAGGATTTGTGTTATTTTAAAGTGTATCTAAATTGCTTAGAGTAAAGGAAAAGGGAATAGTAAGTCACAAAATCTCAGGGAGTGCTGAAATCAGAATATAACTGTATCAGGGCTGGTAGCTGTCAGGAAACCGCAGTTAAGCAGTGTGCTTTGCAGCTCTCTGCAATAACAATGTCTAAAACCCCCAAGCAATGAGCACCCTGTGAGGGTATGTAATTGCTACCTTCTGTGGTCCCTGAGGTTTTGCTATCAGTTGAGCAGTCATGTGGATGTTTCAGCCTATTGCCAGGAACTCAAAATTACATTACAGGCTCAGAAACGTGCAGCACTTTGAGTAAATCCACACCCAAACCCCAGAAGACTATTTGAGTGTAAAGGCATTCCAGATGGGAATTTAAATGTTAAATTTCATGTCATATTATTTAGCAGGTTAGTTTATCCCTCATTTGCTTGCCATCTGTCATTATTTCAGAAAAAAAACCCGCTTGTAACTCATCAGCCTGCAGAACCAGAGAAGATTGCTACCTCAGACTCAAGATCCTCACTGTAAGATGCAATTTCAGAACAATTACAAATTATAATGACACTGTATAATGACAAATGCTTTGTAGTTGTTCTTTTACTTAGCAAACTCAGGACAGCTATCCAGCATTGCTTCTGTTTTGTTAGGGTTCTTTTGGTTTGTGTCTGCACACACAACTGATGAGATGGAGAGTGGGTGCATCTGTCTGGCAAACATGTGCTGTGCACAGATCACAGCCAACAGACACAAAACGGACCGACACTGCACTGTGTTTGCTCTGTTGGCAAAGAGCATTTTCAACTGTGCTTAGGCTTAATTTCTGCCACTACCAATTTGGGTATGAAATTCTGTACATAAAACCTCAGTGTACCTGAAAAAGGACAGCTATTTATCTGCCAAAGAACAATGAACTGCTCTTCACCTACCTGAGCTTCATTACAGAGGGAAAACAGGGTGACTCTTCCAAACAGGAGAGGAATTGCAAAAGCCCAAAAACCAGCATAAAGGAAAAACAATGAAACTTAATAGAGTTTCTATTTATAGGCATTCCTCTAAAAAAAAAAACAAACCCAAAATGTGGTGAACCTCCACATTTATCTAATTTGAAAATTTAGTTAAATAAAACAAGCATTCTTTTACTCTCACTGATTTCCTGTGGAATAGGCATGGAAGAGCAGAGTTCCTTGGACACTGGGGTCAGTCTGTCTTTTTACATCTTTCAGTCCACTGATGAAATGGAGAATCCTGCTGCCTCGAATTATGTTCTTGCCATTGGTCAGAAAATTCTGTTACATGTATGTGACCAGAAGGGCTATGATGACAATCTCCAGTGCAATTTTAGATTTCATGAGTTGATTCTTATTTTTCCCTGGTCTGCTGCTTTAAAAAAATTCTTCTCCAATAGGCCATGGTCCAACCTCAAGCATCGCTCTTGCAGTCATGTGCTCACACCTGGAATTCCTGACATGGCACATGCAAATGTTTTGGTATCATCTTCACTTTTCTTATTGTTTTTAAGTCACTTGTGCCCATTCACAATGAGTAAATATAAAACCTAAATATAAAGTACTATTTTATTGCAGTAGAGGAGAGGGTGGATTTACCATAGAATAAACCTGCCTCTGGAAAGCTGTCAGATTTTAGAAGTACATGTGCTTGAGTGAAGTCTTTGACACCCTTTCCCACAGCATTCTCCTGGACAAACTGTATGCTCACAGCTTGGTTGCTCATACACTTTGCTGTGTAAAACACTGCTGGGATGGCTGAGCCCTAAGTGTTGTGGTGAATGGAATTAGTTGGTGGCCCGTCACCAGTGGTGTTCCCCAGGGCTCAGTGCTGGGTCCAGTTCTCTTTAATCTCTTTATCAACAACCTGGACGAGGGAATTGAGTGCACCCTCAGGAAGTTTACACAGGACTCCAAGTTGATCTGCTTGAGGGTAGGGAGGCTCCACAGAGGGATCTGACAGGTGGGATCAATGGGCTGAGGCCAACTTGTTCAAAAGGCTCAGTGCCAGGTCCCGCACTTGGGTCACAACAACCCCAAGCAGCTAAAGGCTTGGGGAAAAGTGATTGGAAAGCTGCCTGGCAGAAAAGGACCTGGGGGTGCTGGTTGAGAGTCAGCTGAACATGAGCCAGCAGTGTGCCCAGGTGGCCAAGAAGGCCAACCCCATCCTGGCTTGTATCAAAATAGTGTGGCCAGGAAGAACAGGGCAAGGATTGTTGCCCAGTACTTGGCACTGGTGAGCACCACACCTTGAGTGCTGCATTCAGTTTTGGGCCCCTCACTACAAGAAGGATGTTGAGATGCTGGAGTATGTCCATTGAAGAATAATGAAGCTGGTGAAGGGTCTGGAGCATGACTCTGATCCAGAGTGGAATGGCTGAGGGAACTGGGGTTCTTTAGCCTGGAGAAAA
Organism: Hypotaenidia okinawae; assembly: GCA_027925045.1. Lineage (NCBI taxonomy): Eukaryota > Metazoa > Chordata > Aves > Gruiformes > Rallidae > Hypotaenidia > Hypotaenidia okinawae. The sequence continues at coordinate 4,866,695 of BSDF01000011.1, forward strand.
GGAGGCTGAGGAGAGACCTGATCACTCTCTACAGCTACCTCAAAGGAGGTTGTAGCCAGGTGGGTCTCAGTCTCTTAAGTAATAAGATGAGAGAAAATGGCCTCAAGTTGCACCAGAAGAGGTTCAGGTTAGATATCAGGAAGAAATTCTCCAAAAGGGTTGTCAAGAACTGGAACAGGCTGCCCAGGGAAGTGGTGGAGTAACCATCCCTGGAGGTATTTAGATATTGTGTAGGTGTGGTGCTCAGGGACATGTGTTTGTGGTGGACTTGGCAGTGGCCTTGATGATCTTAGAGGTCTTTTCTAACCTTAATGATTCTATGATTCTAACTGGGAGAACATACAAGTTGCAAAAAAGAATCCAGAACTAGTCACAAAATGCAGCTGTAAGAAAAAAAAAAAGTAGAAAAAGAAACAGTGAGGTTTCATTAGTTGTGGAGGAACATAGGTAGTGGTTTATCCTTTGAAGAGATCTGTATCTTCAGTACTACTAGCTGGATACAAGAGCTACATGCTGAGTGCATTACTTTGAGGTATATTTGATCTTTGCTCTTGTCTGCTCTACCTTACTTTGGCTGACTCTGTTTCCAGTTCCAATGTGGGAGAATTACATTGTCTAACCTCTGCATTTTTGACTTCTGCTTAGAATAGATGTAATTTACCTGGGGTTGTAAAGTCTGTGTGTAGTAACCAGTTCGACAAACTTCTTGCTGTCAAAGTTGAAGGAAGTAAAAATTCTGGATTTCTTATCAAAATCTGACTTTAAGGCTATCTACAAGGGATGAAGATGTTCTGAATCAGTCAGTGCCAACATCAAGTGTACAAAGACATACTGCTTCCAGAGAATTAGTGGGTAGGACTAACTCAGCCCCTCCATAATAACAGTCAAATCATTCTCTGTATCAAGCTATTCCAGGGAAGAGGAGATAACCCCAAGAATCAGAAATTCACATCTTCTCATTTAACAGAACTGCTTTACTCACTTTCCTCCTCTTTCCATCATCTGGGGTTTCCAAAGGAAATGCAAGAAGACTTCTGTTGTAAGCAGTCTTTTCCTGGCCCTGTGGATCTCGGATCCGCAGATACGCCAGGGGTATGTGTTACAGCACAGCACACCTATGCCCAGGGGATCTGGCCTTCCTGGATAAGGAGCTCTCTGGTGCACACACAGTCATCCCTGCACTGTGCCCATATCCTGGCAGCCACTGGCACAGGTTAACATAGAGCTGACCCTGTATGGAACATGCTACATTAGCAGGGCCTTATGCTTGGTGACAGACTGACAGTTGCTTCTCCTGCATCCCCAGTTGTGCCCAAGACATAGTTTCTCCCCCATGCAGATGTTTAAACTTCTACAAATCCAAATCCTCCTTAGCAAATGCTTTCCCATGATCAGGATCATCTTTTATGATGACTTAATTGGTTTAGCCTGTGCAAATTCATATGTTGCTGACTCCTTAAGCTTAATTTTTGTGCTACTTAAAAATCCTAAGACACAGATCTAACATGGTTATTTTAAAACAGTAATCAAACATTCTTTACCTTTTATATTAATTAAAAAATAATAAATAACACAAGAGAAAAGGGTTGATATTACATTTGCTGGATACACATATTCTGCCATTCCTATCAAAGTATTACTCAAATGTGGGAAAGAACAAATGTCTGTATGGATAAGAATCTGAACAAGAACTAAGGAATGATGCTGTAGACTTTGCCTCAGTTTCCCAATCTGTACAACACAAGGTTACAAAATTTAGCTGGATCAAGCCTAAGGATTGGGATATTAGGCAAAACAGAAATCTCTTCCTTGGGGTTTTCATCTACCCACTCATGTACATTATAGTAATTTCTAAATTAAGTTCTTAAAAAGACAGAAGCTAGTTGATAACAGTAAGGCATTGTCAATCCATTATGCAAATGGAAAAATAAATGAAGGGATTGGAGAACTGGGTAGAACATAAAGTGATTGTGGTTTCACAAGACTAAGCTATTGCACAGAGGGATGCAGAATTAGGGTGTTGTATTATTGTGCAAACAAAAAGGCAGAGGGGGGTCTAGGATGTAATGGAAACAGTGCTTCAGGGCCAAGGACTGCTGTGGCTCCAGATGTCAGTGGTTTGTTAAACATAATACAAAACAACATAAAATGTAAAAAATGCAACTGGAACAAAAGGTTAGGCTGTCTCTCTCCATGCCTCAGTGAAAAGAATGAGAAGAAAAACAAAGTCACTTGTCAGCTGGGGTTTCTCAGATCTTGCCAGCACTCTGCGATCTCCTCCATTGCCGAAGCAGTTGTACCACTACACAAGCAGCACCCTACCATTAAGTAAATAGGGTGCCTCTCATCCCACCGCTACATTAACAGTCCCCTACCACAGCAAAAGAAAGCAGCCTTTCATTACCATGCAGCAACTCTATTTCAAACACAGCATCCCTCTACTGCATTACAACTCCATTACACAATGCCATGTCAGCAAACTCATTAAGTGGCAAGTTTAAGAAAGCATTAGTGAGCTAAACAAACATGCCTGCGAGGTGTTCCTTTTTAAAGCTTCTCCAGCTTTCTTTCACCTTCATACTCCCCATCAAAGGGTCAGGTTGACTTTGTGTAATGCCAGTGGTAGGGAAACAGTTACAGATGAACTTGGGCCACCATGTTCAAAGGTCTTACCTGGTGCCTTGGGAGAAAACAGGTAGCATGGCCTAATTGTCCACTTTGCTTCTCCTAGTGCTCATCTCAGGCCACTGTCATCACCCTGAATAGGAACATTCCTTCCAGGAGAATGAGGGTCATCCCATCTCCATGCTGCTGGACTCAGAACTTTTAACAGAGCTAATCCTGTTATCTGTAGCGTGGACCATTAGTTGGACCTAGTTTCCAGTACAGATACATCAAAGACAGCATTAGAGGTTCTTCCATTAACAAATCAGCTAATGAGGTGAAAGGGGCAGGACTTAGATTCTCTGCTCTGAAAGATAACAAGATTTCAGAACCTAAGTTCTATTTCTAAATCGAAAAAAATCATCACATTTTGAAAAATCATATTCTTAATTTGGCTTTTTAAAAATGCCTATTCTCTTCTAATTCAACTAAAAATAGTAAAAATTAAAAGCAGCAAGTGACTGCAAACTTTGAAATGAAAATCAAGGAAAGCTTTGGAGGAAACAGCTATAAATTTTACTATACCAGCTGCTATTATTGGTAAACGAGTCAGGTTTAGGGGCATGCAGCTCCTGCTTCAGGTCTGAAGCAGAAACAGTCTTTGACTCCTTTCCAGATGCATCATCTGGTCTAATAAAAGATATTAATTCTCCCAGCATGCCTTGCCTTATTCATATGTTTAGGCCTCTTCTGCTACAATAAATAGTAATAATAGGATATTTCTGTAAGAAAAATGACATCGCAACAGTGTTAGTGCTTCAAGCTTTCATCAAAACATCATTCAAGAAAAGTGGGCTGGTTTTGTGAAGCTATCTTTTTCATCAGGCACAGACTTCCATATTCTGTATAACAATTCAATTTAGCAAAATTATCAGTGTTCTAAAATAATACATAAACATTGGTAAAATGTGATGATAGCTTTCATTTGGGAGAAGCTTAAACAGGCTGGAAATGTATCAGAAAGAAGACTAAGACTGCATACAGCAGAGGCACTGCACAGAGCCTAAGATCCTGTGGCAGTCACAGCCGCAGGACATGGCTGAGACAAATGCTATTATAACCGTCCACTGGCAATTCTTAATTTGTCAACAGGGGAACCATCTACAGCTGAATTAAAAAGCCACATATCTTTGAGCACAATCAAGTCACCAGCTGTGATCAGAGAATGATTGTGCTGCAGTATATATAGCAGGGAAATCTTTTCAGCTTTCCTCAGAAGTATCCTGCATGACTGACTAGGGATTGCTAACAGAAGGCTCTTTTGCTGGGGTGTGTTGCTATGGACTACATGCAAACAGACCTTTGCTTTCCTCATCTGTCATCTGCATGTTCCTAAAGGTGAAGGATGTTCTTTTTGGACAGTTTTTCTAGTATTTAAGATTATGTGCAAAATATTAAAACAAAACAAAACAAAAAAAAATAACATGGGGCACTTCCCAGTTTTGGATGGGGCACTCTAAGCCTTAAAAAAATGGACATTCACTTTTCCTGGGCTTCTACACAGGCACCACAGGGGGTCTCTGTTAAGAGCTGCTTGTTCCTCCTAACTGGTTTTTTGCTCCCGCACTAGGAGCGGTCACCTCTCACACCCAGACATGGAGCCATTCCACACTGCTGCCTCCACCTGAGCCAGACACAAGCCTCTTTGGTGAAACCAAGTCTCCCACATGAAATGTTGCAGGACTGGGCCAAAGCTATCAGTATTCTGTTAAATTTTAATACTGCCCCTAACTGAACTCCAAGGAGCTGCTGTACTTCCTCATCCTGGGAGCTAGAGCTTCTTGTGAGAGACAGACCTGCCCAGAAAGAGCAAAAAAGACTCCTAGCTAAGAGTAGATACCTGTTGCACAGAAGAAATCATCATATCCCTCCCCATATTATCCTCTTCTCCCCAGACCTGCTGGTCTGGATGAGCAGGGAGAGCTATAATCCAACTGCTGCCTTGTTGTTATTATTATCCTGCTCCACTCTCCATAATAACGTGAGGTGGCAGGACAGCCAGCCAGAGCTGCTAGCAGCCCTGCTACTCACCCAAACAGCCAGCCAGAGATTGTGTGGAAATATTCAATGCAAGGCAGCCTCAACCTCTGACAGAAGGGACCTCACAGCCAAGCTTATGATCTCACTGAAGTATATGGTCATCAGTTTCAGTCTATGTCCCTCTATGGACCATCAGTTTGTGTGCCTTAAACATTCCGGAGAAGTCATTAAGAGGACTTAAGATGAAGAGATCAATTGCTAGTTCAATCACCTTCTTCTGCTCATTCCACACAGCATCAAATAATTTTAATATTAACCTTAGGTAAGCAGCAAGTTATTAAATACCTGTGAATGCTGGCAGTCTAAAGAATTTGCAAGACAATCAGATTTTTTCATGTCAAAATATGAATATACGTTTTCCTGAAGAACCTCAGGACATTATTGACCACAAGAGGCTAGATTTGGAAAAGGATATCCAAAGAGCGTTATTGGTTCTCTTGAAACATCATTACTAATCTACAACTAAGAGAGTTTTCTGTCATATAAAGGCCAGCAGAAAATTAAGACCAGGTATTTTAGACCTGTCTGTGTCCTCAAACATTTTATTGTAATACTGTACTTTCTATGTGTGCTTGGTTGCTTTCATGTTGGAGAACTGGGAGGGGAGAGAGGGGGAATTTTGTCTGTGTGACTAAACAAAGCCCAATATTTATCTTAGAATGACACAGAATCAAACCCAACCTTTCTGTAGGAAAATTAGTTCCATCTCTAAGCAAAATTCTGCCAAATTTCTGCATCCATTTTTACTGGAAGAGCACCTTGGTCCTCTCTTTGCAGGCTGGAGCCAATCATATAAAGTGATTCACATGAATAATATTGGATTTTCTTCTCCCTTTGGCAAACACCCACCACCCTGTTTCTGATACGTTGTTGAGGAACTCCACCTGCTTTTCCTTTCCTAGTGCACAGCGTGAATTGTTTTAGCTCCCAAATCTGTTCCTGATTGTTTCAGTTGTCAGCGAGCTTGGAGACAGGTTTACCACTGAAGTGTTCTTAGAGTCTTCATATCAGTTGCCTGTTTAGTGGTATCCTGGGATTTCTGTTTAATATTTAACCCTAGGATTTCTAATAGGATTTCTAATATCTCATTCCCTAGAGCTTAGAACTGCTCTTCCATTCCTAGTAAAATATAGACAGTCAATCCTCTTACTGCAAGTCTTACATTAAAGGGCTCCAGACAGTACCTAGAGTGAAAGGTACCTTCTGACAGTAATAACCTCAAGAGAAATTACTCACTAGACTTCTCTTTTAAATATCAGAAAGATGGTGATGAAAATCCACTTGGAGGAGCTGAGATTTTGACTAGTTCTGTATTACACTACCTGCCATTACTTGTTCTGTATCTCGCAGCTTAACCCAAGCTCAGTACCCTCAATATCCATGATGAGCATTGACTTCCCATAGACTTGACGCCTTGCTGGTGTGTACCAAATTCACATTCTGCTCGTGTGGACCTCTTGAGAGTGGAGACAAAGTCATCTAGACTGACAGCTCAACAACAGTGTGCTTAGGGAATGTGTCCTTTGGAAAGCAAAATATTCCCAAACTCATCTTGCTTGAAATACAGCATAGCTATTCTCCTTCCTCAAAGGCATACAGCCCACATTGTTGATCAGTAGCTTACTATTTAGATTTAAATTTTTTTTCTCATGCATTTGAAATGACTTTTACACACTTGATTACACATTCAAAGGGATGGCTGAAGCACTGCTTTATCTGTATGATCTATACCAGTGAAAATTTCCAGGAGAGAAAGCTACATAATTTGCCTTAATTAATTTTATTAATTTCAGTAGTAGAGAGCTATCTGATCTTCTAAGACAGCTTTGAAAAAACACAATTTTTATTTCAGCATGCAGAATTTATTTTAGTGAAATTTATTTCCTGTATCTCACCAAACTTAAATCAGAATGTCTTCACCAGTTCTGCAAGATGCCACCCTTAGAAACCATATTTTTCTGGCCTGTTTGTGGTATCTACATTCTTCCAGGAGACACTAATATGGGAATGAGCTCCCCAGTGAAGCCATGTAATGCTGAAGCATCTGAACAAGAAGGACCACTTCCAACAGTCAGTGTAAATCAGAAGAATACCGTCCTCGTCAACTGGTAAGTGTGCACTTCTTTGCTCCAGGAATATTGCCAAAACGCCACTGCTGGGGCAGCCCCCAAGGCATCTTTTACAAATGTGATACATAATGTAACACAAATACCAAGAGAACCTTTATGTTATTAAAATATCTTCAATTGTGAAGCTTATGATTGCTATTGTTTCAAATGACAGTGCCTGTCAGGACTGTGTAACTGCTCTTTATTATTACGTTTTTGTGATTTTCTCTTTCCTCCTCCACATGTTTTCTTACTAGAGTAACGCCAAGTATTCCAACGCTCCCGTGCTTCTGCTTATAGCCCTCAGTTCCTTGCTTTTTACTGGTACTATTCTTAGAGACTGCTGTTCTTGCTATTTACTTCATTTAAAACATTTCATACCTGTTAGCTTATTTATATCATGCCTCCAAGCATTAAGACTCCTTAACAGGAATTAGCAAACTTCCAACATCCAGTAGAACCACTATCAACATTGGCAAAGTTATTTTTTTTGTTTTTTTTTTTAAACTACCACCTTCTCACATTTGTTTTTTCCATCACACAGACATGTGTCAGTGCATTTCTGTGTGCAGCTGCTGAGGTCAGAGAAGGGGAAATGGAAATATTTTAAATAACTTAGCATCTCCAGTTCCAAATGCCTTTACTAAAGACAGCTAACCTATACGATGGCAAAATAAATGAAGATAAAGCAGAGTATCAACACTGCACTGCACTGCTTAGTGGTAAAAGAAGCAGCAGGACAATGTGAATTCACCAACTGACTCAGTGACAAGTGACAATCCTCATCACAAACAGAGGTCTTGGATGGACCCAGCCTCAGGACAGTTTTCCCTAGAAGGGCCATTCAGCAGCCTTAGCTAGAAGCAGGTGATTTCTTTCATCAAATAGTTTCTTAGGGTTTCAGTTATCTGAAATGACTCCTTAATCTGGGGTGAACTCAGGATATTTTCTACCAAAAAAAAGTATGTTGGTTTTCCTATGATGAGTCCCATTGGACACTTAAAATAGTCTAGGACACAAGAAGTCTAAACCATGAACAGTAATACTGACTGCCTACCACTAACTACTGATATGTGCAAAGGTTTCTAGGGCACCTACATCTCTTACCCTCCTCCCCTTCAGGTCCAGAGCTCACAGTTAGCAATATAAAAATCACTAAAAATTGAAGAGCTCCTTCAGTGACATCTGTCCAAGTAGGATGATTAATCTTGCTACATCTGCCATCACCTAGGTCTTGACAGACATTTTCCAAAGACTAATTCTTGCAGATAGGAAAGTGTGCCCTTCTGTACAAAAGCTGGTATGTTCTCTTAAATGATGTCTTAGTAAGTCTAAGTCCAGAAGTAAAATTAAGACAGCTGTTAACTACGGTTCCTACTAGTGACAAACCCACCTCAGGACTGTGAAATATGCCTCTGTACCAAACACACACTCCCAACAAAGCTACAGGGTAGGAATAATGTAATATAATATAGACACTAATGCACTCCAAATGGTATTCTTTGTCTAATACTGCCACCTCTGAAGCCAATGAACACTAAAGTCTAATGAACACCAAAGTGGAAATAGAGTTAGTGCTTGTGCTCTGTGAAAAATCCTGGTCCAAAGTAAAAAAGAGAAGTATGGTACTTCTTTAGTCTCCTTCTGATCCTACTTCCCACCAAAAGCAAAGTTAGGTTCCCAGGTTAGCCTCAGGGGGAGGGTGGTTCATTTCTTTGATTTTAGAGGAGGGTGACTCTTATTTGTCATTATTATGTTATGGGACTAGACTTGACAGCTGGCCTTAGACATCATACATTGGAAATGGACTGTACAGTCTTTTTAGAAAGCAATAATAAGCCAAGGAGGAGCAGGTGCCTAACATTATTTACTCTTACCAGAGAGCACATACCAATTCTTACTTTTGACTGAAAAGATGGAAACAAGCAGATGAATGGAGGAAAGGCACTAGAAAATTAAGATTACATCGAAACAGGAAGATTTAAAAAGAACCAAAATTATTCTGAATTCCAAATGTCACTGGATAGCAGAAGACAGCCACATTACATGTAATCTAATTCATGTTCACTTTGAATCTGTTCTATGCTGCCACATGAAGCAAGAAAGCATTAGCAGAAGCAGCTGTGCTGCCTTCATTCCCTTCACTCATCCTTCCAAGGGACAAATCTTTTGGAGTTACAGGTTTGGGTTTGCAAGACTTTTGCATATTCCTGCCCACTGATCAGGGTACCAACAATTACAGTATACAATATACCATGTTGTTGTGGTTTAACCCAGCAGGCAGCTAAAACAACCACACAGCTGTTTGCTCACTGACCCCCTCCAGTGAGATGTGGGAAAAACCCCTGAAGTTCGTGAGTCATGACAGTTTAATAAGACAGAGAAGGAAGATGATTATTGTACCAATAATAATAGAAAAATAATAGAAAAATTTACAGAACATATGATGCACAGCACAATTGTTCACCACCTGCAGACCACCAAGGGCTCATCTAGTTCCCAAGCTGTAGTCTAGCCTCCAGCCAGCTTCCCCCATGTTATATATTGAACATGATGCCATATGGTCTGGAACATCCCATCGCCAGTTTGGATGAGCTGTCCTGTCTGTGTCCCCTCCCAGCTTCTTGCCCACCCCCAGCCTACTCACTGGCAGGGCAGTATGAGATGCTGTAATGTCCTTTACTTGGTGTAATTACTGCCTACTAACAACCAAAACATCAGTGTGTTATCAACCTTATTCTCATCCTAAATCCAAACCACGACGCTATACCAGCTGTGAGGAAGATGATTAATTCTGTCCCAGACAAAACCAGAACACATGTTTATATATTTGAGGGATAGGATCAATCCCAAAGTACCAGGATTTCAAAACCAGAACCACATTGTTCATGTTTATCTTAGTTACCAGTATTCACACAAACCAACCAGTCTCATTATAATTTTACGCCATCTCATCAAAACCTGAAAAACATTTGGAATCTCAAACATTTTTATGTTCAAGTTATGTTGTCTTTTTCTTTATAGGAACAGCTAATTAATGTTATCAGCTTAGGCTTCAACTTATCTCTTACCTACAGAACATTTATTTTAAATGTTCTTATCAGAGCAAACCAGAAATGATCTTTACTTTGGCAATCTCTTTAACATGGTAAAAAAGCCATTGCTATTTTCCTACTATAAATAACCTGTAATAACTTTCACTCTGATTTCCTCAAATAATTCTTAACAACTACCTTGAATCTGAACTTTTGAAAGTCATCAAACAAATGCCCTTCTTCAAGAAAGACAAAAATGTACACTCTACTGTCGTGTGTCACACAGACTGCAAGCCTATTTTGCTCTTTCTAAACCAACATGGAAACCTCTTCAAAAATAATGTAGTAATTTTGGGTGTTCAACTTGAGAGACTAAATAGGTTTGCAGAGCACTGCTGCTCAGCATTTCCTAGAAAGCAATCCTTTTCTAACTTGTTGAGGATCAACACTTGAAATCACAAATCCCTTTTAACAGTCTTAACTGGTTTTGTATCTCATAAACCCATTTTGTATTACAGCTAGTGTCCCACTGATGCTTCTCTGGCAAAAATTAGAATAATGCCCATTACTGTTTGGAATGGGTTAGTGCTTTATAAAGAGAAGTAAATTACATTAAGTGCAATGTAACCAAGTAGCCAAGCTTCCAAGAAGGATTGAGTAGTGCCAGGGTGTCCCACGCCACAGACACTCCCTGTGAGCAGCACCAGGGCTGCTGGCTGATCTTTCTGTAGTGGAAGTCAGCTAACTAGGCATTAACTGGATTGCCTGAGACTTGGCCAAAGTCATGTGGTGATGGATAGCTGGGACTGCTGGGAAGCAATGCCACCCCTCACCTGCGACAACCTCCCGGAGTCTCCTTCCACATGGCGCTTAAGGTAAGTGATCTGTGGCTGCTGCCCATGTAAAGACCGTGCAGGATAGCTCACAGGACCTGGAAAGCTGGCCAAGCTGCAGTGTGGTATTTAATAAATATTAAGGCATTTGCCTTGGTATTGTATCATGTATCACATGAATGTAAGCTTGTTAACAACAACAGAGCAAAATGTCAAACAGCACCGCCTCAGTAAAGAAACCACCCCACAACTGTTGGTACTAGCTGATGTGTGTGTGAGGAGAGAGACATGAAATGGGTCTGGGAAGAGCTGGCTTCTCTTACGTTGTTTATGGTGACAGTCATGACTCAATGTTTTAACCTACCCTATTTTCATGGCGTGCTTATTCCTTAAGACAACTGGTTTCCTCATACACTCAATTGCTATATCTGCATAAGATCTGTAGTATTAGTGTATCAGTAGTGCAGTGTTTGAACTCTCTAACACAGATGGCTTGGCTATAGTGGGTGAGGCTGATGTAGTTACACTATGGGCACATAATGCTGGTCAGAGGACATACTCAAGTTGCTTATGGATGAATGTGGAAGAATTTTAAGGCTGCTTAAACAAGGTTGGGTTTACACCTTTATGTCTTTCCAGAAGCCTACTGGATTAAGGAAAGGGTCCCCTCTGTGGCTGCTGAGTGGCACTGACTGCCCTGACAAGGGCAAGAAAACTAAAGACTAGGTACACCTGCCTCCATGAAGGAGGGGTTAAGAGAATTCACCGTTTGGTTGTGAGGAAGCAGGTTAGTGGCCTTTTGACATCTTTCCCCCAGGCAGTCAGCATAAGAAATGCAAAGACTGGCAGGTACTAGAAAGATACTTTCACTTATTGAAGGAAGGGCAAGAGGAAACACATTAAGCTCTACTGCATCATTTTCCTCATAGGCTAGCAAAGGTCAGCAATGAGCACTGTACCAAAAGAGACTGACAAACACTGGACCCTCCAGGTATGTTTGTTGGTTCTGCTCAAAAAAGCTGCCTTGGTTGGGATTTGAGAACTCTCCCTTTTTAGTTACTGGAGAAAGCTGATAGAGTTCCCACACCCTGACTTCCCCACACATCTGGAGGGTATGCAGAGATCCATGTGGGCATGGTCTGTTTCCTAGCACTAGCTATGCATGTCAGAATTGTGCTGTACTGCTGCTATGTGCCTATGAGAAACAGCAGGTGCTTTCCAGAAGCCAGAATTACTGTGGATGTGTAAGCTAGTTGCATAGATGACGTACAGACAGTCCATGTTCCACAAAGTCTGCACAGGCACTGACCCACACATTTCTGTCTGAAAATTTAATTCAGAAGTACTCTTGCCCTAGAACAAGATACTGGTGCCACTTCAGAAGCATTGCCCATGCATCTGTACTGAACACTCCTTCGCTCTTTTTATACCACTAGCTTGTTCTTGAGTTAGGATGACAAAGTGGAAAGGGCAAGAGAAATTTCCTTTTCCAAACTGCTGCTGCTGCTTTTCCAGCCACTGCTACAGGACTGGAGTGTGTGGCATCCAGGAAATTATAGGGTAAGGATTGAAGAGACTTCTAAAAATTGATTTTCTTAGCACACATAGAAAAGCAGTGCTGCCTTTCAATGTGCTTTTAACATTAACTCTTACTGGGATATGTGTGTCTGAGTGTGTGCACATATGGTGTTTGTTTTGTTTGGGGTTTTTTTGACATATGAAATTCTTTTTTAATAACTTTATATAGGCATTAATAAACTAGCAAAATGTGAGGTACTGTGCTAATGGGACCATACAATTGTCATCATCAGTAGAACCCAATTCAAAACAGGAATACATAATACCTTTTCATCCCAGTGAAAATCAATTCTCTTGTGGCTGCTTAATTGCTTTTCCCCTCACCCTCCTGTTCTACCAGCTAAAATTGATTTTAGAACTGCTTTTGCAAGGGGTCTCCCATTTATCAGGCACCCACGGCCAAGTGAAAACAACATCAGTAGAACAGTCTCTCTGCTCATAAAATGTTTTGTTGGTGGGCTACAAATATCCCATTTGGGGTTAGAGTTACGTCCCAAAATAAACTGCAATTCCATTACAGAGGACTTCAATGTCTTTGCAAGGATACAGCTTTGAGAACTTCAGCAGAGGATAAAAAATACTTCAGCACATTTTTTGCAAAATGATAGTGTCTTACCCTCTCCCCAGGAAATTAATCAGAGTGCAATCAAAATATATTTCCAGCTGCCGTAGTTCACTTCTTCCCTTGTGGATTCTTCTCACATAAATCAAACATCAAATTCAAAGTCATGTTAACTGGACAGCTCTTCTCTTAAGCTTCATGAATTGGCAGCATCTGCTCTTACCTTTATTGTGCTTTCTGTAGTCTTGCTTGATCGGGCTTCCTTATATAGAGATTACACATAGAGGAGAGGAAAAAAACAAAACACAACCCCCTCTGTAGCTAATATGTACTACAAATCAACAGAAACTTCATATGTGACAGTGGAATGCACACAGGCCTCACTTATTCAGAATTTTTACTTTTGCTATGGTTATTCCAACCCTGCAACTTGGGATCAATGGAGTCTGCCAATCTAAAGTGAGAAAATCCACGGGTTGAAGTAAGTTTTGTGGGTAAAGCAACAGCTTTACCTATAGAAAGAAAGCAAACCAAGGAATTAATGCACTCTATCTCAATGGTAGGGAGATATTTAGCCATTTACAGGAGAGCAGGGCTTCATCATACATAAATAATAGTTACTTGTGAAGACAAATGCCATGACTCCAAATGTCTTCCACCCCTCCTCCTCCTTTCCTCCAACTTTTATTGCTGAGTATGACATCATATGGTCTGGAATACCTTTTTGGGCAGTTGGGGTCAGCTGTCCTGGCTGCATCCCCTCCCAACTTCCTGTGGAACCCTCAGCCTACCTGCTGGCAGGGTAAGAAATAGAAATGTGTGAGACACAGAAAAGGTCTTGATGCTGTATGAACACTGTGCAGCAATAACTAAAACATCCTTGTGTTTGGCCCCAAATCCAAAAACCAGCACCATACCATATACTAAGGAGAAAATTCACTCTACCTCAGCCAAAACCAGTACAGGAGGAAACGAAGAACAATTACAGCTGCAAGGAAAATATAGGGCAGGCAGAATGTAATTACCCAGGCTGGAATATGTCCAGGACACCTGGGAGTGCTGCTCTTACTGTTGTGAAAGGAACAACAAGACGTACTCCCACTGCAGCAGTCGAGCTCTCTAGTTTTGCTTTATCTGACCCACAGCACTTCCCATGGCACTGTTCCCAGCAAGGTGGTAGCCATGGGGTGGTACTGCTCCTGGGGAACTAAACCCTTTTGATGTTTATTGCCTTAGGTATGAAGACTGAGGGAAGAGCCAAATCAATTCAGAGACAAAACCAAAAATAATCTGGGTAATTTAAAAGGACGTGCTGTCAAACTGCAAGGCACAGCACCACTGAAACAGGTGGCTGCTGGGAACCCGGATTCTTCAAGTGACTTTAAAACTTACTTGAACATCCTACTGGAAAAAAAAAACCAGACTAGAAAAGAATAATAAAAAGAAGCATCAAAATATTGAAAATTTTGTGCTATTGAGCTAGAACTAATTAATTTGCCTAACTATCCTGAACATGCATTACACACACCCCACTGAATATAGTCACAGTGCCAGGAGAAAATGCAAAGTGCTGGTAGCTTCTAAAATAGCACTGAGTCCAGTAAATGGCTCTGCATGCTAAAATCACAGTTAAGATTTTAATTATTGTTTTTAACTAATGTTAATGCCTGGCACATGGATCAAGGTATCCCAACGCTGCAACAATAAACACCAACTTACTGTAAAAGGATGGTAGGACTTTCACTGTAGAAGATTTTATCCTGATAATTCAAATTTGAAACTTGAATGAAATCACTGTCAGTTTTTACTCTCTTTTGAAATAGATATAGTCATGTTTGTTTTAGAGGTGTGAATGTTTTTATCATTCATATAGATATCTTGTATTGCAGTGAATGTTACTTGGGTCTTCATCTCAACAACTTCACACAGCACAGCATATGTGTTCCTTGGTGGAAAAAAAACCCAACCTTGCCCTTTTACAAATCTGAGGACTCCCTTTTCAAAGTTGCTTTTAAAAATTTCTGATATGAGTGATTATGTTACGTTAGTAGCTTGTTAGGAGGTAAGGGTAGGGGTGATATTATCTCAAAGCAGCCTTCATTCATAAGGAAAGATTAAAGTTTTTGTTTTGCTGAATAACACAGAACTCAACAGAAACTCCATTTCTTGCTCTGCTTGCAGCTATCTTGCACTTTCTAGAAGGTCCCCTCTGAGATGGTAACAGAAAAGTTCCTTCTCACTTCCTTTATTCACACAGCTCCAACAAAACATGCCAAGGTCCCCAGAATTTGGTCCCCAGAAAATCCCCTTAGATTAGAAAATCAGGTCCTATGCATAGACATGTGTTGCTCCCATTTTTTCACTAAACTATTTTGAAACAGAAACTCTTATATTTACTTTTAAGATTATAAGCTTTTGCATTACCTGCCTCACTGTATCTCAAAAAAACCCCAAACAAACCCAAAAAAACCCCAAAGAAAAAAGAAGATGCATTGAGAGAATAACTTAATTTCTTTTCTGTAGTGATATTTAACTTTTTGAGGTATAAAATCTGGAGGCAGGTATGTCAGGTAATAGTGATACATTGGACAAACACTACCTCCCTCTTCAAGGTACAGTATAAACTGTGGGCTTTGATACACAGAAGGTTACAAGAATAGAAGAGGTTTACTTTCGCCTCAGACGGAAGACAAATGAAAGTATAATGTTGCTACTCACACCCTTTGAACTTGTTCTAGTGTGTGAAGGATGGATCTTCTGCTTATACAATCCTCCTTCCAGGATGATTTAATTCCCCTCTGTATGGGCAAGACACCAAACCTCATTCATACCAAGCAACATACACACACAGAGCTTAAGACTCCGCGCAGGAAGTCACGCTGCTACAGTGCAGCAAGAGACCTGTTGTGCATGGATGAGAAACACGCTCACGAGGTTTGATTAAGAGGTATAAAAGAACCACCTCAACTGACGTGGTGCGTGTCCCACAGACAAGATCCAGTAACCCCCAAGAGTGCAATGATCAATGAATGGAGTACAAAGTCCTTTGGATCCCTCAAATTCTCAGTCTCAGAAACAATCAGTTCTGGGTGCAGACTAGAATGGCATGCACAAGCCCAATCCCTGGTAAAAGCTCTGCAATCAGAAAACTATGTATTTCAAGCAGTGTGTTTTGTGTGCCTCTACAGAGAAGGAAAGGAAAGCGTCTCACTCTGGCTAATTGTTTTGTGCTATTCACTAATAGCTTAAGCATCAGTCTCAAGGTGAAAAACAAATCAAAACTATGAGGAACTTCTCTTTTCTTCATATGACACAGAGGAATGAGTTCACCCTGTGCTCCATCCATACAGTCTGTGACCTACCTTCTCTCCACCAGATTTGTGTTGTTGCGGCACTGTGGCACTGGTGCCATGTGAAATATTGCCATGCAGTAAGGCTGTGTGAGAGAACATGCTTCTGCGCAAGAAGATGTTTTTCCTAGGCAGCAAGGTGTTCTTTCTGGTTTTTCCAGAAAAGCACCCAACACACTGTTCTGGTGGAAGGAAAAAAATGATGGCCAGTACCAGATTAATTTGATGTTATTTGGGGTGTGAAAAAAATGTTAACTGCATTTTAAAAGTGATCTCTCTTCAGGTAATTATTAATAAACAGTAAAGATGTGTCTTGATGCTAGGATCATGTTGGTTGGAAGCACAGTATGTTGAAGAAGGAAATTTTGAAAACTTTTTTGGATGACAGAAAATGTTGGCACTGCCACCATCCTCACAGCTATCATCCCTGATGAAACTGGCTTTTGCTACTTCCTCAGCCACACAAGGCCCTCTATAGTCTCTATTCTCCTTTATTTGAATGCTGTGATGAGAGGCTCAGATCTTTTGTCCCTGCTATACTTAGTATTCTTTCTTGTATGCAATAGTTTTCTTTCCCTTCCAGATGTTATCAAAGTCCAATAACTGCTCTTGAGAGCCAAGACAGATGTAGGCTATTTTTTAAAACACAATTCAAGCCAACTTTCTTTCTTTGAGATGTAAAAATATAATGAAACATTATGAATGCCTTTTAATGCTATAGAAATGCAAAAATAAGTGCTATAATAATCATTAGATTATTTATCATCATCTGTCAAGGCCAAATCCTAGCTCTAACAGCAATCGCCATGGCTAGGCTCCAATGCAATTATTATCAGGGACCTGCTCCAAAGACCATCATCAAAGTCAGCAAGAAACTTTTTCCCAGTGAGTTCAGGGTACTGTGGATCAGGCTCCAAACTGACTAATCTTGCAGAAGCTGCCTTTGGTCCTCTCAAAGCCACTACTCATAACACGGAGGCTGCTATTGGTGGAGATACTTCAAGACAGAATCTCCACAGCACTTCCTGGAGAAGTTTGGCCAACTGGCTTAAAAAAAAAAAAAAGCTAAGTCATTTCTTACATCTGGTTCTTGTATCTCTTACTGTCACCTTAATAGCTGAGGTATGCTGATCAGTCACAGCGTTGTCATTCATACTTGAGGACAGTGACTATTAAATGCCCTATATTGACTTGGCAGGTCAGAAATGCATTGCAGCTTGGACAGCCAGTTGCTGAAAAACAGCAGCAAGATCTTTTACTTGCCTACCTTCTCTACTTCATGCTTGAATAAGATCAGGCATAAGGAGCACAAGTTAAATTGTGACAGCTAAATACTTCCAAATCTAACCCAAGTTTGCCAAAGCAATATAAAGTTTTCATTGCTGTTTGACCCTGTGGAAAGGGGTAGCTTTCAGTGACACACATTCCTGCTGGTTTTAATCAACACATAATTAATAGCAAATTATCATCATAATAGCATATTTCATCCCAAAGGCTCCAAGAGCTCTTGATAACAAGTTGGCCAAATGCTGTACTTAATTATACTCATGCAATCAAGTTCAAATGAGGGTGGACATTCTTTAACCTCTGCAATGCGACCACTTCCAAGAAGGAACATAGCACCTGCTCATCGGAACACACTGCTTCATGCAATCAGAAAGGGCAAGAAGGTCAACTGAAACCCTGGAGAATACATAGCAATTATTACTCAGCCAGAAACTGGGTGAGGGAAATGTGAGTTAGCCTTACGTTAGCTAGTACAGAGAGAATGCTATGGGATCTTGCAGGAAAAAAGCTAGCCAGAACCTTAAGATTCAGCTGGTCCACTTCCAACACTACATGCAAGTACTCTTCTGCTCAGTAAGGAATGTCACACCATGAGCATTTGCGTGATTACATTTCTTATCCAAGTCCTGGCTAGCCATAACCTTGCTGAGCTTTTCAGACTGGATGACTGACAACCAAATGGGTAATTCCTTGTAAGGAATTCTGCAGCATATAACAGTCTGTTTATTGTGTCATCTAGAATAACATTAAAAATACTGTTGCATGTCAGGTTTAGCAGTATTAAAACTGGTGCAAACACAGTGACAGCAACAGTTCTTAAACCTGCCAAAACAAGTACTGAGTTGCTTTGTATTTACCAATACAACTGTCGTCTTACTTCAGGTCTGCAGAAACAGCTTCCAGTTTACACACAGTTTCCTCAACTGAACTACCATGTTTAAGGTATCAGCCCTCTAGGCCCTAACACTGCCTTTCTTGGACTGCAAAGGCAGTGCCTCAGTAACTTCTCTTGCCAAAAGCACACAGGTGGACTCTTCACTGAAGGGGATTCAGTGCACAGAGCCAGAGAGACAGGCCTGTGCATCCAGGAACCATACATTCAAGAGATTCCCCTAGATATGTGCATCTGAGTCATCAGCGTGCCAACACAGAAGGCAAAGCCTAGCACATTTATAAATAATCTGTGGGAAACTCAGGGGAAACCGTAGTTTTCCTCCCTCACAGGAGCTTCTTTAAACAGGATCTCCCTTCTCTTAGTTGTTTGTAAGGAATTCTGCAGCATATAACAGTATTAAAAATCAGATGCTTGGCATGTTCAGTGGACAGAGATCTTTAGGTGCAGGTATCAAAAGCAGTACAAGTGCCATGGGCACCACAAGCTTATGCAGCCTGCAATGAAATACATGCTGTATTCTCATGGCTTTTAGTTAAAAGTTAGCTTGGACACATCTGTATGTCTTGTAAGTCATCAGTACTACTGCAGCCCCGCAAATCTCTGAGTTATGATGGAACAGTAGCAGATCTTTTGCAAGTTAATGAACGCTGGCATGATATCTAACTTTAAGGAGAACTTTCCACTGGACCCTGTCACAGTGCTCCTTGCAGATGAATCTTAAGACATTATGACACTGCCTCAAAAACAAATCAGACTACTTCTTCCTTTCAAGGGATGCAGCCAGGAAAAAGCTGTGGAAGGGAAGAGAAGAGTCTGTGATACTACAGCACCGATTTCCAAGCCTGTTGGATTGGTCAGGTAATTTTATCTTTCCAAATCTCTCATGGATCATAATCAAATCAAGATGAATTGAGGTGATTTTGAAATTTACTGTCTTGATATAGGTGCACTGCTGACATGTTGATCACACACAGTGACCGGCAACTCACGAGCAACAATTTGGGAATCGCTGTGGATGCACTTGCTGTGCACATTGTTGGCTATTAATTTGCCATATTTATTCTCTTAATGCAAGTTATTCTACAAAGTTGGAGCTTTCAAGTAAATAGAAATACATTGAGGCTAAAGTGCCTAATTCAAAACTATGAGAAGTGGTACAAATCTCCTGCCCACATCTGCTGATGGCTAGTTTAGGTAGCTGCTTTTCAGATGGTAGTTTTGACCTTACCAACACAAACGATCATGGAGGCAAAAGCCAACCCCACTGCATTGTGATAAGTGCAGAGGAAACCTCTATAGTCACAACATGGTGAGTAACCCACAGATGTCTCACCAGACAGCACCAACGGAGTGGGGAGGACTGTAGCCTCTTCTACACTCATAGAACATCTCTGCCCAGAGAAAGGAAGCTCTCGTGTTTAAGATCCAGCCTCAAGTGAACTGAATAGTCAGTATTACTCTAGGAGCATATCTCAATAACTGAATAGATCCTATATTTTAAAAAAGACAAGTCAATCAGAAGCAGTGCTTAGCCTATACACGAGGACAATGGGACTATGATGAAGACAAGGGCTAATCAAGTACTAATCAGTAGCAAAATCTATAATCCTGAAGTAGTAGTGGGGATGTCAGAGCAGTAGTTGTTCATTGCCACTGTATAAATCAAACAGCTTGAATATCATTAGCCATTACCTTTTCAAATCACATGGGCAAAGAAAATTCCTGATTATTATGGTGGATTACAGGACAACCCAATTATTAGTCTCAGCATAAATACTCCTTGTAATTAATGGGCAACAGTGTTAAACTCTGGTAACATATTTCCACATCTCAACTCACGAGCAAGTCATTGATGATTTTGAGCAATCTGGCAACCCCTGCACACTTAGCAAGGTTTCAAAAGGGTAATTAGCCAATTTTATGAGATGTGCCCTCTCTATCTATGTCCTAGTAACACCAGTGTTTGTATTTCTGTTGCTGTATGATTATCATACATTAGTTCACACATCATCCTTGAATTCACATGGAGCAATGCAGACATTAAGAAAACAGAAAAATTTGGGGTGGTTTCATTATCTACCGACACGGTATATGGTAACCAAAGGAGCCCTCCAGGCCTGCTTGGGAGGAAAAGGAAGCTAGGTCATCCCGACTCAACCAGTGTATGACAGGGCAAAGCATGTTGGTGTTCCTGTTACCAAGTTTGTGTATAAGACAACAGATGTTAGAAGAGATTGTGAATGTTACTTCATCTTCTAAACAACAGAGGCTGTGTTTTACTGCAGTGAAGCATACAGTACAAGACATGGGACTGACTTTTCCCCTCCGGTGATGGCTACTGTAATCCTGCCGCAAGAGAAACCAGCTCACCTTGTAAAACTCTATGGAAGATGTTCTTCTGGTTCAGTCCTCTAGGCAGCTGTCAGTGCCATTCACTCATTTCCAAAAGTCACCTGGGAAGTCAAAGGCACCATTGTGTTTTTTTCTTCTAGCTGTTAACGCTCATTAGATATATGGGATGCAATTGTCCATGGTGGAACACCACATATTCATCTACTCTCTGACATCCTGCCCTGGAACATAGCTGTGCTGCTTCAAGGTGTCACAACTGCGGTGAGCTCAGGCCGCTCCCTGGGCAATGCGCCCTTTTGAGAGGCAGGAGGCCAGCCATTTCTGACTGGAATCTCTCTGTGAGAGATCACTGCACTGACAAGGATCCCAGGAATCCTGCAAGTCTGTCCCTTTTTTAGACATTTTTGAGGAAGTTTGGAAACGTGTCTACGTTTCAGCACTTTCAAATGCAGGTCTAAGCATTCCTGTCTGAAAAACCTTCTGCTTGGAACATTCCCGCACACCACTCAAACTCGTTTGCAAACTGTTAGTTTAGCTCCTCTAAACTTTCTTCTACTTTGGGTAACTGGGGCCGAGGGGACACCGGCCATCTCCAAACTGCTCCAGAGGACCCATCTCCCGCATTGGTCTGTCTGACAGGATCCTGGGCATCCCCCGGGGACGGCTGAGGTGGGCGGTGAGTCAGTAAGAGGTGTCGCCTCCAGGCAGAGCTGCGGGATCCCGGCCCGTCGAGGCGGGCCAGGTCTGAGGGAGAGCCGCGGGGCGGGAGCGATCCAGGTCTGCGGGGTACACGAGGTGGGGGGTGAGGCCACACCGGACCGGGCCTGAGAGAGAGCTGCGGGCCCGGACCGGTCCGTACCCCGGGGCCTCACCGACGGCTGGACCCTCTCCCCAGGGGCGGGCTGGGGGCGGGGCGGGGCGGCGCGCGCCCGGCCCCGCTGCTGCGCGGGCGCTGCTGCGTGGGGAGGGCGCGGCGGAGCGGCGCGCGCCGAGCTTTAAATGAACATTACTATCGCCCGGGGAGGGCAGCGCCGGTGGCTCGGGTCGGTTGGTGGCGGCGACAGCAGCAGCGGCAGCTCTTCGTCCTCTTCCCCGCCGCGGTGGCAGGCAGGCAGGTAGGGGGTGCGCGTTTGGGCGCCAACTTCAGCCCTTCCCTGTGTCGCGGTCCCGCGTGGCGGGCGGCGCTCCCCGGCCCCGCAGGGGGGATACCGCCGTGCCCCAGGCGGGCGGGCTGCCGCCGGCGTCGCGGGGGACGCGGCCGCCCTCGGGAGAAGGAGGCTGAGGCGGCACCGGCGGCGTATCTTCGGAGGGCGGCGGAGCCCTGTGTGGGGGAGCCGGCCCCGCCAAGGAGTCGGGGGCGGCCGCGGAGCTGCTGAGGCGAATCCCCCGGGAAGCGGCCGCGGGCGGTCGCCTGTTGCCGTCGCGCTGGTGGCAGCGCCAGGTGCCGAGGAGGTTCGTGGTGGCGCTTCGTTTCTTTCCGAGGCGCGGTGCTGGGAGCCGTTTAGCCTTCGTCCTGCCCTGCGCGCCCTCAGAGGCGCACGGCGCTGCCCCCGCGGGCTGGGGCGAGCGGACCCGCGGGGCAGCCCCGGCTGGCCCGGGGGCGCGGAGCTCTCCTTCGGTGGGCACCGCAGCCAGCCTCGTCCTAATAAAAGTTATTTGCGGAAGGTGGAGTGGTTTATTTTCTTTCGTTTAACGCCAAACGTGTTGCAGTGCCGTGTTAGCGTGTAGCGGAGCAGGGTTTGAGAACGTGAAGTGTCGGGCTAGTGCTTTGCTTCCAGCCTGTTGATAATGGGTTTGAAGATTTGGTTATCCTTTCAGCTCACGCATTATCTTTGCTCAGTTGCTTTAGAACTCGTTTAAACTGTATTTTCAATAGAGATGAATGAACTTTAAAGAAAACCGGGTCAGGCGCAGATCCCGGGCATCAAACCCTGTTCGGGTCCCAGAAATAGCCGCAGAAGGAGCGTGACCAATTCCCTTTTCACGCCCCAAGCTTTTTAATTTTTATTTTTCTCTGGATATCTGACAGCTACTGGAGCTCATCAGCTGGATGCGTTCAGCTTCGTTTATCGACATAAACACGCTTCCTAAGCTCGTGGCTTTATGCAATTATTTTAGCCTCCCTCGAGTGTGTGAGGCCCGAGTTTCTGACAGAGATTGTAGTTCTTCAAATAAGTCTTGTCTGGCACAAGCTGCTGCTTTTTGTGTTTTTAAGCTTTAGTTCTGTGAAAAGGAGGGTGACTGTGAGGGAATGTGCTTGCTAGCTGTTATGGGGGGGGGGTTGGAAATGTACTTTGGCATTAACAATAAAAATGCTTCAGAGGGAATGATTTATTTCTGATGTTCTGGACTTGAAACAATAGGGTTCTTAAATTACTGTGTCCTACAAAGTGCTGAATGAAGAATCGACAAATATTTATCTTGCAGTAAATGGGTCAGATGATAACATCTTCCACTGGATCTCTTACTTCTGTATTGGACAGCTTTGGTTGCTAAGTAGCTATGAATTTCTAATCCCAAAGTAAATGATGTCATAATGACATCATCATGTCCTTTCACTTGATTGATTCTCATAAGAGAACAGTAATGGGATTTGATATACATGTCCCATCTCTTTAATATTCTTCCTCTGCTTCAGGGTATTTCCTGACCTGCCTGGCAAATTCCAGTGAATCACACGGAGCTCTAGTAAAAAGACCTTCCTTTTGGAGACGAGGTGGAACATTAAAGGGACAGTGGCTGATCCTCAAAATCCAAGGAACGTGGCGGCTTCTGTTTTAAATGTGGAGATCTAGATATGAAGGGCAGAGATTTAAAACTTGGAGTTGTTAAATTTGTGAGCAGGTGCAAAAAGTGACTTGAATTTCAAAGATGTTCCGTTTTAGCTGTTCAAATTGACTTTAATTGGGTATGTGGAATCTCAGCATTGATGAGGATTGCTTAATGTGTTTGTGTGTCTAACTACTTCAGGTGAGGCACGGGGTACAGAGAAAACATGAGCTGCTATCTTCCCTCAGGTGCCAAATTCAGTCTTTGTGGCAAATGTTTGAAATCTGTCAGAATTGCCATGTTAAGCTGTCAATTCTTAACACAGTATTTTCTTGTTTGGGTGTTTTTTGTTGGGTTTTTTTTTTTTTTCCTCCTAGCCAGGTAGTATAATTTAACCATTGATAAGGTTGGAGCATTTTAATATCACCACTGGCATCGTGGGGAGCTCCTTGTTAGAGAGTTGTAAATCTTTACTTTATACAATATGTAAGAAACGGATGGGTTTTGTTTCTTCTGGGGTTAAAACTATGGATGAGGTCGTTGGGTGATGATCAGCATGGACTGCTAGTTTTCACGGTTTAATTTTCTGATGTGTGTGTTCATACGAGCATGGGTCGGCATAAATTTTAGGCAGTCATTTGCATGATAAACAGCTGGTTTGTGATCACAAATTTATTCTTACCCCAATGAGCCTGAAATATCCTAGACAGGGCTGTGTGTAGTTTGTGTGTGGAAACCTTACTATTTCATGCGCAGGTGGAAAAGGCAGAAATGAAGTCATTTGCATGTCTGCTTTACTGAACGTGTAGTTTTGGTAAAGTTACAAGCTGAGTGTTTCTTTGGTGCGTGTAACCTCTAAATGTGATAGTCTTGCTTGATTCATAAATACTGTGGGCTAAAAGCGTTTCCAAAGTAAACAATGATTTGTTAGCACGGACCAGTTAGTGGGTAATGTATTTACTGAAGATACAGGATGCTGGTGTGATGCTCCTGTTATTGCTGAAGCACTGCAGCATTGATGGCACTATTAAGTATAACAGAGTAGTAATTGAACATGAGGACTGGGAACAAGCAAAGTAGGAAGGTGCTGGGGGAAGAGGTTTTTGACTCTATATTTGAATCTATTCACTATCTAAGTGCAATCCAAGCTACAAATGCAAAAAGAAAATTTCTAAATAATCTGTAAGTATTCTGTACTCATCGTCCTATATGCAGTGACAATTTTCCACAAGCTTTAGATGCTTTCTGGGATGACTCAACTATGAACAAGTGATTTGGAAAAAAAATATTATCTCTGAAGAGAATCCTTGGTGACAATTTCTTTTCAAGTTATCTTAGGGTTTTTCTGCTTACCATGATTTCTTCTAACTCGTGCTTGCCTTGAATGTTGGAAACGGAAAATGAATTTGGACTTGGGGACATATCTGTGCTTTTTCAACTGCATGTTAGATGGTCATCTGTGACATTTGCATGGTTGTGCTTTTAATATGGTGACACATTTGGTTACGTAAAATGCAGAAAGCAGTGCACCTCAAAGCTCTTTTGAATGCTTGTAATGGAAGGTTGATGCTGCAGTCCTGACCTCTGTGAACAGGCGATGACAGCGCAGACGTGGCCAAATAGAGAGAGACAGTGAACGCTTTCACAGTTGTGACAGATCTCACTTAAAAGACAAGGTCAGTGTTGCAGTGGCTCAGTAAAACAGGAGATAAGGCAACCAAGTCTTTTGTTGTACGAATCGGAAATTAGACTTGTGTCATCTACTGCAAGGCTAAGCAGCATTCAGATCACGGGTGAATTATCTCGTATCTGGCTTGAAAAGTCCACAATTGATATGCTTCAGAACTTCTAGCTGCTGAGATACTTTGTTCCCCTGCTTCAGAGGCATGTCCTTTGGCTGTCAGCGTGAGGATAGCCAGCGTTTCAGCCCCAGCTTCTGCTTTTCTCGTAAGTTCTCTGCGAGAATAGAATGAAATACACAGTGGATTATCTGATTTACTTTTTTTTAATTTAGGTTTTTTTAAGGGGAAACAATATCTATAAAATCTGAGACCTTCTCAGGCCACTTGTGTGAGCCTTTTATAAGGGCAACACAGGCAGTTGGATGTTTAAAGTGTGTTTTGTTCAGTCAGCTTGGAAGGTAACCTGATTAGCAAATTCATTTACACCTGGATCTCATCTACTGAAGAAAAAAAAAACACCCCTCCAAGCTGCATAAAGACTGTTATTTATGGAATACAGATAGGATTTTGACCCTCATATAATAGGAAGTAAAATAATATACAAAAATGTGTATATATATATATTTTTAAAGCATTTGACACTTTTTTTTTGTTAGAAAGGAATTGAAGAAGGAAAGGCACATGATGTAACACTAACAACAAATCGTTACTTTCCAAGATACCCTTTGGGTTTGGTTTTTGTTTTGTATCTTTCTTTAAAAATTTTTTTGCACAAAAGTAATTTGAAATAATTTCAATTGTTCAAGATCTGGCCAACGTGCAAGCTTGTGAACACAGACAGTGCTGACCACGTCCACAATAGAGCTGATGTAATCTGCAAACGAAGGACTAGATGCTGCTGCGGGTTGCACCCGTGTAGTTGGAACAACATTAGCATGAGAGGGCATGCTTTGGCCTTACCCCAAGGAGACAGACCCGAGCCACTGACATTAACATTCTGATATTGCCATGCTGCTCCTCTGATCAGACTCAAGCGTGCAGCAAATGCCACTCTTGTAGCAGTAATTCTGCTTTGTGTTGAGTGAATGACAGCTCTTTGTTCCAGAGGAGCCCTGTGGGTTACAGGGACCCCACAAGGCATAACAGGTACAATTTGTTTGACTTCAGCTGTAATTAATGCAGCTTTGACTAATCGCTTTGGTGTCTCAGAAGCCCTGCGTTTGTCTTACTCTGTAGGAATTCTGATGTGCCACTGTTGTCTGTTTAAAAAAAACAAAATCAATACAAATTCCACCATCAAAACCAACAAAATCCTGAAGGAGAAAATCAAATCCAGCTATGGGCCTTACTTGCTGTTAGATAATGTTACCCCTTAGATAAGAAAAGGCTTTCTACTTAAGACCTGAATTAAGTGTATTTAGGTATCAATTCTTCTAAAAATCACTTTTCCACTCAACATCATTTCTGAAAGAATTAATCCAAAGCTAGAAGGTATTTAACAATGATTAATAGAGTGATTTGTCAAGATGGAAAATTTATTTTATTCCAGTTTTAATCTTTATATTTTAAAAGATGTGATATGTTGTTAGCAAACTTGATGCTGACTTGTTTGAAGTGCTGTCTTAGAATAACCTTTCTGTAAACTGAATCTTTTCTTGGCAAAATCACAATTGTTTTACTGCTTAATTAGAATGATGTTACAATGAAAAGCATACAATGGAAAATCAGTACATTTCATACCAATTGTATTCATATGCTTATCAGCAGTGCCTACACAGTTGGGGTTCATTCTGTAATCTTACAAAATCACGTAACAAGACTAAAATCTAGGGCAGAAGAAAGGAAGAGAAAGTCATGTCAGTGGTAAATAAACACATCACACAACTTTGGAAAAGAAATACCTTTAGATACCGATCAATGATTTCCTTTCACTGCAAACAAAAAAATCTGAAGTAAATGTCCAGGTCTGATCTTGACTTCTGCTTGTGTAAGAAATTGTGATTATTTCTATTCTTTTTTTTTTTTTTTTTTTCCTCCCTCTGAAATAAAATAGATAAAACTCAGGGTGCAAACTGTTTTCCCAGAGAAGTTTGCTCAGCACTTTCATCATTTCTGAGTAGTGACTGTTGGAGGGGAGGGGAGTTTGCATGGCTTGTACCATCACCTTCCTTTGGGCATTGGACTTGCCGTATATATACCCTTGAAGGTAAACGGCACATACCACCAGCTTCTCCCTCTTCCCTCACCAGGTCTGATCCCTCAAATTAATTAATTTGGGGTTCTGTGATGTAGCTCAGGGGACTGGGTTTGCTTGTTCATTGTTTATACTTTCCTGACTGAAACGTAGTGGGAACTCGGTCTGATAAATGATACACTGCTCTGAGAAAATATTTTTCTCTATCTAGGTGATACTGCTATTTAACATATGTCTTAATTTCAGGCTAGACAGCTGTTCCCCCACTGTATGGGTTTTCTCAGTGGAGCTGAGATGAAATGAGGCAGATGTTTTAAAAACAAGTATCGCAGGAATAAACCACAGCCTCCAGTTGTGGATATGACAAGGGGGCACTGTTTAGTATTCTTTTCCTCAATTGTTTTTAAAGGCTAATGAAAGCCTAAGGAGACACTCAGACAGTCACACTACCACAAATCCCTATTATTGCTCCAATGATGAGCCTTGATGCTGGAAATTTTGCATGCTGCATCTTTGTTGCCTTCTGTAAATGCCACAAATAGCAGGAAGGGATAGATAAAATGACACAGATGCTTTAATTATGATTTGATTACAGAGCAACCAGAGGAGTCTATTCTGAGGAATCTGCAATTAGAGAAAATTCTGAGGACTATCTAACCTTCCAAAATGAAAATTAACTGGGATTATTTGAACGGGGTTTTAACATTTCTGAAAATCTATCATTCCTCAAGGGTCTCGCTGCTCTTGTGTGATAAACCCTCTCTAGCTTAGCAGATGGGTTTCATGGTAGCACGTCATCTTCCTCAGCTGTGTCTACTAGTTTGCTTCACCTAGAAGTGAAAGCATTTTAGCATCACTCACTGGTCATGTGCAGGAAGGTGACGCAGAACCCACATTTGAACTGGAAGTAAGCAGCTGTCCCAAGGCTGAAGCACAAAAAAAGGAAGAGCAGTTTAAGTATTCCTGGATCATCCCACTCTGAAACACAGACTTTTTCAATGTCATGACCAAGAAAATTAGTTGTACAAACTTCTTTGCAAGTTCTAAAGAGGAGGTGGAGATGGAAAATTCCATGCCTTTTTCCTCTTGCAAACTGTTTAATAGAGGAAAGCTTATATGATTAAATATGGTAAGCTTCTTTGTGGGCTTAAGTGGTACAAATAACTTGAATTTAATTCCATTGATTCCACTAGCTGTCAAACATGAGCAGAATTCAGAACCTGTCCCAGTGTTGAATAGCAGCATGCCTTCAGCCTCAAATGTAAAGACACTTAAGCTTTATGGAAATCACATTGTCAGATAGTAATCATGCTTTCTTGTCTTTCCTGAAATGAGTTTACCTATTTGGACAGGCAGCATCAGGCACAGAGTTGATGAAACGGTTGCAGGAGCAACCAGGTGAGGACATCAGCAGGTCAGGAGGCTTTTGGGTTGCAAGCAGCACCATGTGCACCTAGCAATGACAGCAGCAGTGAACAAGGAATGCTTTATTTACATTTCCTCAAAGCTTAGCATGTTTGTTTACCAGTAGTAGAAATAATTTTTCCTCTTTTCTGTAGAACCTAGTAT
This sequence comes from Hypotaenidia okinawae, assembly GCA_027925045.1. Taxonomy (NCBI): domain Eukaryota; kingdom Metazoa; phylum Chordata; class Aves; order Gruiformes; family Rallidae; genus Hypotaenidia; species Hypotaenidia okinawae. Next base: position 4,895,613 of record BSDF01000011.1, read on the forward strand.
TTAAATACTTACCCCTTTCACGCAGGAAAGTCATTCTTCAAGCATAATGTCCGTTCTCTCCCTGAACTACTGTTCTCTGGCCCAAAAGAACTGGATCTGCCAGGGCTCCTCCAGGGCTCTAGTCTGGGACACAGTGTTTGCTTTGGAGCTGGAGTATGACAGCAGTGCAAGGGAGAAAGGCTCCTACCTTGGTGAACTTCCCAAGACCTGCTATTGCAGCTGTTCCTGTGAGACTGGGCTTTGTTGATCTTAATACCTGGATGTTCTGTGAATGGTTGGGGGCTTGTGTGAGAGGTACTATCTAGTTTCATTCATCTCCCTGACTGGTCCATCCCAAAAACAGACCTTACTGTTGACCTTGCTTGCCTCTAACAGCAAAGGATGCACCTGACCTGGCACAGAATGTGGCTGGGGTACCTGAGGATAGATGGGATCCAAGGCACTTAAAGAATTGCTGTTCTTTCTGAACAGGTGCTGAGCGTAATTAAGCCTTAAGTGTAGCTAAAGATCAGCTGGATTCAGCAGCTTGTCAGTCTCCTTTGTCAATTATAAGGGCATTCTTCATTTATTTTAACATTTCTCTTTAAGAGCCTTCAAACCCTCCCAAGTTCAAAGCATTTCTATTCCTACTGACCCACGTGTATTTCACAGGGATAAAACCTCTAGCTAGCAACTTAGGGATGATTTGTTAAGGGTTGCTTTAATAGATTAGGTTATTTTCTGTTTGAAATTCCCTGGTTGGTGACTAAGAGAAACTTTGTATTAAGCTGTGCAAAGCGTAATGAGGTTGCTGTAATGCTTTGATGTGGAAATGCTTAAATGCCCCAAAAAACCCCAAAAGTGGTGTTTGAGAGAGCTTAGAGTATCTAGGGACAATTTATATAAACCAAGTGTACAATTGTAGATTATGCTATAAAGATTATAGCTTGTGATAATAGCTCTTTAAAACTTTAATATTGGTCATCATAAAAAGGTCAAAATCAAATTATTTCCTTGAACTACTCTGCAGATAGTTACAAACTCACTCCTTTTAAAAATAAAGATATATTCGATATCAATGACACATAATATTGAAATAGATGTATAGTAAGATTTTTTTTTGTTTCCTCATAACTATTACAAAGACATTCTTCATCCACAAACTTACTGAGCTGCTATTTCTTCTGGAATTAAAAGGCTGTAGTGAATTTGCACTGTGTTCTCTTGTTTGATGAAGACTGTTACGTAAGTGTTGCTTCCGCTTAGCTGACTGAATTGTATTTCCCATGCCACTTTTTGCCTTCTGTGTTGCTTATAGATTAACAAAACAGAGTTTGCTGCATTTTCTTCTTTTATTCTTGTATCTGTTCTTGAGGTTTATTAGCACAAAGTAGCTCTGAGCCATGGCTTGGACACCAGAGATTCTGAAAGCCTCAAATAGCCGTAATAATGGAGTTGGATGAAGGATGCTGGTTGCCATGGGAACAGTGCATGTGCCACACAAGATAATGTAACTGCTGTAGTGCAGAGATCTGTGCTGCATATTGATTGCAAGATTTCCTGAATTCCTTGTAAATTTTGTGCAGTGTGTTCCACCTAGCAAGGGAGAGAAGTTTATCCACTGGAGTAAATCCAGAGAGATTTTGCTAATTTGAAAAAAGTTAACATTTGCATGTGAGGGGAGAAAAAGGGATTGGAACTACTTGAGAGTATTGTCAGGCTCACAGCCTTTCCTCATTGAGTTGACGGTGCCCTAACTGTTGTGTTAAATCAGAGTTAAAGAAGCATTAGAACTGAGGCACTGTGGGTGAGTGCCCTGAGTTAAAAATCACCGCAGAAAGCCTTAGGAAACTGAGCTTTCACTTACATAGTGTTTGGATGGTGGCTTTTCACCTGGACACCTGCATGGTATCACAGTTCCCCAGTGTACCTGTTCATTGCTGCTCTTGGTATGCTGCTGAAATGTTATTGTTCCAGCCTGTGAAGGATGAATCCAATTGGTGGCAGAGCTCTGCAAAAAACATTGTGATTAAGAAACAGCACACTCACTGGCAGCCAGGAGGATGAGGCCAGTATTGGTCACTTCACCAAGCTGGGGGAAGGTAAAACTTGCAGGTTTTAGTTTGGAGGAATGCTGTGTGAACAGGAACACACTTCCTTCTGTTTTTCAGTAAGGGTTTTCAGCTTTTTGTTTGTTTGTTTGTTTTTCAGCTTCTTTTTTTCTTTAAATTTATGAAAATCACACACTTCAGAGCAGCAGTGTCTGCCAGGTTGGTGTAGTACTAGAATTCTCTGTGATCTTTCATTAGAATGGTAGCAGTAGGAGTGGTTTTGCTATAATTCTACAGCCTAAGCTCTCTGAGTCCTGAAATAACAACAGAGAAACTCTAGTAGTTGACCCAATACACCAGCAAAGGTCTAGCAGTGGTCTACTTGGTGAAGTGCTGCTTTGCTGCAGGTGTGCCATTGCATAAGATCTCAGCAGAGGCCACTGTGCTATGGACAGCTGAGACTTATTGGAAGGTCTTGGCCTTTTTTTTTTTTTCTTTTATTTTTAAATCCCTGGAAAGCCTCCTGTTAGACACTGTGTACTTATTGATCTTGCAAAGTTTCTGGAGATTATGTATATCGCTTCATACCTATCTCGTGCTGTCTGAATCTCAGGGTGTTGTCTGAATCAACCTAAAATGTATCAGAACATTAGGAACTGTTATAGTGAGGTTTTCTAGGTCTTCTCTAATAAGATACATATCTTGAGGGAGAGATGGGTAATTTAAAATATGCGAGTTATTTGTCAGAAATGTGTTTGAGAGGACATAATTAAAAATGCTAGGCTATTGTGCCCTCAGGGCATCATTTGCAGGGTTGTGTGACTTTGTTCATCAGTAGGGGTCATCTCAAATGTGGTGCTCAAATATCCGTTCACTTTATTCTCAACTATTATTTCTGTTTGGTTTTTTTTCATGACTGCTATTCCTGGGTTTAGATCCTATTGCTGCATCCCAGCAGAGTACCTAGTTTTACTGCCAATCCAAAAAGGGCTTGTAGAGGATCCGCTTGCTGGAGTTGTTCTGGGCTTTTTTTGTACAGCCAAGACAACCAGATATAATCTAAGATACCTGTAAATAAACAAGATGCCTGCTTTCTATTGTATAGACAGTTATGGTTTAGGCAAGGCACTAGTGACACTGAACTCTGATGTGTTTAATTAAAACATTAGGTTTTTTTAAAACCCTTTAAGATTTTATAGGTTTATGTAATAATTCATAAGTGAAATCCTTCATCTTTTTTTGAAACAAAATATATGTTGAATTTAGAAAGAGAGCTAATTAGTGAACTTGGACATAAGACATGGACTTAAATATTTGTGAGACTCCTTTGCAAATGAAAGCTGTCTCTAGAGCTGGCAGTCATCCACCCATTTGGCTGAGCCCTTCCTGCTGCCCTTAATTTGAGTAGTGCCTCTCATGTAAATGCAGGCTGGGACCTTCTGCCAAGTGTCCAGGGATTAGCTCATGAGGCTTGCATACATGTATATATACATATGCACCCCACTCTGTGTGTGTGTGTATATACTCTACTGCATGGGGTATGTAACTGTCAGATGTGCTCCTGCTGTAGATGGTGATACTGAAGATGACTGCTTGGATTAGACAGGGCTTCAGCTGGCGTAACAGTGAATGCGCTGCGACTGAATGTCAGTTGTACCTTTGGTTTTGGCCTACCCCCTGCACCCAGCTGGAAATGGCTTGTTACCATAGCAAGGTGCAGTTGTGGGTGAGTATGTAGCAGTGGCAAGGTTATCGATTGTCACTTGGGTGTCCTCAGAGGATCTGGTACTGTCCCAGTCCTATCACGATTCTAAAGAAACACTCAGCTTTCGAGTGTGGGTGCAGGTATGGGTGCCTGTAAATACATTCCTCTTGGCTCAAAGCACCTGTGAAGAATGCTAGGGATGTGCTTGCTCTTTGTGGTGTTCGATGGTGTTGATGTCTAGAAGTCTATTGCATTGTCCCCAGGGATTTTCAGTGTCAAAATGGTGCTATGTTTGATAAAGGTAGAGACTGAGTTTATAGTGTGATATCTCTTGAACTTTTTTTCTGAACAAGATAGAATTGGAGGGGCTGGATAACAAACAGATGTGAGAGACACAGAATTCGCTGGTATTGTTCTATAGAAAACTGTCTAGTTACCAACTGTATCAACGTTCATGTTATCCTTTAATTGACTTTTCTGGGCTGAACTCTGCTGAATCTGAAAGCTGCTACTGACTGAGGTCTTGTGTAGCATTTCATGTACAGCAATCTACCTTGTTTACTATACTAAAGCTGTAGGAGTTGAGTGATTATAAAGTAACAACCAAATAGATTTTAGGAGTGCAGGTCTGATAAGAAAAGCAACTGCCACCCCCTTTCCTATTCTGACAATAATCCCCAAACCTGCAAAAACTCTGGCATGGTGACTGGATTGAGTACAGTCAAGTTTTAGTGAGCAGCATGTGTAGTTGAGAAGGTAGAAGAATTAAAGTTTTCTGAAGGAAAAAAAAAAACCAAAACAGTAGGAAAGTGAGCCATATGCTTACCTGGGGAGGCTCAGTGACTTAAGTGGTTCAGCGGTGATTTTTCTGAGTTCTGAATCTGGCCCTGGCATCTAGGTCTCCTGAGGAGTAGAGGAAGGGTTTTCCTGGTTTTTTGGATACAAGCACATGGAGACTGTCTATGGCTTATCGCTCGGAACTCCCATTTCCAGTGCTCAAAGCAGCCTTTAAGCCTTCAAGGAGTAGTAGCAATCCCTGAAAGTGCATAGATACATATGGTAGAATTTCATCTTTGTGGCTGGCTGAAAAAGGAGATTGATGGTTCTGCGATGACTGTGAGGAAGATTGTTTCCCCATATTTGCATTCAGCTACCCCTAGTATATCACTTTCCACTGAGCATGAGAATGATTTTGATTTTACACAACAAGAGTTTCCAAGGAGGTGCTAGATTTACAAAAGTGGTTGCCAAGGGTCTCCAAGGGACTTGACAGATTTACAGGGTGATGATATACTACTAGCGGAGTCTCACTGGAAATCGGGTTTGATGTAAGTGATACTGAATTGGAGGTGCTCAAGGGCAATGTTCAAAAGCAATTTAGAGAGGCCATGGAACATTTTGATTTGTCTCAGTGTAATTCCTGAAATAAAAGGGAGCTCAACTGTGACTGGGGGAATTTATTTCTTATAGCTTTATAGCTTTTTAATATTGAAAATTGAGCTTCAGCATTATATTCCACTTCTGCCTGTCTTTATGCAAATTACATTTAAAATAACTGCTTTGTGGAAGTAAAATCTTGGAGGTGGGGAAGATTTATATGGAAGTTATCAAAGAATGGCTTTTTATTTTAAAAGAATATGTGTATCTTAGCCAAAGCAGTTTAGTAATGGACAAATTTGGGCCTGGGGAATGCTTAAATGGACCTTTGGAAAAACCTCACAAGTTTCCTAGATGATATTTTTTTGAAGTCTATTTAAAAAAGAACCAAAAAGCCACACTATTATTTGCAGATCTTGTCTGTGCCAGTACTGACAGCATGGGAAAGGCAACCCTATTTAGTTGGTTTTGTTCTTTGTATAAGAACTTGCCGCCTTGCCTTCTGAATAACACAAAAGCTATTTTATTGCTGAGGAACAAATGCTTTCTGGGTGAATCCTGTAAGATATTGTTTTTCTTTCACGAGGCCACTATATTTTCCTCTTGCTGCTATTTTTGAAGTTGAAGAGAATCACAAGAGAATTGCATTGCTAGGGCAGAGCTGCTTCCATTGTGATTTGCTTCGAGTGGCTCAAGAAGGAATTACTGAGATGAGCCTAAGATATGGCACATAAATATGTGACTGCCCATGTACCTGCCAGTTAAGCCATGTGTGTTGTGGATATGCATAAATTCTTTTTATTTATAGATGCGCTGATGTTAGAGGTGAGATGGAGGGGCAGGAGAATAATCTTCCTTCTTTAAAGGCTACATAGATGTTGTCTTGAAACGTATTGTAGTCTGGCTACCTCAAAAGCTATGCGGTGGCAAAAAAATAAGCTGGAATATTGTGGGATTAATCATGTATTTACAGTCAGGATGAGCTGCTTCCTCCCTCTGTGCAGAAAATCTAAAAATCACATTGATGATGGGTAACACTGATAAGCATATGTAAAGCAAACAAAAGTGGGCATTGGTGGGCAGGTGTCTTGCTAGGGGCTGAGAAAGGAGCGCAGGTAGAGGGCAGCTAAACTGGTGGCAAAGATGCTCCTATTGTTGCAACACTGAATGAGGAAAACTAACTGTGAATGCTCTAAGATATGGGAAGACAGACACATAACTAATTAACACTACAAAGGACTGGCCTCAATGGAAAGAGTCTAGCGTTATCCTCTGGTGTCCTCTTCAGACAGAGGCCCAACTCCCCGCCTGCCTTGGAGATTTTGGGCAACAGTGGAAGCAGCAGCGCTGAAGTGACTGCTCCTTCATGCTGCAGGTGCTTGTGCTTGGGCCCTTTGGGATTTTAAAAAATGGCCAAGGAACAGAACTGTGGGCTTGTCCTTCATGCACCATTTTATTCCTCTTGGTCTGGTAATTTTTGGCTAGAAGGTAAGAAACAGGTCTGCTCCGAGCGCTTCAGCTTTGCTCAGCAGGTGTGGGGCTTGGCGTCAGCCCCTCAAAGTTATTCTGAGAGAAGAGCTTGCAGCTGAGGAGCTTTGAATCGCAGCAGGTAATGACCTCAAAGAGCAGTACCTCACACTTGTCACTATTTCTTGCTTGCTTCTCAGTTAGAAGCATAAGCAAGCAACAATTCTGAGTTGGGAAATGCTGTAACTTTTTTTTTGGTTGTTTTTAAGGAAACAACAAAGCCCCTAAGAATTATTTAAGAGCAAACACTCTTTGAGTGAAGAACATAGTGGATGTTACACTTACCATCTGGCAAGTGTGTCAGTCTCTCTCATGCCTGAAAGCAAAATATATGGCTGTCTCCAGATAGTTTTCTTCATTAGCACTGTATTCATGCTCTTCACCGGAGAGTGGCTGGTGTAAGAGGATTTCCCTAGGTACAATATATTCTGCTATACTTACATTATCAATGGTTGTGCTGAGTTGGGTTCTGTGTGAAACACACTGTGAGCCTGTATGTAGATTCATTATGTTTGCTTGTTTCTGTTTATTTTTAAAGGCCTTTGCTGTATTTCTGTGTGAAGTAATTTTGTGGGGCGTTTTTAGCCTCTCTCTAAAATAAAGTAGCTGTACTTCTAGCTATGAATGTTAGTTGTACAGCAGTCCTTGTCTGTGATGTTCCTGCCTTCATGCTGGAGGGCTTCTGCTCAGCCACTAGAAAGGAGTGGCCTTTTCCAGGAGGAAGCTCTTGTAGTGGGACACCGGGAGCTGGAAGAGACCTTGGAAGTGTAAATGGGAAAGCTTAGGGGTCTTTGTGGAAAGCTGTAGTAGCTCCACTGACCTTGGATACACTTGCCATAGTGGACAAAGCCGTGGCATTTTGCAGGGGGAGGGTGTGTATTTTCACCAGGAAAGCTGAATCGGGTATTGTGCTGCCTGGAGGATGTGTGTCACAAAGAATGCTGCTTCCACTTATTATTTTTTTTAATAGGATTAACTCTGTCCCAGGTCTCTAATGTCACCAGTGCTTCCATTAAATACTACAGCCAACTGAAATAATCCACATTCAGTTTCAAGCAAGACTATTTTGTTTAATAACAGCTTCCTTAAAATCGGAGGTGAAATTCCATCACTGGATGTGCAGAGGAATCTGAAATGCATAATATGCCATTGAATGAGCTGTGTTTGAGGATGTCTAAGCTGTCTTGCAAATAAATGTCTCCAACATTATGGTTTATTTCTAGGGAACTTTATTTAGCAGGAGCATGAGTTATCTCTGCCATGTAGCAGTCAAGATTCACAGTTTTCATGAAAGATCTACTACTACAGGAATAAAGACTTCCTTTGTTTACAAGAGAGGGAGGAAGAAAGCAGCCTTCAGGCTGTTGTTTATAGCTGCTGACATGTGATAGAACACGAACATGCCTTTGCTTGTGGAATCTCAGATTGGCATCTTTGCAGGGAGGGGGAATCTTCAAGGGTAGCTTAAAGCTGACACTTTGTCATCTCGCAGTGATAAGCCCTAAAAAGAGCTGTTGTATGCACTGGAGTATGTTATGCATAATGAAAACTGAATCCTGGAACTCTTAGGAACAGTGGTTTGTATTCAGTAGCTGAATTATGCAAGGTATGGAGTGCTGTCTTGTGTGGAACACTCTCAGTTAATGGGAATTTCTCTGCTAATAAAAGGCTTCAAGATTTGGTCCAATGGATCTCAGAAATGGTAGTGCTATTTGTGGATATGATTGGCAGATGTAATCCCTTTCCTGCTCTCATCTACATCTTTCCTTTCCTGGCTTGTGCCAGCCATTAGACCAGAGCATAATTAAATCTCGTCTTTCAGAACCAAAGTAGACATTAATCATTCAAGGTACTTTTTTTTCCTTTTTCTTAGAAGTCTAAGGAAGATAGACACCTTAATCCCACTGAAATGCAGCACATAAGTATTTTTGGCTCCTTTGAAAAATTCAGCCACATTATTTAATATAATCCAGTGGTGATCTTTTACCAACACTCCCTTAACATATAGATCTTTGACATTCCCTTTGCAAATACAGTGCATTAATTGGAAAGGTCATCAATTGTTTAAAAAATAATGCCACTATAGTTGTTTAATTATATGTTGTAAGAAATAGATAAGTTTTACTCTTTTCCTGTCACTTTAATTGTACCATTTGATGTCCACAAATGGTTCCATAGCATAAGAGGAACCATCTCTCCTCAGTTTGTCCTTATGTTTCATTGAATCATCATCATAGAATCATCATAGAATTGTAGGGGTTGGGAGGGACCTTGAGAGATCGTCGGGTCCAACCCCCTGCCAAAGCAGCTCCCTAGGACATTTCACTCAGATAGGCATCCAGACGGGGCTGGAATCTCTCCAGAGAAGGAGACTCCACACCCCCTGGGCAGCCTGTCCCAGGGCTCCCTCACCCTCACTGGGGAAAAGTTTCTCCGCAAGTTGGTGCGGAACTTCCTGTGCTCCAACTTGCAGCCATTGCCCCTTGTCCTGTCTCCACAGACACTGAAAAGGGGCTGGCTGATTCCCCCTGCATCCCCTGCTTAAGATATTTGTAAACATTAATTAGGTCCCCCCTTAGTCTTCTCTTCTCAAGGCTGAACAGTCCCAATCTTCTCAGCCTTTCCTCATAGGGGAGATGCTCCAGGCCCTTCATCATCTTCGTAGCCCTTCTCTGGACTCTCTCCAGGAGATCCCTGTCCTTTTTATACCAGGGAGCCGAGAACTGGACACAATACTGCAGGTGGGGCCTGACCAGGGCAGAGTAGAGGGGTGACTTGCTAGAGGTGAGTGATGACTTGCTGGTAGCCGTTGTAGGAAGCTTTCTTCTTCTGAACCAACCTGGAAAAAACAGAACTGACTATAAAAATGCACAAAGTATCATTGGCCCTTCTAAAGCGTGGCAAGCAAGTAAAAAAGTTGCTGTCTGATAGTGTACCAGCCTGAATGTAGTTATCCCATAAGGATATCATGAGAGTTTGATGTGTGTGCCGGTGTGTCCCTCTTAAGAGGTGGCCCTGTAAAAGGTGATATGAAATGCTGGAAGTCTAAAAGTGGTGATATCTTAATGTAGCCTACCCTCCAGTGGTTGGAGGCCCTTCAAGTGAATGTTTACATAAGTAGGGAATGGTATTTGGAGTTCCTCTGATCTAGTTAAAGCCAAACAGAAACCCAACCAAAATCCAAACAAAAACCAACCTGAAAACTAGACAGGAAAACTTATTCTGCATTCTTTGGAAAGTTTTGCCCACAGCAGTTTGTTTAGTATGAACGACTGTGCAAGAGAATTGCAGTCCATGAGCCTGACACTTCTTCCTCCTTCTCCCAGGATCTCCAAGCACCTGTAGAGATCTGGTCAGCATCGTGAAATGTCATGGTATAAAAGCATATAAAATATAAATTGGGAAGAACCTGTGGATGTCATTGGGTCCGTGCATAGGCACTGTTATGAGCTGATTTTGTTACTTGCCTTCATTTCAAGGGCTTAGAGGAAAATACTAACAAATCAAGGAATTATATGCATGTCACTTGGGTCGCTCGCTTACTCTGCTTCTTCCAAGTGGATCATTGAAAGCAAACTTTATAGCTATTAGGAAGTAAAAGTTTCTGTCCTTACTGCAGTAGCTTTATAGCATGGTGTGCTGTTGGTTTGTTTAGGCTTCTTAAAATACGCTCTGGTTAGCCAGATGCCTTTTTCCTTTAAATTAGCATGAGCTCCCAGTGGAAGCTGAGGATATCCCCTGCTTGCAGAACCAAGCCCTCTGTTTGCAGAAGCCCTGCTGTCTGGTGGTGTCTGTGAACTCCATGATGGCCGCTTTAGATTGGCTTCAGCACTAAATCAGGGGAGAGAAACCTTCAGTCTGTGCTAGGCAGATAACCAAGATTGGTCTGTGAAGAGCTCTGATTTGTTTTGACACTTGCTATTTTACTGCACTCAAAGGGATGTCTGGTTAATTAATCTGTGTGTGTTACTCCTTAGGAGCTCCCACTTCCTGGTTAATACCTGGATGATAAGGCTTCAGAGGAGCCAGGGTATGTTGCTCCTATTCAGTATTGTGCCATGCAGATAGACTTATTTTCTTGTGGAAAGAAGGTGCAAGGAATTAGTTGTTGTCTAATAGGCAGAAACAGATCTATTTAATTGCTTTTTGCTTTAGGAAAATGCCTTTTAGAAAGGAGGTATTACTAAAGAATAAAGGAATGTGTAGGAATATAAATCATAGCTTTATTATTTCTATCCAGGTTTCATGGGCTCTGGGAAAAATAACTTCGTGTGTTGGTATGAACAGGTGCAGCAATTGCTTTTGAAATTAGTCCAAGCAAGTAACATTAAGTCCTCATTTTACACCTCACTGAATGCTGTGCAAAGAGCAGAACTTCCCAGCAGCATAAGCAGATATAATTCCATTGATAGCTTTGGCGCTGAGCCTATTCACTTAAATCAGTGAAGTAGTATCTGCTCATGCCTCAGTAAACAAAACCTATTATATTATATAGGTCAGTATTTGTTTTGGGACAGTTCTCAGTCTTTTGAATGCTTTCCCTTCAGACCTTAACTCTGTGTTCCCAAAAAGAGCTTGTGTTTCTTCAGCCTCCTGTTCCTGAGGCTGGGAAGAATTGTGGGACAAATAGTGTCTGTCTTCAGTGGAGACTCTTGAGACGGGGAAAAGCAGTTTGCCTCCAAACTTTTGGAGTTTTAGTCAAGCTCTTGGTCTGAGGGGAAGGGCTCACAGGATGGATGAATGTGTGCGCCTGTAGGAGTGGAGCCTGAGAGCCTGAGGGACAGTTTTAGTTCCTTCAGAAATACTGTGGTGCTGTAGGACTACAGTGTTCCCAGTTTGAAATCTAGGGGTAAGGTGGTTAGGGAACCTTCCTGAAGCCAAGTGCTACGATGGTGAAACATGAACTGCTTTGTTTCTGTCTTGGTAGATGAATGAGATTCACTGGAAAGTTGTCTGTGTAGTCACCTGTATTTGGTAAATAGAAAAATAATTTTAAAACCCATGGATTTGTAACACTGAGCTCTATAAGCTCATTGTTTGTGGAGTGAAGCTGTGGTTTGGTCACCAAGTTTTAACAGCCTGTTGTGAATGAAGAGCTGCCTTGGGATACTCCGTGGCAGGTAAGGTGCTACTCTGCCCACTCTCTACTACTTCCTTTGCTTCTCTTCCAATCTCTCCACTGTCCCTGGCACCTGGATGGCAAGGGATGTTTTGGGTTCCTTATGCCTGTAGCTATTATCTGGCTGTGTTGCTGATCAGTGGTCTTGCATTAGGCTCAGCTTTTTTTCAGAAATGTTGGTACTGAATATTCTTTGTCTTATTTTAAATTGCATTGATGTAAGAACATATTTTCAATATTTCTATTAGTTTTTGTAATCACAGAAACCAGAAGAGTTAACTGCTTACTAGGGTTCTCTCACTTAATTGCTGTGATGCCTTGAACCAGTTGTTAAGGTCTCCCATCTCTTTTGTTGGGATTTTTTTGAGACATTTGAAGTGAGACAAAAAAGGTTGTTTAGCTCTCCCTGATAAATGGAACCATCTCCTCCCTTGCAGGTCTCCTTGTATCCATGCCTGGTGCTTTCATGAATGCTTGCTTTCTGGTGTCACGACAGCATGGATAGAAATGAGAGAAGCAGCGGAGCAATTCTTGGCTTGCTCATGAACAACAGAATGTTTAAGCAATTTGTCTGCAGGCCCTAGTAAAACAAACAACACACAGCAGCCCCCAGATAATAGTATTTTCCCCTATACCACATAGGTAATATAGCTGTGAAAAGAGAAACTATGGGGGAGTGTGAAGGACCATACTTACCTTTGTTTCAAAGGGGCCTTGCTCCAGTTCACCTCTCTTCCAGTGCTGCAGTCAGACAGCTAATAACAAAAAGGAAATAAGGCTGAGGGGCATTGACATCCCTGACCGATGTTAGGAGACACATAGCAAGAAATGGCCATCCAGCCCACATCTCCTGACACTTGGATTTACTGGCCAGAGCAGCTTTGCCTTGTGTAGGGCCCTGATTCAGCTATGCTAAAGTTCTTGAGTGTTAACTTAATTTCAAGCATGTGCCTGAATCGCACTAGTTTAAAGTAAGTCTTAACCATTTTGGTGTTTAAAAAAAAAAGAAATAATTAGATTTCAAGAGGTAAAATTATGCTATTTTCATCAGCTGTGGGAAGGTTGTGTTCTAGTACAGCTTGAGAAGGCAGCAGTGATTTGCTTCACATTTGTTAGGGGACATTCCTAGCTACATGGCTTAGGAAATTGTTTTCAAAAAGTAAGAAAAATTAGTTCAGGAGGGCGCATTGAACAGCACTCTCCTTGGCAAGAAGTTGCCCACTACCTGGCAGTACATGGCACTGTGACAAGTGCTCAGCCTGGGGGATGCTTCCTGACAAGCTATTCAGAACACCTCCTCCCGTTCAGGACTCAGGTGAGCTTGTGAAGTTGCCACTACAAAATTCACACATTTAGGGCTTTTTTTGAAGTTCATAAACTGAGCCAGCATGTTCCATTGGCATATAGTAAACAGTACCTCAGAATACTGCTGTCTTTTGGTTTTCTGTTTTTAAATAAGTGTTGTTTGAAGCATGTTTTCCAAATTGTTTGAAGTTAATGGGCTCTGAGACACAACCCAAGGATAGAAAGATGTTTATGTCACTTGGGGGGCTTTTTGTAGAGTTTTCATGTGTGTTCACTTCTCCACCCCCCTGAGGAAGCTATGTTTTAATTGGCTTTTGCAAATATTTTTTTTTTGCTTTACTTTTGCTTTTAACTATGACAATTCTCCTCATAAAAACTACAAAGGGAAATGATGCCAAAATTCATTATTCCATAATACATAGGACTTTTGTTTCCCTTTAGACTTGTCTGTCGGAAGCTAGTATTTGGCACTGTTACCATGTGGCTGGGGGACTTTCTTTTCAGCTAAGGGTTGGAAGATTTTAAATGGGAGGTAACTAAAAGCTACCGAGCTGCTGCTGTAGGCAAGGGAAATGAGCTTTAGTGTGCCATTGGTATTCTCTCTGGGTTTCTGACCAGCATTTCAAAGAGAAAGTGTCATCAGAGATTTACTCCTGTGATTTGTATTGAGTCTAGCTATTGCTGTGATGGGATTCTGGGAGCTGGAGAAGAGCATAAAATACCAGTAAAGCAGATACATGAGAAACAAGGTTTATAGTTATGTTGCTCACTATTAAGTTTGCTCTTTGATTTAACAGCTTCCTGGAATGTGGGATATGTTATCGTCCCATCTGGGGTAGAATTCATCAGCTGTTTGTTAAGAAAAGACCTACAGATAGACATAATGCAATTATCAAAGCTGAAACTTTGCCAAGACTCTGGATTTACTTTTCAGAAAGTGCCAAGGCATCTTTCACAGTCACAAATTATGACTCTTACCTTTTGGATGGGATACAAGGATGGGCTTATTGTGAAGAATATGGTTGCAGAAATAATTTGCCTGGCATATAAATAGCATCTGTGTGTCGTAGTATTCCTCAAGAGAAGGAAGAGAGTCACTTAAGCTGCCAAGCAATACAGATAAATTGTGTCTGAAAAGAAGCATCATTGGTTGCAGGAGGCTATAGGTAATTGGAACCATATGTTGTTCCAAGCTTCTTTCTTCAACTGAGCAGCCATGGATTACAGTGCAAATAACTGAAATGGCTTCAGACACATCTGTAAGTTATTTTGCATACTTAATGATTGCCTTGACTGCTTTGGGACCATGAAGGCCTTCATCCAAAAATCTGGGTTACTGGCTTTCTCAGAGTCAGTGGTATTGACTAGATAGAGAAATGATATAGACAAAGATGAATGCCACTTGTGAGGCTGCTGAGCATCATGAAGCAAGCAGTACTTTATAGGTATCTGTTATCAATATTCATAGTATTTAGTAGGTGGTAACCATACGAGAGACTGTAATGGAAAAAGGAGCTTCCTTCAGTTCTACAGAAACATATGCTGCCCAAGATCTCTGTGAAGAAAAGAGAGTGAAATGGATAAGAAAATGTGTGTGGGCCATAAGGGATGGATTTAAGCTATGCTGCAAAGAACAGATATTTTCCAGAAAGTTTAGTCAAGAATAAAGTGCTTTTTACCAGTAGAGGGAATTCTCCTCAGTATGAATGACTATTCAGAGTCTTGTATGTAAAATTGACCTCTGGCTTTCAGAAGGCCAATGGAACAGGACTTGGCAAACCCCAGAAGGCACATTAGCAGTGAAGAGTATCTAAATGACATTTCAAACACTAAATACAGTAACTCACTCTTCTCTTATATCCCATCTGTCATTCTTCTGTCTGTCTAGCTTATTTCCTGGAGTCTTGTCATATGACAGTGTATTTATCCTCATCACACACTTATTTCACTTATCAAAGATCTCTGGTTTGGATGAGTGAAGGAACATTGCTGCAGTGTAATTCTCTTCTGAGACAAGCTTCCAAAATCTCACTGTGGTCCCTTGGACCAGTTAGGCTTATAAATTAGTCCTTGACCCTCTGCCACCTTATTAAAAGCCAGAAATTGATTGCCTTCAGGATTGGAAAACCAATAGTCTGCTCTATAGTAGAGGACCCCTCTTGCTAATTCTGGTACCTGTATATCTCTCATCCTGTTAAAATCTTCTTTGGTCAGTTCACATGAACACCTAAATTGCTTATGTTCCCTTTCATAATTCTTTATTGTTGTCTTATCACTGCTGCTTGTCAATTTTTGCCACTTGGCATGGCATCATAAAAGGAGTGTGTTCTCAGGCTTCATGAGGGGACTGACGAGATCCTTCCAGCCTGGAAAGAGCAGGGCTGATGTGTGAGCTGCCTGGAGATTAGTGGTTGTTTCTGTTGCATTATCTACTCCCATGTTCAGATACGCGTCCTCTTCAGCTGGACATCTTCCCACATCAGTGAGAAACACAGACAAGCTAGCACCTTTTGAACAGAGCCAGTAGGTGAATAAGTACATACAGGCTCTGGAGATTCAGAAGCTAAGGATATTTTTTACACCACAAAACACCAGCTCTCGAATACTAAAGTGTATATAGTCATCTCTGGCTGCTGCAGCGGTTGCTCTCTCCAAACATGGAGAGGGTGTCTGTATGGATATATACTCTGCTTATTAGTGTTGTTTGTTTTGTTGTTTTTTTTTTCTTTTTTTTTCTTTTTTTTCCCTCCCCGACCAGGATTCCCAAAGAGCAAGGGGAGTGAACAACTATAATCCCAGCTGTCCCAAGGACAAATTAATCCTACAACTGTGATGTGTTTCAGAAGTGGGAAAAAGAGAAGAATAGGAGCTGTGTTGAATTTTAGAAATGCATAGTCTTTAGACTTTTGTCAGTGATGTAGGGGTTTTCTGTTGGGGGTCTTTTGTCCCCCATTCCTCTCTCCCCAGTACCGCAGGCTGTTGAACCATGGCTGCTTGTGGGAGTCTTTTCATGCTTCGTCTTGGTGCTGCTCTCTCCAAACTGCTTCCTGGTGTTGTCATTACCGTGGGGTTTTTTTTTTTTTTTTTGGAGGTCTGCAATCTCTCAGGTCAGGTTTGTAAATTAAAACTTTGCCCTGGAGTGTTCAAAGTATGCCTGGCAGTAGCCTTCCCATCATAAAGAATGATTTTGCCATGATAAAGTTTGAAGAAGGTAGTTGGTGGTGAGTTTTTGGGTTGCAGGGAGGATGTGTGTGTTTGCTTTTTTTTTTCCTTGACCGCTGCTTCTGAGAACTGCGCTCCCTAGCTGGAAGACATAATGGCTGTATGAATTGCTATTTAATCAGGGCTGCTAATTAAGTCTTAGCTCTTTAATGCTTTCATGGGAGAGCTGTATATGATTTGCAGTGGCTGGAATTGCAATTGCAGGCAATTAAGCTGCTCTTGGCTCTGTAGGACCTGAAAGCGCAGTTTTTATGAGGGATATTTGGGACTAGGAGAGATCCTGCCACCTTCATTTTCCTTGCTCTGAACCTCTTTGTTTTTAAAAGGGAATAATCTGAAGTAGTGATGCAGTGAAGAAATTCATTCACTTCAGATTTTTAGTGGGGTTTTTGTGCGTACAGTTACATCAGAACATCCATTTTTATGACACAGCTAATATAATTGTTGGTTAAATAGAAAGCCCATTCTTAACAGAAATCTTACTGAGCTCTTCAGTAGTGCTCGTTTAGTTTCATAATGCAGTTGAGAGACTAAGATGCTTAGCACATAGCCATCTCATTAGGTGCCAACAAAGGGTTCCTACTTATGGGTCTTGGCAACACTTTTCAATCAAATGGATCAGATTTAATTTAACTTTGACAGATTTTGCGACAACTGGCCTAAAGTACTGAGATGTGTGAGCTCAAGGGGGAGAAAACATGTGGAATACTTGTCAGGCTTCTGTAGTACAGACCAAACCAAATCATGCTGTTTCTACACTTCATAAGGGACAGAAAGGAGAAGAAAAATATTCTTCATGTTTCTTTGCCTTTCCAAGAAGTGTTCATCTAAAGAAGACTTCTCTTAGGAAGAGTGGTAATTCTGAGAAATTTCAGATACTCAAGGCAGAGGAAAAAGCACAAGGTGAACTTAAGAGGCTTTAAATAAGACAGGGCATGTGATAATAATCTGTGAAACTAGAAGAGCGTTTTTTGCTTTGTTTTCACTAGAGTCAAGTCTGTCTTACTCTTTTTCTCCCCCCACTACGTTGGCAGTGGCTCCTCAGTCAGCTAGGAGCTAGTGAAAATGGAAATGCAGAAGTGATGAAACAAACAGCTGGGAATTCTGTGAATGGGCACAGTGATGTGATAAGAAACCGTGTCAGAGCTCCCAGAGCAAAGGTCTTTACCTACTCTGTGAGCACAGGAGGTCAGGAAGCTTACTTTTCCTTTGGCTGTGTAGTAACATAGTGCTCTGTGTTGGTTTTCAGCTGCATACTACACGATTGTGTCGCTAAAGTAAGCTAAGCTGTGACACTGTGATGATAAACTGACAAATATTAATTGAGGGCAACAAAAGCCACATATTGCAGTGATGCAAATAGCATTGAAATTGCCAGAGCCAACATAGTCAAGCAAATAAACCTAATTCAGCAAATTAGCTTCGGTACTAGAAATGCTACAGTGGGTAAGTTGATGAGCTTATTCAACTGAGCTGCATGCAGTAGCTGAGCTAGCTTTTTTTCAGAGGCATTTTAACTGTCTTGGTGCTGAACAGTTGTGTTTAGTTTAGATAAACACTCTCTGTAGCTTGTGCTGATTTGTTATAAGATACAGGGAATCTTTTCCACTAGCACTCTGAGTTTTCCTTGTCTGTGCTTAGCCACAGTGAAGTAGTTTGAAGCGATACCATCCTGACTTCAGCCTACTCTGCACTGCTTTCAATGAGCAACATAAAATAAGGACTGGAAAAGCACAAGTGAGGATTCTAACAGTCGATAGTAAATGGAGCATCTCTCTGCTTTGCATTGGAAACCTGCTCTGGTGCTGGGATTAGCTGACTCTGTCTTTCAGGATTCTTCAAGGTTTATTCTATGTGAAGCTTTAACAACATAGTGGCTTGAGTTTTGGCTTAACTATTCTCCTGCCCCTCTTGTGACCAAACTCCACAGGTGAAGAGAGAAGCTGTTTACAGGAGAGATAGTCAGATGCAAAGAGTTCCCAAAGACTCTGAATGCCCAATTAGTACTAAAGTGCTCATTCAAATACATGGAAATGGGTGAGACGAATCTTTTGGACACTCTGAATTGCACTTGGATTTTGAGAGAGGAAAAGGACAGGCATTACGTAAGCCATTCTTTAAGTTCATAGTCAACAAAATTAGTGACCTTTGAAAACTTGAATGTTTTCCATCGTAGACTGCCATACTGACCTCTGTAAGGGAAGAGGCTGCAACTCTGAAATCTTTACAGCCACTCAACCATCCAATCCTCTAGTTCCAGAGAATGTGCATTTTGAATTAGGTGGAAATATTTGAGGTATAAAGCAAGGTAATGGTCTTCGTGAAGAGGAATGGGTTCTTGTTCCAGGTTAATCAGATCACGTTAGATGGTTGTGGCCACTTCACCTTTCTGAGTCTCAGTTTATAATTGCTGTAAAATAGATGGTATATTGATTTGTATTGTTTAAAAGCTGTTATGTATAGCAATATAACAGCAAGGAATTATTGCTGGTGAGAGAACTCGTAGGCATCATCCAATATTTCCCTAATTTGTTCTGGTGTGTAAATACATGTTTTCTAACATCTACTCCATGTATTTGCCCAGAAACCTGCTCATGCTTTGAAGGGTTGTCGGGGCAGAATTAAGATACTAACTGAAGTATAATGTGTCCATCCTGAGAAGCCCCTGCAGGAGAAATAACTAAAGCCTTTGAAGGGAAAAGTAAGGAGTAACACATGAACTATAGTGTGGCAGCAGAGGAATAGATGGTAATCCAGCCTAAATAACATTGGGAAACTGGAAGCCTGCTGATGAATAGCATTGCACATCTTGCTTATCCATAAGCAGCTGAGAATACAGATTTTTTTTCTTGAGTGGCAAGAAAATATGACTGTCCCAATTTTCAGGCTGTTTTCTCAAATAAATTAAGAGAGAGTATTATTGCATCTGTGGTTGCCTGAGGACACTCTTCTCAGATCTTCACTGGAGAAATTCTGGCACAATAATCTAATTTGGACACACTGGAAATAGGGGTCATTTGTTAATACTTGAATGCTAGAAATACCCTCTATAGTGCTTTTATGCATGGTATTTTTTTCTGTCAGCTCAGAGCAGGGCTTGGTTATTTTACAGGTGGCTAAGAGTGGGATTTCCAGATGTGCTTAAGGATCACACGTGAAAGTGACTTCTTGCTGATTTTTGGCAGCTTAATGGCTTAAATATCAGTTACGGATCTGACCCAAAGCAAGGCTAAAACACAGAATGGAATAATATAGAACTGTTTATTGCCCTTACACACAGGTCTCACCCACATATGGCTTTTTATCTTTGTGTGGCTATTTGGGGAGTTTTAAAGAGAAACACTAAAAAATGTGATTTCTTGGAGAATGTGAAGCAGAGTCCACAGATTAAGTAGATGGGTTATTCCCCTGTTGTAAGCAGGGAATTGAGTGATTGCTGCTGCCTTAACCCCAGACTTAGGCTGCAACCGGAGTTCTTGGAGCAGTCCAGGTAGGGGAGCAGGCTTGAGGGGTGGTTTTACTCTTAATTACTATTAAATTTGTTAACAAAAGAGATGTTGTCCAGGAAGAGGCTAAATTCTTGAAACAGAAATATGCAGAGGCTTTAAGTGCTTGAAAGGTGCTTTTATTTAGTCTCAGAATGTATTCATCAACGTAGCTTGTGTTCCAGATATTTTAATGTGGTTTTTATACATGCTTACAGTCATTAGTTTGCAAATGATGATTGAATTAGCAAATTAGATTCCTTCACCCTTGGCAAGTGCCACAAACCTTGCAATTGCAAGGCTGTAAAAGTCTGAAGGAGAGAAAAAACAGTTTCCAAAAAGGGGGGAAAAAACATACCAGATTATATCACATCAGACAAAATTTGTATAAATAAATACATAAACCTGGGGTTGTTTTTTTTTTTCTAGGCAATCAAATGGGACTGAAGTAGTGCCAGTATGAATATTCAAATCCCCAAGTGTAGACCTGGAAAAATGTTTTCCAGTGTGTTATTGTTCAGGTCAGGCAAACGGAAATAAAGCTGCCAGCCTTGCCGATTGCTCCAGGCCCATCCATTTTGGGAGCGAGGTAAGCCCTGTGCACTCTTGATACAAAGCCACATTCTTCCTTTATGAACTTTTTTCCTGGAAAAGACAAGCTTCACCTAATCTTCTCCAGGGAAAGATCAGAAAAAATTGTATCTCCCACGTATAATATTTTTTTCTCAGGTGGCTTACTATTCAGACTGGTTGGGGAGAGGAGATAACCCTCTCTTGCCTCCTCAAGAAAGGTGTTTGCCTTCTGAGACTCCAGCTTGGACTTTATCCTGAAAAATATGCCCCTTGGGATCAAAGAAAACTCTGTCTTGTAGTGACTGATACCAAGTAATTAAATTTCTGTCTTTGAGCAGCTGTCCTCTTAGAACATAAATGGTCAGTTCTTCTGAAACTGAAGATTTAACACTCGTTTTGATGAGGCCTGACATATTATTAGCAGGGTTTCTCAAGCACCTTCACTGTCTCTCAAAGGAACTATCTGCCTGGCCCTTGTGAACAAGAAACCTGGCACTTACCCTGACAGCATATTTTATCTGGGACTTGTGGGTTTTCTACTTCTCCTGCTTGTTAGTTTGGACTCCAGACTTAATTATCATAGTTAAGTACTGGGCCAGAACAGTATCAACATTGCTGATACAGTCTTCCAGAACTGGTGAGCACTAATTCTGGGGCACAGTCTTTGCAAGGGGGTGGGAACTGTCACAGATTGTGTTTTTCAGGTTGCAATGTTAGCCTTTGATTGTCTTCTTGTCTCCTGGATGTGTTGATGTTCACCAGATGGTACCTTATCCTTCTGTTTGAAAGTGGCAGACGTTGATTCATGACAGAAGCCAACATTTGGTGTTACCTGGCTTCATGACCCTATCAGTCAGCTCTTGCTTATGAGTAATATCAGCGTTGGTACATGGATATTTCCTGGTAAGTTTACCATAAATAAATAAAATCCACAAATCAATTCCTTCATGAGGTAAAAAGCTCATAGTCTATGTGTATATACTGCACTAAGTTAAGTGGATATTTTTGAGTTTGTCTTTTATATTTAAAATTAATGACCTTGTGTGAGAGCTAGCTATTATTAATGGTCCCGAACTAGAAGAAATATTAGTGGATATTTTCTCTGTGAGGGTGACAGAGCCCTGGGACAGGCTGCCCAGAGAGGTTGTGGAGTCTTCTTCTCTGGAGACATTCAAACCCACCTGGATGTGTTCCTGTGTGATTAGTCTAGGTGATCCTGCTCTGGCAGGGGGTTGGACTAGATGAACTTTCGAGGTCCCTTCCAACTCCTAACTAACGTTCGGTGATATACAGCCGATGCCTAAGCAGACTGGGTTTGTTTGACCAAAGCAGGAAAGCTTTGAAGCTGCTTAGTAGGTAGAGACAGGGGAAAAACAAAATTGTAGTGGTTTACATGCACATCCTCCATACTGGAAACCTTTGTACTACATTTCAATGCATTCAAAATAATCCTATGATAAAAGCTGTCTAGAATCATCCCTATGGTCAGAAGGTAAAAAACATCTGGGTACTCTGTTTAGCCTTATGCCACACCACAGAGATACGACTGCCCTAGACCAAGGGATCCCAAGTTCTCTCAGCCCAGGGCCTGCAGCTGACAGGCCAGCAAGATGTGTAAGAAATACATGAACAGGGTCTGCACCCAGAGCCTCAGGTTTGGTACCTTGCCAGGTCAGAATATGAGCCCCATTGTCACATGTAGAAGACTTGCTCCCATGAGCGTGTGGAGAATATAAGACAAGATTTGCACCTCTTAAAGGATATTTGGTTACAGAAAGTTGAGTCTGAGATCTTGGTGAATTAGTGGTTAAGGAAACCAGGGCTTAGACACATAGCTGCAAAATGCACAGCATGCATCTGTGCTTTGTTCTGAGTGATAGCAACTTTTTGGATTGTCTTGAGACATGCTTTCAACGTAGGCTTAAAATAAATTTGGACAGGAGTGAAACCTTGCCCCATTGGTGTTGTAATGCAATAAGCCATCAGTTAAAACCCACAATGGTTTGCATGTATTGACCACTTGCAAAAGTTCTCAATTTTATCTTGAGCTTTTCTCATTTTTTAAAGTGAAATGAAAGCAAATTGTTCTGCTTATCTCCTACCTTCAGAGTGAGCTTCCTCATTGTTTGGTCTTATCACTTCAAGCCAGAAAGTTCTATAGATTTGCTGGGCACCTCAATATTGCAGCTTCAAATTCATGATTTGGCAAGGGTGGAGAGGGAAGAATTCATTGTTTCCATTTAAACTGCTTTTAGTTCAGTATGAAATCCCATTTAAACTTAAAGGTTTGGATTGAAGTTGGAGGATCAAAGAAAATAGAAGAGAAAGAAAATGGGGCTTTAGGTTGGAGCTGTATTTGAAGGGGGTAACAAGGTTTTTCTTTTTCTTCTGCACCACCCTCCAAAAGGGCTTGCTGCTGCTCATTTGTCCTGAAAAATTCTTAACTGCATTAACGTGTGCATGTGCCTGCAGTGGTCTCTTCTTTGGCCTGGTTTGCATTATATGATAACTGGAGGTAAGAATGACAAATGTAAAGTCTTGTCTTATTCAGAAAATTGGGCTATTTAAAATAAGCCCTGATCTAAAATGATCAGGCAATACTGAAATTAGAATCTTTTGGAATTAGCAGTGTTGGCAGCTGCTGTTGTTGGTCGATAGGCTTCTAAATGAGGAAACAGCGTCTGCCATAGCTGCCTCTGCTCCACCAGGCTTGGGAGGTTCAGCCCTGTGTTATCCAATGTTAACAGCTATACATAAGGGGTTTTGTGGGGAAAGAATTCCAACAGAGTGATACAAACCGAGGGAAGCTTGCCTTGCATGAAGATAAGGCATACCTAGCCTCTAAAAACATCAACCATTACCTCTGTCTGTCAAAATGTATTTCTAGCCCTGAGCCTGATCGATGGAGCTTTGTGGATCCTGTCTGTTGGGTGGGTCTCTAAGCTTTGGACAACATCCCATGCTGGATGTCATCCAAAGCGACTTGCCCAGTCACACAGAGAAAATCTGATCTCAAATATGCCAAGATGTCATCCTGTGAAGACGAAGCTGGCCATGGCACTTCTTGACAGTGTTTTCAGATTTAAGACAAACCCAGATATCTCCAATTTTAGAAACTGGAGGTGGCAGAAGAGGGAGTACATCAAACCAAGGGGAACATCCAGCACAAAAATGCTGTATTGTTGCCTGAGCTCTATTGTTTTTATTAAACCACAGCTTTTGAAGTTTTGTGACTTTTCTTCATTATCACTTTACAGAAAAGTTCTATAGTCCTTTTGCTTCATAGTGAAGTGTGAAATTGAAACTTCTGGTTTGTGGGGTTTTTTAAGCTAATAAAGAATTGTAAACACTGTTAGGTGTTATTTCTCTCCCCCCTCACTGATGAAGAGATGCCTTTTCAACTGTTAAGAGTTAACAGCCTTTTCAGGTTAATATGCATGTTAAGACAGTATTTGGTCTAAATTTGGCTTGACTAGCTACTGGGAATTACATGGGAAATTATAGGTTGAGGAACACTGTGCACTTAGTAAAATTCTGGGGGTTTGGGTATCAGATTCTGTGAATTTTGGCTTTGAAGGCTTAGGGCCTTTTGTATCAACAACACAGTGTTGATACAAAACAGGAGTTGGTCACAGGTTGGTAATCAATTGTCAGTGTCTGTATTGAACATGGAAAACTTCAGACTGGAATGATGCTCTTTCTGATGTAATCTGGCATGTGGAGGAACATGTTTCTAACTACTCCTCCCCAAAACAATAACAATTAAAAAAAAATTACACAGCAACAGCTGGGAGATGCTTACAGACCTCAAATAAACCAGAATCCCGGGAGACTTGGTTGACATATAGAGAAGGAAGGTGGAAGGGTTTATATCATGCTTTCACCAAAATAAATATGTAGGGCTTTGGGGCCATGGTGGCTCCTATTGAATTAAGCACTGCACTGGTGTTCATGGGCTTCTAACAAGGCTAGTGATCCTAGGCTGAGAGCTCTGCCTGCGTGGGCTGCTTTGCCCTCAGCTAAGGGACGCTGGCCTCCTAGACCATAGAATCTCCTGAGCTGCAAGGGACCATCGAGTCCAACTCCTGGCTGCACACAGGCCCAGCCAAGTCAGAGCATGGCACTGAGGGCATTGTCCAGATGCTTCTTGAACTCAGTCAAGCTCAGTGCTGGGACCACTTCCCTGGGGAGCCTGTCCCAGTGCCTGACCACCCTCTCAGTAAAGAGCCTCTTCCTGCTGACCAACCTGAACCTTCTCTGTCTCAGTTTCATACTGTTCCCTTGGGTTCTATCCCTGGTCACTAAAGAGAGGAGATCAGTGCCTGCCCCTTCGCTCTCCCATCATCAGGAAGCCACAGAGTGTGATGAGGTCTCCCCTCTGTCTCCTTACCTCCAGGCTGAACAAGCAAAGCGACTTCCCCTCCAGACCCTTCACTATCCTTGGTGCCCTTCTCTGGACAGTCTCCAGTAGCTTCGTGTCCCACTTGTACTGTGACACCCAAAACACACACCACTTTCATAGCATCAGTTCTTCCCTCCTGTGTCCACCAGCCTGTGCAGACTGCAGCCCTCTTCCATCTTCCAAGGAGCAGTTCCAGCAGCTCTTTAGTCCAATGAAGCCACCATGCTTCAGTCCAACTCACAGTGACACCCTTGGAGCAGCACTGCAGGGCTACCTAGAGCTGGCTACCTGCCAGCAGATGTGGCTGTAGCATATCAGGGTGTTCCCTCCTTTGGGAAGAGAAATAACCTGGAACTTGCCAGTTTGGTAAAAATTAAGTAACACACACTGTCCCCAGGTACTTACACTGACATTTGTATTTCTTTCTTTGTTTCTTGCATAGAGGGAGGCTGGGATCTCTGTGGGAGCCTTTATTTGCTTTCAACAAGGCAAACATACCTCATCTTCTCTACATGCTGGAAATAAAAAGATGTTATTAGAAATGTGTAGCATTATTATTGAGCATTCAGAGTTTGTGCTGGGCCTCAAAGCTGCTGCTTTAAATTCTGCCCCAGCCTACCCCTTGGGCAAATTACTTTGCCTTTGTTGTATTTGCTGCTCCCTTTTTCTGTCCTGGCTTCCTGCATTGGTGTGTCTCCAAGGTCTTGTCTTTGTGTGGCTCTGGGAGCCAGCAGAAGTTCAATGCCTTTAAGCAGGAAGTCAGAACTGCCCAACTCCTGCCCGCACAGCTCAGCGGAACTGCTGCGGCCAAGGCAGAGGCTATTGCTGCAGCTGCATCACAAACACTGGAACGGGCCAGTGAGGAAGAGGGAGGTGGGCAGGCTGTCTACCACCTTCCTCTCTCCCAGGCGGAGGGAAGAGCACTGAATGGGACAGAGGGGTATGTAAGGGGAGCAAATTGTGCTATTGGCAGTACCCTTAAGTCAGAACCGTGTCGGATTTCTGTAGTTCCGAGCACAACAGTAGATCTGCTGCTCCATTACACTTGTCTTTGGCTTGCTTCTGTGGCCAAGGGAGACCTGTTATGCTGGGTTATTTCCTGGGTGTCAAGAAGGGGATACTGGAACCTGTCTTGGCATCAATCAGGATGCTGTCAGCAGTCATGGCCTTTTTTGAACCTCTCTGTGCTCCCTAGCAGTTGCATTTTCCACTCTGCAGACCAGTGTGAGCTCTGAGAGAAGGCCTTTGGCTTTGTACAAGGCATGCTTGCTCATTAGTATCAATTCATGCAGAACAATGGGCAAAGCCATTGTTATACAGCAGTAACTTAGATTATTGCCCTACTTTATGACCCATCAGCTGGGTGGGAGCCCAGTCAGTAGATAAGTATGGAAATACTGTCCTTAGCTTGACAAGTTTTCTAGAGACAAGTTTTCTAGTGTGGTGAAGCTAGAAGTGGGGGTGTGGTTGCAGTAGATGGTAATTATATTTTGTTGCAGTAGTCAGCCTAGAAGGTAATAATAGAAATTGTGACAAATACTTTATTGCAAAGATGTTCAATAATGGGAACTGTTAACAAAGGAAATGCCATGTTCCATAAGGGAGGAATCAACAAAGGGTCTAAACAAGTGGGTGCCCCATGCTGTGGGAGCCACTTGGTTCTGTTGTAAATTGTGAGAAATCTAGTCAAATTTTGGTATTTGATGTGTAAATATAGAGTGGTAGGGACAGGTTGTGCTAATGCAAGCTGAGCAATGGTATACTCAAATAACACACGGCTACCTGCAGCCATGCAACAATCACCGGGATTGATTGGGAGATAATGTTAGTCAGTATAAAAGCCTTGTAAGAGCCTGATCATCGACTACTTGATTTTGATATAATTCCATGATGAGTGGAAAAAGTTTCTTTCTCCTTGCGTCTCTCTCCATGATCAATGATCTATTTAAAATAAAAATGATACACACTCCAGATGAGAAAATCATTCCAGGCTTGCAAGAAAACATTGTAAATTTTGAGACAGGCTTCAGGTGGACTCTCAAGATTGTGAAGAGAATTTTGCACTTGTGGAGTGTGTTTGCTTTGTCTTTACTCTGATGTTAACAAGGACAACAAAATTCATTATCTTTCAGAAATAACCTTTCGGTGGGGTATATGGCCAGCACCTTTCACGACTTTGCAGCTTTCATTTCTTGCTTGTCTCTCACTTTTGGTATTTTTTGGGATAATTACAAAGGTATACATTTGCTAGTACATTCTTTAAAAAGAAATATGAAACACTTTTGTGGAGGGTATCTGACCATAATGTGTCCTGATAGCATATTTAAGAGATATAAGAGACGAGCTCTTTCTGCAGATGAAAGATGAGAGCAAAAAGCTCACTCTTTTTGCATCAAGTGAGTTTCCCATCAGCAGACTTGAGTTCACTACAGAAGATAAATGTAAGTCTCCTTACTGAGCTGAAGCTGGACTCAGGGAGAAAATTCTTGTGACTTGAGCTCAAAATTGCACTGGTATCTCTGGGATCTCTGTATGCCACAGAAAAGTGAACAGTTCTGGTGATGCTATTTGGCTTTTGTTTTTCATCTTTGTTTCCAAAGTACTGAGTTATTATTGCATGTGAAAACTGGAAAAATTAAAAAGTTGCTGGTTTTCATTCTTGGTGGTGGTGTGACCACATTCACATCATAGTTTTAGATGCCATCCTCATCACTGCCTTGGATTCTTGTGCTTGACTGCTTGTGCATCCCATAAGAGACAGATAAGTGCTATAGAAATGCTGGCACACCTTAAGGAAAGATGGAATACTCTTAGGAAACTATTTTTTTCTTCCCTTCACACGCAGGCTCTACTGGATAGCTGGAGAGAAAATGTGCTCCTTTAAGGGCAGCTAGAACTGGGAGCAAACAGAAGAGTTTCCATGTCACATCCTAGAGCCTGAATGACTAGGTGTCAATGCATTTCTTCAGTATGAGCAGAATCTCTCTGTAACTGTTTACACAGGGGGAGGGAATGAAGCCCCTATCACTTTCATCCCATTTCCCCTTTCCCCCAGGCTGATGCCTTCCAGGCATGTGTTCTAGTCTGAAGTGTGAGCAAGTGATGCTGTAGTGGTACTTAAGGAATTGCAAACCTACAGTTCGCATCTGTTGTGTCATCTGACTTTGAGGAGGAAGCAAGGCACATGCAGTCAGTCTGATGGCATGTTGCCTGCTGCTTTGCTCCCAATAACTTCTGAGCCTGTTGATCAGGGTCAGTGCTATTTGACAGAGAACAAATGAAATTCTTAAAGACTTCTTTTTATAAGCTTCATAAAATCAATTAGAGGTAGATGAAAGTTAGCCCATGTGTTGAAAATTTGCAGTTTACACACTTGTATTAGACATCAGAGAAGTCACACAAGACTGTGTCCCAGCTTTGAGGAGAAAACAAGCAAGTGTCAGTCATGTTGGATCCCAGTGCAAGATGCATGCTTGGCTCATCTTTACCTGCTTAAAAGCACTCAAAGCTATGTTCTTTACACATATTATTTTAGATACCTTCTTATTAATTTGATCAAAGCCACATTTTTTGGCCAGCCCTGCCTATCATTACTGGAATGACTATACTTGCCCCATCACTTATTTGATAGAACAGTGTTTATTTTTAATTGTGTTTCTGTATTTAAAAAACCTCCAATCCAGGAAGCACCTTTGGGTAACTTTTTCGAAGCAGAGGTGAGGGAGGAGTGGAGAAGGAATGTGGGTGTACAGGACATGTTTGCCTCTGAAATACACCATAACCACATCTTCCTGAGGCTTGTTGCATAATTCTCCATTCAACTGAGTGTTCATACTTTTTTCTCCAACCAAAGCAGTGTACTGGTCATAAAATAAGGCCTTTGTAGTGCAGCATGTAGGTTTTTAATGCATCTCTTATCCTTTTATATACCTTCTGATGATTTTCCAGCACACGGCTCACCTTCCCTCAGCTGACAATGATACACCAGTTTACACCACCTGCAGACGTGCCAGCTTTTGAGGATTCAGATTACCATTTCATATTTAAACAGGCATAGCTTTCCAAAACACCTCAGCAAAGAACATGTATGGTATATGCCTTCTTAACTATACGTGTATAGTTAAGAAGCTTTAAAGAATAGAGGTGCATAGAATGCCTATGGATGGCTCATACAACCAGATGTTCAGGGGATGTGTTATTTAGCAAATGCTGCTGTTGTCAGTAGTGAAAGAAATATAGCTGTCTGTACAGATTTAATCAGACAGATGCTTAGATCTGTGACACTACTGTAGATCTGATTAATTTTTAATTATTTTTTTTAAATCAAGGGGAAGGTTATGTTAAAGGCAAAATGTAGACCAGTATAGGGAAAAAGGAATCTTTAACTTGAAAATAACAAGCTACTGGGGCAAGTAACCATCTAATTTAGATACCACATACAACTCCCTGTTTTGGGCCGACTTCAGAAGCACTAAGATCCAGCTAAGGTCCTTCATTTGTTGCTGTGTTATCTTTGGAACACTTAATGAGCTTCACTATAAAACATGGCAATTTGCATGCAATTGTGATGTTTTATTAGGCAGTAAAGGTATTAAGAGCCACTATTTAATTTATTCCAGCTAAACACAATAAAACTATTACAGAAAGGCTTGTGCCATTAAAATCACCTAAAATCTTGCTGCTACTGAGCTTTTCCACAAATAGGTATTTGCACACAACCAAAGCTCTTTGTAATTCCTTTAAGGAAAATCGAAGTGAAAATGTGGGCAGTGGTATTTAGATGTTGCTCCTTTTTGTGTTGAAAATAAAATTGCCTGTAGTTTGTCTTCTGGAATGGTTATGCTGCCCTGCCCACGTGTCTTGACTCCCAACTGATGTTATTTCATATTGCAAAAGATCAAGTCAGCTCTGGTTTCTGTTTGCTCTCTGTGGTTTGCCAGTGCTCTGTGGAGCACTCAGCTGGGGAATCAGGTGCTGGTGCAGATGGCACTGAGGACTGGCTTTGGCACGGTGGTGCCCACAAGCCCATCTTAAACGCTTTTTGTGAGCAGCAGGGATTACAAGGAAGTTCAGAAGAGGTGAACCCAAAGAAAAGGAATCGGTCTGATTTGTCTCTTTGTGGGTTGTTTTCTTTCTTTCTTTGTTGTTTTGCGTTGTTTGGTTGGGTTTTTTTGTTTGGTGGTGGTTGTTTTTTCTTTAGGTGATCCGTTACAATATATAATTTAGCAATTGTCCATAAAGGAAAATTCTCCTCCTGTTCAGAAACCAAAGGTGGTATGGTTGGCTGCTTGGGTCAGAGGGCATTGCACAAAGTATTGAGTTGAAAGTCTTTTCAACAAAGTATTGAGTTGAAAGACTTTGGAAGTCCACGTAACTGAGCCAGGTTTCTCATGAGAGATCTGAAGTACCGGTGGGAAAGTTAACAGCAGCATTCTTTGCATATGTGCTTCTGCTTTGTGCATGTGGTAGAACAGTATGTGTGTGCACCTGGTGTGAACTATATGCAGAGTATTTTACTTACTGCTTCCAAACGCTGTCTGTCCTAGAAAAGAATAATAAAACAAAGCTCTCCTTGTGCACAGCTGAGAATGGAAGTCCATGGGCCCAACAAGTCCCCATTTTCACACTCTCTGTATTTCAGCCCCATTTTATACACCTCAGGACATTGCTGACCTGAGGTATGTGTTTGCTATGAAACTTAGTGTATCTATTGACCTGATACCCCAACACAAATAGAATTGTAAGTTCAAATAACCTGTGGCCACAGTGGGCTTTACTGGAGTCCCACTCAGGTTAGAGCAATAATACCTTCAAAGTTTTACGAAGCCACTGCGGTGTTGTAGTTAACAGCATTTCCTCAGCATTTCTTGAATGGAGCTGCTGTAGTCTGGCCTTGTGTGGAGCCCTTGGAGCTGCTGCGCTCTGGGGAGGGAGGAATACAATGGATTGGAGGGGAGGGAGTAATAAACTTTGAACGTAAGAGGTTCATCATTTAAAGGAACTGGGGTTTCCTGCTGACTCGGTGCACTTCTGAACTGTTCTTTATTGCCTTTTGATATCACTTGTGAAAGATGATAGTAATATTGCTGTTCACTTTCATTTTATGCAGCCAGTTCTAAACTCTTCAAATCCACTTTCATACAGACCAGGAGAGAGAAAAATGCTTTTATTAATTAAGTGGCACTCTCTTTGTTCCAGTTTCCCTGGTTTTGCTTATTACCTTGGCTGCTATGTGTGCTTGGCTCTCTCAAGCCATTCTCTCTGTGGTGGTGATGCGGGACAACCAGATGGTATCCAAAACCCTGTTTTAAAGGGCTTTCTCCTCCTGGCTGAGCAACCCTAGTAACTGAAGTCAAGGAAGCTCTATTGTGCCCTGAGGAATGTGGTGGGAAGCTGCTGTGCCCTTCCTAGCACACTCAGTTGTTGGCATGAAGGAGCTGGGGGAGCAAAGACCAACTTATTTAAAAGATCTCTCCATCTTCTTCCCACAAAGCATAACATTGCACAGCAAGTGTCATACCAGCTCTGCTGGCTGACAACTACGATTTGTATTTCATTTTGCCCAAGCCAACCCACAGAACTTACATAAGTGTCTTTCTGTCCCATTCCATGTCAGACCAATTTTAAATTTAAAACCCAGTGCTGTGGGATATTGCCTAATCAGATTAGAGGGAAAGAACCAAGTATCTTTACTGCTGTATTGCCAGTTCTTCTGGGCTGTTACACTACTGCATATAAAGGGTGTGGATCTGAAGTTAGGGGGTACTTCTATTGTCATTTATTGTTGTTATTTTTTAGCCTTGGGAAAAATTATTCTTCACAGCATGGGAAACACCTTACTTTCAAGTCGATGGAATGAAAACTTTCCTTCATTGTCCTATTCTGTGATGGCCAGCGATAGGACAAGGGGCAGCGGGTGTGAGCTGGAGCAGAGGAAGCTCCATGTGAATGTAAGGAGAAACTTTTTCACTGTGAGGGTGTCCTGGTTTTGGCCAGGATAGAGTTAATTTCTTTCTAGCAGCAGGTGGAATGTTTGGGAGTCAGGATGAGAGCAGTGCTGATAACACCCTGATGTTTTTAGTTGTTGCCAAGCAATCAAGAACTTTTCAGTTGTTCATATTTCCCTGCTAACAAGAAGGTGGGGTGCTCTCAGGAAGCTGGGAGGGGACACAGCCAGGACAGGTGACCCGAACTGGCCAAAGGGGGTATTCCATGCCAATCACGTCACACTCAGCGTAAAGGGGTCTGGTGGGGTGAGGAGCAGGCAGCTCCAGGATACGTGGTTTTGGGGATGGTCGGTTTTCGGCATGGCTCTGAGCTGTATTGCCTGAGCTGTGTGGTTCGGTGGGAAACTGCATTGTGTATCACCAGTCTCATATATTTTGCTATAAAGTCCTGTTATTACTTTTATATCCATCCTTCTGTTATCCCAGTAAACTATCCTTATCCCAACCTGCAAGGTTTTGGTTTCTCTAGTTTTCTTTTCCCTCCCTCGATTCCCACTCCCCCTCTCCCCATCCTTAAAGAGCGAGCGGCTGCGTGATGCCCAGCTCTCAGCTGGGGCAAAACCATGTCAGAGGGTGGCAGAGCACTGGAACAGACTGCCCAGAGAGGCTGTGGAGTCTCCTCTGGAGATATTCAAACCCACCTGGATGCGTGGATGCTCTGATTTAGTCTGGGTGATCCTGCTCTGGCAGGGGGTTGGACTAGATGATCTGTAGAGGCCCCTTCCAACTCCAAACGTTCTGTGATTCTGTGATGCTGATTTCCTATATCACCATATATGTCCAAATGTCCATACACTGACACCAAAATCTCCAGCGTGGTCTTCAAACCGAATAATGATGTCAGCAGCGGTAGGCCAGGACAGATGCAAATGAGTCAGTCCCCACCTCCACCTTCTCGAAAGGAGCCTCTGATGAGCCTTTGAGCTCTCCAACACATGAGGTTACTGCTAATCTAGTGTGTGTGATGGAGTGTTTGCCAAAGGTGGTGCTGTATAAGAAAGCTAAGCACTTCTTTCTCCACACGTGATTATTTGACCTACCATTTTCAATCTCATTTAATATTAAAGCTCCAGGCTGCCTGGCACCCTCAGTCACCCTCCACATACACAGGTGCACACTTGCTGGGGTGTCCTGTGATGTTTCAGGCTTACATTCAGTGTGACAGTAGTGCCAAAACAGGTCTGGGTGTCTTCCTCCAGAACTCACAAAATCCCAAGTTCTTTGCTTTATTCATGCAGATTTTCTAACTAACCCTCCGGTTTATCTTTGCTGTGGGCTCTTAGGCTGGACTACATTATGCACTGCATTCAGCAGAGGTTTTATTGCATGCCCAGAGCCTGACAGGGCTGGCACAGCACAGCCTCACCTGTAGAGCCTGTTGTAGAGAGCAGGGTGTGAAGCCAGGCTCCTGTTGGCTTGGTGGTTCAGGTCTGAGGTTCGGCACAGGTCCTTGCCCCGGGTGCCAGCTGAGAGGATGAATGTCTTCCTCATCATGAGCAAACAAGAGATATACATACATGTGTATGTCTCTATGCAGTGTTGGTTTATTTGGGAGGGATTATGTTGCCTTA
Source organism: Hypotaenidia okinawae (assembly GCA_027925045.1). Classification (NCBI taxonomy): domain Eukaryota; kingdom Metazoa; phylum Chordata; class Aves; order Gruiformes; family Rallidae; genus Hypotaenidia; species Hypotaenidia okinawae. Next base: position 4,928,936 of record BSDF01000011.1, read on the forward strand.
GGTTTCTTTTTCCATCCAGCTTCAACACACTCAGCCTCTTCCAGTACTCAGGGGCTACTACTGATCATAAAGCACAGTCCAAATGTAAATTAGAAGGAACACAAAAAGCTAATTATTTCAGGACCTGTTGGCAAAAGTACTAGAACACCCTGATGAAGATCCTATACCTCATACAGCCTTGTGTTGGCTAAAAAGAAACACTCCCAGTTCTGTATCTGCATCAGTAGGTGGTGCTGGCAAACTGCACTTTTGTGTGTGCACTCGGAGCTGTCTGCACCATCGACTCACACGTCTGTGTGCAAGCCCAAGTTTCAACGTGATCTCAGTCCAGCCTCAGAACTGGAGCCCCATTTTACCGCCAGGGACCTCATGCATTTCCTCATGCAGAAGGAAGTGTAGTGCCTGAAATAACTCCTGGCCTCAGCCAGAAATGGTGTTAGCTAGACACAAAGCTGGACAGGCTTGCATGGAAAAAATCAATGACTCCGTCCGTGGTTCTATGTGAGGGAGATCTCTCCACACAGAAGGACTTGTAAGAGACCTGAAAGTACATAGATGGAGTTTCTCTCTTTGGGTCCCATCTTCAAGTGGAACAGAGAAAAAGCTTACAAGCATGGCCCATGTGTCTCATCCCAGCGTATCTACAGCTGATTCCTCTTCAGCTTCCAACTGAAACAAATATTTTTTTAATTGCTGGATGTGCCCTGCTAGTAAGCATTTTAATTGTGCAGTGATCTGAAATGAGAAGTTGAAGAAAGTACAGCTTATAACAGCATCTTTCTGTGTTTTGTTTCTTTTAACATAATTTACTATTAGAAGTGAATGGCTAATGATGTCAATCTTCCTATACCCAAGTCCGTGAATAAAATTACTGCTGTTGTGGGCCTGACCCTGTGGCAGATGATGCCAACATTGCCATACGGTGCAGCGTCCCACTGGCAAGGGTTTCCTTCGTTGCAGTCTCTGGTTTGAGGACTGGTGAATGACTTCGGATAAGAGAAGTTTAGATGAAATAGACCATAAATCAGTCACGAATTAGCATGCAGGAGACAACAGACAGAAGCTCACTGCGTTTCTTTCTAGTCCAAATGGAGCTGTGGAAGTTTGCAGGAGTTATGTGTGCTTCAGACTTGACTGGAATATCCTGGGTCATTTTTCGTAACATACATTTGCTTCCTTGATTTTTCCTCTTATTTAGATTTTGAAAATTTGTCTAGTGCTAGTAATGGTGTTTGAAAAGGGGCAAGAACACAACCCACCATAGGAGACAAAACTGAGGAGTGATTGTTGCAGCCTGTCATCTTACAGTGCTTATAATTAAAGCTTAGTGAAAGATTTGTCTTATATTAATAGCTAATTATAACCACATGTAAAACTTAACATCATTACTCAGGATTAGGTGCTTGATCTGGTTTATTGTTTAATTCATTTGGGAGTATTTTAAAGAAAAAGGGTTTAGGTAAGTGCATGCTGCTTGTAACTTCTTTTAATTCCCTATTCAAGTTGGTAAGTGCTATTTCTTGATAGCCCCAACTTCTTGTGAACAAAGGAACTTTGCAGTCATGGGAATTCCACTTTACTCTTTAAATGCAGATCAATTAAAAGGAGTAGGTTCATTATTAGGTTCTGGGCTGTTACATATGTTATTGATTGGACTGTTAAATAGAAATCTTATTACAGATTCACCTTTATATATATGTATAAAAACCCCTGGGCTGTATACCACATACAATACAGGGCTGCCTTGAAGAATTATTTGGTTTCAGTAGACTAGTAAGAGATCTATATGTAAAAATATTAGTAACTGTGGCTTGAAGCTTGTTTGGGGGGCTGTGTTAGTCCTGCCCTGCTTTCTACTGAGCCAACAAGAACAAATCCAAAGGGCCAGGCCAGGCTCTTCTGTGAGACACCTGCATGGCAAAGCTCTCTCAGCAGCCAGGTCTCTGGTCGCTCTCAGTTTTACATTGCATGAAGCCTTGCTGAAACCCAGCTGAATTCTGCCCCGTTGTGCCTTACAGCTCGAGCCAGAAGCTCGCACAGGACTGCGGCCTAGCCAGGGCGCGCCTGTGAGCCCTGGGCGCCGGGGGCCTTGTTTTTCCTGCTGAAGCCGTCACTGCCCCGTTGGGTGCCCACGAGCCGCAAAGCTGCTGTCCACGTGGACTGGTGCTGAAATCTCTCGTCCGGCTGCTGCCAGAGCCTCTCCAGCGAAACCCAGAGACATGGCAACAAACGGGACAAAAGTGGCAGATGGACAGATCTCCACGGAGGTTGACGCTTCGATCACCAATGACAAGCCTAAAACCTTGGTAGTAAAAGTGCAGAAGAAGAAGACGGATCTTCCAGACCGAGATACCTGGAAAGGAAAATTTGACTTTCTTATGTCCTGTGTAGGTTATGCCATTGGCTTAGGGAATGTGTGGCGATTTCCATATCTCTGTGGCAAGAATGGTGGAGGTAAGTTTGCTGCTTCACTCTTCCAGCTTCTGATAAATTTGTCTATTGTAATTCACCATAAAACTGTCAGTAAAACAGAACTTGGGCTTAGTAGCTTTTCATCTCTCTAGGTGTGTTCTGGTTTGGGGTTTGTTTTATTAGGTTGGGTTTTATTTTGCTTTTCACTTGTTGGAGCTGGAGCCATTTTGCAGTGCGGTGCTCAGCTTTCAAGTTTGCTCTGGAGTTTATTCTAACCTCCAGTTGGTACATGCTTTTAAAAAACCAGAAGGTATTAGAGCAGAGCTAAAGCACACAGCTAACGCTGGTTGTCCTCCAACCCTTCGGACTCCTCTCTTTTGGACTGAGTCTTTGAGAGGATTGCATACGGCTTGTAATACTGACTCTGAGCTTAGCATAAAAGGCTAACTTCAGCTGGAAAGCAGACAGGTCTGGGTAAAGCCTTTATGGTACCTGCATGCTCCTGTAACACATGGAGGCAACAAAATACAGTCTTTTAGATGTTAGCTTTCACTTAAACAGAACATTTTTTAATGATGAGGGGATATGCTTCCCCCTTATTTTTCACCTCTTTGAGGTACTGGTTCAGAAATATGCATGTGCTTTCCATTAACTTTTCTGAAATGTTACACTTCAGCGGAAAAAAAAAGTGGGTTTCTTTTCATATATACTAGGGATGGAAACAGTGGAAACTCAGTAGTGTTTTCCCCCACTGTAACAGGCTTTTTCTTACTGCTTTTTAGGTGCATTCCTTATTCCCTATTTCCTTACTTTAATTTTTGCTGGAGTGCCACTGTTTCTTTTGGAGTGTTCCCTTGGTCAATATACATCTATAGGAGGCCTCGGGGTGTGGAAGCTTGCACCAATGTTCAAAGGTAAAGTATAAAATGAGATTACTTTCTATTTGGCTCCAAGTTACACAAAATGTCAGGGCCAGGGTGTTTCTTTCCACCTTTGAATCCCTACCTGAACCACAATTTTCTCCAGACAACCCTAATTTTCTGAGGTGTAACTGACAATTTTGACACATACTAGGATATTATTCATTCCCCTAAAAAGATCAAGACAGGCATTAGGAACTCAACAAACTTATCTTTGAACTTCAAAAACTTTTATTATTTGTTAGGAGCATATAAGGACTGTTTAAAATAGCATATTGAATCTAGAAGTAGTTGTCTGGGCAGCTATGGAACTCTGTTTGCAGCAATTTGGTAAACATCATTTCTGTTTGAGGCCACAGGTTTGTATCTCCTGTTGTTTTTTACTGAAATACACATTTCAAAGGTGGCCATTCTGTGCTGAATTGCTTAAGCCAAGCTCAGTCCATACTTAGATTTATTTGTTTAAACTTTTTTAGCTAGTTTGAGGTATCTTATTGCTGGAACCTCAAGATTTTTTATCTAGAATCTGCTTAGACTTACCAGCCTCACCAACCACACTTCTCACCCTCTAATTCCCAATCCTTTTACACTTAAAAGCTGCTGAACTGACTTTGGGGGCAGTAGAGGGACAAGTTTGACATTGAGTTCACACAGTAGGACAGACAGTTTGCATAGGGTGAGCTGGAAGTTTGTTCAGAGTAGATTTTGTTCTAGGAAATTTTGTATTGGGAGAATTCAGAGGTGTGAAAATATTTCTCACAGGGAAGTGTTTTAACTTTGCTCGAGTTACTGTTGTTGGGGAAGGGGAGGGGGGAGACAATGCAAAATTCCTTTGCATTATGCTGGTTATTTTAAGCCCTTGCTCATGTCTAGTGTGGTGGCAACTGTCACCAGCTCAAAGAGTTTACAATACACCTGAAATCTCTGTGTAGAGAAGTGTGAAACCTCTGACATTTCTTTAGTCTGAGATGATGTAACAGCATTGCATTAAGCTTCAAGCACTTTGATCAGCGCACAAAGTGGCTAGCTGGTCTTGTAACTCATGCTCAAGTTGCATGCATCTGCCAGAAGTGTCTGTGGGACTGTGGTTTCCCAGAATGAGCTGGTACTTCTTTTCCCTAGAAGTAAAAACCTACTGTAAAATCTCAGCATCCACAGATGTGACTGCTAACTGCAGCGCCTGGAGAACTGGACGCTGATTACACGTATGGATGACTGAACTATCACTCAAATTATAAACCTTGGTTGGAAGAACAGCATTTCTAAAATTTTAACTTGGCTTCTACACAGTTTGGTGAATGACATCTGTCCCATGTTGTATTTGTCCCTCCAAATTGTCACTTTTCAACTGACACTTGTAGAGACATCACTAAAAGTTACCTGCTTTTGTTTCTTTTTGTTTCCTTTGCAGGTGTGGGGCTAGCTGCTGCAGTCCTCTCCTTCTGGCTAAATATTTACTACATTGTGATTATTTCGTGGGCCATATACTACCTGTATAACTCCTTTACCACTGTAAGTCTGTGGGTGTGTGCATGCAGAGTTGATTGCTGACTGTAGCAAAGTGATATACAGATGGGTTATTCACCTGTCTCCCTGTAACGGTGTGAGGTTAGCACAAAATACATGGAAGTCAGTAGGATAAGTCACTTCTTAATAAATTATTTTGGAACCACCCAATTGTTTGAATTTCCTCATTGATTGAGAGCAACACAGCTCTTTCATCTGTACCCTGTAGTCTCATTTGTTACCTGTCTCTGCCCTTAATGGCAAGCATGCCTGCTGGCTTCTTTGCTTACCTGCCAGGCAAGTCACACTCAGGCTGGGGACTCCTTGTCCTGGCAGTGCTAGCGTCCCCTTGCGTTCGAGCCCACAGGCAGACAGCCATTCCCCTGAGAAAATTCCAGTCTATAACTGATTTTATTTTTATCTTTTTCCTTCAATGGCAGCCACGCAAATGTTGGTTCTTTTGGAAGTGGTGTCATTGCAATGTGGCTCGATGGCGGGGGGGGCGGTTATTAAAGACGTCCCCAGGGGGTGGAAGGTCCGTGGTCTGATCAGCTCTGAACTTCCGTTCATTGTCGTTATTTTCACTTTGATTTCTTTCTTTTTCACTTTATTTTTAGCTGCCTTTTTGCCCCCTCAAGGATGACTCATCAGCTGAGTCTTATCTGATTTGTGGGGTTTGACCATCTGAGGAAGAGTTCTTACATAAGTGCAGTAATTAATGCATTATTGTTCAATTGTTGTCTCTTCTACAAATTGTGTTCATGCTCATTTGTTCTCAGCTTTAAATAATTGTCCCTTGACTGAATTTGCATTAATTACTGTCTGGGAGTGACATGATCATGTCTTTTTTGTTATCCTCAGACTTGTTATCGATGTGAAAGGTCAGTCATAGTCTGTAGTGGTGCACTGGCCCATATTAGATGAATATTGACTTCTAATTCCCTTGAAGCCTCTTATCCTTGTATTTAAAACATGCTGTATGTACCCTGTTACAACATTTTCTGTGAGAGGATTTTCCAAGATTTGCCATCAAAAAAAAATCTAAGACATATCTAAATCAGATTAATTCTAATAGATATCATGTGTGAACAGCTTCTGCTCCTCAGAACTTCTGTAGAAAATAGAACATTTAGATTTTTTTTAATTGTTCCCTGACCCAAGGGGAAGATGGAAACCTCTGATCAATAACCTCTGGGGCAACAAGCAGGAGCAGGGCCTCCAGGAGGTCCTTCCTGCTGCCCGTCCTTCCTGCTGCCCGTGTTTCTTGTAGTGCTCAAGTCTTTCACATGCAGAAGGTGTATCTGACTCCAAAGCATTTGGGCTGATTTATTAAAGAAAGGAAGAAATATTTTCACATCTGATTCAGAAAATTGGTATGAAGTTAAATAACGTACGTAGCAGACGTGCACCCCAGGGAGATGTGTGCACCGCAGAACTCGAGGTGTATTAGTTCTCAACTCGACTGTCACTTCCAGTCAAGGCAGAGATACCTGAGGTAATGTTTACTTTAAAAGTGTTTGACTGCTGAAGTTCTTCTCTCTCTTTCTTAAACAGACTCTTCCTTGGAAACACTGTGAGAACCCATGGAACACTGACCGCTGCTTCTCCAATTATACCTTAGCAAACACCACCAACATGACAAGTGCTGTGGTCGAATTCTGGGAGTAAGCCCATCGTTTTTCTCTGTATCAATCCCGTGCGGATGCAAGGATCAGCTCGTTATAAGTCATACGCTGGCTCCTGAATTAGTGGTCAAGTGCCCCGTTCTGTTGTATCTCATTCCAGGCGCAACATGCACCAAATGACCGATGGATTGGAAAAACCAGGGCAAATCCGGTGGCCGCTAGCAATTACTCTAGCAATTGCCTGGATTCTGGTGTACTTTTGTATCTGGAAGGGGGTAGGCTGGACCGGAAAGGTAAGATTAAAAAGTACTGTAAATACATTTCAATTAAACATGCCCATTTTACTCAAATATTCTGAAAATTCTTGAGGTAAGAGGCACTGGGAACAGTTGTTCTGCAATAGCTCTGTGGAGTACTGAGTTTCTATCTTTCGTGATAGATACAGCATCCTGTTTTTGAAAGAGCTGGCTCCTCTGTAGCTAGCTCTGACTACAGTCTTGGATGGTACATTCACTTACAGGCTTTTTGGCTTTGCCAGGTATAACATTGCCTAAAAATGTGTCTTGCATGTTCCTGGGATGAATATCTAGCTAGTTTGGATAGCAACAGAGTGGGGATGCACTGTTTTGGCTTCAGTGAGAAGCATTCATTTATTGCAGAGCTCTTCCTGAAGCTAGACTGAAGTGTATTGAAGGGATATTGTATGTAAGAGTCACTCCTCCTTTCCTTAGGCTAAATGAGAACCAGAGGTCTCGCCATGGGCGTGCTTGCATGAGGTGCTTCTTAAGTCTAGCTGGTTTCTGGCTGCAAAACAGAATTTACTAAAGAATTAAAGAAAATTATATTATTGAAAGACCTTTCTCCAGGAATGAAAGGGCAAACAGCATCCCTCTCCCCAAAACAGCACAATAACTCTTGGAGAGATGGAAAGCCACAGCCATGAGTCCTGGTGCCAGCTGAAGGCTTGGGTTCTGAGGCTTCAGGCCTGCTGTAGAGGACTAGGATTGTTTTCACACCACAAGAACAAACTGTAGACTTTTGAAAAGACAGCTCTAACTGTGACCCACCTCAAGCTGTGTGTTGAACATGGCCTAATTGAGCTCAGACCAAACTTCATTTCTCCTATCCGCAAAGGCAGTGGCAAAAAAAGAAAGTCTGAGTGTTTCTTTGGAGCCTGACTCCAGTGTCTTTTTGTAAGGCTTTTGGAAAGGCCAGAGAGGGTCCTGTAGGGCAGTTATGGCACAGAAGAGCAGAGAGAGGGACGAGTACAAGAGCAGGAAAAAATAAACTACCAGATGCTCTACAAGCAGGGTGGGAATGCTTCAAACTGTGTGCTTTTGGGAACTCCCCTTGTTGAATATAAAGAAAGGAAAGTGTGAGCCCTTCATCCAAAAATATCCTAGTCCACTATATTCCACCTTCAGGAAAGTTAGCAGCACCCACCTGCCTTGGAGAGACGGCATTTAGGGAATTCTGCAGTAGACTCTCCCCTTTCTACACCCAGCTTTTCAAAGGATGAACGTCTCAAGGTTGAAGTCAGCCTCAGCTGCTGTAGAGTATTTTTAGGGAGCAAATATTTTCTGAAGTGTTAACAAGCGCAGATCGTTCTTCCTTCCACACTTACAATGTCTTGTTTCTTCACATCAGGTGGTATATTTCTCTGCTACTTATCCCTATGTTATGCTGCTTATCTTGTTCTTCCGTGGTGTAACACTGCCTGGAGCAAAGGAAGGCATTTTATTCTATATAACTCCCAACTTCAGTAAGCTTTCAGACTCTGAGGTAAATATTCAATCCTTGTAAACAAAAGTTTCACTACTAACTGTTCACCTTTCAGACCTATGACCTGCTCCTCAAGTGCAGAAACAGATTTTTAAAAAAATTATTTCCTGCAATCAGGTTTGGCTGGATGCTGCCACACAGATTTTCTTCTCCTATGGTTTGGGTCTTGGTTCACTGATTGCCCTTGGAAGTTACAACCCCTTCCACAATAATGTTTACAGGTAAGCAGATGCCTGCACAGGTTACAGTGCCCCTCTCCTTTCTCAGCTGGAGCTGGCTCCTGGCTTTCTGAGTACTGTATCACTGAAATAAAGTGCATGTAAAAATGAATCTCAAATGTTGTATTGAAGTAGCAACAAGATGTGTAACTGTGTTTAATGGGAGAGGCAGAATGGCTTGTCCAGTGTGATATGGAACCTGAACTAATAAACCCTAAAGCATTAAATCTTTTCACAAGGAAAAAAGTGTAATATACTTCATGGACAGAAGCATTGTGTTACCTACTGCTTAAAGCACCTTACCTTTATTGCAGGGACTCCATCATAGTGTGCTGCATAAACTCATGCACAAGCATGTTTGCTGGCTTTGTCATCTTCTCCATTGTTGGATTCATGGCTAATGTCACAAAGAGGCCTATTGCAGATGTTGCAGCATCAGGTATCCAATATATTTTTCTCTCAGTTGTTCAGTGGCATCAGTTATCTTTTGTTTGCAGGTTGTGTCTACCTCCTTTGCCTTAATTGTTTAAAATCCCTCTCCCCAGACATTCCCCAGCTCCCTGTCATTTCAGTCACACTTACTGATGGCAGAAGGGAGAGCGTCATTTCAATCATCTCAGGGCAGCACCAGCAAAGTCATTTCATGTCAAGCAGACTGCCTGCCAGCCTGCCTTGTGCTCTCAGACCTTTGGTGTGGAGAGCCATCAGCCAGAGACTCCAGGAACAGTAATGAACATGGCTCAGAGGGAACAACACATTTACAAGAGGTGGAACACAGTTACCTGCTCCAGTGCTTAGCTGTGACATCAGATGATGAGCCTCTCGCTACTGAAATTCTTAAAAGCAAACTGAAATGATGGTCATTATGTATTAGGAGCCTGTGTTCTCCAATTCAGTTAGGGTTTTTAATTCCTTTTACTGTTTCTTGAGGTTAAGCCCTTTGAGGCAGATCCACTTCTCACCTGTTCAGACCTACAGCTCTTGGCTGATTTCACAGGACCCTTTATTATGAAGCTCATTTTACTTGGGGCAGTGAGATATCCATGGAAGGATTCAGCTATTCACTGCAGTTCCTTCTCTTTCTTCCAGATGAAAAGGCTTAAAGCAGCAGAGCAGATGACTGCCCTAACCCAGCTGGTGTACCAGACACTCTTTTAGCAGTTGGCCACAGGGAAGGTTCTGAGAACTGAAAGCTTGGTTGGGAGTCACTGGTGGACAAAATATGTCTTCTTATACTAGCAAACATATCCCATTGATGAAGTATGCCCTTAGTTAGAAAAGCAGTGAATTTAAGCCCTAAGAATAACCTTCAATAAAGTACATGTGTGAAGAAATTAGCAAAGAATCATGATGGCATACACTGTAACCAAAAAATGCTCTGGAAAGGCAGTGGTGTGTGAAATAGCTTCTGGGATGTCTGCATTTGACACAGGTGTAACTATATAAGGGCTACACCTGCAAACAAAACAATACATTTGTATCGTATTAAGCTCCTAACTACATTTTAAGGTTCCTATGGTAATGGACTTTTGGAAGATGCCCAGGACCTCCTGGGGCCTGTAATTGCAAAGGATATTTGGAAAGCTGACCTTTCAATCCAGGCTTCTGTTTCTCCTAGCAAGCTCGGAAGCTGATCGTCTTTTTTAGCACCACGAGACACATTGTTTCCTAATCTCTTACACATCTTTGTAAAACAAACAGCATTATTAAAATCTGTAATGCATTTGGTGAAACGTGTAACAGAGTTAAACTAAGAACACATTCACCTCAAATCTATTTTGCTTTTACTTCTGCCATTCAGAAGGCATTCCCATCCTACCTGCTATTGCCAGCAAGTAACTCTTCCAAACTCTGATTGCATTTACTTGGACTACTCAGGCATCTAAGGCCATACTTTGCTCTGCTGATCTGAAAGCTGCCTGTGTCACAGACAGACTTGTTTCTAATGAAAACTGAAAAGTCAGATATACCCCCCTTAGGCAGGCACACTGATTTTATTTCTCTGGCTATTTAGTTTGCTACAGGTTTCACACCTAAGCTGACATCAGCTGGTTTCCAGCCATGCTATGCCAACAGAAAGTGTCCCTCCTTTCATAATATTCTCCTTCCAACACTATGGCCCCTGTCAGCAGTCAGTAGGAACATGAATGAAAAGGGCTGCCTGTTTCCAGCATCATAGCTTACTAAATTGTATATTTTAAGGTAATTAATGGAATGGAGTAGCAGATGAGAATAATCTTAAGTGCTGGGAAGTGTCCTCTCCATTTCTGAACTGTCTTTTTTCTCTTCTGAACTACTCCAAAGCAGAAGATACAGCTATCAGTAACTGCTTGTGAGGGAGGGACAGCTGGTTGGCACCGAGAGATGTAATCCTGGCCAAGGATAACACTCCCTGTCTTTGCTGCACAAAGGTGTCTCGCAGGAGCAGCTTCTGAACTGCATCTAGTAGTTTGCCTGGCTGGTTTGTTTGGGATTTTTGTTTCTATTTCATTTTGTTTGGTTCATTTTAAAAGCAAGACACATGCAGTCTTGGGCAGCGAGTGAAGTCTCCAGTCAGATGCTGCATCCATGGCTGAGGCACTCAAAGAAACAGAAACCCTGTGTGTCCACAGGAGCAAATAATCACACTGCCTGATCAGTCACACCACCCTTGTCTCTCCTGTCTCCTCCCAGGCCCTGGACTGGCATTCCTCGCTTATCCCGAGGCAGTGACACAGCTACCGATTTCTCCTCTGTGGGCAATACTGTTCTTCTCCATGTTGCTTATGCTCGGGATTGACAGTCAGGTAAAGCTGGTCTAAAAATTAATAATAAAGACAAATTTTCTGCCCCTGCATGGTGCAAGGCTGACCTCTTCCTCTGAGTTCTGCGCCAGCGGCAGGTTGTGGTGCAGCATGGTTTCTGGAACAATCAGACAGGTCACAGGATGTACTGAGGAAAGGGAAAAACGTGAGACAGGGCCCTGGGATAGCCAGAAACTGATGCTAAGGCACTTTTGCTTTTCCATGAACTGTTGGAAGCATATACAAAATGGGCAAGACATTTAATCTGCAGACTAAAGGAACTTTCTTTGAAATCCGAACTGTGCAATCACAATATTAAAAATACCTTTGTAGTGTTCATCAGCGTAGGAGACGCTGGGCTGTGCTTTACAAGACTTAGATGCCACAGAGATTTCTGAGAGGCAACTTCAGAACTTTCCCCATCAAGGAAAAAGATGCACCACACATTTTGTTTGAAGCATAAGGATGGCAGGAGAAAACTCAGGAGGCAGTAGGCTCATTACTTGAGGGTGTTCTGAGCATTAACGTGTTCTGAAATCACTTCCCAAGGGTAAGGACCAAGAGTCTATCCATTCAGGCCTTAGCTAAGGGCATCTGCCAAGAGGAGGTGGGTGGCAGGGTGCAGCCTAGACATTCAGCAAATCCGAATAAGATCCTCGCCAGAGTTACTGTCAATAATGAAATAATGAAACAAGTTGTGCTGTCATTTCAAACAGTGCTGTTTGCAAAACAAACAAAAAAGCACACAGAACAAGGAAAAGCACTTTACATGCTAGAGAGGCTGTCCAGCAAAAGCATCCATGAATCTCTGATAATTTTAATGCAGATACCGATACCGTAACCAGTAAAGCAAGCACCCTGTCTTATTTTGCAAGTGCACGGTGAGGACTCTGCCAGAGAAGCCCCTTTTGCCTCATCAAATGCCGGGTCATTTGTATGTGCCCAGTTGCAGGCAGATGTGATTATGTACATGCAGTCAGCTGCAGCTCTCACACCAACTCCTGGCAGGAGTGTGAGAATTATGAGTGTAGTACTGTACCAGCCTTTCAGTAGAGACAGTCCTTCACTCTCTATAAATCCAAGTTGAATTCAGCCTGAGACCCAAAATACAGAAAGACCAAGAGGGTATTTTATCCTGCAACATGAAAGGAAGCTGAGAATTTATGTTTTCCATTTCTTTGTTTTTCAATAAGCTTCAGGCTTGCCGTTAAAACCTATTGCTCAATCTGGGGCAAAACTACTGAGAAATTAATTGGGTCAAAAATATTCTTGAAAGAACTTGTCTCCAGGCAACTACCAGCTGAGGAAGGTAGTCTAATATTATTAAAAAGAATATATATCTACAGGCTGTCATGCTTTCATCATTTTCTGTCTATCAGTGAAACATTTCATAGGATAGAATTTATGGAAACTGACTACTGGTTATATTCCCATTGCACTGCTGGACATGAATACACGAATCCAACTTTACCTCCCTTCTGGTTTTCACTATTTCAGCCATCATATTGGTTAATGTCTTTTTTTGAATGTAAACATACAGAAAAAAACCCTGAAGTATGGCCGTGCTTTCCATTTGGAGGCACACATCCTCAGTGAAAATCTTCTGGGGACACAAAAAGTATTTGATTTATTGCATCTGAGAGTCAGTCTTGTGTCTTTAACCTTCACCCCGAAGCACTAATCTGATTGGACTTTTTGTGTCTATTGCCTTTCATGCATGTGAGTAAATCACAGACAGGAGAAGCGTACGTTTTTGAAGGATCTAGGGGTCAAAGCCTTCAACTGTAGGTGAATCATCGTCTTCTATGACAAGAATGAGCACTCTGTGTTCATAAAACTCATGCTGTAGTCCATAGTTTAGAATTTTGAGTGTTTTTCTAGCTGAAAATACTTTTGCACAGATCTTTTTTGACAGAAACTAGGATATTCAGAAGCAGCGCTTCCACTGAAGTCAAGTGAATTTTCATTTATCATGTAATGGATGCAGCCTTAGGCCAGTGATGAGCACTATTGAAAACTTCACCCCTAAATGTAGTCCTGCTATGGTTGTGCATTGCATTGTGTTTTATTTCTAACTTCCCTTGCAGTTCTGCACTGTGGAAGGATTCATAACAGCTTTGGTGGATGAATTCCCGAAGTTACTGCGCAATCGAAGAGAGATCTTCATTGCTGTTGTATGCATTGTTTCCTATCTGATAGGGCTGTCCAACATTACTCAGGTATGATCTGCAGAGGAACATGACCTCATGTCTGACATATAGCACCTGGGTCTTTTCTCCCTTCCACCGCTCCAGCCAGGACTCGCTGCCAGCCATTGAAGTGGCAGGGATCGAGGAGCAGCGCTGCCTAAAGGCTTCAGGCAGCAGACCTTAACTTCTGGGTGTAACATGTCTGTGGGCCGTGGGTGCAGCTTTTCCTGCTTCTGGTTCAGGTGATGAGAAAACACGCGTCTCTGCAGCCTGCCTTACAGTCCCAGAAGTGGGAGTGATGGATGTTCTCCATTGCTTCCCATGCTCTACAGGATGGCAAGCTGTTTGAGAGAAATGATGGAATTACTGAGCGAAAAGCATTACAGTGGAATTAAAGCAGTTAATTGAATTCTAGCAGTAATGCAATTTTTGACAGTGTTGACCTCAAGCATTGTAAGACTTTAACCTGTTAACTTCAATTAGTTTACATTAATATATCCCCGACCTATTCACCGCTGCTGTTTTGTAGCTTGCTTTTTAATCTGTCTTGACACCAGAGGCCTTACTATTTATTTTAACACTTCCTTCTTGCGTGTTCTAGGGTGGAATCTATGTGTTTAAGCTTTTCGACTACTACTCTGCCAGTGGAATGAGTCTCTTGTTCCTTGTATTCTTTGAGTGCATCTCGATATCCTGGTGCTATGGTAAACAATGTGTTTTTAATTTTTCCATGAGTTTTGCACATCTTAAGTGTATTTCATCCACTGATTTGTTCATTGTTGTGTGCACACACTGAGGGTGGAAGTGAACTTGCTCTTGGTTTTTACAAACCACTGAGGACTCAGAGTTGCCAGGTGGAAAGTACTTGTGCGGCTTTAGGAACACCCCATGTATGAGCCTGGAAGGCACTAGATACTAAGTGTTTCAGGAATGCTGAATAGGTGACATCTCTCTCCTTTTATTTTTCTTTTCTTTTTTTCTTTTTCCTCATCCCCCTTCCTTGGAAAGCCTGGCTCTTCAGAGCTGCTAGCTACTGCTCTTCCCAAAATCATGACTTAGGTCCTTGGAGTTCATCATGCTTCATTTCCCAAAATGACTCTGTCACTCTAGGATCTTGCAGTGAGAGCCAGGTTCCTTGGTCAGCTGTGTCTTGCGTAATTGACTTAAAATATTAGGAAGTCTGGACTGGAAGGTCTGAGTGTAAAGATTAACAAAGTTGGATTGTATTCTTGCCAGAGTGTTCTCTGCCTTAGACCTTAGGTCTATGTTCACTAGTCTAAGGACCCACTCCCCCAATTGCTGCATCACTTCAGCTTATATTACTGAACATATCCGGAGCTAGATACCGGGGTCTGTCTTTGAATGGGCTTAAGAGGATGAACCTGGTTTTGTGGGGGAGGGATACTATATATGAACCCAGCAAATGCACATGGAAAACCACATCAGCTAAAAGGATGAAGAGGTTATAAATAACATGGTAGACATCATCCCTTTCAGAGGCTGATGGAGTGCTGGTAGGTAACAGCAGCAGCAGCAGAAGGGCTACTCTTTGGTTTCATATGCAGCTCTGCATGGATGTGGTGTGCGTGTAACCACACAGGGGGACCTGGTTGAAGTTAGGTGGATATTTTTATTTATGTTTACTTGAACTTGTAAGATACCATTCTAAATCTCTCATTCTGAGAGAGATTAACTCTCTTTAGAGTTGAAATTAACCAAGGGCAATTTATTGCATCTGACCTTCAGATGTACAGACTTCCTTAGCCTTTGCAGAGGAATAAGTTTTCTGCTCAGCAATTAATTTTTTATGATGTGGAAGAATGAGATCAAATGACTCTCAGTGCTTCTGAGTTTGCACGTTTCTTTCCCATTCAGATAGATGAAAAGTTACGGTAGGGGCTGTACAGAGTTTCCAGATATACCTCATCATTTATGACAGAGTCTCTCAAAGCCACAGAGCTTTCAACAGGATCAGTTATCTATCTGACATGTTTTTATACTGATTTTTATTTCTATATTTAGGTGTCAATAGATTTTATGACAACATCCAAGAGATGGTGGGATACAGACCCTGCATCTGGTGGAAACTCTGCTGGTCCTTTTTCACTCCTATCATCGTGGCAGTAAGGAACAAACTTTCATTATATGATTCCAAGGATGTCAGTAGGTGGCCTATGTACTACAGTGTTGTCCTTTCCAGCCCAAGGGTTCATACTAGTTCTGACCTCATTCCCCTTTTAAGGATTAGAGCAATTCCACTGAAGGCGACAGGCGAACCCCAGTGTCACTAGAGGAAACCTGTGCCCTAAGAAACGAAGCCTTGTGCAATTTCAGGAGTTGTGTTAGTCCTCTGGAAATGGTAGCTACTCAAGAGTTTGATTGGCAGAGGTAGAAAACTGTAAGAAACAAATTTTGACCATTTCTTGTATTCTTCCATAAAATTTAACAGTCTCTCAACTCTAAGTTTCCCACATACACAAAACCAGCCACGTTTTGTGAACCAAAGTCTTTCCCAGGCACTATTCTGGAAACAGGCAAGGATTATAAACTGATGTTCTCTTGTGGAATTCTGTGGAATACCAAGTTTGTACTACATGGTTAGCAGTTTATCTGGCAAACCTTGAAGGATTCCATGCACTGGAAACCATAGTCTCTTGCTGCTTCTAAGCTTTATCCAGTTAAGCCCGTTTTAAAACACTCAGCAAACTAATGGTAAATTCATTACACATGATGCAGTCAACCCAGATGCAATATAGAAGACAGTGATCAAGTAGGCACTATAACACACGACATAACACTTCCCACCTGCTGGTATTTGTAGGATGTTCCCACACAGGTAGCCCAGTGCCATGGGGAAGCACAGTAATGAGTTTATCCTCAGGGTTCCTTGATTCATCTCTACCCAAGTGAAGGTGGCTTTTTTTTTCCCCAAAGGAAGTGTCCAGGAAGCTGTAACAGAGGCATTTGGGGTTTTTTGCAGTGGTGTAGTAGGAAGATGACCGATATTGTATGTAGAATTTACCAGACGGTAAGTCTTCAATGGAATTGGCTGCCTGGTGCAAGTTCTCAGATGGTGACATAAAGTCTGCAGTAAAATCTGCCACTCTACATCCTCCTCCCCACGAACTGGTGCTGTGCAAGTCCTGAGCCTGGGATCAGAGTGAGCGTCCCTCAGTTTAGCAGGCTTCCCTGATGCAGGCTGCTTTAGACAGTTGAAACGGGCCCGGATAGGTGTCGTCCTCAGGAACTCCAAGTTAAAGCTACCTCATTTGCAGGCCATCTGTTTGGAAACACCACAAAAGCAAGCCACAGGTGCTGCTGAATACGTGTGTACGGAGGTATTCCTGCCCAGGCCCTCCCTGCCTTTCCCAATAGCCCACTTCCCTCTGACTTGGTGCAGTTTATCTGGGGATGCTACTAGTACCAGTGGATTCCCCGTCACAGCATGCCTGGATACCCTGAGACACAGGCAATGTGTGAGAAAATACAGTGTTAATGTGAAACATTAATTTTGGTAAGAAGCTACTTGGGAAATGAGCTCCTCATCTCTTGGCATTGACGAACTCCAAGTGGGGTTTGAATGTCATGAGAAAAGTCCTGTTGTACAGACCTGTTGAACCGCAGGTTCCACTCTGCCCGCCCCGATCTCCATTGTGAGTTTGCCCAGAGGATCTGGATGACAGCAAAGCCTCTGGGCCCAGTACTCTCAGGTAGTGATACTGGAGAGGCCAGTGCAGAGCCAGGCTTTCAAGAACTTTTCCTATTCAGAGCCTCCAGGACTCTGTGGCTGACCAGTACGGTAGAGCTGTACAAGTATTTCTTATTGGAATTAGAAAGCTAGCAGTAACAAGCAAATGTCTTCACAGTTGCAGGAGTGAATTTCAGTTATTTACAAACAGCTAGTTATTTACAACTAGAGGTTAAGTCAGGGAATCAGTTGGTGCAGGGGGCTTACACTTGCCTGTTTTCTGCAACCTCTGCCCAGAAGACCAAGCCACAGGCCCCACCTATGAGCCAGTACCTGGCAGCTGTCCCTGGGCCCAAAGGAACCCGGTGCTCCCCGCCTGGATGTAAAGGCAGACTGGAGCTCCAAGTCAGTCTGGAAAAAGTCTTGAATGCAGAACGCTCTGGAAATCTCATCTAGACCTTCTTTTCCACTGTCTTTTGCAGGGAGTATTTCTCTTCAGTGCTGTCCAAATGACTCCTCTCACGATGGGAAGTTATGTTTTCCCAAAATGGGGCCAAGGGGTTGGCTGGTTCATGGCTTTGTCTTCTATGGTGCTGATACCAGGCTATATGGCATACATGTTTCTAACCCTGAAAGGCTCCTTAAAACAGGTGAGTGAGACTGTCTCCTGACCAGGCCCTTTCTTGTTGCCAGACGTGTGCACACTGATAAAAGATTGCTGGGCAGTTATTTCTGCAGGGTATTTCCTGTGGCCCCACATGCTTAGCCCAGGTACTTTGCATCACGTTGAGAAGCCTAAAACACAAGCCCCAGCCAGGGAAAAGACAGGGCAGTGTCTGTGCCATCTGTTGTTAAACATAATGCAACACGTGAAATGTCGTCCTTATCTCTGGGTTTGACAGTTCCAGACACCTTGTATCACAGCTCCTTACACCTGGAAAACAAAGGGACAGCTTACAAAATATGTACATTTGTTCTTATACTGTCGTGTCTCAAGACAGGTGATGCTCTAAGGAACTGGAATCAAACTCTTAGGGCAAAACCCATGTAAGCATTGGCCTCTGCTAGCAGTGACACAATGTAGCATCTCCCTGAATGTGAGCAAAGATCAGTGCTCCTGTTCTGCACGACCCCTGCTCTAAATTGCAACGGCTGCCTTGAGGGAAAGTACATGTCAAATCCTGGGAGAGTATTTCATGGTTGTGCTGCACTTCCCTTTAGTTTTTATTTAAGGGGTTCCTATGAATGGTTACTTCCTTAAGAACATCGGAGGCTTCTCCTCACTGCACTGTGCTCTTAGCTTCTCCCTGATCCCATATTCCACCTGTAAAAAGAAGATGAGGCTTCCCATGTGTGAGAGGTGTTGTGTGGCTTAAATCCATTTTAAGGTTGTCCTGGCCTCAGAGAAATATGAAATGTTCCTAAGGTCCTCGACCAGTTTAGTGATGTTGTGCAACCGCCTCACATCTGGGGTGCAGTCTCACGTCTCCCTCCCTGGCCGATGACCTCGTTCCCTGCATAACAGACACTTCTTCAGCACAAGCACTGAAACACACGTCTCTGTCCTCTGTAACTGTGGGAACCAAAGATTGTCAAAAGGAATTTGTCAGA
Organism: Hypotaenidia okinawae; assembly: GCA_027925045.1. NCBI lineage: Eukaryota > Metazoa > Chordata > Aves > Gruiformes > Rallidae > Hypotaenidia > Hypotaenidia okinawae. Next base: position 4,947,670 of record BSDF01000011.1, read on the forward strand.
ATTTCTGGAATGTTCTAAAACCAGCTGGCAGAGCCATCTTTGCAAAGGGACAGATGATTGTAAGCAGAATTGACGAGTAATGCCTCATGCATTGCTCAGATCTTGAACCAAATATTTGTCTTCAGCAAAAAAAGACTCAGTGATGCTTCAAAGAACTCTACAAATAAAGTTTCTGGGTTCTTTGTCTCCCTGCTTGTTCTTAGTGCCTGCGTTTTGAGTATCTTTCCCTTGGTCTTATGGAAACCTTTACGAGCAAATGGAGAATTGTTGCTCTAAAAGATACCTGCTTCTCAGACAGAATTGTGTAAGACCACAGTGAAAGTCTTGTTTTTGTCTCATTTTTGAAAGCATTATGATTGTTAGTGAACAGGAGGAGCCTCCACCATTCCCAGGCTTTGATGATCAAAACCGGGCTGGCTTTCTTGATGCGAGTGTGAGCCAGGCAGAGTGGCTTTGTGAATGGAGAACATAAAATGACTGGGAAAGACAGCATAGAAATAAAACGATCTTAAATACAACTCCACTTTACCTGCTGTATCCTCAGAGGTCGTAACTCAGGTAGTAATGCCCAGAAGCTGCAGCTCTCTAGTCCCTTCTGCTCCCTGAGGAGGGTCACCATCACCTATGAGATCCGGCTTTGAGTCCCTGCTATTAAAAATAAAAAAGGTAAGCTTAGCAACAGTTTTTTGAGTGCCTCACATCTATTGTTGTTCTTTAAACAGCGCATCCAAGTCATGATTCAGCCAAGTGAAGACATCACTCATCCTGAAAACGGGCCAGACCAGGCCCAACAGAGCAACTCCGCAAACAAAGAAGCCTACATCTAAACATCTGTATTGTAAAAGTACCAACACTACTCCAGAAAAACAAAAAAAATATGGTTGAATATGACCACAAATTTATATCTGAGAATATAATTACCTACCTCTAGTGGCAAAAAAAAAAAAAAAAAAAAAAAAAGAAAAAAAAAGAAAAAAAGAAAAAAGGTCATCTCCACTCCAAGGGAATCGCCATGGGTATGATCCAACCATTGCGCGAGCTCAGATGTTGACAGTGTTTTGTGTTCTCTGGCAATCCACGGACTGTTAATGTTTTTATCCTTTCACAATAATAGTTGCATATCTTGGAATTTGTAAATTGATGTGCCAAGACCTTTTTAATCTACCTTTTAGCACGACTATTTGAAGTTTTGTGCTGCTGATTTTTAGTAGTTTATCAATATTTCTTACCGCTGAATCCCAAGACTGTTATTTCTGACTTTGCAGGAGTAAAATTAAGTTTGGAATTGTTTTGTACAAAAGAATGAAGTATTTTGTAAACAAGTGATTTCCAGTGAAAAAGTCTGCCCTTAAAATTTGCTCCCGTCAAGGCCGCTTGAGGGGGAAGAGCCCTCCTTCAGTTCACAGCAGACACGGCCTTTGTAAACATTCCTAGCGCAAACTGAGCGCAATGGCTCTTTGTGGCAATGCAGCTGTAAACTGCCTGTAAATGCTCTCTGTACTCAGCCTTTCAGGACAGCTTCCCAATGAGGTCAGAATTTTATTTCCCAATGCCAGTACCGTTTCTTACCAAAAGAATGTACCTCTCTGAATCGATGGGACATGAGTTGCAGCGGGTTTGGGGCAAAAATATACCAGTTGGAAGTTTTTTAGCAAATCAAGAAGTAATATCCCAAGAGCTCCTAATGATCCCCGGGAGTAAAAGAAATAGAAAGTATTTGCAATTCGGGCTCAGAGTACTGGAGCTTTTATTACGCTGTTATTATGCTACTTTTATTGCATTGCCACCAAAATAGAAACCAAAACAATGGCTGAAAGATTGAAGCTTATCCTTGTAATTCTCATTTAGGGTTTAATTCATGACTGTTCTTTTTAATCCGTTAAAGGTCTTTAACAGTTTCTAATAAGCAAATTATAAAACACGGATCGTTAGCACTTTGCAAACAGTTGTACTTTGATTTTCATATTATTTGTGGCGATGAAGGCACGAGGGAAAGCTATTTCAGTAATATGCTATTTCAGTAATACAAAAATCTCCACTCTGGGCTCAGGCTGCACTTGCCACAGAGCTAGAAAGCCCGTTGGGCTCAGAGAAGCTTTTCCCGGGTGGGAAATGCAGCGGATAGCCCTGTATGGTGTTTCTCGTTTGGCAGCTATATGACAGGCACAAAGGATTATGGAAAATGCAGTAGTTGATGTTTGATTGTAAATGACTGTGACAGAACTGTGCAATGAAACATGCTTTTCAGCAAATTTTTGTGCACCGTACAATGTTAGATAGCACAATTTATGTAGAACTACTACGTGAAAAACATGTTAACTGTGAATGTTGGGTTTTTCGTTGTTTTTGTCTGAAGGTGACAAACATGTTCTTGCAATAAGGTATTATTCTCAGAATGTCAAGCACATTATTGTAGAAATAATATATATATATAATACACATGTATTTCAGACTACATCATAAAATCTCCAAGTATGTTTGGTAGATTCTAAACTGTTTCATACATAGATCAATTGTAAAATACTACGAGATCGAAGCTCCATCCTCAACGGCCATAGCTGAAACGCAAAAGTCCTGTACGTCTTTGGGATTTAGAGGAAAACCGTCCATCCTACACAAACATTCCACGTGCTACATACACATTATAATTGTGAATTTCATTAGACTAAGGATAAAAATTCCGACTTTCTCTCTATTGTTTAATGTAATCAAGTCCCATGTTGTTCTAAGAAAAATGCAGTATTTAATGTTTGATTGTAAACAATTATGACAGATGTTTGACAGACCTGCTCTTTAGCAAAAAGCTGTACAAACGTATCATATAGCACAAAATAGTGTTGTAGAACTACTGTGTGTAAACTGTGAATAGCTGTATCTTTTTTGTAGTACTTGCCCTGAAAAAAAAAAAAGATTATTGTATGATCATATATGCTTTTTGCAATAAGGAAATATCTGAACACCAAGCAAATCTATCTCTATATAAAAATATATATGTAATATATACCTATTCAAAAATATATACAGAGCCTGTTTAAAAGAGTACAGTATTATTTAGTAAATTGCAACCTGTTCTATGGACCAAATGTAAAATATTTATAAATTAAGATGCATTTTAAATGTCTATAAATGGTGTCATAATTAAAGCACGATTGTTATGTAAGTTTCCAAGAGTTTAGAGGAAAAAGAATAAAGGTTATATTATACATTAAATTCAGAATTTTGTACTCTTTCTTCAGACAAAACCAACACATAATCTTTTCAGTGAAGCAAGTGCTAAGTGTTTCATATATATATATAAAAAAACCCATATCCTTTATTTATACTTAGATATACATTAAAAGCTTATCCCTTACGTATCAAAAGGCTGTATCGCCCTGTGATGTGTGTATCTCATCCTGTTTCTATAATGTCAGTGGTAGGCGCATACATTGTCCTCCAGGCTTACAAGGGGGAGGTCAGTGGCCTGACCTGGTGTCCTGCTGCTTCAGTACTCCCGGAGGAAGATGGCAGGACCTCAGAGCAGCCCTACATTTTAACATGAAGAGTCTGCAGGTACATTTCTGCTCAGAGTTTGGGGGTGCAGCCCCCACAGTCACTGATTTCTAAGCCATTGGGCAGGAGCGTGCCCTTCCAGGCTGCAGCCAAGGGGCTGGTGAATGGGGGCCTTCAGCCAAACAGACAGATTACATGCTTCTACAAAACCAAATCCATGTTCTGTGTATCAGCTGCCATTAAAGTGTGAGACGATGTCAAGCACGTTGCACAGCAGTCTGCCTTACATCTGCATCTGTGCAAGACTGCTGAGGAGCAGAGTGCTCCTATGCGCTGAATTTAATTATCTAACTATAAAATTGGAGCAGGACATCATGCTGGGGAAGAGTCTAAGCAATTTAGAGAACATGATTAGAATTGAAAATGCTCCTGATAGAAGCATCTAAAATCACAGACTTCAAATTCAAAAGGCTGGCTTCAGAAAGGAGCACTCAAACGTACACATACGTGGCGAGGGCAGATCCTTCTGCTTTACAAAAGGTTGGGAAGGAAGGGGAGGAGGGAACAGCCCAGGGCTCTCTGGAATTGAAAAGGAGCAACTCCCATGCTTTTCAAACAGGGAAAAATGTAAAGCATCTTTAATGCTCGGTCGCATGGGTGTTGTGCTGCTTTCACAATATATTGTAGGGAAAAGGATGAGAGTCACAGCTGAGCGAGCCGGACACGTTGCTTAGTGCTGGGTGGCTGGCCAGCCGGCAGTGCGAGGGGCAGAGGATGGCGGAGGAAAAGGAACCTAGTTGAAGGATATTGTGTTAGTGCTGTGATATTTCCATGTTCTCCTGGAGGAATTTTCTCTTGCTGTGCTGCAGAAATCCCAACAGCAATTCAACAAGAAAAAATGCAAATAAGGTCAGTTCTTCCCTACAGGCCTGTGAGATGCCCTGAGAGAAATCCATGTCCTTGCTCGTCAGGAGTATTAGTTCAGCTACATGTGCTTTTATTCCAAAATAACACTCTGTTGCTTTTGGGTTTTCTTTGGTTGGTTTAAGCCTGATTATTTCTGTTTTGTTCTGCTCAGGCCACAACCACGTTATTACAATTAACTATTAAAATCACTTAACTCCTCCCGTTGGCTGGGCTGTAACCCAAAGGTGTGGCTCTGTAGCCAGGTGCAGATGCTTTGATGCTTACCGTGGTCTGGGAGGAGAAGCAGAGGGCAGTAGCTCCTGCCTGCCAACACCCCTTCACAGTTGTAACCACATTTGGCAGCCACCGTTGAACCCAGCAGGGAGCAGCAGAAGTGGGTTGAACTAAAACATTTGGACATTCACATCCTGGTCCCTTCCACTTCAGGAAAGACTCCCAATGAAGAGGCATCCAAAAGCTGTTGTCTGCCTACAGCCACAGACAAACAGACTTGATGAGAAAAGCAACAACATAAAAGCCTTATTTCCTAGGAATCCAAAGTGGTAACTCAGAGCTAAGGGTGAGCTGCTGACCAGCCACAGCTGCAACTCCTACCTCAGCATCGGTGCGTCTACCCAGGTCCCACAGATGACCTGCGATCACTGCTCACCTCTGAGAGCAAGAAGGCAGGTGCCAGGCGTTATAGGTTAAAGAGTCTTTTTCTTCACCACACACTCCCCCTTCTCAGCTTCTCACACTCCTCGGATACATTGGGGGAGGAATGACAAAAGCCATCACCAAATAAAAAAATCTATCCTCCAAAAACACTCTGCAAACAACTAAACAACAAAACACACCCCCACCACATGCTTGCTGTCTGTCTGTCTATGGCCAGTTAGTTCTAGTGCCCAGAGTGGCCCCTGAAATGCCAAAGGTAATCTCTTCACCACCTCCAGACCATTGCCCACATCATCACCAGCTCTTCCCAGCCTCCCTGGCAGCTGCCAGGACTGTGGCGTGGCTGTGATGGGGCAGGTGTCACTCACTTCTCCTCCAGGCAGAGTAAGCAGCCTTTCAGCACATGCATGGATGGCAAGTGATGACAAGGAAAAAGCCCAGCAGTCAAGATTATCTTTGTGACAAGTGGCACTGACGGAAAAGAGTGCTGCTTAAAATAAACCAGATACAAATGAGGTGGGAAAGAGCGAGTGAGAGAAACAGAGAGGGTTACCCACATTCAATTTGTTCTGGGTTTGGTGTTTTGTTGTTGCTTTTTTCTCCTAGTCTTGCTTCCTCTCTCCTTCTCATGAAATATAAGACTTTACATATAAATAAAATAATTTTAAAAGATCAGAGCACAAAGGGGACGTAAAACAGGGTGAAGTGAATCAGCGTTAGTCTCTCCAGAGAGCTCAGATATCTTCTGCTACTGCCACTTCCCATGCCTGCCTCTGCAGGCTGAGGCCAGTCAACAGTTCCACCACTCTTTCCTGCTGACACTTTCTGGACGATGAGCAATTTTCTCTACTGCCACAAAAATCCAATTACTTTTAGGGTACTGAGTTTATTGCTGCATTTTGATCTATTCTTCTGATGGACCACATAAGTCATTAACTGAAGCAGCTCAAGAGTTCACTGTGCGAAAGTTAGGACTTGGTGGGGGGAATGTCCCCACACCCCTTGGCAACTAACGCCTGGTTCCTTCCCCCAGGTCTGCACATGGTTTCACATTAAGCTCAGCAGCACATATTCTGTTATTATTTTGACTGTCAAACAGGCTGCAGTAATCTGGTGTGTTGTTTCTGAGTCATACGTACACGATGGTGTTAAATGTGTCCAACACTGCCTAAGAGAAGGACGGCCTGGATCAGGCAATGTCACAAGGACAAAGCCTAATGTGTTCTGCCAGCAATGGTGCTTCAGTTGTATCAGAACAACTGCCTTATAAGTCTTTGGAGATGAGGGGCTGAGAGGTGTTCCCAAACGCTGGTGGAGTAACAGTGAGGAGAAAATAAAATAGTACATGTTAAATTTGTGTCAGGAGTCTCCCCCACACTTCACCAAACTGGATAGCCCCTCAGCACTGGAAGGGGATTAAAGTCGAATGGAACAAGTCACTGCCTCATTACATCACATCAGTGCAATTTCTGTTCATTATGATTATTCTAAAGCAACCTGGGAAATCTAGACAAGTTTAACGTTAAAAAAAACCCCAAAACAAACAACCAGAACCTAAAAGAAAAAGGCTTGGTTTAGTCTATAAAAAGGTTTTCCAGACATCACAGGCAGCATCAATCACTGGCTCTGCCACAGGCAAACACTCAGCCCCTTCCACCTCCCCATCCTCCTGCGGGTCACTGGCTATTACAAGTAACTACAGCCAGCACAGTTGGGACTCCAGCCCTGGCTCAGCTGCCTGGCCTGGCTCAGTGGCTGGAGCATTCACGCCGGCTAAACGCAGCAGCTCCCAGCCATGCCCAAACAGAGAGGCTCTCACAGCAGCACGGAGGTGCTCAGCATCTGCATACCACAGCAGAGCCTGGCTGGGCCTCACATACTAGTGCTGCCAGGGCTGAGTCCTGAAAAACAGCTGCAATTCCCACTGCCAGGGCTGTACCTCTGGGCAGCATCCCGTGGGTCTCTTCTGGAGCTCCATGAGCAAAATTTCTGTCCCAACACTCTCAACTTCTGCAGCAGAAAACCACCAAATATTACCTCGCGTATATAAAGCAAGCTGACAATGTAGGAATGGAAACAGCTACCCTGGAACAACTGAGGAGCAGTTTGATGAAGATCTTCTATGAGTAAAACAATAAATCTCTCTCTGAATATAAGCCAGAGCGTCAGGTTGTGTTAGGAATTATTTCTAGGTCATTTCAGTTCACTGCACTGCACTGCAACCATTTCCCTGAACGAATGACCAAAATAATTAATCAAAACCCTGGAGAGAAACACCAACTCACACTGTAGGCAACTAACTTTGCCCTAAAAGTGACAGAGCTCAGCGTTTTTTAACCTGCTCTTTACCAGCTGTCACACAGCAGCAGCACACGACCTTTACTGCTCTTTCCAGACTTATTCTTGGTCTGGGGGAATACAGATGACCTTTCCCAGCCTGGTAGCTCCTGCTGTTAGCAACCTGTATCGTGACAGAACTTGCCTGTCAGGATCTGCTTCAGAATCACAAAATTAGACTCAGATTTTACTTAAAAACTGATCTACCTCAACCCTCCCAGCCATGTGCCACCACTGAAGAGGCTGAGCTTCCACCAACTGACCCCAGTGACCGATCAGGCCCAACGCCCCATCTGAAATAAAAGTGCAAACAAGTCAGGTCTGTTCTTGCATGGCTTCACTGTCACAGCCTGCCCAGGGTGAGGTCTGCAGGGACCACTGGAGAGTCATCCATACACTCAGAGAAACACCAGAATTTGGGCTCACCAGGGAATTGTTCTAAGAAATACCTATGTTGAATTGTTTCAGCTCTGTTATTAGCAGAAAAGGGCTTTAGCAGTAATTATGATATTGCAGACTGGCCAGACTAAGGTGAAAAACCTTCTTGGTGAAAAAGACATGCCAACACCATGCACCAAGCCCACCCTTGCCAGGTGGTGACTGGGACAGCAAAAAAGTCAGCAGCCTCTGTGGCAAATATAAATACACTGACACACCAAAACCAACCTGACGCTCTGCTCTAACACTCCACAGTGTTAACTTGATGCTTTATCTGGCCAAACCGGCCTTATTCAGCCCTCTACAAATTGTTGTTACAAGAATTATGCAGCTAAAAAGACAGTTCAATGTTTCCAACTCTGATCAAACAAATGAGTACACGGGGTACTGGCAGTCTCAAGTGAAATGACAGCAAATATGTCCTTTTAAAATAAGAAAATAAAGGAAGAGAGGTCTCAACTGGCTAATAAAGGTGTTAACAGAGACTTACTACAACTCTGTACTATCTATATGAATCTATTACATTCATTTTTGGGTGGGGTTTTGTTTGGGCTTTTTTTGACCAGGCAAGGTAAGGCAGAGAAAAGCAGGGTGCACTGTGACCGGGATTCGGGCCTTAAAACACTGTTCTATGGAGCGGTTGGTGGAGGTTTTGAGGGGAAAAGATGAAATAGACTTGAACACCTGCAATAATAAAGTGCAAGATATAAGCAGGCATTAGAGAACAAGTCTCAAGAACATTAAGTTACCATCCACCAACTTTTGCTGCCTGAGAGCTGTAATTGTGCCTAGCATGATCATTCAAAGTTACTCAGCTGGCAGCATGGCTCTGTGTGTGTGTGTGTGTGTGTGTACACACATGTGCTGCTTTTCTCACTCTCATTGAAAGCTTCCATGTATCTGCTCAACGCAGTTTCCTAGTTCCTTAACATTATGTAGTACTTAACAGTTAATATTTTATGACACATTATGTTTCCAGCTCATCCTTTCCCTTTGTCACACACTCTTCCAGAGGTTTCTGGCATCTTATTTTCCATTTCCACATTCAGCTTTGTTTTCCTTTATCTCATGAAACTAAATTCTCCAAGATGATGAAAGTAGGAGGATGGGGGTTGCTTTATTTACCACTGGCTTTTCAGGAACCATTTCATTTAAAATTTTCCAAGATGAATTATGGGTATAGAAACAGCCTTGCTGGCAGCTTACATTAACATTAAAAATGCAAATCAAAAGAGTGGTATCTACCACTGTCAAAGCATCATCCCTTTGAAAAGACCCTGTTTGCTCCAAGGGCACACGTTCACATTGCCTGCCCCATCCAGCTTTTTATTGTCTCTCCTTCAGCACCTTGCTCCCATGGTTTCCACAAGACCCCCTTCCTTTCCCGAGCCTGTGTGCCACCACACACAGATTTCCTCTGTCAAAGCAGGCTGGGCAATAAACAGAGCCCTTTCTGGCGCTGGAGGCATTGCAGGTGGGGTGCTGGGGTGCTCCCAGCTGTGAGGAGCGGTCCTGGGGCACGTGTGCCAGAAGCAAGCGGTTCTGAGGACCGTGGCGTCTGCACAGGGAGTGGAGAGGAGGAGGGGGCAGAGCACAGCCCATGGTACATTAACCAGGGAAGTTTGGAAACGTGCAACTCAAAGGGCTGTCAGAACAATGTTCCTCCAGCGCTCTGCGCACACCAGCATTTTGTCAGTAAGTACAAATGCCAAAGCTGGCCAAGTCTTCAAACAAGCCACATACACTGGTCTTGTGACTGATGTAAGTGAGGGGAGACAAAAGAGAAGAAAAATTCATTTTCTTTAAAATCTCTAATAAATACATATGCTGTAAAGCTGGGTGGCCTGCAGCTGGTAGCCAGCCTGTCCCTTCAGTGAAGTGAAAGGAAGGGTCTCAGCTCAGGTCTGGGGACAATGTTCATCACTTAGATGGCTCTTGTTCAGGTCTCCTTGGCAGATGTTGCCCTTGTGGGCCATGGCAACACCCTGGTGAGTTTTAAAGGGGAAAAAAATTGTAGCTTATGTGTCATGGCTTAGCCCCAGCCTAACCCAGGACATTGTGTGATTATCTCAGTTGTAAATATTTTAACTTGGCAACCATCTCTCGGTACTATGGCAGTTGTCTGTGTCTGCTCCATGCAGTGTATCATTATTTCTCACTGTTACTGGAGCAGCCCCAGGGTCTCAGCTAGGCCAAAATCTCACTATTTTGAACACCACACAAAGGAAAGCCAAGAGCAGTACTTTTTGCTTTACCTTAGCTTTCTAGATAGGAAAAAGGCTCATTCACCAATCTCTCTCCATCCATTTGTTGCTGCTGTGAATAACAAACCCCAGCCTGAGGTACAGCAGTGACCAGTGGATTCCCATAGCAGTGCAGCACCCTTATCTGTAGGATGAGAGGTCAAGATGACATTTTAACTTCACAAACCTGTGTTGCAAGTTGCTCCTTACAAGCTTCCAGTAACTCCTCATGTTCCTCTATGAGGTGTATTAACCTACAGCTCCTCACCCATCATGCTGGTGTAACTCAGTGGACCTGGGCCCAAAGCCACAGGGCAAACCAGGTGAGAATCCACCCCTCCACCCATGGCTATGGGAATTCAGCCCTCCGCATGTCACAGCCAAGGTGGCCACTCTTGACTGGGTGCCCTTTCCCAGCCTGAGATGTGCTGAGACCTGCCCAAGCTAAGCCAAACGATGCAGTCTGTTAATAAATTTGATCTACATTTTTTAAAGCATCCTATCTTATTTTGATGAAGGCATGTAAGGCAGCACTCAGACCAGCAGCTCAGCTGGCAAGAGGGACTGCAGAGCTCCAATTGTGTGACACGCAGCTGCAGACAAGACGTCAGGCAGTAGCTCTTCCCCCGGATCAGTCATCTGATGAATGCTCATCTGTCTGCAAACTGAGATGCTGAATCGGTTTCCATTCCATTCCAGTCAGTTACTGAGCAGGAGGGATGCACCACCTTCCCCAAGAAAATGCTACTCAAAACCACCCCCTCACATATAAGAAACATTCAGCGTAGGCCAGTAATGAAATGCACTATCCACTTGTCATGGTTTCACCCCAGCTGTGGGCCGAGATCCACGCAGCTGCCTGCTTCTTAAAGTAAAAGAGCAGGGGAAGAGGGAAAAGGGGGGAAAAAGGGAAGGGAAAAGGAAGGGGCAAATAACTCCAAAACCAAGAAACTAAGAGGCCCGTGGGTTGGGATAAGGATAGTTTACTAAGATAACAGAAAGATAAAATATAACAATGCTAACAGGACTTCAGAGCAAAAGAATATGAAACTCTTGATCCCCAATGCAGTTTCTCCCCAACCACACAACTCAGGCCGGACCACCCAGAGCTGTCCCGGAACCCGACCGTCCCCCCAAGCAGCACGCGTCCCGCCACCGCCCCTCTTCTTCCTCCCCTCAGCCCCCCGTTCTCCTGGGCAGGACGTCATTGGCATGGAATACTCTCTTTGGCCCATCTGGGTCACCTGTCCTGGCTTCGCCCCTCCTTTCTCATGAATAGAGAAATAGGAAGAAGCTGAGAAAGTCCTCGACTGTCTGACTGCAACTAAGAACATCAGGGTGTTCTCAGCACTGCTTTCATTGTAACTCCCAAACACAGCATTCCATCAGCTGCTACAAATGAAGTTAACTCTATCCTGACTGAAACCAGGACACCACTATCGCTTTAGATTTGATGCCAGCACGATGCTCCCCTAACTGCAGACTCTGCAAGGAAGGCAGAGGTGGGAATCAGCCCTCCAACCACAACCTCCTGGAAGGCTGCATCCTAACCAAAAAGGAAAAGAGCACCCCTAACACAGGAGGTGCTCAGCCTCTCTTAGGTATGGGCCCCAACAGATGCAGCTTCCAGATCTGCTTTGCATGTGAGTCTTCCCCGTAACATTTCTTCTCCCTTCAAACAGTCACTTCTGGACAGTTTTGCAGTTCACAGACAATAAATCCTCTTTGTACACACACCCCCCCAATAAAACTTGTAAAACCCACAGGATTTATGCCAAGTGCTCAGTATTACTGCACGCCTCCCGTTCAGGTACCATGTCCTTTCTAGGGACGCCTCTGAAGCACAGCACACACAATTCAACTTGAACAAGCTCCTGTTTCCCTCTCACACTCTCTGAGAAGAGCTAGTTTTGTCTACAGAAGCAGCTATTTACCCACTAGGGCTGCCTAGCAAACTTTATAAATAGCTTCCAAAATCTGACCCCTAACTTCATCAATTAACAGAGACTCTACAGCCTGGTTATTTTACATACAATGGGCAAGAAAACTGACTTTAGGGAACAGCAATGGGAATTCTGTTAAAGGAAATAGCATGTCTGTCTGAAAAATGTCAGTATCTTCCATCAAAGGTGATGTATAGGTGGTCTTATTGATTAGTTAACAGCCAAAATGCTTCTCTCAACAGCAAAGCCTCATGTAATCACTCTACCCATTCCCTTTCTGAAAAATACAGCATGAAGAGGCTCAGTAGCACCAGAAGATATCTTAACTTTTTTAAGATAGGTAATGCTTTGTTTGCAGAGAAACAAAGAAAGAATCCACTTCAGAAACTGTCCAGAAGCCTGTGATGAATAAATTAGGAGCATATTATTCCCCCATCAAACAAGCAACTAAAACTCAGTAATAATAACACATACTAACAACATCACCATGACTTTTAGCATGTTTTACACTGTCTCCCATCTGTACATGCCACGTACCCCTGATGTGATTTTAACATGCTAAATTTATCTTGCTGGTAAATATTAAGCACAATTGCCTTGAGACACAAGAGTGACTATCCTAAAAGAAACATGATGTGGTCATTTAAAAAGTTTATAGGCCTTTGTAGAGTTGAAAGGCATCAAGTTAGGCTTCCTTTGTAGAGTCCAAAATTATTTGGGTTTGAAGCAGAGTTCTGCTTGATAGCATGTGAGAAATACTTTATTCAGATTCCATTTTATATTCTTCAGAAGCAATGTTGCTGTGAAGTATTTTTTCATGTAAAAAGAGAAGGAAAAGGAGAAATTCAGCCTGGATGCTCTGTATGGACTTGACAGCAGCCAGAAGCCCCAGCCATTCACCCACCCGTCGCTGCGATATGCTCTGGACACAGCCCAGGCACACAGCAGCTTCAACTGCTTCTGTCTGCAGCCCAGGGGCTGATGAGACAGCCACCTGCTGATTTACATGGAAACCATCGTAACTGCAATTTAGAGGGCACACGAGGAGTTTTTTCTCTTGAGAACCTCATGGCAGTAGCTTGCCCGGGTGCTTCCCGGCAGACACCCCGGCATGGCTGATTTGCAATGCACGCGGTGGGAGCTAAAGTGGCTGTAGCTACAAGTAACACCACCACGCACAAGCAGTTGCCCGCTCGATACGATTCTATTTCCAGACAAAGCTGCTTCAGGGCCATGAGACAGCCCAGAACCAACAGGCATAAAGCCAAAGCTCAGCTCTGGCAAGAGCAGTAAATGCATCTCTACACAGTACCTGAGGTGTTTTCCCTTTAGTACCCTGGCACTGGAGGGAGGTGAATGTTGGTGAACATAACTTCTCTGCAGCTGAATCTTCTTTGTAGAGTAGCTCTTCATTCCTCTAGCAAAGTATGCAGTTCAGGAATGAGCGCTCCCCCACGGCTTTGCTCTGTCAGTGCCAGGTGTGCTGGTACAGCTATTACCACCTTGGGTATTCAATTTATTTTATTTAAAGTGCTTGGCCATGCTTTCAATCCACAAGTTCAGGGAACAACATTCAGCAGGTAGAAACTTCCATGTGAAGCTAACAGTAAAGCTACACAGAACAGAGGACTTGAGATTTGTATTAGCTAAGACATACCTATGAATGTTCTGAAAGAACAGGCAGTGAAGAATCATAACACCCCTCCAAACACCAGTTATATTTCCTAACATTTGTGAACCTCTAGAGAGGCATAAGACAAATATAAAATGCCTACATGAAGAGAAAATGGCTCAAGTCAGGATATTAAGTTATAATAAAATACGTATTTTTCGATTTGCTGACTTCCATTCCTGTCTCATCCCTATCTCAGCGTCTCTCTGTGACACCACAACTGGTCATAAGTGGAGGAACCATTTCAAAAGGACACAGAACCCTTGCAAACACTGAGACAAAGCATTAACAAAAAGAACGTGGGACTGATAAAAGGACATAATTTGTAAAGACGTATTGAGAAAGTTTGGAGCAGTTAGGCAAGGGATATTTTAAGGGAAACATTCTCTGTGCAATTCAGAATCTTAAAAGGATAAAAATTGTAATGTTTTCTGCAACTCAGAGGCCCCTAGCTAGCTTCAGATCAGTAATTTAGTCCTGAAAACAGTAGAGCTCGGAAACACAAAGTTTCTCACAAGGACTCATCCACCCGGCCAAGGAGTGCCACTGGTAGCTCTGATGTGCAGCACCACCACCTTTTGCAGAACGTTAATGACAGATGAAAAGTCAAATAAAGAAGAAACTGTATGAAAAGCCCAGCCTCCCTTTCTGGACAGAGGATAAGCAACACTAACACAACAGGTTTCACTGACAGCTAAAAGAAATTAAACTAAACTAAGCTCAAACACTTCTTTTTGGCCTCAGTGCCTTCACTGAATGTTTACAAACAAACCAGGGTACAATGGCTCTGGGTTTCTGGGTGTCATGGATAAGAAACTCGGCTATCAGACACCACAAGCAGGTGTATTTATTCTGGTGGCACGTGTTCTCCAGTGTGCTGTCATCAGCAGATGGATGTCACCAGCAATATCTGCAGATGAACTGTGGGTATTTTTAGCCTCTAGGAACCTACTGAACTTGGCTAAGGTAATGTCCTTCTATATGAGCTCATCAGTCTTTAGCAGTAATAATCTTACAGTAGTATTTACAACTTGTGTAGTATCATTATACAGACTTAGAGCACATCTTCCTACTCCTGAGGACTAAAGTTCATCTCAAGAAGAAAAAGCACCAGGGATATTATATATATATAGACAGTGCAGGAGGGAAAAATGTCTCTCTTTTTTCATACTGTTAGCTACATTTCTCTGATCTAAAACCTAATGTAAAACAGGTAAGAATTATTTCTAGGCAAACACTGGCACTGCTTCCTGATGATGCTGAACTAAAGAGCAGTGTTAAACAATACTGCTGCTTCACGTACCTGAATTATCTTACAGTGCGAGTACAAAGTTAATCACATGTATTTCTGGCTCCTGCACCAAAGGTGCAGTCCATCTCATTACACGTCTTTATTTGGCTCCATGCAGTGATCTGGCAAGGAGGATGAAAAATGCCATTCCCTTCTGTTACTGAGTGCCCAGTAGTAGCTGCTGGTAGCCTGTGTTTGCCACGGAAGGATGCGCAGTAGCAAGGCCAAAGACTCATGGAGAAGTGCTGCTGCATTTATGTGACGAGGTTCTCAACACCCTTCCTACAATTAGTGGGAGAGTTTGGGTCTGGCCTCTGAAAAGAGAAGAAAGAAGTGATCTGTGTCCCTTCTCCCAAGGCCAAGTACATCCCCTAGGCAGCTCGGTGTGAACTGCACTTATTCAAGAGATAAGAACACCAGAATTTAGGATTAAAAATGAAAGTCAGCTTGATAAAGAAGAATGGGCATTAGACCCCTTTGTTCTTCTTACCAATTATTACATCAGGAATGGGTGATTTTATTTCTAAAGAAGCCTGAACTACAAAGATTTTTTTAAATGCAAATAACGGTTTAGAAATTAATTAGAATGAGAATATTTTGAATAAATTATTGCAGATGACATAATATTTTTTTTAGATGGTTAAAATTCATGGTTAAAAGAAACATATTTTTCTTTTCTTTTGAAGGACTTTTGAAGTAAAATGTGGTTTTGATCCATATGAACTAGCTGCAAACTTACAAGTAGCTTCAGGTACATAGGAACCCTCTGATGGCACCTGCCTCCAAGGATTTGACAGAACATAGTCATCCGATGCTCCAGCCATGAGCTGTGCCAAAGTACTTGGCTCTCCCACACCAGCCAGCTGCAGTCGGTGGCATTTGGAGTGTGCCGAGCACACATGCAGGGAGCTTGACCATACCAACTGAGAGGGTATTTACTTAATCTCTATGAGACAGAGAATGGGTGTTGGGGAGACAAATGGTTCAGTAGACTTCAGTTGTGATGGAGCAGTGGGGCCTTCCACTTAGAAATGAGGAGCATTATGAAATTGTTAATTAAGAAGTGTGTTCTCAGTTTCAAGCACTATCTAATAGAGCACAGCATGCCTCTGGGGATACAAAACATCATAGTGGTGTTGGAAGGACAGAGGCTGAAGGAAAAACACTGTTACAGAGTGGGGAGAAGAGGCAGGGCTGGTTTGAAGTTTGTGGGAACTTTTCTCTTGACAAAGCTGAAATCTGAAAATTTTCACTTGCGCTAAACAGACCTTCTGAGGGTAGAGCAAGGAGCAGCAATTCAAATGGGCCCTCAGCCCAAAAGTCCCCTGTTCAGGGCAAGAGTTGTTTTCTCTGCTAAATGAAAAAGATCCATTGTGTGGGCAGGTGATGACAGTTAAATAAAAACCACAGGGGAGCATCATCTCTTCAAAGGCACTTGAAAAACAAGAAAGCAATGGAGTAGGAGAAATAAAATCTGTTCGAGCCGTCTCCTGTCTAGCAATGACACCATGGAAAACTCATTCATATCAACAGTCTTGTACCTAGAGACCATACACAAACAATACTGTATTAGGGGTTTCCTTAGGTTGAACTGTGTCTGAAAAAGAAGATTGCTCTGAAGACATTGTTTTCCCTTCATCCACCTTTCCTCTGAATTTAGAAAAAAAAGCGCTTTTTTCCCTTTTGGTCTCAGATCAGATGAAAAGTAGTGCTGACTGGCTGCATCCTTGAAGTCCCTTCCTCCCCTGGGCATGTGGCAGGATAGCATTTGCTCAGATACACAGGCAGTAGCCAAGAGTTTGCTTGAGATCTCTGAGCTGTTTCCTTGGAATCAGCAAAAGTATGTTCCAGTGTTGCTCAACAATGGTGGGACCACACACGTTACGGCATTCAACTCGGTGGCAGAGCTGTGGCCAAACTGAGGACGAAAAAGCCACTGTTGGCAAGGATTCTTTCAGTCAAGAATCTCTTGCTGTTTGAGAAAGTGGACCATTGAGTTGGAAGGTACCAGTACATACTGCCTGACATCAAGGGAGGGCAGCTTTCTACAGGGATCAACTGAGGTATTTCTCATGATTTCAGCTCCAGGCACCTTCAGGAGCTAGAAACTTCTTGGTGGGAGAACTGTACTGTTTGATGCATCTTATTCAAGTGTGAACAACCCTAAAACATATGTACAAATGTGATGCACATGAATAATGCAAGGAATAAGTACTTGCAGGCCACATATGTACAGAAAGCCTCTTCTAGACCTGATTTAAAAGGAACTTGTGAAAATACAGTGACAGTTTTGCCCATGTGAGTTGTGGTCATCTCCACCAGCAGGAAGAGGGCTTAGGAGCAGTGTTTTTGGTGGTGAGCTGTGCTAGTAACAGGCTATAGGTTATGCACAGGGTTTGCAAGGTCTCAGAGCTGCGGTCTGGCAGAGCGATTCTATCTGAACACCTCTTGACCTGCCCACAGCTCTGTTCTGCTTGGTTTAGCTGTGACAGTGATTTCTCCAAATGACCATGCGGAATCTGCTTTATATTTGTTATCTTTATATGCTATAGCCAGAGTTTTACAGAAACAGCAGTAACAAGCAGTAATTCTACGTAAAATGGAATTTTAAATTAAAGAAATGGAGAATTTGAGATGGATGAACCTGGTTTTAAGGGAAACAGGGAATAAAGAGATACTATTTGTAATACATGAAAGGCACCAAATATAGTAAATTCAGACATAATGTGGAGCTGCACATCAGTGAAGAAAGGAGGAAAGAAAGAAATGTAAGAACATGTCAGCACACATATAGGAAATGACCACAAACGAAACCTAGAATGAAGAATTCATCAAGATCAACCCCACTTAGACTACTAATGGATCCTGAATTAGTTCATTAAGATTTTGGTCATAGTAATAGTACATTCCAAGGTATGTTTCCTACTTCCCAAGAGCAAGATTTAGATTTAGAGTGCAGCAGTTCCACTGAGCCCCTCTCACCACAGTAAAACTGCCCACCAACACCAGCACTTCCTGAGGATCACACTGTGCTTTGTGACGCCTTCTGCAGTTCACACTGAAGTATGGTCACCACAACATGCCACCGCCTGAACGACAGGGATGAAAAATTCCTTTCCTCAAAATAAGCATTGATTAATGTGTATCACTATCTAAAGGGTTGGTGTCCAGAGGAAGGGCCCAGGCTTTGCTCAGTGGTGCCCAGTGACAGGACAAGGGACAACAGACAGGGACAACTGGAACACAGGATGTTCTGTCTGTCCATGAGGAACACCTTCTTCACTCCATGGGCGATAGAGCTCTGGAACCAGCTGCCAAGAGAGGCTGTGGATTCTCCTTCTCTGGAGATATTCAAACCTGCCTGGAAGCGATCCCGTGAAACATGCTTCAAATGGGCCTGCTTTAGCAGGGGCTTGGCCTAGCTGATCTCCAGAGATACCTTCCAACCCCTGCCTTTCTGGGACTCTATGATGTTGTGAGCAGACAAAAGACCTTCCTAATGAAAAATGAGGAGTGCCTGGATTTTATTATTTCAAAATGTGTTACACATCCCTTCAGGATTAAAGTTCAGAAGGAATTTTGGGAGCTGTGGGGTGGAAATTTAAGGAAAGCATAGATCTTTTCAGATCACAGTCCTCTCCAGATGGTGAGAGAATCCATTTTCCACAAAGCATGTTAAACTAGTCCCTGCAACATCATAATTTACTTGATTAATATGTCTTAAGAGTCATCTTGTTTTGCCTACCAATGAGACTAATAGCCATGTCATATGAGTCTTGCAGCTGGAACAAATTTGAGGTCTCGGGAACCAGCTGGAGTTGAAAACCAAACACTACAAAAGGTTCCTCAGAGTATATGCCTCCATTATTTTTTTCCTGGAGTTTAGAAGCAATCCAAAGGGTGAAGAATTTCCATTTCCTCATAATTCCTCCCAGCCTGCTACAGATGGTTACTATATGTGGTTGCATTCATCCCATGCTTTTGTGGGGAACAGAGAATAGTGCTTTGACCACCAGATATTTTTCCGGAATCCCAGTGAGTCATCTAATATTTCCCCCTAGTGCGTTCTGCCTTGGATCAAAGACAAGAGGCAGGAGTTGAGATGCCTGCTGAGTAAGGTATCCTAATCGGTTCCAGCCATACATCTGGACTTCAGAATTTGAGAGATAGGAAGGTATTTTCCACAATAACATTTTGGTGCACTCCCAGAGGCACAAGATGGAAGTCATAATCCATGTGCAGAGTGGGAGTGCTGTTGTAGACAAAGCTGAGCATTTTTTTCTATGCATCTATTCAACAGTATTTTTGTAGTAGCAACTGACTCATGTAAACCTACAACATCACTTTACAGATTTCTATGATGGATGTCTGTCCAGTGTTCAAACAAGAAACTGTAATAGCTTTAATACAACAGTGTGCAGCCAGTTCATTGATTATCTTGGCTCTATCTTCCTCTCTCTCAAAAGCTGTCATCTAAAGTAGGCAGTAGTTTTATCCTAGTGGAGCTGCAGTGATTCAGATCATAGAACACTTTGGGTTGGAAGGGACCTCAAAGATTATCTAGTTCCAACCCCCTGCCATGGCCAGGGACACTTTTACTAGACCAGGTTGCCCAAAGCCCCATCTAACCTGGCCTTAAACACTTCCAGGGATGGGGCAACCTGTGCCTCACCAGCCTCATAATAAATAATTTCTTCCTATCATCTAATCTGCACCCACCCTCTTCAGCTTGAAGCCATTGCTCCTTGTCCTATCACTGGTGAACAGCCCCTCTCCCACTTTCCTGTAGGACCCCTTTAAGTATTGGTAGGAAGACTGTAATTAGGTCTCCCCAGAGCCTCCTCTTCTCCAGGCTGAATAAGCCCAACTCTTGCAGCCTGTCTTTATAGGAGAGGTGCTCCAGCTCTCTGATCACCTTTGCGGCCCCCTCCTCTGGACTTGCTCCAACAGCTCTAGATGAGAGTGCTTTGCTGTGACACACTGCATTTCATATCTGTAAAGCTGAGTAGAGTAATGAGCAATACGAATATGAAACAGAAACAATTTTCTGAGGAAGGTCAAAACTACTGAGGTGCTTAAGGATGAACTTTAGATATATAAGCAAGAGTGCTATCTATATTAATGGGTGTTTTCTACGGGTTTCTGAGAGCAAATAGGAGATTAGGCCATTGCTGAAGTTAAGCAGTGGCAATTAATTTTACTTACTTAAATAATTTCTTTACTGCTTCTTTAAAGCACCTCCCTCTTCTCATTAAAGCACAGTCATGAGGACTTGGGATCCCACTTCTCTTCAGAAATTCTTCTGTCTTCTCTTCAGAGATTTTTTACTTGCTGGGTTTGACACTGCAAAAGTAAAAACAACCCCATGACATATTTTATGCTGAATCCGTAAAACTCCATTAAGTTCACTCTATTTGAAAAGAACCTCCTGTTTGAAGTTAAAATTCATATATAGGAAAGCACAGAATATGTTGAAAATTCATGAACACTATTAAAATCTGATAATTTGGAATTAAAAAACACAAAACAAGCAACAGGATAGTTCACTCATGCTATTTCACATAGCACATAGCAATTTTGTACATAAAATACGTAACTTAATAGAGACTTGATGCAAGGGTATTAGTCTTCTTAAATTTGTTAAGATTAATTTATAACAGATAATGGGAGAACACAGATAGTCCAAACTTCTCAACCCAGGTCTGACTACAGTTAGATTGTTTCTTGGGGTCTTACCCAGTTTTGTAAATCTCCCAGGGTGGAGATACCACAACACTGGATGACCAGCTCCAGCCTTACCCACTCTCATTGTGAAGACTGATGGCTCTCAAGTGTGTACCAGGACAGGTTTTACCTTATATTCCACAATTTATTTCAAGCTTCCAGACATTGGGCTGGTGTTCCTAATTATACAGTCCTCACCAAAGCTCTAGCTACCCAGCTACACAGACTGAAGCAGTATCCTACCAGAATATGGTCCATTTATACGATACACTTAAAACCAGTTTTCCCCATTACAAAGTGCATTACCATTGCAGTCAGTGGAAACTAGACTGTAGGATAGATTTTGTGGAAAACAACCTTACAAAGCATCATCTGCCACCCACAGCTCAGGTCCCAGGGCCTCTGTTGAAAAGGAACCTTCTTTTCCTTCCCCCAGCACATGTGTTTCTGCTTCAGCTGCAACTCTTACACCAAACACACTGAACTGTCTGTATCTGCATCACATCACTGCTCTGCACGCGAGCAGCGTGTCCAAGGAATATGCAATAAAGATGACTTTAAGTCATATGTGCCCTCAGTTTCTCTGCAAATAAGCCCACAGTGCCCTGCCTATCCTTTCTTTTTGCAATAGCCCTGGAATTAGACCAATTAAACAGGCTGTGTTTGCTTATGCTGGTATACCAGGGCAGCAAAAGCACATGTTGTGAAAACCCCTAGTTTTCTGTTCAGTTTGCTACTCTTGCCAGCTCTGCAAAATTCAGACTCCAGAACTCTTGCTTGCTGTCTCTTGCAGTCTTGCTCATGAAGAGGCAACTCCACACAGTTCATCACAAGTATCAGAATCTGCCTGGATGCTGAAAGGAAATTCAGTTGAGTTTGGTTATTTGGTAGACGTTCAGAACTGCTACCATGGAGTCAATTTTCATTAAAGCCCAAGCTCCATCTAAAGTAAAATGAAGTTTCCTAAATATTTCCAAGAAAACTCAAGGTCAAGAAGGATACTGCTGATATAACTGATCTCTGAGGGATGATAAATTCCACGTGATCACAGACCATGGGCAGCCTTCGCATGGAATTTATAAAATCTACCAGCTTATGTTCATGCTTTTGATTTTACACCAAATTATTCTATTTTTCTTGACAACCCTTTTGTTTTAGGTAGAAACCTTAATATGACAATGTGACACGTATTTAAATAAATGACAGATTTAATTAATCCAAGACAGGTTTATGAACAGAGCAGATCACACTTCTTAGCTCTCATTATTTGATCAGTCGACTTAATCCGAAATAACAACACTAGCAGCTTCTGACTGCATCTGTCTTAATCTTTTTTTTTTTAAATTTATTTTTATTTTATTTTTAATCACAAGCCTTTTGTGTTTTACAACCTCTTTTACTAAGTGAATCATAAATACATCAAGGAGTAATTTCAAATCCTTCCTTACCAATCCTTTCTTTCACTGTTCCCATTTTGCCAGTGATTTCCTCCTTCCTCTCTAACAAAACAACAGAACACCTCAACAAAATCCCAAGCTTAGCAACAGAAATATCTGTTATCACAAATGAACATTTTTCAGAAAGTCTTCCCAAGCAGAATCCAGTAAGTGTTCTTCACCTTACAAGCCTTCTGGCACAGAGCTGACATGGTTGTACATGGGGTTCTTTGCTGACTTGCCTCCCAGCAATTCAACATTGTTGCCAGCAAAGCTTAAGGACACACCAAGGTCAAAAGGAAAAAAAAAAAACACCCAACAACAAACTCCAAACAAATAGTAGCTGTGCAGCATTCTGTTACAAGTTTTAACTGCAGACAAACAATTCTATAGCCTGGACAACAATAAAATATATCTGGGTATTATTAGATGCAGTATGCCCCCAGGAAAACATCGCCATGCATAATTATTTAAAACGAGAAAGGCAGTGTAGATAAAGCAGAGCATGACATCATTCATCTAAATCTTTTAATAACATCAGCTCCAACTTAAAAAAAATACCTTTTTAATCAGAACACGCTGGGGATTAAGCTGATACACCAAAATTCTTTCTGAAAATACACTGGTTGAATTTAAATCTGAATGGTTTATATGGAGAAAATATCTTAACAATGAATATTGGCAACATTAGATGCTAATGAAATGTGATATCACGTCACAGCTTTTACACAGCCTGGAGTTACTGGACATGCTGCTTCCTGATCTTACGTTGAAATAACAGGATTTTTTTATTAAAAAAAAAAAAAGTCTCACAAATGACAAAGCAAAATACTCAGTAAAGCTCCTGGAGATGACAGTCAGGTACAAACAGCCCTTCTTCCACTCTGGAGTTAAACTCCATGCAGCTTTTTAAAGCTCTCACATTACCTCAGCTCGGAGCTCCGAGGCAAATGACAGATCAAATGTGTGAACCAAGTGGCTGGCAATCACATGTGCTTGCACCTCTGCTGTTCCTCATGCACACATGTCCAAACACAGTGGTCTCCTCCTAAATCCTGAAATGATACAAAAATGCCAGTAAAGAATTAAATACCATTGTATTTTCCCCTGTAGGAATTCCCAGATCAAGTGGTTCCCATCAGTGAGAATCTCCTGGTGTTGACTGGGTTTCAGAAATCAGTCTATAGGGAAAAGCTGTGAGTGAGGGAAAGGGGAAAATGGCTTGGCAGTGCCCTCTGGCTGGTATCCCACCATTTTCCTGTCCAGTCTTCCAGCACTGAAGCTGGTAGGGCTGCCTCAATGACATCCAGATTTAGAATCATAGAATGGTTATGGCTGGAAGGGACCTTAAAGAGCATCAATTTCCAACCCCGTGCCATAGGCAAGGACACCTCTCACTAGGTCAGACATTTCATGAGGTGTGTCTTGAGGTGGGAGGACCTAAGTCTCAGCAAATGCATTTAAAAAATGAATCAATTTCCAAGCAGCACTGTATGGGCCCTGCTTCATGGACCACACTGCCTCCACTGCCTGTTGGTAGGAATCCATTTTACACCTGTTTCTTCAGAGTTTTTCATACTCTGTGAGGTCACAAGCCAAGTTAAATCTGGTGTTTCGGCTTGCAGCTGTAGGAAAAAGTTGTATGTAGGTGGAGTTATTTGCTTTGAGTCTGTTTTAGATGGTGTCAGATGTGATTATACAAAGTCACCTGATGATAAAAACCCTGAGACAGGTATCTTCCCTGTCTTTTCTCCTAAAAAGCAGTGAGACATACTGTTTCCTCTGCCCAGAGGATCTGGCAGAGTGACATGCCATCCCTCTTCTTGGGTCTTAACACAAACCAGAATACATCGATGAAGATAATTTCACGAAAGCCAGACCTTGAGACCAGACTCTTACTATGGGACTTTGTTAACAAGCTCTGTCTCTTCTAATTTCTGCAGCCATTAAAAGGACTCGTTCCAAAGTACATCATCCCACTTTTGATGCAAGGGATCTTCTTCCCTCATTACCTCAATTCATTCCAGACTTTGCAGAGTTCAGCCCAAGCAACTTAACCTTTTGTATTCCAGCCACCAAAATGTCCCTCAGTGTATTTCTGTATTTTATTTACACTGGGGATCCTAGATTTTTATGATTTTCAGATGACCAGGCTCCTTTGCTGCAATAATACATCAGCTGAGTGCTTCCTGCTTGGTGAGAAAGGCAGAAAGAACACTTGTTTGGGGAATGAAATGCCAAAGAAAAGAACCTCAGCAAAAGATTTCCTGACTCATTTCTAAAAGGAGCAACTGAAATAAGGGCCATATATATTCATGCTCCCTTCTCTTCCCCACTGCTATTTCTCTGCACAGGTTGTTCACCTTCAGTTGCTAAGCAACATGCTCCTCTCACATGCTTTACATCCTAGTGCACAGAAAAAAATAAGGTGCTGCAGGGGCAAAATTACGCTGACAAGGAGGGAGCATAAACTTTTTCCTCTCCTCCCTCCCTTTCTCCCATGCTCAATGTCTTTCACACCACATTAAATCTCATCTCACCGTCCTCCACTAACGCAAGCAGCACAGTCCTCGGTTAACCGGAGCACACTCCCAGGATGACTATTAAAACAAAAGCAGAAGAAAGGAGATCAGTTCATGAACCATATTATTTTCTGCTGAAAAGTATTAAGATTTCCTCTGAACAAACAGCCAGGCTCCCAAAGGACTGTTGCTGTTAGGAATGGTTAAATCCTGCACATGCCACAGTAATCTAGGCCAGGTTACAAACACAGAACATTATGCATTCCGCAGCCATGTAAAATCCATTTTCTTTACCTTTCTTATTATCAAAGGCTTTAAAATTTAACCATAAAGCATAACTCCTCCAGGCTGCAATTTATTTCTAATGCAAGGTCTCAGTGCTGCCTGAGCACCTTTTTTCTCCTGTTATCCACCCACACAGACTACGAACATTTTAAAGAAATAATAATAAACTAAGAAAAAAATAAAATCACTTAAGCTCTTCAGCACATTTGAGAAGCTAACAGTTCTATACACAGTGCTATTCCCATGCAACCCAGCTGTGTGAGGGGAATCTCATAGGACTTAATTTTGAAAAAAAAACCCCTAACTTTACTACTTCATATGCAGAGATACATTTGTTTAGAGCAAGAAAACCCACACCTCAAAGAGATGAGCTGCAACATTCTGCTTGATATTGATTCTCACTAGTTTTGGTCTACAGGTTCCTCCCAACCCTCCCCATTTCCCATGAACACCGCAGTGTGAAGCTTCCATTAACATACTGTAACATGCAATCCAAAGTTAGCTAATACGAACGAAAAGATTTTCAGATCTTCTGAAAATTCAAGGCTGAGTCACTCACAATGGAACAAAACACTCTGTGTGTCTAAATTAGTTTCTGAAGAAACAGAAGATGGTACAGCACAGCCATGGCAGTTGATATACCAATGGGCATATGTGATACTACAACAAGTAGACACAAGTAGTAATGCACAATTCAAACCAAAAGATGTATCCCACACTCCGAGCCTTTCCCTATGGTCCTGCATTACCATGGTACCCTTTGCCCCTTCCTACAAATAATTGTGAGCTCTCTCCATTCCTGAAGTAAGGAAAGACCCTCAAAAACGGTGAAGGGATAGGATATATCTCCAGGGTCATCAGCACATATCTTCTACTCTGTAAAATGTGAAAAATCAGCAAGGACCTGTGAGTCCCTGCACCTGCATAGGGATCCTACAGTCCATGTGGGCTGAAGATCTCCAGAGTTCACCTCTCCCAACCTCAATTTGCCTCACGAGGTCTTCTTCAGACCAAAGTTCCTCAGAAACAAGCCCCAAGGAGGTATCATATCCCACTGTGTGCATGTACTATCTGCCACATAAATCTGGAATGGATTTACAGTTCATGAGACTTTTAACTATCACTGTGCTCCAAGAGACTTCAGTTACACTATCCATAATCATTCCTCTATGACAAGGCACATTTATATCTTGTAACATGGCGGCACCATCACATTGAAACAGGGTAAATATAACCTTGCATTGACTCACAGTCTGTTTTTAAAATAAAAATCAAATCCAAGAAACAGGAAATAAACTAGAAAATGCACAACTGAGACTGAATCATTGCAGACACTTGATTTTCTATGTAATACGAGCAATGGGAGGAAACATGATTGGAAAAAGATTTAGGGTGTTTTGCCCACAGTCATAAAAGCAATATATTTTGTTTTCAGTTCTGGATAGCAGCCTCAGCCTGCTGGCCCAGAGAAACATTCAGCTATATAGTAGTCATTGTTCTTCAGTACAACACTATTCTGTTTCACCTGCTCATTCAGTGAGAGAGTAACATAAATCTCACCTAAGAGAACAGAAATAGGCATTCAATTCTGACAGTCTAGTGGTTGAAATTGATGTTTGCAGGAAAAATGTGTTTTCACAGCCAGCCTTTCCGAATAGGAGTGCAATTTGTTGTGCACTCTTGTTAGAATGTTCTTTGAAAGCCTCAAAAGAACTTGGTGGAAAAGCAAGACTCTTAGAGCTAATTTAAGGTGATTAGAGGATTAGTGGGTTTAGGATGAGAACAGTGAAATACAAAAAGCAGATTTTGAGGGAACAAACGTGCATCTTAAAACTATCACCCAAAAAAAGCATAACAAAAACTTAATCTTTCTGAACTCTTCTATAAATTCTTTGAGACCTGTTCCTCACACAGACCTCTCCCTAGCAATGACAAAAACTTAGCAGGGAAAACAACTGCTTGCTGCTGAATTCCTCAGGTAAAGCCAATCCTATAGCATTTGACCTTTACAAGACTTTTCTATACAGGTATATCTTCTGTAAGAACCACGTCAGAAATAAATTATCCAAAAGGATACAGGCAGGTCTGCTGACATATTCCACTTCACAAGACAGTCATTTTACAGTCAAAAAAAGTCAAATCAGAAGATGTCTTCTAAAGTGTGTTTCATACCAAAAAACATCTCCCTTGGTCAACAACCAGGCAGTACTGATTGAGGCCCAAAAACAAGGTAGAAGAAAAACCTTTGAGAAAACAAAATCTGGTAATAATCAACACAAGGTCCAAGCATTAATACGTTTTCCTTTCAAGACAGCATTTTAACTTAGAGCTTTCCTCATCCCAGTGAGAGGGGTCACAGCCCAGTTGAGGGTGGGCGATAGTGGTATGGTATCTAACAGGGACTGGTTGCCTTTTCATTCACTGGTGACACTTTACTTAATGCCAGCTATTAATACATGATGGCATTTTCTACCAAGGGTGTCATAAAAAGGTCAGATTCCATTACTGCAACTTGTATAGATGAGGACAGGCTCAACCCTTAAGCAACACTAACATCCCACTACTTCCAGCCAGCTACTCCAAGTACAGCTTCATTCTGCCAAGTACTGAGTACAGGGAGATTGACGTACCCAACCTCGCAGGTCTGAAATCAGCAGCAAGATGGAGGCACTGAGAGCATCCAGCCTCCACAAGTCAGTCCCAGGCAAGATTCTTTTGACAGCATTTTAGTCTTTCTTTAATCACTTCTCCTGTAAATGAACATTTGTAGCTACAGTACCTCTTGTACCTCCAGAGTAGGTCCCAATGGTCCATGTATCAGTGTCAGGCAAACCGTTCTGCAGGACTGCTACTTACAATAGTCTCTTCTTCTGTAAGGAATTGCTGAGTTGCTCCAGATCTTGTTTGTTACATTGATTGGACAACTGTTTAGATTACTAATTCCCAGCCTAAAGGTTGTGTACTCTGGGGTTTATTCACCTTGTTTACTATGAGTTGTTCCCTGGTCATTTAATACCCCATGGTATTAGTCTTGTGCCCATGGTAGAATGCAACTTTTGAAACAGCAACATGAAATACTCAAAAGTGGTTGAAATAAGTAGTTTTTATGACTCTTATCCATACTGAGTCTAACAAAACATAACTGATAATGAGTACCGAGTACATCTTAATATGCAAATCAGAGAACTGTAGAATCACAGAACATTAGGAGTTGGAAGGGACCTCAAAAGATGATCTAGTCCAACCCCCCACCAGAGCAGGATCACCTAGATTAGATCACACAGGAACACATCCAGGCAGTTTGAATGTCTCCAGAGATGGAGACTCCACAGCTTCTCTGGGCAGTCTGTTCCAGTGCTTTGTCACCCTCAGAGGAAAAAAGTTTTTTCCTTACATTCACATGGAACTTCTTATGCTCCAGCTTGCACCCATTGCCCCTTGTCCTATCGCTGGTCATCACTGAGAAGAGCCTGGCTCCATCCTCCTGACACTCACTATTTACATGTTTATAGACTTTAATGAGGTTACCTCATAGTCTCCTCCAGGCTAGAGACCCAGCTCCCTCAGCCTGTTCTCATAAGGAAGCTGTTCCACTCCCTTAATCATCTTGGTGGCCCTGCGCTGGACTCTTTCAAATAGTTCCCTGTCCTTCTTCAACCGAGGGGCCCAGATCTGGACACGGTATTCCAGATGCTAGCACAGCCAGCCATATCTATTTGTAGGCATTACTACAAACCTTGCTTTTCCCCTATAACCCAGCCTTCAGAATAGGCATCCAAAAATGGCAGGTAGGAAGCAGTAGTGGTGGCTTTCCCTCTGCAGGGGCAGTGATGAATTGGGACAGGCTTGCATCATCATTTCAGTGCAAAAACCAAGATTCAGGCACCATCGTTCCCACTGTGCTTGAGAGTGGCTCCCAGGAATATAATCTTCTCTGTCCTGCATAAGAAAAAGGGCAGTTCTCACTCAGCCCTGCCTGAAGCAGCTACATTTTTGTCATTGCTGGACCCTTTGCTGAAATAGTTGAGGAACACAATGTTTTAGGAAACTAAAGCAAGGGGATAATAAGCACACATTAGGCATATTAATTACTTAAAAGATTGGCTGACCAGACTGTTCCCTACATTGTCAAGTTCATCAAGTAGCTAAGATATTTAGAGTTGAAAAAGCAACCCACTACGAAAGATTGTTTCTTACGACACAGCAGCACTGTGGAACTGAAGCAGCGTGCTGAGGCTGGGCATCCTCTAGAAACCTAAAATTCACAGGCAGAAATATTTTCTGTCTAAATATGCCCTGGTTTGAACTCTTCAAGGCAGCAAGATAAGGACGCTGCAGTTCCACACCAGCTCAACTAGATGTAAAGAAAGTGGCATGTGCCACTTTGAAGGCAAAGTCTGGGAGAAGGGCTGGGAATTCAGCAAACAGCAAGAAGCAGTGTGGCAGCTTTGGGAAAGGGAGACTTGACAGCACTTCATCTCTCCTGACCTGTTTGTTCTGCCCTCCTCTGTCAATGACAGTTACCCAGACACTGAAAGGGGAAAAAACCGCCAGCAAACAAACTGCCTATTCCACTCTAAAAAGACACCGCATTGGTAAGATGGCAGCTGCACCAACAGGTGAAAACGAGCTCTATTTGCTACATTAAACCTCTAATTTAATTTGGCAGAAGATCACTTGCAAATCAAGCAAATGTGACATGAGCATTTTCCCTTGTGTTTGGCTGTGTCCAGAAACTACAGCTCCAGCTGTTCTGCTGGCCATGCACTACCCTAACGCAGTGAACAATAAACCACATTTCCATTGCTACAGAACACTAGCTTCCCCTTAAGGCCTAGGTGGATTTTTTTTTCTTCCATGAAGGCTCAGCCTTCTCACATAATTACAATAACCCTGATCAGTGTCTTCTCTACAAAATCCGAAGTTGCCACACGACCTTCCTGTACAACACAAACTCCGTGTGCTTTACAGGCTCAGCCATTAGGTTTTAAGCAGTGGTCATTTGTGAAGATAGCAGTTTGCATGACCCATGAGTACAGGACATTGGGAAAGGCTGCCACCATCACTGTCCTCAGCTCACGTTTAAGGAATGATTTTTGAAGTGAGGGTTCACAAAGG
Source organism: Hypotaenidia okinawae (assembly GCA_027925045.1). Lineage (NCBI taxonomy): Eukaryota > Metazoa > Chordata > Aves > Gruiformes > Rallidae > Hypotaenidia > Hypotaenidia okinawae. The sequence continues at coordinate 4,977,755 of BSDF01000011.1, forward strand.
ATTCTCACAGCTTCGTGGGTTTCAGCAAAATCTTTGACACCTGATGAGCTCTGACGCTGATATGTATACATGACATTCAAACTGACTGATGTCCCCAAAATGACATGCCAGATGCAAGCTGTAGTGAGATGATTCTAAAAGGTAGGACAGATTTACTCATAAGTATGGATTTTATATGTATTTATATTTAAAATGAATGTATTTTAAATATCAACCTTCATCTGCACTCTTCTGGTTTGCATGTTACCTGGTCTATGAACTCTCCTCCGCTCTGCTCTTGCTGAGCTCGGTGCTGGAAGCTGACCTTTTATTGCAATGAGAAATGGGGCCTTGGGCAAGGGAAGTACAAAACAAATGGACCAAAGTAAAATCTGATGAGTTGCTTGAGTTATAACATCAAACTGCTAATGCAAATGTTATTCCTCATAAATCACTTTACTTCCCTAAACTTCCTACATAGGCTTCTACATAAAAGGAGCCTTTACATGTCATAGTGTTATATTGCCTGGCAATTTACACATTGTGAAACACAGTTCCAGCCTGACTCTTCTAAGGATTGGTTTAATTCTTCCAGAGAAACTGTGAAAGTGTTAAATTCCTTTCTTCAAATAGATGCTATGTCCTCCTTTCATGGTACCAGAAAAACAACCTAGAGCTGCATGTCACTGACGTTCGTGCATGGGGGTTGAGCTGTGAAGCAGCCACTTCAGTTGGGTACCACTAAACCCTGCTAACCTGGCAGTTCCACTCAAGAAAAACCAAAAACAAAACCCAAGTGATTTTACCAGCAAATTTGTTCCAGAACCAGTGAATAAAAGCCATCCTGCTCAGAAATTTCTATCCACATTACCTTCCAGGTATTGTGCCAGACAACACTGACCAGACGGTTGAGGCGTTACTACGTTCTTGTGAGATGTGGTTTCACAAAGCTAGTGGGACAGGTTCAGTCTGGCAGTACCCAAATAGGACATTCAGCTCTTTCCTGATCCTAATACTATGGGGAGCAGATTCATGTTACATCAGCCAACTCATTCTCCACTTCAGCAAGTCCATAAATGTGCGCTGAACAAAGCAGCAACATAGTCTTCATTAATTATGCAGAAGCAATAATTCAGGTGCCATCTCTTATACTCTGCTAAATTGTGGGAAGGGAGGGCAGGAAATATGTCACTATTTTGCAGAGTGTACTAAGTAATTCCCCACAAGAAATAAAGCGAATTTTAAGGTTTCAAAGGGACCATCCCCCAGGTCAGATCCCAAAAAAGCAATTCTAATCACTCTAAAAAAAAAAGAGCATCAAAGGAACTCTATGGGCAGGAATCTCCAGAAAGCTGAGTTCTCCAGAGGACTCTCCACTCAATTCCTTCTGCAGGATTTAACAGAACTGAATTTTGAGTCTCCTTACAGGATTACAACAGCTCCTTTTGTAGCCAGCAGAATTTCTCAGCTGGGAACCTTGGAGTTCAAGAAGCAGTTCCAAAACAGATCCAGTGTTGCAAGACCCGATCTTCTTGATCTCAGGAGAGAGACTTTAAGAATGAAATCAATTCCATGTGTGTAAAAATCTAAGCATTAGTGCCACAAATCATTCAGTGCTCTGCACACTGCTCTGGATCCTATCCTATAACAGACTTTTGCTGTCTGAACATAACACAGCAGTTCTCCTCTAATGCCACATGGACTCTTGCTCTCACAGGCCAGACTCTTGTTCTGGGCAACTCCAGTGGATGTGTCTTGTTCCCATGATATAAAAGTTTGGGATCTGGCACAAGCTGCTACTTGTAATAGGGTTTTCCCTGGCAGTATGACTATGGGAGAACAGGCACTATCCTTTAGGGCCCTGGGAATCACTTGCAATTTGTACAGAGTGCCAACCCACCACACAACCATCCCTCTCATCCATCTGGAGGGGCTGTTTCAGCCATCGCTGGGTGACATCTGGTTCTGCACTGGAGCAATACCAGCTTTCTAACAGTTCTTGGCCTTATTATACAACAGGCTTCTACAGCCCAATAGCCACGGCAATCATCATTTACATTCAGGAGCAGTGGAACAGTTTATGAACTGTGGCAGGTAATTGCAGAATCATAATTGTTCTTCCTCTAAATTTGCTCTGAACAATGAAGACACTAATGGTCTCATTAACCTAATCTTTCCTTAATGCCTGTATTATGTTTTTTGCAGACAATGCTTACTTTTCTTACTCAGTTGACCCCTCTTAATATCACATATAGACAGCTTCTTGCTTGCCATCATGTTATCGGTTCTTCGTGTGAATACTGAGAAGAGGGGAAACCACTGTTGAAACACAGGGAAAAGAAGTTCTAATTATTTGGTCAAAAACCCAAGTAAATTGAAGAGTCAGAATAAGACAAAAAGTGGACCCAGTGTTTTCTGGGTTACTAGTCAAACAAGGTTCCTTAATTATATTTCAATTAGTGTTTCTCTCTCTTTCAAGAAGCATATCCATAAGTCTAAGGTGTGCTCACAGGAAAGCAGAGATTAGAATATTCACTCCAAAGTATCAAGGGATTGAACTGACACAGCAAACAAGTCAAAGACAGAAAATGACCTGGTAATCAGTTGTGGGAAATAGCTAGCTGGCTGATTGCTCACTCACAGGTACAGATCAATAGAGTGTGAAGTAATAAAGAAATAGTAAATAACTAATTTACAGAAACTTTGAATTATTAGCTGATCCCAGTGTTAGTAGGTTGGGTAAAAGCCTTTAAAAACTCAGACTTATTTGCAGATGATGCACAGCCACTAATTTTTTCTTGATGTTGGAAAATCAAAGCGCAAAGTTCGGGAGTAATGACATAAATAACTATTTAACCTGTTCTAGGTTTTAGTCTGATGTTTTTAGTTGTTGTTTTGAGTTTGCTACTCAAATCCAGACTGGTAGCATGAGATCTCCTTCTGTAGGGAGCCCATGATGCTGATATATTAAAATTGTTTAATCCATGATGATTTAAGGCTATGAAGAAAGCAAGGATTTTTGGAGAGGTACTACATAAACTTTCTTTGGTGGGTTTTGTAGACTAACAGTTTGCACATCTAAAGCCTTTTTTGGGACTAAAATAGAAGCAGCCTACAGAATTAAATTCAAATTGAGAATGCTTGCTGAACCTCTTAACAGCCAAAACAATTAACTCTTTTCTCATAAAACAAAACCTTAATTTTCCTTCTAGAAGGAGGACATAAGGCATATGACATGCAGCAACTAAACCAGGGTTGGGGTTAGTCATTGGCCTCTGCTAGGTCTTCAAACAAAAAATAATCTACTTCCCCACCAAAGAAATGTCTCCTCCATTATACAACAAAGAAAAAACAAGTAATCTTATTTGTGTTACTTCTCTCAGAATTAGGGCAGGAAGCCCAAAGGGCTGAAGTTTCTGCAACATGTCACTCTCTCTGCTGTTTGTTCCAGGTGTGCTGTATGTGTTCAGTGAGTTTTTCTTCTCTCAGTGCTATATAATGGACAGATTAATTCAACCAACTACTTCCATTGCTCGTCCAATTTCCAAATCATTCTAAACATGTCTCAGACTATTTCCATCTTTTTTCTGGATAGCTTTGGACTCTGACAAGTCTTGGCATATATAATAAATTTATTTCCTGTAATATTGGAAATTTTCCTGAAGCAATTACTTCCAAAGGCATTCTGATGTCCATCTGTATCTTTGGTGAAGTCTCAGTTTATTAAGGTAGAAATACATGTGAATTGCTGCCAGGGAACAGCAAAGATGAGCCTGCTCTTAGATTGTAGATTTTCAATGACCAGAGTCTAGTTAGCTGCTGAACTGCTTTGCCAATTGTGCACCTTACTTCTGAGTGTCTGTTTCTGCCAAGCAGAGCTCTGCTAATAGATTGTTCTCCTGTGTTGCTTTACCTTGCAGAGTACGGCTACAGTTGAGGCTTTAGAGCTTGAAATAGACACTTTCTTTTCTCCCACAAGTGATTATAACCATCGATTTTCAAGTCTAAATAGCATTGGTGCTGGCTGTATGTGTGTTTAAGTTGTGACACTAAGAGCTGACAAGACAGACCTACACTTTGCCTCACACGGAGTCACTGTCAAGGCCAAAATGGGAGAGGCAAGAGAATATCCCTGATGTTTCACACCAATGTCTAAGCTAACATAAATGCAGACAGAATCCATGCTTTAACTGTGAAAGCTGCTCCTTTAGAGACAACCCTGATGGAAACCAATTTTATTGTCATTCCCTAACATTAAAATGACCCAGAGTTAGTGGCACCAGATACTGTCAACACATTGCAATGTTCAAGACGAGATTCCTTTGCTATTCCAGTAAGGTTTTAATTATGTTCCTCACAGAAAAAAAAAAGCTCTCCAACCATTCTGGGTTGAAACACCGCCTTTTTGATCCCTTAGCTTCACCTGCCTCTTTTCTCCCCCACATCCCCTTCCCCTGCTCCTCCAAGTAAAGGTTTCCATATAACCTGCTACTAGCTACCACCTTTCACAGACAATTCCTTTTTTTCTCACACATCAAAATGACAAGAGACCACAAAATATAACCTAGTGATAATTACTCAATTAAACACAAAAGCAATAGATGTTATATTATTTTCAATGAGAAAATACCTCATTGTCTTAAATTGTTCCTCTCCAAACCACATTAATTTATCATTTGTCTTCACCTGTAAATGTATCACCTTACTTTCTTATATGGATATACATTCCATAGGTTTGCTTATAAGGCATTTTATACATACAACTTCCAAAGTCAAGCAAACTGAATTCAGGAATAACATTTTAACTGCACATAAGCGAACAAACAAACAAACAAACAAAAGCTTTCCCTTCGGGGATTATGGAGGCTTTTGGTAGTCGTCATCTCACTTATACCTCATGCTTCTACTATTTTCAATTTCCTATTACAGACAATGACTTCTAACTACATTTCTGCTGTCTGAGAGTGAGTCTTTTCATCCTCACAGGGTTCTGAAGGAGAGAATCCCAGGGAACTGTGCCAAGGAAACTCCTTGATTAAAAGCAGAATATGTAGACAAACCCTTCAGGTTACTGCACTCCAAGAGAATCTCAGGAGTAGGAATATACCTCCTCTACTATGACACATGAGGACCAATATCACCAACCACCAGTTCTTGAAGTGACTCTACCCCATTAAACAGAATGTTTCAAAGAGCAATAGAAGAGAGACTCACAACTTACAACACTACAAAACTATATTTGCATGTTTCAACCCCCAGAAACCAATGTGTATGTTACAATGGTTTCCACATATTCAGTAAGATGATATTCAAACTCTTTGCATGGGCAAATAGCCACCACACACAATAGGTTACCAGAACTATTTAGTTCCTTGAATTTTTCTTTTTTCTGGTTCTCAGTTCCAGAAGATTGTATCTTCAGTGCTTCAGCACGTGAAGAAAAGAACCTTTTTTTCCCCCACTGTTTTAACCTCTTTCATGGAAGATGGGGGAGAAAAGAAAACTTCGAATGTCATTAAATCTCTGATAATTGTTTTTTCTTTGAGGCCCTTTACTGTCTTCTGTTAGGAAAGACAGCGAGCTATGTCCTTCAGGACAAGGATTGTGAACAACTGTCAAGTTAACATCATGGGGTTAATATATTCCTCATGAAGGGTTTCAGAAATTGGTGCTTAAACTCTGAGATTATCTCATTTTCTCTGGTCACCACCTTTTAGTCCTGTAGTATTTTCAAATTCTGCTTTGAGAACATTTCCTGTAGCCCAGCCCCAATCTCTCTTCCAGTGAGATGCAGATCATCATCTTCTTTGGTATTCCACCTTGTTCATCATTTTCAAAAAGCCTCCAAGCAACTAATTAGGCATACAATGTAAGTAGCCAGAATGTCAAAAAAGCCATGTGCACTTAAGTCCTGAGCTGCAAATCAACCCATGAGCTTCACACTAGCAGCTACCAAGTCACTACAAGATTTTTATTTTCTTTTAAATCTAGCCCTTATTTTAACAGCAAAATATTTGTGCAAATGCATGCATTAATTTTACAAAATCTAGGTGTTTTATTCTACCTACATCATCTTCTCTATCATTAGCTATAACGATTGAACCTAACACTCTCTGCTGAAGGAACGGTAGTAAAGCTATGTGCAGTAATCACTCCTGGGATAACATGAATTTATGCTTGTCCACAGACAAAAGCAGGGAGGCATCTGGAGAGAGTGGGACCAATAATTAGACTTTAACTAAGAATGCAGAAAAGAAAAAGTCATCTGCTTGAAGCAAAGCTGGAACATAATAATGAGAAATCTCTATGAGAGGGGGATAATCGGAAGCCTATAAAAGAGGATTATATCACCCTGCTAGATTTTAACATTACCTCAGAATTCACTGAAACGTAAACCCCAAATTCTAGCTGACCAATAAATCCTGGTTTGCTTTAATATGGAAGATGTGTCACTGCAGCATCTGTTTCTTGAGGGGGAAGGAAGGGGGAAGCTAAATTAATGAAGTTACCAAAAGACACAGTATTATTTTTCACTAGCTGAATGAGCTATGGAGTGATGCAGGAGTACTGATTCAGTGACCACTTCTGGGTAGCAGAGAATGAAACCACTTTGAGTGTACTACAACTGCACATAAATGCATGCAGCTTGGCTCCAAATGGGAACAAAAAGCAGATTCACATCTCAAAGGAGTTTGTTGTGCACACTGCTTCCAAAAATGCATGCAAAACCAGGTTTTCCCACCTTATTGGTGAACTGAAAGGCACACTACAGTGTAAGAAAAACTCCAATACTGGTACTATTTCAAGATAGGTGGTTCTCAAACACAGCTGCATTCTGCAGTATTTATACAAGAGAAATCAGCTGCCATTGCTCCTGTGGGGTATAACAAAAGGAAGCTCAAGGATTGGATGGCTTAGCTGAAGAAGCTGGAAGAGATCTGGTTAGAGATGACTTCATGCTGATCCTGAGGTACTCTGGAGACATAACAATTAGCTTAACTGACATCTGATAGCACTGACGCTTCCTGTCGCAGCACACCCCTACGGAGCTAACAGTACACTATGTCTTTATTAGATTGGATATCTGTGGCGAAGAAATTGTTGCCTGTCATGTTTATCAGTGATAAACAACCACCACTGCATGTGCTTGAAATTAACATCGCAACACAGGGCAGGTTAATTAGTAATTCGGGGCTTCAGCTGGCAGAGGGTGACTGATCTCACCGGAGCCAGTCTGAACGCGCTGCTCCGCAGAGTGGTTGACTCGGTACATCTCTGATCAAGGAGACCTCAGGCACTATGGGAAGCAGATCTCCAATGTGCTCCTGGACTTGCCAGTGGTAATCCAGAATGAAAAAAGAAAAAAAAATAAAATAGGACAACAGTATTCTGTCTCTCGGTCTCCCACCTACACAGGTTACACTAATCCATTCCCACCTCATGCTCCCTGCCTATCAAAGAAGAGTAATTCCTACTCACTAGTGAACAGTGACTTTTAATTAACATTTATAAACTACTGCCTAATATTCATGTGGAATTAAATAGACAAAGAACGAATACTGAAGGGAGCATACAGTTCAAAGTAAATCTGAATGCAAAATGTAGGGCATATAGACATGAATCTCATTTTCCGCTTATACGTGGTAGAATTTAAAGTACATTTTTAGTCTACCGTTTGTCTAGAGGAGGACAAATACCATGAAGGTTTAAATAAATACCAGTTTTTAAAACAGGTATCAGTGAGACCAGCTGCCACATTACCCAAGAGAGAATGCAGTGGGCCTCTACTCTTTTGTATCACTTTATGTCTCCACCTTCTGTTTCTACACCACTTTATTTTCTGTTTCTTTTTCCCACAGTCTGTATCTGTATATCTGTTTGACCAGCTCAGAAAGCTCTGCTCATGTCCAACACATTCCAGAGGGCTGGGCCAAATGGGTTTGACTATTTCTGGTGACCTCGTGTGAGAAACAAGCACGACGACTAACCAGACCTCCCAGATTTTGAACATGAACGTGTCAGGATAGATACGAAATACAAAATCAAAGGAACTAAATGTGGGATGTAAGTTGCTAACTGTTGCTTAGCAACACTTCACTGATGTCACACAAATCATGACCTTAGCATCAGAGTCAACACCATTCACGCAGATATCTGCAAACAGATCATCTGATATGGCAGGAAACAAAAAAACCCATAACCATTTCATGCCAGCATGAGCATGCACTGTAGATGCTCTAATGCCACTTACAGGCAAAGAGCACGTTTGCCTCCTGATAAGCTCTAAGAATACATATGGTAATTAAGGGAATAATCTTCTTAAATTAATAAATTCTGACCTCGAAGAAAGAAACAGAGGCTGGAGTGAAATAATTAGGCCATGACTCAATCACATTTGCATGGCAGATAGTAGAATTCGATTGAGAAGCAAGCTTGAGTGAGGTAGACAACAAATTGTTTATCTCCCCAGCATGCTTCAAGCCTGCTTTTCCAATTTCTTATGCAATATTGATTTCTTATACTCTATACTTTTACCTTTTAATTATATTTATGGACATATTAAGTCAGAGTGCAAACATTTCCGTTCTTTTCTTCCAAGAGAATTTCATAACCTGTCTCCTTCATTAAATAGCAAAACTCAAAAACCTTTGAGATATAAAAGACAATTTCTCAGTAAGATTAAAAAAACATAAATATTTCATATCAAATGTCATATATATATATGTTCTGTTTAAAAAAAACAATATTAAATCCTATTAAATTTTGTCTTTCTTCCCTTTAACTGAAACTAACTTTTTCACTGAATATCAACCTCTTTTTGCTTTGGAAAAGAAAAAGCAGAAGGCCAAAGGTACTCCTTTATTGCAGATCTTCAAGTGTGGAAAGCACTTGATAAAGCTGTAAAAAATTCTGCTCAAGCACCCACCCAGCAAGACTGTTGTTGTCATTAGGCTAAAGCAATTCCAGGATGCTGCTGAACTGACCTTAACTCAGCAAGCTATGAAGATTCATGAATATAAAATATTCTTCACCTCTGGGTTTTCTAAATCAAACACCTAACGTTCTTCTCCATAGCCTTCAGAGATGTATATCCAAAACTATGATCTGTCCTCTTTCCACCAACCTGCTCTCACTAAAAAAACCCACAAAACCCCCAAACAAACAAAAAAGCCAAACAAAAAGTTCCTGGTTTCATGAATATTAAAAAAACTAAGTCAAATTGGCTCACACTAACCCTGAGCTTCAGTCTAGCCATCTGCAGCTAAAAACTTAGGAGGAGAAAAAAAAAAGGGTCTTCCACCCCTTTTTACAAATCCTAATGTTTATACAGACATTAGTATACCTGCTGCAGAGTTTGTACATGAAACCCAAATAATCCCTTCTGGCCTTGGACTGTTTCCTAGTCTTCCAGCCTATGCAGAATCCAAAAATAAAGTTTATTTGATAAATGTTTCCTTAAACATTTATTTCCTGAACTTTGACACGTACCCAGCCCGCGTCTTCCCTTGGAGATACTTCAGCTCTGCAAAAGCAGTAAAATAAGAATGTGTCTCAAATCAAGCACGTGACAGAAGTCAGCTATGTAGTTGCCACACTGTATGAAAAGGAAGACGTGGAGCAGCTGCTGCATAGCTGGAACACAGGGACAGCGGATGTTAATGACACAATGGCCATTTCTGAGGAGTAGTAGCATGATCTGCCTAATGTAAACAGCTGGCCTTAGGATGGCAGCTTAGGAAAACAGCAGCTACCTGTGACAGCATCGCAACAGAAAAAGTATTATAAACTTGATGCCTAGTTCTGGTAGAATTATTACTTGAGCAGAGAGGTTTTATGGGATACTCATGGAGTCTGCTGCCAAAAAGACACAGTGAGGGTTGCCAGAGTATCTTATAAAATATCACAGATCACCAAGATACACCAAGATAACTCATGTTAAATGCTGTAACTGTGGTTAGGTCAAAGTGCGTCAGTCCTCAAGAAAATCAGCACTGATGTGCCACCATAGAGAGGGACAGAGACCAAAACTCCACCGGTGCCCAAGGCCCTGCAATGGTAAGGGACTGATTTGATGAGTCAATTTCAAGTGGACCCAGACACGAATCACACCCTGTGCAGTAGAGGAAGCCCAATCTCAAGTGTCTACTAAACTTATCTGAGAATAATAAACAAATAAATAAATAAAATAAAAACACCTCTTCCCTTACCCACCAATCCAGAGGTGATTAGTGATCTAAGGGTATGATGCAAGGCTCTCCAGCCAGGCAGGCATAGAGAGAGAGAGGATCCATACCAGTGGCTCATCCATTCCTTTTCTTCCTCTGCACATGAAACAAGAGCAAACCCTTCCTTCATTTCCCAGGGTACAACTTCACAAGATAAATTGGGAAAACGTCGATTTCCTGAATCATAAAGGCTAACCAACTCAGGTCCTGACACACAGACTGTGATGACACAATGGTTTACTGCAAGTGCTACAAGCATGCTGTCAGCAATGTGTTAGATTTACCATAGAACATTTCATAGAACGTGTGTCCCTACAAAATAGTAGCACAAATAATAAGAAAAATAAGTTGATAAAGAGGGAAAATAGAATCACGAACAACGCACACAGTATAGAACTGTAAAGAAAACCAAATGAAGGAACCAGTGAAAACCTGCTGATGATCAGGACAATTGTTACAGTCCAGATGGTTTCCATATACATATAGAAGGACTTGATAATGAATCCTAAATTTTTAGTTAAAAACTATCACATCGGTTTGAATAAAAACAAGTCTGTGCATTGATTCACCGTAAACAGGAAACACCATTCACAGCAGCCAGCCCCTTCTGTCCTTGGAGGGATCAAACAGGAACCCAAAGGTCTCTACAACAAGACAACTTGCTTCTTTTCTCTTTTATAGTGTGCTATTTCACATTTAAATCAAGTTTATTAGATCAAAGTCACTCCCTAGAACCCTGTCTTTCATGACTGTTTTTCAAAGATTATAAGGCATGAAATAAGAAATACAGAACACAAGAAAAGCAAACCTAGTAACTCTGAGTTTATTTCCTGTAAGCTGTAATGAATTCCTGCTCTGATTTGCAATAGCGTGTCCACTCAGAACTAAAGAATCCCATATGCATCTTCCCCTTCAGAAGAGCCAAGCAAGGACTGTCAGAGTCCACTGCTTTAACTTGGTACTGCTTGAAAAGTCAAAAGAAGCCACTACTCTGTTCCAAGGAGAATCTGAGAAAACTGGAAGTTGCTAACAAGAGCTATGGTCTTTGCACTCAGGCTGGCATTGTTTCCACTCTTTAGTGGTTCCAAGGACCAAGATCCTTATTTACCTGTAAGTACAGAGCCCTTGGGGTATCTCTAGGAGGAATTAAAATTTTAATGCAAATCCCACTACATTTCATTTAAAAATTAATTCTTGTGTCTTTTGGATTCACAGCTGGAAAAATTACTACATGATTGCTGTGCCTGCTGTCAGATGTAACTGAATGCCATACTTCAGTGCTGCAATCCATTGGAGTACAATGTGTTCACTCATTTGCAAAAGTGGAACCTTGCTTCCTATGCTGCTGTAAGTCACAATGATAACATGGGCCCATCTTCACCAGCCTGACTAATGGCCATCACAGAACCACCTTGAGCATGGAAGGTGTTACGCAAACAGAAGACACATAACCAACCTGCATCTGCAGCCCAGAAGGCCAACAGCATCCTGGGCTGCACCAAAAGGAATGCAGCCGGCAGATCGAGAGAGGTGATGCTGTCCTCCTGGTCTCTTCTTATGAGACCTCATCTGGAGTACTGTGTCCAGCTTTGGAACCCTCAACACAAAAAAGACATGGACCTGTTGGAGCACGTCCTGGGGAGGGCCACAAATATGATCAAAGGGCTGGAGCACCTCTCCTATGAAGACAGGCTGAGAGAGTTGGGCTCATTCAGCCTGGAGAAGGCTCTTATAGTGGCCTTATAGCAGCCTTCCAGTATCTGAAAGGTGCCTGTAAGAAAGCTGGGAAAGAAATGCTCCCACGGTCATGTAGTGATAGGATGAGGGGTAATGGCTTTAAACTAGAAAAGGGGAGATTTAGGCTGGATATTAGGAAAAAATTCTTCAATATGAAGGTGGTAGATCACTGGAACAGGTTGTCCAGAGAAGTAGTGGAGGCCTCATCCATGGAAACATTCAAGGTCAGGCTTGATGTGGCTCTGAGCAACCTGATCTAGTGAATATGTCCCCACTTACTGCAGGGACTAGATGACCTCTAAAGGTCCCTTCCAACCTAATGCATTTTATGATTCTATCATAATATGTCTCTAATTGGCAAGTTTCACTTTAGCCTATTGTAAAAGCTCCTGCTGAACAGTTTATTCTGAAGCTTTTTGGGGGGGGGGGGGGAAATCAATCTAATACCGGGGTGTTGTCCATCAAGAATCTGAACATGTTTTCAAAGCAAAGAGCCCAGGACAGGCAGACTGCAGATAGCCTGCTCACAAGGGAAGAAAGAGTGTCACCAATACCAGGAGTTCCACAATGGCTGACACAGTATCTGGGGACTTTCACAAAGTTCAGGCTTCTGAAGTCAGGGCTCTAATAAAAACAAATCTAACTGGGAACAAGGTTTAGCTTCAGGCCAGTGATGTGGAGCAAGTTTGAAAATTTAATCTGAGCATATCTTGATGGCTTAAACACAGGAATAAGTAAAACAGTATTATCATTTTAATAAGAATTTCAGGGTTGATTCTCAAGTCACATCATTAACTCTTGGAGCTGGAAACTGTTAAGCTATTTTTTATAGGCTATTCATATGAAGATTTATATATCGCTGCTGTCTCGCTCAAACTATTACAGAAAGGAAACCCGAATGTACCCTGAAAAGCACCTTTCAAAGCCCTAATACTTTCATGGTTCACGACTGTGCTTTGAGACAATTAGCTCATGCTAACAGTTCCGGCTCTTCATAAATCTCAGCACAATGAAGTCTGCTGACAGCATAATTTTGGGGCCTGGTTTCCTACTGATGACATCTCCTCCTTTCTGACTCCATTGCCTACCTGAGCTGCCTGCTTAATTGCTGATTTACTGCTTTCTGTTCTGTGGCTCTGTCATATTAATTCATCTCTGTTACCTCCTATGTCACCCTGTGCTTACTGTCGCAGAGATCTGATCTCAGGTCTGGCATACCTTCTTAAAAATCCAGGAGTTCTGATTGGGTTTCCTTCCTTACCTTTCCCCATTCACTACATTTTCTTGCCGCCCTAGGTTCTGCATGCAGCCAAAGCAGCCTTACGGCTTTTACTGCCACATCATGGGCAGGTTTCTGCTCTCACAACTGTCCGTTGCACACTGAAACAGGTAGATGCCAGTAGCAGAGAGTTTATCCTAAAGTACTACAAGCACTACACACACCACGCTGCAAGACTGAAAACATAGGCAGCCTCTTGCCTTGCCAGTCAACTCCTAAATAACATAAGAGCAAACTCTGGAGGATCGTACAGTCTCTGATCAAATTTAAAATAGATTGCTGTGATAAATACTGGAGGCAGTGATGGGACTTTAAATCATCAAACCATTAAAGCACTCTAAAAATAACCAACCACAGCTTGCAGCCGCTTGATTTCAATTTATAGTTTAAATAATTGAAGGTTCCAAATATTTCCAGGTTGCACATTTGACTTCCTGCTTTTTGCACTACTGTAGCTCTTGTGACATTCACACCAGAAGGAACACTACCCATCTCTCATTTATCTAAAGGCCAGTGAAAGGAGTGCTTCGCTTCAGATGTTTAAAGCTGCAGAAGTCATGGCATGCTCCATAGCAGTCAGAGATTTTGGGAAAGGGGGCAGGGAAGAGGGACTCTTGCATTCTCTGTCAGCCACCTTTTCTTACCAACAGTGCAATGGCTCAGCCTTGCAGTGGCAAGAGCTGGGCTTTGAATATGTGACCTAGCAGACTTTTGAATTCTGTTTAAATGGCCCCAGCAGTTTGAAGGGAAGATAATCAGTAGTCAAAATGCTTGCCTACAGCTCAGAACATGCAGGCTGCTGTCCCATACAGATCTTCTGAGTACTAAGACACACCAACATTAACAAGGCACAGTAGCAACTGAGTTAGCAGTGAATAAGGCATGATGCAAGTGTGCACATGAATAAAATTAATTTCCTCAGTTCATAGTCTACCTCCCTAGTACTGCAAACCATCAACTGATCCTACTAAGAAAACCATTTTACCTCATTTACAGAAGTTCCACCATTTTTAGATCAGTTTCTCCACTACTCCCTTTTTATTAGATAAACAAAATCTTTAAACAGCCCCTTTCTCCAGGTCCACCAAGGACCCAGAACTACAGTGCTAGTCATAAGAAAGGAGATGCCAGGCAGACAACACAGAATGCCAGCAAAGAGTTTGGATGCAACAGATGGAATACAATGCATTCCAAAGGCTTTGCATGCTCTGTGTTGCAAATGCTGCATCCTACAGATACTGCTTTGTATTCTCTTTAGCAACAGGGTCTGGCTTTCTGCAGCACTTTGCTGATTCCCAGAGGTTTTCCATGCTAGCATGTCTCTCATCTGTCATAATCAGAGAGTAGAACTTGCTCATGTCAGTTGTCTGCCCTTGGAGAAGAATGGCAGCCACAGCCTCATCAGGGATTCAGCTGAAGAAATGAACTCGCTCTTATCAGCACTCTTGACAGTTACTGATAAGCTGTCTTGTTCCCCTTGTTGTCTACAGCACAGGTCTTAATTTTGGATTATTTTTCCCTGTACTATCCAGTAGAAAACAGAACTTTCTGAGCTTTCAGTTATGCTTTTTGGCACCATGCTGGTGCACTTGCATTTTGTCCCTCCAAGTATTAGGTGTCTACTGTAGAGATCAGAACTTTATAGAAAGGAAATCATCTTCTTCCTTCAGCTAGCTTCTTCATGCCAATAGTTAGATTCTCAGGGACCTCCTTCTGCCCTGAATAGGAATCACAAGGCAATTAAAATCTGTTTTAACTGGCAATAAAGGAATTATATGCAGTGGAACACATAGGGTGAAGAAAAATCACTGTGAACGCCTCTGTCCCACATGGAAACTGATCCAAGAACACAACACTATTTCACATACCTCACATGGAGATGGACTAGTTATCTGGAAGCTGGCAAATGTTTTCCCAATTTTCAAGAAGGGTAAGAAGGAAGACCCTGGCCTGTCAGTCTCACTTCAGCACCTGGTAAAATTACAGAGAAGGTTATTCTGGTAACTGTAAAAATCCTTGAGAGACAGCATGGTCATTGGTCACAGCCAGCATGGACACGCAAGGGGAAATTCCTGCTTAGTCAGCTTGATTTCCTTTTATGACAAGGTCAGCCACCTGTCAACCAAGGGAAGCCAGCAGACGTGGGTTTTTTTCAGATTTAACCAAAGCTTTTGATGCCCTCACAGTAGCCTTCCAGCACACATCTAGAAAAGTCACTAATACGTTGGGTGAACAATTCATCTGTGGGTCAGGCTCAAGGAGTTGGAACAAATGAGGTTACATCAGGCTGGCAACCAGTCACCAGTGGGGCTCCTGAGGACCTGATTTTAGGGAATTTTTAAAATTATCTGGATGCTGGAATTAAATGTACATTAAGTTTGCCGATGATTCTAAGTTAGGAAGTGCTGCAGGTTCCCTCAAGGGTAGAGGGGCCTTACAGAGAAATCTGGATAGACTAGAGAGCTGGGTTTTCCCAATTCTGTTTAAACATACAACCTAGGGGGACAAGAGACTGGAGAAGAGCCTCACAGAAAGATGTCTGTGGGTTTGGCTTGATGACAAGATGAATATGAGTCAGTAGTGAGCTGTGGTAGCCAAAAGGGCCATGTTCTGGGGTGCATCAAGCACAGCATCACTATCTGGCTGAGGCACTCTACACTGCACTGGTGTGGCCCCAGGTCAAATGCTATGTGCATGTTTGGCTGCCTCAATATAAGGCCATCAGACTATTAGAGTGTGTCCACAGGAGGGTGACCAAGATGGTGAAAAGCCTGGAGGGCAAGATTCACAAGGAGCAGGTAAAGTCACTTGTTTGATTGAGCCTGGAGAAGAAAAGGCTGAAGAGAAGGTGGCAGCAGAATCTCCAACTTCCTCAAAGGGGGCAGAGAAGGGGGACACGTTGCTGTCTTCTCTCTAGTGACCAGCAACAGGACATGAGGAAATGGAATGAAGCTCTGTCAGAGGAAGTTCAGACTGGACATTAGGAAAAGGTTCTTCACTAAGAGGGCAGTCAGTCACTGGAACAGGCTCCTTAGGGAAGCAGTCATGGCCCTAGGCCTGTCCAAGCTCATGGAACATCTACACAATGCTCTTAGTCATATGGGGTTTTTTGCAAGGAGTGGGGAGTTGGACTATGATGTTCTGTGATTCTATGATTCATTCCTTGCAAAAGGGCAAACACTTGGGTAGATCACAGTGAACTGTGATTGTACTGTGCACAGCATTATGAATGCACCTACCCAGAAAGTTCTCAGATTTGAGCTTTGCCACAATGACTAAACAGACTACTTGTGTCATCAGTTGTCAAGCAAAGGCCTCAGTTTTGTTTCCAGTATTTTCTGAACTCTTTCTTTAAGACAATCCTACTATTAAGTGCTAGCTAGAGCAGCCTTCCTTCTTTAAGTACACCCTTCAGCAGAGATGCTTTTCCACACTTCAGCAATTCCACCACTTCTACCTCTTTCAACTTAGGCAGTACCAAAGCCATTAATTCTCTATTTTTTTTCTTGAAATACAGCACAGCATATCTGTTGCAACGTTCAAGTCAGAACATTCCCCTAGAGTGCTATACCCATCATTGTCCTATACCTTCCCAATTTATTATCATCATTCCACCAACTCTGCTCTCCCCTTTGCGTGCATAACTCATACTAATGTAACATGTCACATTGCACAGCCCTGGTTCTGCACGCTTAGTGTCCACCCAAGTAAGAAATGTACCAAAGAGGCACTGAATCAGGACACAGCTGCAGGGCCAACAGAGAGATGTGTTTCAAATCCACCATTCTGTCAGAGATTGAAGAAACATCAAGGAGATGGCTCACATTAACAGCAACGGACAAGCCATTTTCTATCGGCTCCTTCAGCCATCCATCACTGGGCTGTTGTGTGATAACTAAATCAAAACTGATCCTACCCAGATTTGGAGCCCTCTGAATTATTATAATCTCTCACATGTGCAAATTGTACATAGAACATCAAGTGGTGGGGCTGGAATTTTTCTTTTTTAAAGGTGAGGGTAAATAAACTCAGCCTCAGAGCATGGTTGTAATAAGAGACCTCTAAGTACAGGCAAATGTGACTTTGCCTTCAGCTGCACCTGCCCTGGTGTATTCCAAAAATACCTTGATTTGATGAGTTATTTCCCAAAAGCTTTGCCCCAAGGAAAAACAGTCTTCCAAGAACTCCAAATTCTGACAGGAACTCCTAGAAATTACATCTTCAGGAGCTCTCCTTCTGGGCGTACTGGTGAGGGGATGACATCTGGCCCATAAGCAAGAGTGAGACCAGGATAGTGAGGAACTTCTTTTCTTCTAGAGACCAAGAAAGCTGCTCCAGCAGGCAAAAGGACTGAAATACATGATTTTCTTCATTTTCTTCCTCACTCCACCTTTTATTCCTTAAAAATTCAAGCTGTCATTCATGTAATGCTTACATCTGTGCAAACATCTCTGCTAATTACTTAAGTTATTAGTGTCTAAACAGAGCCCATTAGATCTACAAACAGTAGCAGCCCACCAGTGCTGTGTCAAGCATTGAGATAATCCACTTCAGAAGAGGCTGATTAACAGAGAAAATAGACTTGGTTTTGGAGACCAGTAAATCACAGACTGGTTGTTTTGCTTATTGCCTCACTCAAGATACCACAAAACATTCAAACAATTAGAAAATATGACATGAACCTGCTGAATGATGTCTACTTTTGTGGTGTCTCACAGTTATAATCACCAAAGAATGCAACAGGGATTTCTGTATGATACTGTGGGCCTCATGCAGAGTCTGCTGGAACAGATTCACTTCAGAATCAAATATTCACTGCCCAGATGGATTGAAACAGGTATGTCTTGTCCAAGGGGAATTTCAGACTCTGCAGATATAAAACATATAAAATTAACATATACATTGTAGCAAGATTCTTCAAAGCAACTGGAGCACCGATCTCTGTCAGGAAAAGAGGAAAAGCAAGCAAGCACAAAAATGTATTACCCAGAGGATGGCTTAATACAGTGTGCAAGGATGGGAACTCTGTCTCTATCCATAACTGTTACATGGAGATGAAAATGAAGAAAAATCTTTCTGAAGGATAAATTAGTTGCAAGACTAATCCTTCCTGAAAGTCTTTCCCGGTCATTTTCTGGGTCCTATTTCCTTCTCTTCTACAGCAAGTCTGCCCCAAAAGCAGCATTTTTTGAGAGGATATGATGTTTCTAAGAGCTGTATTTTACTTACAGAAGATCAGAAGTAGTTATGCATCCTTGAAAGTGTGACGCTTGTTTGGATACAGGGGATTTGTTTCCATGTCTATGTTCACAACAGCAGCATAACTGCCCTGTGATCAAAAGCAGGCCCCATCTCAACCCTGAGGGGCTCAAGTGCTTACCTGGAAAAAGACCAAATTGTGATTTTTTTGCCTGCCTGTGTGAAAAGTATTATGGTTTCATCCTTTTTTAAAACATGCCTGTTAAAAACAGTCTCCAGAAACAATGTGTACAGTTTTTCCCAGTGAAAAGCTAAACAGAGATGTGTCAGATAAAATTACTCTATGGGAGGAACCATTTCCCACTCCAGGAAGTCACCCTGATGGGTAAGGCCTCAGCCATACTGGCAGAGCTACTTAATACCATTCGTGCATTTACTTGCAATGAGTGATGTGACTCACTTTGGTGCAGTTAAAAGAGAAATGAATGGGCTGGAGAAATATTATACTTGGAAAATTATACTGAACAGTTTTTATGGATGGAAGCTGCACAGTAATTTGCCATCAAGTCTCCACAAATGAAAAGAGCAAATTCAAAACCACAGAAGAGTTCCCCTAGAACTTTCTGCAGTGCAAATAACAGGGTGTTGATTTTCAAAGGTGTTTGCTCTTTTGCTTCTGAGGGAGGACTCACCCTAGCAAGGGCAGCGAAAGAAAGTGTAGGTGCATTGAGGAGGCTGTTCAAGCCCAGATGCTGCTGCTGTCACTTCTTAGGGGGTATTTGGATCTGTAGCTGGAAGCAGGAGTGAAAGGTGGTTATAGCAGAGACTGGAAGGTCAGAGCAGGGACTCTGACACCACTGTGTCTCACAGACACTCAAGTGTGTTAGGAATCTCTGCCCCTTCAGCAGGTGTCCAAGTGGAAGCTGAGCTGAAAGGAAGGTCCTTGATAAACATGGGGTTCAAATGCTCTAGAGCAGGGACTTGTTCTGCTGTTGTACACCAACTGGCTGCTACTTCAGAACAAATGTGAAAGACTCATGGATTTCAGGTACTACTGACAAATCTGTCTCCAAATGCTTACACACTGTCCTACAGGGACTCAGAACACACTTCAAATCATTGTTGGACTAGCACTCACCCCTTTGTGTAATTTTATGTTTGCCTGCCCCAGTTTTTTTGCATCAGTAGTCCCCAAAGGCTCACTCTGTACACAGTGAACACACACACTGGAACTGTGTTTTTCTGGAAGTAAGCGAGGTAGAGATCATCCAAAAAGGTAATGTTCCATAAAGCGAGGTAGAGATCATCCAAAAAGGTAATGTTTCATAATTATTAATTGCTACTTTCAGTTCTAGTCCCCTTGAGTCTGTAAAAGCAATGCTTATCTAACCAGGCAGCATGCAACTTCTCTAGCTAATTACTGTTCACCAATAGACTTGATTAACAAGTAGAGATCATCAGATGTTTTCTGTGAAGCATTCATCCCCACAGAGAAAGAGCAAGGCCATCACAGCTCAAACAGAAGCAAAATTCAATTGAGCTGTCTCTGCTGATGGATTCTACAATAATCTGGTCAAATCCAGTGCCCACCTTTGCTTTGAAGTCAAGCACGGGGAAGGAAGAGGAAAATGAAACACCAAGATCTTCCCCCCACAGCCCTGCAAAGGCACTTTCCAACACAAAGATGATCAAAAATCCCTAATGAATCCCCAGACTGCCAAAAGAGTATCCTAGCCCCATGGCTCTCTCGGATAAATAGTTAAGTAGTTTATATGAAGTGGTATAACAGTAACGGGAGAGAACAGGCTACTGGCCAAGGCACTTCTCTGGAAGCCAAGAGCTACTGGCTGATAGACTTCCAGACAGAAGAAAGAGCAGAATTCAGGCCTGACATATTATGGAAAAAATGAGCTGAGAGACACTAGTCCGAAATCTGAGCAAGAAACAGAGAGAGAGAAATTATCCTGCAATCTATCTTGTTCATTCCCTTCCTATGGTCCTTCTCAGATTCAAACAGAAACATTCATTTCAATATGAAAAACCAAACTTTTCCTTTTTTTTTTTTTTTTTAAATCAGCTTCCCCCCAATTTCAATCCTGATCTAAACAGAAAGAAAATAAACATGAAAATCAACACACTCTGCTTATAGCTCAAGGCCAGCACTGCTGCTGAGTTGGAACTGCACAACACCAAACTCTCCCGGATGACAGAGTAATTTCTAAAACGTTAACATTAAAGCCAGAATTCGCCCTATGGGGATGGAATATACCAACAGCAGCTTCACAAAAGCCAAAGAAAGAGAGACCTACATGAAGTGGCTTAATTAACACAAGAAAGGGGCGTTAAACTGCACTTTGTCAGGGGAGAGGGGGCTGGAACGGACATGACAACACATGACATGACAGGATGAGGACAGGAATGGGATGGGATGGGATGGAGAAACGCCTTTTCCTTCAGCTGTATGCTTTGCTGGAATGGAAACCTGCTGTCATTCATTCTGGGTAGCTGGGACGGACTGTTTCTGTCCCGCACATCTGTGATGCAAGGCTGGTAAGCTACAGGCACATCACAGCAGTGGTATGTGATACCCCTCTGCAGGAAATTTTGTAACCAAACATTTGCTCTGCTTCAAAACAGGAGCTGCAATGGCAGAACAAAGGTTCCTACGGAACAGCCCTGGAAGGAGAGTGGGCTTCTCTACTTAGAACCACATGATGTGCACCTCTGGTCACCTGCTGCAGGACTGCCACAGAAACAGCTTCAAAGCAATCCCAGAACAAGGTCTCCCCATCTTTCTTCCAGTAAATAAGAGATGATTAAGTGCTTTTCTAGAATGTCAGCAATGTTCTACTGCAAGGTGGAGGAATAATTGTATTAACCCCAAGGATAACGCTCCTCTAGTGATGGGGGTGTGGGCAGGGCAAAGGGAGTAAAAGGTTGAGGACCAAAATACACTTCACCCTCACATTGTTTGATACACATAAGACAGCAGCAAAGAAAAGTAACTTGCAGTCACATTACTGTCAGGTCTTTGAAGACACTCATTGATTTGCAAGGAAAATAGATTTCTTGAAACATCTTAAGATCTGGTCAGTTTATATATGAAATCAAACAAGCTAACATTCACTTCTTTGCTATTGATCAGTTATCAGCCGGGCCTCACAAACACACAGGGTGTAACAATCAATGACCCTACTGAGAATGCAGCTACCAACAGCATTTACCCCAGGATTCGCAGACCAGAACATATGAAACAGCATGGTCAGACCATCAGGACTACAGACATATCCTAATACATTACTTGTACTCCTAACCGTTTGCCATCCAACAAAGTCTCCAGATTAGGCCTTATTTTACAAGCATTAACTTTCTTAAAACTGTTTTAAAATAATTCTTATTTCCAAGTAAAAATATGTTTATTTAAAAATAGGCACCTACTTTTTCTTAGGCATGGGTACGGTTCCCTAGCCATATCGCACCATGCCCCCCACTAGACAGGGCTACATCAAACTTTCTTCCAGTTAATTGGGCAAACCCAGGAATTTGGAAGATGAACTTCATGTCTCTTCATGTATGCTTCCAAAGTTTAGAGGTACTTCTACACCTGCAACAAGGTAGCTCTCACCTCCCCGGACAAAGGGATAATTTTGTGAATAAATTAGCAACAATTTTCAAAACCAGCTCAAATGACCCCATCACAGCCAGATTGAACTGCTGAAACTTTCCATTACAACGTTCTTTCACTTTTTGGATGCAGGAGGTTACATTGTGTTCTCAGTTACCATTATTACCTTGCAGAAGAGGCGTCTGAAGTAACATAACTCAAGATCACATTATTTCTAACAATGCCACAGGCACAAGAAATTCCTCCTTTGTATACCTTCCCCCCACTTTGCAGCCAAAACAGAATTTCAGGAATCTGGAAGGAAAGATAAGAGACTTACCTCTGCAGACTGAGACATCCAGATATGATTTCACTGCAATTCAAATTTACATTTCTTTGAGGAAATGATTAGTCAGGTGAGATCTTAACAAATAAAAAAAAAAACCCAACCTAAGACCAAACACAGAAAGTAATAATTAAAAAAAAATCCAGTCAGATACCTTGGTTGTTTGCTTTTTAATGGCAATTGATTATAGCCCACATAACATCACCTTACAAACAGCTATGTCAACAGTGCTGTGGCCAGTGGAGAGGGACGGTAATCAAGGTAACAGCCTCCTAATGCAGGCTTGCTGTCAAGCACTGCATTGCATGAGCTGAAGGCTTGGGACAGTCAGACACAGTGTAACTATCCCTACAAGGAAAGGCTTGAAGAGCTGGGGCTGTTCTGCCTTGAGAAAAGATGACTGAGAGGGGATCTTATTCATGTTTATAAATATCTTAAGTGTGGGACATGGGGAAACGGCCAGCCCCTTTTCAGTGGTCTGTGGAGACAGGACAAGGGGCAATGGCTGCAAGTTGGAGCACTGGAAGTTCCGCACCAACATGGGGAAGAACTTTTACACAGTGAGGGTGACAGAGCCCTGGGACAGGCTGCCCAGGGGGTGTGGAGTCTCCATCTCTGGAGATATTCCAGACCCCTCTGGATGCCGACCTGTGCGATATGTCCTAGGGAGCTGCTTTGGCAGGGGGTTGGACCTGATGATCTCTTGAGGTCCCTTCCAACCCCTACGATTTTGTGATTCTGTGACACCTCTCTTTTCCTTGAGAATGGATACCCCAGAAGTTCATTCCACGTGATTTCGGTTGCACAGCATATGCCCAGTTACAGCACCTCATTACTTACCCTATCAGCCAGACATCAGAGATTCTGATCAAGGGTTGCAGAATTCCCAAGATGTTATCCACTTCCTGTCCAAGTGGGCCTACAAACACATATATACTGCCAGCTGAAAGATAAGAAAGCCTCCATTCAGCATGAGGAGGAGGAAGGAAATCAACTCACTACTACTCTTGGCATGGGTGGTGTCATTGTTTGAAATGGAAAGCCATTATTAGCCACACCACTCTGCCCAGTCATAAGTTGCAGCCCAAGTTTTCCTCTCAACATGAGATGGAATTTTACTGGTTTCACTGCAAGGGACAATAAAATCAAAGGGAAGGAAACTTTCCTCAAGATAGGTGAGAGCTTCTGCGTTCAGACACACACTGAAACATGTTTCTATCGTACTTAAATATAAAGATGCAGATCTCGGGTAAGATGTCCCATCAGAGCCCTGCTAAAGCCATACTGTCTCTTTATCCAAAATAACAATTCTCTGCAAATACTTCCAAGATCAGTGCCTCCTGAAAAAGATCAGGAGGCAGCAGGAACTGCTGATGGAACCCACTTTCAATTCAACATTAGGCTAACCTAAAGCAAAACAGAGCAGTTTCAGAGAGGATTAGTTCAGTAAGTTTTAATGCAAAACCATCGGAAGCCAGTTATTGGCACCTAATTTCCTGCTGCTTTACTCATCTAGTAAAGTTCAATAATTGGAAATGTTGCAAATCTAATTTGTCTTAATAATACTGTTGTGATACTGGCAGAAATGAATCTCTTCAAAGAAAGTAATAAACCAAGCAAAATTTAAACCCTTCTCCTAAACCAGGAAGATAAGCCAGATATTTTTTACCATATTGGTTTGCAACACAGAGCAGGACTGCCAAGAGAAACACTCCCAAACATCTTCTGTTAAACAGACATCATTTATTTTCATATTCTATGACAGACACATGCAGTTTAGGACCTGTCTGACCTCCAGCGTAGCAGAGACATATGCACCAGCCAGACACATCCACAGAGAACCCAATAATTTGCGTACCTGATGCCTAATTTATGTTTATCTAGATTCAGTTTCTATCCATTGCCTTATACTCTTCTTCAGTAAAGAGTCTTAATATTGTTTCCTTGACATGGCTGTAAATTCCTTATTGTACAGCATTTTGTATCAGAGTAACTTACAGGATTAGCACTGAAATCCAGAGGTTTTGGGGTTTTGATTCTACATGCACATGCTGAGGTAATGCAGTCCAGGGTACCTGTCTTCTTCAACTTGCAAAGCTGAGCTTGTAAAGGAAGGCAGACAGATTTTGGCAGGGTCAAAGCCATGGAATTCTTCAGTGGTAGAAGCAGAACATGTATTTTCCATGATCGTGCATAAATTAGAAATATTTCTATGTTTTGTGCCTTGAGGAATAATAGCATTCCTTCCTTACCCCACCCCACCCTCTCTTTTTTCTTGTGCTTTTCCACAGTGAGAAGAAGAGCCCATCCAGGAGGAAAGATGTGGATATTTGGACATAATGATCAAGCCACCACAGGGAAAAAAAATCTGAAGGAGATGATTTCCTCCAGGCAATTTTGAAAGCTGGAAGTCTATTTGCAATGGCAGTTCTTGAACAGCCAAAGCCTTTCAGTTCAGCATTAATCAGGATATATTTTAATCAAGCAGAAATAAGTGATGGAGAAATAAATCTGAAAATTAAGAAACAGCAGTGGATTTAGAAGTAAAATCATGAAGGTAAATTAATTTAGTTTGTTGGGTATCTTTCAGCATGGACTTGGGGGTTTTAGTATTTTTTTAGTAAATAAACCAAAGCCTTTATTCTAGGTAGAGTAGCTTAGTAAATACGCACTGTATATTTTTATGATTCTACTTAAGATCACTCAATTAAAAAGTAATAATGTTTATTTTTAATTAATGGGTTTAATTAATAGGTATAGTCTTTCTTATTCTCAAGTGCAGGGTGAAGCTGAACCAAAAGGTGGATGACAGAATTAGCTTGACTAATTCCTAGACTCCTCATTCCTAGACTCAGCTGTGGACACACCATGACAACACATGGGGACAGTTCAGCACCCTGGGATAGGAAGAGAGTGTCACTGAAAGGTGACATGTGTTTGACCTTGCACTCCTGCTCACAGAGTCAGTTCTGCACTGTACATTCATACTTAGAGCAGAAGCCATAGCAGAAATGATGCAGAACAAGCCAACATGACCATTTCATCTGTTCATAACAACAGCTCCTTATACTAGAGCCATAAAATGACAGTGTCCTTGGCCATCTTTTTTTCAGGAAACTCATAACAATGAGTTTCAGGTCAGGGTGCTAGAATGTCTTGGAAATGTGCCAGAAGGTATTGTTCAAAAGTTCTGGTCAATATATGCAGCTGTCTATAGGGAGAGCCGACTGCAAAGCTAGCTTCAGCTGGCTCCAAGAGGCAGCTTTTAATGAGCAGTGGTTCTCTCAACACCAAGATGTCATGGCAAATAAAGGTCCAGGGCATGATTTGAACTGTGGCTTGACCACATAGAGTGGCAGAGGAAAAAGAAGAGTGAGGCCATTTAGGTGCCTCTCAAAGTGCTCAAATGTGAAGGAAACCAATTATGAAAAAACCCCAGTGAAATAGGAAAAGAGTAGCACCACTATATGCTGCTAGACACTGAGGACCATTTGGAATCTGTTCAACAGTTACCATTGTAAGAACAAAAGGAAAAGGAAAAGAAAGGAAAAAAAAAAAAAAAAAAAAAAAAAGAGTGCAAGCTTTTAGGAATCACAGAACATTAGGAGTTGGAAGGAACCTTGAAAGATCATCTAGTCCAATCCCCCTGCCAGAGCAGGATCACCTAGACTAGATCATACAGGAATGCATCCAGGTGGGTTTTGAATGTCTCCAGAGAAGGAGACTCCACAACCTCTCTGGGAAGCCTGTCCCAGGGCTCTGTCACCCTCACAGGGAAAATGTTTCTCCTTTTTCACATAGAACTTCACATGGAATATTCACATGGAACTTCCTATGCTCCAACTTGCATCCATTGCCCCTTGTCCTATCATTGGCCATCACTGAGAACCACCTGGTTCCATCCTTCTGACTCTCACCCTTTACATATTTATAGACATTAATAAAGTCACCCCTCAGTCTCCTCCAAGCAGAGACACCCAGCTCCCTCAGCCCTTCTTCATAAAGGAGGCTGTTTCACTCCCTTAATCATCTTGGTGGCCCTGTGCTGGACACTTTCAAGGAGTTCTATGTCCTTCTTGAACTGAGAGGCCCAGAACTGGACACAATGTTCCAGATGCAGTCTCACCAGGGCAGAGTAGAGGGGGAGAAGGACCTCTCTACTAACCACACCCCAGGATGCTGTTGGCTGCCTTAGTCACAAGAGCACATTGCTGGCTCATGATCATCCTGCTGCCCACCAGGACCCCCAGGTCCCTCTCACCTACACTGCTCTCCAACAGGCCAGTCCCCAACCTATACTGGTACCTGGGGCTGTTCTTCCCTAGGTGCAAGACCCTACACTTGCCCTTGTTAAGTCTCAAACACGAAGGAGGGAGACAGAGAACTCAGAACTCCAGGTAGCAGAAGGAATATAAGTGACAGGCAATAAGTGAAGCAGAAGTGGTCATTTTCTCTATTACACCCTTCAGGTGTCCGTATTCAAGCAGTTCACAAGACAGCCAAACACCATTCCTTTCGCTTATAAATGGGAGAACAGAGACAAGCATTACTACAGTGATAAAACTAGTAGAAACCTGCTCTCCTACAGTCCCACCACTTTCATTGCTACCTACAACATAAACCCCATGTAAACATTACAGACACTGCTTCACCAGCAGAATTATCCACAGACCCTGTATATACATACATTTCATCGATTCCCTCCTTTCACAGGTGCCTGGTAACACAGTTCCCTATTACTTAAGGCCTAACATGGCCAAACATCAATAATATGTACATGGGTTGGAATTTGCTCCTCTTTACATATTTATAAGTTCCTTCAAGAATTTGGAGATCTGCTGGAACTCACAGGTTACTAACTCTTCCAGTCCTGAAACAACTTTATAGCCCTTATGTATTACCTTGTGAATTCTCTTCCTACAGTTTATAATTATGATAGATGGAAGTACCTTACACAGCATTACACACACTAATCCATTCCACATGCTCTTCAAATACCATTTAATGGTTGCCGTAAACGTGACAACTGCTCCATATCCCACACCTCAGAGGACTAACCATCCCCTGAAGTATTAAACCCAACCATAGCTACCCTCACGATTACCCTTTATGATTACCTTTGTCTAGTGTGGCTGCTCAGCTAAGATGCATTGTGCATATTCTACTTCTCTCTATTAGATGTAATACATACATATATTTATATTTGGATGTTATTAATCTTCCCTAGAGTTACTCAGTCACTGTCCTGTGAAGTTAAATATCTCAGATTTGAAAACTCGCACCTTTAAAAATTCATTTGTCTGCTCAAAGTGAAATACTAAATTTAGAAGTCTATATACTAACCTGAAAACTATATACTAACTCTGAATCCTATTTGTAATGACTCCATTGGCTAGAATCACTACAGACCACCAAAACATTACGCTGCATTTAATATCCATAACATCAGAGGACACATGGCAAGTGTTGTTTTCATACATGCCTAAAATACAACACAAACTTTATGCCATAGAAGTAATCTTGTTAGTGGGAGGTGTGAAATCATATAAAGAGCTTCCACACACAGGTGAGCTTACCCAAATATGACTGGCTAGCTTACTGGTGTCCTTCAGTAGAGAAGAGATAACCACAGTTCTCTGACTTTAATTGGATTGTACAAGTCAGTCAGATGTGCCATTCCTCTCTGCTCATTTTTCAGAAAGATTCTATTGAAGAAAATGATGTGGCAAGAGATACCAACAAGTTAAAGACAAGAAATCCCCAAACATCTCTGCTTCCTTCTTCTTCACCTCAGTTACCTCCTTGTTGAACTTTAATGCTTATCACCAGAGTTTTTGTCTCAGCCCAACCTGTACATTACTGTGTGCAGAGCATTTTGTTATCACTGAGAACAGCGTGGTGGAACAGACAAACACAGAAGGAGCTACACACTAGTAAAGTGCCTTTGATACTCAGCTGGTTCTCAAGATTTTCTGAGCCAGGAATAATTAATTAAAAAAGGAGGAAGAGGACATAACTTTACAAAAATTAATAGTTAACCAATGCTCCCCACATTGTATAACTGTCTGAAGCAAATAATAATCTGTCATGGCTTGAATTCAAACAGCAAAGATCACATGCCATTAGGAAGGCACAGTGCGAGAGACAGAGAAAGCTGGAGCAACCTTTTAACCAGAGGAACTGGTAACAGAGTGCTCCATCATCATTTTAAATACAGATCTGCACCACAACCATCATGTATCTGAGGTTCGGTGACATATGTGAAGCCAGCCAGAGGATTCCCTCCAATTCTCTAGTAGAAATAGAAACTGTGTTAGATTTTTTTTCTAAACATTGCTACAAGTCTTGAGCTTGTCTTGGCTTTCAGGAGGGCTCCATACGGCTCGACGTTCCTACAACTGCCAAGCAAAATAAATTCATCAAAACCACCATAACTTTTCAGTATCAAAATGATTAGAACTTTGAAATGAACATTATTAGTGCCTGTGAAGTATTAGGTTCCATATACAGCATAAAAAAACCCTACAGAAACTTCAGCAGTTGCTTACACGTGAAAGAAGAGATGCTAAGATATATTAAATATCTTCAATTCACTTAGCTGTGAGCAAGAAAGCAAACCAGGGTTAAGCCTCCTGAGACTTAGAGTTGGAACAGTTACTAACTCTGGCACTGAAATTCATTATTTTCCCAAAGAACCTTCCTTTTTTAGGTCTCTCCAACATCTTTTTTTCTTTTTTTCTCATTAAATAAAAATCCAATATGCAACATGGCCACTAGCCTAGTTTTCACATGCCTTGGAAAACTCAAACTCTCTTTCAAAAGTGGCAAGGAACAAAACTGTTTGAAAATCTAGTAAAAGAAAAATTCAACCAGAAAGAAGGTGGATCCTAAATCCAGAAATTATAGGAGTGCAAGAGTAACTTATACAACAGAGGTCTTGTTCATCATATATTGCTGTCAGGTAATTAGAAAACCACACATCTTCCTTATTTTGCTATGGAATATACTATACTGGTCCATCTAGATCTGTGCAGGTCCCCCACTCTCTCTGCCAGGCAATATTCTATTTGTCTTACCCTCATATAAAGGCAAGTCTTCCCTCAGGCATTTGGAAGAAATAAAGTACACGGAGTAGAAGGAGCAATTAGTTACATCTGTTGAGTGTTTTCCTCTCTCTTTGTGCTAAATGGGAAAATGCTGCTTGCATTTGTAAAGCTGTAACACTTGTACCATTTCAAATGTCTTTTCTTTTGCCAAGTGAACTCTCAAAAATTAGATATTATTGTAGAAAGCACTGCCTAATGAGCCAGTGCCATTTAGAATATTCAGATTTATATTACTACCATCCAGTTTTCAAGCCCTAAAAATGCCATTAATAGGCTTCAGAAATACATGGGATGGTCACAAGGACAATAGACCCGGGTTACAGCTGTTCCTGCAGCTGCCATAAGCTTCACATGCTCCAGCAATGACAGTGATTGATAGTCGAATTACATTGCCAGTCCTTTTCTGTGTCAGGCTCATTATTAGACACAATGCTTTGGTTGCTCTTGGGAATATGCTTCATTTAGATGTTCCCAAGACGAATTCTCCCATCTCCATAAAATAAATTCACATAGTAGAATAAGTTCAGAAATATACCTCAGAAATAAATACTTGAGGTGGTATGAACGATACAGCCAATAATATTTGATAATGAACAACCACTTTTATAGTTAAATCTATTTTCACAGTGCAAAAAAATTGTCATGAGATGCTTTTTTTGCATCATCATGGTTTCATCTTTTAAAGATGAACTTTTATATGTTCATAATATATTCAATAGCAGGTATTTTGTGATAGATTCTTACATTCACACCAATATTCCAAATATCCTTAGTCATTGCTTTTCATTTCACATCTAAAGGAAACAAAATTCTGTTCATATCACCATTGAAGATCATGAGCAAATACAGACTTCAGCCAAGCTGATGATCAACACAGAGCAACAGGCTGAGAGAGTTGGGGTTGTTCATCTCGAGAAGACAAGGTTCCAGGGAGACCTAAGAGCCCCTTCCAATCCCTGAAGGAGCTCCAGAAAAGCTGGAGAGGGACTGGTTACAAGGGCAGGGAGGAACAAGACAGGCGTTGAGCTGAAGGAGGAGAGATTTGGCTTAGATATTGGGAAGAAATTCTTTTCAGGGGGTGGGGGGTGGTGAGGGCCTAGCACAGGGTGCCCAGAGAAGCTAGGGCTGCCCCTGGATCCCTGGCAGGGTTCAAGGCCAGGTTGGATGGGGCTTTGGGCACCCTGGGCTAGTGGAAGGTGTCCAAGGGGTGGCACTGGCTGTGCTTTGAGGGCCCTTCCCACCCAAACCAGTCTGGGATTCTATAAAAGGACCCCAAGAAAGTTGTACAGGTTTAGAGAAGCAGCCTACGATCGTTATAGTGCTCTGGAGCATAGAACGCCACACCACTGTGCACACAATGACCCGTTCAAAGCTTTCCCTTCTGGCTGATCACAAGGCCTGGTACCTTCATTACCCAAAGCAGCAATATTCTCCCAGGTTAGAAGCCTGTACTAGTTCTCAAACTATCAAGGCAAATGTTCATGACTCCTCTGTAAAAATGGTAGTGGGCTCAAAAACTTGTAAAAAAAGACACAGAACTATTACAAGCACTATTTCAGTAAGGACAAAGTTACCTGGATCCTGCACCTCCCATTTCTCCATCTCATGGAGCACTACAAGCATGTTGACCTGTGCTTTACTTCCCTTACCTCACACTTCCCAGATCTGTAGCCAAAACAGAGTTATAGCCCAGATGAAGAAGGAAAAGGAGGGAAGGGGGAGAAAAAAGTCTCTTATGCCTCAACCTGACAGAGGGGATTCATACAGGCCTTAGAAAAGAAGCGTCATTGCACTGCAAGCACCATCTAAACAGAGTAATTTGCTGTAAATACTGTAGCACTTTCATCTGGTCAGGCAGAAAAAGAAAGAGATTAAAATAAATCCAAAGGAATAACATTCCTCTGATCTCCATTAGTGAAACTATAATTAGAACTTCTTCAGAAGTAGTCTTCTTCCTTGCTTCATAATTGCAGTTATCTTTGAACATCCTACTGAAATGTCTTCAAAAGTTTCTCTTTGCAGAGTGGATGCAAGCAAACTTTAAATGGAAAGATAAAGGGACTTAATTTTCCACCAAGTAAACAAAAACACCTCCTTCCCCTACAAACCTGTGCTATTTTACCAAATACTGCAAAGGATACAGATGTAGAATCAGAGAATCACTTGGGTTGGAAGAGATCTTCAAGATCATCAAGTCCAACCATACTAACCCATATCCTCTAAACCATGTCCTCAAGCACAACATCTACATGCCTTTTAAATACTTCCAGGGATGGTGACTCCATCACTTCCCTGGGCAGCCTGTTCCAGTATTTGACTACCCTTTCTTCCTGATATCTAACCTAAGTCTCCCCTGGTGCAATTTGAAACCATTTCTTCTCATCCTATCGCTTGTTACCTGAGAGAAGAGACTGACCCTGACATCTCTGTACCCTCCTTGGAAGTAGCTGTAGAGAATGATAAGGTCTCCTCTCAGCCTCCTTTTCTTAAGACTAAAAAGCCCCAGTTCCCTCAGCCGCTCCTCATAGGACTTGTGCTCCAGACAGACCCTTCACTTTGTAGATATATGTGGATTAAAAGGAGGAAGCTTCTAGATACAGTATTGGTCAGTCACTTTAAACACCACTTAACAAAAAGAAGCCAAACACAAATTCAGTGTTATACCTTTTCTTTCCCTATTTCTCCTGTTCCAAACACCTCTGATTTCAAATACAAATTGCACCTTGGTGTTATAGCAGGTAGCACATAAAAACTGTCACACTTGTCGCTGGTTTTCTTTCAAGTTCCCTGCTCTATGTCTCAGTAAGTATGCAACAGCTGGGAGAAGCAAAGGAAAGCAGCCCCTGGCACACGTAGGTTGGATCATGCTCAGCACAGATGGAGTTTTAAGATAATATAGCTGTCCAAACCTCCCTGTCTCTCCTGAGACTTGTAATTCAGTCATACCTGCCCAGATTATTGCAGGGATGTGGAAAGACCCTTGGCACTAAGGCAGCATTTTAAAGGAACTACAAGTCCTGGCAGCAAAGCATTAAGGAGCTACAGCTTCTCTGTGGAAACAGCAGTTCAAGTATATTTTATGTCAACATAGTAACGTATTTCTCTCAATGGAAGTCAGACTTGCAAAGGGGTCAATTATCCTATTTTCCCTGAGCCCAAATTCCACAGGAAATTGCAGCCCCAACCTTTTTTTTTTTTCTCCCCACCAAATTCCA
The DNA here is from genome assembly GCA_027925045.1 of Hypotaenidia okinawae. NCBI lineage: Eukaryota > Metazoa > Chordata > Aves > Gruiformes > Rallidae > Hypotaenidia > Hypotaenidia okinawae. The sequence goes on from BSDF01000011.1 coordinate 5,010,446, forward strand.
CACAACTAACTTGGAATGGAAAACACTGAGCCATCTAAATGATACAGTGCATTTTCTACTAGGTATTACTCACCGCAGCTTGCTCTCTTTCTGTGCTTAGATTTAGTGACAGCGAGTTTTTCCTCTACTAAAGCAGTCAAGACTCTACTACACATAGGTTGTGGGGGAATAAATCTGATGTTTGGTTGAATGAGAGAGGAAAAAAGGCTTCCATTTTATGGAGAGAAGCAATTGTTAAATCTGAACCACAGAGTCAAGAAGTTTCTATGAAACCAGCTGAAGTCTCTGCCAGATTACACCAGGTTATGTGTTACTCAAGATCTATGTCACCATCAGGATGGAGGGAAATAAGATGTGAGAAAAGCAGTTTGCAAAAAGAAAGAAAAACAGTCAACAAAAGAGAAAGATCTAACTTGCTGCTTGTGGTGTGTGTTTATGAAAGCAGCTCCAGATCTCTCCTCTCAAGGAAAATAACAGTAAGAGGAATGTGAAGAAGCGCTGAAGAGACAGTGTGCTTGGGAAAGAAAGAGATTTTCCATGAGGACTCCAGCCTCCTGTTCTTGTATCAGTTCTTGCTGTGAGCCAGCAGCTGTTCTGGGCTCTGCTGTACCCCAAGTGGCACTGGGAGGTAGGAATTCCCAAGTGAGCTTTAAATGAGGGCATCAGAGTGGATCAGTGCTCTACGGCATTGCAGAACATCGAACTGTTGGAACGTAACCTCAGAAACCAGCCTGTAAGCTGCTACAAATGCCTGGCAGATCTGGCCCTCTCCAAAGCATGAGCTAAGTGAGAATGTATTCAATGAAACATATTTTTATAGAGCATAAACAGAAGTGTTTGGATATTGGCTATCTCCAGCAGAGTGAGCTTAGCTTCTGAGAGACGGGACAGGAAGCACAGCATTATCTAGTATCAGACACACTCTGCACAGTGAAGCACTAGGTAGGGGATGTGGCCTTTGCCAGCTGTCAAGACTCGAAAGTTCTCAGTGATAAATACATCTGAAGATTAAATTTGCAGGTAAAAGTCAGGAATAAAATACTGGAAGATTCAAAGCATCAAGGAAGGAAGAGCTCAGCGTTCATCCAAAAAGTGTCTCTTTGCATCCTGGAGAACTAGACTGGATTTTTAATTTTAATTTTTTTTTAATGCCTGCAACTGGCACCTGTGCACACAAAGGCTTAGACAGTCATCCCAGATGGTTTTGGAAAACCTGGCAAGTTTTATTGTCTGAAGGGTTTTGGGACAAAAAACCCCAACCCCAAAACAACAAAAACACCCCACAAACAAAAACCCAATGGCCGTAGAATGATCATAAATCTTCCATATCTCTCTTTCTCCATCACAATGAAATATCTTACACTTTAAAAGCTGTCTCACACACACTCACTGCTGCTTCGTCCTGAAGCTTAGAATATCTATGGCTTGTTTTGGACTCTTAAATTATCTGCATTCTCAATGACATAATTTCCATTCTTCAGTGACTACAGTCACAATCTAAAGCTCTCTGTTACAGGATATACAGGAAAAAGAAAAACCAAAAGACCAAAGGCACATCTTTCTCCCCATTACATTTTGGATTAATTGACAGAAGTAAACGCAGTCAGCAGGAACAGAGAGGGGAAGCAAAATGTCTCATTTGCACCCATTGCTCCAGAAGGTCACTGGGACTTAGCACCACAACTCAAATTTCCAAACCCCGCTTCTTTCCAAGCTCTCTGCTGCAGCACCTCTCCCAACTCACACTTCTGCCATAACTCAAAGTTTCTAACTACAGAGTTGGAGCCCATATATGGCTAAAAGAGGATAAATAAACCTTGGAAAAGTAATGCTTTTATACTGCGTAAATCCTAAATCCCTTTGAGTGTTTACTTCAAAGGAGAAAGGAATTCTGCCTTTGACTAAGACAAGATTAGCCTTAAATTAATTAGACAATAATGATTTTAATGCAGAACAAGGCTCTCGGTGCTTCAGCTGGAAACTAAGCAACACCAGCACCGTGATTTGCATTCTGCTATGCATACAACACACCGTGACTGCCAGGGCTGGTGCTTCCACAGCATGTTCCTACACAACCCGATTGTGCCTTCCTGAGGCTGGGTGTCCAGCAGGTATTCCATCTCCAAGCCAGGCTGGGGGGCTCGCATTTCACCTTTGGAAATAAACCAAAAGTGTCTGGTTACTCGTTAGGTAATCAGTAGGTCTTTGCTTGGAGCACTGGTAAAGAGGTCCTCTCTTTAGAAAAATGGCCTCCTAAAGTAACTATGAATTAACCTCTAAATCCATTCAGCCAGTTACAGGCCCTCTTAATTCTTATCTCCAACAGGGGCCAATGGTAGGTAACTGGGAAAGAATGTAAGAGTTGGGAAAACCAGATTCAAAAGTTTCTTCTTTTGAGAGACTTCTATTCACTAACTGCTTGGGGTTACTCATTCACATCCAGTCTCCTCAAGTTTACCATGCAGACAAGCACTGGGCCAGACACAGTAACAGACCTTTTAATCCTACCTCCACTGCAATCCACTTTTTTCCTTCCATACTGTTTTCAAATGAATCAAACAAAATGGGTTTCCAAGCAACTACTGGACTCGGGACAAAACCTAATAATAATCCAGAGAAGTCCTGGCTGATGGCAGAGCAGGACTACAAAGGCTGAGATTTTTCTAAGGTTCTGACATGCTTTTTCTGTACCACAGGAGGAGACCAAACCTCAAAGGAAAGCAGATACTTGTACGAAATGCAAGAGAGCTGTGGAACTCATCTCTCCAAGATATTCAATTTAAAAAGAACCCAAAACCAACACACAGCAAAACCCCAACAAGAGGGAATGGCTGCAAGTTGTGCTGGGGGGTTCAGGTTAGAAATTAGGAGAAATTTCTTCTCAGAAAGAGTGGCTGGGCATTGGAACAGGTTACCCAGGAAGATGGTGGGGTCACCATCCCTCAGGGTGTTTAAGGAAAGGTTGGATGAGGCCCTTAGGGACATGGTTTAGTGAGTAATACAGGTGGTAGGGGGACGGTTGGACTAGATGGTCTTGGAGGACTTTTCCAACCTTAATGATTCTATGATTCTATAAACTGTCACTGTAGCAAAACATGTACACACTAGTGTTGGAATTGTTTGTTATGGCAAAATTCAGGTATGGAAAACTGGACACTGAGACTTGTGCTTTCCATGTTGCTAAGCTCAGAACTGTCTGCAGCCAACACTTACACCAAGCAACTGAGCTCACAGGGTAACAAGTCTATTACTTTCACACAGAGAGTATAAGGTATAACTGCATTCAAGTCAACATTCCTGCTTTTCCTAGGCTTATTACTCAAATAAAAAGCTATGAAATATGATCCAGTTACACTATTAAATAATTTCTGGTTCCCACAGTTGGCCTGGATTACGAAGCACAGTACACAGACCTGCCTGCAGCTGAACAAAACAGCCAGAGGACTTTGAAGTGTCTCATCTCAATTTTCATCCTAACACTAAGGAAACACCTCATCAACGTCACCTTCACAACGGCAATTGATGTGCTGGTACACACTTATAACACAGTTGACATAATTTACAGATTTTGCTTCTTTTATACAGCTCGGGCCATTTTAAAATACTTCACTGGAAAACAAAAAACTCAGTTTTGGGGTCTAACATTCATAGTCTTAGAAGAAGGTGCTGTGATACAGTGCAGGCTATTGAATTCTCATAGGCATGGCATGATTTATATACATTTTCTATAGCATCTAACACACTGGAGTTCAATGTGCAAGAGGTTTCTAAGCACTATTGGAATAACAATAATAAATAGAGAAAAAATCGGATTCAGTGGAATACAATATAATATTTTCCTCCTTTTCAGATTCCATAAAGTCATATACTCAAAGGAAGATGTGCATCTCCTCTGCCAATAAAAGATTACGATACCAGTTTCATGTTCTGTTGTTTTCTCCTATTCCGTTAGGTATTTTGGTCAAACATTGCCATCCAGTGGCAGGAGGAAGGGCAGTGTAAACGCCAGCTAACAAATCCTGTCCATGTTTCCAGTACCATCTGGCCTCAAAATGACACAGGCAAATTAACAACTTCGGTTTGTTTCCTGCTACCACTCACGCTTCTGATTTTACACGAGACAGCAGAAAGATTACGTAGGCATAAAAGCTCCCAGATAGAAGTGCTTCATCTGGAGAAACCAGATGAGGTTCAACAAAAGCAAGTGTAAAGTCTTGCACCTGGGAAGGAACAACCTTTTCTATCAGTACAGGCTGGGGGATGACCTGCTGGAGAAGAGCTCAGTGGAGAAGGACCTGGGGGTCCTGGTGGGTGACAGGTTGGCCATGAGCCAGCAGTGTGCCTCGGTGGCTAAGAGAGCCAGTGGGATCCTGGGGTGCATCAGGAGGAGTGTGGCCAGCAGGTCAAAGGAGGTGATCCTCCCCCTCTACTCTGCCCTGGTCAGGCCCCACCTGGAGTATTGTGTCCAGTTCTGGGCTCCCTGGTATAAAAAGGACAGGGATCTCCTGGAGAGAGTCCAGAGAAGGGCTACAAAGATGATTAAGGGCCTGGAGCATCTCCCCTATGAGGAAAGGCTGAGTGAGCTGGGACTGTTCAGCCTTGAGAAGAGAAGACTAAGGGGGGACCTAATTAATGTTTATAATTATCTTAAGCAGGGGGTGCAGGGGGAATCAGCCAGCCCCTTTTCAGTGTCTGTGGAGACAGGACAAGGGGCAATGGCTGCAAGTTGGAGCACAGGAAGTTCCGCACCAACTTGCGGAGAAACTTTTCCCCAGTGAGGGTGAGGGAGCCCTGGGACAGGCTGCCCAGGGGGTGTGGAGTCTCCTTCTCTGGAGAGATTCAAGACCCGTCTGGATGCCTATCTGAGTGAAATGTCCTAGGGAGCTGCTTCGGCAGGGGGTTGGACCCAATGATCTCTTGAGGTCCCTTCCAACTCCTACAATTCTATGATTCTATGATCTGAGTAAAGGTTGAGAGTTGAAAGACATTTTTAAAGTTTTCCTCATCATTTAAGCTCAGCTAGTACTTTCCTGGTACTAGTCTGACACTTCAGGTAGCTTAGGCTGCCCCAACTAATGCTCAAGGCTGGAAGCACAAAGTGAACTTGATCAGACTGTGAAATGGAAATCCTTCTCAGCTATCCACAAGTCACCCCAGAAAAGGTCAGTCTCATCCCAACAGCTCGGAAAGCACAACCCGTGAAGCTTCAGCTGCTCTGCAACATTTGCAATTCAGTTGTGAAATCTCTGCCAAGCACATTAGCTCTTTTCTTCCTTCTGGGACTTGTCTTTTCCTACCACTCATACTCCAAGAAGACAAGGGGCTACAGGAGACAGCTGGCTCAGCTCTTGCTAAGGACTCCATCGATGAAGTGCTGTGACCAGCTCTGGTCACAGAGTCCTTATGCCAGGAGCTTTTAGCACTATCCAGCCGGTGCTGGACTTCTTCTGGGACGTGTGGATGTCTTCTGGGTCAGGTTCTACAGTTTAACTTGTTCTCTGCCTGCTTCGCTGTTTACCCACTTTCCAACTGTGGTTGTCATAACAAGTCTAGTTCTGTTTTTTCCCCTACAGGAAACGTTCCCCAGAACACCTAACCAGAGATCTGAAACAGTTTCTTTAACAAACAAATAAAACCCTATGCAAGATGACACATTCTCCTTAACACAGAGACTCATATCTTACCAGCACCTTTTCAAGAAAAAGGGGCAGGAGATTAGATTTAATTAGAAACTGGGAAAAAAAAAAAAAAAAAAATCTGTGACCTTTACAATTCCCAGAAGTCCTGCCAGAGTTGCTAACCTTTTACCAGAATCCTTTCATTATTCTCATTATCATTGTTAGGAAAAGATCTCAGGGACAGAAGAATTCATATCTAATCACTCCCAACAGTTCTCCGAATCACAGCAACACACTCAGAAGCATTCTCAGAAATAGCAACACTAGAGGCTATTCTAGACATCAAGCCTCTCATTCTGGTTTGGTTTTTTCTACAGGACTTCTTTTGGAGTACTGAGATTTCAGTGCAATAATCTCTGCCTTGTGACTGCCTCACCTTTCCTAGCATACAACAATCCAAATGCAGTTAAGAATCCTTAAAATTATTCATTGCATATTCAGTAAAATTATTCATATTTTCCTTACATGAAAAAAGTGCTACAGATGTAGAGCTTATTTCTTAAGATAAGATTAAATTCCTTCAATGTCACAATAAATTTACTGGAGAATTTTACTGCTGGAAAAAACAGTGGTTGATTTGCCTTAGAAGGAAACTTTTTCTAGAAATAGCTGAAAGATGTCCAGTGTAAGCAGTAAGGTTTGTGTTTGGTTGGTTTCATTTCTCATGAAGCCTCTCTGGGCGTTGTATGTCCCAGCCCTGTGTGATTTTAGTACACAAAAGAAAAAAGCATTACCATAGATTGAAGTGGAATCCCACCCCTAACACGTACTTGCCTGTATTATCAGTAGTCTTTAGTCATATTTGCCAGCAGTTTATCAAAACAGACATAGAAAGATGGCTTCCAAATAACACACCTAAAAAGATACACCCAAAGGACCAAACACAGCAAAGTGGGTTAGCATGTTAAGGTGAAAAGTAGTTTCTGAGAATAATTCTGGCAGAGGTAGATGCTCTCCTAGCAAAGCTCACACATGCTGCAGAACCTCAAATGAGATAATGGACTTTATGAACACATATTAAGAAAAAAAAAAGACTAAAGAAGCATAGCTGCTTTCCTCTGTCTGCTCACTCCAAACCAGAAGAGGGAACAGGTGAACACGTAGCCCAGGATAGCCAAACACTCTCCTCAAAATCTCTACATCTCCAGGAGATACACAAACATGGGGAGTTCCTGTGAGGCTCGACCCGTGCAGGATGCAGGGCCAGCAGGTAGCCCAAGTTTTGGAACAAGCTACAAATAGATTTGTAAGATTGCAGGGTAGGTTGAATCGAATCAACATTAGAGACGGTGATGTAACAATCACAGACGATTACACTTTTGATTAGGTTTGGGTTTGGGTTTTTTTTTTCCAAGAGTTTCAGACCCACTAAATACATGCCAGAACAGACAGCTTTAAAACACTTTTTGGAGAAGGTTGGGCAGGTCATTCATGGAGGTTTTTTGCTGTTTGGTTTGGGTTTGGCATGGGGTTTTTGCCACCAGAGGCTGCTATTCCCTTTTACTTCAGAAAACAAGTGCAAGAGTTGTATAAAGACTGAAATACTGAGAGCTGAGTGGTGAGGAAATTGCTTGTTCTAATGAAATCACTAACATTTGTTGGCTCAACTGCCAAGTAGTTTACTCTAAATCCTACACTGCTCATTCATCTTCAAATGCTTTTCAGCAAAAGCTCCTAATTTCAGCTTCTTTCATTCAGGTCAAGGAATTGGAAAGTTACAGTAAGCCCATGGTTGAAGCCATTCTACAAATACATTACATTTCTGCAACCTTTACAGGCTTTTCTACCATATTTATTGTTGGGATATTTATACACCTCAGGGCAATAATAGATTTATTTTTTCAGCCTCACAGCACGGCAAAAATGCTTATGTATCTTTGCAAATGGGGAAGGTAGCAAAAAACCTGATTTGGCTGTGAAGGATGTCCAGATCTCCAGAGTCTCCTCCATCAGCACTAACAACAAGGTTACTACTTGTTCTCCATTTCAGGTTTAAGGGCCTAAAGTATTTCTCGGTGCTGTTTAAAAAAACCCAGGTATATTTTACTACCTATTGCAGCAGCTTTCATACTCTCAAAAAAAGTTGTAAGCCATGGAACAGCCTTGGGGTTGATGACCTTTGAAGATCACCTGTCAGTGTCCTGGAGTGCATTAAGAAGAGTGTGACCAGCAGTCGAAGGAGGTTATCCTTCTCCTCCACTCTGCCCTGGGGAGGCCACATCTGGAGTGTTGTGTCCAGTTCTGGGCTCCCCAGTTCAAGACAGACAAGGAGCTACTGGAGAGAGCCCAGGGGAGGGCTACCAAGATGGTTCAAGTACTGAACATCTCTCATGTAAGGAAAGGCAGAGCCCGCAGGGCCTCTTTGGCCTCGAGAAGGGAAGACCAAGAGGGGAGCTGACCAAGCCTTCTAAATGTCTAAAGGGTGGACGTGATGAGGATGGGCCCAGGTTCTTCTCAGTGGTGCCCAGTGATAGGACAAGGGGTGATGGGCACCAAGTGGAATGTGGGAAATTCCATCTCAATATGAGGAAAATCTTCCTCCCTTTGAGAGCATCAGATTGCAGGGACTGGCTGCCCAGAGCAGCTGTGGAGTCTCATTCTCTGGAGATATTCAAAACGCACCTGGGTGAGCAGGGGGTTGGACTAGCTGATCTCCAGAGGTCCCTTCCAACCCCTGCCTTTCTGTGATTCTGTCCTTTCCAACCCAAATTAGTCAACGATAATCCAGCTTTAAGAACTGTATTACAGCATAAATTTGACTGTCACTTGAAGCCTCACCCAAAGGTAAAAGATTTCACTGAATCAAGTATTGCACAAACATGAGCGTTACCTGGGAAAGTCATCCTGGAATATGACAAGGTGAGTAATGAGAAGAACAAAGACAGACAAGGCACAGGAAGGAAATGAACAAATAAAAGCAGTGGGTTATACTACTGTTACACTTTACTCAACAGCCAAATAGACTTGACAGTCATATTTATACACCTTAGTATTGTAGCCTAAGATGCCTTCCTGCAGCTTACAGGATTCTTACAACTCAGTGCTTTGGCTGAGCCAAAGCCCACTGATGCCAAAAAGAAATCTCATTTTTCTTTTCTGCCACAATCTCTCTCCCCTTGTTTTTAAATCAGGGTCAGAATTTGGCAACCTATCAGCTCATCAGCTGGAGTTCAGATTTCAAATGTATAGACTATACCAGAACATTTTCATTTAAATAGCAGCTAGCCAGCCTAATATTAGAAATCACTTTGGTCTTGGGTAGAACTTTAAGAAATTAAGATTTCTACAACATTTCAGATACGCTGTCCTGGCTTGTTCCAACTTCCAGATAGAGATGTAAAAAAACCCATGAGATTGTGGTTTTCTGCTCTATAAACAGTTTCCCACATTTAACTTCTCTCCTTTTAATGACAGAACACAGGTAACCGTCGGTGAGAGGAATTTTTGAAAGTGTTTTCAGTGCCTTAACACAGTCTCTAGGTTAAATAAATAAATACATACATGCTAAGAAGTAAAACAGCCCTTTAGTGTCCCTATACAGGAACACCAAACTAAGTTGGAATCCACATGACTGTACTTTGAAAAGAACTCTCTTTCATTAACAAAGCCCTGCAAGATTCATTGAACTCGACTTTCTTTTCAGCTCCAGAGTCATACAGCAAAGGAGTGAGAGTCTACAGGGCAAAGTCAACAGCAAACATTTGTGAAAAGAACCACAATAAGATGACAAGCCACAAGAGTGACAAATATCAGAGTAAGACCTTTGAACCAGTTTTTTTTCTTCCTTTCTTTCTAGGATGTATCTGGCTTCTGTATTCCCATTAGACCTTTTACAACATACGTACTGACAGCAGATCCTCTACATCAGTGGAAGAAACCAGCAGCAAAATAATCATATCCTCCAGTTTCTGATATTAGCATCCCTCAAGGAACACCTATTCCCCCTTCTATTACAGAATATACATCTGGTTATGTTCTGCAGACTGGTCCTGCTTCTCATTAGCCCAGACAGCCATTATCTCCACACTTAATTCCTCCTGAAACATCTACACTGCTGTTCACCTTCTCACTAGGAGTAATAATTGTTTCGAATGGAAGAAAGTTGGTTTATTTGTATGCTTTATTGCAAGCACATAGAGTGCCTCTTTCTAAAACTGAAGGGGTACTGGCTTAAGCCTACAGCAGTGACCGTTCAGTGAGGACAAATTAAGTGTTTTCCTTTTCACTAGAGTGACATACAGGAGGTAAGTCCACTGACCTGTGCAGAGAGGGACAGTGATTCACATACACAGAGTGGCATAGAATCACCATCAGTTTGCCCAGACTGCTCTCCTGGCCCTACAGGGGGAGGGGGAGGGTTGAGGGGGGAGAGGAAAGGCAAAAGAGAATTCAGAGAGTTATCAGTACATCAAAAACAAAACCTTAAGGAAACCCAATATCAAGAGCATTATGATCCAAAGTTTACATAGACAGAAAACAGACTAGTGACTACCATACTGAGCACACAGAAAAAGTAGAACATGCTCACAACACTCGGACAGGAATGCATTTAAAACTGGGATGCACACACAGTTCCCCAGGGCTTAGATCATAAACTATGTCCATATGATACAACTGTATTTTGCAGGCATCAGATGAGCAAGTCAAATACTTGCAGCTGCAAGTTATTAATATTGTATTTATTATGCATGATCTGTGGCCAGATTATCATATAAATCAACAATTGAGATTTTCAAAATTAGAATAACAAAGCATAATTGTTACTTTCCAATTCAACAAGAATACTGTTGCCTGCATCACAGCCAACAACTACTTGGCAGTCATGAGCTGTTTACCCTTGGTGACTATTGGACAAAAGGAATTACAGCACACTGGTGGAAGTAGTCACCACACTGAGCGTAGGGATACCTGCTCAGAGAGATCTTGACAGCCTGCAGGCCAGGCTGATGAAAACCTAAATGCAGAGCCTCACACCTGGAATGAAATGGCATCACGCAGTAGTACGTGCTGGAGGCCAGCTGCCATGGCAGCATCTTTGCAGAAAAGGACCTGAGGCACAAAAATTACAAGCTGAGCATAAGGCAGCACCATGTCTTTGAGGCAAGAAAAGGCTTACTTACTACATACAGTTCAGTGCCAGCATGAGTGTAGCTAGCAGAACAAGTGAAGAGATTATTATCCTCCAGTCCAGCAACTGTGAGATCACATCTGAAGTCCAGCTTGGGCTTCCTGTTTGTTACATGAGTAACACTGAAAAACCACAGTGAGCCCAGTGGAGTGTCACTACACAGAAGATGATAAAGGCCTTAAGGTGTTTAGGGGACTGAAGAACGTGTCAAAGAGAAGATAGAGCCTGACTCATCTTGGGGGTGCTCTACAACAGAAGGGTAAGAGGCAACAAAACCAAGGTGCAGCAAAGGAATTTCAATTACACATAAGGAAAAATGTTCTTCATAATAGGAGCATTCAAACACTGGAGCAAGCTGCTGGAGGTACAGTGGAATTTCACCATTAAAGATATTCGAAACCTGACTGGACAAGAACCTGATCTAACTTCAAAACAAGATCCAAACTTTACATTGACCCCATTTTCAGTAAGGGGTTGGACCAAATGACCAGTCAAGATCCCTTGCAACCTTTATTATATGAGTGTACAATATTTATCTTTCACATTCACTGTGTGACCTCAAGGCCTTAAGAGCTCAATGGCAGTATTCTTCAGCAGAGCTGTTAGAAGCCAATTACTGGAAAATCTTGGACAGTTCAGAAAGAAAAGAAAACCAGAGGGCTTTTACAGCTTCTCCAAATAAAAAGGAAATGGCCTACTTCATCAGTCTGCTCTAGTATTATATTACACTTAATGAATTATATGGTGAGCGATCAATGCCCTGCGTGTTCTTTCTGTAAAACGCAGAAAAACATCAGAAGCTGTCAGGAAGAAGCCAGAGAATTTGGCAGGCACTGCTGAGACTTGGGCAGGCTCTGCTCAGACTTCTGGCATAGCAGAAGGCTGCTGAAAGATTATAGAATAAACACCCAGCTCGATGTTTATGGTAAAGTTATTGGAAGTAACATTGGAAGTTAGGTGGCAAGGTAATTACCTGTGTGAGTTTCAAACTTAACACTTCAGGATTTGACACAGGTGATTGTTTCTTTGTGATTGGAAAATAGCGTTATAAATAAAAATGTATTATTTTTTGGCTTGCAACAGTTATGTAATGGATTAATTCCTTTCCATTTTAGTTTCAGACTCTCCCTGCACTCACATGCAGGTCATCACACTGACCTCTTTTCTGCTCACATTTGGGGGGGTCTTGTTCAGAAGCTCTAAGTGCAGATTTCTTAGTTTCCAGAAATACGCTAAATTAAAGAACATTAAGCGTAAAATCATGCCCAAACCAGGTGTCTCAATCCTCATAGGGACATGTTTTTTTCACTACCCACTACACAAGCAATAGCCATCAAGCTGTTCATTGATGGTACCAAAGGAAAAAGCAACTTTGGTCCCTCTCCATCAGGATTTTACACAAATGGAACAAGTCTTTTGGCCAATTCAGAAAAGATGACCCCGCTCTAATCTCAGGAAACGTGTTACTGAGAGGCTTCAAGAGACAAAGGTCTCTTCCAACCTCAACCATTCCACAATCTTGTGATTTTAAAGGAAACTCCATTTCTGTTCTAGAGCTAGAAGAATCATATCTTCTGCTTGCACTTCTTTCATGAGAGGGTATTGCAGAGCACAGTATTTCCAGGAAATACCACCGACAACCCAATCAACACAACACCCAGCTCCTTGCATTCTTACAATTCTTAAAATTATGTGTAATGCACATATTAGGCAATAAGTGTCTTCTTTATTTTTTCCTTCTAGCTTTGTGCATGTATTGTATTGAAAACTGGACTCTGTATTGTGTTTCTAGTTTCTGTTTGAATTAAACTGAAAAATAAACTAAAACTTGTACAAGTTTCTACTGTCTGCCACATTTTTGGGCAATGCCACACAGTGCTTCCTTAGGCTTAAGTTTGCTGTATCAGCTTTCTATTAATTAAAAAAAGAAAGTTTGCTCCAAATAAAAGCACAGGCTGTAAAGCCCATGACTAAATTTAAGCTCTGTTGAACCCAAAGTGTCAGATAAAGCCTTTATCTTTGTATAAAATATTTCTGGAAAGATGCAAGTCAATTGGACAGTCCAGAGAGGGAAAAGGAATTTGTGCAAATGTCTCAGAAATATAGTCTAAGATAAAAAAAATGGATTGTTTACTGATGAAGAAGCAGCTGCATTTAGAGAGGCAGAATAACTTTCTTTTACTTACTTTATTTCTCATGGAAAGTGTCAAAGGGCTTAACTGATGGAAGAGAAACTTTTAGGTCTCAAGAACTATTCAAGGAATTGTAGGGGTTGGAAGGGACCTCAAGAGATCGTCAAGTCCAACCCTATTGTCTTAGGTCTGTCAAGACCTGCACCTGTACAACCTCGCATACAGAGCGCGACAGGCAGTGGGTACTGCAATGAAACCTGTGGTTACAGAACCATGGATTATTCAGCCTATCCCTTCTCAGAGCCCAGAAGCAGTTCACAGCAAAAGCCTGTGCCTGCCTGTCCAGCAAGAAGCAAGGTAGCAGAATGCAGAGTCCTACTATCTGCATGTGTTAAATCCTCCATCACAGGCACCAGTTGTACTGTGATACCTTTCCTCAGGGTCAGAGGCAGTGTTTTGACTGACTCATGAATACGCAGCATCTATGACACAGATATTTCCCTGTTCAACCCAAATTCTATCCACATTAACTTATCATTGAAAAGGTGCATAACCCAGTAGCAGAAACAAGCAATAGACAGAGTAGTTGTGAAGACAGCAGAGATTTCAAAACAATGTCTTATCAAGCAGACTTCTGAATTATGTTTGGAAAACTGATCCAACAACTGTTGACATTCATTAGAAATTATTATTTTACAATATCTTACCATTATTTGAAATAAGTAATACTCAATACTTAAACCCTTTTAATAAGGATTTTCTTTTTTTCAGAACTTCAAGCAATACTTCAGAAGCACGCTGTACGCTTCCTTGGTGTAACATAGGTATTTTCCAGAAACAAAATTCCAGGTTAGAGCCAGCTCTCATCATCAGTTCCAGACAAACAGATAACATTATTGCCCACACTCATCAACAGATCTTGAAGACGACCATCTTTTGTTCAAGCATTGACAGGCAAACTTCTTGGCCTTAAAAAAACTATATGACAATATACACTGACAGAGAATGTATTGCCACATTCAGATGGTAGCTGTAGGAACGAGACCTCATGGAACGGCTCTCAGATGAGCGAGAGTGGCAATGCTGCCTGAAACTCACTACTGCACTGTGGAGTGCAGCTCCCACAAACTTTCAGAGGAATCTTAGAGTTCAGATTATCAACATGACCTAACCCTACTCACATCTCAACTGCCAGTGCAGAATATATATCCCCATAACAGTAACTAGACACCAAAGATGACAAGATGCTTGCAGCTCTATAGCCCATGTGTTTGTCATCACTGCTCTGGAATCTCAAGCCAGGAGAGTGATATCTTTTATTGTTCTTACAATGACAAGTTCTAACATTCTCAAGCTCATAGGTCTATTAACTGTTAAAGACTTCAAGAGTAATTTGGTAAATTCTTGAGCATAAAGCCAAGTTTTTCCTTTATTAGTAAAAGCTGTATACAACCTCTGGAAGAAGCCATATGAATACAAACGTTTACCACGTTACCTGGCAAAAATGACCCCTGAAGTAGTTCCCTGATCACTCCATAGAGAAGTTATTGAGTTACCATGACCCATTTTATATGAGACTGTGTCAAAGATCAACAATTTTATTATAAACCACACCAGAATGTGTTTCTATTTCTTAAACTTGAAAGAACTAAGTTGTCAAGAGGACCAATATGCCATTGTAAACAAGTACCAGATGGTAGAGTGATTTTGCTAATGCCCTGTTTAATTATGAGTAACCATGAGCACAATAAAACAGAGTCAAACAAGAAAAAGAGGATATGTAGTCACATTAAACAAAGGTCATGATCTCAATTCTATTTTCCTTCAAAGTATTTCCTACAATGAACCAGAAGGAAAATGGAAATGTTCGTTTTTAGAAACCAGCATTTAGGTAACAGGAATTAGCATTAGCTCTTCTTCACAGTTTTCCACACTGTGAGCCAGATTCTTCCATCATTATTCATTATATCATCCAACATCATGCAAATACTGCTTTGAACTGTAAACACTCCCAGCTGAACTACCTATTTAAAATTCACAGCAGCGGGCACCGGATTCATTATTTCACATACTGGAAGGAGTTTCAGAAGTAATGAATCTTATTCTAATTCTTTTGCTCTTGAACCAGAAGTGCTTGTAGAGGCAATTCAGATGTTCTATTTCTATCCCACCATAAGAGGAGGCCTGTCATCCAGTAAGGTATCCGTTCTGTAGCAGTTTCAAGTCAGGAGGTAAAGCAGATGGGGAAGGAAGCAGCACCAAGATGAAGATGTGCTATATCCATGTATATTCACAGATTCACAGAATTGTAGGGGTTGGAAGGGACCTCCAGAGATTGAGTCCAACCCCCTGCCAAAGCAGGTTCCCTAGGACAGGTCGCATAGGTAGGCATCCAGATGGGTCTTGAATATCTCCAGAGAAGGAGACTCCACAACCTCTCTGGGCAGCCTGTCCCAGGGCTCTGTCACCTTCACTGTGAAGAAGTTCTTCTGCATGTTGGTGCGGAACTTCCTGTGCTTTTCTCCCTTAACTTCCCAACAATCAGAAATAAAGGTGCCATTCCTCATCTAAATCCTGAGCTGTCTTATCTAAAGAAGATTTTAAAGCCCTTTTTTTCTCTCTCACACTTATTTTTAAAACATATTTTCAAATTAGAGCAATGCTTTAAATACCTGTATATGTATATATGTATACTTTCTAAATCCAGGGGTAAGCACTACCCAGTTATTAGTACAAACATTAAACATTGCACTTTTTGTCTACAAAACCTCTGACTGGCTAATGTAACTTTGTCAACAGGACATTTTCTAACAAGCAATTTTCTGTGAACTTCTAAAAATTATTAGAACACTGTTAACATTTTCTGCTCATAACTTGTATAAACACTTCCCATATAAACCACCTCATCAAATCTTCCCGGCAACTTTTGAGAAAAACCTAATTACCAATTTCAGCTGTAGATGACACCACAGTGCACCAAAAGATGAAACTTAGCCAGTCCCCCATCCTAAGTGTTGTGTAAAGCAAAGAGTGATGATTTTCTGGGCCTCGTTTTTTCTTACCTCTTCTCTCTACAGACTGCTTTCTTTCCTTCCTTCCCTTTCCCTTGCATTCCTCTTCCTTTGCTGTACAGCCCATTGGCCTGAAGGTTCTACAAAAGGACACACTCTCAAAGGCTCCTTCACCTCTGGATGTAGCCATTCTCCTCAGCTGCAACACATCCTACAATTTAATCCTATCTTGGGGTGCTGATAAAACTTTGCCAACCCCTTACTGCCAGAATCGCACAAAAACACAAGGCTTTAGCATACACACATCCTTCACCTCATCTCACTTTCTCTATGTGCCCTGGTATTCCAGGAACCAAAGTGGTTGCTACCCTGCCAGCCAAAAACGAAACACAAGAGAACAATTACAGTAACCTGGCACAGATTGCCTCTCTGCTGCCGCCAGAACACTTCACAGACGTAGTGTCTCACACGGGAGCTTAGAGGCCCGTGGGACCCTGCTGATAAGGAGAAGCACTTGGTTTACTAAGTTCTACCACTGCAAAACAAGACCAGAACCAGCTACTCCTGCTCAAAGCATGAAAAGGCCACAAGTAGCTCCCACCTCATCTGTACAGTCAGCCTGTCTGCCCGCTCCCCAACCACCCTCATAGTCTTCTGGAGTATCTTCCCAAGGAAGAGATGCCAATTTTAAGGAAAATACATATTTTCTGGTTTGTTTTTTTTTTTGGTCAAACTGCTATTTCTTGCTGTGCTGGATTTCTGTAAGAATGTGATCCTCTTTTCTTTTGCTGCTTGTACCTCTCTCCGAAACAAATTCACTTGTGTACTAGGATGCACAACATTCTGTAAGTTTCCTTGTACTGTTTGCCTGCACCTTTTCTTTGCTAAAGTTTGTTAGGCAGAGTAGCATTTATGTCTCCAAAGCCACAGACCAGTGGGTTATGAAAATGAAACCAGCACTATCAAAATAGAGGTTTTTTCCTGTATTTTTTCTTCTAGGCTACACCCGTCCTCAGAGGAGCATAGCATCATTTGAGCAGCATGACTGTTGGAGTTTCAGGACGTTTCCATAGAATCTCAGACTGGGGTGGGTGGGAAGGGCCCTCAGAGGCCACCCAGTGCCACGCCCTGCCACCAACAGGGACACTCTCCACTAGCCCCATCTAACCCGGCCTTGAACCCTGCCAGGGATCCAGAGGCAGCCACAGCCTCCCTGCTCTCAAAGGGAAAGTTTTCTTCCTAATATCTAATCTCAACCTTCCCTCCTTCATTTTAAGGCCATTCCCCCTTGTCCTATCACTGCATGTCCTTCTTGCCAGAGCTCCAGATCTGTCAGCAGGGAGGGGTAAATGAGCACGGTGGAAGCTGTAAGCACAAGTAGACAGAACACTATGTGTTTTGATACCTACATAAGTCAACTGAAGACAAAGTCAGCAGCCGCCAAAGATGCTCCTACACAAATCTGTTCTACCATCAGCATCAGAAATATTTATGCCAAGGTACAGAAGAAATAGGAAAAGAAGAAGTCAGTAGGATGCTACAGAAATCACTCTGGGAAAAAATCAAGGTGAAACTTACCACCTCTGTCAAGTCAGCTGTATTGACACACGCAGGACACAAACCAAATACCCTAAATAGACTGATAGTCCTAAACTTCTACACATCGGTGTTGTGGCAAGTGTGGAAATGCACACTGTACCCCAGCTGCAACGCGCTGTCAGTTAGCTAAAAGACAAGTTCGCTACACAGCTCTCTAATTGTCTAATATAAATCACTCTCATAAGACATGGAAAATTAAATAGAAGAGCTCTGTAACATGTTCTCAAGAGAGAATCCGTTGCAGAACAGCCTCACGGAAAATCAGCAAGCAACTCTGTAACAAAGAAAGGATGGGAAATTTTGAGGGTCACTGAACAGCAGATGTCAGGGAATCTGATTTCAAAGCTATTTTGTCTGGACATTCTGCAACTGATTCTGAACTGGAAAGCAAACAGTGCTCCATAAAACAGACATCTAATGTGTATGACAGACAGTCCACAGTGAGGAACAAGCCCATGAGGAGCTCAGAGCCGTTAACACACCCTCTCGTGTGTTTATTCAAGTAGGTTTCTCTAGGGCTGCTTAGCTTGTCTCAGATTGCCACAGTGCTTGTTCTCTCATTTTAGGATGCACCTCTACTGACACTTCAGTTTTTGGTAGCCAGCCTGACATATTCACAGATCATGAGAAATACCTACAGCTTTCTGCTGTCAAAGGACTGGCAAAAGTTGTTGGGGTTTTCAGCAAAGCGCTATGGTTTCATACTTGTAAAACAGCACTCCACAGAAGTGGGAATGAATTCCCACAAGGAGCAGAAAGGAAGCTTCTGCCTGACAGCCGGACACGTTAGCGCATGCAAAGGCACGAGCTAATATCTGCATGCACCATGGAAACACAGAATCACAAGGTTGGAAAAGACCTTTAAGATCAATTCCAACCATTCCTGTCCTATATTAAATCATATCTCTAAGTACCTCATCTACCCTTTTTTTAAACACATCCAGGGATAGTGAGTCAATCCCAATTCCCTCAGCCTGTTGCTCTGTGTTGATCATCAGCTTGGTTGAAGCCTGTATTTGGCTTCTGATCTTCAGTGGTAGTGTGGGAACATAATTTTGTTTCCTTTATGTGTGAAACAAGAAGCGTTGACTATCTCCATAGCAGAGGTGCTCCAGCCCTTGAGCCCTTGGAATACACTTCAACACAGCTGTAACACAGCTTCAGAATCAGCCCACTCATTTCTTAACAGGTTACTGGAATAGATTCCTATCCATCATTAAATTATTCCCATGCTACATCAATTAATAAAGATTTGTGGTGCATAAAACAAAAAAACATTTCATGCACTTCACAGGCCTAAAAATAATCATATCTTATGTCCTAGTTACAGTTAGAACATCTCTGCCACTGGTTCAGCAGCAACATTCTTATTTAATGCACTCCTGAAAGCCTAGCTCATCCTCAAGTTGATATCTACCCTAAGAATTTTAGTCTTTCCTTGTGTTACCTATGAGCTCCATATTTGCATCTTTCACATACATCCCATGGTATCAATATCCATTTGCTGAAATCAGAAATAATAAATCACTCAACGTGAAATAATAAATACAAGGGAGAGTTATTTGCATCACCTCAAGAGAACAAGCAGACAAACTGAGTTGATGGCACAAGCAAGACTATTTACTATTAGAGGGATCAAAGAAGAGTTCAAACCCCAAACCACTGAAGCCTGCAGAATGCCAACAGCTTAGTCAAGCATGGGAAGTCACCATACTAAACAAACCCTCATTGACAGCACATCCCTGTACAGAAGGTCTTAAGCTGCAAATGCCATTGGATCTGTGGTCATTGAAGAAGGGCATCTGGACAAAGCCAATAAACAACAATACATCATATTCTACAGTGTTAGTTACTGGTAATTTTTTCCCCACATACTTCCAACCTGTTTCTGCCTCTTTAGTTGAGGCACAGGATATCTTCATTACCTTCATGATCCAAAGCCAAAACCAGAAGCTCAGTTAATTAAGCTTAGCTTCTGGTTTCCTCGTAAGGCATCCTAGTTTAATTAGATTTCAACTCTCATTTAGAGTGTTCATTTACAATGGATACCCTGTCCATCTCTTGATAACAGCTAAAATATTTAATGGCTATGGCAGATTAACTAAGCTGTGCTTTAGCTAGCAGCTAAGCCCCATGCAGTGGCTCGCTCTCTACCCTTTGGTAAAATGGGAGAGAATCAGAAGTGAGAAGAGGCATGGGTTGAGGTAACAGTTTAACAGGTAAAGCAAAAGCCATGCACAAGCAAACCAAGGGATTCATTCCCCACTCCCCTGGGCAGGTATGTTCAGCCATCAGGACAGCAGGGCTCTATCATGCCCAATGGTCACTTGGGATGACAAATGCCATCACTCTGAACAGCCCCTGCTTCCTTGTTGTTCCCCATTGAGTTTTTTTCCCATATGGTCTGAAATATCCCTTGGGTCATTAGGGTCAGCCTTCCCAGCTCTGTCCCCTCCTCCTTGTGCTGGTAGGGGTGTGAGGAGCAGGCAAGGCCTTGGCTCCGTGAGCACTGCTCGGCAGGAACTAAAACACCCCTGAGTTACCAAATCCAAAGCACAGCCTCATGCTGGCTACTGTGAAGAAAATTAACCCTATCCCAGCCAAAACCAGCACAATGGCAACCATACCACTTTTCTAAAATGATTTTACTGGAAGACAGTTTTATTCTTGCCTTTTTTTCCCAAAAGCTGCTATTTGCTAGACAATGCCTCCTCATCCCCACCCATATATCAAAGCCAACACAACATTTTAATTCAGTATTACAACTTAGATCCATTTCCCATCTTGACTGCAGAAATCATTCTGAGAATAAGGCAAGGTGGCATGAAGCCAAATGTGCTGACTCTATTTCCTGACCAAAATCAACAGCGCTGCGCAGACTACAAGCACTTCCTGTTAATGCTCTCAGTAAGGAGATCTACTCCTATCAGGACAAAGAAATCACTCCTTCCTTTCACTCATCAGGAGCTTTCTCCAACTTTATTCCTTTTGTAATTCCTTTGCTTTCCACTCCAATTAACTGAAAACTACTTGGAACATTTAATCCAAAGGAGCTGCTTGTTTGATTTGTGATTTTACATTTTGTTAAAGTGTTACATTTTGTGAATGTTTATGTTAGAATATTTTAATTATTACAAAAAGTCAGTCTCCAAAGCAACTAAAATTGCCTGATTCTAGCAGTATAATTGCCATATATATAAAAATATAAAATTCTAAGCAATTTTGTAGATAGAAAAACACAATCTAGTTGTAAAGCTGTACTCATCTATGCTGGTAAGAAACAATGCATAAACATCCTCTGATGTTATCATCATCTTCTGTTTTCTGTCTGAATTATAGGATTCCTATAGAAATTCTTCAAAAAGCAGAGTGAAAAGGCTGATTTTATACAGAAAAATATATTTCCCCAAATAGCACCAGCAAAATATATTTTAGTATAAGAAGAGACACAGGTACAACTACCACCCTCTGTGAGAAGCGCTACCACAGATCTACCCAGGTTATTACTTTGTCAGTGCTGGGCCAGGCAGGCTCTCAGGCATGCAGTAACTCCACTACCCGTTCCGCAGGCCTACAAGTGTGCTATGCTTCCCAAGAGCAAGGAGACTGAGCTATGTCAAATAAATTGGCATCACAGTGTACAGAATGGAAACCTGCTTTGTGACTGTCCAGTATGGATCACCATCCCTAGAATTAGGAACTGCAATATTCTTCAGTAACATTTGCTGGAGCTTTAAGAGAAAGTTTCTTTTTCCGCTGTAATGCCTTCCACACACACATCCCACACCCCCTCTCCCCAAAAATAATTTCAGCAAATTAATTCATAGGCAGAGACATCTAACACAATCTCAGATTGTAGGCATCTGCTCAAGAGTAGCTTAGCAAAACCCTCATTGTGATGATACATGTTCAGGTAACTCGTTATTCAGATATAGACCTGCAGATTGTTTGGATATCTATGACAAACATTAACTTTCTTAAATAAAAGGAATAAAGCTGGAATTCAAAACTGCACTCAATCCAGATCTCAAAACATTCCCTAAATAAATGGGCTTCCCTCAGTCAGCTCTGATGGGTACACTTGCTCAGTCCTTCCAGCTATTCCCCGTGGTCAGTGCCAAAAGTGACTGATCTCTCTAAGGAGCCTAGAAATAGTACTTCTTATGCAATGAGCAACTTCAAAAAGATAGTATCTGTTCCTCATCACATCCTGCCCAGAGATTTCTTTATGGGCTCATCCTGCATCAGCCTCAGCTGTTCTATTCAAATTCTGCCTCTGATAAGTCCTTTCTTCCTTCACCACAAGAGCCGAAGTCACTGCGTACCTTTATTGCTCTGCATTTAATAGGAGGAGCCCACATTCACCTCTTGCACGTTTTTGAGCCTGGGGCCCACGATGGATCACTCTCAAACATCATGCTTTCTTCCCAAGACTTTTCTCCATGCAGCAGTTCTTACTTCTTTGCTAGAAAACAGGTTCTCCCTTTACTATTCCACAGCTGTATTTTCATCACAAGATTCCACAGCTTATCAGGATTCTGACCATAAGAAATCTCTTACTCAGCACCATGTTCAGCTCTGAAGAAAACAGGGCCAAGTCAACATTTGGTTACCTTCACTGGATTCTTTTTTGACTAGTTGTAAACAAATAAACCTAAGACATCACAGGGTGACTAAAGGTGAAGTTACCAGGCATGTTAATTTTAACCCTTGGTACTATTTATTTGTTTCATTATCAACTTTTTCTAAGAGCAAGGTTGGGTGCAGCTACCTTTCTGTGCACAGGGGCTGGCCTTCCACGTACTGCCGACCTACAGAACAGGTTACATAACAGACCTTACAAGCAGCAGGTTGTAAGAAAGACACGTTCACACAGTCTTTCTAGTTCCAGCCCTTCATGGGAATAGGTGTGCTCAGAGGTGGCGGGAGGAGATCTATACCAGTTCTGCAGTTTGTACAGTTTCCTTTGTTGTCTTGGATCAGCACGGTCAGAGAACACTTCTGCAAAGAATCCAGTCTGGTTTATTTGTATTGCGACAACTCCCTTTTTCCACCAAATGTTTTGTTTGACTGTTTGCTTTAAAAACCCAACAGCTCTGGGCTGTTTATTCTTAACTTGAAATAAAGTCTTCAGTCACTGCTCCTTACAGATTTGTCTCCTCATTAAAGCTGTTAGTTATGGAGACTGAAGTGACCAGGTTTGTATTTACAACTACATCTTCAGTTGTGTAAGTTCTACCAGATTGGCTTGTATTGCTTTAGCTAGTCTTCTTTCTAAATTACAGGGTACAGAGCAGCTAGTTCGCCCTAGATGAGCCATAAAATGGGAACAAGGAGTCTAAATGCCCCTGTGTCCCAGCAGTACTTGTTAAAGCAGCTCTGCCAGAATCGAGTATGTGACAACGTGAAGTTTGAGACAAGGCACACAGGACTAATCTAGAGAGGGAACCAACTGGGGAATTTGTTCATTAAAATACTAGTCCATATTAATTCTCCAGACAGAAACATATACGGCAAGCAACAGTGTGGCCACAGAACTGTGCCACACGAGGACTGAAAATTCCCACAGGCCACTAAAGCAGGTCAGCAATTTAGTTCTATTTCTGCGTTCACACAAATTCTTGATCCTAGCCTCATGTTAAAGACAGCTGTACTTCACCAGCCACTTTAAATAAGATTTCCCTTTGGCCTCCAGTCACAGAGAAATCAAAATGGAGAGCAGACAGCATCTTTGCGTTGGTCTCTCTGCTCAGAGAGCCTCTGTGTGCAGGAGATGGCAACACTGCCAGGCTCAAGGGCAGCCAGACACTGAATCACCACCCATAATTGCACTGGCCAGAATCAAATCTTTTCATCCCTTCTGAAAGGTGAAAGCTCAAGGCATGTAGAGAAATGTTTAGACAAGAAATGTTAAACAGCACAATGAGAATATAAATTTCTATCTGTGGTATCAGACTGTCAGAGTGCTGTATTTTTTCATTCTTTCACCTCTTTTTCTTTCTTTCTGTACTCTTTAAATAGGGCACATTTGTCACTTTCCAGTTAACAACAGCTATAATTGTGAAGTAACTCTGAAAGTTTAATGAACCATCAAACATTAGTCAACACAAATACATTATTACATTTCTATTCCTTGATGCCTCCTGTAGTTTCCATTTTCTCTCCTTATAAAAACATTTTCTATCTTTCAATTCCCTCTGTATTCCCATCCTTCTTTCTTCCTCTGATTTCTTCATTGTTATTACGGCAAGGCAAATGGAGAAAGAAAGAAATCAGGTCCATTAAAAAGAAAATCATAAAGCTCTTTCTTTGCCAAAACTCATAAACAATAATTTTCCTTTCATTTATTTTTATTATTTTTTCCACCAGTAATCACAGCTAAAGACAAATCCCAGCATCATGGAAAGTTATGGTCCATTCCCTTCCTTCATGGATGCTTACATCAAGTGTAAACTTTGATCAGAAAGAGCAAGCAGGGGAAAAAGAAGAAAAAGGAAAGAAATTACAGAAATCTATTTTTTCATCTTTCGTATTTATCACTAGCTTAACTTTTTATTTCTCTGAAGTTACTACTTCTTTATATATAGTGGGAGGTCACATTAAAATAATAATTGTTTTGGTCAAAGGTAAATGCTGTGTTACAGGGGACAGCACGGTGACAGCAGTTGGGAACTAGGACATGCACATGTCCTTGAAAAACAAGTGCAAGAGCAACGAGGACTTGGCTCTTGTTTACACTTCCCAAGAATGTAACACATCTGTTGGTGTATTCCCCCCATCAAGTACAATTCATGGTGTTTCCCACAGATTCCCCTGGGTGGCCTAATTGTTCTTCTTCTCTTCATAAAATCAGAAAAATAAAGTTGGTCTGATCATCGGTCTGATTAACAATGAGAACGTGGATGCTACCTATTCCTTCTTATATGATCCTTAAGCTACTAATTCGTTTTACTGGGAAGAATTCTAAATCACCTTGAGACGGAGATTTGTGTGTCTGTAGCACAAGGATCCATGAAAAGTGTTCTGCCCAGGAGTTACATCCCACATTTCTAGAAGTTCTCTAAGAAATAGTAAGGAGATTAAATTAAACCTGTTTACCAGATTTTTTAGTATCATCTTTAGTCATAAACAGAACTGAACTTGGAGTTCAGAATATGAACCACGAACAGTATTTTAGCACTGATCAACTTTCATCCCTGAACAGTTTATGAGGAACATGTGAGGAGTTGTAATTGATGTTAAGAGAATATTACCAAACACAACATGAAAATTGCTTGCCAAAGGCAAGTTTCAAAGTAATTTGTATTCCATCTAGACTGCTTTCAAAACAAAGGGAAAAATCTCTCCATGCTTGTAATCATGAGAATAGGTGAAAATCATGCTTTCCTCTGAAGTAGTTTAATCCTGTTTAAAAGGGATTTGGAATTTTTATCAGCTTTTATTTCAGTATTCGTTCATACATCTTCTACAAAGCATATGCAAACTGTGAATGTATGTAAGCATTTGCCAGCTGCATATGCATGAGCACCTATAGCATGAATGGAGCTTGTGCAACCTGCTGCTGGGGTTCCTTGAGATGCTTTCTGCACAGTCGTCACCCTTACGAAGCATTTGTGATAAAACTTTTCAGACACCATGCCTATGGGAGCACCAGCAGGCTTCTTTCTCTCCACTTTGAGAGCATTTCTAAGCCATAAGCGTGTGATGACACAAATACGTTTCTTCCACTGTCACAAATAGCAAAATGGAAAATTAAAAGACAATGTTTTGCTCTGGCTGCCAGGCTTCCTCCTATCGCTTCTTCAGAGCCATGTTAACAAGTAGGAAAAAATTAAATTAAAGTGGGAGTGTAAATACACTGGATCCATCTGAAAGAATTCCAGTCAAAGAGACTCGCCGGTATTTCTTTTCAAGTAGCTTCCTCCTATTTGAGATGGGTTGTTAAGCGGCTGTAATCTGATCAGAAAATGACTACTGGGTTGCAAACCAAGCATTACAGCACAGCACTGCTAAACCTCAGCCTGCATTTTTCAAAAGCATGGCTAGAGCCATGCTATAACCTGAGTTTCAAAAAGGGCATATTTGATGCATGTCACAAGATAGGCAAAAAAACTCCTAAAATATATTTTAAAAAAAAGGAGACAGATGAAAATCTCATATTCCCAAGTAGCTGCAGTAGCTATGAGGTAATAATGAAAGTTACTGAAACTGCCAGAAGTTCTCTCTTGTGACTTTTCAGCACATGCTTCAGAGGCTGTCAAAAAACTACACACAGTCTTTCCTCCATCTGCAAAGAAAAAAGGCTGGATGCGATACAGCTAAAAGCAGAGGGGGAAAAAGGCAAAAACTGAAAAGAAGGGAAAAAGAATATGGCAATGGAAGTGGTTTAGGGTTTATGCCCTGCACTTACCACACTTCTGAAACTACAGAGTAAGCATTTCATCTGACATAATTCAGAGTGCTGTTGATTGGTAAGTCCTGTTGCACCTATGGCATCTTTCTTCACAAGTGATCATATCTAGAGATCGTATAGAAACAAATTAAAAAAGGGGGTTCTCACAAAACTTGTTGGCTTCGTTGGCATCTTGGCTTTAATTCTTAGCACAGAAAGTTTTTACTGTTTCACTAGAACTATCTCTGAGGTTTTTGAACAAAATCCAGTTATAACAGCACAATTCAAGTCGCTGTGTTAAGTCTAGTCAAACTTGAATTGGAACACTTTTGGAAGGCATCAGGTCGAGTTGAGTCACATTTTACAAATCTTAAAATACCCATCAATTTGCAAACATGTTCTCATGTATTTTCTGTGTTACAAGGAAACAAACTTCTGCCCTTTTATGTAAAAGCTGAAAGGGATGAATCACTTCCAAGAAAGCCAGCCTAATTTCAGCAGAGTCATCTGGATCATGCAGTTTTAAGACTTGGTTTATAGGAAATAGATTTCTAACAAGAAAAAGAATAATAGAAATTCCAGCACTAGAAGAACAGTCACACCACCTCATTCACCAAGAAAGCTGCATTCACTCTTCATTCTTCATATAAATTAAAACAAGCCAAGCTTTAAAGGCAAGTGAAGCAATTGCAATACCTTTGCTGCTTTGAAAATTATCCACCACTGAACCACTAATGGAGATCTTAATTGTGATTAGTTACTCTGAAGCTCATTAAGACACCCGGTATGTACCATATCCCCACAGCAGTTTCTTTCTGCAACATCTAATCTTAATGAAAATTTATTTTGCAAGATGCAGAACTGTAGAAGCAGTTCTCTACTCCAGAAAATTTTTACCTCTCATTTTCATATCATTAGAGACACAACAGTCAAGCTACTGACCAATTATGAAAATACACTCATCCAATTGAGGTTCCTCCCTCTAGTGCCTAATTTCACCATCAATTATCTGTGTACAACCCTGACTGCAGCACTAAAAATCATACAACAATATTATCAGGTGTGAGAGAGACCATAAGGCATTTACAACAGCCAAAGGATAGTCTATAGAACTACTCCCTCTCAACTGAAAGGATTACAAGACAACTAATCTTAGCACATAATACTGCAGTACAGAGATTCACTGATTTGCTTTAGTATATAAGAACAGATGATAGTTTCGTTCAAGGAGTTTTCAGTTTATACTTCTCTTTCGCCCTAAATTGGCAATTCTTTTTTCATTAAAGCAGTATCATTGTGTGTCACAATCTTTGTGACATTTAGAACCAGATGTAAGATTTAAAGCCTGATATTTTTGTCCTCCTAAAGCCTAAATTTGATTTTGAAACCAGGAGACTCATCATTGAGTCACAAAATACTTTGCATGTATTTGTGCATGGGTAGAAGTTTCTCCACCCTGCTCTGTGCCCAGCAGACTGAAAACGAGACCTCCTGAGTTTCAGCTTGTGTGCATCACCCTAATCCAAGGGCCTACCCTGAGAAGCTAGGCTCAGAGCGCTGTGGAGAAGCACTGGTATGCAAGAGCCAGAAGAGCACACTGGAAAGAGCAAACATAATTACTGAAGGCAAGTGCTGTGTAAACACAGAGCAATTTGCTGGCAATCGCCATCTTGGAAGTGGAAACACCTCCTCTGGCACAGGAGTCTCTGAGGTGTTACAGACTGGGAAACACCAAGAAGGCAAGGTGTTGATCATTTACCAGCCTGGAAGGCCTGCAGAGATTCAAAATGTAGCATCCATTTTGAGCAAAACTTTTCCAGGCCTTTTGGAAGTCATTTTGCAGATCTCTGCTCTGATGCAGCTGGCATCATTGGTCTTCCAAGGAAAGAGGCATAGTGAGTGCTAGCCCACTGTTAACACCTTTTCTTCTCACTGATCAGTGCTGCTGGCTTTAGGAAGGATGGACACTTAAAATCACACTTCAAGTCTTTGTCTTCTGCTGTTGTGTATACTATGGATTTCTCTTTCACTTCAGTAGATTAAAACAAAACAAAAATATATATATATATAAAATATATATATAAAAAAATATATATAGCACCAGAACACAGTCTGGTCAGCAAGAAACACAAGAATGGAATAGAACACCCTGGTTCAGATGATGTCTAATAAAAGGCAGCTCACCATCAGCTGGCACTGAATACAAACCTCGGATCAGAATAAGAAGAAATGCAGCAGAACAAACTCCAGACATTTATCAAATTCATGACTGGAATTCTGTGCCTGGAACAGGATAAAAGCAGAACCAGTAATCATAAAATCCTGAAATCTAAATCTGAAATCCAAGTCATTTTTTTATTTACAGTTCAGAAATGTGTTTGGGTTGATAGAGGGACAAAACTCAGAATTCTTTTATTATCTTTTGAGTAAAGCCACATGTTCTCATGCATTCTTCCCATGATTTAAAAATCAGTTTTTAGAAGCCCTGTTCTCTCACTGTAGAACTTTTTAACTGTCTGTCTAACCCTGTAAGTTACTTCATTGTATTAACATTTAATAAAACTGGAGTGCCACTTCTTGGAAAAATGATTCAGAACAACCAATTTTCTCATTGACAAAGAAATTAAATGACACACCTGACTTGTCAAAACTCTTACTGAATTTGACTGGTGACCACAGTGGATCACAATGCCCTTACTCAATACATAACACTGGAAACAGGGGCTACAAGAAGTTGTGAAATCACTGTTCTTAGAGTTACTTAACTCCCCAAGGCCCTGACCAACCCAACCCAAGTTGGTCAGTACTCTAACAACTATGTTTGCCTTTAATTTTACTAAGAATTGACATAGGTACGAGTCGCCTGCAAACAATTAGCAGAATAAAAGCAAACACAAAAGCTTATGATCCATTGTGAGAAGTTGCATTTTGCTACGTTCACTGCAAGTCTGATTCCACCACTTTATGTAATAGCAAGCTGGGGATAACATCTTAAAGCCATCCCATAAAGGCTACGTAACTCACACCTCTGCAAAAGCACGGTAAAGCAGGTCTTAAAACCACTATGCCCTTTCACCAATTTTATGTATCAGTGTGAAAACACAATCAACATGAAAATACAATTAGGAATCAACAATCAAGACCATGAAGAATAGATGAGGGAAGTCAATATAGGCAAATTAAAAAATCCATTGTACAGAAGCATTAGCCTTGTTTACTGACTTGCAATCACAAAGGCACACATATGGTAGCTGTTTCTTACTATGTAACAAAAATAGGATACCACGGGGAAAAAAATAATGGAAGAATGACTACACCATTAACATACACATGGAAATAAACCCTGGTTACATTCTTCTAACATCACAAAGCAGTACATATGAATAAACACTGACTTAGTGCTCCATGCTAAATGGAACATTCATTACTACACACCTTCACTGAGCATTATTTAGCATTCCAAAAAAAAAAAAATTACACTTTTCAACTTTATAGTGTGTTTCTCGTCATCAACAAAGCAAGCATCATTAATTATTTTCCTTCACAGAGACCAGAAGGACCTTACTGATACCAGTGCACCTTCTCCAGATGTTAGGACAAGAAACTGTGTCCACTTAGGTAACGTCTTTGTGAAGAGCCATCTTAAAGCAAAAGACATAGCAAGTTAGATCTCTGAAGTCTTTGTTATACTGCTCCCCCAAAGGGAGTATTTCTGTAAATACTGTAGTCACAAAAGCCCATGTATTCCAGCAGCTATTTTTTGTCCCTCTTCTAGATGACTTCTTAATGCATATGAAGCCAGAAGCAGCATTCATTTGGCAGGTAGCTTATCACTGCCCTGAAGTTAGTTATTCTGTTCCTGTTAACTGGTGATTTGGACGTAGTCCCTCCTTGAATCCATATGTAAGAAGTGGATATACACTCTCAAGTAGAGGCAGTGCAGAAAGTTATCAAGCAAAGTGTACCTAACTTGCTGCCAAGGGCCTCAGAGTCAGACATCACCATTGGTAGAGCTCTGCCCCATGGCATCATACCACTATCTCTTCCCTTCTTACTCTCCACGCACCAAGGGACATGAATAATGTACCTTTCCCTACATTCTTTCTGGTAGCAGAGACAGAATTTCAGTACACCATCTACATTAAAATGGGAAGGCACGTTCAAATGGGTAATAGGAGAGTGGCTCTTCAACACACACACAAAATGGTTTCAGGATTTTATTTTCCTTGGAGTACTAAGTTCCTGAGGCTTTGTGGGCAATGTTCTACAGGAAATACAATCAGCCACTGTTCCTTCCTACTGAAAATATCTTACAATAGTATGGAACACATCATAAATGAGCTAGCTCTCCTCTTGGGTCCATATATTTAATTACATATTTATTTCTGAATGTATCATACAGAACTAATGTGTGTATGCAGACAATATATATATATCACTATATTATCCACATACACACGTCCACTATATGCTGTACTTCCTGAAGCAAGGACCATCTTGGAATAGTCAAGATAGCAAACTTTACAGAATGTTCTTCATGAAGAAAAGCAGGGAGGGGGAGGAAGAAGCTGCATAGTCCTTTTCATCCCTAAAACTCAATCTCGCTTGAGAAAACAATTCAGTTCCTCTTGCTGGATTCAGTCAACAAAACTGAATCAAGTTTCATCTGCTTCAGGTCCCTTCAGGAACTAAAATTATTTCCTTTCCTGGCACCCTGCCAATGAAAACCAATTGGATTTTCCTCTCTCTCTTCTTCCTTTGAAACAGAGAAAACCAAAAAATTATTCATTTTCCCTTATCTTGAATTTTTTTCCTTAGCAAAACAGTCACAAAACCCCAATAACTTCCCTAAACATCTAAAACCTACTTAATTTTTCCTCATCAAAAGCCCTCTCTCAAGCTTACACATTCCCCCTGATTGATTTTCTAGTGCATGAGTTATTTTGGGGTATAAGAAACAGATAGAAATTAATTTTAAATTCATTTTTAAAAAATTGTTATCACCAGATGGTAGCCTCTGAGCACTTCCATATGGTTGTATTGGTGGCTTAGTAACTAGGAGGGGCACTGCATTTCACACATTGAAATAGCACTTATGTACCCGTGCTTGTTGTGGAACGATTCTCACCTTTCAGCTCTGATTAAAAAGAGATGGATTTAAATAGAATACAGCAGCACCCTTTCATGGGCTAGATTACCCCAGAAAGACAAATAAATGGGCCAGTAATCAACAAGTATGCTAAAATTCACAGAGGATTACCTATGTTAGGGGTTACAGTGTAGAAAACAGAATATAAATACTATTTATGTTGCTAGTTATACTAAAGCCAAGATTCAGTTGATGCACATCAAAACAAGAAATACAGTGGGAAACAGCACTCTGCAGTCAAGCACAGCACTTCTGGAAATATGCTTCCCACTGAGTCAACTGTTAGAAGCTCAAAACAGAGATGCAAATTAATTCCCACCAATTACCAGAATCTATCCATATGAACACCAAAGAACCTAATGACCATGAAATTTCATTCAACACCCCTAAACTGTCTTGTTCTGTGGCTCAGTCCCATGTCAAGAGACCATCACAATTTGTCAGGTAACAGTGCTTCCCGCCTCACAGCTACCCCCAAACTAGGCAGAGAGATTAAACCACTGTTGGAAATAGTGAGTTCATAAGGAAGGTATGTTTTTGAGCACCATATTTTAATACTTCACCACACAGATAAATAATCAACTGCACAGACACAAATTAAATGTTTTTTAGCTTTTCCTTTCTCTCCAAGTGATTCAGATTCACTAAAACGTTGTCGTGGTTTCACCCCGGCTGTGGGCCGAGATCCACGCAGCTGCCTGCTTCTTAAAGTAAAAGAGCAGGGGAAGAGGGAAAAGGGGGAAACAAGGGAAGGGAAAAGGAAGGGGCAAATAACTCCAAAACAAAGAAACTAAGAGGCCCGTGGGTTGGGATAAGGAGAGTTTACTAAGAGAACAGAAAGATAAAATATACCAATGCTAACAGGAATTTAGAGCAAAAGAAGAGGAAACTCTTGATCCCCAATGCAGTTTCTCCCCAACCACACAACTCAGGCCGTACCACCCAGAGCTGTCCCGGAACCCGACCGTCCCCCCAAGCAGCACACGTCCCGCCACCGCCCCTCTTCTTCCTCCCCTCAGCCCCCCGTTCTCCTGGGCAGGACGTCATTGGCATGGAATACTCTCTTTGGCCCATCTGGGTCACCTGTCCTGGCTTCGCCCCTCCTTTCTCCTGAATAGAGAAATAGGAAGAAGCTGAGAAAGTCCTTGACTGTCTGACTGCAACTAAGAACATCAGGGTGTTCTCAGCACTGCTTTCATTGTAACTCCCAAACACAGCATCCATCAGCTGCTACAAATGAAGTTAACTCTATCCTGACTGAAACCAGGACAAACGTCTTTGCTTTCCTAGGTACACGGGACTTAATTGCTCCCTCACCAGGAAATATCTGAATTAACAAAGTTACTGGCTCATTTAACGGACTTCTTTGTTGCCTTTGGATGCCAGTGTTTCCTTTTACACCTAAGCAATAGTGACCTGCCCTTCACTGAGGTCCATTCACCCTTTTAACAGAATTTTTATTTGTTTGTTTTCCATCAAACACTCACTGCTTTGAATTGAACACTATCTACAGCAGTTGACCTGTGTTGACTTCAGCTTATCATAATCTTTTAAAAATATATTAAGTGCTCATATTACAAAGTTTTGACCTAAACTCGTATAAAGGGGTCAGTTTCCAAATGTCAGGATAGTATTAGAATATCTTTGGTTTTACTTAAAACTGAGTCCAACTTCTCACACCAATGAGATGAAGATGTACTATAGAGGTCTGCAACACTGCCTCTGAATTACTCTAACATAATTTGAGCATGGTTTTATTACAGTGGCAAAAATTCATCTTTCCATATAGAAACTTAGCAGTACTAATACCATTTTCAAAAGACATTTGCAATGATACTCCCTTAGCCTTATTCATGTGTTTAAAATGTTCAAGTTCTAAATATGTACGCTGCCATAATATGTCTATTCTTTAGTATTTAAAAAAAAATATTCAAAGACAAATAATTCCAGGCTACTTTATTCTTTCCTTCCCCCTCCCCCCAATATGACCCCCTAAAAGATAATTAAATAGCCTTCATAGAATGTATCATAAGCCTTTTTAATGCCTTGCACCATAATCTCCTTCATTTAGTGCCTGAACATTTGGTTTCTTCACAAAGTTCACACCAGTAGAGCAGTGAAACACTGGAGCAATCTGCCCATACAGGTGGTGGAATCCCTCTGTCTTTGGAAGCTTTCAAGACTTGGCTAAAGAAAGCCATGACTGACCAGAACCAGAAGCAGCATTAATCACACTTTGACAGGACACTGGACTAGATGAACTCCAGAGGTTCCTTCCAACCAACGTTCCTGAGTTTCCTTCCACCCCCACTGTACAAAGTGCAGAATGCAAAGATGACAGGCTTCTGACGCTGACTTGCAGAAGCTGACACTGAAAAGACTAGAGTGCAATACCTCAGTTCAATCACTGCTTACTATCCACTGGGCAGTAGATGACTGAGTACAGGGAACAGGCAGGTTTTTCTGCCTTTAGCAGACTCTGGATGTCTGCAAGTCTTCCTGCTAGATGATTAACCTGTAAACTTTGCCCTTCAGCAGTGCTTCTCCCACTATTACGGAATCCAAGTAGCTTTAAAAAGTCAACACTCCTTTTCATCATTTTTCTCCCTCGTTACAGCTGACACATTCAACCCTCATGACACCAAACAGCCCCTTCGAGGACTATAAGCCTGCTTCTTATCTATATTGTTATATCATTACTTCTGCTTCTCTTAACAACTGTGTTTTATCCTGTTCCAGAATAAATCATCCTCTGCAAGCATAAAGGAACACTAACATATTTATAAAACAGAATTTGTTTCCCTTATCATAAGAGGTGCTTATCACAATCTACAAGACAAAAATCAGGCAAGTGCACAGTCACAGCAGCCAAGTTCCTAAGTGTTTTGTAAAGACAACTATTTTGAGATTTCCAGGGAAGTTTTACCACTCCACAGACCTTTAAGGTTATAAACGTAACTTATAAAAATATTCTTAGGAATTTTAAGTTGACTTTTTGATGTGAATGTGCTTGACCTAATGCTGAAATAAGCTGACCACCCAATGGACAGGTAGGGTAATCACCTACAACAATAAAAAAATTCCCAGATGTACCTGACATATGGAAACTACAATGGGAATTCTGCATTTCCATCTCAGTGGTCTGTTTCTCAGAAGCTAGCCGTCTAAGACTGTCCACTCAAGAGAATACTATAGTCACAATTGCACCATTCAAAAATAAAGCTGTAGACATAAAGGGACATACTCCTCAAACCATTGTGCCACCCAGAACTGTAAAACTGGAGTGATCCTTAACAGGCAAAAGCCAGCTGATCTCCTTACATAAAGGCAAGGCAGAATATACATCATACCTTTATCAACTGTCCACACAGGCAGCAACAGAAGAATTGCCTTGTATTAAATACTCCATGTTTATACAGTGATTTCATTGCTCCCTTGATATCAAAACAACCTCCTAAGGATTGTCGTGGTTTAGCCCCAGCCAGCAATTAAGCACCACACCACACAGCTGCTTGCTCTCTCCTCCCCGCAGTGGGACAGGGAGGAGAACTGGAAGAAAAGTCAAACCTGTGGGTTGGTTTAAGGACAGCTTAATAGGACAGCAAAGGAA
The DNA here is from genome assembly GCA_027925045.1 of Hypotaenidia okinawae. Taxonomy (NCBI): domain Eukaryota; kingdom Metazoa; phylum Chordata; class Aves; order Gruiformes; family Rallidae; genus Hypotaenidia; species Hypotaenidia okinawae. Next base: position 5,045,145 of record BSDF01000011.1, read on the forward strand.
GAGGGAAAAAAATCAATACTAATAAAAGAACATACAAAGTGAATGATTACACAATGCAATTTGCTTACCGCCCAGAACTCGATCTCCATCCCGCCCCTAAACCAACACCCCTCCTCCCCAGCCAGCTCCCTGCTCATACACCAAGCATGATGTCATATGGTATCAAATATCCACATTTGGCTAGTTTGGGTCAGCTGTCCTGGATGTGTCCTCTCCCAGCTTCTCATGAAAATGAACTCTATCCCAACCAAAAACCAGGTCAGAATAAGAGTAATACTTAACAGACAAGGAATCTACAAGATAGTGCAGTGCTTTGTCTAAGGTCAAAGACCAAGACAAACAGGAAAATGTGGAGTCATGGTACATATGCTTTGAACCTCAACAGAGAACTCCTGGTCTACCCAGCACATAACATGCCTGTCTCGTTGTCCCTCAGTCATAACTGAGGGAAAGAGGGTATGTGTATACCCCAGGATCTTCGTGGAGAAGCATCTGTAAGTTCAACAGAGGCTGTGCAAATGTGCCTGGACCTCACGTGCCTCCTGCTTCAGCTCTGTGCATGTCTAGAATGTCAAGATGACCTACTCTCCCTCAGCTTTTGCTATGCAGAAGATTTTTGATTTGAGTCTGGGGGACACTGGTTTAATCATCCAGTCCCAGAATGGCAACTCAGTAATTTTACTCTACAGGCACGCAGTTTCATGTTTATGCTCACCCAGGAATAGAACCACAGAATTGTTTTGGTTGGAAAAGACCTTTAAGCTCACCAAATCCAATAGCCACAGCTAGAATGAATGCATTGCTTTGAAGCCAAGGTTATGCTTCATGTTTAGACCTGAAGCAGTTCCAGTAGATACAAAGAACATGTGACCTTCTTTTAGCTGTAGCTTCCATGTTTTTGTCTTATTGCTCTATATCCAGGATAAAACTGCTAAAATACACAGAGTAAAATTGAGTTCTACCTAATTAATGGAATTACGTCTCTAAGTACTGCTCCATGTTTAATTTCAAATATTGCCCCAAGAAAGTGAACAGAAAAATTTCCACCATTAAAAAAAAGTGTCACATCTAGGTCCTTAATCTCAGAAGGACTAAATCATGTTAGAGCTGATACTGTTCAGGAAGCAAACATACATTCCCTTTGCGCTGTCTCCACCATTGTGCAGAGCTGATTTTTTTAACAATGTTCTCCAAAAGCAGGAGGAGGTTGGAGGGGTGGAAGATAGGGATTGGTGTTGGTACAGGCACATAACTAGATCCTGAGGCTGGAACCTCGGGATCCAGTTTTGAGATCAAGCCAAGAGTGATAGTTTTTCACAGCTTCCCTGTTCATAGTCCATGCATACCAACCCAACCACAGTATCAGTAAGAAAACACCTGCACTGCAATAAAATCATGAGAGAAGAGTGTCCCCATCTAGTTTATCATCAGTTCAAGAGGATAATAGGTCCCAAGGAAATAGAAAGGACCTAGCACCACAAATGAGATGACAGGGAATGCTTTACAGCTGCTTAAATGTATTAACTTTTCTAGATATTGCAAAGATTCTTATCAGCTTACACACATAATGTCTGCCATAATCACATCCTCTCATCTGGAAATGGCTTCAGCCTAACACCTCTTCCTTAAATTGCTGTTACCTGTGGTACTATCACTTTCTATCTGCTTTTGCATAAAGGCTCATCCATTGCTCATCCATTAATCATATTTCAGAACTGTGTCCATAAAGGTTACAAAGTGAAATATTTTAATTGATTAAAACCACAAGTCCTTGCTCTGGGGAATAGATAGGGTTTTGTTTCTTAGTTATTTAGTGTAATTATATATGTCTTGACAGCAATTTTCTAACTGCAGTAAAGAACATCTTTTATTTCAGTGATGCATGTCAGAGATGGCAAAACCTTCAAGATTTTGAATTCAGAAAAACCACTGATATATTCAAAGTAGTTGGATCCCTGTATTTTGCAACAGAATGATGACAGAGCCCTTGTGTCATTAATTTATTTCTCAGAGTCCTAGAATTTTGTCTCCCAGAGAGTAGTATAAATACTTATTCATTTCATCCAGCTACAAACCAAATTGAAGCCCAGTGTACCACGTGAAATGCCACTGACTTATGTTTTATTATTACCTCCTTTGCATATGTGGAGAAACTTATGCACAAATCAGCAGTTTTCTGTATGCAGTGGTCATATGTAGCACAGTTGAGAATAAAAAGCCACATCTCATGGCTGTTAAATTTAATTGGAATGGAACACAGTGGATGTCCTACAGACTTCTTTATCTTACCTCACAATAGTCAAGTTAAAATTTCATCAGCTCATCTGTTATTGAATTTCAGAAATGGGTAAACTTCACATTAAGGTGAGCAAGTAACTTCAACTACATAACACATCTTATGTTTATTCCTTGGACATAGTATTAAGATACTTTTAGCTGGCTGAAAGCTACATGTGCTGGCAGATAATGCTGACAGAATAGCAAGGAGTCAGTTTAGACCATCCTTATATTACAGCTTTTTACCTATCAGAATGGTGTTTGTCATTATCAAAACCATGAGAAACCCTAACTATTGCTGTAAGCACTTCTGGTAGCCATTGAGCATAAGAGTTAGCAATAAAAAGCGATCTAATGTATTATCACTTAGGACATTACGAGATAAGATTTCTGAGTTGTTACCAAGATCATTGATACTGCCTGTGTACCCAAGGTATGTAAAGCGAGCTGTCGGTAAAATAAGTAGCAACAAAAATACAAGGGATAATAGAAAGTCTGAATTTCTGCAGAAGAGAGTTATTCCTACAACACAGGTGGCAACTAACTTCACACCTTGCTAAATTACTGGATTTTCCAGAATAACATTCAGATCTGTAGTGCTAGAGGACATGCTGCCACCTGAGAAGATACACCATAAACACTAATAAAAAGCAATAGTTTTTAATCAGGAAGGAGATAGATACCTACTTTTAACATTATTTTTAAACTTTTGGGTATATCTTGGTTAATCAAATTTCTTTGTAGCATCACTGTTCCCTTTTTTAAGAGAAATATCTACAATCCTAGAACAGATGCAGGTCAGGCTGGAGGCGTGTGACAAGCAGCGTTCCCAGTGTGTTAGGCTGTCACTGGAGCCTGTAAGGTACCCCTTACAAGGCAAACCTAGTGAGATCAATACTGCAGAAGTGGGGTGGCACTGGTCTCACATACCTGACTCTTTCTTAAAACACCCCAGAGAAATATTCTGTTGCAGGTTTATAGTACAATAGCTATTAGGCACTTCTTACTTAACAGAGCTCACTACCCCCATTCTTGGCAGTTTAACTAACCTGTTAGCTCCACCTTTATTTATGTGAAATAAAATCCTAGTAAAGATATTTTTCATACATTAGCAGATGGTGGTAATTCTTCCAGGGAAGCATACAGCCAAAGTACACTTTTTCTATTTTGTTCTTTTTTTTAAACTCACAGATGAATTTTAAGGACCAGCAGCAGAAGACATTTTGAGTCTGAGAAAAGTTATTAAAGCACTACCCTTAGTCACCAATTCCCAAAACCATGAAATACAGATATACTCCATATACATGACGCCAGTAGGAAAATAAGATAATCACGAGTTTCTCTGAAAAGCAGAGTAAGAGTTAAAGTATGAAACCTGGAAGTGAGCTGTAAGGTACTGGAAACTTGGCCAAGTTTAACAATCACCAACAGAACCATACCCCCTCTTTTTTTCTCTCACCTACCAAACCTCATTCCTACCACCACCCATCAGGCTTAAAGTGGCTTGTGCCAAGGATCTAATGACTATGCAATGAGCCACCCTGAAGACATCAGGAGAGCATTCCTTCCACATTCCACCCAAAAGGTATCAGGAGAGACATCAGGAGCCATTCACACATCAGGAGCCATTCACACATCAGGCCTTCCATCATCCACTCTGAAGCATTCCCACAGCCAGGTGGAAGGTTGTGGCTATGCCAAGGATGACTACAAAAAGGGAGCATTTGGCTGTGGAAGGAGAACCAAGCAACAGGAAACTAAGCAACTGAGAACCAAGCAGCCAGAGGAATCAAGCAATGGGGGAACAAGACAACCAAGGAAGACATGGAGACATCAAGGAACATGTCCCTCTACATCAGACCCGGAGACCGTGAAGAATACTCTGCCATCGGACAGGACACCATAGCTACATGGTGGTAGATACGCCCCTCCCCCCTTCTCTTTTCCAGTCTCCCTCTCTCTCTCTTTTTCACTATTTTCTTTCTCCCCCACCTTCCCTTTTATGTTTGTTGTGGGCCAAATAAAGTAACCTGAACATTTGAGTCTTAATTCTGTTCTCCAAGAATTGTGAAGAACTGATCACAACAAAACACCTAGTAATTGGACATCACTCAGGGGTTAAGCCCAGCCACCCAGAGCCAGCTGAGGTTCGGTTGGAACACAAGGGGGTTTAACCTCTGCCAAATTAAGTCTTGTCTAGGTTTTGGATAGTGACATTATAAACGGCCTAGTCAGCAGGAGAGAATAGAAAGGTGTGTAACTGAGGTGTGACCTCCTTAGAGAGAATATGGGAAATCTGGATACTAAGGTGTGGCCCTCTTAAGATGTATTGCCCCTTTTGAGTTGTATAGAATGGCCGCCCCTAAGGCAGTCAATGTCCACAACAATGTCTCTTCCCTGGCCAAGGGGATAGATAAGTTACAGGATCTTCTTGAGATGCACCCATCTCACCGCTCACCCCAGGGACAGGAGTGGGCAAAAAACTGCTGTTTCCAGCCACAGAGTGTGGTAGACAGGACAAAGGTACTGCAAACGGAAGCCAGAGTCAGGTCTGGGAAAGGAAAAGCTATCATTTGTGCAGAACTAGGAGCCAGTTTAGCAGCAGCAGCTGAAGAGAAGAAACAGAGGCTTTGTTACACCAATGCCACAACTAACCCCCTGCAGGTGATGATAAAGTTGCTGCAGGAGAAATTACAAGTAAACAAATGTTGTTGAAAGACATGAGAAACAAAAATTCCACTCCAAAGGAAGTTGTTGTACAATTCTGAAATGACTTTTGGTGCTGGTGAGTGTGAGAAAACATTTAAGTGAGAGAACTCCTGCCTGTCACACAGGAGACCGGGGTTCCATTCCCCAACAGTGAGTCACTCTTTTGGTGACATTGATTTTTTGGTATTGTATTGACTTTGGATTTCTCTACAAGTAACTGAGTTTTGAAAATTGATTTAAATTTGATTAATTGTTTGCGTGAGTGAAACGAGTTAACTGGTGTGAGTGGTGAGTGATTGAGTTGCAGCCCGGTACCCTGTGTTGTTTGAATGATCTGAGTGTTTGAACAAGATGCAGTCTGGCTGCACAGCAAGTGTGGAGTTGATGTACGTCAGGGTACCCAATCCACAGTTCCATGTCTCCGCGAGGAGAGCGGTGGGAGACAGACAAAGCGTATGGCAAATTTTAAATTGTTTGTGTAAATATGTAAATAGGAGTCAGAAACAGAGTGTGTGTGGAGTGTCCCTGTCGGGAGGGGATGATTTGGGTCCGGGTGTGTTTCTACATGAAATGCCTTGAGCCGGAGCCCATCCATGAGGTCTCGGGGAATGCCTTGCGAAAGGCATTCCCCGAGACCTCATGGATGGGCTCCGGACTCAAAAATTAGAAATACTAGTACAACATGGTCAAGGAGAAATGCTACCCTTGGATTAGCCCCTGAGGCTCCACCCCTGATAGACCTTAATGAAGAACCAGCAGGAAACTTGACCCTCTGCTCCATGAAGGTGGAGGGGTAAAGGGAGAATGGATGTTTTTTAAGACAACTCACCAGGAATGTGAAAGGGATCTGTTAATCACCATTACCTAGGGCTAAAGAGAAGACCAGTAACCTTTTTGATTGATACTGGGGCACAAATTACCGCATTAACACAAACTGAGACAAAATGGTGTAGGGTCTCTATAGCATCTTAAAAATACACTCATTTTGAATGCTCTGGGGAAAACCTAGTCAATGCCTGTGACTTTGGTGACACTGAGGCTGCCAGGGGAGGAATCCCCCATTAGTACCACAGTGGCCATAGGACCTTTTGGGTATAGATGTGCTGAGAGGGAAACAGTGGCATGACACCCAGGGACAAGGGTTTGTTTGTAGTGAGTTTAGCTCTTAGAGAAGTGTAGTGAACCATATGCCAACAACCTATAGTTCTAAGGGGACCCTTTAAAGTAATCGAGCCTGTGCTGGCAGGGACCCCTCCCCTTCCCCTGACAGGGTGGGTCAAAGAGATACTGTAAGGACAATCACTGAAGGCACCCCCTATTTGCTCAGTACTTAATGCCTTCTTTTAAGAGCTATAGAAGTTGCAGTATGAGCTTCCCTTTATATGTGCCTGCACTTTCATCTGGCTTCAATGTCTGCCCATTGGTCTTTAATACATTTGAGGTTGTTGATTAACCTCAGTCAGAGACTAAAATTCACAGATATGAAGCCCTTATTTACAAATTTAGTGAACAGTAGGGTCTGCGTAGAGAAGATACTTAAATGAGCATCCTCACTGAGGGTGCAGAAAATGGTCAGAAGTTTTTAGTTTGGGTTGCTCTGGGCATGAGCGTTAGCTAGATAATAGCATGTATACAGATTCAAGCTACTCTGTCTCACTCTTGCCCAGGTAGTACAGGGATGAAATGGCAAAGGAGGCTTACACAACACCACAGTCACTACATTAAACTTCAGTATCAGTGACACTACAAGAAAAACAGATAATTATTTTAGGAGATTTAAGTCTTGCTGTGAAGAATGTCTCCATAGACTGCTTATACTTTCCTTAAGACTCTTTTAAGCAAAGCTACTTATTTCCAGTGGAAATAGAAGCATGCATGTCAACAATCTATAAGCTAATACCATGGATATCAATTTCATTGATGTTGAATCCATAAGGTAAATCCTTACAATTTGAACCCACCGCTCAAATGGGGACACATTTGAAAGAAGGACAAAGTGAAATCCAAATTTATCCATACAAAGAAACAGGATTCATTGTATTTTCATGTTGAATATTAAAACTGAAAAGATATCCAACCAAAGTTGAAGTGTTGAATTTCATTAAATATAAAAATTAATAGATTTTTAAAAGGCTTCTAGTTTTACTGACCTTGCAAATAAACATGGCAGGTGGAACCTTAATGCAAACATTTCTGAGCATTCCCTTCTGTCCTTGGATACCTGTGACAATTGAAATAAGTGTTCAGTTTTCTGAAGTTCATCTTGCAATAGGCTACTTCTCTGTCAGAAAAAAATTAAGTGACTTTAATGACATCAAGTGATTTCCCAGAACGTTAAGAAGATAATCACTTTAATAGTAGTCTACACGAAGTGAGTAGGAAGAGTCATGGTATTCCATTAAAAATAATAAAGTTTACAGTAATTTCAAACACTTGCTGATAGTGAAGACTGCTTGTGGCCAAAAGAATCAATGGAAGAACAATTGTGAGAAAAACACAGAAAAACAACTGTCCAAGACCACCAGCACCAGTTTTAGCCATCTATCAATCACATACTACTACTTTTTTACATATTAGACACCAACATGAACTTGCAAAGATTTACTCATGTGCACAGGCAGATTAGTTTATTGGGTCATTATTTACGATAAAACTGAACCTGTAAGTTATGTTAAAAATGTAATTTCAGAATGGCTTGCAATACTCTGAAGTCTAATATTTTGCAGAGCTAAACCCAAGAATAATAGTGATGTGGCCATTTAAACTAAATATTTTATATATATTAAATATAATTTAAAACAAACATTGACAGACATTTGCACTATATTAGCCTGTTGCTCAGTTTTCTTGAGAAGTTAAAACAATGGTGGTGTAAATCTGTAACACTCCATATCACAAACCATAAGCCATTTGATTTGTTTGAAATTCCATCAAAGTTTGTTTGAAAGGCTCCCTCTAAGAATTCTTATAACAAAAGTAATCCGTGTTAGAGGATTGTAATAACAAGGAGGCTTCGAAAGCCCTCCAAGTTCTACACAAGTATTTCATGAAATTCCTCTTTTACATAAGCCTTTGTGTGAACTTGTTGATAACAGATATAAGAGTATCTTCTGTAATTCTGGTTGCCTCCCAATACAAGAGTCAAAATTCCAAAGAAATGCAGAAATACATTGCATGACACCACTGAGGCAGACCTACCAAGTTCCTTCTAGAGGGAATTCTCACTCTTTCAGCCGTGGCATAGAGTGCAACAGCATCCTAGTCTCAATTTTCATCGGCAGCACCACACTGCAGGGATAATTTACTTGTGTCCTTTCTTCCTCAGTGGAAGTGCCACCTGCTACCTTCACCAGTACAAAGCCCCAGACATTCTAAAGGAGGTTACTGAAATACTGTTTGAAACAAACACATTTGCTGGGAGATAGAGACATCTTGCTGCAATACTGATTTAAGGATCCCAATCCATCTCTGGCTTCGCTTGCAGAAAACATTGTTTGGATGGAAGAGGTCCAAGGGAGAATAAGCACATAGCACAGTAACGACTTGGTGTTACATGGAAAGTTATAAACATTACTGACTCTCAATGTTTTTCCAAAGAGGCCTATGTAAAACCTCTTTAACATTACAAATAGCAAAGGAAAATGAGCATGACACCACTGCCAAAGTGAACCTAAACGTTATTGAGTTGTTAATGGATAAGCATAAGCTGGCAGCACAGACGTGTGTAACAGGTACGAAGATCAACAAGCCTTTCCCTCCTGCAGAACCATTTTCCGGTGTGAGCCTCTCAGCATGATTAAGTGTGTGTCCCAACACCAACAGAGAGAAGGTTCTCCCACAAGATTGCTCTGACCACCTGCAGGACCAAAACTCTACAGGAGAGGACGATTTAAACAAGACCCAAGCACACATTTGTTCAGAAATTGGTTTTATCGTCTTTTTAATGGGACAGTTAACGCTTCAGTCAAGGGCAAAAAGACTGCTTCAGTAGCATCAGGAAAGCAGTTTATGAATATAACCTTTCTTTATTGACAGAGGTGCCCTTTCTGGCAAAGCATATTATTCTAGACTGAGTGCAGGCATCATCTCTTTTCCCATTAGCCCATGGCAGAGAGAAATTGTGTAGAGTTTACAATACTTAAGGGCCATAAAGTTACTAAGTACCTAACAATGCTGTTTGCAAAAACGTCATTGCATAAGTTCTTCGTGACTTACATAAAATATTCCTTTCGAATCCACAGTACTTTGTGCAACACATTTCTAAACGCTAAGTGAGGGGGAAAAAAATCAGTATGAATTTAAAGAAAGGAATGAAAATTGGTTAGTTGCTCTCTTTTGAAAAGGGCCCAGCCTCTGCCTGTGTGCAGGCATCGGGCACAGGGAAGTCACACACACACAAAAAATAGGAAGAGAAACACCAGGTCAGCCCAGATATGGAATAACGTGTTCTGCATTTCGGACTTTCCAGGTCTTCAACTAGTTCGGACGCTGCTACGTACCGAGCTTCAGAACATGGGGTCGCCCAGAGGAAGACAGAAGGCCCGCGGCTGCATCAAGCGCCGCCACGACCGCAACCCCGGGATTTGATTCCGGATCCCCCGCGGAGCCCTGGCGTTACTCGGACAAATCCGCCCGCTCGGTCCCAGGGCGGTTTCCCCGCTGCAGACGGACGGCAGCTCTGTTTCCACAGGTTTTCAATACACCGGGGTTCAACGCCGAGCGGAGGCGTCGCCGGCTGTGTGCGGGGGAGCGGCGGCACCGCCACGGCGCAGTTCACGGCCGCTGCCCCTCGCCGCCCTGCCGCCGGCCCGGCGGACCCGCTCGCCACAGCGGCGCGGGGGATGGCTCACGACGGGGCGGGGCGGCGCTTGACCCGAGGGGGTAGAACTGCAGCGAGCGGAGCAGCGGCGCTGGGTCACAGTCCCTGTCCCTTCAGCGAGGAGTGCGACACGCAGAGCCGAGCTCCTCTTGGCAGCAAGAGACCGGAGACGGGCGAAACTTGCTCTGTTTGCAGCAGGGAGGAGGAAGCTGCCAGCTCCGCACCGGCGGGGCGGGGCAGGGCAGCCCAGCCCAGCCCTGCCCAGCCCAGGGACGTGCATACCGACTGGAGAACGGGAAGGGGAGCGGCGAAGAGCGAGGCTGACGCCGTCCCATGCGAGCCCTGCACCGTCCGACCGTCCGCTCGGTCCCGGCTCCCTGCGCCTGCCGGAGCTCCCGGCGGCCGGTCCTTGCTCTCCTCCTCGCTCTGCCGGTGAGTGAACAAGGGCAGCGGAGTGGGGAAGGGGACGAGAGAGAGCTGGGGCGAGGGGAGAGCGGCAGCACCGTCGCCGCGGTGGCGGGACTGGACCGTCTCAGAGGCGGCGGGAAGGCTGCGGCTCCTCACCCCGGCTCGTCCCAGCCGCTGTGGAGCGCGGTAGCACTTAGCACAGGGAGGAGAACTGGAGAAGAACAAAACAACCCACTTCAGTTTTAAAAACTCTTCCCGAGCATTAGTTTAAAGCGCTTTGCAGAACTTGGCAGCTCCTTATCCTAGCTACTAACTGACAGCCTGTTTCCGACCTCGGCGCAGCCCGGACGGCACGGCGGGGCGAGCGCGCAGAGGGCTTCTTCCCTTGAAGGCGGAGGGGGCTGGCCGTGGGCAGCCGAGCCGCGCACAGCTCGGCCAGCTTTCCTCCCCAGAAGACGCTTGTACTCGCCGCAGACCCGTCAGCGGCAAAGGGCGGCCCGGGCTCCGGCGCCCGACAGCCACCGCCGGTCCAGGGCTGCCTGCCGCACCGGGCGGCGTGAAGGTTCTGAAGGGGAGAGGAAGGGAAACGGATGGACACAATCCAGGTTTTCCATTATACTTAATGGTGACACTGAGGACTTGAAGGTTAGGGTGAGTTTCTGTCTACCCGCAAAATATTTATGCCTTTCTTTTATGGATCTTTCTCTTGCTAAATGGTAATTACCCATGGCAGAGTGCACGGCTGAGGAGGGAGGGAGGGATTGCTTACATATTTCAAGGAAGCAATAGCGTCTTGGCTGAGTAAAGCGGAGGACTTGCCTGATGTTAACCCTCTTCCCTTTCGGAATGCAATCGTACTTTTGCAGGTGGGCAAAAGACCTAGAGCATTAGTTTCCAAGCAGAACTTGTGGCATTTCTCATAAACAAAAAAGCCTGCCACAACCCGAGGGGGAACAATGGGTATGGAGGGTATATTAGGGACATAACCTGCTCTAAACCCAAGCCATAGGGAATTATCGATGTATCCTTCTTAGTGTCTGTAAAGGAAAGGCTGGGGAGGCAAGAGATGGAAAAGAATCAGGCTTCTTGGATAAGCTGCTTCTAAACTGTTTACCTGCAAGGCGCCAGGCTCCCTAGCTGAAAGAGACCTTGTGCTTCTCCGGTTCATCTTAGCCACCTGTTTAACTCAAACAATATTAAAACTTCCTGGGGAAAGGTAGGAAGTTAGGTCTATATACACACACACACACAAAGTGTAAGAGAGGGAACACTTTGTACATTCAGTGCACTATTGCTAAAATATGAAGGAATTCATCACATTACCACAGTAAGGTCACCAGATACGTAAAGAGACTGATAACTCAATATATATATATATTCCAAATTTGAGGAAAAAAATATATGTGAACATATCTAAGTGATCTGAAGCCAAACCCTTCAGTAACAGGATTTACTTTTATTAGCAGCACAAGGAGACAGTAAGTCCTCACATCCACTGGGATTTCTAAGTTTGTGCATTTTTGTGATGGAGTCCTTCTTACAGCTTAAAAGCACAAAAAGGCTGCTTGGGTTGAAATTCAAGTTCATTTTGGTAAGTTTCTGAAGAAATGTCTTACTGATCTTTCTTCAGTAGCTTCTGGAGCGTGGCAGTGGGTACAAGATTCAGTCAGGGTTTAGTGTGTTTTTTTTAAATGTTACAAGTACTCAATGGTTTGTGGGTTGTTTTTTTTAATATATACTAATAAAGTCCCAGGAAGACATTTTCCATTATGAATTGCATTATTAGTGATTAGGAACTAGCCTGTCCTTATCCTGACCAGATAACAACTCTGGGGCAAGTGGAGTTCTAAGATACTTTCCTTCTTTTGAAGGATAGGAACATTGGATTCTTCACTATCCATACTAAGAGCTACAGAAAAGAAAGAACATCTTAAAGGGTGTGAATTTGAACTCAAGAAATTCATCTTTGTTGAAGCTAAATTGCCATGAAACAGTAAGTTCACTCCACATCTAGCCTTTCCTCAGAAATCAGAGAAGTTACTCACAGGTGGGTTCATCACTGGCTTCACAAGCAGTTAACTTCTATGAGGCAATGAAACTTCCTTTATCTGAAGCCAGTTCTTTCTATCTGAAACCATTACACTGCATTACCAACAGCAGGTACAACATTGGGGTGTATGCAACTTCAACATTTACAGGGCTAACAACTCTTCTCACGGTTTTTGGTAGTGATTCTCCAGTAGTAACTCGCCACTCAATGAAAGAAAACAGGCAGATCTTGATACCCAAGTGACTGGACAAGTTACCTCTTTAAAATGTAACTCTATTCCTAGTGCAGAAAGATTAAAACAAGCTGGTTCTACAGTTTGTCAAGGGTTTCATATAAGGTAGAATCAAAAAAACTCTAAAGATGTTTTGCCATCCCTGTATGAAAGATGACCAGTTTTAGTGAGTTAGATTAATGGACTCCAGTAATAGGAAAGATCCACACTAAAAAAGCCACTGTGGCTACTCAGCTGTAGAGGCACCATAACACTGGAAACCAGTCGTAAGACATTTTACGCCACGTGGGTTAGTTTACTGCATTCAAAGAATTATCATCTGTTACAAGGTCTACTGCCAATAGCAAGAGTCTGTTTTTACAGCTAGGTAATGGAATAGAGAAGATAAGACTTCTTCAGAACTGTACTACAATAGCACTTAATAACTGGTTGTTAAGAGACAACATTGACAATCAACTAGATAATGCTGATGTTTAGGCTAGCAGGGAAAATGAATACCATATCTGGAAACTTTAAGATTCTAGTCATGATGGGGTTTCCCCCAATCTCTGGGCAAAAATAATCCATATATGGGAACTACCACCACAGGAACAAGACTGCATTTTTTTCTCCCATGGAAAAACTGACATTTAGTAAAACTTAAACCAGAAAGTTGAGCCTTTGGAAGATGAGTTCAATAGAAGTTTGAGCTTACATTTTGAAGGCCAGAACATTCTTTGGAATGTGTCCATCTTTTAGCTTTAATACTCTAAAACTAGGCCTATATTTTATGGGAGTTGTTAAGAAAAGCCAGTCAGAGGGAAAAAAAGGGTTTATCTATCTCCTGATAATTTCAGGTTGAGACACAGACTTAAAAAATTGTTATTTCTTATGGGTAAAACCCTAGAATTGCAAGCATCTATAAAACTGTTTCATTATGTCATTGATTATATTGCTAAACACACATATAACATCAACTTGAAGTTCAGTATTAGTATATAAAAATGAAGGCAAATCATCAGAAGACAGCCACACTGTACATCTGGTGGTGCAAAGTGGGACAGGACACCAGAATAAAATAGAAACACTCAGACAGTCAACAGATTTCCAAGACTTTTCATCCAACCAGTACTTGAAAGATACTAGAGGTACACTTTCAGACTCTACAGCTTTAGGTGATGCTATTGGAAGTTAAAACATATTGAAGGATCTCCACCTACTAATTGACTCTACTAAGGACACAATATAAAACCACCCTCTGCTCAAGGTCTGTATTCCTCAGCACACTTTAGAGCTGTTGATGATACATAGTCATTAACAGCAGTCTTTACAAAAACAAACATCCAAACCCATCAACTTTCAAGTGGAAAAGACCACACAACTTTCCTGAGGGTTCTCCAGATTTACTTAATTTTAAACTTTAATATATCAAAGAAAACAGTTTAGGTGCTTTCTTAGGATGAATAGATTCCAGTAATAATCTAGCTGCATATAGCCAGATACTGACTGCTACCAGATTAGATGAGATTTTTTTTAGGCTGCTTGTTGGCTATTTGGTCACGTACTTTGTTCACTGAGTCAAAGGACACTGATCTACTATAAGCCACGTACCAGAAGAAATTCAGGTTGATTATAACATTACAAATAACTCAATCACTTCCATTTTTATGTGCTACCATGAAATTCACTACATCATTTGTGGGTTTTTGCCACCCCTTTCTTTTCAGTTAAGCAGCCCCACTTCACCTTTGTTTGGTTTTCCTTTTCCTAAACAAACAGCACCAAAGCCACAGCATTCACTGTTTCTGCTGCTGAATAATGAGCCTTCAACTGTATTCCTGTAAATTAAAGGCATCTAGATGATGACCCATATCCAGACATTTTTTTCTTCATGAAAAAGTAGTGCTTCCCTAGCCAAGGTTCTGTCAGTAGCTGAATGCCGGGGATATGTAATAATTTTTCTTGATACTATTCCTGTAGCTGTCATATTAATCATACAGGCCAGCTATTAAATTCTCCTCCTTCCCCCCTGCCCCCACCAGAAGAAAGGGCCCAGGGAGGATCAGGAAGGACCTAGTAACGCTCAGGAAAGCTGAAGCGGAGGACTGAAAAAGGAGAGAGCATCACGGCCTTAGCGCAAAGAGGATGTATTGAAACGCACAGGAAAATACATTCACTTATAGTCTTCCTTTGCTTTCCATGCCCTCTTTCAGCTACCGATTCACGTCTCCAGGAGTTACAAAACACGACTGAATATGTATCCCTATTGGAGCAACAAAGATTCAAATAAGCAAGATGTGATTTGGAATATACAAACTCCAGCAATACAAGAGAGACAGACTCTCTGTCCTTAATTATGCATGGAAAAATAACACTGTTGAAGAGTCAGCTCTTAGTCTAAAAAAAAAAACCAGCCCAGACATTAAGAACCAAGACCAGTGTCATGATCCCACAGAACTCTAATTCATTTAAGCTTTCAACACGATCTGTGAGTTCCAATGAGAAGAACCAGAAAAGAGATGGCATGCAGTGAAGTCTGTACCAGAAAACCACCAGGGAAAACACAGTTTTGAAGGGATATAACACATAAACCATATGTGAATCTGAAAACTATTAATTACAAACTGGTTTTAGGTAAGAGCATACCCAGAGTAACATTGCTTGCCACCATTCTTTAAAGAACATTATTTAAAATACCTTTCCCCTTCACTACACTTCATTAGCCTTTGAGAAGTTATGTATGTTTTAGGGGAGCATTTCTGCTCCTAACCACTCTATACCAAATCAAAATTCACAGGACTGAATTTAGGTTTGATATTTAGCTTCCTAGCTTGGCACAGCTGCTTCCTATTTATAGCAAATTATTACTTAACATTAAATTGTATGCATGTCTATGCAAATTAATTAGGACATGCATGCTCATACAATTAAGTGTTACTCTTGCCAGTACGTTCTGTTCACACAAAAATTTCTCTACACAGGAAAGCCTTTTAGACACACATTAAGCTTCACTTTTGAGTACCTTACATAGTAAAGGTAACCATCACTTCTGAGGAAATATTTGATATTTTGCCATGTATCCTATGTCAGTTATGAGAACACTGGTTCAGACTAACACTTGTATTTTGGATTCAGTTTCCATTTTTGACAGATTGCTTCTGCTGTAAGAATATGCCTTTCAATCATAACTTTCCTAGATTTAGTGGGTTGGGGTTTTTTTATATACTGTCAACAATACCTAGCATATACTTCTGGGTTCACATATTCTCAGCATCATATATAAACCATTTGGTTGTAGATTGTCATCTGGGGAGATCAAATAATCCATTTTATTTTAAAAATGCAGAACACAGACACAGGAAATTATTTTTTCAGAAGTAATTTGGTTCTGACAGGTTATAATAGTTTGTATAGTTCTCCTGCAGTGATGTGCATTCACAACAGCATATAATTTAACTTCTCAGTTAAGCCAGAAAGTGACAGACCACCCTGCCACGCCACAGAAATCCATCAGTTAACTCTGGGACTAACTGCCCATGCTCCCACATTTGAGCAGCACAGCATGCTATTTTAAATAGGAAAGAGTGTAAGGGACACAAGTTTCATATCCCACACAGAACTGTCTACACAGTCTGGGTTGGATGGGTTTTGGTAACAGCAAAGTTTTATGTTAACAATATAAATGTACTTTAAAATAAACCCTGAGAAATTTGTCAGTGGCTGCACAAAATGAAAAGCTGAGTTTTCCTTCTCAGAAATCCCAACAGCAACCCATACACTCAGTAGTTACTCAAGGATATTAGACTGCAAAGCAAGAGGAAGATTAAAGATAGGATCCAGTACAGCATTCTTAATCCAATGAAGAGAATGGTAAACCAGTAAGGGAGAGCTGGGGGGAAGGTCAGAACACCAGAGACCACAGTTATTTCTAGAAGAGAGGTCTTCACAAGCAGATGCTGTAGAGCATCTTAATCAAGGTTTGAGCCCAGACAGTGCAGCGGTGACTCAGACTGAAGCAGTCTGTTTTGTCACAAAGTTCAGATCTTGTTATAAAAAGCAGACTCAGGATGCATGTAGGCAAATAAGGAGGGGGAACATAACTGCATATAATATTTTGTGTTGTTCGTACTAAACCTTTCTTCCAGGAGGCTGGGGAGGTCTAAACTTTTGGTGGCAGACAGCTAAAATGGTAGGTAATTTAATTCCTGCTAAAGCCAGCCCCCCTAACTCCCCACCCCAAAAAAAAAGCATAAAGATCAGCAATCGGAAAAATCTGTGTTGACAGCAGCATGGTGCCTGTCAGTTTGGTTGATGTATGGGGCTCTAGAAGCAACTGCTGTGATTCTGTGAAAAGTAAAACCTTAAATTATCAAGTATAATAAAGTCAAGCATCATCTACAAGTCCCAAGCTGAACTTTCAAGGCTTTCAGCCTGCCCAAATATTGTCTTCCTCTTTGAGTGATGCTTCATTTCAGGAAACTGGATGTAATACTTCACCAATTAAACACAAGCAGAAGTATTTATCTGCAGTCCTGACATCTGTTCCCTAATAGCCAGTTATGCAAATAAAAATAGCAATAGCATGGTAGAATTGCTAGAATCAACATATCCTGACAGAAGCAAGTTACAAATGCAGCGTATCACACAGTTTAAGTACTTTTTATTTTTCCTCCTTGAAAAGCTTCATGAAGCTACTTTATAACTTCAAGATGCCCTCACAATAAGCCCTGCATTCTTTCTGTTGTGCTTAAGGTCTCTTTGCTATCCTTAGAGCATCACCATCCAAGTTAGAGGGATAGGAATAAATTTGATATCACAGCCCTGACAACAGCCAAGCAATCAGAGGTCTGTATAAAAGGGTAGAAGTGATGACCTCACTCTAATCCCTTTGCAGTACCACTTTAAGTGGTCCCACTTAATAATCCCTTTGCAATACCACTCTAAGTGTGAGAAGACCATTCACAGTGTACCATGCATTCAGAACAAATGGACAGGCAAATTCAAGGAGTCTTCAGTGAAAGTAAAGTGAGTTGTCACATGCATTCCTGGAGATAATTGAATAAATATGTCTTGGGTGTGTGGATGTAACCACATTATGCCTTCTGCTCTGCTCTGAAACCATACAGCCAATTCACTGTATTGTTTAGACAAGCAACTGAACCAGGAAGGGAAGAAGATGTGCAGGACCTTTGGCAATCACCCCTGGTCTGCTGAAGACTCGCACCATTTCTCAGGCCATCCAACTCCTGGAACCAGCATGCAAATCACCAATTGGACAACTCACCAGTTCTTTCTCTGCAGTCTAGTCTGAAAAAGTAGATTTCTGCAGTAGTGTCCATGGCCTCATTTTCCCCAAAACCAGCATTTATATCAAGAACCACTGAAAATTATCTGCCACTAGTTGCACAACATACAAGTTTATACAAAACCAGACAGCTAGATATCCAAACCTGCTGGTTAAGAGCTCTTCACACAAAGGAAGAGTTGTAATAAAAACAAGAAATGAAAATATTTATAAATCAGGCTGGGTTGTTTGCTCATGTAATAAAAGATTCAACTTGTAACTCTCACTACTCTTAAAATAGGTATGTGGGAAGAGGACAATTACTTCAAAGGACAAAAATTTGACTGGTCAAACAATAAAAATTCAGATTTTATAGTAGGTGTTCTTGTCATTTCAGACTACCTAGAAGGGTCAGCTCAAGCACAGACAGAATTAATTCTTTCCTTTAATAGTGGTAGGCACTTTTCTGAAAAAAAGAAGCTAGTACTTTCTGGACTGGGATACTGGGTGATTTGAATGGGAACAGCAGGCAGATTATCAAGGTTTTTTTCATTTACTGTTTACAAAAAATATTGCTCAAATATTGGCAGTCATTACCCAGGCATTATTTTCCTACAGAGTAAGTCTTCGAGAGGATAATTAATCAAACCTCTAGCATGTTAATGCTTTCAACACCTAAAAATAATTTAAAAACACAGGAAACAAATACATTACTTAAATAAAACATAGTAAGCACAGGTCATCTGAAATGAAATCTTACCTTTTGCCTTAAACTTAGTCTGACGAGCAAGAACCATGTTCTAGCCTAGCCTCTTCCTGTTCTAACTGAGGTTTCTTTAAAACCTAACCCTGAGAGACATGCCAGCATCTGTTTCTAGAAACTTACTCCCACTTAGTCAGGGCTTAATAGGTTGCACCTGCACTAATGAGTCAGTAAGGCATCCATTTAGCATCTCCCAGTAGATTCTTGTTCCTTGGAAGAATTATCACTGTGATACAATAACAAACAAATCAAGATTGCTGATTTTCCTTGAAGAAAAAGCTTTTTACAGACAGTATAAAATAAAGAAAGCGTTTCATGGTGAGGTCAGGGTTTAGAAATTCCAAAGAGCTATCCGAGATCTTAGGCTGTTTTTTTTTTAAAAATCTGTTCCATATTAAGAGAGTTTTGGCTTAGTGCAATGGGACTTAAACCAGCCAAATATTAAAACACACTATTTTACTTGGTGTTACCACAGTTTCTCTATTTGGAACTGAGTTACAGAAAAGGAATTAAACCATTAGCTTCTGGACAGGGGTACAATACCCCAGACTACAGCCACTAAAAAATGGCCTGAGCCTCAACAAAGAGAGAGAAGCTGCTGTTGCCAATCACAGTGCTCCCATGATGACTAACTGCTGATGATATTTGGTACACCACTAGTGATGATGGTAGGAAGTTTAAGGGAAAAAATTGCAGATTGCAATCTTCCCACAGAAGAGGTGATCAGTGAGTTTCTTGATATGGAGCAAGGCTTAGTATTTTCTAGTTATCTTCCATTGGGCAGAGTTGCGAGGCAAAGTGTGCTAATTCTAGCAAAGAGTGGTAATTGTGTAGCAGTTCAATGTCCGCTTCATGGGCAAGACAGATGTGAGGGCCCAAGCTCTGACTACAGGGTGGTATTAGTGGGCACTGACCAATAACAGCATTTCTGCAGCCTCTGGGTGCTATTTTGTGTGTAATCACCTTTGCTGCTTAGGAGAAGCTTACTGTTTTCTCTTGTACCATTCTCCTGGCCTGTGTAGGAGAGGGAGATGTAGGCTCGCTGCAACTTACTCCTTATTGAAAGAGCATGGATACTCAAGGGTGCAAGTGTGCAAAGACTCCTCTGTTGGAAGCTGTCTGGGGGCCCTTAGAAGATACAAGATAGCCACCAAATTCTCTTTCCTGTACACACGTGAGTGTGGGATTGCAGTTTATCTGAAATGCCTCTAAATGCCCATTGTAACTTCTTGTTAAGGAGAACTCTGTGTGGTCTGAAAGATCTCAGGCAAGAGGAGCAGCAGCACATGGTATCACATGCTATGGAACGCAGAGAGACAGTTGCAAGGACTACATCATACAAAGGCAGCATTGCATTTCTGCTCTATTCTAAGCACTTTGTGGCCAACTCAATCCCTTGGTACATCTTTTTAATGGATTCAGAGGTACAATTTACCATCAAATAAAAATAGGTAGGAAGTATGTGCTGGGTATGCAACTTTCATGCTGGACGTATGGAAACCCTCTTCTAGTTACCTCTTAGAGTGGTTTTCTCATCAACACACTCCAAAACATAAATTACCCAGAGCCCTACAATACTGTCTTTGATGGGAGAATACCCACAAAGTCTGGGTTGTAAATGATCATGTGTGAAAACCACAAATTGTTCAATAGGGAAAATGCAGTGTTACTGTAAAGCTTCAATACCCTAACCCAGCTTTGAGATCAACTCACTCTACACTAGGGCAAATGGTTCTTGCAAGCCTGTTACAGCAATTAATAATGTAGATGTTCTTTACTTGGTGTAGGCCCAGCCCAGCCATATTAGACCCTGTCATGTAAATGAATTTATTACAATGGAAGATGCCATAAGGTCAAAGCCAGACTAAGTTGCTTGCACTGCATATAAAATTATTTTCTAAATAAACACTGCTTGTCTAGGGTATCTGAATGAATACAGACCCAACGTCTAGACAGAAAAAAAGAGTAGAGTAGTCAGAACACTAGTTTAGATCTAACATTACTGTATGATGCTTAGCAGATCACTTGGACTTCTTCTTCAATTTCACTTTAAAATTTAATAGTAGATGACCAGCTCTCTATAAAGCAGATAAGATAAAATCCACCAGGGAGTATGAACTGCTGAGATGACACTCACTTATAATTACATTATAAAACAGAATTATTATAAACATGCAGTACCAGTTAGCATGTGCATTTTTAAAAGACCAAATGCATTGTCCTAATTTTTTTCTTGTTCTTAGCATTCTCAAATGATTTGCATCTCCTGAAATCATTCTTGGATTGTTACAGCCTTTATAAGCTCTTCCAAAGCAGAAAAGTAATCAAGCCTTGTCCTTTAATAAAAGACATTTTCATAGAAGTGGAGCATGAGTTGAAAAGCTAGACTTTCATGCCTTATTTGGAGCAGAAGCATTCCAAATCAAGTTCTGCAGGCTGCTTCCTAAATCCTACTCTGTTTGGGGAAGCAGTCAACACCATTTACTGTATCATGCTCTATGTTTTATTTTGTATGCAGTTCATAACTAACTGAGAATAGCTGTGTAATCAGATACCTTTCCTAAACTCAATAAAGTTGCTTTCTCTCCCTTTATTTTGCCATAAGTTTAAATGAAAGTATGGGGGGGGGGGGTCATTTCTTTATGACTTCCCTGAAGAAATTAACATCAACTTCTTGACCAGACCATGCCTCATATACTTAACTCCAGCAGAGAGGTTACAGCGTATATGCTGTGGAAAGGCTAACAAGAACAGACTGGGATGTAACTATTTCCCTTCACCAGGCACACTGTTTTAAGAAGTATGGAGTAATTTCTGTTCTTATTCTCAAACAGGAAAATGCTTGAGGCCTCTCTGATCTGCCATCTGACTAGCTGTCACTGAAGAACTATGCATGACAGAACCTGAAGGCTGTACAGAATACGGAATTACACAACACAGCTTTTGAGCTCATACCCCACAGTGTACATATTTCCTCAGCCTACAGATGCTGTTGCTACCAAGGACACATCTTCTTTCATAATACCAGGCACTTGTAAGTAAAGCTTAAGGAAGAAGGAATCTGACTACTTGTAAGAACGCACACAAACATTTTAGCTTCAACACGTTTACAGGAATAAGAAAGAGATGAAGTTGCCTTGAAATATTGTACTACTGAATTTCAGTGAAATATTAAATGTTGAATAATCTATTGCATTGTATTGTTTTGATCATGTTTAGAATAACAAAGATGAGAATCCTCATACATATCTCTCAGTGTTAGTTGTGTAAATACTTGGACTGGTATGTCTACAGTCCCAGTTTCCTTCCTCAATGTTTTGAGAGATTTACGAGAACATAAATTCAGTGAAGTATTGTAAGGGAAAACCAGCAGAAAATGTGTATTGCTCTCTCAGACATTTTCCTTATATATCCTGGAGACAGAATTGGTCAACTGATCACATGCTCCAAGAATATTTATCCTTTTCGGACATTACATCATCTCATGGAGTTAGCCAATGGGACCTAGAAGAAGCCAAATGCACAAAGAATTTCTAGATAATGGGATAGCTTATCAGCTTTGAAAAGGTGCTTTTCTTACTCTACATTCCCTCCATTCCCTTCCTCTTTTATTGCCCATATTTGAGTTACTATGCTTGTTTTAGAAAATGGAAGAAATAACATTTTATATAAGTAAGGCCTACCTTGATATAGAACCTCTATGTTCACAAGTGAAGTACGCACCTACAGTTGTTTCTGAATGCAGATCATGTCACCACAAAACTATGCACTGCTGTGTCTGACAAATGAAACCTGCCGCTCTGTAGCACCTGCAAAATTAAATGTAGAAATGAGACCAGGAAACAAGCCTAAATGAGCAATTGTAAAATAGTCTCTATGTGTGCCACTGTGAGTGTTAAGTAGGTTGTCCTTTTGATTTTTTAACTGCAGTGCATATAGTGGAATTCCTGGGAAACTTAATCATAGGGATATAGAAGGTTTTAAAGAATTTTCATTCTGAAGGCTCTACACATGGCTCATTCCAAAGTTCTAAACAAATAAAGATAGCTCATTTATTGAAGATTAATTTTAAGAAGATCTTCTTAGGCACAAAGAAAAGGTCTGCTGTGTGTGCAGTCTCAACTGTTTCCACCTGAAGGCAGCACACAGCCACAGCAAGCATCCAGGCATGATGTGGCTTCTCTCAGTTATCAGAGAACAATTCTCGCATCT
Organism: Hypotaenidia okinawae; assembly: GCA_027925045.1. NCBI lineage: Eukaryota > Metazoa > Chordata > Aves > Gruiformes > Rallidae > Hypotaenidia > Hypotaenidia okinawae. Next base: position 5,067,878 of record BSDF01000011.1, read on the forward strand.
GTTTCTTAGGCACTTGAATGACTAATAAACTTCAGCTTAGAAGACCCTTTACACTTGAGAGGTTGCAAGATGCTTATGAATCCTGAAAAATCCTATTATTTTTCCTGAACTTTTATTAGTTTGTATTTGAAATAAAATAGGGCTGCCATCATTAAATGTTTGAAATTTGTGTAAGCCTACATTGGGTAGGAAGAGATTACTCATTACCTATAATTTTAACAATTGCCAGCAGTGCTAATTTGAAGCAGAGATTAGTTTTATTCATTTCATTATATTATTTTAATACTACAGTGATTGAGCTTTTTTCTCTCTCTTGGTTTTTTTTCCCCTATAGCTCTGGAAATAAAAATCACAAAGCTATCCAACAGATTTTTATCCAGGAGTGTACACCAAGAACGAATTTCCAAGACCTGAACACCTCTGATTCTCATTCTGTGTTCTTGCACAAAAGATGTCAAAAAACACAACAGACAACTCAACTAACCCTCACTCAGCTGTTCTGGGTCTGTTCCTGGGAAGCATTTCACTGATCACTGTTGTCATGAATATATTAGTCCTGTGTGCTGTGAAAACTGAAAAGAAGCTGCAAACAGTTGGGAATTTATACATTGTCAGCCTCTCTATTGCAGATTTGATAGTTGGCGCAGCTGTTATGCCCTTGAACATTGTTTATCTCCTAAGTCCTGTGTGGACTCTAGGCTTACCAGCCTGCCTGTTCTGGCTGTCAATGGATTATGTGGCCAGTACTGCATCCATTTTCAATCTCTTCATACTGTGCATTGACCGTTATCGTTCAGTTCAGCAACCGCTGAAATATCTCAAATACAGAACAAAAATGAGAGCATCGCTAATGATTTTGGGGGTTTGGTTGCTCTCTTTCATGTGGGTCATTCCAATCCTAGGCTGGCATGTTTTTGCCAATAATGGGGAAAGGAAAGTAAAGGAAAACAAGTGTGAAACTGAATTCTCTAAAGTCACCTGGTTTAAAGTGTTGACAGCCATTGTCAATTTCTACCTACCCTCTATCATGATGTTATGGTTCTACTATAAAATATTCCGAGCTGTTCGAAAACACTGTCAACACCGAGAGCTCATCAATGGATCATACCGGTCTTTCTCAGAAAAAAAACCCATACTTCAGAATAAGCCAAAGGATAAGCAAAATATTTGCCTCCAAATGCAAATATCAGATGAGAATTCCCCTCCCAAAGATGAGCAAAGCTCCCCTCAGCCCAAAAATACAGAGACAGAGCTTCATTTCAGTAAACGTGACAAGTCTTCAAAGGCGTTCGTTAGCCAGACTAACAGGGAAGTCCTTAAATGCAGCTGTTTTCCTCTCACCACTGTCAAGCCTGAGCCAGGCCTGGATAAAGTAAGAAAGAAGCGTGTGCATGGAACAGAAGAGAACGGGAAAGAAGAGGAGCCTTGCTCACAAGACAGTGATTTAAGTGATGCATCAGACAGTCATACCTTCACAGAGGAGGCACCATCTAGAGACCACTCCAGTCCAAACCATGAAAGAGCCTGCAGTCCTCAGGAAAAGCCAGAGAATAGAGATTTCAGAGGACTCAGTTACCTGAGGAAAACCTGGAGAACTCTGAATACCCACTCCAAAAGGGACATTCAAGGACTGCATGAGAACAGGGAGAGGAAGGCAGCTAAGCAGTTGGGGGTTATAATGGCAGCCTTCATGCTGTGCTGGATTCCCTATTTTGTATTGTTTATGGTGATAGCTTTCCATGGCCACAAACAATATTCAAAATTACACATGTTCACTATATGGCTTGGCTATGTGAACTCCACCTTAAATCCATTCCTTTATCCTCTCTGTAACCAGAATTTCAAGAAGACATTCAAAAAGATCCTTCACATTCCCTGATGCTGTTCTGATTTCTTTTGAGCTAAAAAGCAGCTCAAGAGTGCAACCAAACAAAATGTTTCAGTTCCAAAGAGAAGTACCACGGGTAAAGTAGAGGATTTTGGAAAACTGAAACTTAAAAGCAGGTGTTAGTGAAAGTGTGAAACGTGCATTTAACAGCTTTAACATATTTGAAGAACTGATTCAGGTCAGGGATCTGAAAAACTGGGAGGCAATCTCAGAACTGTTACACTGTTGTACACATTCTACAATTTGAGATTAGCTCTTTCATCATGTAAAACAAAAACTGGAGATACAAATAGGAATCTTCAGTGATTATAAATTATTCAGCTACAGAAAAGGAAGAAATAGAATAACATTTCTGTGATTGGCCAAATAATGTTTTTCATCTTACTCCATTAAACACAGGAACACGTTGCGTGGAGGTACTTTGCATCATCAAAGAAAGAAACTTCAAATGGTAAAAAAAAATTCTGCCCTATTTATTTATAGCTTCCCCACAAATGAGAAACTTTTCTGAAATGTCAAGTCATATTGTAACCTGTCATGTCTCTTTGATACCATGCTTGCTTTGTTTATACTTATACATGTTACCTTCACTGAAAAAAAAAAAGTATTTTTATGTCCTAGAAATTTTGGTAAGACTTCCCATACTCAACATACTCTCACTGTCTATTCAAGAAGGGTATGCTGTTGTTTCTATCCTTACAGTTGATCACAGACTACACGTATTTTCATCCTTACAAATAACCTAAGCTTGCAGTGGTAATGCTAATCCATATATACTTATCCTGTAGTAGGCAAACTGTTCCTACTATAATGAGGCAAACTCAGGAGCAACAACTCCAACTTGCAAAATAGAAAATAAAATACATGGAGTATGTTTACATTTTCTATTATTTATTTTTAATTGCATTTTATAAACCATGCTGTAGAATACTTCAGGAGAAACACACAGTAATAGTGTAGTAGGTTGGAAATCTAAGCACAACCTACATCTCCAAGCTGGGCTGGCTTTGACATTACATCATGTTGCTCAGGGCCTCATCCACAACTTGAATGACAAACTGTAAAAACAGCTTCATCTGGGAAAGCTGGGGGCAGCCTTGACAGAAACGTTTGCAGCTAAGGTTCACTCCATCAACTTTGAGCATTCACTTGCTCAGCCATTGATATAACTGTTTCTAAGTACTAATTAATTCTCAGAGCCAGACATTCAAGGATCAGTCCCCTTTTCCTACTTCCCAAAGGAAGAAAACATGGTTCTGCAGTGGAAAAGTACACAGTGGCATATGGTGCATGAGCTAACTTATCAGGGAGCTTACAGCTTTACAGAACAATTACACCAAAGTAATAAAAAAACCCAGCATACAGACTGGGGAGTGAGGATGAGAATGGAGGCAGAGGAGATCTCAGGACCTGCAATAGCTGAGTTTCTCAAAAGCACATACTGCCTTGTTTGTGGCACACCAGTAAAGCATTCATTCCTATTCTTCTGCTACAGAACTGAGAGAAACATTTTTAGCAAACACTTTGGAGTATATTAGTTTTAAGAAATCCCAGACGAGATAACTTCAGCAGCTAAACTCACATTTGCATGTAATGGTGAGATTATAGAAGTCTTCTCCATACATTTTCAAAAGGATGACTAGAGAGGTTGAACCTGAAGGTTCAATGTAAAAAGAATGCACTCCACTTTTGTTGTGCTTGTTAATTTACTGATTCCTGAATGCTTTTGTGCTTCTGAAATTGCTCAGTTAGCTTAACAAAGTTCTGATGGAACTGGAATTCCTTCAACTGAGTGCTGCGAGGAGTTTGGTGGGATGACTTGAAGGGATAGTCTGTCTAATATCTGTATTACATCAGAAGTGAAAAATTGTAGTTTAATGGTCAGAGGAGAAATTCTGAATTCTGTAATCTTAATTAATGATCCTGAGCTACTTAGAGTCCCTCTGTGCCACATGTGCCTATTTCGTAAAGTGAGAATGACAAGACTTACAGCAACAATGCAGCACTTAGGATAATGTTTGCACGATGCTCCTAAGTTTTGGATATAATACACTAACTAAATGCAAAGTATTATTATCCTCTGTCCATTTTATTTCTCTGAATTGCACACCTGAATGTCAATAGTTGTATTTAAAGTATTCAATATTGAATGATGCCCTAATATATCTGCATTTTAATAAATGGGAAAACTGTATTAAAGGATTAAACTTAAATTCAGTCTATCTCAATGTATCATACAAGGCTCAGAGCTTAGCTGACTGGTGTCAAGTCACATGCAGGAAAAACTGCAGTTAGGGAACTTGAATCTAAGAGGAAAAATTAGCAAACTATGTAGACAGAATACAGAAGTAGCAAAATTCACTCCAGAATTCAGACAACTGTTTACTGCAGGAGCAGTATCTGCACAAGTATTAAGATATCCCTTAATTTGGACTACAAAGCAGCATCTTCACTGAGGTTGCACCTCAAGTACTGTGTTCAGTTTTGGGCCCCTCACTATAAGACATTGAGGTCCTGGAGCATGTTCAGAGAAGGGCAACCAGGCTGGGGAAGGGGCTGGAGAGCAAACCTTATGAGGAGCAGCTGAGGGAGCTGGGGTTGTTTAGCCTGGAGAAAAGGAGGCTGAGGGGGGACCTTATCACCACCTACAGTTACCTGACAGCACCGTGCAGAGAGGTGGGGGTTGGTCTCTTCACCCAAGCAACAGGTGACAGCATGATGGGGAATGGACTCACGCTGTGTCAGGGCAGGTTCAGATTAGGCATTAGGAAAAAATTCTTTACCAAAAGGGTTGTTGGGCACTGGAACAGGCTGCCCAGGGAGGGGTTGAGTCACTGACCCTGGATGTATTTAAAAGATGGGTAGATGAGGTGCTCAGGGATATGTTTTAGTAGAAGATGGGTATAGTTGGACTCAGTGATCTCAAAGGTCTTTTCCAACCTAGTGATTCTGATTGAAAGAGATGCTCTAATTCAACTGCCTGTCACAAATAACTTCACAGCTTCACAGCCATTATGATCTTTTCTCTGTTGTGATAAGCAGCAGCAATTCTAGCCAAAATCATGGTGGTTTCTTTGATCCCTGAGGAAATAAATAGCAGTCAGCTACAGAGTGCTGAAACGTGCTCACCCAAGGGCCACTAAGAGTTATTGAGAAGTTTATCCTCTTGATCATGGCAACTGCCTTTTTATGCATTAATACATGAAAGAGTAAATAAAATCAATGAAAATTGGTCTAAAAAAATACGATGATTTTAACAAAGAATACCTTTGGTACAATTAAAGAACATTCAAACATAGAACAGCCTAACCTAGGCAGATAAAGCTGCTTGAACATTTTTTAATCTCCCTTGATTTTTATCCACAATCTTCGTGTAGCTGTGTTAATAAAGACAGTGGAAGTTGTCGTAGTGGGCTCTTCCAATGTGACAGTATAATAGATAATAATGAAATAGAAAAATGGGATACTGACTATTTTGAACTTCCTATTAGCAAGATACTAACAGGATCTATCAGTTTATTTTACTGAATAAGCAATTCAAATGGCTTGGGATGCAAGAGAAGCAGAGAAAAGCAAATTAGGGTAAGGAATTGAGAAGCTTACTACCAGTATGGCCATGCCTCGAGAATATCCCAGGTGTGGTTTCCTGTAAAATATTTGCAGTGTTTTCCAGTTATTAAAAAAGGTCAGAGGCCACATGGCTTTAAGAGAACAAAACAAATTTATTGGAATTTCTTGGACTGGAGTTCTGCTTTGATTAAGGTGTGGTGAGAACAACCAACCTCCCTTTTGAAAGGGAGAAAAAAAAAAATCTCTTTTTTCTCGGTCAGTGGTGACATCTAGTGGGTAATGGGAATAATTCTGGGCTTCTGCGGCAAATGCTGTGTATCAATGCAAGTTTTTTAAGAGGGGTGCAATTTCCAAGTGGATCCTGCCATCTGGTAGATAATTCTCATATATTTTTCAGGAAATGTGGCACCCAGCAAAGGAAACGTTAGTGTAGGTGCAGATTTTGGCTCCACTGCTTTATCTAAAACGACTCCATCTCATTCTCTGTGACAGCACAACTAATGAAAATGACTGAAAGATTCACTTCCAGTTAATTTCTAATCTTAAGATTTTAATACAGAAGCACCGTAGACACATCAGAATACTTCCACAGCAGGTGCAAAATTCTGCAGACTGCTGTATCATTTGGCTGTCATCAGACATGCTAGAGGACTATCCTAACTTAGCTGGGATGGCTCATGTTCCTAAAGATGAGGTATACAAGTACACCTGAAAGTTTGGTGCATGTGGATTATCCCCCTCCCCGCCCCCAGAATGAGAATTAGTTCATTTGGAAGTGCCAAATTAAGTTGAAATGCTTATGCATACATATTGGCTTTTGTTGATTAAGTACAATGGCAAAGTTATTAAATTTTATCAAATTATTTGTCTAGTGAAGAATTAGTAACAGAAATATTGTTGTTAACACCATGAGAAATAGCTCATGAAAACAATTTACACTCCTGATATCAAATTCAAAATTATCTTTAAAAATTATACATACTTGACACTGGAATAAATAATTTCTACACAGTCATCTTAGAGTCTAGAAATATAACAATCAAATGTGAGATGTACAGTCTATACATGCACAGACCTATGAGTACGCACACCGGGCTAACACAGAATTGCCTCTGAGATCTCCAACAGTTAAAATCTGTAAGAGTTCCTGCTGAAAGAGATGTACATTTGTGTATGGTAATGGTTAAAAGCATCTTAGTATCCCCTAATTCCAATAATGTTTCTATTTTTAACAATATTTATATTCCTTATGACTTTGTTAAGTCTATCAAGGTATCTTGTGTTTAAAGTGACACAATTCAGCTACAAAAAGGCCTCAAAAGAAACACATAGCACCCATTGCTACACATTGGCACCGTGCAATTAAAAGTAATGCCTCCTGTAATTAAATTGAATGCCTTGAATAAAATCCAACACCTTTCATTTTGATCAGGTATAATTTAGTCCTCAGAAACAACATGGTCAGACCTGGGAACTGAACTCAGGTCTCCTACCTGGCAATCTAATTTCCTCCTCAGTAGATGTGAATAATCCCTCAACTCATTTCTTTGTGGGGGTCGCAACTGTTCCTTAGTATCATATCAAAGTGTTTACAGGAGAGGCTCCTGCCTGTGCCAGTGAAATTAGCGACAATGCTCACAGAAGTCTTACAACACGGCAACTGCAAGAGATGCCTTTTTCAGCATTCTTCCACTATTTATTTGAGTATTCATTGCCATACATTGCAAACTTCCAATTTTGCAGCTGTATGGCATAGGACTACATGATTTTTGACAGTATATTTTGTCTGCCAATGTTTTGTGATGTTGTTCACTGAGAATGCTGTACAAAATAAATTTAAATCCTTAAATGGAAAGCACCATATAAACTTAAATGTTTTTCATTAAAACTTAGAACAGAATATAATCTTGAATTAAATAATTCAGAGAAGTTATCTTCTCCAAAATATATTGAGTCGATATTCCTCAAGAATTTATTTCTATTTTATTATCCTCAATCTTCCCTTGCTGCGAGACTTTGGTTGGGGAAACTGAAAGTCCTATCTGCAGAAATACATGCCAAAACTGCCCAGCAGAATTGTTTTTAATAGTTGATTACTATTTTTATGTTTACCACACTTTTATTTGCTCATACAAAGATATCACAAGGTACACCCTAGCTACCACAATCGATTAACTCCAGCATAAATTCCAGATTAACTTTGTTCTAGCCACTTCCCTGAAGTTCCCAGGAACAGAGAGATCTTTGAAGCTGCCTCTTTTTCTTATATTGTAAGACTTCATTGTGCTCATACATGTACATAAAATTATTAGGAGGGTTCCCCGGAAGAGGAAAGGCCTTAGCCCCAGGGGGAGAGGGGCTGCTTGTGGGCTGCCATGGGCGGTATCAGGCCAGCTATATCTTTCAGACTCGACTTCCTGCGTTTGGGAGCTAGTCCTGGACGTTCGGCCTGTTTTGTCAATGGAAGGCTGCTCTGGCCGAGACCAATGCCTGGGGAAGTACTATTAGGAGGGTTCCCCGGAAGAGGAAAGGCCTTAGCCCCAGGGGGAGAGGGGCTGCTTGTGGGCTGCCATGGGCGGTATCAGCCCAACTATATCTTTCAGACTCCACTTCCTGCGTTTGGGAGCTAGTCCTGGACGTTCGGCCTGTTTTATAAATGGAAGGCTGCTCTGTCCGAGACCAATGCCTGGGGAAGTAGTATTAGGAGGGTTCCCCGGAAGGGGAAAGGCCTTAGCCCCAGGGCGAGAGGGGCTGCTTGTGGGCTGCCATGGTCGGTATCAGGCCAGCTATATCTTTCAGACTCGACTTCCTGCGCTTGGGAGCTAGTCCTGGACGTTCGGCCTGTTTTGTCAATGGAAGGCTGCTCTGGCCGAGACCAATGCCTGGGGAAGTAGTATTAGGAGGGTTCCCCGGAAGAGGAAAGGCCTTAGCCCCAGGGGGAGAGGGGCTGCTTGTGGGCTGCCATGGGCGGTATCAGGCCAGCTATATCTTTCAGACTCGACTTCCTGCGTTTGGGAGCTAGTCCTGGACGTTCGGCCTGTTTTGTCAATGGAAGGCTGCTCTGTCCGAGACCAATGCCTGGGGAAGTAGTATTAGGAGGGTTCCTCGGAAGAGGAAAGGCCTTAGCCCCAGGGGGAGAGGGGCTGCTTGTGGGCTGCCATGGGCGGTATCAGCCCAACTATATCTTTCAGACTCCACTTCCTGCGTTTGGGAGCTAGTCCTGGACGTTCGGCCTGTTTTATAAATGGAAGGCTGCTCTGTCCGAGACCAATGCCTGGGGAAGTAGTATTAGAAGGGTTCCCCGGAAGAGGAAAGGCCTTAGCCCCAGGGGGAGAGGGACTGCTTGTGGGCTGCCATGGGCGGTATCAGGCCAGCTATATCTTTCAGACACGACTTCCTGCGTTTGGGAGCTAGTCCTGGACGTTCGGCCTGTTTTGTCAATGGAAGGCTGCTCTGTCCGAGACCAATGCCTGGGGAAGTAGTATTAGGAGGGTTCCCCGGAAGAGGAAAGGCCTTAGCCCCAGGGGGAGAGGGGCTGCTTGTGGGCTGCCATGGGCGGTATCAGGCCAGCTATATCTTTCAGACTCGACTTCCTGCGTTTGGGAGCTAGTCCTGGACGTTCGGCCTGTTTTGTCAATGGAAGGCTGCTCTGGCCGAGACCAATGCCTGGGGAAGTAGTATTAGGAGGGTTCCTCGGAAGAGGAAAGGCCTTAGCCCCAGGGGGAGAGGGGCTGCTTGTGGGCTGCCATGGGCGGTATCAGGCCAGCTATATCTTTCAGACTCGACTTCCTGCGCTTGGGAGCTAGTCCTGGACGTTCGGCCTGTTTTGTCAATGGAAGGCTGCTCTGGCCGAGACCAATGCCTGGGGAAGTAGTATTAGGAGGGTTCCCCGGAAGAGGAAAGGCCTTAGCCCCAGGGGGAGAGGGGCTGCTTGTGGGCTGCCATGGGCGGTATCTGGCCAGCTATATCTTTCAGACTCGACTTCCTGCGCTTGGGAGCTAGTCCTGGACGTTCGGCCTGTTTTGTCAATGGAAGGCTGCTCTGTCCGAGACCAATGCCTGGGGAAGTAGTATTAGGAGGGTTCTCCGGAAGAGGAAAGGCCTTAGCCCCAGGGGGAGAGGGGCTGCTTGTGGGCTGCTATGGGCGGTATCAGGCCAGCTATATCTTTCAGACTCGACTTCCTGCGCTTGGGAGCTAGTCCTGGACGTTCGGCTTGTTTTGTCAATGGAAGGCTGCTCTGGCCGAGACCAATGCCTGGGGAAGTAGTATTAGGAGGGTTCCTCGGAAGAGGAAAGGCCTTAGCCCCAGGGGGAGAGGGGCTGCTTGTGGGCTGCCATGGGCGGTATCAGGCCAGCTATATCTTTCAGACTCGACTTCTTGCGTTTGGGAGCTAGTCCTGGACGTTCGGCCTGTTTTGTCAATGGAAGGCTGCTCTGGCCGAGACCAATGCCTGGGGAAGTACTATTAGGAGGGTTCCCCGGAAGAGGAAAGGCCTTAGCCCCAGGGGGAGAGGTGCTGCTTGTGGGCTGCCATGGGCAGTATCAGGCCAGCTATATCTTTCAGACTCCACTTCCTGCGTTTGGGAGCTAGTCCTGGACGTTCGGCCTGTTTTATAAATGGAAGGCTGCTCTGTCCGAGACCAATGCCTGGGGAAGTAGTATTAGAAGGGTTCCCCGGAAGAGGAAAGGCCTTAGCCCCAGGGGGAGAGGGACTGCTTGTGGGCTGCCATGGGCGGTATCAGGCCAGCTATATCTTTCAGACACGACTTCCTGCGTTTGGGAGCTAGTCCTGGACGTTCGGCCTGTTTTGTCAATGGAAGGCTGCTCTGGCTGAGACCAATGCCTGGGGAAGTAGTATTAGGAGGGTTCCCCGGAAGAGGAAAGGCCTTAGCCCCAGGGGGAGAGGGGCTGCTTGTGGGCTGCCATGGGCGGTATCAGGCCAGCTATATCTTTCAGACTCGACTTCCTGCGTTTGGGAGCTAGTCCTGGACGTTCGGCCTGTTTTGTCAATGGAAGGCTGCTCTGGCCGAGACCAATGCCTGGGGAAGTACTATTAGGAGGGTTCCCCGGAAGAGGAAAGGCCTTAGCCCCAGGGGGAGAGGGGCTGCTTGTGGGCTGCCATGGGCGGTATCTGGCCAGCTATATCTTTCAGACTCGACTTCCTGCGCTTGGGAGCTAGTCCTGGACGTTCGGCCTGTTTTGTCAATGGAAGGCTGCTCTGTCCGAGACCAATGCCTGGGGAAGTAGTATTAGGAGGGTTCTCCGGAAGAGGAAAGGCCTTAGCCCCAGGGGGAGAGGGGCTGCTTGTGGGCTGCTATGGGCGGTATCAGGCCAGCTATATCTTTCAGACTCGACTTCCTGCGCTTGGGAGCTAGTCCTGGACGTTCGGCTTGTTTTGTCAATGGAAGGCTGCTCTGGCCGAGACCAATGCCTGGGGAAGTAGTATTAGGAGGGTTCCTCGGAAGAGGAAAGGCCTTAGCCCCAGGGGGAGAGGGGCTGCTTGTGGGCTGCCATGGGCGGTATCAGGCCAGCTATATCTTTCAGACTCGACTTCTTGCGTTTGGGAGCTAGTCCTGGACGTTCGGCCTGTTTTGTCAATGGAAGGCTGCTCTGGCCGAGACCAATGCCTGGGGAAGTACTATTAGGAGGGTTCCCCGGAAGAGGAAAGGCCTTAGCCCCAGGGGGAGAGGGGCTGCTTGTGGGCTGCCATGGGCGGTATCAGCCCAACTATATCTTTCAGACTCCACTTCCTGCGTTTGGGAGCTAGTCCTGGACGTTCGGCCTGTTTTATAAATGGAAGGCTGCTCTGTCCGAGACCAATGCCTGGGGAAGTAGTATTAGGAGGGTTCCCCGGAAGAGGAAAGGCCTTAGCCCCAGGGCGAGAGGGGCTGCTTGTGGGCTGCCATGGTCGGTATCAGGCCAGCTATATCTTTCAGACTCGACTTCCTGCGCTTGGGAGCTAGTCCTGGACGTTCGGCCTGTTTTGTCAATGGAAGGCTGCTCTGGCCGAGACCAATGCCTGGGGAAGTACTATTAGGAGGGTTCCCCGGAAGAGGAAAGGCCTTAGCCCCAGGGGGAGAGGGGCTGCTTGTGGGCTGCCATGGGCGGTATCAGGCCAGCTATATCTTTCAGACTCGACTTCCTGCGTTTGGGAGCTAGTCCTGGACGTTCGGCCTGTTTTGTCAATGGAAGGCTGCTCTGTCCGAGACCAATGCCTGGGGAAGTAGTATTAGGAGGGTTCCTCGGAAGAGGAAAGGCCTTAGCCCCAGGGGGAGAGGGGCTGCTTGTGGGCTGCCATGGGCGGTATCAGCCCAACTATATCTTTCAGACTCCACTTCCTGCGTTTGGGAGCTAGTCCTGGACGTTCGGCCTGTTTTATAAATGGAAGGCTGCTCTGTCCGAGACCAATGCCTGGGGAAGTAGTATTAGAAGGGTTCCCCGGAAGAGGAAAGGCCTTAGCCCCAGGGCGAGAGGGGCTGCTTGTGGGCTGCCATGGGCGGTATCAGGCCAGCTATATCTTTCAGACTCGACTTCCTGCGTTTGGGAGCTAGTCCTGGACGTTCGGCCTGTTTTGTCAATGGAAGGCTGCTCTGGCTGAGACCAATGCCTGGGGAAGTAGTATTAGGAGGGTTCCCCGGAAGAGGAAAGGCCTTAGCCCCAGGGGGAGAGGGGCTGCTTGTGGGCTGCCATGGGCGGTATCAGGCCAGCTATATCTTTCAGACTCGACTTCCTGCGCTTGGGAGCTAGTCCTGGACGTTCGGCCTGTTTTGTCAATGGAAGGCTGCTCTGGCCGAGACCAATACCTGGGGAAGTAGTATTAGGAGGGTTCCCCGGAAGAGGAAAGGCCTTAGTCCCAGGGGGAGAGGGGCTGCTTGTGGGCTGCCATGGGCGGTATCAGGCCAGCTATATCTTTCAGACACGACTTCCTGCGTTTGGGAGCTAGTCCTGGACGTTCGGCCTGTTTTGTCAATGGAAGGCTGCTCTGGCCGAGACCAATGCCTGGGGAAGTACTATTAGGAGGGTTCCTCGGAAGAGGAAAGGCCTTAGCCCCAGGGGGAGAGGGGCTGCTTGTGGGCTGCCATGGGCGGTATCAGGCCAGCTATATCTTTCAGACTCGACTTCCTGCGTTTGGGAGCTAGTCCTGGACGTTCGGCCTGTTTTGTCAATGGAAGGCTGCTCTGGCCGAGACCAATGCCTGGGGAAGTAGTATTAGGAGGGTTCCCCGGAAGAGGAAAGGCCTTAGCCCCAGGGGGAGAGGGGCTGCTTGTGGGCTGCCATGGGCGGTATCTGGCCAGCTATATCTTTCAGACTCGACTTCCTGCGCTTGGGAGCTAGTCCTGGACGTTCGGCCTGTTTTGTCAAAGGAACGCTGCTCTGGCCGAGACCAATGCCTGGGGAAGTAGTATTAGGAGGGTTCTCCGGAAGAGGAAAGGCCTTAGCCCCAGGGGGAGAGGGGCTGCTTGTGGGCTGCTATGGGCGGTATCAGGCCAGCTATATCTTTCAGACTCGACTTCCTGCGCTTGGGAGCTAGTCCTGGACGTTCGGCTTGTTTTGTCAATGGAAGGCTGCTCTGGCCGAGACCAATGCCTGGGGAAGTAGTATTAGGAGGGTTCCTCGGAAGAGGAAAGGCCTTAGCCCCAGGGGGAGAGGGGCTGCTTGTGGGCTGCCATGGGCGGTATCAGGCCAGCTATATCTTTCAGACTCGACTTCTTGCGTTTGGGAGCTAGTCCTGGACGTTCGGCCTGTTTTGTCAATGGAAGGCTGCTCTGGCCGAGACCAATGCCTGGGGAAGCAGTATTAGGAGGGTTCCCCGGAAGAGGAAAGGCCTTAGCCCCAGGGTGAGTGGGGCTGCTTGTGGGCTGCCATGGGCGGTATCAGGCCAGCTATATCTTTCAGACTCGACTTCCTGCGCTTGGGAGCTAGTCCTGGACGTTCGGCCTGTTTTGTCAAAGGAACGCTGCTCTGGCCGAGACCAATGCCTGGGGAAGTAGTATTAGGAGGGTTCCCCGGAATAGGAAAGGCCTTAGCCCCAGGGGGAGAGGGGCTGCTTGTGGGCTGCCATGGGCGGTATCAGGCCAGCTATATCTTTCAGACTCGACTTCCTGCGTTTGGGAGCTAGTCCTGGACGTTCGGCCTGTTTTGTCAATGGAAGGCTGCTCTGGCCGAGACCAATGCCTGGGGAAGTACTATTAGGAGGGTTCCCCGGAAGAGGAAAGGCCTTAGCCCCAGGGGGAGAGGGGCTGCTTGTGGGCTGCCATGGGCGGTATCAGGCCAGCTGTATCTTTCAGACTCGACTTCCTGCGCTTGGGAGCTAGTCCTGGACGTTCGGCCTGTTTTGTCAATGGAAGGCTGCTCTGGCCGAGACCAATGCCTGGGGAAGTAGTATTAGGAGGGTTCCCTGGAAGAGGAAAGGCCTTAGCGCCAGGGGGAGAGGGGCTGCTTGTGGGCTGCCATGGGCGGTATCAGGCCAGCTATATCTTTCAGACTCGACTTCCTGCGTTTGGGAGCTAGTCCTGGACGTTCGGCCTGTTTTGTCAATGGAAGGCTGCTCTGGCCGAGACCAATGCCTGGGGAAGTAGTATTAGGAGGGTTCTCCGGAAGAGGAAAGGCCTTAGCCCCAGGGCGAGAGGGGCTGCTTGTGGGCTGCCATGGGCGGTATCAGGCCAGCTATATCTTTCAGACTCGACTTCCTGCGCTTGGGAGCTAGTCCTGGACGTTCGGCTTGTTTTGTCAATGGAAGGCTGCTCTGTCCGAGACCAATGCCTGGGGAAGTAGTATTAGGAGGGTTCCCCGGAAGAGGAAAGGCCTTAGCCCCAGGGCGAGAGGGGCTGCTTGTGGGCTGCCATGGGCGGTATCAGGCCAGCTATATCTTTCAGACTCGACTTCCTGCGCTTGGGAGCTAGTCCTGGACGTTCGGCCTGTTTTGTCAATGGAAGGCTGCTCTGGCCGAGACCAATGCCTGGGGAAGTAGTATTAGGAGGGTTCCCCGGAAGAGGAAAGGCCTTAGCCCCAGGGGGAGAGGGGCTGCTTGTGGGCTGCCATGGGCGGTATCAGGCCAGCTATATCTTTCAGACTCGACTTCCTGCGTTTGGGAGCTAGTCCTGGACGTTCGGCCTGTTTTGTCAATGGAAGGCTGCTCTGTCCGAGACCAATGCCTGGGGAAGTAGTATTAGGAGGGTTCCTCGGAAGAGGAAAGGCCTTAGCCCCAGGGGGAGAGGGGCTGCTTGTGGGCTGCCATGGGCGGTATCAGCCCAACTATATCTTTCAGACTCCACTTCCTGCGTTTGGGAGCTAGTCCTGGACGTTCGGCCTGTTTTATAAATGGAAGGCTGCTCTGTCCGAGACCAATGCCTGGGGAAGTAGTATTAGAAGGGTTCCCCGGAAGAGGAAAGGCCTTAGCCCCAGGGGGAGAGGGACTGCTTGTGGGCTGCCATGGGCGGTATCAGGCCAGCTATATCTTTCAGACACGACTTCCTGCGTTTGGGAGCTAGTCCTGGACGTTCGGCCTGTTTTGTCAATGGAAGGCTGCTCTGGCTGAGACCAATGCCTGGGGAAGTAGTATTAGGAGGGTTCCCCGGAAGAGGAAAGGCCTTAGCCCCAGGGGGAGAGGGGCTGCTTGTGGGCTGCCATGGGCGGTATCAGGCCAGCTATATCTTTCAGACTCGACTTCCTGCGTTTGGGAGCTAGTCCTGGACGTTCGGCCTGTTTTGTCAATGGAAGGCTGCTCTGGCCGAGACCAATGCCTGGGGAAGTAGTATTAGGAGGGTTCCTCGGAAGAGGAAAGGCCTTAGCCCCAGGGGGAGAGGGGCTGCTTGTGGGCTGCCATGGGCGGTATCAGGCCAGCTATATCTTTCAGACTCGACTTCCTGCGCTTGGGAGCTAGTCCTGGACGTTCGGCCTGTTTTGTCAATGGAAGGCTGCTCTGGCCGAGACCAATGCCTGGGGAAGTAGTATTAGGAGGGTTCCCCGGAAGAGGAAAGGCCTTAGCCCCAGGGGGAGAGGGGCTGCTTGTGGGCTGCCATGGGCGGTATCAGGCCAGCTATATCTTTCAGACTCGACTTCCTGCGCTTGGGAGCTAGTCCTGGACGTTCGGCCTGTTTTGTCAATGGAAGGCTGCTCTGTCCGAGACCAATGCCTGGGGAAGTAGTATTAGGAGGGTTCTCCGGAAGAGGAAAGGCCTTAGCCCCAGGGGGAGAGGGGCTGCTTGTGGGCTGCTATGGGCGGTATCAGGCCAGCTATATCTTTCAGACTCGACTTCCTGCGCTTGGGAGCTAGTCCTGGACGTTCGGCTTGTTTTGTCAATGGAAGGCTGCTCTGGCCGAGACCAATGCCTGGGGAAGTAGTATTAGGAGGGTTCCTCGGAAGAGGAAAGGCCTTAGCCCCAGGGGGAGAGGGGCTGCTTGTGGGCTGCCATGGGCGGTATCAGGCCAGCTATATCTTTCAGACTCGACTTCTTGCGTTTGGGAGCTAGTCCTGGACGTTCGGCCTGTTTTATAAATGGAAGGCTGCTCTGTCCGAGACCAATGCCTGGGGAAGTAGTATTAGGAGGGTTCCCCGGAAGAGGAAACGCCTTAGCCCCAGGGCGAGAGGGGCTGCTTGTGGGCTGCCATGGTCGGTATCAGGCCAGCTATATCTTTCAGACTCGACTTCCTGCGCTTGGGAGCTAGTCCTGGACGTTCGGCCTGTTTTGTCAATGGAAGGCTGCTCTGGCCGAGACCAATGCCTGGGGAAGTAGTATTAGGAGGGTTCCCCGGAAGAGGAAAGGCCTTAGCCCCAGGGGGAGAGGGGCTGCTTGTGGGCTGCCATGGGCGGTATCAGGCCAGCTATATCTTTCAGACTCGACTTCCTGCGTTTGGGAGCTAGTCCTGGACGTTCGGCCTGTTTTGTCAATGGAAGGCTGCTCTGTCCGAGACCAATGCCTGGGGAAGTAGTATTAGGAGGGTTCCTCGGAAGAGGAAAGGCCTTAGCCCCAGGGGGAGAGGGGCTGCTTGTGGGCTGCCATGGGCGGTATCAGCCCAACTATATCTTTCAGACTCCACTTCCTGCGTTTGGGAGCTAGTCCTGGACGTTCGGCCTGTTTTATAAATGGAAGGCTGCTCTGTCCGAGACCAATGCCTGGGGAAGTAGTATTAGAAGGGTTCCCCGGAAGAGGAAAGGCCTTAGCCCCAGGGCGAGAGGGGCTGCTTGTGGGCTGCCATGGGCGGTATCAGGCCAGCTATATCTTTCAGACTCGACTTCCTGCGTTTGGGAGCTAGTCCTGGACGTTCGGCCTGTTTTGTCAATGGAAGGCTGCTCTGGCTGAGACCAATGCCTGGGGAAGTAGTATTAGGAGGGTTCCCCGGAAGAGGAAAGGCCTTAGCCCCAGGGGAGAGGGGCTGCTTGTGGGCTGCCATGGGCGGTATCAGGCCAGCTATATCTTTCAGACTCGACTTCCTGCGTTTGGGAGCTAGTCCTGGACGTTCGGCCTGTTTTGTCAATGGAAGGCTGCTCTGGCCGAGACCAATACCTGGGGAAGTAGTATTAGGAGGGTTCCCCGGAAGAGGAAAGGCCTTAGTCCCAGGGGGAGAGGGGCTGCTTGTGGGCTGCCATGGGCGGTATCAGGCCAGCTATATCTTTCAGACACGACTTCCTGCGTTTGGGAGCTAGTCCTGGACGTTCGGCCTGTTTTGTCAATGGAAGGCTGCTCTGGCCGAGACCAATGCCTGGGGAAGTACTATTAGGAGGGTTCCTCGGAAGAGGAAAGGCCTTAGCCCCAGGGGGAGAGGGGCTGCTTGTGGGCTGCCATGGGCGGTATCAGGCCAGCTATATCTTTCAGACTCGACTTCCTGCGTTTGGGAGCTAGTCCTGGACGTTCGGCCTGTTTTGTCAATGGAAGGCTGCTCTGGCCGAGACCAATGCCTGGGGAAGTAGTATTAGGAGGGTTCCCCGGAAGAGGAAAGGCCTTAGCCCCAGGGGGAGAGGGGCTGCTTGTGGGCTGCCATGGGCGGTATCTGGCCAGCTATATCTTTCAGACTCGACTTCCTGCGCTTGGGAGCTAGTCCTGGACGTTCGGCCTGTTTTGTCAATGGAAGGCTGCTCTGTCCGAGACCAATGCCTGGGGAAGTAGTATTAGGAGGGTTCTCCGGAAGAGGAAAGGCCTTAGCCCCAGGGGGAGAGGGGCTGCTTGTGGGCTGCTATGGGCGGTATCAGGCCAGCTATATCTTTCAGACTCGACTTCCTGCGCTTGGGAGCTAGTCCTGGACGTTCGGCTTGTTTTGTCAATGGAAGGCTGCTCTGGCCGAGACCAATGCCTGGGGAAGTAGTATTAGGAGGGTTCCTCGGAAGAGGAAAGGCCTTAGCCCCAGGGGGAGAGGGGCTGCTTGTGGGCTGCCATGGGCGGTATCAGGCCAGCTATATCTTTCAGACTCGACTTCTTGCGTTTGGGAGCTAGTCCTGGACGTTCGGCCTGTTTTGTCAATGGAAGGCTGCTCTGGCCGAGACCAATGCCTGGGGAAGCAGTATTAGGAGGGTTCCCCGGAAGAGGAAAGGCCTTAGCCCCAGGGTGAGTGGGGCTGCTTGTGGGCTGCCATGGGCGGTATCAGGCCAGCTATATCTTTCAGACTCGACTTCCTGCGCTTGGGAGCTAGTCCTGGACGTTCGGCCTGTTTTGTCAAAGGAACGCTGCTCTGGCCGAGACCAATGCCTGGGGAAGTAGTATTAGGAGGGTTCCCCGGAATAGGAAAGGCCTTAGCCCCAGGGGGAGAGGGGCTGCTTGTGGGCTGCCATGGGCGGTATCAGGCCAGCTATATCTTTCAGACTCGACTTCCTGCGTTTGGGAGCTAGTCCTGGACGTTCGGCCTGTTTTGTCAATGGAAGGCTGCTCTGGCCGAGACCAATGCCTGGGGAAGTACTATTAGGAGGGTTCCCCGGAAGAGGAAAGGCCTTAGCCCCAGGGGGAGAGGGGCTGCTTGTGGGCTGCCATGGGCGGTATCAGGCCAGCTGTATCTTTTTAGACTCGACTTCCTGCGCTTGGGAGCTAGTCCTGGACGTTCGGCCTGTTTTGTCAATGGAAGGCTGCTCTGGCCGAGACCAATGCCTGGGGAAGTAGTATTAGGAGGGTTCCCTGGAAGAGGAAAGGCCTTAGCGCCAGGGGGAGAGGGGCTGCTTGTGGGCTGCCATGGGCGGTATCAGGCCAGCTATATCTTTCAGACTCGACTTCCTGCGTTTGGGAGCTAGTCCTGGACGTTCGGCCTGTTTTGTCAATGGAAGGCTGCTCTGGCCGAGACCAATGCCTGGGGAAGTAGTATTAGGAGGGTTCCCCGGAAGAGGAAAGTCCTTAGCCCCATGGGGAGAGGGGCTGCTTGTGGGCTGCCATGGTCGGTATCAGGCCAGCTATATCTTTCAGACTCGACTTCCTGCATCTGGGAGCTAGTCGTGGACGTTTGGCCTGTTTTGTCAATGGAAGGCTGCTCTGGCCGAGACCAATGCCTGGGGAAGTACTATTAGGAGGGTTCCCCGGAAGAGGAAAGGCCTTAGCCCCAGGGGGAGAGGGGCTGCTTGTGGGCTGCCATGGGCGGTATCAGTCCGACTATATCTTTCAGACTCGACTTCCTGCGCTTGGGAGCTAGTCCTGGACGTTCGGCCTGTTTTGTCAAAGGAAGGCTGCTCTGGCCGAGACCAATGCCTGGGGAAGTAGTATTAGGAGGGTTCCCCGGAAGAGGAAAGGCCTTAGCCCCAGGGGGAGAGGGGCTACTTGTGGGCTGCCATGGGCGGTATCTGGCCAGCTATATCTTTCAGACTCGACTTCCTGCGCTTGGGAGCTAGTCCTGGACGTTCGGCCTGTTTTGTCAATGGAAGGCTGCTCTGGCCGAGACCAATGCCTGGGGAAGTAGTATTAGGAGGGTTCTCCGGAAGAGGAAAGGCCTTAGCCCCAGGGCGAGAGGGGCTGCTTGTGGGCTGCCATGGGCGGTATCAGGCCAGCTATATCTTTCAGACTCGACTTCCTGCGCTTGGGAGCTAGTCCTGGACGTTCGGCTTGTTTTGTCAATGGAAGGCTGCTCTGGCCGAGACCAATGCCTGGGGAAGTAGTATTAGGAGGGTTCCTCGGAAGAGGAAAGGCCTTAGCCCCAGGGGGAGAGGGGCTGCTTGTGGGCTGCCATGGGCGGTATCAGGCCAGCTATATCTTTCAGACTCGACTTCTTGCGTTTGGGAGCTAGTCCTGGACGTTCGGCCTGTTTTGTCAATGGAAGGCTGCTCTGGCCGAGACCAATGCCTGGGGAAGCAGTATTAGGAGGGTTCCCCGGAAGAGGAAAGGCCTTAGCCCCAGGGTGAGTGGGGCTGCTTGTGGGCTGCCATGGGCGGTATCAGGCCAGCTATATCTTTCAGACTCGACTTCCTGCGCTTGGGAGCTAGTCCTGGACGTTCGGCCTGTTTTGTCAAAGGAATGCTGCTCTGTCCGAGACCAATGCCTGGGGAAGTAGTATTAGGAGGGTTCCCCGGAATAGGAAAGGCCTTAGCCCCAGGGGGAGAGGGGCTGCTTGTGGGCTGCCATGGGCGGTATCTGGCCAGCTATATCTTTCAGACTCGACTTCCTGCGCTTGGGAGCTAGTCCTGGACGTTCGGCCTGTTTTGTCAATGGAAGGCTGCTCTGGCCGAGACCAATGCCTGGGGAAGCAGTATTAGGAGGGTTCCCCGGAAGAGGAAAGGCCTTAGCCCCAGGGGGAGAGGGGCTGCTTGTGGGCTGCCATGGGCGGTATCAGCCCAACTATATCTTTCAGACTCGACTTCCTGCATCTGGGAGCTAGTCGTGGACGTTTGGCCTGTTTTGTCAATGGAAGGCTGCTCTGGCCGAGACCAATGCCTGGGGAAGTAGTATTAGGAGGGTTCCCCGGAAGAGGAAAGGCCTTAGCCCCAGGGGGAGAGGGGCTGCTTGTGGGCTGCCATGGGCGGTATCAGGCCAGCTATATCTTTCAGACTCGACTTCCTGCGCTTGGGAGCTAGTCCTGGACATTCGGCCTGTTTTGTCAAAGGAAGGCTGCTCTGGCCGAGACCAATGCCTGGGGAAGTAGTATTAGGAGGGTTCCCCGGAAGAGGAAAGGCCTTAGCCCCAGGGGGAGAGGGGCTGCTTGTGGGCTGCCATGGGCGGTATCAGGCCAGCTATATCTTTCAGACTCGACTTCCTGCGTTTCGGAGCTAGTCCTGGACGTTCGGCCTGTTTTGTCAATGGAAGGCTGCTCTGGCCGAGACCAATGCCTGGGGAAGTAGTATTAGGAGGGTTCCCCGGAAGAGGAAAGGCCTTAGCCCCAGGGGGAGAGGGGCTGCTTGTGGGCTGCCATGGGCGGTATCAGGCCAGCTATATCTTTCAGACTCGACTTCCTGCGTTTCGGAGCTAGTCCTGGACGTTCGGCCTGTTTTGTCAATGGAAGGCTGCTCTGGCCGAGACCAATGCCTGGGGAAGTACTATTAGGAGGGTTCCCCGGAAGAGGAAAGGCCTTAGCCCCAGGGGGAGAGGGACTGCTTGTGGGCTGCCATGGGCGGTATCAGGCCAGCTATATCTTTCAGACTCGACTTCCTGCATCTGGGAGCTAGTCCTGGACGTTCGGCCTGTTTTGTCAATGGAAGGCTGCTCTGGCCGAGACCAATGCCTAGGGAAGTAGTATTAGGAGGGTTCCCCGGAAGAGGAAAGGCCTTAGCCCCAGGGGGAGAGGGATGTACATGTATGAGCACGATGTACATGTATGAGCACAATACCGGAGCCACGAACGGCCGCCTCACCCCGCCCGGGGTAGCGGTCAGCGGATCGGACCGCCTCGCACGACCGCGAGCTCAGCAACCCGCAGCGCTTGCGTAAAACCTGGCACCAGCCCCCGCTCGCGTCACGTGGCGGGGCGAGTGACGTCACTCCGCCGTGCCAGCATGCAATGCAGGAAGTAAAGCGCGGTGTGGCTGGTGAGCGGTTCGCGCGTGTGCGGGGGGCGCTGAGGGTGGCTCGTCCGCCCGCCCGCCCCCTCACCCGAGCTCCCGCTGCCTTCCCGTTCCCGCTTCGCCCCCCCCCTCGAGGTCGGTTCGTCCCGCGTCGCTGGGGCCGGCCCGCCGCGCGCTCCTTGGCGGGAGAGCCTTAGGGCGGGAGCTGGGGCTCCATGCACACAGAGGCGGGCGGGGGCCGCCCCGTGTGTTGCGGCCCGTCCGGGGCCGGTCTGAGGAGCGGCTGAGGGCATCGCCTGCCGCGTTCCGAGGGGGAAGCTCGGCCGGGTGGCGGAGGCGGCCTTGTGCCGTCAGTCACGGTGCGAGCATGGGTTTGAGAGCGGTGCTGGCCTTTCCTGGGATGCCGGGGTAGGAACAGCGATTTCCCTTGTCACCTGGGAACGGAGGAGGCCCTGGAGCTGCCCGCCGCAGGAGTTCGTAGGAGGGCTGCGTTCCAGGCGCTACGCGGAGTTGTTTTAAAACCTGACACTTCGCGGTAGCTTTAAACTGTTAACTGTACTCCCACAGCACGTTAATTGTGTCTGATTTCTTTGTGCTAATAAAAAGAGATTTGAGAGGTTTTCCAAGTAGGCTGTGTAAGTTCACACTGCCAGGAGCTCCAGCTGCTCTTAAAAGTCAAGAAAACTTAAAAGGAAAAAAAAGAGGGTGGGGGGTCTGTGGCAGAATATTATATTTGCAATATGCCATTAAAATCGAGGCATCACGATGGAACTGAAACATTTAACTTTCACTGTGAAAAGTAAGGAAAACCTCAAACCTACACCCAAAAAAACCAGATATTGCAACTTACCAGTGAGTAAGGAAATAATTTACAGTAGAAGGTAAGCTGCATAAACTGAATGTAGAAAACATAGCTGGATTACGCCAAAGACTAAGGAAGGATTGTGTAAGAAGCAGCATAACTTACTTTCTCAGGTTGGCTTTGGTACAACTGAGAAGCTCTCTCTGAAGAGCTGGCTATTTGGCATTTAAGAAATTAAAACCACCTCTTGTTCCCTCCCCTCTGCTCCAGAAAAAGCATGAAAGAAAAGCATGTAAGCTCTGTTTCACAAATGTCTTCACAGCACAATACACTTGGAACTGTTTGATTCAAATCCAGGCTCCAGTAAAGCAGACTAGATTTAGGTTGATGTCAGATAACGTAGCTGTGCGAGGACCTTTATTTTGACTTTTCTGTATGTAGAATCCTATCAAACACTGTTTCATGTGTAAAGGTATGCAGGGTCAGTAACAAAAGGCAATCTCTGGTGTTACATTGTGTGAACTAAAACATTTAGTTATGTAAAACACAGCTAATTGAAGGAATAATTTCATGAATGTTTGAGTTTACATGGTTGATTTGATAAGCATTGTGAACCAAACCTAAACTAATAGCTGTTGGTCTCCCTTCTGGACTTAAAAACCAGCAGTTACTAGCTTTGTAGATAAATGTGTTGTGATAAATAGTATATGCTTGTATCTCTAAGAGGAGTTTTAAAACTAGTATTTTAAAATCTTATTTTTACTATGTAACAAATCTTTGTGTTTGCAACTTCTATGCTTATCTTAGCTAGATAGTCAAAGGCAAAATGGAGTGTGTAAGAGGGGGACCTTCCCTCCTCTAGTTGTGTATTTGAATACACTGTGTCACAGACTGTGCTTCTGCAACTTGTGTCTTAATATGTGTAGGTGTGGACAGGAATGAGGCATATGAACAGTGAGTAAAGGAGATTCTTGAGGGCAACATTTTTTGAATTTTCGAGAAAATAAACATGGAGCCACATCACCTCATGGTAAAGTGAATGTTGCTGCTAATGTGGATAAGGTGACTGTTATGCCTAGTTGAAGTAGAGCTTTGAGTAGTCAGGAGTAATCTGTTCAATTGTGTACTTACCAGGTGTATCTGTTTCACAGTGATCGTTAACTAAAATCATGGCAGCTGCCAGTAATGAGGTGCACCATCCTGTAGATCCTGGAATCTCAAAGCTGCAGTTTGCTCCCTTTAGTAGTGCCTTGGATGCAGGATTCTGGCATGAACTAACCCAGAAGAAACTCAATGAGTACCGATTGGATGAGACCCCAAAAGTTATCAAAGGATATTACTACAATGGTAGGTAGAAACTGAACTTCTTGGTTAATAGTTTGGGTTCCTCCTGTCATTCCTCTAAGTATTTGTGTAACACATTTTAGGTGTTTTGCTGAAAGTTTAGAAAACATGGACAGGTGAGCTGTAAATTCTGGTGCCTGTGGGTAATTTGTAATTTAGATTAACAAAAGGAGGCAAATTAATCTATGTATTGCAGTTTAAAAGAAGTATGTTGCTGCTTTTTTTTTTTTCCAGGTGATCCTTTGGGTTTGCCAGCTCGCTTGACTTTGGAGTTTAGTGCCTTTGATATGTAAGTACGAATGTGGTTTACCTTAATTTGTATGCAAAGACACTTTCCTTGCATAAAAATAACACTTTGTGGCATAATATTACTTGAACATGACAATAAATACATGTTTTCATGAACTTTATAACAGTAGAGAGACTGCTTTGAGCCACAAAAGTTAACTCCCTGTGTCTGAAGTAGTATATTCACCTGAAGCTGGTAAGTTTGACTGACTCACTGCATGTATGTTTATACACAATACCATTTCTTCCTGTTTCTTTGGCTCTCCTGTGTAAGGAAGGATACTCCACTAATCTAACTTGGGGTCAAGTTTTTCCTTAGATTTTTATTTACTTTAATTAAGATATCAAAACAGTTTTTATTGTCCCTAGTTGTTACATTGTAATATCTTCCAAAGTATTTAACCTGTATTACTGGAATTTTTGTACTTTTCCCTTTACCCCCAAAATGAAAGGCAGCACACACAGCAAAAATTGAAACAGGAAATGTTTTTTCCATATGCTTTTAATTTCCAGCAAATGCCTGTTAGCATAACTAACATGGGAACAGGTGTATTCATATTTAATGTCTTGTCTGATTTAAATCAGTGGATTGCAGAGTTTTAAATCACAGACCTGACTTTCTCTGCCTTGCTTGGTGATAATTTTAGGATCCTGATGAGGCTTTTTGAGGTAATTTTATGACACACAATTCCACTGATATTTACATAAGAACCTTTAGGTACAGCACCAAAAGCATATGCAGCTAAGTGCAGTTGGAAGAAAGCTGTGATACTGGGAACAAAAGTTGCAGATTGGGGAAAAAAATGGATGGCACCAAAATATTGATCTCTCAAATGCTATGAGAAAAATAAATTTATGAAAAGTTTGTTTATGCAGTGCTTAAATATTCCTTCAACTGTAGTAAGTTTTTGTGCTTTGAGTAGTCAGTTTAGATGGACAGCTTATGGTTGAATCGAATCTGAGTATTTTCAGTGTGTGATGGAATGCCACTTGGCCAGACATAATGCAGGTGCCTGATGGTTTTTTTTGAAGTCATAATGTAGATGTATATTTGCACAGGTTCTTTACACCAATCCATCTTCAGTAAAGCATTATGATTGTAAAAATGTCTTCATTAGAATTGTTAACTTTTTTATTGTGCCTTGTCATTTGACAATTTCAGGGCAACCTTACACCATAGGATAGCTACCACTGCTACTTCTGATTATGTTAAAGGCATTGGTATCCAATTCTCAGAGGTTTCTTTCTTTTATTCAGGAACGCTTCCATTCCAGCACGTTGCTGTCCTGCTTTTGGAACCTTGTATAATACCAACACTTTTGAGACATTCAAGTCCTGTGATAAGAAATCTCTTCTGGAAAAAGAAGCAAATGAGGTAAGATTGAAAATAACATCAACTGGTAGAATGAAAGGTTTTGAAATACCCAGTGAAGTGCTTGATAGTCTCTGCCCCAAATATTGGAGATACTGTCCATGCTGACCCATATAGTGGCCTTGGGATTTGACTTATTCTGGAAGGAATAGCACAGAATAGAATCTCTCAGTTGCGAGGGACCTACAATAATCATCTGTTGCAACTGCCTGGTCACTTCAGGGCTGACCAAAAGTTAAAGCATATTATTAAGACCATTATTCAAATTCTTCTTAAACACTGACAGGTTTGATCTTTGCTTTTTACTGTTCTTTGCAAGAGACTAGAAGATAGCTAATTATACTTGGGAGACTTAATTCAGCATTCTATTAGGCTGCATTTTAAGCTTGACAGTGGTATTGGAGCTGCCAGTGCCCTCAGTTCTGTAGACAACATTTTAAATTTTTTTTTCTTGATAGGAGAAAACCAGTGAGTGCCTGGTTTAACCTTTAAGTTCTTGCAGTACATCTGTGTGACAGTGGTGGGGAAACTCCAGAACAGCTAGAAGACTGCAATAAAGCAAGAAGAAAGTGGCTGCCTAAGGAAGGGTCTAGTCTACTTGCACTGTGCCTAACTGAATTAAAGGTCACAGCCTGGGGAAAAGTGGAAATCAAACTAAGGCAACTTTTTTCTTTTTGAGAAATTTCACTTTAAACCAGTCCTTGATTCCATTAATTAGATTCACTTGTCTGCTTTCTGGCCTTGAGTAGCCAAGTTTTCATGCATATCTCCAGTCAAAGTTATGAATATTTTGTGTTCCAGGCCTAGTGCTTCTCTGCTAGTGGTAAGTATGATGCCTGGAAATGTCAGAATGTTTCTTTGCTCTTATATTATTTGATCTTTGTCATAAAAAGAAAATAGAAAAATAGAGGAATGCCTCATACAGGTGTTAGCTACTTTCCTCCCCAGAACACAGTGTTCTGCCTTGCTGGTCTCCATTTTTTTGGTGACATTTCCTAGTATGTTGCTCACATCTCTAGTACATATAGATCCTGTGAATGGAAAAGGTAAGAGTGCAGTACCATGCTGCATTAAGATCACAGTATGGTCTATCTTGCGCTAGTGTTAATAGTTCATATATATAAGAGATTGTTGCTGATGATATTTGGTCTATTTCATTTGGTGGTCCCTACCTGATCCATGATCTAATTAATGTTCCTCTTGTTCCCCAGCTTCCTTTTTTTCTGGTGTTAGATACTGCTTATCTTGCCTGTAGAATCCTGTTAGCCTAGATCATAGAATGGATGAGATCAGTCAGGAGAAGACCAAAGTGGATTACTGAGAGTGTTAATTTTGCTGTTTTTAAGCTAATTGGAAGAATTAAAGAATTCTGCAGCTGTTCTCATGCTACCCTGGTATTTTGTTTCTCTCCCTTTTCTCTTCTTGTCCTCACAATCAATGACAGATATGGGCATCAATAAAATCTGGAGCTGCTCTTGAAAACCCTATGCTCTTGAACAGGTTCCTGCTGTTGACATTCGCAGTGAGTAACGATATCATCTCTGGTACTTAGAGCATTGTAGTGGAAATGAAGTCATTCTTTTTAGGAGAAATATTTAGTATTAGCATATTAATGTATCATGATAATTCATTAAAAAGTCTAATAAGCCATTTTCATTTACAGAGAAAAATTAATTTAGAATGTATTCTTTAAAAAATGATGGTGCTTTCTCATTCTTTTCTATAAATGTTTAAGATTCTGATGGCCTAATAGAAATTAGTAGAAGTAAAGCAATGGTTTCATGTTTAAGAAATGGAATATTTTAATAAGTAATGATCCAGCTAAAAAACATTGAAGCATTATACACACATTGTCTGTCTAAATCTTAAATAGAAACATAACAGATAAGGGAAATCTTCTAGTATTTTATTATTTTCTAAAATGATGACACAAGGCCTGATCCCCAACAGAGAGCTATTATTAGTATGGTTAATATCATCAATCATGTTTAGTATTCCAAACCATAATTCACTTTGATATATATGTTTATTATCTAATTTTGCAAAAATCTTTTTCTAGGATTTAAAAAAGTATCATTTTTATTACTGGTTTTGCTACCCTGCTCTCTGCTTCCCTGATGGAATACACGTAACTCAGAAACCAGTGTGTCTCAGTGACAGATTCCCATTAAATCAGGTATTCAAATTACTACCTGTTATGAAGTCTGTAGCATTAAGCAGGTCTGTAGGCTGTAAATTTTAACTTTTTTGTTAGCACATGCTGAATTTATTTGGAAATTCATTTTCTTAAAACCTTCACTTTTCTTATTTCTGAGTTGTTTTTTCTTTTACCTCTTTTGCTATTGTATAAAATCACTCAGCTTAACATTACTTGAGCTTTATTACTTTTGATGCAGATGTGAACAATTATTGAAGAGGTGGTTATGGTTTTGAATTTTATATAAAGCTTACTGAATACTATAAAGCTATGGTTTTGAAACTCATATTTTATAGAAACTTTTTTAGAGTGGGTATCCCCCAGGGGTGCCAATTGTTAGCAATTACAAACTTGTTAATAAAATGCACGATTGGACAAGAAAAAGAACTGGAAAGGGATGATTGTTTTTAGGAGAAAAGTTAAAAATACTTTCTAGGCAGCTTGTCCATGTGCCTTTTTGCTTTGTCAGAAGTTAATGCAGAACCTTGGATGGGTTTTTAATGGCATAATAATCTATATGAAACAGTTTGGTTTTTTTCCAGTGAAAAATGCTTAGTTCCCTTCTTCTAAGACCCTCATTAGTTCTGTAGTAATAAATAGTATAAAAATACCTGTCATGATCCAAAGACAGAATTTCAACCAGAGGTTGAAAATAAATTTAACAAAATATGTTGATGGAAACTCTGTTGTTTTACTAATAATAGGGGGACAGATTTATTTTCTTATAAAGCTGCTGTGACTGTCAGAATGAGATTTTTATCTTAGTTCAATGCCTATTGTTGGATCAGTTTGTGGCAGTGATAGAAATGTGTCTGTTTAAAATTTGCATTGACAAATGCTACCTTAGCAACTGAATTTTTGATACCCCTTATTGTGGTTGCAGTGGGTTTTAAATCTTCCAAGTATGCTCTCTTCTAAGATTATTTCAGTAAGCTGGCATTCCCAGATGCTAAAACACTCACTGTGTTTCTGTTAAAATGGTTACAGTTGTCTTTTTGCTTGTAGATTCAAGCACTTCAGAAAGCATATGATGAACTTTGCCAGGAAGAGGGTGTTACAGCCTTGCCTTATTTTTTAATCAAGTATCATGACAATTCTGTTGAGATCTCTCTGCTGAAAAAGTGGGATGGTTTCTTCCAAGACCAAGGTGGAAAGGTAATGACCATTTTAAGTCTCTTTATAGCCTACAAATGTTTTAATTGACAAGTGGTTTGAAAATGTCTGTAACACTGAGCTGGGAACAGTAGTTAACTGATGAACAGCCTGGGAAAATAGCTGAGGACCAACTATGTTTGTGTTGAGTGGCTCAAAACCCCAATTACATCAGACTAATGGTCAGCTTGGAAACAAAGTTCTTCATGTTCTGACTCCCTCATTATCAAAGCAAAAATGACATACATCTGTGAGTTAGCATAATGATTAAAGCTTTCAAACTACTCCACCTGCCAATGCAAAACATTTGTTTATTGGTTTTGTGCTAAAAAATGGAACTTGGATGCTTTTTGTTGGTTGCGGTGACTGTAATCAGTTATGGGAGTTTTCAGCTTTATGCTTTCAACTTTCAGTGTGTGTTGTGCCACATGTGCATGTTACAAAGTGGGAATCTGTGTGTGAAGAATGTTTGAGATAAATGCCTTTTGAAAGGCAGGCAGGCTGTGCACCTGAACAGTTTGGGCTATTGTTAAATGCAGAGATCTTGCACGTCCTTTGAGCATAAAGTGAGGCCTGTCCATTGCTTTCAGTTAGGGAAGAATTCTGATAATGCATGAAGCACATCTCATCACAGCAAGAGTTGACTGACTTGGTTTACTTACATTTTTGTCCATTGAATTCAGTGTTGGATCATGTTGCTCAGCTGCTGAACTTTGCTGGGCCCTTCTGAATGTTTTACTGTCTGTATTTTTGATGAACTTAAATGGAATCGTAAAAGTAATTTAGTTCTGGTTTTATAGTACTTTATTTTCAGGGTTTTTTTGCCTTTCCAAGTTAGTTTTTTTGAAACAAAGACCTTGGTCTACAGTTGCCCTTTGTAAAATAGGAAGGCTGAAGTTTTAAATAGTAGTGTAACTACAATAACGGGTCACGGGTAAGAGACTACTTGCTTAGATAGGGATGCTCTCCATAGGAGAGAAATCCTTAATCACCTGGAATACATTGCTTCATTAACATTCACATTGTTGGGAAGTGCCAAGGTTTTAGACCTGTTGGATAAGATTTATGGCATCAGTGGTGCCTGTAGAGTTTTTGAGAGCCGAGTAAACTTGCCCCTCTGGAAGAAGATGATGTTTCTGCTGTTCCTGAGTTCATTTCCTGCTAGTTTATGAAATTGAATCAGCTTACTAAGGGGTTTTATGCCCAAGTCAGCAGTTGCAAAGAAGCAGCAGTGTATGGCTGGGAGGAGGGATGGGGAGTGGGCCCCTGTTTCTGCTGTCTGTGTGCCCCAGATTAGCTCATCTGCATTTCGGACTGTTCCTTGGGACTCCTTGCTGATGTGGTAGACTTGAGACCAGGTGCTCTTAAGTCTATCTATAGGCAAAGGAGGAGGAGAGAAAGGGTCTGTAGGTGTGAGAAACATTGGTGTTGGTAGTGATGGCTGAGTTCAGATTTTTTTAGCATACCTAAAGGTAGGCAGCAGGAACTTTCTAATCTCTGGATGTGTTTTTCTGCATTGACTGTGAATTAAGTTCCAAGTTTACATGCCTCAGTTATGTGCATGGTGTTGCTTTGCTTGAATGTGAGACAGAATGTCCAGTTCCTTCACATACTGTCTTGAAGGATGGTTTTACAAATGATTTTTATGCTGTCTTCCCTTTGACGTGATGTCTCACTGTCCTGCCCCCTTTCACTTCTTGATAATCTTAAAATCAATACAAAATTTTGTTTGGAGAGCAAAACTTCAGTTGTTGGCCTTCTCCCATAATGGTGTGTTTAAAGAGGGTAAGGAACATGTTGCTCATGCTGAGGTGAAAAGTAAAGGTCCATAAAGAGGCTAAACTGAACAAATCTGAAAGCCATGGCAAACACAGGACTGAAATCTAGAGTTGTGACCGTATATTAAACACTTGTAAATAAATAAAATGTGTGTGTAGGCCTTCTCTGTCCAGAAGTTTTACAGTAACAATACCAGACAGCTTTTACTGTGAACTGATTATCAGTGTGGATAGATGACTTCTCACTTAAGGCGATTTTATTTGCAGGTGACAGTTGGAGTTTACGATCCATGTAATTTATCCCAGTATCCAGGATGGCCACTGAGAAATTTCCTGATCCTGGCAGCCCACAAATGGTATCTCTTTTATTCTTTCCCACAGTGATTATTTATTAATTGTTATGAAGTTAGGCACTTTACTCCCATCACTCATCTGAGATTTAACTGCTCACTTTTGACATGGCTTGCATATTATTCTGTTTTTTACTTCTATCAGTCACAAGTCTCTGTTATTCCTAATCCTCTCAAGTGTGCATGTACCTGGAAATACAGGCTTTGGACCTTGCTGGTGCCCTCTAGCTTTCACAAATCTTGTTTAAAGTATTCTATGGGTTTATGTGATTATTTAGTACCAAGTAGCAGTAGACCTACATTTTGAAAGTTGGATACTGTTAGGTTTTCTTGTAGAGTATGGTCTACTTTTTGTTGGTCAGAAGTTGGGAAGACAGGACATAGTTTTAAACTCTGTTATTTGAAAAAAAAAAAATCATTTAAACTATTATATAAAATTGAGTCTATCTGTATTTCTTTTCTCCATTGACAGGGGCAGCACTCTCCAGTCAGTTGAAGTGCTCTGCTTCAGAGATAGGACCATGCAAGGGGTGAGAGACATAACACACAGCATTATCTTTGAAATAAAACTTCCAGAAAGAGCCCTTGGCCCAGGTAATCTGTGTTTAAAAAAAAAAAAATTCCATTTTTTTCTCCCTCAATCATGGTGAAGATGGAAAAATAAATTAATATTATGAACTCGTTGCTTGTGCTAAATTATTTCAGATGGATTTTAAATAATTTGAATTTCTGTTAAATATCCATAAAGGAAATGGTTCCATCTTAGAAAAGGAGGAGAGCATATTTTTTTTCCCCCTCCTTAAATCATGTTTCTAATATGAAATAGTCCTCCTGGTGTCATGAAATGCAAAAACTAGGCAATTGGCAATGTGTCTCTTTTTTTCTTGTTAAATTTGTAAGCAGTCTCTCAGCTTGGAAAAAAAAAATGATAGTGAATGTGTGTGATGCAAACTTTCTATTTCTGAAATTGTAGAAGCCTGCTACAGAGTGGATTTTTTCTTCAATCCCATAGTGAGGTAGATGTATTTTAAAGCAGTAAAGGTGTAACTTAAAGAACATAAATTTGACTTAATTTCTGTGTACAGGATAGCATCACAAAATTTCTCTACCTCATTCAAGGAGTTCTCAATGCTTTACTTGTCATCTTTGTGAATTGTTTAATTATTATATCATTAGGATACAGTTCTTTGCTGAGTACAGATGAGGTCTGGGGGCATGAATTGATGATTGAACTTGGCAAAATTGAGTGTGTTATGAATTACGAATTTGCTGAGTTCTGAACATAGTCTGACAAGCAGCCTTTATGAGGAATGATGCTGTCTCTGTGCTAGGTTTTAAGCAAGCTGAGCAGGCAAAAGCAGCACACTGGACACTCAAGAGTAAAGCAGGTCTCCAAGAAGCATTGCTTTCAGCTGATATAAAACAAGAACATTTGTATATCAGTGTAAACTAGGTTGTTAAGATACAGATTACTTACCAAAAGGTTTAGATTTTGGGTGTTTTCCTACAAGGTTAAATCTTAAGAGAATTTCCTTTTCCTATCCTGTGATATTAAGGCTTTCATTATTCCTATTTTGGTTTTTTTTAATGTATCTAACAGATTGTCCAAAAGCTGTTGGATGGGAGAAAAACCAAAAGGGAGGCATGGGTCCGAGGATGGTGAATCTCAGTGAATGCATGGATCCAAAAAGGTTTTTATTAACTTTCTAATTTCAGTAGTTTTCTTTACTTGGTCTTTAAGCCATAGTAAGTTGAAATGTGAAATGCTAGAACTCTCTCTCCCTGTTAGGTTAAGAATGTACACCTACACTGTATGTACTTTGGGCAGTCCAGCTGGAGGTAAGGACATGAACAGAGCAGAGTGGACTGCATGCAGCAGAGGCATCTGCAGATTTTGCCTGTAGCTTAAAATTTCAAATGCATTACATTTTAAACAGAGTGGAATGTAGGTCATAGTGTTACAGGCGTGTGGTTTTCATTGAATTCTATAATCCTCAGGTGGTTAAATATAGTGAAACTAAGCATGGAGAAAAGGTCAGCCTGTCTTAAGTTGTGACAGAAAAGAGCTCATGAAACATGACCTTAGTAATTTTCATCATTCGGCATATATGTATGGGCAATGGGTTGAAAACAGTATAGTTAGCTTAGAAAGTTAATCTTTAGCTCATCTATTTTCATAGCCTGCATGTGTGTTCTTGGTTTTGCAACACTGCAGGAGTGTGTTGATCATATCTTCCCTGTGAAGCTAAGCCCTTTTTGTCTTGCAATTGTGGCAATTCAGAGTATGTTCATAAACATTAGAGAAAGTTCATCTGAGGGCTAGTAATTCTTTAAGTACTTATAACTTGACCTTCTTACTTGTATGCATGCTAACTTCTTTTAATTTCCTTAGAGACCGTTGGTAATAAGCCAGCCCTGGCAATTATGATCTTAAATCCTTGTTTGACAAAAAATATGTATGGGATACTGCAAACATTAGCTTTATGATGTATAAGGGAATGAAACTTAGGCATCTGAGAACTGATTTAAAGACAAAGGCAAAATTTTAAGGAGTTGTATAAGAGTGAGTAAAGGAATAGATATTACTCTTTATGTGAAGCAATATACTCCTTTGGAAAGAGGAAGGAGAAGAGTGAAGGACATAGTTGTGCTCTAGATGGATATTTTTTTTTCTTCTGACATTTTCCTCTGCTGGTTATTGCTCTGTAGATGACTTGGGATGGCCTGACTTGATGAGAGTCTTAAAACCCCATCTTACGATCAATACAAAAATCTGATAGTAGGTTGAGCATGGATTTCCCACCTCATTTTCCTTCTCAAACTTCCACAGAGAACTGACTCCATTCCTTAGAGGGCAAGTGTAATATTTCTTGTTAAGGACAAATGTAATTGGATTCAGGAAACCAATTTTTTTTTCCAAATCTCCTTGCTATACATTATTAGGTGGAAGTATGCTTGGGGGTACTTGATTTTTCATGTTAACTGTATGTTGGATTACTAAATTCTTTCTCTCCTTAAAATATAAATAAATAGAACTTGAGTTGAAATAAAAATAATTTTGTTGAAGAAGCACAAGAACACTGAGAAGTGTGTTGTTTTATTTCATGGTATAGGCTAGCAGAATCATCAGTGGATCTTAATTTGAAACTGATGTGCTGGCGGTTGGTGCCTACTCTAGATTTGGAAAAAATTGTGTCTGCCAAGTGTCTGCTGCTAGGAGCTGGTACGCTGGGTTGTAGTGTTGCAAGGACCTTGATGGTAAGTCCTGAGTTAATATTAAAAGAAATCTGCTGCTTCTCATAATTTTTTTTTATTATTTCCTTTTTTTTTTTTAAGCAGCTGTCATGGTACTTAAGAGACAAGTTGTGTTCATCTGTATTAATGTACAAGTAATATGTATTAGTTGGTGTTATACATTGCAGGGAAACAGGAAGATCTGTAGCCAGTGGAAATGCTTGAAGTTCTGCTAGTAGTAGAATATTTGGTAGCAAGAACGTTAGCACAATAGTAATTTGGCTTGAATTTTCATAAAAAAGATTGAACAGTGAAGAACTTGCAGTAACTGTGCTGATGATTACTTTCAAATTACACTTTTGTTCAGGGTTGGGGAGTCAGGAAGATTACGTTTGTGGACAATGCAAAGATCTCCTACTCCAACCCAGTGCGACAGCCACTGTATGAGTTCGAAGACTGTCTTAGTGGTGGGAAGCCCAAAGCACTTGCAGCAGCAGACAGGCTGCAGAAAATCTTCCCAGGAGTGGTAAGATCAGTATTTGAAATGTGTTAGTACCTTCCTTAAAAAGAACCAGTGACTAAGTAACTATTCCAACTTCTAGTAATTAAGCATTATTATGAGTGGGGAAAACACTGCACAGCTGTTACAGTGAAAAATCTGTGTTTTACTTCACCTCCCTAGCTGTTAAACTTAATAAATATAAGATAATAAATATTTGTAATAATGAACTATTATGAAGGATCACGTGAAACATCTTGTAGCTCATGAAGAATTTTTACTTTTCAGACTGAAAGTTGGTTTTTCTGTCAGTTTTGCCTGGGAGAACTCAAAAGCAACAAGTATTGATTAGAAACTGGCTCTGCATAGAAGTGTAGTACAGAGTACTAAGATGATGTTAGAGAGCCTCCTTGTCTGCTTACTTTTTCTTCAAGACCTAAGCATGAATCAGATCTATAAAAGGGAAGTACTTCATAGCAGCCTTGAGAAGATACCAGAGTGCTCCTCTTCTGGGGAGTCTGGTAGCAACAACTTACTATTAGAATGAAGTAGTTGAAAGGGAACAAGGACAGGAGTGAGATTTTTAGGATGTTTTAGAAGCTAATGGCACCCTTTATTCTCTGACTCTGGGGTTGGGTGTCACATGAACATTATCCAGGGCACATGTTCAGATGCACCTACTTTTTAATGCTGAAAAAACTACATTAAAAAACTGGAACAACCAAGTTCAAAATATTTGCAATTCTCTTAGTTTTATCCTTCATTTGGAAGAATAATTTATATAGCTTATAATTTCAGAATACACACATGCCCATCTTGCTCTATCATAAACAAAATTAGTTTATACTCAATCTGGCATGTGATTGAAGTCACTCACCTGTTCATAGTTTCTGCTTTGGAACTGAGACTCGCTCAGAATTGGTTCCAGAGCTCAGCTGGTGGTGCCTTAACCGCTTAACCTGGAGAGAAACTTCCAGTAATAGGAGAGAACCAATAGCAATGCTTTAGTGAGCCTATATCAGTAAGTGTGAGCACATGTGGTACACCCAGGAAAAAAACACTTTTTTCCTGTTTAGTGATAGCATTTGGATGTACAGCCTGCACTGTCTGCCAGATGCCTGAGATGTGTATCGGCCACT
Source organism: Hypotaenidia okinawae (assembly GCA_027925045.1). Lineage (NCBI taxonomy): Eukaryota > Metazoa > Chordata > Aves > Gruiformes > Rallidae > Hypotaenidia > Hypotaenidia okinawae. Next base: position 5,103,393 of record BSDF01000011.1, read on the forward strand.
GTCAGGATCAGTATGTTACGCCCATCAGTGTTGTGCCTTCTCTCTTGTTCCCTTGTGCCAGTCACATACTGATCAGCCTTCAACTGGACTCAAAGCTAGTTTCACAGCTTTGTGGCACAACTGAGAACAAAGCAGTTGCAGAGATCCTCTGAACCCTTATGATAGAATGTTTCTAAGATACTTTCCAGTCAAACTCATTTCTGCAGTGGAATTTGTGGAGAAGAGGTATCGTGTTTGACCCTCAGTAAATATACTGAGAAACAACATGCTAGCATTAACAAGAATTGGAGCTTAACAGTAAAAGCTGACTTTCAAACAGTTAATATCATGCTGACAGCGTGTGAGAGTGCTGAGCTTTCAGCAGCAGGCCAAGCACATGCAGTAGCAAGTCTTTAATTAGCCCAGGTAAAGTCTCAGTGCTTTCGAACAATTAAGGTAGTGAAGCTACTGTAGCTGGAGATTTTTTGTAACCTAGCTGATTTTGGTAGACTTTTCAAAATAAACTTGCATGTGTTACTGCAGACTGGACTGGTGCTTGTTACCAAAACCTGTATTTATCAGTCTAAGTGTCTTTGAATAAAAAGATTAGTTATCCAGGATTTTGAGCCTGCTGTTTTCTGTCATGTTGAAGGAGGAGCCAAAGCTGTCTCTTCCTGTTAGAAACCCGGAGAGTCCTCTCAGGCCCACGGGAATCCAAGCAGTAACTCTGGTTCTGAAGTAACTTCTGAAAATTTGATCCTACATTTCTGTGCAATTCGCTTAGTCTAATTTACTTTCCTTGTTTTCAGTGTGAGCTAACACTTTGCACACAAAACGAAGTTTCTCCTGGTTGACTTTGAAATGCTTGACTGCTCTGTGTGAATTTTTATTTTTTTTTTTAATTTTACATCCTTTCTAGTTGGAAGAGTAACCACCTCATTGCAAATGAAACAAGAAGGAATGCTTTGGCGAGGAACTTTGATTTGTTTCATTCCACTTCTAAGATTATCATTAACAGTAGCTTAGAGTTTTATGATAAAAAAGAAGGGAGAATTTGGAAATAGCAGAATTTATGGATTCACAGCTTTTCATTACAAGTAGGTAATGCACAGAGTCATTCATACAGCTGCTGTGGAATTTAACTTCATTGACTCTTATACAGTCATTTCCTGAACTATTCAGGCATGGAACTCTCATGTATTCAGCACTTTATCATCCTTTGTCCTGTACTGTGTGGGGGCCACTGTAGGGATTTCCAATAGAACAATTCAATGATGGAAGTGTCGCACTTAGTGCCTGTCCACAGCACGACTCTGTTCAGGTTTAATATGTTGAGCACAGGTATCTCACAGGTATCTTCTAGGTGATCTGAGCCACAGTTTAACAAAAAATGCAGAAAGTTAATAGAAATGGGAATAAAAATGAGAGAGGAGGCTATGGTAGCACCATGAATTGCAGCAGTTTAATGTCTGTTTGCTCCAAAAACCAAAACAAGCATAACCAACCAAAAGCCCTGGAGCCTCAAGGGCAGCTTTGGTCAGAGGCCAGTGAAAGTACTGAAAAGTGCATTCTCTTGAGATTTTGCATATGTCAAACAAAAGTCCCTATTTTTTAGTAAGTACATGATTCTAATGCTTTATGGCATAATAACTAAATATTATGTAGCTTTGGATAATTTGGAGGTATTTTAAATCTTCTGTTAGTATGAAGGTTCTGGTCTTAAAATGTCAGCCTTTTTGTGAGCAGTCAAGCACAATTCTTTTTGTTGTGTAGAAAACTCCCTGGGACTTTTGAATTCTGTTGAATGAATGAGATCTGTCTTTAGCAATATATGCACATTTACTCCTTAAAATACTGTGCTTGTGCCATCTCAGGGTCCCCTTTTAGCTCTTTTTTTGACAGCGCTTGTCTGCAAGTGTCCTCTGGATGGTTTTCCTAGTGACTGGTGTCTTTTTTTCAAGGGACAGTTACTCAAATTAACTGGAAGCTGTTGAAGCTGCTAGACTTGTATTTGTACAGCTACAGTCAATGGATAAAGGGTGGGTTTTTTTCCACAATTCTAGTAAGGTTTTAGTATTTTACAAACCTTGTTACCATATTTCTCTGCAGCTAGTGTTCCACTTATTTACTTGTTCATTTTATTTTTTGAATAAGAATTGATCTCCTAAGTCACCAGGGGTGTCAGTTACCAGCACCTGTATGTAAGTGGGGGCTGGATGACTTATTTATGGATAAGTTGTATACAGCATGGATTAAGTTTTGCGTTCCTGATGCAACTTTTTGGAGGAGATAAGTGGAGGTATGAACTCCTTCCCTAATTGTGCAGTGTTGGTGATGGTAATGCAGAACCCAGGCTGTCCTCACTGGGACGCAGTGGAGCTCCCCTGCTGACAGCACACTAGATCCCTGCCGGCTCTACATTTTCCCCTGGAAGATGGCAGAGAGATGTGGAGGTAGAATGTAGAAAAGAGATAAAAGGTGCCTCTGTTGGTATGGTCAATGCAGATACTACCCAACTTGCTATATGTGTCTGTTTCTTTTTATCTTCAGGGATATTTCTGACTTATAGAATGTATACTGTGCTCTTCTGGTTATTTGACTCACCTGGATTTGAGTTGTGCATAGAATTGGGTCTGTACAAAAGCACGTTCCTTTCCTCTCTTACCATGTAATTTTATGTTAGATCCACCTAGCTTTTAAATTCTGGCTTCTAAATTCTTAGTTGCTTACAGCAAAGGGACAAGCAAGGAGACTTTGGCAAGGCCTGTGCTTCTGTAACGTATATGAAGGTTCCATTATTCTCTTATAGCAGATGGCTGGCAGATTGTGTTAACATATTTCCAAACGAGTGAGTTAATTGTTTGCATTGTATATGCATTGTGTATATGCTTATTTGGCTCTTCAGCCATTTTCTGCTCAATATGCCTCACCCAAATACGGAGTTGGAAGAGGCATATGTTTCTGCAATAAAAACAGGCTCTTTCAGCATCTGTGTAGTCTAAGTCTCCAGACATTCAAGTGCTGGAGTAACAAGTCTCAGAAGTGATTTTCTTTATATCAAGTTCACATATGGCTGGTCGAGCATGAGAATCATTAGAGACTATTGTTCTTCTTGTAAAGAATTGAAAACAAAGAGGAGAACGTGTGGTACTTTGCATCTGTCTTACTGTAATCGAGCCAGTATTCAGTATCAGAAATATAAACTACAACCCTTAAACATTGTGTGTGAAGTGGCTGTATCTTACATGCTTAAACAGTGTGATCATAATCATGTGTAAGATCCACCTGCTTGCTTTTGTAGTGATGTCTGTTACCTCTGGGATTAGGAGCAGTTCAGTTAGCTGCTTGTAGCAATTTGCAGACCTGAGAGACTGGGCTTGTTAGTTCAGGCACTGAGCTACCTGTACCTGGTTGCTCTGCTCTCCTGACCCAAACTAGGTGGTTTGCATTGAGCTGTCCAGCTCTGCATAAGTACAGCAGCTGAGGTTCCCTCAGAAACTTTAGCACTGTTGTAGTGCACAGCACTGACATACAGAGAAATGTAAAGAATAAAGCTGCTGTTCTGCCAGACAGTAATTGAATTTGTAAGCTACAGTTTTGTATTTAACTTAATAATTCTGTTCAGTTACAAGGGTATGATTTTCATATGTTGTTTTCCATCTGTCTCCACCTAGAGTTCAGAAGGCTATAACATGAGCATCCCTATGCCAGGCCACCCAGTGAATTTTTCTGAAGTAACGATGGCACACGCTCGGAGGGATGTGGCTAAACTTGAGGAGCTCATTGATGCTCATGACGTTGTTTTCCTGCTAATGGACACTAGAGAGAGTCGATGGCTTCCTGCTGTCATTGCAGCCAGCAAGAGGAAGGTATTGTACCATACCTTACTACTATCCTTGTCGCTGTACTTCAGCTCCTGCACATCAACCAGCTGTGTACACCTAGAACTACTTTATGGGAGATTTGAAATTAAGTATACCAGCACTTTTTCTGGTCAAAAGTGAACTTTGGGGTTTCTCATTTGCCTTATTGGAAGTGTACTGTTGTGCTGATCCGATGCATCCAACCTCTCTGCTCCTGATTTTTACATAGGTTGTGTTGAATACTTCAGCTATTTCTGTAGCCTAAAAGTAGTATCTTTATATTGCAGGCAAAGAAAAATGGAGAGGGATGCAGTACATAAAACTAAGATTCTGAATTCTTACATTAAAAAAACCCAACAACAAACAAAGCAGTATCTGAAGCTTTATAGATTATAATCTGGATAGGAGACTGTATGCATGAATTCTCATACAGTCAGAATCTTAAAACATCCGTTGCGGTCTGTATCCAGCTCTAGCCAGGTGAATCACATTGAGAAATAAAACATAAGCATAACAGAATTTTTCCATGAGAGTCACAAAAGCATATATGGAGAAAATTTAGAGAAATTGAGAAATTTTTTTCCTCTTCCACAAATCTTACTGAGGGTTAGATGTGTTACTTTTGGGTGACTTCTGTTCATGAAGATAATGTGGCATCCGAACTCTTCCCATGAAAGAAGATTCTAAATTGCACTGGATTCTAGATGCATCATTGTTCTGCAAATCATTGCAGTGTTGAAAATCTGCTTTTGCTGAAGGCTCCAGCTAAATTATCCTGAACACTCACTTCCTGTGCAATCATGACGTAGACCTCAGTAGACAGTCTATCTTCATATTTCTTAATTCATTTAAGAATTGTGCAGCTTCACATTTGCTCAGTTGATACAGTACAAAATCAGAAAACACACATATTAAGCTTTTAACCTGTCAGCTTAACCACAGTGCACATCCTGTGTATTTTGTAGCGTAAATATGATGTCCATGGTAATTTATTAAGTTGTGAACTTAAAACAAGAGAGTAAAAGAAAACAGGCATGTGACACAGCTGAGTCAATGTTGTTATTTGATCTTTGGCATTTGTATTTCCTGACTTCTGTGATTCTTTCAGCTATGACAACTCTAGTTTCCTGAAGCTCATTTGTTTCTGGTTTCTTTTGTTTCTGCCTATATTTATTTCCAAAGAACTGGCCAGTAGAAAGGAGAGAGAGAATGCAGATTTGTAGTATTTACAAACTAGTTTTATCTCATGAATTCAAGGATGTTCCTTTTTCTGCTGAATTTTATGCGCATTTCAGCTTAAATAAGTTCCAGTATACCTACCTGCTTTGCAAGCAGTTTTTTTCCAGATCAAAAAGCTCTTCAGTTTGAAACACTTGGGGTTTTTTAAGCCAAAGTTTTAGATTGTTTTCTTTTCTTTTGTTCTTTCTTGATCTTATATAGATTTCTGATCCTGAGCAGTAGGGTTGTGTGTTCAAATGACCTTTCTGTTGTCAGTAACTACACTGCTGGTGCAAAAATCAGTGTGTCCCTTTGGTGTGGACTTCACTGAAGTAAAACCTCAGGTGTAACTGTGTGTAACTTGATATCTTCATGGGTTCCTACTTAATTCTGTTGTCTTTTCTGCAGTTTGCACCTGTGGTCTTTCAGCAATCATTTATCAGCACAGAAATGACAAAGCTGGGTATTGAAACTGGAAAGTGCCAGCCTACAGTTTGTATGCATGGTGGTTGGGGGCTGTAAACAGTATGTGCAGTTTTATATTCAACCCCCTGCCTGGTTCAGTCAGGATAGGGGTTTTTTTAATGATTGCTGAAACTTTCCTCCCCAAATTTGCATAACTCACCGTCCCCCATTATATTTGCCTTACAACTTTGTACTTTGAGCATAAATTTTGTCATTTTTTGGTGACACTTTTCTTATACTCAGTGGCATAGTTTGTCTGCAGCAGTTACTTGATTTTCCTAAGATCACTTTGATGTGAGGAGATGGAAATCACTGTCACTAAGCACAGCCTGGAAATCTCAAGGTGTCCAAACTGAAGTGCTCAGCATCCGCTCTTCAATGGTCATGTTGACAAACATTTAATGAGAGCTGTATTTCAAATATGAATTTGTATGACAACTGCAAACCTCAAGTACTGCTGCAGCTTGGATCCCAGGGTCTCAAAACAGGCACACAGAAAATTGAGAACATAGTGATAATCTGTGCAAAATTCTCTGTAAGGGGTAGATGTAAGAATTGCTTTCCCCATGTAATCATTTGGTCGCCTTGATGATCTTTGATCTTCCAGCAGTCCTTCCTTCTGAAACAAGGATCTTAGGCAAACAGAGCTCAAATGTTTAACTGCTGTGTCAGCTGTTAAATCCCCTTCCTGCTGAGCACTGGAACTTTTAAAACTTTGCTAGGGTTTTTTGTTATTGTGCTGTTTTGGGGTTTTTTGTTTGTTTTTTTTTTTTTGTTTTGAAGGCATGCCAAAAGATACACTTCTCCATAGTATTTTTATCAAAACCAGATGATTTTTTCTGGGTTTTTTTTTTTTTTTTTTTTTTAAGGGTCAACCAGTTAGATTTAAATAGTTGGTGAACGGTAAACTGGAGAGAAAGTGTTAATCTGAATAATTTCTGATAATATCCCTCTTTTTGAAAATGGAATACCTTCTTTAGTTTTACATGTACGTTTTACAGGTACAGGTAGTGAGCAGATGCTCAGTCTTGAATTTTTGCTATAGACCTGGCTGTGCTACTACAGATTGGACAGCATGGTTCTGCTTCAGGACTGAGGAAAGACTAACCTACAACAAAGCTGAAAGCAAACATCCAGAAGTTATTTGAAGCACCAAGAATGACGATGAAACTCACAAGTTACTAGTAAAGATGGCTAATTCTTGACAGCTTCCCATAAAGTCATCCTTTTAAATAATACCTGGCCATAAGAATGGCAACTGAACAAAGTACTGTACTAGAATTTCTCTCTGAAATGGCTGCATGTGAGGCTGAACAGTATCTTCTTTCACGTTTTACTGGCTACAGTCAGTATCGTGTAATGCTTTTTGCTACATCTAAATCATTGCCTGCAGTTTTAGTAAAATCTGCTGGTTTGTAGTATAATGTTATGATATTTTGGTCATAATGTATATAGCTTCAGATAACTCTAAGCAGTTGTCACAAACTGAAGGAGAAGGGGAAAACGATGACAGTGTAATTGTGTCCCACAGCTGTATGTGCTCCCCATGTGACTAACCAGATGCATATGAAGACCATAAGTAATCATTAATTGCTTTCTTCACTGAGCAGAATTTTTTTTGGATAACAGTCTTGGATTTCATTACTTTGCCACAGAGGAGTGTTTAATGAGTTATATTTCAGACCGCAGCGAGCTGAAAAGACTATGTTTAGAATTTGGTATGACATGAAAACTTGTTATTGATAGCCACTGTTGTACTTAAATGGCACTTGGAATATTTTAGCACTTAGAGACTACGAATATACAGAATATGCAACAAACCTGAAAATAAATTCTGAGCTGGAACCCAAATACATTTTTCCAATCAAGATGATTGTTATTGTATGTCTGGGCCAAATTTGGATATATGGATGCTAATTCATAGCAGCGCATAGCAGCTTCAGTAACCGTAGGGAGACACTGAATGTTACTTGGTGTGAACCTAGTTTCACATGTTATTCATTTGGGAGTTATTGGTATCAAATTTCCCTGAAAGAAATGAAAAAGGTAGTGGTTTGTTGATTTCTGAAACAGACTTTTGTTTTTTTTCTGTCTGCTTGACAACTGGAATTTTTACACCTATCAGAAAACCTCCTGTTTATGGCCAGGGTGCTAGATACGCAGTTAATAGGTTGTTCACCCATCTACATGTGGGTTTTGGGTTTGGCTGCTTTTTTTAAAATCTACAGTGAATAAAACCCTGAGGGCTTCTTTTCCCCTCCCCTTTTGGCACACTTAAAATCTGTTGTTCTCTCTTTATTGTTCACAGTTGGTTATTAATGCTGCGCTGGGATTTGACACATTTGTTGTTATGAGACACGGACTAAAGAAACCAAAACAGCAAGAATCTGGTGATTCATGTTTCAGCAATGCCTCTGGTTCTTCTGATCTTTTGGGATCATCACTCTTTTCAAATATCCCTGGCTATAAACTGGGTTGCTACTTCTGCAATGATGTTGTGGCACCAGGGGATGTGAGTAGAACCTTATGCAAATGATTGCTGTATATCTGTCTTGCTGTGACTTGAATTTTTATTTCCTTTAATTGGTGTTTTATAAAGGAATTTGTTTTATGTTGATGTACAAAGGATTAAGAAATACATCTTTATTTGGAAGATCATAAAAATTAATTGCACAGAACTAAAGATGTTTAGTGTAGTGGGGCAGCTACTTACTTTGGAGTTACTTACTTCTTCCATGTAGAATTGTCTGTCTTTGTAGTCCACCAGGGATCGGACGTTGGATCAGCAGTGCACAGTCAGTCGACCTGGATTAGCCATGATAGCTGGAGCTCTGGCAGTGGAATTGATGGTTTCTGTCTTACAGCATCCAGAAGGGTGAGTCATTTCTGAGACAACGATTGGTGTTCAAAAGGTGTTCTCTAAGAAATAAGATTTATATAATAATCTTTTGGGAGAAGGAGGAGGAAGTACACATTAAATAGGACAATTCTGTAAGGTGAAATGTTCCTTGTAAATTAACATATTGGTCATATCTACTATATTAGTGTAAGTTAACTGGGTTTGAGAGAACTAATTCTTGGATTTTTATCTTGGAAATCGGGGGTTTCACTCTTTCTGAGTTTAAAAGTATTGAGGAAAAAAAGAAAGTGTTCCTGTTAGTGGATCTTGGCATTCCTTTGTTCAGGAGAGTGTAATGAGGAGCTACCATAACTTAGCTTTAAGATAAGCTAAATATTGCAGAATCTTAATTAAAATTACCCGAGTTTGCAGAATTTACTCTGAAGTTCTGTAATCTGAAATTTAGGCTTGTTTTCTGTCCTTTAAATCTGTGGAAGAAAAAGTGTGTTAGGAGTTGGACATGAGTATGTTACAAGCCTGAGACTGATTCTGAAAAGGGGTTTTTGAATTCCCATGCTGAATCTTAGTTACTATGAAACAGATTTTCCAGATAGGTTCTTTTCCAGATTCTAAACTGTAGGCTGTAACAAAAAGTCTTGAAGCTTACTGGAAATTTTGACTGTTCAGTATGTTGTCTTGTTCTAATTTTCCTTCTTGGATTTTTGGCAGTGGTTATGCTGTGGCCAGCAGTAGTGATGACAGAATGAATGAACCACCTACTTCTCTTGGACTTGTTCCCCATCAGGTAAATAATTTGTGAGTAGATGCTTTTCTTTAAAAGCTGGGAACTGATTTAAGGAAAGGATTGCAGGTTGAACAAAAACATAGTCTATACTGATTCCATTTCCCTAAAAGACTGCCTGTCTGTGTTTATTTAAAAAGAAGTATTTAAAAAAACCAATAACCCATCACACAAGCCAGGGTAGTTGGGTTCCTGGTTTTGTGTCTGTCCTGCTTGTGGACGCTTAATTCCTGGGCATTGCAGGAATTGAGCAGGAATTTGTTTGGAGCAGGCAGTATGTGAGTAGGGCAACCTCTGACTTTGTTACCCATCAGAGCTGACAACATGAGCATCTCAAAGTTAGTTTTGTTCACTTTTTAAATCCCATCTGAGTTTGAAAAAACATTAAAATCCAACCAACTCAAAATTATTATAGCTCTCCAAAATACGAATGTATTTCTGGTGCAGTGCAGCAGTCTTTATTCTGTTGAGCCCAAACTCCAGTCACTAATGCATGGGGATACCATTTTTCAGACTACTGGATAAACTTCTCTTTAATTGATACAGTCCTTCAAAACACAGCCTGCTGATCCTGTCCCTCTAATATTAGAAGGTTAGAAAAGCCCTTTAAGATCATCAAGTCCAACTGTCAACTGAGCATTGTCAGGTCCACCACTAAACTATGTCCCATATCTACATGTGTTTTTAATACCTCTTCTTTCCTGGGCAGCCCGTTCAAGTGCTTGACAACCCTTTCAGGGACAAAATTTTTCCTATTACCCAGTCTAAACCTTCCCCAAGGCAACTGGAGACCGTTTACTCTTGTTGTATTGCCTCTTACTTGGGAGAAAAGACTGACACCCACCTGGTTACAACCTCCCTGAATAATAAGTGTTCTGTGCCTGTGTATGTTGCTGATCTAAGTGATTCTGTCTGGATGCTTCTGTTATATAAAACAATCATTTATTTGTTTAAGTGGTATTTTTAGATTCTATTTGTATTATTTCTCTTTAGCAGTAAAAATGAATCTTGATTCAGAAAAAGGTAAAGCTAATAGTATGTTATGTTTGCAGCATCCTGGAAAGTACAGGGTCTGATCAATATAAACCTAATTGTGTTTATAATTTTATGTAGTAGCCAGTGCTCATACATGGGTCACTACAAGTGTTGGGGGCCCCCGGGCTCTCTCTGGGGGTTCTCTCTGCAGTAATCACAGAGCCTGTGCTGCTCAGTCTCAGGAGTCTCCCCCACACACCCCAGCTTGTTACTGTGGTCAGAGTCAGCTGCAGGATTAGCAGGGAATACCGAATTCTCAGTTGCTGTGTCCAGGTACCCTCAGTATGTGGCATTTGTCCTTGCTGGCACTCAGTGTGCTCCTCTGGAAGGTTCTGGCAGTTTACAACTTTGGCACTGTTTGCCAGGCTTCTAGCACAAGGACTGACAGTTTGTTTACTGTCAAGGGCCTTTAGTAATCAACGAGTTTACTCGTTATCCTACAGGGCTGTCTGCAGTTCAGATGCTAATGCTGTTGTCAGCCCGGCCCAGGCTAGGCCAGCTGCTGCAGTGTATCTGAAGGAGATTTCTTTTGACCTCTTCTATCAATAGGAAGAAAAAGCCAAGTCAAAATCTTACTCACTTGATGATCTTGATGTTTCCTTCTGATTTACCTGAATGTTTCCTGTGATCATACAGGATGATAATATGGAAGATATTTTACTGATACTGGGTCAGATTGTTTATAAAGATAGCTTCAGTAACTTTGATGGTGGAATCTTTGTAAGTCTTTCACGTATGCAGTGACTCTGTTTCAAAGTGGTGGCTATGCTCCAGGCCTCCAGAAAACAGTTTTGTAACTTGAACTTTCTCTTAACATCTAAAAATGGATAGTGATGAAGTGTTTTGTTTTGTGAGGGTTTTTTTGCCAACTAAAAGTTAGAAATACTATGTTATGTAGTGATATTTTTTTTAGAATATTTCCAAGAAAACTTTCTAAAGTTTACTGTTTCTACCTGTGTCCTGCTGATGAGATAGGACTGACTGGACAGTTAGCAATCTCATTTGTTTTATACACCTGTAAGATTTTATTTGCATTATTGTTCAGGTGATGCCTTTGAGATACAAACCGTGTTGAATATGGATTTTAAATGAAAATCTTTTCATTGAATTATGATTTCTGGCAACCCTATACTTGTTTTCACATTTACATTTAGTGACTGTCGTGAATATCTTATGGTTTAGACATTCCAAAACAAATATAACTTTAGCTTTTCAAATAGTGTGACATCCAATCCTTTCACAAACTGTTGCTTTTGCTTAGCAGTCACCCACCTCATCAAGTGCAATATTTTCTTCAGGGGCCTAGAACTAACTGTTATTACTTTGTGGTTTATTTTCTAGTGGTCTTTGTGCAATGGGAATGCAGCAGTCCTCTTAATAAATAAGTTACTCCTTTGTAGATAATAAATGTTGCACACTTATAGTCTTAATCTCTCATCAATGAACTGAATTTACTTCCAGAAGGTGTCAGAGCCTAGGATAACAGAAATACAAAGCAATGTGGTATCAGAAAGGCTTGATTTGTTGTTTTCCTTTCTTTCCTGGGTGTGGGCTTTGTTTAAGAATGACTGTATTTTAGTATTCTAACATTATGTATGGCTTGGTGTTTCTGCAAAAATACCATTTCAACTGCATTAAGTGTGTGGAGTGCATATTGGAAATATTTTCCATAATAGACTTCAGTGTTAATTAAGGTGGTATTATTTGTATTGCAGGACTAAAGCTATGGTTTTAGTGATGTCTCTTCATTGTAGCAGAGATGTAAAAGCACAGAATAAAAAAGATGGTTAATATTCCAAAGTGTTCATAATCTAAATGATTAAACCTTCCTCCAAAGTGCTTTCAGTGCTATGTTACCAGAAACAGTGGCCTGGAATTTTAAAATTTACATATCCCTATTATCACAGTAACAAGGTGGTTTAGGAATGCACAACAGTGTTAAGATTGTATGTTAGAGATTATACCATGACTTTTTATTTTTGATTGAACTTTGCAGTTGGAGAAGTCAAACTCCAGGTGGTGCTGTGCCTCTATGTTTAAGTAGTGTTGCTTTTAGATAGTTGTGTCATTACTTGTAGATAGAAAAACAGTAATAGAGAATATAAATTTACTACAGGTGTTATTTAGGATTCACTGTGCCAGAACAGCATTACCCTGGTCATAGATGCTCTTTACTTTTTCACTGAATGTATGTGTTCTGTTCATGTGGCATTTTAGAAATGTATTTTGCAATTGTACAATAACATTGTAATTTTTTTTATCTTCCAGATCCGTGGGTTTTTATCAAGATTTGATAATGTGCTGCCAGTCAGCTTGGCATTCGATAAGTGCACAGCCTGTTCAACCAAAGTAAGGCTGAACTCCTATGTACTTTGTTTATATGCTCTTGGTCAGCCATGGGGTGCTGAGAACTGCTTTCTATTTGACACTTTCTTTTACTTCCCAGGGCTTGGAATCTGTGTTATCACTTCAGTTAAAGTAGTTGCTGTTGTTCTTCCCTCATACCCATCCTCTTTAGCTCTTTTCCAAATTCATATTTCATCCCCTATTCGCATGCTATCTCCACATAAGCATTCTAGCCAGCTGAAGAAACCAGGCAGAGACTAGAGCCAACACATTTCTGAAAAGTTTATCACAGAAGCACTTTTGATACCTCTTAAGTTTTGTAGGAAGGAATAAAATTAGTATTGTTTTTAATTATTTAAGAAATTATTTCTGATGTCCGATGAATCAATGTATCTTTTTAGTTTTCTTGAACTTCTATCACTATTTATATGCAAAGTTGTTTAAATTTCTGTTTTACCATACAAAACAAACATATAAAGAAGACTTAAGAAAAAAAATACTTCTGTAGAATTTCTTTATTGAAAAGACTGTTTCATCTTGATACTAGTGTTGACAGTTCTGAGTCACCTCAGAGATGTACAGCTGTTAATTGGATGTGAGCTCCCTTGCCAGAACACTGGGGCAGCCCACTGCTGTGTCTGTGGGAGGCCTCCTCTTCAGTCTTGGATTATTTTCCTGTACCGTGGCCTTGAAAACTTTTTTTTTCTGGCATGTTTTCTGTGGCCCAGTAGTACAGGCTCAAGAAGTTTTTGACTGGGATATTTCAATGTGAAGATTCAGAGGTTTTCACTCATGATTTAGACTATTTGGGAGTATTGTTGATTAAGTTAATTTTTATGTACCTTGAGACTTACTCCAGAAAGGCACTTTTGTTCTTCTCAAGATATTTGTCCTTCTTTCAAACAGCTGTCAAAACCTTTTGAGCCACTATCATTTTTGTGAGGACTTGCACAATTTCTTCTCCAGTATTCTTTTTCTTTCTCTAGGCTATCTGGGTAAATTTGACTAGCTTTGAAGGATCATTAGTGTCCATTTTCTTCCCAGAAGTTGAAGCACTAAACTTAAAACTGCAGTTATTTTTTGAAAGATATATCTGCCCTCTTGAATAGCTGAAAGCTCAGCAGTAGCTTAAACTTTATGATGATGAAGGCTGAGAAGTTAAGCTGTTAGAATAAGCTTTTTTCTCATTTTTCCTTTTCCTTTATTTTTTTTACTTCTTATCTCTGATCCAGGTCATACTGATATATAAAAACATACACTGATGTAGATAAATTAAATGCAGGTATCAATTTTTTGTTAGCAAATCATTTCCTTTTGGAGGTCATTTTAAGAGAGCCCTGTTTTACATAAACAGACTTGATGATTTAATAAAAACTGACTTGGATTTTAGCAGCTGTGCTATTCCCAGAGAGATCACTTTTCATGTGGTTTGGGTATTAAATTACTTCTCTGCTGAAAAGGTTGCTTCATTGGCGCACATATTTCCTTACAGTAGAAACACAGCATTTGTTTACTTTGCTAACTTTCTATTTATTAGCATAAGAGTATGTCACCCTGTATTATCTGGAAATCTGATGCTAATACTTTGAAATGACAAATCCAATTACAATTTAATTGTAGTCTGTATGTTGGTTTGTTTTGTTTGGGGTTTTTTTTAGTGCAGTGATTTAGCATAGTTTAATCCTGATCTGTGTCAGATTTACTGTAGATTCAAACTTTTAGCACAGGAGAGAAGTGGCTTTTGTGATACAATGCAGTTTACTGGTGCCATATTCATTTTCTTCTTTCTTAAGTCAGCATTCTCTCTCTTGAGAGTTTGTCACACTGTAACTCTTAAAACATAAAACTAATGAATTAGGATATTTTTTTTTAAATCCCAGTAGTTCCTAAGCCATCCAGTACAGCTGAATGACCTGGGAGAAGCTGCTAATGATCTGCATGTTTAGAGATGAGATTCCATTTCATTTTGACTCAGTCATGACTTCATTCCTCTGATTTTGAAGCTGAAGAGACCAGACGTCCAAGCAGCCAGCTATTCCTTACCCAGAATTGTCCTAAACAGGCTGCATGCCAGAGAAGCTTCCCACAGGCAGTTGTTCAGGAATTTTGGGATGGTCGCAGCAGGAAACCAATCTATTTTTATTCTGGGCCAAATTTTCCTTGTATGATTCCCCCTCTGTCTTCCGCTGCTGCTGCAACTGTGCTAGAGTGTAAAGTACCCTCTCTCAGAGCTAGCAGCACTGCTCTGCTAGCTGGGTAGTAGGTCCAGGGAGCAGTGTAAGCTCTTCTGATGCATGTCCTCTTTCATTTAAACTTACTCTTTTACTGGGAAGGGAAAGTCCAAAGTTCTTTACTTGTAATAACTGCTTTTCTTACAGAATGAGAATGTTAAATTTACTATGCACTGTGCTTATTAAGCTGTCTGCCCTGTTGGGAGCAAAATAGGACTATTTTTCTCAGAATATTATGGTGAAAAGCATTACTATCCTGTAGAAAAATAGGTCCTGATCCTGTAGTACCTGATCCAGCAGGCAAATGGCTAACGCCTTGAAATATGAATGTTAAAATATATATCTATCTTAATGCAAAGCTGCCAGTGTTTGCATTTTAATAAGGGTGATGGAAATCTTCCCGTTATTGTTCTTCCCTCCTCCTTATACATCATGGAATGAGCTGGGAAACCTCCTAGATTTAGAGTTTAATGTCAGGATAGATTATTCCTACTGAATGCACCCTCTGCTTTTACATATAGCTCAATGATCTTATTTCCTCCAGAGTTTGGATTTATTGCCCACGTGCTGGAAAGCTAGCTTATTTTCCTTAAAGGTATTTCTCTCCTTCACCTACTAAAGTTATATTGTGTAATTATCTTCATTATCTAATATTAAAAAGGAAAAAGCAGCAGGAATGTATTTTCAAGTCCTTTCTCAGCTTCCTCTTTGGTATGCTGAGCAACTGAGCTGTTTTTGAAGCACTGAGTAATTTTACTGACCTAGCTTTGAATGTTTTGCATTTTCATTGCATTTCATGTAGACACTGGGATCAGGGATGGTATTCTAGGTACCATGTCCCAATTTCTGTTTTCAGTCTAGATATTTCCCTACCCTTGCAGATGTTTTCCCTTTTAAACATCCCAGGGATATATTAACCACTTTTGCTGTGACATTTACTAATTGCCTGTGTTGCGTAAGTTATTTATGAGTGCTTCAGTTTGAAATCTATCATCATGTAGACATTAACAATGCTTTTATTGTTCTCATCTGTTAACTGCTTTGCATGCATTTTTACTTTAAATGGCTCCAATCAGTTATGACACTAACCTGAACTATTCAGTAACTTAGTGATTTTTTTTTTTCAGTTGAGGCAATTTTCACTTTGATTCCAGCAAGACCCTTCATGTTTGCCCTAGCTGCACTGAGAAAAGACTTTCATATTTGCTTTCTCCCAGTAGCAGCATATTGTACAATCTGTCGGTGAAACTCTTATCTTTTTATATTCTACATCCCTCAGTTCAAGTATTGTGTTGATGATAGAGATGTATTGGGGGGGGAGGGGGAAGCCTTGGTGTTGTTCCTGCACTCAAAAAAGCTAGCCCTTGCAGAGTTTGCAGAAATAATGAAGGAAATGAGGAGAATGGTTTGTCCTTCAGGAATGAACACTGCAAAAATTTAAAAGAATGTTTAAAAGTATGTAACATTAGGTCTATGTAATTGAGTCCACTTATAGCTTTCCTTATTTCCTGAATTTACATGTTAACATTTGACACTTCTGTGTTCAGTGTAGCATACTGCTATTGGATACACTTTGTTCATACTGAAAGAATGCATCATTAATAGACCTAGGCATATTTTCAGCACACTGAGTTAAGTGCAATACTTTAACTTGTTAAGGTAGCATAGAAATTTGATGTATGATAAGTGACTTACAGAAAACTACTGCTTTTGTTTTTCCTCTGGAAAAAAACAAAACTTGGGGGAAGCAGGAGGCAGGATTATTTCACCCATAACTTTTGAAATCTCAGGTAGTCTTTATATAAATTTTCAATTCTTTGAGAGAATTGAAATAATACATATTTTCATTTCAAAATTAGTCACGGTGAGGATGGCTTTACTGCTGTTGCTGGAAAGATGAGCATTCTTGGACATAACACCTGGTTCTACTGTTTCAAAAATACTGGATTTTTATAATAAAGTCAACAAAATACAATGTAAGTTATCCTGAGTAAAAGGATGCTAACAGAAGGAAGCTGTGAGGTGTACTAAGAATGTCACATTGCACTAAGAAATGATGGCCATGGTAATACAACCATCACGATGGTGATTTTGTTACCTTAGAGGAGGGAAAATGTGATCAAGAACCCCAGAAATCTTAAATGTAATATTAACTTTAAACATTACCCTATTTTGTCAGCAGAGATGCGTGGAATGAGAAGTGTGTTCAGTTTTGTGCATTGGAGGAGGTGGGGAGGAGTGCATACAGACAGAATGGATGCTAATTGAAAAGTGAGACATAAACCCACACCGCTGAAATCTAATAGTGGGAGAGAGCTCATTATCCTGTCTTATATCTGAAAAAAAACCCCAACATGATGTTAATGTATAGATCAGTTGAGAAGTTAGGTCTTGTTACTCCTTGCTTGCTCCATCATGATGACTGGAAATACCACAGCAACCCCGTGTGAAGGCAGCAGTGCCAAAAAGAAACTGTCTTGCGCATAACAGCTCTGCAGTAAGGGGGTGAATGGGAGGAGCGTGGGGAAAGATACCACGTGCTTACATTCAATCTTAAATCATACCAAAATTCAGAGAGCAGGTTGACATTCCCCTGTGTTCACGCTGATCTGGCTAGATTGCAAGAGTCAGAAATGCTGGATGTTTTGCACCAGTTAGGCAGAGCCATGGGATGGAGATTTATTGACATTTAATAGATAGCGTAGGTTGTTGACACCAAGCAGCCTCCCAAAGTCAACAGAAGATAGGATTTAACAAAAAACAGGAAACAAAGCAATGCTTTATCTTACAGTATTAAAAAAGACATTTAGGAGTAAAAGAATTCAAGAGACTTTTCTTTTTGACTGCTCCTTCTTATTTTCTGTTACAAATTTAGTTGGAGTTACAGCAGGGCCCAATTTCTCGCTGCTGGTATTTTGTATTTCTCTTAAGGAGAAGAAACTAGTGTGTAAGACACTGGTCCATTTTAGCTCATGTTGTTAATGTATTTATCTGTATTAAGAATCAACATGGTTTATAGAAAGTTAAAGATCAGTTTGTGTCTTGTGAGACTAAACCACCAAGCCAAATATTTGCACATGGGTGAGAATTTGTTTTGGGTTCAGCACTGTGAGAGGAGGATGCGTTTCCAAAACTGCTGATTTCAGGATAAGAACATCTTAGCCTCTCAGAAACTGGGAGCTGCTTGTGCAGAGTCAAAGTGCTTCTTTTAAGTGTGGGTGTTTGCAACTATTTCAGTGCTGAAGGAGGACAATTATCTTTACACTAGCCACTCCATTTGTCTTCATCATATGAGACTTCTTCCTGGATGGAAGATGCAACCATTAGGTATTTTAGGAAGATTGAATACATCTTGGCATAGAAAATGCATTTAAAAAACAAAACAACTTTCCTCCTCAAGTCCTCATGGTTTAAGGACTTCATGTCATGATGGAGTAGGTAGCTAAGGTTTCCTGCAGAGTGGTTTTAGGAGCCTTTCTTCAGTGTTGGCTTCTTTGCAATGGAAGTTTTGAACTCTGATTAAATTATTAAGCTTTCTTGAGAGGGTTTTGCTGAAACTTGTTTTATTCCTTCTGCCTTTTCCTCCAGAAAATCAGCAATTCTGTTGTTAGTACTTCTGGGTTTGGAATAGTAAAGTTGCAAGAGTCTGTGTTTTGTAGTAAGTAACACACTTTTGTCCTTCAGAGAAGAAAACAAATGATTTTTTTTTTATTCTGTATTTCTTTTATTTGGTGAATTTGTGAAGTGCTTCCTGATGTTTAAGTGAAATAGCATGTTGATTTCTGCTGATGTGACAGCATAACATGTTAGATAGTAGAATCAAAGCTCCGTTGCAGAGAATCCCAGAATTTGATCCAAAAAGCAGCTGGTGTTACTGGTCCATGGTATTGACTGGTTTACTTGTCTCAAAGTTAAACAGCATTAAAAGAAGTAAAATTATGTACCTTTAATTTTTCAGTGATCTTAAATGGATATAAGACATTATTTGAAGCAGCTGAGAGAATGGTTTATAAGGTCCATCTTAAATAGAAATCTGTATTATCTGTATTAAAAGAAAAAAACAGAACTAACTGAAGTGTCTAAGTGAAAATGCTCATGTAATATAGTTTCTAAGCCATGAATAAAATTAATTTTCCCATTTTCAAATTTAACTATAAAATCTTTATATTATAGGAAGAAGAAACCTACCATTAAAATTGTTAAAAACAATTGATTCATATTTCAAATGGGTTGTATTTCTGTTGCATTTACTATAATATCAATACTGTGGGTCTTAGAGCATTTTTGTTTTTTCAATGCTCTTCCTCCAATTTATAAAGAACTAAGTCAGTAGGAAAGTCAATATCTCACTGGGTCTAGAATACTGCTTATAGTTATTAATTCTAATGGCATCTTAATGCTGTCTGTCATCTCTCTGTCAAAGTGTTAGAGAATTCCTTTTGTGCCAGTAAAGCCAGAACTGAGCTAAAGTGCTTCCACTTAAAATATATGCTTGCTGCTAGACTATTACATAAAATAATTATAAAAACAAAGTTAGGGAGTACTAAACTGGATGGAAACTAGGATCATAAAACACATAGTGATGGTATGGTGTTGATGATCATCCTGCCATTGCTGAATGTAGCAACAGTTCAAACCTAATTCCATAGGTTTTTGTCTGGAACACAAAAGGTTTGTTTAGCTGGATATGAGTATTTTGTAATTGGGTTTGTTTTTTTTACTTCAGTAAGGCTTTTGCATATTTGCAAGCTAATGCCTTCTATTGCTTTGTTTATTGTCCACTTATTCCAAGGATTCAGTGCATTTTCATCAAAGAGAATAGAGAGTATGCTTCAGCTTGCCATTTATGCCTCGAGTTTATTTGTAAGCTCAAGAATCAGTATAAGAAAAAAGGCCCAAAAAAAAGCCTGCATGTTTCTAGCTGGAACATGTAAGGCTCTTTAGTATTAGTGACTATTAGAAAAAGTAATGGAATGTACTGACATATTCAGTGCAATAAATGAGACAGAGTACTTGTTCGTGTCAGTTATGTGTGCAGGGTGCTGTCAGTTGTTAGAGTGTGTGTAAGAAACTGAACTGGTTTGAAAAATTGGCAGAGTTTCCTAAAGTCTAAATCCCACGAAGGAAAATGCTCAGGCATATGAGGTTATAGTCCAGAGCAGTCTTTTGAAGTGGTAATTTGGATAGCCAAGTACTTGAGCGTTACACAGTGCAGCACTGTGTGCGTTTGACCAATTTGGCCATAATTCTACCTCTGCATGTTAAAAAGTAATGTCAACGTGCAGCAGTGAAAGAATGGAAATATGCCCTGGTTTCTGTCTTCATGGTCAGGTCTTGTAGCAGTTGTCTCTTAGAGCTGGGTGATGATGTGAGAGTCTGATTATTAATTTTTTTCCCCTAAAATCATCGTGCAAATAGAACTTTATTAGAATCTCACATTTAAATTGTGCCAAAATGTTAGATTGTAATATTTGTAGTTTAATTGTCTGAATTATAATTTTAATCTCATGAGATTAAAGGGATTGATTACTGCATCTTTTCCCACATGAGTTTTTTAATAGCTTTTCTTAAACTATTGTAGCTTTTTTTTGGTATACTTTTCTTCTCAGGAGCCAGCCTACGTTTATAGCTATTTTCTTTTGTTAAACTTAACAAATCATAAGCCTTACTTGATTGTGCAACTGTCTTTTGTTAGCAAATGCCCATGTAGGCATTTTTGAACAGTTTAAGTTTACCCTTTATTCAGTTTTTCCACATTTTTATGGGGTTGCCTATTATCTGCGTCTTTGCAAAAATGCTTCTGTTTTCTTTGCAACTGGAAAGAAGTGAAGGAAATTGAATTTTAAAAGACAGTAAAATAACTGAAACTGATGAAACCCAGTAAGTATGTGTGGGTTTGGTGTTAATGCTGTTGTTTCTCCAGTGCTGTTTTGCATAGGTATGGTAGCACATCTGGATAATAAAATCCTCTGCTCTGAAGTAGTCTACAAAATAGGGATTTTTGGGCTGGAGATGTGGATTTAGAAACTGCTGAGCAGCTGCAATATTTGTGCTTAAGGTGGTAGTAGTTTTGGGTATTTAAATGTCTGACAGATCATACCTTATTATAGAACTGCTGATGGCAGGGGAGAGCTTGATGGAATCGATGAGTTCATACACAGCAGCACTCAGTCATTACTGGCTTTCTGCTAGCTGAAGTCAACCCATCAAAGACAGACCACTCCAGTCTTTGTAGAACCAAATTGCCCAGCAGCCAAAATGGTGTTCAGCATCAGACAGATGCTTTTCTGTGAGAAGAGTAATTTTCTTAGATGTTTAGGGAAGTGACCGTGCTTCACTCCCAGCGCCGGGGATGGTCTGTGGAAAATGGATGCTGTTTCTGGAGTGTTTCCTCTGGGAAGAAAAGAGAGAATTGTGCTATAGATGCCTGTCCCTCTATGTGGGGAACAAACAGATTATCCAGCCACAGATTGTCAATAACCTCAGATGTGACTGGGGAAAAGAAAGGCTTTCTACAGTGGCAGCACAATAGTGACTAATGCCAGTATGAACTGGAGCCAGAAATGTTGTAACTGCTGATGAGCTAATCAGCATAAATTTTGGACAGGAAGCAGAACGGGGATAAATAAAGTTGTAAATATCCATCCAGTGTAAAATGTGGAGTGAGCAAGAGATGGCTATGAGGTGGCTGAAGAATATACCTATGCATTGGAAGAGGTCAGGACAGATGATCTAATGATACTGTCTACTTAAAAACTGTTGTTCCTCTATTCTCACTCTGTAAACCAGAGATATTTATTTTCTTCTCTCTCTCTTTATTCCTTCCCACTTCTATTTACTAATGCTTTCAGGCAGGGAATATTTTAAACTTGCATGTTGTCCAGTACACAGCCCTTATGGACTGTAATTTGAAAATACCATTATGTTAAAAATAATTTTTTAGGACTATTTTAGAATGGAAAGAGTAACTAAAATTAAAATCTCTATATTATTAGTCTCTTAATATCAGGAAAAATTACTTGTAGGTAAAACACATCAAGGTTATTTCAGAAAAGCTTAGAGTGCATACAGTTCCTGAGAAGTTTATAATACCGTGCTTACCTGACATTTCTTAAATCACTGAGGACTCTACTTTCCTTCTTTGAGAAGTCCAAAGATTTAAAAAAAAAAGAAAATTAAAAAATTGAGACCTTTCAGGGCCAATTCTTCAGTAAGTTAATGCTCCATTTTCTGTCCATTGCAGTTCAGAACCAGTACAACAACAGACAAAACAAGTCTGTATCACTACACTCCTACTCTAAATTAAAACAGCAATCCCTTTCTTAAATGAATTTTCAGCATTTTGTGCTTCTGGATTAGTTATGGTTTTATACTCCTTTGCTTTCATTTTTAATACTGATTATGGGAAGGTGAGTAGAAGAATTGTGTATGCAGAGGGTGTCTTAATTATCTGGGCATGAGCCAGAAATCATGCTGTTCTTGCCTTCTGGTTTATAACCTTCCAGTATTTTGAGAATAACAGTCTTCAGTGTTCACCTGGAATATAGAGCCTTCTTCAGAGCTTCGCTTTATCATCTTGTTCTTAAAACTTAATCATGTGTGAACGCACAAGTGTGTATGACCATTTGTACACACGTTTTAGATAACACTTGGAGTATTAATCATAAGATGAAGTGTGTATAGAGTCATCTCTCTGCACGTGTAATGTTGTGAGGCTTTTCTGTCCTGGTATCGTGAACTGAGTCCCTGAAAAATCATTATGTGATTTTTCAGGAAAATGGTTTTGTTGCATTCTCTTTCATAGATGTATTACAGGATCACCTTATTTGGCTTGTCTTTACTACTTTTTAGCACCAAATGGCAATAGAAATGATAAAAAATATCAGAATTATGGGTCCCATGATAAACACTTCAGCATGAGCAGTGCATTCTGTGCAACTGCCTAGACCCAGGATCCTGGTGGTTCACATGCCTCATCTTATTCCCTTCTCACTTAGGGGGATTCTTCACAGCATTGTAGTCTTCCACTGAACTCCTTGTTTTAATAGCACATACACTGAGCTTTGAAGAGTTTAACTGGCAGGACTTTTACACATCTTCCTTATTATCCAAGCAGCTGCTGAAACTCCAAGATCCCTTTCCAGCATGTGAATTCTCACTGTAGTTTTCTATTCATTCTGTGTTGCCTCTAACTTGGTAGCTAGCAGTGTGCAAAAATACACCCAGGCATGTAAAACTCTAAATACAACACTGAATGTTGTGGTTTTTCTGAAATGTTTAGTGAAATATCTGTCCCTTTTGGGGGAGGCAAAAGGAAGAGGGGAAGCGTGCTGTCTTTTTTGAGTGGAATGTGTTTAAAGCCAGGAAGAGAGTAAGCCACAGCATCCATTTTGTTCAGGAGGTAGGCTACCCATGTATCTCACTTAGTGTAAACAATAAACTTGGTAACATTAATTTCTTATTTTTTCTGGAAATGAAACACGGCTGTTTCAAGCTCTGCAGATGCTAACTACATTTGTTTTGGCTTTTTGTTTTTCATGTAAATAACCTGTAGAGAGTTTAAAAATTACATGACAAGTAAGGCATAAAATGTGAGCCAGTGTTTTATCAGTGGTCAGGTTCTTGGGATTTGAAGCTTGGTTTTTGTAGCTGTACTCAACCAGATATTGACTTCTATGCTATAAAGCAATCCTGGAGCCAGATTCTCTTTCTAAATGTCTTCCTACCCAGCAATTGAGACTTCTTCGTGAAGAATGCTATTAAAAAGAATATAACACCAAGGCTGCACATCTGTTTCTTGTTTCAAAACAAGTTCTTTTACTCTAAGCCTCTATTTTTTCCTTCTACCATGAGATTAGAGGTTTTGTTCAGTAAACAGACAAGAATAAAAAGATTGCTAATAAAATGGGTTACTGTGTATCATTTACACAGAAGTCTTTAGCAATACATGAATTATTCCCTCTTGTGTTAATGTGCTTTCACGGGTTCATTTCTTCTGTTAAAATGCCATCATGTGAAAAATCAATTGTAGCTCTGGCTTTGTAAAATGGAGACTGGAACCAAGGTTATAGCGTCAACCTGAGAGGAGATTTACATGTGTCAGAAAGAAGTGTGGTGTTAGAATGGGCATTCTCCTTGACAGTATTTGCAACAGACATGAAATACAGAAGGCACACTACTTTCTAATTTTCTTCCTTAGCTCTGAAAAGTGACCTGCAAGTGAGAAAAAGACAAAAGTTCCTTAATAAATCTGTATTGCTCCAGCTTGCCTTGCTAGGCAGAAGAATTATGTCTTCCTGGTTCTTCTTGTTGCTGCTTTGTGAGGTTTTTTCTGCTTGAGAAAATGAATTGCTCCATAGTGACATGTCACGGGATGACTGGATAGTGACATGTTTATTCCTGGAAAAAGCTTGTGGTGTTTGGGTTTTTTTTTACCTCTGTGGTCAGATAGTAGCTAATTTGTGATCAATAGCAGTAAAAATTATCATATCTCTCAAGTATTTTCCTCCTGTAAAGCTGTTGTTCAGAATGATCAGGTTTGTACTGAATGCGGTGTTAGCAGCAAAGAGAATTGTTAAGAACTAAAAAGCAAACTCATGCCAAGTGTGGGCCTTTAGACTCTGGTGGGCATGATTAAATAGGAGAAAATTTCCTTTCCACACAGCAACACATTGGGCACTTACAAAATCTGGAAACATTTTTTTTGTTTTGTGCTTACTTGATGTCCAGACTGGCTTTATTCCTCGTGACCTGCAGAGTACTCCTGTGTGGTCTCCTAGCATAGGAACTTGAGATTAGTTTTATTTTGCCTCCTTTTTTTCTTTTAGAGGTCTGCTCAGTGCCTAAAGCAAATATATGCCACATGACATTTATCTGAGGACAGCTGTTACAGGATTTGCACAGTAAAGGTTAGATGTGAGCAAGTTAGTGGTGTTTATCCCTTCTGTGGCATTTAGTATAAAGTTTTAATCATCTGAATTGGGAAATAAAGTCCCTGAAGGTGACAAAATGTTCTTTCAATTGCTGCCTGTAATAAGAGGGTTTTGTTATAGTGTATGCTGCCTTTAATGGTACCACCACTGCTCAGGTAGTAAACTGAGTGATGTTCCCAAGCCATTCTTTGGCTCCCTGATACGATGTTCTCTGTGCCATAGGGCTGGAATTTTGGTGTTAAAATTACTTATCAGGTCCTTTTCATCAGGCTCATCCCACTATAAAAAACAAGAAATGCTGATCATCAAGTATGCCACTTGGTGAAGTGTCTCAGGCTTCTATGGTTGTTAATAGAAGAAAAATGTTCTGTATTGTGGTTTAGCTTCTTAAGATGCTGTGTCTATTTGTTACCTTAACCTGAATTTGCCATGGTAGTGCCACAGAAAGTCTAGCAGTGACATGATGAGATTTTTACAGAGGGCAAATAGAGTTTTAAATCTTTCCATAATGATAGCAGATTTGGGCATATTGATGTGTATCGTTTGGAAAACCCAACAACAATGTAGTTCACTAGATCCAAAAATACGTGCGCTCAGCTCCTGGTTCTGCAGCCTTTTATTAGTATCTTAGTAAGCCTGTGGGAGATTCCCTCATCTCTTCCATGTTAACCAGAACACAAAGGGCACTTGCATTTAACAAAAGTCCTTCCAGGTGATTGGAATTGGGGATGGCAGCCATGCAGTCTGCTTTGTGGAGTACGTAAGCGTTCATTTCTAGCTCAGGAATATAACGGAAACACAGAGAGGGTAAGTGCCTCTCGAGAGAAACCAGGGCCGTTCCTGCAGAGCACCCTGGCACGCTGCAGCGATGTGCTTACTGAGGAAGCAATACCAGGAAACTTTCACTTCAGGTTGAGTCACAGTTCTTTGGAAAGAGGATCAAGGCATAGTTAGCCTAGTAACAAAATCAATCAGATTTGATAGACTTCTTGTATATAGTAATGTTGCACTCAGTTCCCTGCTCTGTTCATAATATTTGCATAACCCAAGGTGTGGAATACATCTTTTAGCATGTTTTACCTCTGAGAAGAGGCCGGAATATTTTATTATTGTCATCCCTGCATTTCTTTGATATGCTGTAATATTTTAGAGTAAGGCTGTGGTTTCATTGTGTATGGGCTGTGTATTGTCTCAACATACCGTGAGCTATAATCTGGCCTACAGCACTAAAAAGATGCCTCATATGCTCTGTGTTGTGGTTCCAACCAATTAAAGCAATAGCAACACATTTGATAATCTGATGGCTTTGAGGATGGCACACTGGCAGGGCTGTGAATGTAATCCAGGTTTATTAGTTGATGTCTGTATGCAGTGTGATGCAAAGAACCAGATGCAAGAGACTTCTGCACATCTGATTGTTTTATTATAATTTTGCAACACTGAATAGTCCTTAAAATTGTCTGTGTAGATCCACTCCAGGTTCACTCTCTATAATGAATAATATGAGGAGGACACACGTCTGGAATGGAATGCTGAAGTTGTCTAGTTCTTTACATTGCACGGGACCACTCAGATGAGTTTGTCTTGATGTGTTTATCTCAGGAATAAAACCCACGAAAAACCCAAGGAAATGCTCCTAAGGAATTTTTTGATATCTTTTGGGTTTTTTTTTTCTTTTTAAATTTCTGATCATGGGTGATTGAACAAACACACAAAACCCCAGGTATGGCAAAAAAAACCCCTTTAAAGTACAGGGAACAATTACTCCAGACTAAGTAAGGGAAGGTGAAGCGCAGTTCTTCTTCGTTTTAGAAGTGTGGTCAAGAAGGTGCCAAAGGTGCAGAATGTGTCATAGTCACATTTATCTTCTCTATAGTTGTGTTTCAGTTGTTCCTTCTTGTGGTTTTGTGGGTTTTTTGAAACCTAAATATGCAGTAGATAATTCAGATGTTTTACATGAAGGTCTGAGTGGAGATCCCAGTCTGGTTTTATCAGTACACTTATAATACTGTCAGCTCTACAGATAATTTTTTTTAATGAGCTGGAATTCCTGTAGAACTCCGTGTGAAAGTTCACTGGATGTGTTTTGCTCAAGAACACTGTTGGGTTGTGCAAGTTCCCACAGCTTTAAGATTTATCAATGCAAAGGTTATTTGAGACCTTCAGCAAGTGTGTTGCAGTTCTACTGAGAGAGGGCCAGGTCCGGCAGGAAATGGCTGCTGGAATCTTCTGCAAGCCTGCTTATAGCGCCTCTGGGAATCACATATAGGAGACAAAGACTCCAACCAGAACTTGGAGTGCCAGGAAGACCGCAAAGTTTGGTCCATTAAGGGCATTGTGATGTATATTTGCTTGTGAATGTAAGCAGCTGACAGACACAAAAGGCCGGGAAGGCTGGGGGAGGAGTAGGCGCGCCCAGGTACCCAGGCGAGTTTGCCCCTGCAGCCCGAGGAGAAGCACGTGGAGTAGCCGGAGGAAAGGAGCCATGGAAGAGGCAGAGACCCGACCTGCCCGGTGGAGAGGCTCGGCTCCACGCTGGATGGAGCCGGTGGAGACATAGAGAAGATCATAGAATCATAGAATCATAGAATTGTAGGGGTTGGAAGGGACCTCGAGAGATCATCGGGTCCAACCCCCTGCCGAAGCAGCTCCCTAGGACATTTCACTGAGATAGGCATCCAGACGGGTCTTGAATATCTCCAGAGAAGGAGACTCCACACCCCCTGGGCAGCCTATTCCAGTGCTCTGTCACCCTCACTGTGAAAAAGTTTCTCCGCATGTTGGTGCGGAACTTCCTATGCTCCAACTTGCAGCCATTGCCCCTTGTCCTGTCTCCACAGACCACTGAAAAGGGGCTGGCTGATTCCCCCTGCATCCCTTGCTTAAGATAATTGTAAACATTAATTAGGTCCCCCCTTAGTCTTCTCTTCTCAAGGCTGAACAGTCCCAATCTTCTCAGCCTTTCCTCATAGGGGAGATGCTCCAGGCCCTTTATCATCTTCGTAGCCCTTCTCTGGACTCTCTCCAGGAGATCCCTGTCCTTTCTATACCAGGGAGCCCAGAACTGGACACAATACTCCAGGTGGGGCCTGACCAGGGCAGAGTAGAGCGGGAGGATCACCTCCCTTGACCTGCTGGCTACACTCCTCTGGATGCACCCCAGGATCCCATTGGCTCTCTTAGCCACCGAGGCACACTGCTGGCTCATGGCCAACCTGTCATCCACCAGGACCCCCAGGTCCTTCTCCACTGAGCTCTTCTCCAGCAGGTCATCCCCCAGCCTGTACTGATAGAAACGGTTGTTCCTTCCCAGGTGCAAGACTTTACACTTGCTTTTGTTAAACCTCATCTGGTTTCTTACTGCCCAGCTCTCCAGCCTGTCCAGGTCTCGCTGGATGGCAGCGCAGTGTTCCTGCGTGTCAGCCACTCCTCCCAGCTTTGTGTCATCGGCGTACTTGCTGAGATGCCGTGACTTACGTTGGGATGAGCCCCTGCCAGCACAAGCGACCTGCAGAGATGAGCCAAACAGGTTTGCTGGAGGAGGCGTCATAGCCCCGTGGAGGACTGAGACTGAGAGACACTGTGAGTTGTTGCTGCCTGCCATAGCAGAGATGAAGCCCGGTGGGAAGAGATTTGCCTTGGAGAAAGTTCGTGGAGGACTGGCTCTTGTGGGTGAGATCCTACGGTGCAGCATGGGGAGGCTGTGTGGAATGGATGCCCCCATCCCAGCCGAGAAGGAAACCATCTTGCAAGGGACTGACCGAAGCCCCCATCTTCTAGTCCCTGCCCCCCAGTCCTGTGCTGCGAGCAGGAGAGGGGAAGAAGGGAGCAAAATCATGGCTGAAAGGGAAGTCTGCTTTAGAATGGAGGGGTGGGGGGAAGGTGTTACTGAGACCCCCATTTTCCCCAGTCCCTGCCCCTCCTGGGCTGCGACCGGGAGGGAAGAAGGGAGCAAACTTCTAACTAAAGCCTGCTAAGGAGGGAGTGGTGGGGGGAAAGTGTTTGCCTGGTTTGCATTTGTTTCAAGATTGTTGGTTGCATTCCTGACTCTGGTTCTTTTTCGCTGTTTTCTCTTTAGCGTGGTGTAATAAATTAGATAACTTTTCTCTTCTGCTCTCTATGTTGAGTCTGTTTTGCCCGCGTCATTAACGAGTTTGTCTCTTGAGCCGCCCGATTATATTTTTTCTCCCCTGTCCAACTAAGAAGGGGAGTAACAGACTGATTTTGGTGGGCGTCTGGCCTTTGGCCAGGGCTCAAACCATCACAAAGTGTCAAACTAGAGAAGAGTAAGATGCTCAAAGAAGGGTGAATGGTTTCTTTGGGAGTGGAGGGTGGGAGCAGGAGTTGTCCATTTTTAAACCTTGGAAGGAAGTTCACTTGGCCGAATCACCTGTTTCACAGTAGAACAAACAGCAGTCCTTCCAGAACAGGGTTTTTTTCTTCTTTTCCAGAAGAAATTAATTCCTCAGGTTATGTTGAACTTCTCTGTTCAGTGAGAATGGATATGTTTAAGGAGTACATAAGCTGTACGGATTTCTCATTCTGCTTCTTTCCCAAAATAAGGATAGAATATATGGAGTGAAACTGCTCGTTCACAGCCCGTGCAAGAGTGTTCTGTATGAAAGAACTTCCTGTGATCTATTGGGAATAGTTGTGGAAGAACTAAACCAAAATGAGGAGATACTCAATGCACATAATTTGCACTGGTGACCTATAGGAAGATGTGGATGGGCACAGTACTGTGATTATTTTGGGAACTTCTCCATCAGAGAATAAAGAATCTGCTATTGATGTTAGTGCTTTTCCCATGACTGGTCAGTTATAAAGTTTGTGGTTTCTCTGGTCTTTAGTAAGTGTTGGGTTTGTTCTGGACCTGTACCCCACCACGGAGGATCTGTTTCTGAACAGTGTGATGTGACAGCAGGGCAGTGTTGCTTGTCAAAGGTGTTTGGGAAAGGGACTCGTGCAGGGACTTAAGCCATGCAGTGTCTTTAAATGCATGGGAACACCATGTATGTGGTGGGAGGGTGAGAAACAGGAGTAGATTATTAGAATCGGCAACTGGAAATGGTGCTGGCTTTTGCAGATGCTGAGTTTTGAAAATGATCATCATTCTAAAAAATAACAGCCGTTCTAAAAAATAACAGCCATCTGTGAAACTACCTGATCATTAGGCCCCTTTCCTGTCCTTCTCTCTTAAACTGATGTTGATTTGAGGAAGATGATGATTGAGATGAGGATGTAAGTTTTGTTAAAGACATGTAACTTTCACAGTGCAAGGTTTTGGCAGACACTCAGTTTCATAGATTGTCATTCCATGGACTCTTCTTGCATCTTCTCTGTATGAGGCAATGCTGATCATCCTTCCCATGTCTATTGATATTGTATATACTGCTTCTTTGAATTAAAATATTCTTATGAGTTTCTGAAGTCCCTGGTGCATCCTGCTCTGTTTCCTGGATTTCTGTGCAAAAATCTGTGTTGCAGTCTGTGAAGTTCAGCTGCTGCATCTGAGACAGATGCCAGCAGAGCAGGATGCCACATGATATGAAAATAGGAAAACAAGGACACTGGGATTGTTCTTCCATAATTTCCTTCCATTTCATTGCTACCTGCTTTCACAAAGCTTCTAGAATCGTGTTCTTCATCTTCTTTCATAAGTCTCCATCATGCTTGATTGAAACCAGCCTGCTAAATAGTTATTTAAAGCTACATGAAATAAAAATCTTTATGGTCAGGGGCTTCAGAGTAGCATAGGCTAAAACCTTCCTCACAGTTCTTGTAGGAGTCTGTATGATTCTCAAAGATAAACTGGGAAAAAGAGTAGAAAATAGTAGTTTAAGACACAATAGTCTCAGAACCATGAACCTCTGGAGATGGGGAGGATGTTGGACTTGGACACTGATGTGGAGATTTTTTCAGTCTGTCCCAGCATGGTTCTTTCCCTAAACTGGTATGTTGGAACAGTCTTCTACTGTGTTTTGTGTAACTCAAATGCTCCTTTCATGACTTTGCAGCTAAATTTTTCTTCTTGCCATATAATCTGTCATGTTATAAGGGTAAAAATACATTTAAACCAGTAAATTTAAACCACAGTTCTCTTCCCTCTTACCTTCACCTTTTCCTGCTTCAGAGTTGAATTGGGAGAAATTATTCTTCTTGCTGCAGTTGTTACCTGTGTACAGTCTACAGTAATTTTTGAGTGTTCTGAAAGATTGTGCTTCTATTTTGTGAGCAAAATATGATGATGAATTACATTATGAGATCTTAATTGGAATCCTTTTCTGTTTGTTTATTTGACAGGTCCTTGACCAGTACGAGCGAGAAGGGTTTAACTTCCTAGCTAAAGTTTTTAATTCTTCGCATTCCTTCTTAGAAGACTTGACAGGTCTAACTTTATTACACCAGGAGACACAGGCTGCTGAGGTAAGAGAATACCCTCTGCATGTTAAGAATAAGCAGGTGGCAGTAAAGGGTGCTTGGTTTTATGTTCAGCTGTATAACCATGTGATTAAGTGAATCATGGATAGAATCGGGCAGGATGATTTACACAAGCCATGTGCACGTTCCATCCGCTGAGATAAGGTGTGTCCTCTTAATGGTGTAGAATAAGAAATGCTGTGGGATGCCAGAGATCATTCCTCTTTAAGAACAGAGGATGGGATGCGTGCTAACAGCCAGATAGAAATGTGTGTCACTGTTATTAATTTTATTGTTGTCATATTGTGCAAAAATGACAGAAACACTTTAGACACAGTTGTTGCTTGACAGGTCTGAATTTCTGTCAGAAAAGTTCTGTTATCTTTTAGCACGTGGTTCACTGGCAGCGTGAGCTGCAGTTTATGCAAGCATTACAAGGACTGTATGCAAGTACTGTTAGTAGTAGCCATGATAACACAGAGGCCACTATCACCTAAGAGCCACAGTATTTACACAGGTTCCTGGGTAGGACAGACACTCTTAAATTAATCATAACCGTTTACATCTGAGTTTTCAAGTATTGCTTTTAAAGAAAACAAGTGGCTTATGTGGTGTAAAGGAAATCAGTTATCACTTTCAGTCCATCTAAAATGTAGTTATTATACTCTTTGATGGATATAACACAGGGAAAACAATCCTACCCATTTACCTAGTGACAGAAGTTGTAATAAGGAATGAAATGGGGGTGTGTTTTGTTCTCATGGAAGCTAATCCTGTCTGAACGAGTTGTGATGCTGAGTATGTCCAGTAAAAAATTAAACAGGTGTTTGTCTTGATGTTGTATTTTACTCATGATTTGTAATTCTTGCTCTGTCCACAAATATCTGTACTGTTCTATAATTTAATTTTGCTGCAGTCATATCATATGGATGTTTTCAAAGTTGGCTTTGAGAAGTGATTATTCAGTTAATGTAGCCTGTGGAAATGCTATAGCTGTTTTTTTAGCTGGAAATAGCTCAACAGAGTCGCTTTCAAACTTTTTTGGGCTCAACAGTAAGGTCTGTGGACTGAAATCTTTGCTCATAGGTGGAAAAACAGACATACAAACGATTTGCAAAGTGAATGCATTCAAGTTAGCCCAACTATGTAAAACCAGTGACTCTTCTTGGTCGCTTCCCTGTGTATCACTGCTCGGTTTCTGTAATAACTTACCTGTTTTATCAGGGTGTTCTGTCTGAAGGGTCTTGATAAAGTTTGTCTGTTGGACCTTACTGCTGATAAATGCATAGTGTTTGGAGGATTTGGGGAGTGCTTACTTTCTTTGGTTTCGAAGAGCTATTCTGTTTTATGTTTCGCCACTGTTGACTCTTCAAGATGAGGAGATGGTTTTGTTGTCCTCTGTTGTCCTCTGCTACTCCCTCAGTACATAATCTAGGGCAGGTTTTAAAATTTTTAGGTACACAAGAGTGTTCTTTGAGTCTATTTTCTGTTGAACTGTTGTTGTATTTCGAACTCACTTCCATCACACAGTGCAGCGGGTGCAGTTTATATCGCTGACTTTGAAGACTGTGTAACGGCTTTTAAGGTGTCTGGCTACTTTTCAGCTGTGTCTGGCAGAATGTAGAGGCATTAGATGTGTTAGGATCAGTGATCATTGGGTTGGTTTAACATCTTGATACGTTGCATTCTAAAATCTGCAACAAAAGCAGTGAGAGAGGTTTCATAGGGCACGGTATGGCCTGTTCTGGTAATTAGAATATTTGACTGTTCTGTTGAGAAGTTACTTGTCTTCCAGCACTCCAAGAGATTTTGTAGATAATTGTTGGGTTTGTCCATAAAAATGACTTCTGGTAACAGAAGAATTTCCTTTCCTCCTGTCTAGTAAAATTTGACCAGTGCCACTGCTCCGCTATATGAAAATAGACTTGTAAAGTTGCATGTCATCCAACCTTAAATTTACCCTGGTGATGTCATAATTGTGTTTTAATTCTATATATAAAATGACTGATGTTAGGCTAATAAACTTGAGTGTGATAGGGAAACTAGTCAATCTTGCTCTTCTTTAAAAGGATTGCTCTTTAAATGTTGATTCATTTAATTGAAGGGTTTGCTCTGAGGTTTCCATGGAAACATTACCTCCCTACGTGCTTAGTGCAGACCACGTTTTCCTGCATTGAAGCAATACAATCTCCAGTAAGGTGTGGGAGACTTTGCACTTACTGCGTATCTTTTTAACTTGCAATGTTCAGTTTCCTCTTTCAGTGCTGTACTGTTGACCTAAGTATTAATACCTTCCTGACATACTTCACCTTATCTTTTTTTAAATGACTGATAAGAATATAATTGCAATTCAGTGTGTAACTAGAGTAGGAATCATAACACAGATGTAGTTTGTTGCTCAAATTTGACACTAATTGCAGGGATATTAGTCAATGGAGCACCTATTTCTGTAACATGAGGTGCATCAGGCAATGATAAATGTTCTACATGTTCTACATATTCCTTAGCATGACAATTTACTCAGTAAACACTAAAATTAGCAAATGTTTCTCTTCTATCTTGAAATTACAGTAAATTTCAGGCATCTGCTTTTTCCACATCTGGCTTTAATTTAGGTCCTGCAGAATATTTTTTGTTCCTTTAATACCAGTTAGATATTTATGTACAGCTTCAACAAGGGACGCTGATGACTTGCATGGCTTTGAAGGCCAATAGAAGCTGTGGGAAACTCCCACATTGGCACTTAGGCCTGGTTTCCACTGGATACAGTTTGCTTTGGGAGCTGCCCAAGCTCATGTAAAAATGGCACTTCTATTTTCCAGATCACTTTGTCTCCTTGCTGCTAACCTCAACTTTTTGATGCTTGTTCAATGTGTAGTCAGGTTTAGTAGCTGGGCTTGAAATAGAGAAGGCCTCTGTGTGTCTTGAATTATTCATCAGAAAGTAGGGGCACTGATCTGGAGGTGGAACAATGACGACCTGAACGACTTCCAGTTCAAAACTGGGCTGCCCAGTGATGGTTGCGTATCACCACCATGCATCTCTAAAACCAGCTGGTTTGCTTGCCACGTGTGCCAGACTTAACCCTGCAAAGTATATTGGGTTTTGCTGGTGTGGAGAGCTGCCTGTGTTTAATTTAGTCTAAAATTATAGCTTTCCTGATATGCACTTGACTACTCAGAATTAAAGATTAATTTTTACTCATGTGGCACACTTCTGGAAGTGAAAACTCACACATTAATAAAGCCCATGGTTTGCATTACTCCATAGCTGTGGAAGATCTTTTCCCATTTGAATTGTTTTCTGAGAACCTTGCTTCTTTTAGGGTGCTCATATTCAGGTTGCCCTTTTTCTTCAGAAGCAACTGAAGATATGGGAGTGAAGCATCTATTGAAATGTATTGATAGAAGGGGTGATAATAGGGGCAAAGTGAAATTGTTGCATAAATTCACTGTAGTGTGTGCAGTTGAACTTCTGTATAAGGCTTTTTCAGCTATATCCTTTTTCAGAAGTAGAGAAACTTAATTTCTTTCTGCTCTTAGTAAGACCCAAGTATTAAACATGGTTTTTGTCTTTGGATTTCAAATCCTAAATTACTTGGATACTTCATCAAGACGCAAGAAAACCTAAAGTACATTAATAAAAGTTTTCACTTTGATTAAAACACAAGATGAAGTGGCAGAACTCTTCCAGTCTAAAAAGACTGTAAAGAATTTTGGAAGAAATTTATTCCAGAATAGAGTTTGTATTTCTGAATATGATTGTAAAGATCAGATATTGGTGCCAGCAGGTCATGATGTTTGTGCTTTTTGCCTTCAGTAATGTTGTGCTTCAGGTTTTTTGTCTCATATAATGTGGTCCGTAGTATCTGTAGTTCCTATGGCAAGTTCTTGTGGTCAGCAAATGCACCCTACTTGGTATTTGTAAATCCTGCTGTGCTGATTTTCTGTATGCCCAACAATGCAGATTAGAACCCTTGTCCCATGGAAGGGTAGGACTCATTAAAAAAAAAAAAAATCATGATAGTAAAATACTTTGGGCTCTTTCAATAGGAAAGAACATAGAAAAATCCTTTTTTATTCTGATTCTTCGCTTATTTGAACCTTTTTTTTCCAGTCATTTTTGGGGGAACAGGATTTAGTTGTATAATAGGCAGCTGATATTAACAGCAAACTTTGTGTTTATCCAAATTTGAAAGAAAATTCAGAATTTCCAATTTTCCAATGTGCTTTGCTATTAAAAATATCCTGCTTGTTTCTGATTCTGCCTCATATTAAGCCACGTATTTGATGCTGAAACAATAACAGATGAATAGCCAAAAAA
This sequence comes from Hypotaenidia okinawae, assembly GCA_027925045.1. Classification (NCBI taxonomy): domain Eukaryota; kingdom Metazoa; phylum Chordata; class Aves; order Gruiformes; family Rallidae; genus Hypotaenidia; species Hypotaenidia okinawae. The sequence continues at coordinate 5,138,846 of BSDF01000011.1, forward strand.
ACCCCATACAAAACAGAAAAACCCAATTTCAACAATGTAATGGTACGTTCTGCTGCTGCTGCTTTTTCTGTTAACCAAGCAGTATTCAGAATTCAATTTTACTTGATGTTGCAAAAATTTTCCCCAAAAAATATTACTGATGGGTATGCCAAAATTAATACTGGAGATTTTTCTGTGTAAGGTAGCTTTTTTTTGTTTTCCTCCATGCTTTTAATCTGGTGGGTTTCTGGAGAAATTCACTTTGACAGATTCAGGTCTGCCCTGGAATCTTTCTTAAGAGATTAAGAGATTAATCTGTGTTCTATCAGGAGGTGGGTTGGATTTTTTTGTTGAGCTTTCTCATGATGTCGATTAGTGTCATCGTTTTTCTTCCTTCATCAAGCAGTATTTCCCAGATCTTCAAGTAATGGTGATTTTTTTTTTTCTGCAAAAGAAATTTTCTGTTGAACTCAGTCCAGATGAGCAAAGCTACGGTAGATTTTTAAATGGATGTATGTTTAAAATGCTTTCTGGTTACTATGCTTTGCTGTTACATGCCCAAAACAGACCTACTGAGTCTGTCCTTCAGCACAATGTTCTGCTGAATCTATGGTATTTCTGCTGTTGAAATTTTGCCAAGGAGAGGTAATTGTTACATCAGTACAGAATGGTTCAAACTGAGGTTTACAGCTTTGAACAAGCCCAAGATGGTCTTTATGCTGACACCTTATGCTGCTCTTTGAGGAATTTAGAAGTCTCTGTGAAGTGTTTCGTCTGTTTCATACCACAGCATGATTGCTTTGTCTTCCCCCTGATAATTCTACTCATAACATCAATTATTAGTAGTAGTAATACACAAATGCTCTTCCTAGGACTTAGATCAGCAACTGATGGGCACAAACACTCATGTTTCCTGGTATATTCAAATAAATGTTCATTTGTCCCTTCAGGACAGGGAGGGCCACGTGCAGTCGTTGTACTTAGTTGAAGCCAAGGGAAGGGAGGTGAAAGGAAAGTTAGCTGGAGGCTTGTAGAGAACTGAGAGGTTTCTTTGAGCATATCATACCACAGGAGTGCTTCAAGGAAGGTCTCAAGGATGAGAGCCCGCCAGTCACCTGAGCAGACAGCCCTCTAAGTCCAGAGCTTGGAGTGTTACAAACATACTTTCATCAGTCAAACCATTTGAATTCCAAAGAGAGATTTTTAGAAGTGAGGGCAGCTACAGAAACACTACCCATATCATTTTGAATGAATGCATTTACGTTGTCATAAGCATCCTATGTCACTTTGTCTCAGAAACATGAAGCGACCTTATATTTTTGGTTGCAAGTTTTGACTTCTAAACGCTTCCATCCTTCAATGAAAAGCACTACTGATTAGCTGCATGGATAACTTCTATAGTTATTAGTCAAATTAAATGAAGCTCTGGAAGTTCAAATGCAGGAATTAATACTTGGGGCAGAGATAGAGGAAATGATGGCTATTCAGTGTAAATATTTATTTTCTTTTAAATTTCAGTTGCTGTTGATAAGCTGTTTGTTTTTTGTTTGATTTGAAATTTCAAATCTATGGAAAAAAATTAGACTAAAACCACTGAAGGAAATGGAATAATGGTGTTTGGGTTAGCAACAGATGGTAATTTTTTTAAACGTCTTATGTATTTAACTATGAATTGCTGTCATAGTGCCAAAACATTGATAGAGTTTAAATCTATCTCTGTATAAAATTTCAGAGTAAATCTTGCATAGCTATAAAATGGAAAGTACTGCTATGAATAAACTTATCTCATCAGTTTTTATGTGAGGGGAAAAAGCTATGCAACAAATAGCAGTCAGTACCTCATTTTATATGAGCTGTAAAAAAAATTAGCCTTAGTAATGTAGCACCTTCCCAGGTGCTATGAAACTGCTGCAGCATTAATATTTAGTCTGTGTTCTTCATAATGCCTGTGCAGCTTTTGAGTACTGGCTTGTGTAGGTAATAATTCAGCATTCTTTGTCCTCTTAATAACAGTATTGATCATATCAGACCTTCTCTACCAAGAGCGTCGTAGCTCAGTGTCTGTTACTAACAGTAACAGCACCTCAGGTATGATTGTAAAGGTATCAACTGATAATTGATTGATACAGAACTGCTTGCATCTCTATTGCATGATATTATTTCTTAATAATATAGCATATTATTGTATCATTTTCCACATTTCCATTTCACCTGCCCTCTATATCATTAAGGAAATACTATCCCAAATGTTTTGGCTGCTCCGTCAGCAGAACAGACACAATCTAATTGTCCAGGCACAAAATGTAATCCTGTATAACCTAAAGCTAAAGAAAGGTGATCAAAAGAGTTGAAAAACTAGTTTGTCCATGGAGATAGAGTTTTGCAAAATTATTTTCCTGCATCTTCCTAATGATCATCCAGAGTTTTAAGGTAAAGCAGTGCTGAACAGCCATTCCTAAAACCCAATACAGAATCACTGCGGTATCACTTCAAAACAGTGGAGTTAGGAACATGGATTTCCTATAAATTCTGGCCTGATTTTCTAGGAGTCTCACACCTTAAAATTCTTGGGGATTTATACACTGAGGTCCTAAAATCTTTCTTCATAATTGGATCCAAATATTTCTGGTTCATATCTGTTCTCTGTAATTGTTTAACTGTGATTGGGATCTGATTTTCTCTTCAAGGGCAGCACTGAGTTATTGATGTGATAAACAAAAAGAGAGTTATCGAGTGATTGTGATCTTGTTCTGTAGAAAAAATGTCTTAATGTGGCCTTCTGCTCTCAGCTTCTTTGCTGCCCCAGATACTGAAATAATGCATTTTTATGCCCACAGATGAAAAAGTGATGATACATAAGCTTCTTAAAATTCAAGCTGTGTAAATGGGAAGGCAAGGAAAGGCAGCAATAGCTTAATGGTGAACCCCTCTGCTCCAAAAATTCTCTTCAGCTTCTTGCACTTCCTCTTTGTGGGAATAGAGGTGCTGATGAAATTGTCAGGTGTCCCTTTTTGCACCGAGTGTACCAAAAAGTTCCCAGGTCTCCTTTACCCATTTGAATCATACATAGATGTGTCACTCCTTACAGTGACTAAGTGCTCTTAAAATCACCGTGTATTCAAACTCTCTTTGTCTGCTAACGTAATTCTTGATGTCTCACTATAGGGAAGCCCAGAAGAGCTGTATCACTTTGAGTAGTAGCAGGAAAAACAATGCTTAAAATTCCTGAAGTAACCTCAGAAAGCTGTATCCATCAAAGAATGCAGTTCCTCTGCTGGAATTGCGGCAAGGACAGGAAAGTCAGTAAGCAAGAAACTGAAATTCATGATGTAATGTTAAAGATACTGAGAGGAGGGAATGAGTGTGGATCTGGAGATGGAAAGATAATCCTCTTGGTGTAGGGCTTTTAGCCTCCTCTCTCTGCCTTCCTAGGATGCTGACTTTTTCTTTGCCCTCGCTCTGATCAGTTTTTATTTCTTGTGGATTTTAGGATTTGGTAGGTGGTGAGGACAAGAGTTGCATTTTCAAATATATCTAGCAATTTTTGGCAGAGGAGGCTTTATAAAAAAAAAAACCCTATCTTTTGGTCTAGGTCACAATTTTGAACGAGGTGTGTATCACTGATAAAACAGTATTTGGCAAATTAAGATGATAACTGGCATTCTCTCTTTTTTGTGGGGAGTGGGAGGGTAAACAAGGGAAGGGGACATTGATGTTCTGGAATGATTCTTTAACTTGTGTTGACTGCTTTTCATCTAAAGGAAAAATCTCCAGTAAAGAATGGAGAAGTAAAATAATTTGGGTATTAAATCTCTTCCATTCCAATGCATTTTGTTACAATGAAGAATGAATAGACTGTTCAAGATGCACTGTATTATTCTCATGTGAAGAATTAGAAATTACACAACACAGACAAACATGCTGATAAACTTTGGTTTATAATTAAGAACATAAATTATACAATGTGCATCTCAGTGCAAGTCAACAGTTGCAGAGTAAATGGGCCCCAGTAGGTCATTCGAGTAAAAAAGGGAAAAAAGTTTGCTGCTGGACAAATTACTACCAGATGGAGATTTCAATAAACACATACTGTTGTAGCCTTACCCAAAGGTGCTATGAATTTCTTGAGGCGAGTCTGCCTCTGCAGTCACTAAACTGTTGAATGTGTGAATGTTAATTGAGTTACTGTATTATATATGAATACGCTCCATCCCCTGGTTTTTAATATACTTTGTTCATCTTGTAGAGGATTGAATGTTGTCCGCAAGAGTATTTAATTAACAACTGTGTTTACATTCTTCTGACAGTCTATAGTTCCTCTGGAAATGTCTCTAAAACTTGGCATAGCAGAGTTGTGCAAAAGAAATTGTGCTGTCAATTATCACATACACATGTACACTGGTATTTTATTATTGTCACGGTGTACTTCTGACTGCAGGACCTTTCTGTACAAACAGTAGTAGCTTTTTTCCAATTTTGTCAACTATTGATTTTCCTGTAAATGTAGGTGGAACTAATAAGTGGTAATAAATGAAGGTAATGCAAGGCAAAGAGTTGTTGAAAAATCATGCAGACTTATCACAACTGCTCTTTAATGCCAGTGATTGCTAAGTCATGTGCGGAGGAAATTATGCATCACACCATTTAATAACAAAACATCAACTTAAAGACCTGCTCCTATATGGAAAACCCTCCGTAAATGACTTCTCAACTTAAGTTTTCAGCATGCCTTTAGGGTTTGTTTCTTTATGAAGTATGGAATAAATTTACCAGCATGATTGTTTAAAGATTTACATCCATATTGCTACTCGAATGCAAACTTTGTTAGCTAAACTTGATGCTAATTTTGCAGAGACTTATAAACCAGGCACATTTGAATAGCTTTTAAAATTAGTACTACCCTTGCTCTTAGTGGCCTGAGTTTTCTTTCTGTTTGATTCTGAGTATGTTCCTGGTCTGTGCACTGTAGTGAGCATCTCAACAAAGTGCTGGTATTTCCTTTGCTGGTTCAGGTTCTCCACGAGTTTCCTTTTTATAACATGTTTGTCTTGAACACATTATAACTTGGCTTCTAGCTGAAATCTGCTATGCAACATACTTGTTTTTATGGAATTGGCTGAAGTCCTGGAGAGCCCACCTGATAGCTTAGGAGTGATAAAAATTAATGACCAATTCCATATTTCAGCCCCAGATTTGATTCCAAGATTAGCCTACTTGTGTCTGAGAAGATAAGGACTGCTTATCTTATCACTTCAGTGTTACGTTTATCTTAGCAGTGACTTTTCTTAGTTGATTTAAGTGCGAACTGACCAAAGGTCATCTTCTAAATGAAAGTTGTCTGACCTCATGAAGAGACATCAAAAAAGTCTGCAGTGTTATGTACATAATAAAAAATTTTCCCAGAGGAAAAGGAGACCGTCATGTTAAAAAGTTTTAGGACAGGTTTCTGTTTTCTTGGTCTCAACCTTTTAAACCCCACTCTAGATATTAATTAATGAATGTGCTTCAAATTAGCAATGAGTCATTGCATTCTCTAGGTATTGAGTCTGGGACATTGAAACTGTACTTCATGTGAAGTGAGAGCAGCTTCTGAGTTACTGAGGTTTTAATGTTAGTTTCATATACAGGAAAACTTTTGTCATTCTACAGGTGTGATGATGATTTTTAAAGTCACACGATCGTTATGTAGCAACCTTAAAATAATGCAGTTTTACTGGATAAATATGAATGGTTTTGATAAGGAGAAAGTACTAGGCCTTGAAATCTTAACAACATACAAAATTCAGGCTGAGCTACAAGCCTTAGAAGTGAAAATTGTGGCTAAAAGGTAAGAATATATATGAAGCAAATATTACTAGGTTTGTCTTTAACTTTCTCACCCCATCAGCACTTTGGCACCAAAGGCAGAAGGCCAAGTTCAAGTCCTTAGACCCTGTCGTTCATTTTGATCCTCTCTGAGAATGTGAAAGATGAAAATCAAATTTTGCATGTAGTCACTGGTTTTCAGTAGAAAATGGTTACCTGCATGAGAGTTTAGATCAGATGAAGTGGTCCAGACGGTTTGTGAGCTCTCCATCTTCCGAGCTAATGAAAATCTGTCTGGGGATGGTCCAAGGTGCTCCAGGTGATGCAGGAGGAGGCTTGGACAAGGTACCATCCAGAAGCCCATTCGCAGTGATTCGGTGAGTCTGGGAATTGCCTGTCTCTAGTTTCAAAGGGCTTTGGGTCTGCTCTTCATAAAATACAGCAATCAATATACCATGTTTGGGAGACTTGGAAGGAAGATTTAATCTTAACTATAAGCAATAGGATTGGAGATACCACTTCTCAAATCACAGGGAGAAGGGGAGCACACAGGTCTACTCCAGCAGCTTGTATCCCTGTGCCCAAACAGAGAAAGCCTGAGGAAAGGGGGGAGCAGATCTGAGAGGTTCTTGTGAGGTAAAAGCAAGCCATGATTCTGTAGTGCTTGAAAAGAAAACCAAATCTGATTCAGATAATTTTCATCAAATAAATTATTAAAACTTATCTACGAAAATCCTTTCCAAAATCACCTTGGATATGTGTTGTGCTCAGTTACACCTCCGTGTCCCAATGAGTGTTTCAGCCCTTCTGGGGGTTGTGGGAATTTTATGACTGCTTAGCTGGGATGTGGAAATTGCTGTGTATAAAAGTGTTCGTGCAGATGCTGCCTTGTTATTGAAGTGCAAAATAGCACAAAATGGTTATTTAATGGCACATGACACTTTCATAGCAGATTTAAACAAGAAGTGAATTGATTCTCTGCCAGTTAAAAAACAAAAGGTAATGTAACAAAGCTAGTCTATGGCAAATGAACTTCAAGTAGTGAGATTATACAACTAATTTTGGAGAAATATTCTGTAAGTGCAAGCACATCAGTACTTAAAATGTGAGTTCTGTTAAGTGCCTTGTGTACACAAAATTAACTGACGCAAGCCTACCTGACAGTGAATTTAGTCCCCTGCAAGTTGTGAGATTATATAGGTTAATGAATAAATAAATAAATAAACCCATAGTTTGAAAATAGATAAAAGCTGTGATTGAGAAGGAAATAACTACTAAGATGCTTAATAATTTTGTCATAACTAAAGTAGAAAGGTCACAGAAACAGAGAAGCGATGTGCAAGTAAACCTGTAAAGAATTAAGTAACTGCCTTCCCACCTCTCAAGAGGATAGGGGTTAAGAGATACAGTTTTAAAAGGGTTTATATTGTTGAAAAGTTTATTTATCTAGTGTCTACTGAGAGAGTGTGCCAGCAACAGCAAACCCAAAATGCAAGTTAAAAAGAGAAAGGAAAACTGGTACTGGAGGAAGGCATAACAAAGCTATTTAAAATTATTAAAGTGCAGCAGCTGTTTTTGCTAATGTTTCTTGGTTATTTAAAAAAAAATAAGTTTAAGTTCTAATTTCCTTTGTCGTCTCACATTGAGTAACTGTAGTATATGAAGTTTGCTATCCTATGACTCATTCCTCCCACAAATACTACTACTTTGAATAGCCCTTGTAAAAACATGCATTTAGTATTAGTTGTCTTAGCTGGCAGTTGTGTGGACTTTTTTCTTCCTGAGCGAGTGATTTATATGCACTAATCTCTGGCCCTGGCCGTGCCACACATGGTGTGTGCCGGAACAGTGGTAACGCTGCTCTACCTGTGGCTGCTGTGCTCGCATCTTTGAAAGAACAGAGGTGCCTGGTAGAGTGTATCCATCACTGACACTAGTTTAATCTCTTTCTCACAGGCAATATCTAATAAATTCTCATAGCTTATATGTGTTTTCAGGGGCAGTCAGTCTTGAAATTGGGGCTTGACTTTAATTCTTGGTGGAACTAAAAAAAGGTGATGAACAAAGAACGGGCGAACCCAAAATAAGATGTTATCCACAGCTTCCAGAAGCAGTGTTTTTGCATGAGTTTGGCTCACCGTAAGAAATACTAAAAAGACTTGTGAAAGCTAAATGACTGAGGTTCATTCAGATAGTGAATTAAAAGAGCATCTGTTGTAGCTTTCATATGTGAATGACTGCTGGGCGGTCTATTTTAACTTTATCATTATAGGCAGTCACAGCAGCATTCTAAAGAACAGCCACGGTTGTTGGCTCTCCTGCTTTCATCATACTTCACATTTTCTCTGCTGGCACAATGGAACAGGCAAACTCCTATGAGAGAATTCTATACTGAATTATATATGCTCTGTGAGTTGGTCCAACTGCGCTAGCACGCATTCATCCCAGCGGCACGCAAGGATATTGATACAGTCATCATCCTCTCCAGCTGTCTTTGGTTCCCCAAAGAGAGGGGTGGATTAACTGGGGACAACCTTTGGATTGAGTCCAGACTGTAAAACACAAGCTCCTGCTTTTAGATGGATAATGAAATGGTTTAAACCCTGCCATTCTTGGAATTACAGGTTTTGTGTCGATTTGGGCTACTTTTTTGATATTTCTGCTTTCTGGATTTAATCTGGAGTTTAGAATTTGGCTCAAAATTTTGTTGATTTGTTCATATGTAATTTACTAGTGTTTAGTATGTAGACTTATGCTTGCGGACTATATTTTGAATACTCAACAAAGTAAAATCTTGATGATAGCTGGGATGTGTTGATGGAGTTCAAGGAGCTGACTGAATTTTCTTTTTATGCAGTGGAAATTAGAGGTGGTTATGGGAGATTTTGGGAAAGGAGGTAAAACTTACTGTTAAATATATATTTTAGTGAAATTGAGGTGTAAAGGTCAGAAATGTGATTTTTCCACTAAACGAAGTTAAACTAAATCAAAGTTGGTCATAAAAATGTATCACTTTTTATAATGTAGCATTAGTAGCATCCTTATCTCATAAGTATTAGCTGGTAGAGCATGTTACCCAAGTTTTTAGGATGATACTGGAAAAGGTTGGGGTGTTTGGAAGACTGCCACTCAGTTTCAGGGTCAGTTATGAAAGAGAAAAAAGTGTTTTCATAAAGAAATTTCTAAATTGAAGAGTGAATACTGTGATCATTCAGCCTTTTGCATTCAAAGGAGAATGATGTTCCCAGCTCTAACATAAAAGCCATTATCCTTCATACTGGTTGTAACATGAGATTATTTTTTTTTTTTACACTTTTCTGTTGAAAAGGAAAAAAACTTGTGACAGAGAAAATTACTTCTAGAATAGACTGACTGTTTAGCTGTGTTATTGTAATGTGAAGAGATGGAGGAATAGAATAGAGCAACAACCAGAGAACTGGAACTTTTCACTCTGGTATCAAGACCAAATCCACAGTCTTGATATTTACTGTACTTAAAAAAAGAAAATAATTGTTGGGGGGCTCTCCTTAGCATGTGTGTTTCAGGAAGAGTGTCAGGAGTACTCTAATTTCATATTTAAATATGGGATCTGATTAATACTTCAGGCATGCTGGAGAGCTATAACATTAAGACTGTTGTTACTATAGTGAGATGCTATTACAGACATCACAAGACTTGTTATACAAGGAAACATGATTACTTCGGATTAAAGAAGTTGCCAAAGGCTTGAAGGATTTATAGTTGCTGGCACTTTGAGTTATATATAACTTCATTATTTTGTTGAAAACATTTAGATCTAGAATTAATGAAGCACAGTAAATGCTGATGAAATGAATCAGCAGGTTTGACAACTTTTAACTGACACAGTGAAGGATGAATTTAAATGTAGCATTCTTTACAGCTCAAACTGCCAGATAATATACAAAAAGTAATAAACTGAGCATTTGCATGGAGAAATGGAAAATAATATTCTTTATAACTGGGCTGACGTGCTTCAGAATCCACGTGGCCAAGACGTCAGTTTAAGCATATTTCTTAAATGACTTGCTGTTCGTGTGCATGTGAGGGAGGAAATGGTCTATTGTGTTTGTAGAGGAGGTGGTCTCCTCTGTGGTCTGACTCTTGGAGACAGAAACTGGTGGGAGCAATCAGCATCTGCAGATGGGAGGAGGAAGCACAAGGATGAGTGAGAGCAATGCCAGGGCGCACTGGTCCTGTGTGTCTGAGCAAGGCATGAATCCAGTGCCATCAGAAATCTAAGCTGTGCTGTCCTGGGGACAAAGGGATGATGATTGTTGTAGTTTGAAAGGAAGGGGTCTAGTGCTTGTTGGAATGCTAGGTAGGCTGAGCGAGTTAGCTTGAAATGTTCTGAGTTTAGAAGAGCAGTGAATGCAAGCCTCAGGCAAAGAGGAAGTGGGAGAATGTGGCTTTAGAAACAAAGACTTAAATTTGGCTTTTTTTATTCTGCAGCATCTCCAAAATTTAGTCACAGTTAGTGTAATTAGAAGGGACGATGAAATATAAATTCATAACAGCACTGTGGTGTGCTGGGCTGCTGCAAGGTCTCTCTTTTATGTGAATCAAGAGTTCAGAGAATGCATATCATGTCAATTTGATCATTCCATTAATCTCAGCTGTATAAAATTGGCTGCATTTTAACATTGCTTCATTAACCCAGCTCAGAGACTAGTGTGACATCCAGTAACTTCTAGACAGCTGCATTCCATTCCGTTCCATTATGTGAAGTCTGTAGTACTGCAGAGATGTTTCAAAACAATTATTAACAGCTCGTTAATTACAAATTATTTATTGGATTGTTAGCTGAGCAGTCATCATTTGCTCTTGTTACCATGATGCAGAATTAGTGTTACGTGTATTAATGTGAGCGTTAGTAAATCTGAACGAGAAATGAGCAATAACCCATGCTGAAAGGCTTTTAAGTTTTGCAACGGTCTTACAACATTTGTTTCTTACAAGCAATACTATGAAAAGAAAATATGTAATGGCAGAAATCGTTCTTGAGTTTCATTTGCCTCTCCCTCTGTAATGTGACTCAGGAATTTAGTTATGTAAAAAATATGACTAAGTCTGTTTTGCGTTTGAGGTATAGACTTGGATGAAATCCAGTCTGAGATTGGATTTCAGTAAATTGGAGAAGTTTTTTCCCAGTCTTTTTAACTTTGAATTTGGGACAAAACTACATCAAAAGCTGGAATACGTTCCTCATCTAAGTATTCCATGATCAGGTGGTTGCTTTCTTCCTCTTCAAATAGTGTCTGATTACTAAATTAAGCTCTCAGCATTAATAAATCATTCCCCTGCAGAATAAACCCTATAATTTTTCATAGATGTTGTCTTTCATACCTTTTGAAGTATAGCTCTTACGGCTGGGGAGTGAATCCCTGGGTAGATACGGCAAAGAGAGAGAGTAAAAAACAATCCAGGTGCATACAGTGTGGGTTTTTTAGGGTGACGTGCTTAACATATGCCAGACTGTTTGAAAGTGATGTATTAACTCCCGTTAGCAGTGTGCTCGTTGGGTTATTTTTTTAATGCAATGAAAAGTCAAGTGTGGTTTCTGTCACAACCTGCCCAGTGACTGGTTCTTTTCACAAGTGTAATTTGCTCTGCAGCCTAACACGAGTGAGTCACCCCAGCAGTGCTGTGTTTGTACTCGCAGCGATGGTGAGGAGGTAGGGATGTGTGAGGAGGTAGACCATGCAGAGCTGCAAGAGCCAGGCCCCCTGAGTAGCCAGAGCCAGGCTGGAGTTGCATTTCCTTTACCACTTAAGGAGCAAAGAGTGGCTGTGGAGCCAGGGGCGTGGGAAGTGTTTTCTGGTTTGAAGTATTGCATACTGGCTTGCCAAACCTATGTTCCCAGTTGCACTGGAGTATGTCAGCTCTTAATTTCTTGTTCCCTGCTACACAGGGCAACGCAGAACCAAAATCTGGAAATGGTAACAGTTCCTTCGTCCTTTATGTCCTTAGAGATGGGCGACAGAGGGGAGGAGTGGAAATGATTCTATGTTAGTGGCACTTAGGAAAATCTGTTAGTCCACAACAAACAACAGCTGGAATTTGTCTTGTCTTGCAAGCTTCCAGCTCATTTTTCTCACTGTATCTCACCCAAAGGTATTTTTAAAACTCTTTGGATGAAGACAGCTCTTACTCTTCCCTTGTGCTTATGCTGACAGTTGCAGATGATGTTACTATGCAAACCACTATTATTTTTTTCTCTTAAATACTTCCCTATTTTCCCTTCTGCTGTGGTGGTTTTTTCGTTCTTGTTGGGAGATGGAGCTGTTTCATTCACGGGCCACAAATGTTTTCTTTTAAGTATTCAGAACATCTCATCCTTCTATTGTGTTTTTCCAGCTTATTATAAAAGACTCTAGTCCTATTCCAACATATTTGTGTTTAAACCTTCTGTTCCCATTATTTTTAAAATTTTCTCAGTATTGCTTTGGTTTTCCAAGATGTATCATCGCTGTCATTTCAGCAATGAAATTCTGCTGTCTCATGGAATTACTTGCTTCCTTTGTGTTTAACTGTATCGTAACACTTCTTCTCCCATGTCCTATGTCATCCATAGTTTCTCTACTGGATTCACCCCTGTTCACCTTAGCTTTGAGTGTCTGCCTCGTATCATATGCATGTTTTATGTTAAGTGTGAATGAAATTGAAATGTTAATCTTTTCAACTTCTCAATTTACAGACTTCATGGTTCTGGACTCCTAATGTATTTGGGTTATTCTGTTGCAGTAGCAAGTTGACAAAGGAATGCTTCTCACTGACGTACAGTTTCTATCAGAAAAATGCAAAAATGCTGTGCTGAAATGGTTTCTTTATGAAAGGGTTCTTTTCCTGAGCTGTCATGTTAAAAGAGAAAAAAAAATAAGGTTTTTTTCCCCCCTTCCATCTATTTTCTTTCACAGTAGCCGGCTAGATAAGTAATGTGGCATTTATTCTATTTATGCTTGCAAACACGTTCACTTTCAACACCTACTTGATGATTTAAATGAATTGCATTAGTAGTTACTGTGAAGCTGTTAACTGGTTTATATTTGTTCTTTACAAAGACCAGCACTTAAGATTAGGATCAAGTACTGCCCTGGTATTTGATTTGTTGCTGTCTGTGAGGTGGGATGTGTGCTGCTTTCTGGATTCACACAGGATTGCCTGGCCTCCCTGCTCACCCTTTTTTACCTGAAAAACCCCTTTCTTAGTCTGGTTGATGGCCCATTCTTGCATCAACACTCATCTTCCAATCCTTGAGCAGTAAGAAATTGTCCATACTGTTAAGTATCAGCTGTAATTTAAGAGTCATTTTGGGGGAAATGTTCCTTCATCCCCCTTGCCAGCAGCCTTCCTCATGGGGCAGTTTGTGCCGATATTACTCTAATACATGGCTGTGGCCAAATCCTGATACTTCCTAGACTGGGCAATTAAACCTCAGAAGTTACCTTCTGAACACCAACATTTTTATCTAGCAGAAGCTCATTTGCTTTCTTTTTTTCCTCCCTTCCTTTCCCTTCCTCTCCCGGGAAAATTAAGGCCATACAGGTATATACAAGGCTATACACATGTGTATATGTATTTATATACACACACAAAAGAAGATTTATTGCCTTAGATGCAGAGCAACATCTGACTTTGGGTTTTTTTAATATTACCTACATTGGTAAAAATAATGTCTGTCCTTACTAGTAGAGTTCATGTGTGAGTCAGTCCATTGCTTTTGTATTAGGGCTTTCTGTAATTTTTATTTGGGGGGGCTGTTTTGGGGTTTCGTTGTGTGCATGTCTGTGTCTCCCAAATAATGCTGCTATTTCACCAGAACTCCATGAAAAGAGTGGAGTAGACTAAGAAGCTGGACTGAATCTGTTGAATTGTACTTATGGAGTCCTTTGTATTAAACTGTTGTTGGCTTCTTAGGTCCCATGTTTTGTTCTTTTCTTACAAGCTGGAGCATGTTGACATTACTAACAATTCCCATACACATTATCACCCCCCCCACAGAGAAATAAAATGGAGCCCCCTCTCTTACTGACCATTCATTTGCCCAACTTACATCTCTCCATCTTGATGCAATGAATAGCAGTCTGAAATACCAGAGAGAAATTTGTCCTCCTTAGTCTCCTCATTGACTTATGCACATTTTAAGTCTAGTTTTTATCTCTGGCAATTGAGTATCTCTTCACAGAAAAATACTGGAAGTTCTTGGAATTACGAAGATATCAAGTCGCCAGCCAAATTTTCCCTGGCGAAGCAGTGACAAAAGCTGCCAGTTGATCTTGAGTTTTATGTGGTTTTTTTCTGATGAGAACTACTGTTTGCTCTGAAATCATCAAAACTTACTTCAATTAGGAGTCAACGTTAGGTTTTAATTGTTGTTTCCAGAGCTAGAATTTGAATCCTCAGTTATGGAACACTGATCAGATCATAACTGAAGTTATTCATCTTGAAATTTTGCAATTAAATTCAATCCCAGTGTATTAGTAATTTTAGCAGAATGTTCTAATCCAAAATGAAAATCAGATGTTCTTCATGGAAATAGGGAAGTCCAGACAATGGGTATTGTATTTAGGTTAGACTTCTGCGCTGCCTTTATTTAAAAAATGTTCATTGTTTACGTCGTAGAGGAGTCTTTGCTCATTTTAAGGAATAAAGCTATTAGTTTAAAAACTTTTTTTAAAATTTGTATCCAAAAATATTTCTCTTGAGTTGTATAAAAAAACAGGTCCTCTGGAAATTCATTGCCCGTATGAATGGACTCCTGGTGAGTGAGGAATTTTTATGACTCCATTAAAAAACAATTGCAAGCATTCCACAAATAGACAATACATTGATTTGGGGGCACCTTTTAATGAGTATTTTATAATAATTTGTTCTTCAATGTTTATTTCAGTATGGTATTTTGTAATTTTTAACTTAATTATACTAAGAATTCTCTCGTAGCTGCAGAGAGAGTAGAGCTTTGGGGCATGAGTCAATGCTGTTCCAATTAAGGAGTGCAGATACAGGACCGAGTAGGATGATATTTCATTGATTTCCATGGGTTCTGGAAGAGGAGCCAGAATAGCTCTGTTAAACAGGCCAGCTGCTGTCTTTGTAATTCTTTTAGCATTTTGCAAATATTTTGGCAATTTTGATCTTTTTTTCCTCAACCAGTTTTTCCTTCTGTATTTTTCATTAATAAATTTCACATGGTTTTGGTTTGGTTTTCTTATTTCTTTCAGGGCTGTTTTTGATGACTAGTTGACCATAATAGTAGTCAGGTTGGTGCTGGCTTCTCCTGCCCCCTGTGTAAACTGTTGCAAGTGACAGTTGATGTTTTATTGGCACAATAAACGGGTGTGCCATTAATGTGGCAGCAGCAACTCTCAGTGCAGCAGAAACCTTAATGTTGTTGATCTTGCAGAAGAGTTGTGTTTGAAAAATCGGGAGTGAGGGGGAGTTAACATCATTAGATTGCTCACTGCCCCAAGGAGGGAGCAGTTGCATGCCCATAAAAGCTCTCATTGTTGCTTTTGGACAAGATTTACTTTCTACTGCTTAATCTGCCAATAATCTGGAAGATCCTGTTGTCACCAGAAGTACAAATTTTAATTCAGATCATGTTCAGTTGCTGCAATATTTTTTTCCTGATTTTGATTCATGTCATCAGCACGCCGGTAACCTCAGTGTGCTCAAGGGAAAATTATAGCATGGGGAGATGGAAGAGTGTTATGCCTGGTGTTTCAGACAGATGTTTCAGCCTTAGTTTCCCCTCTTCCATCAAACCTGTGTACATCACTTACGTTCTTAGCTCCTTTACTCTGTTAGGTAGAATGGAAAGCTTCAGAAAGGTCGTGGTGCTGTGCTGCCCTGGCCATGCAAGTAGACCTTGTCCTGTGGCGGGGAGCAGGGGGTGAGTTAACAGAAGTAACTACAGCCGCCTTCTGTACCTGCACATGAATAACAGAAGTATGAAGCATAAACACAGATAGCAGTACAGACACACAGACTGATCAGGTTTTGCAGGTTCTTTTTCATTTAAGGGAAACCTGGCAGGCTCTCAAAGGTGACTGCTGTCAGAAAATTATAAAATGCAAAAACACAAATCAACAGTGATCTCCTCCCAAGTAAAACTATCTTAAGCAAGGGCAAAAAGTCACCTGTCAAAAACCAGATCACTTCTTGGATAGCATCAAAATGCTGAAATGCCAGAGCATGCTCTGATGTTCATGGGTGAAGGAAGGGAACAAGACGCTGTGAGTTAACACTACTGTCTGGGCAGCAGGGTTTGCTCACTGTCTCTGCTACAAAGATCCTCACAAGGATTCCTTAGTTTCTTTGTCTGAATCGGTATTCCTAACTCATAGCTGTGACAGAGTCATTTATGTCATGGCTCAGCACTGGCTTGGCCTCAGCAAAAAGCTGAAGCAGTGGCTGTAAGTATCAGAGGAAGTAGGTGTACAAAATGGGTTCTTGCAAGGTGTCTTTAGGAGGGTAAATTGTTTCTGGTTGTGTGTAAATTCTGGCTTGGCTGGACTCCCTGATTTCTAATTAATAAATACATTTTCCAGAGTTTTTATTTCATCAACATAAACCTTTCTAAAACACAAGGCTTTTTATTATGGAGGAGCTGAGAAATGGTCTTTTGTGTGTACTCTGGTCTTCATCTAAAACTCGCAGAAACAGCATGAGCCTCATTAAACCCCCAAACCTCTCACTGCTACTCTGCTGTATTTAATAATGGCATTTTTACTTTGTCGTTTCTGAAAAGTACTTTTATTGTAGGGATTTAGAAATACTCAATGCTTTACTGGCTGTAAATGCCCTTGATCTCAGATGACACCATGCCGACTCATGGAACGTCATGCTATCAGGAGCCATACAGTAAGCGGCTTGTTCGCAGACATCAGTGACAGTCGGTAATGACGAACAGTCCCTTCACAGGGGGGCTTATGCAAAATAGGAAATATCACATCCTCTCTGCTGACTGGGGGATGAATTGGGGAAAGCTAAGATTACTAAGGAGCGTGTCATCAGTTCCAAGTGAGCTGAAGGAGGAAAGCAAATCAAAACTTAGGTGTCCATATTAAAAATTGAGCACTGAAACTAAGGACATTTTCAGGTTTCTCTTGCAGCAGTTGGATTTTACACAGTTGTACCTTAAAGCTATGTGTATACCAATCTGAAAAAATTTGAAATTAATTTTGCAGACTCCTTGAAAATTTTATTGTGTGACTATTTCCCCAAATAAGTACCAGCAAATAGATTTCTTGCCACTAAACTGTTTGGCACTTCAGTCAAAAAAGTTATCAGAAAAGTGAATTACCACAGGGCAAACAAGACTTTCACATTGTTTTTTCCTCAGAGTTCTTCACACCACCAAATGAACACGCAGCCTCTGTCTGAAGCAGCAGTGCTTTACTGGGGGAATTTTGGTACTTTCATGTTGTGCTAGCTTTTGATCAAAATTTCCCTGTGCTGCCTCCTTTAATCCTGGCCATCTGGATTAAAAGGTTCTCCCAATCTTAACTGCAGATTGCCATTTTTTGAGTGCTGCTATAAAATCCTGGCACGCTTCCAGCTGTCTTCATTAAAGCTTTCTCTATTAGGGATTTCGGCCATTAAATGATTGTTATGCACAATGGGTACTTGATTATAATTTGCTGAAACTGGGAATCAGTTACAGCAGTAATCCAGCTCTGTAATTAAAGGAGAGCATGTTTATACCTGCTAGGATCTTCTGAGAGCTACTAAGGGTGAGGAAAAACAGAGTTGAAAGGCAACAATTGCTGGTAATAAAACATTCAAGCCTTCCAATCCGCCAGTATTTTGTGCTATGTTGTAGAAGTGTGACTTTCTGCAAAATAACTGATTGCTGTGGTTGTGACAGGGAGAAAAGGACGGTCTCATGTGTCAGAAATCTTCTCACAACTTTTATTATTGTTTTGGGTTTAGAAAGGAATGTGCATTTCTAGCAGAAAAGGAGCAGTCGGGATCCTTGAATCCTCTCCAAATTTTGTTCCAGCTCTTGTGTGGTTTTTGTCAGGGAGTTCACTCTCACTTTCGCTGTTTTTTCACCTGTACAGTTTTGAAAAATTGTGAGAAAATCACAATCTTTAGAATTATTATAAAAGTGAGTATTTCATGGCAGGGGGAGTCATTTACTTTTGTATTTTGGCAGCTCTGGGCTCTTGTGTTGTCTGTATAGTTGTGCTGTTGGAGCTGATGATCTCTCGAGGTCCCTTCCAACCCTTATGATTCTGTGATTCTGTGACAAGGGATGGCATCAAATAGCTGATGGTGTAACTTAATCTCCTTTTTAGCAGTATGTTACTGATAATCTAAGGTATATACATCTTTATTATAATAAACTTTAGAAAATACTTCTTTAGAACAGGGAAGTTGTGTAGCAGCTCTGCAGTACTTCTTTTTCCTAACTTTTGTCTGCCCCATGTGCCAGCACTGCATCTTTGAGATTCCTTGAACCCAGAAAACTTTCTAGGATCTAAACCTGTAGAAGTTTCATGAGATGAAGCTACTTAATACTTAATAAAATAATTTTGTTTACAATTTTACAAGCATGTAATTGGCTGACAATAATTTACTATCACAGCTGAGGTGAGAGGTGCAAACACTGCATGCACAACAAATTCCTGTCCTGGCATTAACACTGAATCACACACACAGTGTGTCAGATCTTTGCTGTTGAATGTATTCTGCTCTTGCTCTCTTGAATTAAGGAAATACAACGTGCCTTGTGGACTGAAATAGATTATATTGTAGGCTATGGACTGAGCAAGATGGAGTAAAAAATAACAAAAGCTGCAGAATTTAAACGCTCTTCCCACCAAATCTAATCGGATTTGTTGATGATGTAATCAGGAGTTTTCACTCTTGCTAACCGATTGGGGAATACAGACTTGAATAAAACCAGAACGGCTTCATTTTCTGTCTTTACTCAGTGTAGTGAACTATAGGCTTCTACTGAACGTA
Organism: Hypotaenidia okinawae; assembly: GCA_027925045.1. Taxonomy (NCBI): domain Eukaryota; kingdom Metazoa; phylum Chordata; class Aves; order Gruiformes; family Rallidae; genus Hypotaenidia; species Hypotaenidia okinawae. Next base: position 5,157,620 of record BSDF01000011.1, read on the forward strand.
CAAGTGAGACACATGAGCCTTCTGAGGGTAATTTAAGTAACTTGGGAATACAGAGTTACCTGAAAAATCCCTTCTCCTTTCATACAAATCTTTTCTTTTTCCATTTTATGAGGGATGGTTTTTTTAATACATTTGTTGACTTTGGAAAAAGTAAAAGGCGTTTCTTGTGAATCTAATCTTCTCAATGGCAAGCCCTTGTACTTCTTTTGCCAATAGCTTATTTCATATGTATTCAGTCCAGTTTTCTTTTCACATATGTGAAATAACAATTTGGCAAGTGGTAAACAAAATATATACAGTGAAGAAAAAAGACCTTTTTTAAGCAAAAAGATTAATTTTATGAAATAATCCTTTCATTGAAGTGAATAATTAAAGCTGGAATAAATAAGATCTTATAAGAGATTGCATGGTAATTATGTAACTTTTAAGAAACAAGAGTTCATGGTAATGAAGTATTTTCATTTTACTAGGTTTTTCTTGGAAAAGTACAGTATCATGTGATGATGTACCACAGTGTGTGAGAGTAGTTTGCTGGTACAAAATCCAAACATCACAAACTAATTTCCAAAGACCAGATGTTTATCAGTTCCCTCTCATGGAAGACAGTAGAAAGGTTTTTATTTAAAGTTTGTCAGCTGGAGCTCTGGTGTAATTTCACAGTAGGCTTTTGTACAGAGTGATGGAGCACGTGTGTGTAGCCCATACAGGATTTATTTTTGAAGAAAGAAAATTGCTTATCTGACTCCACAGTCAATACCCAGAGCATTACCCATTGCAACTGTGAGTAAAACTAGCCTGAAGTATTTGTGTTTCAGTGAAGATTTGGCATGGCTTTGGGTCACTGCAGCCCTGTATGTCTCTTAGCTCAGTTCTTTGGAGCAGATGTTCCGTTTCAGTTCATTGTTGCCCTGCATGAGGCAGAGGGGGATTCCAGTCTTTCTGAAACAAGACTTAAGGTACAGCCAAACTGCTTCAAACCAAAACCTCTTCTCAAAGTCTATTTCCTAAAGTGAAACCTTTTAAGAAGAGAAAGAGCTCAGAGAATGACAAGGAAATCTCTTGCTAGGTGTGTGTTTAAAGTGCTGTTGTTGAGGTAAGAAACCAAGTTTTGATAGGAGCCTCAGCTGGCACAATTCTGAAAACACATCTTTATGAAAGGCAGATTGCTCTTGAGTTCCTTTTGAGAAGTGTCTCTTCAATGAGAGCGCTATGTTTCAAGCATCCAGTGTTTAAAATGGGGAGGCATTGGTGCAGTTGGAGTGACAGACTGCCTCAGCATAGGTAGTGACAATTCATTTCCTAACACTGCCACAGTTTTTAAATTTTACCTAATACACAGCACAGTAGGGAGGAAAATGGAAAACAGCTATTCCCAAGGCAAGATGAAGACCTTAGAAATGAGGGAACTATCTTACAGGGTTATGTGGAATGTTTCCAAGAATTCTGGTCAAACATAAATCACTTCTGCCTATCAGGGAGGTAACAAAGCTTGATGTCCTGGGAGCTGCATGCATAACCCCCAAGATTGTACCACCTGGTATCAACACCCCAGACCTGGGAAACGGGGAATCACTCTTGCTCACTGAATTGGCAAGGTCATTCGAAAGCAGTGAAACTGGAAACAAAATCCTACAAAACTCCACCAGTGCTTTACCAAGCCATCCAGTCAGTCATCTCAGAGCTGCTTCCAGGCAGTAAACATAAAAGAAATGGTTTGAATGAATGCCTTTGCTTTTCCTTGAAGAGTATTTTCTGCAAGGTGATTTATTTCATCATTTACATTTGCCTTGCTGATGGGATGTTGTGCTCTTAGTGTACATGGATTCCTGTCCTGGGTAGGCATGTATTCTGGTTGGTCTTCAGTGTTCACAGTGTAGTATTCAGCCTCTTGTGTTCTGGTTTTTTATACTTCTCAGCTTTTCTTCAGTAGATTCTGATTTGAAAAATGAAATGTTTTCCTTGTCTCACCTAGTTAACTGGTGTGGTTGATGAGTAGACATGTAAGCTTCACTGGGGCTGTGAGCTTTTGTCTTGGTGAACCTCATTAAGAATTTGTCCCTGGATCTGAAAATGCATTATTTTCCTATTACATTGAGTACAAACTGAATTGAATGTGTGCTCAGAGTATTCCCCTGATGCTCTCAGGCAGTCTGTGTTACCGCAGGTATGGGTACAGTGTACTCTTGACCAGCAGCGTGGGCCTTGCCACTGGTTTAAATGCAACTGCCTTGCTCCTGTGCTAAATTTCATTCAGGTTATGTGGGTATTCTCTGTGCTGTGTCGGTGGGTGGATTTTTGCATTACAAGTCATTTTAATACAGCATGTAACAAAAGTGTGTTCTTGCTAATGAATGGATGCGTTATGATATGATCAGAGGGCAATTAGAAGTGAGAACGTAAACTGCAGCGTGTACCTCTGCAGCCTGTGTGTGCGGCCTTTATCTGACTCAATGTTCTCTAACTGCACCGCTGTTTCCTAGGATACTGCTATATTCTTGCAAAGCTTAAATCAACTCTGGGGTTTTTTTGTTGTTGTTTTTTTTTTTTTTTTTTCTTATTATGCCTAGAGGGCACAGTTAAAGATATTTTAATCATGTATTTGCCTGACTGCTTTCACAGAATAACTAAGATACTCGAGTGATTTAAATACCTCGTGTTACCTGGTAACGTGGTAATCGCAGGGGAAGGGGGATGGCTGGAAAGAAAGCAAAACCTAGTTTAAAAAAGAAAAAGCCAAGCAAAACTGAGTGCTGATTTTTAATTTCTCTGTGATAGTTCTAATTACAAATCAGAAAACTTCCAATATTGAAGCTGCATATTCTTAGCTGAGCATGCATTCTTTTACAATTGTTTTCTATAATCCAGCAAAAAAAGATGTGCTTTTCCAGTGAGCTTGTTTACCATCTATTTCAGCCTTGCACTGGTTTCTGTGCCCGATTACAAATGCACATTTACTCCTTCTGACATGGGCAGTTACACTCTGACAATAACATGATCAAAAAAACCCTGGTGAATTAAATGATGTTTTAGGTCATTTTAGTTCTGAAATGTAACTGTCAATCTATAATTTTAGCAAATACACAGGGTCTTGTTGCTAATCAGATTACATTGAGGTCACTCCTACGTAAATACTGTGTGGATTTGGAAGGTCCTTTGCACAAAGCCTTCTACTGCAAGGCCTTTTCTCTTACAGAGAATTACTGAGGGATGATGGCGATGTGATCTGAAGAATGGTCATTCAGGCTTTAACTTCGTGGTGCATTGAAAAGAGTCAGGTTTTTCGGCATGGTCTTTACATGATTGTCACTGTAGTGCTATTCCTGCAGCTCCTTCTGTAGTGCAGGCAGGGTTTCCCTCTTCCTGTTGTTTGTATTCAAATGCTTCAATTAGAAATTAACAGTACTTGGTGGTGGTCCTTTTCTCCGTGTTGTAAGGCAGCATATTTACTGTGCTGTCGTCCCTTCTGAAGGGCTGTGTTCAAACAATATACATTTCTTTGCAAGTATGTTTATAAATACAGGTCCATATGATTAGCTCTGTTGAAATGGGAAGGGAATTAGAGTAGACATCTCAAGTATTTATATTACACTCACAGTACTGTTGTGTATTTTTGTAGATGAAGGATTAATTTGAGAATAGAAGCCTCTGGCGTATTTCTCAATATCTATCAGAATTTTCACATGCAGTGATCATCTCAGAGATTGTAAACTCCTTGAAGTTACTCAATGCCAGTCAACATCTTCTGGTTATAAATTAGTTCATGATTGAATTTCAACAGAAGTTGACATATTCACTTCTAGAAAGTGCTTGCTTGTTTAGCAAGCTTCTCCTGGCTATCCTCTAACCTCTCTTGGGAAAACAAGAGAAAATCAAACTTAATAAATAAGTAGGCAGGTATTATTATTTGACACCTAATTATGTTGTTTTACACTTGGCACTTCATCAGTTATCATGTCTCAGGTGTAACTGGTGTCACAGTGTTCTCACATCCCCCTCTTCACAGACTGAGGAAGAAATAAATGAAAGCTATTGTACTTTCCAGGAGGGGACCCCTCTATTGCCACTCCTGCTTCAGGGCACTGGCACAGTGTCACATTCAGCTGACTAGTACAGAAAAGAAGAAATTTAAGCAATGAAATTAATGTAGGCAATAAATTAACTTTGTATTTATGCTGTGTTGTGTTTTGTTGCTAAGGAAGGGATTTAAAAGATCAAAATATAAAAGTTGTATTGGAAGCGGCTTAAATCTATTTTTCTCTGTTCAACAGTCAAATTTCATTCCAAAGTATTAAAATACTCATCTTCAGATATTTGAACTGTGGGATAAAAATAACACTAAGTGCAAAATTGGACAGTGGCTTTTGTGTGCACTTAGGTCCTAAAGCATGCTAATGTGTAGGGCTGTGCCTGACATTTCCCCTGCTATTACCTGAAGGGAGCTTTTGTTGTTAATGCTTCAGCCAAACTGATAGGCCTTCAGCACACTGTATCACGATTTAAACAACGTATTGTAAGTCTTTAGAAATGTTAGACAAATAAACTACACCTGAAAGAAGCAGGTTATCTTACCCTCTGAGTGGTGGGTTGATGCAAGGGGCTTAGCATTTTCTGAGTGCTTAAGTTGTTATTCATCAGATAGTTGACTAAGAGAAAACTGAGGAGGGATTTGGCTTGCCTTCACAGATGTCTTCCAGCTCTTCAACAGAACAGTAGCCCTTGCTTGTCTTTGTTTCCATGGGCACGTAAGAGTCATAAGAAAGCAATTAACAAAAATCAGCCAAGTAAGGACATACAACTGGAAAGTAACCTTCCTTGCAAGACTTGCAATTAAGTTATGAAAAATTTTTCAGAGAGGTGTTTGGCTGGTGTCCTCGGAGCAGCCGTAGTGTTGAATAGCTGTCCAAGCTAACATGAAGCTAATGCTTCCCTCCCTCCTCCACTTTCTTTTCCACAGTATGCTTCTAGAAGTGCAATTCTAGATGCAAGGATGTGATCAAGGCTGGGTCTGGTTTCTCTTGGCTTTTTATTTAATTGGCTAACTACCTGTGAATCAGAATTGTAGCTGTGGCACTATGGTCCTTCTGAATGTGGATGGAATTCTTTGTTGGGACAGTTTTTGTTTTGCATCTAGACAGCTGTAGTGATACTCCCCTGGCTGTGTGCAGATGTGTGCTAACCTCTTGAGTTATTTAAGAAGCTGGACAAAATCTAGCATGTTAAAACTGTATGTGCACATGGAAACTCAGGCCTCTGTCATATGTGGTGTTTTGAAAATTAAGAGTTCAAACCTTCTTCAAAAAGGCTCAGTAGGTGCTGGTTTTGGGAAGTATTTATGCTTTCATGCTGGCTTTGTCTTAGTTGCATAAAATAGAATATTTAGCGATCAGGGAATAGTCCTTTGCTGTGTGCAGGTTGTCCGTTGGGGGACTTTCCTAATTGAATGTGTTGGAGATTTTAATATTTGGAGGGAAAAAAAATCAAATGTTATTTGACTGTAAAAATATTCTTTCTCCTGCTTGGAGGAAAATAATCTGAGAGTGTCTTTTCTTGTTTGGACTTGTCAGGCTTGACTGAGTGAAACAACCTCTTAACTGTTTGTTTTGACTGAATTTTTCCTTGTAGTCAAAAAAGTAATGTTATACCTGACCATTGTTTCATTTACTATAGTATTTGTTCTGGTGTTGTTTATAGGGAAGTCACGTCTTTGAATAGGTATTGAAACCCAGTTTCTAATTAAAATCAAGGTTAATGTAAAGAAAAGGGGCATTTTGCAAAACGACTCTGATAATAAGTGATACAGGCTTCGTTTGTATGAACCTGAGCAAAAATGGTTCTGCTGTTGTGAAGAGCAAACCTTTAGCCATAAACATTTGCAGCTTTACAAAGCAATGGTCCTGATTGTCCTCTGTTGAGCCCGAAGGTGGTGAAGTGTCAGGGTGTTTACATCACCAGTGCAAACAGGGAGGTCTTCACCTTCGTCCTGAGAAAACTTTTATGAAACCTTGAGGAGCAGGTTTTGTTCTGAAAGTGATGACATTCCACACTTTCACCCTTGTATCTGATTTAAAAGTTTTTATAAATATTTCCCGTAACCTAATGAGTGCACAGCACATGGAAGACAAGTGTCTGTCTACGCATGCAACGCTGTCAGGTGCGGGAAGGCAAAAGGGTGAATTCCAGCAGCGGGAATTCACAGTCATTAGTTTCTTACTGTTAGTTTACACATACAGCATTCAGTGGGGCAGTAGTAGTCAATCTGACGTGCCTGCGAGCAGGGTGTGTTATAGCTAATACCTGCAAGGTCCTTCTGTGCAAGAGGTAAATGCTCATGCCTCAGCTTTGATTTGTTTCTTCATCTGTCAGAAGACGTAACAGAGCTTTTGCAACTGGTTCCTTAAAAGTGGGAGTAATTCTTTAGAGAGTGAAGACAGTGGTGACGTTAGTCCAGGCCAAGGAGAGGCTTAAAATGGAATGAGTTTCCTTTTCAGTTGTGTGCAAAGTATTTTTGCGATGCTTGAATGAATGAGACCCGAGGAGAGGTCACCCATAGGCTGCTCAGGGGCCTTAGAGCTGTTGTGATCAGCTCTCCTGCTTTAGCAGATGTGCCTCTCTCTCACCATCCAGGATCGAAGTGTCTTCCTCCATCTCTGTGTCATGTCCTTCATTTGGGAGGGGAGGTTTTCAAGATCTTCCTCCCTTCAAGTACCCGAGGGGTGTGTGTAGACAAAATATGGTGACAGGCCAGTTGCAGGATGGGAAATTCTGACTTGATATAAGGAAACAGGTTGTCTGCTTTTTTTATTTTCTCATTTTTATCATGAGGGCAGTCAAATACTGGACAGGGGCAGAAAGAGGTTGTGGGATCTTTGTTCGTAGAGACACTCAGAATTTAACTGGGCAGGGCCTAAGCCTGGCTTCCTTGTCCCTGCTTAGTGAGGGGGTTACAGTAAAGGACCTCCAGGTGTCCCTGACAAATCTTTCTATAATTCTAAGTAAAGACAGTAATAATAATTCCTGGAGAAGAACACACATTGTGCAGAAATCTGTCACTGTGCTCAGTTCTTGTACTTCGCTGAGCCTGCACTTCTGAAAGACCCAGTCACTTAAAACTTTTGAGCTGCACTGAAGGCTCCTATTAAGCATAAGTATTTAGCTGTGCTTTTTACCAGCAATTTGATTTTAATGATTAGTTCGATTTCTTTGGTATAATTTAAATAAAAATAATTTGAAAAATGCATGGATCTGAATGGAGTTCATGGCATGGAAGGGGAAATGGTTTTACTGCAGTAGTAGAAACAAGCTGATTTTGCAGATGGTTAAATGCTCAGAACCTTGCTACCTTGGTTGCTTTTAAATACGGGACAGCTGTTGCCCACTTCAGTTATTCATAAATACTACTTCTGAAATTGGAGGCTGTGTTTACACATTAAAAAAAATCCTACTTTTTGCTAAACTTCAGCTTGATAATTGCTAGAGCTATCTCTGGTCTGATGGACCTACTGCTTTCCCTTGTAGCAAAGCTGCTGTCTCTGTTTTATCAGGATCAAGTTTTGGCAAATAATTGTTGTGCATTTTTTTTTTAATTTTAATTTTTGAAAAATGGCTTACTGGACAGTGTTGTTTCCATCTCTCCCTTCCTTTTTGAAGGAACAATTTATGCTCACAGTTTTGGTGGTTTCTGCTGCTGGGAAGAGACCAAGAATTTTTATGATTTTTTTGTATTTACTCATGAATAGAGTATACAGTGTGTCTGACCAAGGCTTGTTTTCAGCATGACAGGAGAGCCCAACACCTAAATCTCACAAAGTAGAGCTGACCCTTCTGTTTGTGCTTGTCATCAGTCGTTCTGTGAGTTAAGAACTATGTACTGTAAATACCTAGGTTTTACAAAATTGTCCTTAAAAATAGTGCTAGACCAGTTATCGCTGGATTTAGACAGCTTATTCACATGTTGCTTTCTGTCCTTGGAGACAAGGGACCTTCTAATTGTGTTGAATGAAGCTGAACTCTACTTATTACCAATAAACTTGTATGTTTAATAATATTAATAAGTAAACTTATTAGTAATAAACATACAGGGGCAGTTTTGAACACATTGAAAATCTTACAAGGAAGGCAAAGGAAATTTTTCTCCGACTTATGGAGTGATGCAGTCCAAACCTTCCTTGATCAGTTTGAAAACTGGCCCAGCTTCTGTGATTTTCAAGACTAACTGAGGAGAGTTGCTTGACTGAAGGGTAGCAGGTCTGGTGAACTCAGTAGTTGTGTAATATGAGCTCCACTGTGATCTATGTAACCTGCTTTTCCTACAAGTCCTGCACAAGAGAGCTCAAACAAAAACAAATTTTAAGCTGCATGGAGAAACTGATACAAAGTTCATAACTTAATGTTTACAGCTACAGCAAGAGCTTCAGCAATTCATAATACAAACTTCTGACTTTGGTTTGCCAAAGTGGGCTGTTCTCATGTCCCATGGAAATTCCAAGCTCTGCGTTTCTCAATTAACAGTGGTTAATTGGTGCACAGGTTGACAATTTACATCTATGCTCTGAGTGATTATTGTGTGACATTAATACAACCTTATGCAGCATTGAACAGTCCATTTAGTTCATGAACATTTTTGAGTTTCCCCTTTAGAGTCTCACAACACGAATAACTGAAAATTGGTTCTAGTTAGGCCTGCTGGAAACAGAATCAGAATTAGCTTGCTTTTTCTAGGTTAACTGGGAGTGAAGTTGTACAAAATACAATTGGGTGTAAACTGTGTGAGCCTTGTTTAAACTGTAGTTTTTTCACTGCACACAAAACAGTAAAAAAGCCTGGATAATGTGTCCTAGCACCTGAGGGTTTGTGTCTCAGTGTGAAATGGCTTTCAGCTTACTTGGAAGATTTCTGTTCCATACTCTGTGTATCTGTGTGCTGTGAGTACGTGTACATTAACTACTGTAACTTTTTTATAATCAAGTTAAACTGTGGAAGAGCCTTACTTTTCTGGGCTGTTTTTCAGGATGCGTTGCAGTGCTGTGTACTCCTGAAACAGGCAAATCTTAAACCCGGTGTTAAAATGACTTGTGTTTTCTGTCCTCTTGCTTAGCCTAGAAATAGACAGAAACAAATATAATTGACTTCAGCTACATTTAACTATTTGCCCTAGGCTACTAAATTAACTTTTCCATTCTCTGAACAGTTACTCTGACAAGAAATCCCCCCGTTTTCCTGTTCTTAATTCTTGCCTGACCGTGTGGACTGAACTGTGTGACTTAACAGTAAAACGAGGTGCTGTGTGTTCCTTCCCAGTCATAAGACATAGCGCCCTATTCCAGGAAACACCACCCACTATTGTTTTCAAGACTTTGCAGACCTTGTGTACGTTAGCTAATTTAATTGTGATACGGTAATTAAAACCAGAAGTTCTTTTGCTCCCCACAGAAACGTTATTATCCTTTTTATAATATATATTTAAATTTTAAGGCCAATTAAAATATTCATATTTATATGTATCATTGCTAGAAGTAGATAGGAGAATATGTTCAAAAACTATACAGACACTCTAATATACCTGTATTGTTGATAGAATATTTGGTGGTTCTTGCTGTGTGACTGGCTGTTAGCAGTAACTGGTTTTAGATGGGATAAACACACAGTTGTTGTTTCAGGTTAGCAATTCCTTATTGACAGAGCCATCCTTGTGGCTTTTTAGAATGTTGAATATTATTCACTGATTTCTTCTTAACCAGCCATTTACAGATGGTAAGGTGCTGTGTTTTTTCAGGGGTGTTTACATCGTTACAACTCATTTTTAATTTTGCATTTTTAAGTAAAAAGCTGGTTTTGCTTAGTTCTCAAATAAAAAGCCTTGTCATAATGGAAAGGAGATGAATTAAATATTAAGAGTAAGGAATATGTGCTGGTCTTCATGCCTATACTGGAGACAGGAAGATGTGGAAACTGGTATTTATAGAATACTCTGAGCTTTCCAAAGTCTGCAGAAATTGCAATTCTGAAGAATTCATGCACGTAAATAATCAAGCAAGATATAAACAAGATTACCAGGAATGCTGGACTTGTATTAATCTTTCAAAAACGTCTGTGCAAGACTCCTATGAGCTATGAAATGGTAGCACTAAGGATCTGCTTTTAACTGTTCTCTTCACCTGTGAACTTAGCAATGTGTCAGATTGTGTATATATGAGAAATGGTTGCTGCCTCTTCTCTTCTTCCTGGAAGCTTTCAGATACCCTTACACCTCAACTTCTGTTTCTGTCTGTGAGTCTACTAAACTTTGAAAATAGCAAGTTACCAGAGTATGTTGTGTATAAGAACACGATGGTAGAAAGCCATGGTGGAAAAAATCCTATTTTCCACTTTAATTAGTGCTTAGTACTTGTAGAAAGTAGTGCTAATAATACCCTGGGCAATTTTTTTTGGCTTCTTGGTTTTCAACGAAGCAATAGAATTAATTTCTGAAAATAAGTATTATAGCTTGTCTTGAAGAGGATTCTTTTCTCAAGGGGAAAACCTTGGCAAGTTCATGAACTCCTTCCAAGAGCAGGATTAAGATCTTGATGTGCCAGATTTATCAAAGACATTATTCCATTAGCGAAGATGAGAAAGAAAATGCGAATGGTATTGTGAAGTCTTTACAAGCTTCTGATGTGAATACTTGCATTAACAAGAATATTGTATAATGAAATCTGGAGAATAGGCTCCAGTGCTGTGTTACCTCTGCCAAGGAGCATCGTTGTGTATTTCTGCAGAAAAATATGCCAAACACTGAGATGAGTCTATGAGTTTGAAAATAAATATTTTGATTGGCCATGTCTGTAAAATATGTTTTAATTGATTTTATTAAGACTGGCATTCTTCCAAAACTGCTGCACAAACACTTTGGGATCTGATCCTTCATCGTTTAAATAATTGCCAAGATTCCAACCGACTTCAAAGAGAGCAGAATTAAGATCTTAGTCACCAAAAGACACATTCTGATATTATCTCATAAACAGGAGGGTCACACTTGTTTGAAAGACAGAAACAAGCACCTGAAGGGAAGTGGCAATTGGGTAAGAGAGTCTTCTTCCTTCGAGTCAACACCGAAGCATGTATTATTTTCCTTAGGGAAGGTAGTGTGATGTTCAAAGAGGTGGTCTCTCATTAGGCGTGCTGTTAGGCTGTCAAGTAATACCAATTTGCACTGAGCAAGGAAAGTCCTTCAGTGTTCCAGTTACCCAGTTATTTACTGATTGCTGCTGTCTTTCTTGACCCCTGCAGTTATTCTCAGTCTGGAGTCAGTGATGTGGGGCAGCCGGCTAGCGGTGCTGTAACTGTGGCAGCCTAAGGAATGAGTGCAGCGAGGTTTGTGGAGAAGGTGTAATGTCTTATATTAGATGCACTGACATAATTGGAGAAGCAAGAGAATCTCTTGATGCCCAACATTTACATGGAAAGGAAAAGCTACAAAGTTGAGTCTGGCTGATGCTACGTTTGCTCTGAGGCTGAACGGTAGAGCTTCTCCTCGGCTTCACAGTCACCCAGTCATTCCCATTTCCCTTGTTTTTCTGGTGTGAACTGGTTTTAGGTTCTATTTGGTTTTTTACTCTTCAAAATTACTTTCCTAAGTCATCTCACAGTGCAAATTGATGAACAGTTATATTGGCCTTCACTAAAAGCACTATATTCTGCAGCAGTAGGCAAGAGTGAGCAAGCCGAGAGCTTGTTAGGCTGATACCTCTGCCAAAGCCTACAGCTCACCCAGGCTACAGCTGGAGTTTGAATTTATCAGATGATTGGAGAGAATTAAATGGTCAGGCCTAAATGAGGAATGTGAGCTCAGAGATGGTTTGATTTGATGGAGAGAGATGGATTATTTTATGAAAAATGGTTTGTTGTTAATAACTGGATGCTTACCATATTCCACACAGCTTTGAGTGCCTGTCATTGTCTTAAGACTGTTGGCTGTAATACATTTTCTGGAAAATCTGTCATGGAAAAAACCCTGCCTAAATAGAACTCTCTATTGATTTCCTCCTCCCAAATCTACTGCATCTCCTGTCCCTTCCTGTATCTCACTTTCTCTTCTGAATCAGTGATGGCAGCTATACCCATTTAAATTTACCAGGTTAAACATAATCTTCCTGCATTATTACAAGCTGTGCACCAGGTATTGCAGTCACACTGATTAAATAGATAATTACAAGATCATTATTTTTGCCTCTTCATGTTACTGCTCACAACTCAGGGTTTGCTATCTGTAAGAAATCCATTTAAGAACGGATTGAAGAGAAGATCACAGACACACTGGAGCTTTATCAGTTGCTACTCTGCTGGAAATGCTTTGAATGTAGAGAAGTATCAACAACTAGGACAGAATATTCTGTTTCCAGGAAGATGGGTAGCCAAAAGGAGAGCTGATGGGAACAGTGAGGCTTTGTAAGGTACATGCCTATGGTATCCATCCATAGGCAGCACACAGCCAAAAGTGTCACTGCTGTGTCTCAGCTCACGGATGGTGACATCTGACTGTGATAAGGGACATACAGGGTGTAGGAGCATCCCTGGTGGTTTGTTGTGGGTTGGTTGTTTTTTTTTCAGAAACCTCGGTATGGTTAATTGAAAGGCTGAGTGAGCTGGGACTGTTCAGTCTTGAGAAAAGAAGACTAAGGGAGGACCTAATTAATGTTGATAAATATCTTAAGCATGGGATGCAGGGGGAATTGGCCAGCCCCTTTTCAGTGGTCTGTGGAGACAGGATAAGGGGCAGTGGCTGCAAGTTAGAGCATAGGAAGTTCCGCACCAACATGGGTAAGAACTTTTCCCCAGTGAGGGTGAGGGAGCCCTGGGACAGGCTGCCCAGGGAGGTGGTGGAGTCTCCTCTGGAAATATTCAAGACCTGTCTGGATGCCAACCTGTGCAATATGAGCTGGGGAGCTGCTTTGGCAGCGGGGTTGGACTCGATGATCTCTCGAGGTCCCTTCCAACCCCTACAATTCTATGATTCTATTAGGAGGAGGCTTAATGTTAGTAAAGATTTTAAGATGGACTCAATAACCTGTGGTAGACGAACTTACTTTCTTTCATTTCAAAGTCAGAGTGTACAGTTTATGGGGAGAATGCTCGTAGCATCCAAAGACCCAGCTTTATAGGTAAGGGTTTCTGATTTTTGATGGCTCCAGTTAAACAAACAAACAAACTGGTTTTCTCTTGAGCCAGAGCAGGGAATTTCATTCAGCTGTGAAGACAGCTGATCTGCCTTGGGGCAAGACGTGTGAAGAAACAGATGTTCAAAAAAGGAGCGCTGGGGAATAAGAGAACTAAAATTTCCAAATAAGTTTATAAATAAAGTATGTGAAAGCTTACTGTACATAAATTAAAATCCAATGTAGGCTTACTGCGTGTTACATAGTGTCTTAAAGGGCTCATCAAGCTAACTTACTGGTTTTGCAGCCACGGTCTTGTTTCAGGCTTCTACTGTGACAGTGAATGCCATGTTCATTAAGTGGTTGCACATCATGCATATATAAAGTGTATACTTTGAAATTGAATGTTACCTGGAATTTTCCTGAGGTTATTTTGATTGTATTAGTGCATTTTCTGCTCATACAAATAATGACAGCATGGGTCAGAACATTTAGAGATTCAAATTGCCATTGTGGTGTTGTGAACTCCCTTTGAATTTTACCAACTCCTGAAACACACTCTACAGACCTGATAATGTCTCCAGTGATGAATATCACTTCTTTGGTAGTGAAGTAATTCCTCAAGATGAAGTAGGTTACTGTTTAGGCTTTGTCATGTGACTCTTGGGGTACACTTACATGCATCATGGTTGTGATTTTAGGTATTGTAATTGAGAAGCTTCATTTGGGTATGATTTGGATATTCTTAGGTGCTCTGATAAGCCACTGCAGTCTGTTGGCGTTGTATGTCTGTCTATCCTTAATTCAAATTTATATGCTGTCAAAACCCCAGTGTTTTACTGCTGAAATGGAACTCTGGGAGGAAAAAAAATCTCCTTACCTTGAGTGTATGGATCAGCACAAAGCACAGCGGTTTGGGATTGTCCCGAGCAATGGTACTGCTTTGTTTCCTTGTTGGGTGCTTCTTTGCACTGCTCTGAAGAAAGGAAATGCTGATTAAATAAGCAGTAAATCTATATCAAAGACACAGAATTGTTTCCAGGGACATTTCTTCATCTTTATGTTGTAAGAATAATTATGATGAATTTGATTTGTAATTACTGCCAGAGCAACAGTTCTGACTCTACTCAAAATTCTGTCTAGTCAACAGACAGAAGGTAAAAATTATGGTGGGATAAGTCTGGGCTTCCACAGGAGAGAAGAATTATGTTCTTGCTTGCCTGGTGCTAACTACAGAGCTTTCTCTTGTGTCCTTCCACACCCCCCACCCCTCCTGCAATTTTCCTTCCTCCCCCCACTCTATAGCCATAAGCGCTTTGTCGTGTTGACACTGGCAATCGAACTGTCTTGCTTTGAGTATGAAAGAACTACTTTTATCATTTCTTATATGCAGCCTAGGGCCAAAACAGACAAAGCAATTTGAAAGGACTGGGTTCAGGACGAGGCTGGAATTCCCATTGTACAGCCCTTGGGAATATGACTTCAGTAACCAGCTCTGAAGCAGTTATTTATCACAATGACAACTGCTAGTCATACTTAGTCAGCTGAGTTCCATGCTCTTTGATGGTGACTAGCTGCTTCTCATCAATTCTTAAAAAAACAAAAATGGTTTGTTGTGATCAGAGGTGTCAGGAGACACCTGTATTGTTTAATCTGGTTCTGAAACATCAGAACCAATTTTATTCCATGTTTCTTCAAGAAGTTGGGCTGGGTTGTTGTTTGGACGCCTGCGAAGAAAAGCCTAGCTCTTCAGGCAAATGTCGTATCAGTACTGCATGAGGCCTGCTTCCTCTCAGGGATTACCTTTGTGTGGCATTGGTATCTTTTCATGTCCAGGGTTCTCTCTTCTATTACCTCCCTTATGGCACTGTCCCTCCAGACAGTGTTTGCTCTGTTCTGGGTTTACCTGTGTTTTGTTTAATTGTAGCGCTGCTTTGGTCTAGTGACCAGACTTTCAGCTTACCTTAAAAATAATTTTCCTTTATATCTCTCTATCTTTTTTTAAATTCTCCTCACCTATCAGCTTGCTGATACCTTTCCTTCACTGCTCAGCCTTTCCAGGCTGCAGTGACAGTGGAATCCCAGTTAATATCTTTCTCATTCCAGTTTCTGTGAACCTCTTCTCATGACTCTCCTGTAACTCATTTTTCATAGAGCTGTCACCTGTAATCAGGCAACCTTCAATCTCACCGCTCTTCGATTTCATCAGCTTGGTGCTGCCTCTTCTTGCTTGCATCTAATTTGCCTGTTTGGTGTGGATTTGTAAATCAAGGTGACACCACCTTTTTCACAAAGTAGCAAAGATTACTTCTATTAACGTAAACGAATGGTACTGTGTAAGTCAGGGAACACAACTATATCCCCTCTGCTACATTCTGCTCATCTGATGTTCTTTGAGTCCAGTTCACAAGTACAACAAAACACAATAATTACCCCATTCCCCATGGTGTTTTAATAAACTTTGACTCACTGCATAGTCTTCTGTAAGTTGGTACTTCTAATCTTTGTGCGTGAAGTTTTATAATTGGAATAGCTTGGAACTTGCTCTGCCCTTGGAATGATTTGTTGGGGTTTGACTTCTTGTTAGTAGCAATACCATGATTTCTAAAAAAATTCCCCTAAATGAAATAATGTGATGTGCCAGCTTTGTTCTTGGACTCATATGAATTTCATTTTTCCTTGGTGTGGGAAAAATACTAGTCTGGAGATAAATCCCTTCTTGATTGGCTGCTGTAAATAGAGCAAACAGCAATTGTTTCTAGGCTAATGTCACTGATGTTATCACTGCACCAGATTAGAACTTGACTGCAGCTTGGAAACATCAGTGGGGATATACCATTCCCTTTATTCACCCTGATCTTCCAGGTTTTTTGCCTTGTGAAAACCAAATCCTGCTGTTATTTAATGGGACATGAAGCCTAGACATAGTTACCTGTTCTGAAGGGTTGGAATTTAAAATATATTTAAATGATTTATTACATTTATGCGTCTATATTAATTCAGAATTTGTTAAAATACAGATAAATAACTTAAGGTGCCACCTGATATAGTGTCTTTGTCACCTGCAAGGCTAAAGCTTCTTCAGAATGTAAAATAAGGCTGAAGGGACGAGGTACGTGTTTCCTTACTAACGTAATGGTTCCTCACGGTTCCAGACCAGCCCTCCTCCCACAACCTGTATTCCAGTATGCCTCTTGGCTCTGGGAGCTGTATTGTCCCTGGCCGAGACAGAGATCCAAACACACTGAGATTTGTATGCCAATTTCTATATGGTTTTGTTTTAATATTGCTGGCTGGCTGGACCATAGCACAGTCTTGTGGAGCAAGATTGACCCACATTGAAACTGTCACAAACCCACTCTTTGACCTGTCGTTTCGTAGTTGGTATATAGGTACATCTTAAAACCCCTTCCAGAAGGGCAACAGAGGTAGCAGAGAGGCTGTGTGTTGGAAATTGAGGTACCACCGCAAAAGCAGGAACACTGTCTGGCTGTTTGTAGAGCACAGGACTGGGTTTACTCCTTGCGTAGTTGATTTACATGAGATCCACCTCAGTGCTGTCTCTAAATGCCTTTTCGTATTGTGCAACACATCTGTGGGTGAATAACTTTTGGCTGTTTTGGAACCTGGATTGAAAACCAAAAGCTTGCTCCAATATCTTAGGTAGAATCCAAATTACCTGCCCCATCCAAACCAATTCGAATTTATTTCCGTTTCTGCTGCTGCCGGTTCTAGCTGCCATGCTGTGGTTCCCTGCGAGTTTTGGGTAGGTTATTGCTGTCCTCAGTGGGCACTCAAGCTTTGAATGTGCTTGTTTTGAAATTTCACTGAGGCATACTTAAACTCTTACAAAATCCCTCACAGATGTGAGTGCAAGTGTGTTGGCACTGAATGTCTACCAGGTCTCTCAGATCGACTCTCTGATTGCTCCTTTGTGAGCTTCTGGTAAAAGATTGTCTCTTAGTTAGGTGTGTGGCTGACCAGTGCACTGGTGTCCCTGTCTTTGGTGGTCTGGCTGGAGGAAAGAGCTTTAAAAACAGCCTTCAAGAACTGATTGACCTATGTGGAAAGAGACTGTGCAGATATGTTGTAATATCCTTCCCGCTTCAGACATGACTAAACAGACTTTGTCTGCTCTGAACAATTAAGATGTTTGCCAGCGAGCGCAGGGCCCCATGCAAGTTCCAGCTTGTTCCCAACTGGTAGAGGAGTTTTTCAGTTTGTGCAAAACTGTTCTAGCTGTTCATGCACTCTTCATTTTAGAGTCTGCTGAAGTTCTTTAACTTTCCAAGGAACACAGTAGTCTTTGCATAGATAAAAACACTTCCAGTTTTGGGATTCTTCTAGTTTTTCTCATTCCCAAGGATCAGCACTTGACATGGCTGAAGAGGCAAAACCTGCTTTATATGAAAACCAAGTAAAAAGACCCAGTGCTGTTTATTCACAACCACAACAGTTTTCCTGTCATCATGACTCACGAAAAGTATTTGAGAATCTCTGCTCAGAATTTCGCTTTAATGTGGAGCCCCTTGAGTGGGAGTTTAGAGCCCTCCAGTGCTGTCCCGGGCATGCACGTGGCACTGAGGACTGATGCTGTGTAACTGATGTCAGGGGAAACTTGTACCTATTGAATTAAATACGACATGGAACAGGGAGGTCGCTAATGAAAGCTCTAAGAGAGCTTTTATGGTTAGGCTTATTGTGCTCACTAGGTGATTGCTGTGGGTAGTGGCCCAGCAATAAGTTACTATAGGTGTGTGACTGTCTCTGAAGGTGTGTCTGCCAGCGGGGGAAAACTGCTGTCTTGAGAGCAGTTGTAAGAGTCATTTATGTGCTGAGGTAGGCTGACAAACCGGATATGTTTTCTCCAAGGCAGACCTGTTTCCTCTCGGCTTCCTACCCTTGTCTCTGTCTCACGTCTATTTGGTAATTAGAGAATTTTTCGGAAGCTAGTGAGTTTGAAATATTGAATGCCCTTCAAAGAATCCATCACCAGAAGTGAACCATACAGATCCAAATCCAAGATATTATTGTTAATGGATTGGGGTTGGTTTTAATCTCTCAATACTGTTGGTTAATGTTATGGAACTCTTTCTGTTGTTGAAATTTTAATTGAGCTGTATTACTACAAAGACAAAGGAATACGAAAGTTTCCATGAGCAGCTACTTCCTTGCATCACCCAGAGCAACAATATTTAGATACCAGGTCAGCAGGAAATGAGTACATCAAACTATAGCAGCTAATGGTTTGTCCTTCAGAAACCTTTTGAGCTAGAAAACAGTTCCATGACTTTCAAAAGAAGAATTAAAGTCACATGCTTGTAATAATTACGGATTATTTGTTCTGTATTAAAATAATTAGAGAATATTTAGTTAAAACTTTGCTACCTAGGTGCTTTATCTAGAAATGGAACATCCCCATGGTGCATGCTGAGCAGCACATGAAAAAGAAATGCCATCGCCTTTTTCACTAACACCGCCCCATTTCCCCCCAACATCTAATCTTTAAATAAAATCACAGGTAAGCTGCTAAGCCCATTGGAGTGTTTAATTCTTCATGACAAATACAACTAAGTCTGTACAGTAACATACTAATGTTGACGACATTTGAATTCTATCGCCTACCTATCACAGGTGCTTTATTACAGAGTCCTAGAAAGCCAAGGCTGGAAGGGAACTCTGGACACCATGGCCAGCTTTTTCCTCAGTGTAGGGGTGAAATTGGGACAGCTTGTCACAGTCCATCAGCACTGCCACAGGACAGTTCTTCCTTATGTCTAGACAGAAGTTCTAGACAGGCCCATTGCCTTTTCCTTTTTCTATATGTACTACACCAGAGTCTGTTATCTGATTCTACAAGGGATTATTTGCTGGAGCAGAAAGGAAATACTTTACTAACAAGTTACAGAAGTATCTATGATGGTGAACGATACATGCTGCTTGATCCCTGAATTTCTTGGTAAACATTTATTTTCAATGCAGAAAGGAAGTTTAAATCCAAGGGAAGCAAAATAAATATTTTAAAATGTTTTCATAAGGGACTTTTTTCTGTACATTACTGCAGCTTCTAGGGCCATCAGAGAACCGGGTATCAACTTGTTGTTGCCCAGGTTTGGTTGAGGAGTTAACCCCCGTAGGCAGGTCCATGTGGGAGAGAGCCCCACAGCAGCTACTAGAAGAGATGAGTGGAAAGCGGGAGCTGATGTAAAGGCAGGCTGATGTGCGGCATGTAACTTAGTGTCGGAGTTGGCTGGAGCTATCCAGTGAAGGAATGTTCAGGAAAAGAGTTGGTGATCCCTGGAGATGTCTTGCCATGGGCACAGGAACATGTTGGTGTATGCGCCAAGATTTGAAGCTGGAATCACAGCCTGAAGTGGTAGATGTGTGCTTTGAATGGAGTTCATGTGGTTGGCAGGACTCTGGCAGCCATAAGAAACACAGGGGACTAAAGGTGTACGGACATGAGGCTTTAACAAGGACTGCGGGGCATACAGGTCTACATTAAGAACAGGTATGTGGTATTGTTTGACATAGTCTCAATGTGCAGCTCAGAGACAGACAGACAGACAATAGCTAGGAGGGCTGCGTAGCGAAGAGGACAGGAGAAAAAAGGGCTAGAGCACGTGTGCAGTGGAGCCAGGCTGGGAGAGTTGGGGTGGTTCAGCTTGGAGAAGAGAAGGCTCTGAGGAGACCTCCAGGCCCCTTGGGGTCCCTCGAGGGTGTCCACGGAAGCTGGAGAGGGACAGGTGCCAAGGGCAGGAAGAGTCATGCCCAGAGGAATGGCCTTCAGCTGCAGGAGGGAGGCTGGAGGGGAGATGTGAGGCAGAAATCTCTCCTGCCTGGCAGGGGGAGGCCCTAGCGCAGAGCTAGCAGAGGGTGCACCTGTTGATGGCAGGGTTTGGTGCTGTGGGGGCTTTGTGGTGCCGTCCCACCCACCCCAGCCTGGGATTCTAGGATAATGGAAGTGCTATCCAACTCAGTCTGACAGCGATACGGGTTTTCAGCTGAACCTGTGTGGGAGATGTGGTTTCTGAAGTGTTCCCTGAGAGGTGGAGGTGGCCTTGAGGCTGCCTGAGGCTGCCATCACTGCCCCAGGAGAACTAGGCCCAGCTGTGGCCTCCACTGAGCAGAACAGTGCCACCAGACGGAGCAGCAGTTAGGGGTGGCCTGGAGTGTCGTGGTGGGATTGCTGTAGGGTTCTTGGCTGGAGCCGAGAGGAAAAACTTTACTCAGAAGTGACAAAAGTATCTAAGACGGTGAACGTTACACGCTGCTTGCTCCCTGCCTGCCTTGGTAAACCTTTAGTTTCGGTGCTGAAAGCTCATTTCAATTCAGGGGAGCAAAAGAAATATTTAAAAATCATTTTGTGAGGGAATTTCTTCTGTCCATTAGCCTGTCCTGACACTGCCATCACTGTCCCAGGGGAACTAGGCCCAGCTCCGGCCTCCACCTGGCAGAATTGTGTCAATCAGCCGAAGCTGTGTGGGAGATGCGGTTTCTGAACTGTTTGCTTGAGTTAGAGGTGGCCTTGCGGCTGCCTCTGTTACTTAGAGAGCTGGGCAAGGTATGGGCGCAGGGAGTTCTGTAAGGGGGAGGCAGCGTGCTTGTGGACATCTGGGAATGGTGGTGCTTCTTGTACTTTCCCTGGGCCTTTTCTGTCCCTTGGAAACAAGAGGGATTTCTTCCAGCTAACCCATGCCCCCGCCCTGCCTCTTGTATTTCTAGAATCTCTGCCCTTGATGGCAAAACGACTGGAAGGAGTTCTTGAGCTGATACTTTTCAATTAGCAAGTGCCTCTGGAAGAGGGGCCTGGAGGGGCCTCGGTCCGCTCCCTCACCCTTGCCCTTTCTGCAGTCGGGATGAATCCCTTTGCCTGTCCTTCGATGGGAGAAGGAGAAGCATTAGCCTCTAAGTTTTGAGCCCTTTGATGGTTTCCTCGCCTTCCAGGAGGCACAGCCACCAATCGAGTGTCGTTGTCTTCAAACCACCTGTCAAACGCGTTCCAGTATGACCAAGGGAAGAGCAGTTTCCGTGTCTGTAACGAATTTGTGCCCCTTCCAGACAGATGTCTGGTACTTTGTGGAGATCTCCCCCTTGCTTTTGCCTCTCTGGATGCTTTGAGAGTGTGAGAACCAAGTGGGGGCTGGCATGAAATTCACACCGATGCCCAGTCCCAGACAAGAGGTGGGGGAACAGACTGGTCGGTGGCGTTGCAGTACCCCCAGACGCCTGTGCAGAGGCTTCAGGGCCGCTGGGGTGAGCACTGCAAGTGAGGACAGCGTGTCCTGCGTGACATCCCCTGTCACTCAACTGTGGACTGTGGGTGCTGTTGTCACAGAGGGGTGTCCCGAGAGCTGCTCTCCAGCCAATGGAAGGCGCCGTTTCGTAGTGATGGAATGTGTTGGAGGGTAACCAGGCATCGAAGCCTCCTGCGGCCAGTTCGCATCTGACCTCCGTGCAAGCAGGTTGTGCGGTGGGAGAGCAGAGCGAGCCCTTTGGTGCTGGTGCCACGGTCAGGGGGCTGTTTGGTGCAGCTCTCTGTGCCTGAGCCCAGAGCCCTGAGAGGACTTTCCCCAGCCCTGCCAGGTTTGGGTGGCTGGGGCACACCGGAGATCCACTCCCAACAGCAGAGGTGAGCTGGGAGGGGACAGCTCCCTCTGGGGAGCCGGGAGGCTTTCCTTCTCGAGGTACCTGGGCATTTCTTCCACCCCTCCCAGAGCCAGCCGATGGCTGTGGCGCCTCTTCTTTGCTGGCGCGTCAAGTGCTGCTGTGCGGCTCGAGAGCCTTTTCCCCCAGCCCATCACAGGGTGGCCCTGGAGCCGGGCGACCCGTTGGCTTGGGCAGCTGCTAGAAGGCCAGCTTATGGTGCCATGCCTTCACCATTTGTGCCCCCGTTACCGCTGCGGTGGGCTAGGAGCGAGCTGGAGAGCTTTGCTCCAGCGCTTTGCTCGTGTCTCTCGGCAGGACATCATTTGCTGAAGGAGCCATGACGGAGGCAGCAGCTGGACCGCAGTGCCCCATCTGCCTGTGTGTCATCGAAAAGCAGGCAGCATATGTGGGGTACTGCATGCACACCTTCTGCTTTCCGTGCATCCGGCGCTGGGCCAGCAGCAGAAACACCTGCCCCGTCTGCAGGCAGCAGTTTGACATCGTGCTGCACGCCGTGCGAGCAGATGATGACTACGAGGAGTACCTCGTTGACAGGCCCACCCAGCTGCGCAGGAGAAGGATCTCCTCCAGGACCCGTAGCAGGTCTCCGCAGCACCGCTATGGCGGCACCACCAGCAGCCAGGCCACCGCAGGCACAAGTGGGCCTGCAAGGACCGGACGTGCGCGGAGGCAGCCTGCAGCCGCGGAGCCTTCCAGCACCACCACCCAGCAGGCTCCCGCTGCAGGCCGTTCCCCAGACCCAGCACCACCTGCCCGGGAGCCAAGTGTTGGCATGCGCCCAGGTGGGCCTGCGTCTCCTACTGCTCCGATCCAGCGCCACGGGACAGTGCAGCTGCGGCCCTTCAGCATCGTCCTCCATCGCCTCCAATAAACCCCCTTGTTGGTTTCTAGTGCGTGTGCGTTTCGAGTGACCAAATCAAGCCTTGCTGCAGGGAATGCTTTGCAGCCCCCAGGGGAAGATGGCGCCTTCCCCTCCTGTACTCCCTCCTTTCCCCTCCTGTGCTCCCTCCTTTTGTCCCTTCCTGCTTTCCGCCCCTCCTCTCCCTTCCTCCCTGCCTTCATTCTACGTGCAAGGGGGTACAGAGATTGGGTGTTGCAGTTTTGCATAGTTGGCTACTGAGAGAGGGCCAGGGCTTGCAGAAAATGGCTGCTGGAATCTTCTGCAAGCCTGCTTATAGTGCCTCTGAGAGTCACATATAGGAGAGAAAGACTCCACCAGAACACGGAGTGCCAGGAAGGCTGCAATTTTGGCCCGTTAAGGGCATTGGGATGTATATTTTCATATAAACGTAAGCAGTTGACAGACACAAAAGGCCGGGAAGACTGGGGGAGGAGTAGGCGCCCAGGTACCAGGGTGAGAGATCGCCCCTGCAGCCCGAGGTGAAGCACGTGGAGTAGCCGGAGGAAAGGACCCATGGAAGAGGCGGAAACCTGACCTGGCCGGGTGGAGAGGCTCCACGCTGGATGGAGCCGGGGGAGACATAGAGAAGATGCCGTGACTTACGTTGGGATGAGCCCCTGCCAGCACAAGCGATCTACAGAGATGAGCCAAACAGGTTTGCTGGAGGAGGCATCATAGCCCCGTGGAGGACTGGGACTGAGAGACACTGTGATTTGTTGCTGCCTGCCATAGCAGAGATGAAGCCCGGTGGGAAGAGATTTACCTTGGAGAAAGTTCGTGGAGGACTGGCTCTTGTGGGTGAGATCCTACGGTGCAGCAGGGGGATGGTGTGTGGAATTGATGCCCACATCCCAGCCGAGAAGGAAGCCATCTTGCAAGGGACTGACTAACGCCCCCATCTCCTAGTCCCTGCCCCCCTGTCCTGTGCTTCGAGCAGGAGAGGGGAAGAAGGGAGCAAAATCATGGCTGAAAGGGAAGTCTGCTTTAGAATGGAGGGGTGGGGGGAAGGTGTTACTGAGACCCCCATTTTCCCCAGTCCCTGCCCCTCCTGGGCTGCGACCGGGAGGGAGGAAGGGAGCAAACTTCTAACTAAAGCCTGCTAAGGAGGGAGTGGTGGGGGGAAAAGGACAAGAGTCAACTCCTCAGCAGCAAAGAAGCTGGGATTGTCTTTGTAGCGGTGAGATTGCTGTAGGGTTTTTTGCTGGAGAGGAGAGGAAAAAGCTGAGTTGTGTCATCAGAAGAATTGAAGCAACCCAAACTGCACTGGCTGCAGGCTGTGCCTGAGCCTATCTCCTTTACTGAGCAGTAGTAGTCATAAAATGTGTGTGGAGTGAGCAGGTGTATGGTCTGCTCAGCATACTGGTGGTGCCTAATGAGGAGGTGAGTAAATGAGGAGCATCTGGGATTGGGCAAGGGGATAGACTGATGGAGCCACTGCCTTTCATCATTACAAGAGGTATCAGAGCAGGTGGGAGGCTCTGTACATTGCTTGGCAAATAGCAGAACTTCCACTTTACTGCCACCCTCAGGGAGAAGGAGGGGATCCAGAGGGACAGGAAGGAATGGAGGCAGGTTCCTGCTGGAGATGCAGGTGAATCATGCCACACCATCTTCTGTCTCCCACAGCCCGCATGGACTTCTACATGTATTTTGCTGATTCAGGGAGCTCCAAAATGAACTGTGGGGCCAAAAGATGGTGGCATATGTACCACACACGGTAAGAACTGTGTTAGAGCAAATGGAAGGTTGTTGGCTGTCCCCTGGTAGAATGTTGAAACCAGTCTTGCTTGCTTTCAGTTTTTAAGAGCTTGAGGAAAAGACTTCTTAGTAGAAAGTATCCTCTTAGGTATACCCGATTCCAGCAACTCCAGTTCTGTTCCCTGAGAAATGGCCTTTACAGCTTCAAAGCAATGGATTTGTATTTGCTTCTCTGCTTTGTTGGTTTTTTTCTCTTCTAAAACAAAAAACAATGGAAGGAAATGTGTCTGTGGCATTCTTACACCAAAAACCCCATAGCATGCATTTTTTGGGTGCCTTTTTTTGTATTGTTTCATGAAGTGTTAGTCATGTTTTAAAAAAATACCTTTTTATGATTGTTTTCCTATAGTATTCTGATGAATACCTAGGAAAACTGCTGTGAAACCAGAAGGGACTAATTACTGTCCAGAGCTACCATTTGTATATCTGTTTGGAACATACTATCAGAAGCCATTAAAAAGGCTTTTTCACTAAAAGTTTATACTGTAAACAATTCTTTTTGTACTGTTCACTTGGCTTTTCCTGGTTTGTCCTTAAATATATCTTTCAAGGTATTTGAAATCTTGGACATTTGGAAATGCCAGTTCCACAAGATACTTAGAAAGTGAGTGACCTGGTCTCAAGCATTGCAGTAGTAACTGAAATGTAGGTAGGTCACAGTACACAGCCTGTCTGGGAAGAAGACAGGTTCAGGAAAAGGCTGCCCTCCCTCTGTCTGAGCTCCTAGAACACTAGGAGTTGGATAAAAAGGATACAAAAATGGAGTAAACAGTAAGGGCACAGAAAATCAAATTCAAGCTGTGTGTAGATCGATAAAATCATGGACATCATCAGAAAAGAAAGAAGTGCTGAAAGATGATGGCAGGAGTCTTAAACATGCTGCAGCTGGCATGCTGGAAATCACTCCGGTGATTCTGAGGGGTGATGTTTGCAGCTTGCATGAAGAGTGAGGCCACTTCTGAGAAGTGCTGTACATGTATTCAAAAGAACTGCATGCGAGAGAAACTCGAAGCATAATGGTTGCTGTTGGTTGAGATCAAAATGAGAATGCCTTGTGACTTTGACCTAGATTTTAAGCTGTGGTTATGGGCTGAAAATACAGAATTTTGGAAGGGCTATAAGGGGAAAACAAGCTTCAGTCAGGGACACTGTTACTGAAAAAAATGCAAAGTTGTTCGACTTCAATTTTATTGCAAGAGAGTGAACCACTTGGACAGGAAAGGCTGTGGAGGCAGACAGGGAAAGAAGACCTTGTGTAGGTCACCGGGGATGCCAGGAATTTCTCAGCTGTCAACTAGCTATGGTAGGACCACTGGGTACAGGGATCTGGGTGACCATTTTCTCTCCCTGCCATTAAATAAAGCAGCTTGAAGAGAGAAATGCAGTTTTAAAAATCCTTGGCTTTGGTTATTTTTTTAAGGTTAATTTGTGTGTGTGAGCTTGTAATTTCTGTGTGAATTTGAAAAAAGAACTATGTGATAGTACATCATTAATTCTTCGGATTATAGCTCAAACTGGTTTTAGCTATCAATTATAGAAAGCTAGCAGCCACTTCTGAAAAATAGCTATATGTTGTTGCAGAAATAGAGGTCCTGTACAGTTAGGTGTGGACCGGATTGTCATGGTGGGGTGGTTGTAGGATAGGCTCTTTCTGCTGGGAGCAAGGGGGATCCTAGTTTAAGTGCATTACTTTGGTTTCTTGGATAGCTCAGAAAATATTTCACCATCGAGTGCACTGTGCAGGCTCTGACATGTGTCTAGATACTCATTCTGAACAAAGCTACATAAATGCTCACGTTAGTGTAGAATACTTACTGTACTTGTCAGTTGTTCAGTTATGGATTTTTTTCCCCTGTGGGAAAGGGGGATGGGGAAGGAGTTGTTGAATACGCTAAATACTTGAAGTGGTTTTGGTTTCAGTAAGATGAAGGGTAGTGCTTAATGTGCATCAGGTATCCAAGATGAAAGGAGGGTGCTGAACTTTATAATTATCCCTCAGCCTATACCATGAAGTCTGAAAAAGTTGCACGTTACAACTTGCAGATACTTAATGAATTTCAGGTTGCAATTTCATTTCTGTTGCCATCCCTGAAAGATAGAGCCGGTGGTACTGATCGAGTCACAGGAGGCGTGTTGTTGCAGCCTGCTATGGCTAGGGAAGTTTCCCATGCAAGCACATTCACACACACACACACACAATAGTTTTGTAAGGCAGTTTAGGCTGCCAGAAGTTTGAATGCACTGTGTCCCTGCTAGAGCACAGAACAACATGTGTAAGATACTATCGATCCAAAAGCTCACATTCTATAGCTGTAAAAGAATTTAGTTGCTTTTAAATGTAAACATATGCTTACATGTGTTGGGTTTTATTTGTTTAGATTTCCTGAATAAGTGTACATTTCTAAACCAGAGAGTAAGATATGATAAGCCTTAATTGATCTGGGAAGGTGTATGTCCTCACTTGGTACTCAGCAGTGTTGCCTGACGTATGCAATGGCTGCTTTTCAGCCCTTCCTGTAGAATTTAATCTTTACTTGCTCTTGTATTTGCAGCATTTCTAACCTAGCAAATTCTATGGTTTGCAGCATGAAACTATCCCAGCTTTATTTCCTAAGCAGAGTGGGTTTGGTACTTGGGCGTGTGAATTTATCTCAGTTGTGTGTAGAAAATAGTATGTGTGGGGTTGGTTGGTTGTTTTGCCTCTCTTAATGCAGTAGCCACTTCTGACACAAACCCTGCTGCATCCATGCTGGCAAGAAACTTCTAAAAATCCCCTAAGGGTACATTTATGTTCTTGCCAGCGTATGTCTAAGATAAACAGTTATCTGTTTGAATCACATATGCTAATCCTGAGATGCCGAGCCACTGCCTGCACCTGAACACCAGTTTGGGAACCATTGGCAGAGAAGGGAAGTCTCAAGTCCCAGGTGGTGGTGTGTGAAGGAAATGCAGAAATCTCTGGTCAGGAGGAGTTATTTAGCGAGCGACCTGGAACTGTGTAAAGTCAATCGCTGGGAGCCTGTGAACAGCTAATAATAATATGTGGGTGTGTGTGTGGGGGGGTGTCTGTCCCATTCTTCCTATTTGGTAAGAAAATAACACTTCTTGTTTCAAGAAAACAAGTGCAGGAATTCTTCTCTTAATCCTGAACAGACATAAATTGCATCTGAAATTTAAGAACTTTTACAAAGAGGGTTGAATATAGAAGCACGTTATTTGATGAAACAGATTCATTTGGATAATCTGCCCAGGTTTGCTTAGTTGTTTTTGACTGCTGGTTTGTTATCTTCCTGTTTTATGACTTCTGCTATCATTGCTGGTAGCCATGTTACGGTTTGACTCACCCAGCTGTGCTGCAGGGCAGAAGTCCAAGGCAAGTCCAAATCCACAGCTTGGTATGCCAAGGTGGGATACCAGAATATTGGCGTGACACTCATTTTAGACATTTTCTTCATGGCTTTCTGTATTTTGTGATGTCCACTCTTAAAAATTTTACTCTTGAAGTAATAACCAAAGCTTGCTTAGCCATAATTTTATGTATTTTTAATGCCTTTTAAGGTGAAGTTGTATTTCTATTAACTAGTGATACGTTATAATTTAGGTATCAGTACTGATGTTCAACACAACTTAGTTTGTGCAATATGCTGTAGCTCGTTTTCTTTAGGTTAGCATGCAACCACTAACTTTTGAGTGGAATTTTCCCCTTTGGTTTCATGCTGTCCACTCCTTTCTGACTGTCATTTATTAAGGTGCTGCTCCTTTGTTCTTTATGTACCTTAGTAAGATGCAACACAGTACTGTTGTTGTGACTGCTTGGATAGTTGCATGAAATGTCAACTGTCTTACACAGCTCTCCGGAAGTGAAAGAGGAGCATGCTTTGCTTTTCAGATGTTTAAAAACAATTCTTCTCAATCCAGGATGTTTGCATTGCAGCTAAGTACCTCTGAAACTCAGTTTCAGTGGTTTTGGAAGTATTTTTATGTCAAAAGAGTCCTAGAAAATAAGTATGTTTAACATAGGAGGAAATTGGTTTGTCATTGCTTCCGCTTTGATTTCATCCTCTTGTTATCAGTTCTGTCCTTCTGAAATTACCTAGTCAGTGTTGCTGCTGGCTGTGCTGTGTTTTTGTGTCCAGCCTTCATGTTCCTTGAGGCCCTCTGCGGGTTGTCCCGGCCTCCAGTGCTACGGCCAAGAATACAGGGAACTGCTTCCTTCCCTTTAGTTTCGACAAAAAGAAGTGACGGTGCCATTGGAGCTACTGTTTGTGTCGCACAGGGTGTTGGAGTCACGCAAGCAATACAGTGCAAGCCTCAGATGTGCAGAGCAAAAGGGCGCTCTGAGCACTACAGAAATTACAGAACAGCTAGCCAGGTTCTGGGTGGAAGTATTCCAGTATCACGGAGTTACTGGTGAGCCTGGCACCCTTATCAGCCTTCCTCTGTAATAAACCAGCAGAGCATACTTGCCTCCTCAGATCAGGGTGGTGGGAAAGCACCCAGCAGAGCAGCTGGCTACACTCCAGGTGTATCTGTTTAGTAGATAAAGAAGACTCTTTCAGGGCTGTCTGTTGGCTTCTTTCTCTTTTGCCTGTAAACCAACTAATGGTGTATTTTTAACAGTATCTACTGTGCTGCTGTGGCAGAGAGGTGTGTTCGTAAGGGTTACGGTCCAGGGGGTTTGTCTCCAGAAAGTAGAGCAGACCCGGCAGATGGACTGTCAGTCTGAACGTCGGGTTTCTTGCTTTTTGCCAGCTTGAATCATACCATAAACTCTATTTAAAGATTTTGTTTTTTGTATTTATTTTCCACATCCTTGACCCTGACTGGTGAGCTGGACATTTGTGTTTGCCTTGGCAAGCTCCAAGCTGCTCATCTAGGGCAGGATGAAAACCTTTTTTTCCTTTTGTAAACAAACTGTTCCTTCAGTATTTTCCATAAGGATTTACACCACCATTTTGCAACGCTTCTAGGAATTGAGAAAATCTTGCCGTACAGGGTTTTCATTTTACGCAGCTTGGAGCACTGCAAAGAAATGTTTGATGTTACGTGTGTTCTGAGGGTGGATTTGAAGAGCTTTTTTCAGAGCGTTTTCAATTTCCGGAAGTACGCCATTTTGTCTTGAAGGGGCGACCGAAGCTATAGGGCTCTGCTGCCTGAAATGAGGTTGTGTTTCGCCTTTCTCTAACACTAATGCCTGTGTGTTTGACAAGGCAGCCGTCATACTGAATGCCGTATAGGTGCATAATACAGCTTTGTGCCCTCAAGAACTTAGCGTCACAGTAAATGTTTGTGTCCTTTATTTCTTTGGATAGATACATTTTAGTGATCAGGATGTAAAATGAGAGAATAATCTAGTGGGCACCTTCTGCCAACACACAAATTAGGTTTCAGAAGAAATGCCGGTACCCACATTTCTCTGGAAGAAAAACCTTGTAGCATACATTGAGAATATGGTGTGTGAGTGTGTCCCCCCACAAACAGTTCTGCTTGTAGGTCCCTGTTGTTTTCCTCAGATCACTCATTCTGCTCCTTGGGAACCAGTATGAATTTATAGCTTGGTGTGTTCACAAGGGTACCAGGCTCCTTGATGTTCTGTGACACTATGCACTCCCCCCGCCCCTCCCCCAGTCTATAACTGCTTACTGAACAAGGGCAAGCAGAAAAGAAAAAGCAGAATAGTATTGTGCTGAGAGGAAAAAAAATGAATTTCCTTAAACAATAGGAAAGTACAAATTTCCATAT
The DNA here is from genome assembly GCA_027925045.1 of Hypotaenidia okinawae. Taxonomy (NCBI): domain Eukaryota; kingdom Metazoa; phylum Chordata; class Aves; order Gruiformes; family Rallidae; genus Hypotaenidia; species Hypotaenidia okinawae. The sequence goes on from BSDF01000011.1 coordinate 5,187,824, forward strand.
AACTTTTCATCCTTGCACTGCTATTCATTTTGCACTCAAATATTCAATCTCATAAAGTGTTGGGTAACAGTTCTTCATGAATGTCTTGAAAATTTTCTACAGTGTTTACTGAAGTATGCTATTTATTATAAGTTATTATCCAAATAAGTATGTGCCAGTGAGTCAGCAAACCAACCCAGAATGCCTGGTTTTCAGTCTATGGCTTACTGGTAATAAATAACAAATAACTAAACTGACAGTTCAGGAACTAATGCTAAAAAGTGTAAGTTAAAAAATGCCCCCAAGATTACAAACAATGAATGGTGTGCAGGTTGTTAGCAGAAGAGAAGAATGCTGGATTTCGTGTAAAGCTCCATTGATGCTAGTCAATAATCCGTGAAAAGTTTTTTCTTCTGTTGAAAAGCAATACTAATTTTATAAAGATATATTAAAAGCATATTTGAACTCCACAAACTAAAACTACGCTTCCTTTTTTTTTTGCAGATCTGGGACATGAGTGATGATGAAACAGTCTGAAAATCAGCTGAATAAGGGGGAAGATGACCTACTTTGGGCTGCAGCGCTCCTTTCATCTGTTATTTGCCAAGTTAATGATTGCTTACCCATTCTGACTCCTGCAAATACAAATAGAATCCACATTTTGATGTTCATGTCTTCACCTAAAAAGCAGTCTGTTATGGACATAAAAAAGAAAATGTGCAGAGCTATTATGTAAATAACTAAAGCAATGCGGTTATGTTTAATTCCTCCTTGGCTGTCTTTTTCTTTTTGGTCTTTTTAAAGTTTCTAAATATGGCTCACATATAAAATATGCTGCTGAAGTAAATTTTGGTGTTTTATTTGTTCTAGTTTTTATTTTGCTTATCAATGGACCTCTCCAAGCAGCATTTCTAAATGTCTTTTTTTCATCTTTCCCAGATTTTTACCCCTTTAGTTGGAATTTATTGTTAAGATTGAGAATATTTTGCTATTGGAAGTTAAACTGCATCTTTAAAGTTAAAGAGCAGGAGTAGGTAAGAACCTACACCTACTGCCTACACCACATTGCTTGCTGGTTTAAAGTACATATTTATTGTACAATTGATTGTTCCTGCCTATGTCAATGGTGGTGTTTGTGATTTGATGACTTTTTTGCATGGCTAAGACCAGAATGCATTGGCATTATGATTAGGCAGTATGTGCTGCTCTGGTGGTGGTGGGTGAATCACTGATTCAGTCAAAACTTGTAGAGAAATGCTTAACTAAAATAAGGAATTGCTTCTCTAACGTCACTGTTCTGGGATGCTGTCATTCACTGCAAGTGGTAAAAAAGAGCAATTCTGATTTTTGTTTTGGTGGGATTTTAAGTGTTTCCATTTTTTCAGCATCAGGAATGGCTTCAGAGACTGTGGCAGAGCACTACTGAGCAGCAGGGTGAGAGTCCTGGAGTTTAAAAGATAGCTTGAGAAAGAAGGATTTGTAAAATACTGCATGACATTACTACAAATCGAAGGTGAATCTATTGGTTTTTATCTTGGAATAGGTTTTAGAAGTATACATTAATTACCTTTTATGGCTTTATATTATGGACTAACTCAGAAAAAATGCAAATTGCTGCACATGCCAAGCAGTCTTTATTTCCCGTATGTATTGTGAAAATTAGTTGGTCAATCCAATTATTTTATTTCCTCCCTTAACACAAGCTCTGAGCATTTGGTGTTGATAATTTCCGTTTCCTCCTTATGCTGCATCAGAATTTATGAATGCCCAGTCAGATTTGCCCAAAGATGAGGATATCTGCAATTCCTGTATTCCCATCTGAAAAGATTTATTGAAACATGCTGAGGTTTGCATCGAGTGTCTAAAAGAGCTATTACTTGTATTTATTTTAACTATTGTACTCATTATATTAATGTGATTTCTTAAGTATGCTTATATAAGACTGTCTTGCTTAGCTAACTTCACTGTAATATAAAAATATATATGAATGAAATATATTTTTTGAAAAACTGATAATCCTAGGAAACTGATCTTTTGGTGGTCAGGCAATGATTGATGAGACTGATAACTGCCATGTCCATTTAAAGCAGTTTGTTCCTGTGCATCATCAGGAACTCAGGCTGCTTCCATTTTTCTCCCCCTTGCCCTGCATAGTGCAGCCAGAGTCATGACGTGGTACCAGGGGTAGTTTACAGGGAATGATTGGCATTTTTATCTGTTGGAGGTGCTGGCCATGTGTAAAAGTGTCTTTGCAAATTTTTGGTTATCTAAAACTTGAAAACTAAACATCTTCCTGAAGCTCTGCTTATTCTGTTAAAGTGGTATTGTAGCTTTGCACTGAAAGTATCTGCTTCACTGCAGAAGAGTAGGAGATGGAAAGGTTCAAAACTCAGGGTTAATATAATGTTTCCTTACCTCTGTAATTTCAGTACCGTACAACTCTCTCAGGCTGAGCTGTTTCCTGTACATATGCTTCCCAGATGTCTCTGATGTTCAGAAACACTTCAGTTTGACTTGGAATAACTTCCGTTGTCTAACTATAATGTTGTTTTCTTTCTCCTTGTGAACCAGAATTGTTCTTACTTTGGTTTTACTCAATTTCTAGGCATTTACTGAGTAAGAAATCATAAGAATCCGTTCAAACGAATGAATGCACATTCAAATTCTTTTAACAGATAAAAATACTTGTTTACTGGCTTGTATGCACTTAATGGCAGAATTTCAGCACAGTCCTCAGCTCCAGTTATTGCTGGTTAATGGAAGAAGCTAAACTTTACCTTCCTTCAATGAAAGAGGTAGAATTTAAATTTTATGTGTGCTGCCGTGACCTCTTGGGCATCAGTGAAGGGTCCAAACTCATACCTTCAGGGTAGTACTCAACAGCTACCTTGGCTTTTAAGGTATAAACCAAATCTGTGGGGCAGAGGGAATAAACAGCCTCAGAGGAACATACTCATCTTCCTAAACCATCTAACAGAAGTGTAATGGCAATATATGGTAGTGTGAGTGGGAATGTGTCTCACAAAAGCAACTATGACACAGATGTAGCACATCTTGAGGACCTTTAATAGTGTTAGAAGACTACAGATCTCAGTGGAGAGCTGTTGACATCATTTTTGCACTTGAGTATTATAGAAGCTCAGAACGATTGGCCCTGGTTTGCTTCCATGCTTCTGCTGGCTAGAACTTTTCTTCAGTGTCATCCTTTCGATGTGTTTGCTGGCTGACATCTAGAATTTCCTACAGAGTAGTGCCATGTTCATGAAACTGAGGAACTTGAGATTCTGTATGAGAGTTTTCTTAAAAGCCCTGTCTTGCTCTCACCCTTGTTTTTACAATCTGCTACTAAATCCTCTTTACCTGTGTCATAGTTCATTGATCAGGAATAAATCTCACTTCAGGCATGCCCTGTGTATGATGTGTAAATTGTCCTGGCACCATCTGAAGCCATCAGAATCATAGAGTAGGCAGTTTAGCCCACAGGAGAAACTATTCAGTGGAGCCATGAACAATGGGTTCTATAAAGGAGGAGGGGCACAAATTTCAAAATTACACTTAGATCCATGAAGAGAGATCCATGATAACCCAGGCAGGGTGGCAGAGAAAACCTCCAAGGAACAGAACTTGTTCCTAGGAAGCTGATGACTCCCAGGTCCTAAAGGGAGGTTCTGCTTCAGAAAAAATCAGCAGCACAATAATTATTTTAGCGTGTCAAAGGAAACTGTAGTGATTGCTCCAGCCCTTAAACTCAGAGAACTTGAGCCAGGAACAATACTTTTCCCTGTGTTCTGCAGGGCTTTGGTATTGTTTCCTCACAGAAAGCCAGTGACATAAACTAAACCATCATTTTTGTCACCTGTGATACTCTTACTTCACTTCTTGTATAATGGTCTTTCTAATTCAGTTTCTTTCTGTAGGATTTGGCTGCTCACTTTAAATACATGCAATGGAAGAGGTAGCCAAATTGAGTAATTTTTCCCTATAGAAGCATTTTCTTTATATCATTAGAATCCTGTCTTTGATAGAATAGCATTTGTTTCTGCCTGTTACTGAGCAAATTCCTTCTAAATGTATGTTAACTGGTCTAACTGGAATTGCTGATGGAATCATAGGATCACTTAGGTTGGAAAAGACCTTTAAGATCTTCGAGTCCAACCATAAACCAACGCTGCCAAGTCCACCACTCGCTACTTTGTCGCTGTGCAACTCTGGGCCGTGCAAAGTTCACCCAACCTCCAACTTTCCTTTGAGTTTTCTTCCTCTTTTTTTTCAAGTTTAGTCACAGAACCTGTGAGATGGCTGTGACTGAGAGTAGGCTTTGGTAAGCAGGGTTCTCATTAGTGCCAGTAACGTGTGGAAAGATCACTGAGCTTCCTGGTAGCAGCTCTTGTGCTGATCAAGAACAACTCTGCCTGTTTCTTCCAGAATCACTAAAAGCCACCACAGAATCCATGAGGATATATTTATATATATTTTCTCTTCAGAATATAACTGTTATCTTAAGAGTTCAAGGAGAGTCCTAGCTCTCTGGTCCTATGGGAACAGGAAGGATAGCTCACATTCTTTCAAAAATAAATATTTTGGAAGGAGCACACAGTGAACCTCTGCTGTCGCTCTGCCAGCTGCTGTGCAGTGTCTGGCCAGGCAGGGCTCTGACAGGGCAAAGAGCCCTTCACAGGCTGCCCGTTGGTGCCATGTTTGCTGTACTTGCTGTGACTTCGCTGCAGGAGTACACACAAACTCAGGAGAGCGTCAGCAGCTGGATGGTGGCACTTTGCTGCTTTCCTAAATTATTTGTACCCCTTTTTTTAAGGTTTTATTTGTTGGGTTTTTTTTAAATACTGCATTACTTTCCTTAGAAACAAGCATTTATACTCCCAAAGAGAGCCGTTAAAGAAGTATTTGCAACATGACAAACTTTAGCAGACTTCCTAAGAAACGTAGTCTGGAAGATGTCCTGAGCCTGTTGCCTTTTTTTTTTTTCCTCTGAATGTTTTGACATGGCTTCATTAATTCCTTTTTTTTTTTTTTCCTTAAAATCCCAACTTTTTAAAATATTCTTTTACATTTTCAGTGCAGATGTTGTGCACGTACGTGTCCTGCCAAAGTAACACTTTCCTTTAGGAGGGTGTTGTGCACCATCTCTCTTTCAGAGCACCTGGAATAACTGTTGTCAAAGACAGAAATACCACATTAGGACTTTGGACTGTCCTGGTCTGGGAACGTGTAGGTTCCTAACCTATGAAGAGCATCCCTACCTGTCCTCCTTCAGCTCCTGCTCCCTTTCCCTTGCAGCTGCCTGGACCTTCTCTAGACACTTGACAGAGTTTAAGAACACACACAGGTAATGCTTTAGGTTTGAAATTAATACAGACTGTCCCTCTTTATTACCACTTCAGCTATCCAGTGTAATAATTTCTAAAAAGTTCATTTTATCAGCTGTGCAAAATTCGACAGGTTTTGACATAAAACCCCCTAATAGTTTCTTGACAGTGTTTTCTTCCTCATTTTACTGTCATCAATACCCTTTGGTCCACTGTTTGACAGCAGTGACTCTTCCTGGCAGGCAGTGACTGACGAACAGGCAAACACGGGACTCTGTACTGTGTGGTAGCTTTGCTTTGTAGGTTGGCAGAGGTTAACACTCCCCGCTTTGTTTCTGAAACTTATTTAAATAAAGTCCTCAACTCTAAAATGTGTGGAAATTGGATATACACACTTGGCAAGGAATGGCTGTGGTTTTTATTCTCAGCTATCCAGGGTCAAAGAAACTGGCCTGTTGCTCCGGCCCATTGTTTTGTTGCAGTATTGTTAAGTATCGTTTGAAGTCGTGCAGTGTTAACCGAAGTCAGCTGTGGCTTGGGCTGATTCGTAGCTGCTTTTCTCTGAAGTACATACAGTAGCTGAAATCCAGCAATCCATATTCTTCCACCTTCTTCCACAGCCAACGATTGGTCTTTTGTCCAGGTCTTTGGACTGAGTCACTCGAGGATTATTTTAAACTGGGCGAGGAAATGAGCACTGCGGAAGGGAAACTGAAGCCACTCCCCAAAAACCTAACAGCCCTAAGCTTGGGTAGCAGGGATGCTGAGCACCTTGAGGTATTTGGTATCTTGGGGCAGCAACTCTTTCACCAGATTTCCCAGTTTGCATAATCTCACCCCAGGCTAAGTATGCAGATGAGTACTCCAACCATCTATAATTTCTAGTTCTGATTGTTGCCTTCAATAATTGACAATACTATCTTCCTGTTGTGATTTAACCTTAGCATTTATTTTAAATCCAGTGGAATGTCTTAGGACATTCCCTGAAAAGGTTTTCAGAACCCATTAGCTGTTTGTCTGAACTGAATGAATAGCACAGTTTCTTTCTACTTAATCAGGTCAGTACTCCCTTGCCATTGTAGCCTCTTACAGGCACTTCCTTGGGCTTGGGGATAAAAAGGGGCCGTCGGGAGTTCTAAAAACAAACGTGTTATGTTTCCTGGCTGGCATGGAGCACACACTGTCTTTCCATCTACTAAAGCTGTCTAAATGCCTGTTTCCTCCTGTTCTTGGAATAGATGTTTATATAGGACATTGATATAAAGTACAATGGACTTTGCCTCTGGAACTGAAGGTCACATGCACACGTGCGTTTCATTTTAAAAGCTAAAAATTTCAAATTGCTTCTTAACAAAATATTCTAGTAAGCTAACAGGCAAAGACAGAAGTGTATGTATAGTGTTGTACTGCTGCTAATCAAAAGCACAATTTTTGAAACATTACTCTTGGTAACTTCTCTCCTTCCCCAGACAGCTACTTTCTGTACTTCCATGCTTTGGCTGTGGATTGCTGCTTCAGTAGTCTGAGCATCCAAAAATTTAGGCTTGTGTAGAACTTCAGTTGATTTTTGGCACCAGGACATTTGATTTTTGTAGGATCTCAGCTGAATGATTCATTGTTTAATTTGTTAGTGAAATACTACTATGCAGCACATAAATAAGAAAGGAGGGACGTTATTCTGGTTTAATTCTTACAGAGGAGGTCAGTAGTGTTTTCCTCAGTTTCCCTTTTGGTCTAATTCAACACCCTTTTAAACTGTGGTTTGTGCATCGCTGCAAGGCAGTGCTGTCGGGGTCTGGCGTGCTTGAAATGCAGGTTGGCAGCCCACTTTGGGAATGATTTTACTTACTAAATCAAAACCAGTCTGGGCTAAAGCTTTGTGAAGAAATGCTCCTAAAATTGTTTCCGCGTCATGTCAGTAGTCTTGGAAGAAAGGTGAGGGCCACGGAGGTGCCCGCTCTGAGTGCCTTGTAACTCTGCTTTTTGACAGCTAGTACACTGGTGTCCTTTTCTCCCCACCCCTCTTTTTTCTCTCCCCATGGGTATCACCCCCATGCTCGGCCGCTTGCTGGTAAGGGAGGGATGTGGATGAACAAGCTGATGAATTCCTAGTGACAGACTTCTTTCAGCTTAGCGTAAGAGGTGAGGAAGTCTATCCATGAGGCATGATTTTGCTTGGGGGCTTTCTTTTGTCTTTAAGCGTCTTTATTTTCATTTCACGCTTCAAAGTCTGACTTTTATACAGTAATTCTGTAGGTGTTGCCACTTCCTCAGGAACCTGTGACTCAGGCAACATATAAATGAAATGACATCACCGGCAGCTCCTGTTTGAATTGCCTGTTTCCTAAACAGGGACTGTTGGCTTTTTGGGTTTTCTTTTAATACTCACAGCTTTGTTTTGCCATTTTTTTTTTCATCCCTGGTGAGGGATGAGGGGGTTAATTGTCTGAGGCAGCCATGCCACGATGAGAAGCTGCATGGCCTGCCTCCTATCCTTTTGAACCGGTCGAATCACCAATACTGCAGTTGACTTAAAACAGGAGATCTGCGTTTCTACGCCAACCACTTATGAATGAAATAATTGTAATTAGGCCTTAGGAGAGGTTCTGGTCTAAAGCTTTCTTAATTCACTCCTGCCCTGGGAGCGGGTGGGAGGGAAGGAAAAGGCCTGAGCATAATTTTCCATTATTATTTTGGAAGCAACTCAAACAAAAGAAAAGTGGTTTGGTACTACCGGACAGTTGTAACAGCTCTCCCTGGCTGCTCTCAGGAAGGTGTATTTGCACCCCAGGAGATTCTTGCCAGATTTTGGTGTTTCCTCTCTTGCAGCTGAGACTTTCTGGTCATGTGGCTGTGTAAATAGTCGAAATAGGAGGAGCCAGAGTAGAGGTTGCCACTTTGCAGAGTTTCTCTAAAGCTGGCAGAGGCAGTGGTTGCAGCAGGTTGGCATGATGTGAGCGGATGGGCAGCTCCTGCACCCACATTTCTTCCTTGGACAGTCCCCCCCCGATGTCACTGTAGGAGCTGGCTCTGCAACTGGTGTTAAAAGTAGTGTTGGGAATTCATGTCATCGAAGGAATGTGACAAGTTGGATGTCCAAGTCATTTATTCATAGCGTCATGGACAGGCTAGAAGTGTTGCATTGCTTTGTTGTCAAGAGCAACAGCTCCCTGTCCTTTTGTTGAAACAGTAGGAGTTCTGGAACTCCGCAGAGATTAGTGCAGCAGAGACTGCATATGGCTTTCTGGTTGTACTTGGGGGTCTTACGGAGCAGCACTTCAAGGGGAAACGCCAAGAAAGTCTGTGTATTCAAGGAGGTGGTATCAGTGACTGTCACAAGCAATGGTCTGTCTTCCACTTACCCCAGTCCGTGTCAGGCTTTGGCGGTATTAAGAACCATGTAGTTAGAATTATTTTTCAGATGACACACTAGACCAAACTCCTGAAAAAAGGCTCTGTATCTCTTTCTGGTTTCTTTCCATTTAAAAAAAAAAATTATTTATTTCATCCTACCTTCCTAAAGTTTCTGTTCAGCTCCCTTTGGATCCTTCATTTTCTAAATGACCCTTGTGCAGGGGTCATGTGTGCCTTTAATGAGAAGCTCTTGCTGAAGTTCCAGCCATCGGCCATCAGAGCAGTAGCTCTTTGGTTGGTACTGAGCGGGGAAGGCTTTGAGATGATAGACGATGTAAATGTAGTAACACAGCAACTCTGTAGTCACATAGTTATAAAGACAGCTTTCCCCTAATGAAATTATTTATGATTGTATGTCTCCTGCATGCAGTCAGGCAATATTTGTGATGTTCTCCAGGGCAGTAGGTAGGAATGAGTGAGCTCTCCGTACTCTGCCCCATGAGCCCTGCGTGGCAGCACCCGATGCACAGTGTGCCTAGATCGTTCTCAGAGACTGCCTGACACGCCTGTGTGCCTCCTGCGCTCAGAAGTCCTGGGGTAAGACCTGTCAGCTGTTTGTTAACTGTGTTTTGTTGGGTAGGACCTCAGTAGTGTTTGCACTCAGACATCACAGACCTGAGATGCAACTGTGCTGCTTTTTAACCACGCTTATTTGCAAGGGAGAAACAGGGAGCAAGTCAACTGGTGAGTGTACAGTGTCTCGCTGTTGCTGGAGCTATTCCAGCTTCATTCCCAACAGTGATAGTATCCGTTACTTTATTTAGCTTCCTGTTGTTAGTATTTGGAAATGTCATTAAGAGATTCTGATATCAACAAGATACTGAGTGCTTACAAAGCAGCTGGGAACAAGGAGCAATGACATACCTTTTGGTCTGAGGCACTGGAAGAGAGTGGAAGAGAATGTGATGTAAATGCCACCTGAGTGTTGGGAGGATGCTGGCAGTCTTGCCATGAGGTCATTCAATGGCATACTGTTTCAGAATATGAACAAATCACTGATTTTAAATTTTATTGTTGCTCCAATAGTAGGTGATTGTAGCTTCAGGAATTTCCTAAGCCAGACTGTTATGTCCAAGCTGCCACAGTTTGGAGGTTAATGTAATTAATTATTGTGATTTTTAAAAACACTTCTTATTTGAAGCAACTTTGTTCTCTCCATAGCAACCATAGTGAGGGGCTGCACTACAGACCTCCAGTAAAGCCAGAGTTCTATCGTCTCTGCCTCCGACTGGCTGGCTAAGCTGTATTGGGTAGAGTAAGGGCCTGGTACAGCAAGGCAGTAGAGATGCAGGTGTGAGATGACACTGGTATATCTCATCTCTGTTGTTAATACCTTTTAATTTACTTGGTTAGGACAAGGAGTTCAGAAGTGGTTACTGACGTTCATTTGCCTCAGTTTTTGGATGTTCAACTTTAGATGCTAGTCTTAAACTGGGTTTTGGAAGTCCCAAAGGAGTCTGATTTCAAATGTAAAGACAATCTTACACTAAGCATGTATTTAAAAAACCTTATGTGTGTAAAAGAGGATTAAATAAACCTGTTGCTAATTTTTGAATGCTTGCTGTTCTGGTTTTGCTCTTTCTTGCATGTGTGTAATACGCTTACCAGGGTGGGCATGAGGTTTTGTGTCACTGATCAGCTAAAATCTTGGGAACTTGCAAAAGAGCTTGTTTTTTCTTGTGGAAAAGAAGTCCAGAAAAGCAAAAAGTTTGTTGAGTGCACCTTTTCAAAGGGCATTTCTGTTTTTGAGGCTTGTGTTTGTTGTTACCGATCTGCCTGCGGGAAGCTGAACTGTTTGTTTCACAGCAAGTGCACGCTACTGCCCAAGGGATCCGAAGCCACGTTCAGCTTGGGTTCCTAGCACAGCTGGACATCAGGGTACCAGAACCCCTCTGAGAGCAGCCAAAAACAAAGTGCCATCAGCTGAATTCCCCCAGGGCCTGCACTGCCATGTAGAGTTTCTGTCCCCTGGAGTTAAAGGCTTGGCCTCAGTTGCAGGTGGAAGGTGTGCGTTGGCTTTCGTAATGGAACGGAAGAATTCAGAAGCAAGAATAGATCTAAGGGAGATCCAGGGTAAGAATTGGACTTGTTTGGGTTTTGTGGGCTGGTTTTTATTTTCATTTTCTTTCTTAACAGATGTTTCTTGATTAGTTCTGACCACATATTATAAATGTACTCCAGAGGAGAAAAAAAAATAACCATGACTCTTTTTTTTTATTCACTTTTTATCCACAGAAAACTGTTCATGAACCAAGCACAAGATGGAAATAAGTTCCCAGGATCTGTAATTTGTTGGACTTCAGAGTGGCATTAATGACGTTTTTGTGTTTTACTAAACTTTCACAGTGTAGTCCTTGGCTGTTTTTCCCAGTGAAACTTCACAAAGAAAGTACAAAATAAATCTAGCCTCATATGTAGGACCACTTACCCTACAAAACAGCAACAACAGTTATGAGAGAAGAGCAAAGAAGCTGAAATCCTTCCAAATCTGAAACCATTGCCCACTGCCCCACATCTCCATGGTCATGAAGCTCCACTCATTCTTTTGTCCTACCATGCTAATATTTCCTTTTTTTCCTGTTTCCATTTTAGATGGCAGATAAGAGGGGGCAGAAGAAAAGCAGAAGTGCCGGAGGAGAGGAACCTAGAAGGGAGCCAGGATAGGCCAGACAGATACAGAGATTGGCTTCCTGGTTGAGGCTTCAGCACCAACCAGTCAAGGATGTCCCAGTTCGGGAGGTATCCTTACTGGCTCTTGAGTAGCTTGCATTCCTCCTAAGAATGTCCTTCTGTTCATTTCCATGGCTACAGCTGCAGAGGCATTAGACCCATATACTTGCTTAAGCAGACTCCTCACCCACAACAACAGGTGCAAAAGGTGTAATATATCTGGGAGCTCCATGGTGGGTTTCTGTACCTGAATGGATGTTCCCTGTGCTCCCTAAACACCATCCGATGTGGAAGTTCTTGAAGTGTTTTGGTTTGAGGTTGTAGTGCAGCTAATTCCCACATCAGGGCTGCAAAGCTAAGCAACGGAGGTTTCCTGAGAGGAGACTCTTTACTTCTCATGAGTCTGCCTGGTTGGGTAGATTACAGCTTTCTCAGCTCTCAGAATGTTGTTGCTGGTCTCCCAGCACTGAGGGGGTTTTGTTTTGTGTTCCTTCGATGCCCAGTAATCTGTTTTCTTTTTCCTTTAATTTGAAAAGGAACACATCTGTTCTGTGGCTGGACTTGAAAACGTGAAGCTAAATGGCTCAAGAACAGAATTAATTCCAAATGTAATTATTTATAATACTGTAATTTTAATTTTGCTTCTGAAAAAATTAAAGGGACACATTTTCCCATACAGTGACTGCAGCGACTTCTGTGAATACGTAACACGGTGGCAGTGAGATACCAGAGCTGCTGCCTTGCCACCTCACCATCGTTCACCTAAGTCATAGCCAGAATAGCTGCATGGCAAGGAAGCTTTCTAGGCACTGAAACACTTTGATACCGTTCTGTTCCTTATGTCTTGGTGTCTGTGCAGGCCACACAGCCGACGAATCAGTTGAGATTTGTGCAGGTGATATAAAAGCCACACTCTGGGTGTTTCCCTTCAGATTCTAAAGGCAGAAACATGATTTTTGAATGGCCATGGAGTAGTGTAAAGAAGTCCTGAAGTCCAGATCTTGTTGATTCTCTGGTAGCAACATCACATACTTGGCAGCTCCGATGCTTTATTTCCACTGTATGCCAGCATGTTACTTTCTGGGCAGCTGCTCAAGTTGGATATGCTCATGGTTTTCTTTTTGTTGGGATCTGGAACTTAGCATTCTGGGTATAGATTTCAGGGCTATTAATAGCTCAAGGGAAGAAATTATTTTATAATTTAGAAAAAATCAGACCAGAGAGCTGCCTGTACAGCTGCAGATTTCGGAGCCTTTGGGCAGATTTTACTTTTGTAGCCACTGGCAAGTTACTCCAGCTTTCTGCCAGCCATGAGGCACTTCGTGCCAAGTGACTGTAGCTCCTCACAGCCCAGAGGGTTGTCCAAAGAGGCCATAGTACTCCATGGAGCATGTACAGTTTGTGTGGGTGGAGAAGAGAGGAAGGCACCAGAGTGATGTGTGAGCCAGATTTAGCTGTGTTTCTCTTGGGGGAAAACCACGTTGAGTTTGCTCTGGGACCATAGCACAGAAGGACAGAAAGAAGATGGGATCTGCCATGGGCAACTGGTGAAAGAAACAAGCTTCTATAAACAGGAGAATATTTCTTTGTGCCTTCGTTAGCTTCTCTTGCTCTAATGATGTGTTGTGAGTGGTTCTGCTGTTGACTTATCAGCCTTTGCCCAGGCGTTTTTCACATTTCCTGTGAGAACCAGTAGGACCAAAACTGCATCCAGAGTTCAGCTGTAATGGGACAGAGCAGGAGGAGAATCCCTCACTCCTCTTCCCTGTATTTCCAAGCAGAAATTGTTTATTTCTTGGATTAATCACTAAAGTTACAGATGTGTCAGCAAAGTCATAATTTAATTTATTACTGCTGATTTTGCATCATCCTGAAAGGTCACAGCTTGACTCACAGGCTGCATTTGTAAGCCTGGCAACAATAAAAGTATTAAAAGAGGAGATCTGTTGCTGCCATGAAAATCTTTAAAACTCAAGCCCTGGAGTCCCACTGCATTCGGTGCGGTGCTGGCTTTGCACAACTCACGTTTTCCTTCATTTCCCCTCCTGAAAACACAACGTTTGAGCTAATGACTTTGTGTCATGTAGACCTGGGAAGCTGAAGGCTGAAGTAGCAAATGCATGAAACAGGAGGAGTGGTTCAAAACCCAGATCTCTGAAATAGCACAGTCTAGACGACATCTTTTGAAGTTGAAGTGTGTTTTATGTTTGCGTGGCTGATCACTCTGCCCCCTTTCATGGCCTGCACTCAGACACCCACGCCTGACTGCACTCAGAAGTCTTGCATGCTCTTAGGTGGTATTTTCCCCCAGACTGGCAGGTTCTGCTTTCCCACTAGAGCATCAAGGTAACTCACATGGGTCTGTGTGCCTGTGTTTCAGGGGACAAAATGGGAATATTGCCTACTTCTGAAGAAATGGGTTTGTTGATTTCAGTTGTAACTTCACTTAATTGGCCCTGCAGATGAAGAAATTATTTCATTAATCTTGATATTCACATTCCTGGGGGAGGTATGAGAGCCACTGGGAAGGAGAGGCTTACAAACAGGTGACAAAAGGTTACCCATGAAGTGAAGAAGACCTTCACCATGGAGGATGGCTCCTCTTTGTTTTTAGTAGCTCTGAATAATGAGAAGAAATGATAGTCTTGTTCAGGGAGATTATCTGTTCCAGTTAGGTTTTTTTCTGACATTTTCATTGGTAGGGGACAGTGATTGGTGGCAGGAGGTTTTCACCCAGGCCCTTTTCTTGCCCATTCAAACTGTGTCCTAGTTTGTAATCAGGTTTGAGGGCAGCTTGCTTCCTTTGGGTGGTTCACAGGGTGAGAGGTGAAGCTGGGGGGGGAGCAGGGGGTTTCCGAGGTATTTAGGAGACGTGTGTCCCCTGGAGTAGCCTCTCCATGGCAGCCAGGGCTCTGCTGAGGGAAGTGCCTGGGGGCAAGGGGTACCCACAGCTCTGGTGCTCCCTGTCTGGCTGCAAGGCAGGAACCCAAGCTGGTGTCGGTGACTGCTTGTACAGCAGGAGTGCTGTGAGGTGGGACCTAATGTCAAGTTTGCTGAATTCTCTGTGTTTCCAGGCTTGTTTTCAACATGTATGTGTTTCTGTCCATGCAGAAAAGAGACCGACAGGCTCTGGCAGCCAGAAGGATGTCAGTAACTACTCGTGCCATGAGGAGATGTTCTATGAAAAAGAGCAACGTGGAGATCAAGATTTGTCAGTGAAGGTAAAAGGGCTTTTTCTGCTGCTGCCAGCCCCATACCAACGCTGCGTTACCTCAGGTACTATCCAGGACTTGCATTTTCTGCTGAAGAAGTTGGTAGATGAGAATTTCTGTAGCCTTAGCAGGAGCCAAGAACTGCTCACTTGGGAGGGGAAGGAAAAGGAAAAGGAAAGGCCCTTGCCTTCAGCTCTAAGTATTGTTACTTCTTTCCAGTATTTTCATCCCCACTTCCTCCTCTGAAATGAACCCCAAACTTGTACAGTACAGCTGTGGATCTGTGAGGACCAAAGGTTTGGGTTTAGGCTGAGAATATTTTGGTTTAAACTGCTTGAAGCATTTTTTTATTCTCCGAAAGCAAAAACCTCCTGTATTTTTTTATACTTTAACTAACTAGAACTAATATAACTGCAGTGGTATATTGTGTGTATTATAGCACCCAAGTAACATGTCATTAATACAGCTAGCCCCACATTGTTTTAGTATTTCAGGAAGCAGGAGATTTGGGCTTTGTGTTTTCCTGGATTAAAAGTAACATTCATTCCACCACGGACAGCAGGGCACTACCAGAAGCATTCTGCTTGCAAAGTATTTGCCCAAATGGAGTAAACAGTTTTAAGATAAGCAGTGCTTTGACTCTTGAATTGTAGCAGGCATGTGGTTGACACAGCTTCATGCTGACAGATGCCTCCCTGTCTGTCTTTGTGATGGAGAGCAGACAGACATTCTCCTTGGCATTTAAGAAAGCCGCTGCTTAGCAAAATAAAATGTAAAATTAGAATGAGCAGCGCAACAGCGAGCGGTGTCGCTGGAGAAAAGATCAAAACAGTCTAATGTGGATGTAACAGAGTGTGTTCTTACTTGAAGTCAGTAACTGCTTTGTCCCTGTTTAAAAGTATCCTATGGTAAAATAAATGCTGTTTTTCCAACTCAGTTAAAATAGAAATGCCTGTCAGTCTGAGTATCCATGTAGGTGGGGCTGAGCCCATCCCAGCCCTTCTGAGCAGGGAGGCATGCTTGTCGGGTGTAAAGCCTCTAGTGATACAGTAGCTAGCAGCTAGAAACCCCTCAGCGCACTGTTGTGTGGTTTGTCTTCAATTAAGTAAAAGTTTTAATTAAAAGTAAAGATTAGTTTATTGTCTTGCAGTTTAACCACTGGTTCTGCAATGGCTGTTCTACACTAGACTTGGTCTTCAGTAGCTTTCTTGCAGCCTGAGCTGAGGGTGTTACTAAGACACACAAGTTTGCTGTAACCTATTAGATGTCTCAGAGAAAATCTGTAATTAGAGGATTGGAGAAAGACTCTAAAAGGTCTGTGGCTTTAGATCCAGGATAACATGGCTGCCTTTCCCCTTACCTTTTACAGCAGTGACTGGTCAGTGGCAGTGTCTCATTGGGATAGTGCTGGGCAGGGGAAGCCTTGCACCCACTCAGGAACTTCATTACAGTTGAGACAGATCTAAGACTGATGGTTGAGCCCCGGTGGGAAGGCCACATGCTGGGCCTGGTGTTGCTGTGAATGTGGAGGTAAGAAACAGGTACCTGGGTCTGCTGGTCGCTTTCAAGGCTTGTGCTCTGCTGATGGAGAAAACCCATGGTGTTACTACATGTCCCTCTTAGGGAGGAGTGCTGCCTTCCTGGCCCTGCGCTCGGGTGCAGAGCACATAGACGAGCCTTTGCCAGAGCTGTAAATGCACTGAGACAGGAGCTCTCCCTCATCTGCCTCTGGAGGCATGTGGTGCTGCTGCTGTAGAGCACCATGGCAAGACAGGAGAGCTTTGCCTAGAGAGCAAGAGCTGTATGTCACTGCAGGTTTGAAAAAGCAAAGTCTCTGTCTTGGCTGTCTTATACCCAAGAAATGCACTTGGGAGAGCTGCTTCACAGGGAGGGGCAGAACATTCCCATTGGTTGACAGGTTACAAACCAGTAAATTGGCCCATTTTAGTTGAATTGGTATTTTTTTCTGTCATGGGCCCTTCAGGGGTAAAGTGTGTTTCAACACAGCCTAATCCAGCTGTGTAATAGCTGTCTGTGAAGGGGACTGTGACGGATGCGTAACATGCTGGCTCTGCACCTGTGCCAGGAGAAATGGAAGATGCAGCCTGGTTCTTATTTTGCTGCTCCTCAGGAAGGACCTAAAGATGGTGGTGGATGTTGCCCTCAGCCAAGCGTCAGTGTGCCAACACCGGTGAGTAGAGCTTGTACACAAAAGACTTTTGAAATACTTTGGGGATTGCCAGGGTATCACATTAAACATGGTGACATACTGACAGGGTGTTTGGGTACCGGAGTCTTCGGTCACACAGCCATTGGGTGTCACCTCTTCTGTAGTGCAGGTAATTTGCTCAGTGTAAGCAGCGAGTGCTCCTCACTCGGCTCCTGCAATCAGGCTCCAAACAAGGCTCTTCTCCGTGCGTGGTTTCTGTGTTGCTGGGTTTGGCCTCCCCAGCACGGCTGGACTTGCCTTGCTCCCACCCCAGCAGTACCCCGCAGCACTCAGGGAGGGCTGGCCCGGCTGCAGGGGCAATTCAGATGCTGTCTCTGAAGCTGCTTCTCAGCTGGTGCAGTTACAGCTCTGGCCTGGGACACTGAACTGGTTACAAGTTTGTGTTTTGTGCATGTGCAAGTTTTAAGACCTACCCATTCAGTTACACCATATAGTAGTGTTGCTGCTCTATGAGCAGCAGAGCAGCTGCTGTAGTTCCCTGCTGTGTGCTCTGCAGCAGTGGCAGGAACCTCCACAGCCATCTGACTTCAATCTGCCTGCACTCAGCACAGAGCCTGGTGGGATCAAAACCAAGCCTGGTACTTCTATAAACTCCCTTTGCTGCCTCGGCTGTTTTGTGTTTGAGAGGAAATAAACGCTGTGCGCGGCCCCCTCAGCCCTGCTGGGTCAGCACCAGCTGGGGATGGGCTCACGAGTCCTTGGCAAACTTCACTCTCAGTACAAGTTTTGCAGGTACACAGCCTATGTGCCTGGGCACTGAGATACACCTCTTGTGCCACTCTCCTGTCTGGCCTCGCTCGGTATTTCTATGTGGAGTTCATTCTGGGAACCTGAGCGGCTTGAAGGACACAGGGCTGGTACTGTTGAGCTGGGCTGGAAGAGCTGCACTGAAGGCCTGGTGTATTTGTGGTGTCAGGTCTGGTTTTGAAGATTAACATTCTCATTTGTATTAAATTAGCAAAAGTTGCGTGTGTGAGATTCAGAGCTGGAAGTTGCCTTTCCTTTGGCTCACAGCAACAAGATAAGCTGTTGCAAATACTCTAGGGCTCTGTGTGAAACGTGTGTGTATGGCTGTTTTTGTCCCCCCAGCACTACCCATTTGTGCTAAATTACTGCTTGCTGCTAATTAGAATCCTGTGGTAGGAAAAAACCTGCTGCATTTTCCCTTTTACCACGCAGAAAATAGAATGCTCTGCAAGTTCCTGCCCTGAAAGAGCACAGCATGGCTTGTCCTGTGCCACACAGGCCCCAGATCGTTGACGCAGGGATGACTGTTTCCGAAAAGGAAAGCAGCTCCCTTCAGAAGGCAGACGGAGCGGCTCGTGGGGCTTGTTGTAGCTGGCCTCCAGCCCAAAAGCTCTGATTGCATGTGCCTGGGTACTTACAGTGATGTTTTAATCCTTCTTGACAGGTTCTCACGGGAGCTCCCACACCCCAAAAATCAGCCTTTGCTGCAGCAGTGTCCACACCTGCCATGCCCACTTTGGTTTTCAACCCATTTAGCATTTAGAGTACAGCAGTCACTTTGTGCATTGTGTTTTTATGGATTCCTCTCTTAATTTTGGAGACACCTCTACTACAGCCAGCATAGAAATTCCTCTGAAGGCTCTTCCCTGGTTCACTGAACTTTCTCAAAGTCAGGTAAGGAGAGGACTTGCTTTGTTTGTAGGGATTAACTGTCTCCAGTCAAATGAATGAATGATCTTCAACAGAAGTGCTGCTCACCCAAAGCACGAGGCCACAGCTGTCTACAGTTGATGTACTTCTACAGTCTACAGTTGTCTTCTTTCAGGAACTATTTCTGGTCTCTAGATAAAATGTGAAGTTGGGGGACAGAAGGAAAGAGAATGAAGACATGGCTCCTTTCCTGAACAGTACAGAAACACTCCGCTAGCTGGTACTTTCCAAACCACTAAGTGTTGAGAAGCTGCTACTGGTCAGCTCCATGCAGAACAGCATGGCTGCTTCAGCCCCAACAGAGAGTAGTCCTGGGGAATGCTCAAAGACCTGCCCAGGGCCCAGAGCTGTCCTACTCAGGGGGAGCTCTGGCAGCAGTGGCTTCTCTTTGAGTTTGGTTCCTCCCAGCCACCAGCTCCTCCAGAGGGTGGGTGTCCTTGGGAAGAGAAGTCCCACACAGGCACCAGTTCGTTTCTGCTATCAGCCCGTGGGGCGCAGCACCCCAGCCCCTCCCTCCCCAGGCCAGAGAAGGGCACGTGCACACCTGTGATTTAAGAGCACTTTATTGTTCTTTAAGGCTACTTTTAAGTACAAAAAAAAAAGATGGCCTGCCAAACCTTTTTTTTTCCCAGGTGAAACAAGGCCACAAAAGAACGGTATATTACAGATTTACAAACACAGAGAGAATCTTTCAGACTGAACTGTAGAGAACCTGGCTCTGTGAAGAAACTTCACCACTTCTCGTGACGGTGAGTTCAGTTTAGTTTCCTTCCACCTCCCCCCACCCTTTGGCTTCCATGACATTATTGTGTCTAATACATGTTTTACTGGACATAGCACATTAAATCTTTATTGCCCTCAAATCCATTTACCTATCTCAGATAAGTAAATGTAACCTTGTAAAACAGCTATTATTGAAAATATTAGCTTTAAAAACATTATCTTATTTGTGTTTACAAAGAAATATAGGAGTCACATTTTCCACAGAGTCCATCTACAGTATTAGTATTTTACTGTTATAACGCTCAGTAGCCTGTAGCAATAACAAACTAGTGGCTATTAATGCTAATGCAGTGTTCTCATAGAATAACTGTGTTCCTGCACTTTTACTGTATTACAGACAAATCTACAACAAAAAAAAAGATCAACTTTTTTCTCCAAACAAAAAAAATGAATGATTACAATAAAGGAAAGGGAAAAATTAAATAGCTACATATCATTAACAAATTAATTGTTCCTCAAAAAATACCTACAAATTTCTCTGTACATTCTTTACGCACAGCGTAACGATGGTCTTAAAGTTACCTATATAAAAAAGTGTTCTTTTAACAATCTTCCTACAGAGAGTAGGGTACTGAATGCCAAAGCAGGTAAGCGTTGACTACCCAGTAAGATGGTAGTGAAATGTGTAAAAACTGGGGGCTTAGGTGGTTGGTGGGGTTTGGTTGGTTGGGTTTTATTTTTTTTTTAATTTTTTAAAAGAAAATTGAGCAGCCACCTTCTCAACAAGAGTAAGAGCCAATCTCCCAATCTCCTTCTACCCTGCACCTGTTCCAAATTAAATAGCTTAACTTGAAAAAAAACCCTAACATAAAAGCCACAATGGACCCAATACTGTAACGTAGTCCATAATACATCACGTGTAGTTCGTCTTCCAACTAGTTCAAACTTTCTACACCAAACCAATCATTTCAGGTAACCCAGTATAAAAAAAAAACCCTAGTTGCAACTGTACTGGGAAGATGGAATGTACGGGGGAGAGTAGTTACACTGAACAAGAAGAAGAGAAGCTCTTAGTACTAGCACAGCTGTGGTTTCATGCCCGCCTCTATTGCCTAATTTCTAGTTAGTAGCTATTAATATAGCAAATGATAATAAATGCAGTATACCTGTATAAAGTTCTCTACTGGAGGAATGTATGCTGCAACTTGGCATAGGTTTATGAATAAGCTTAAAAAACTTAAAGATCATATGTCACAATCTGTTGTCCAGCCAAGCTACGTAACGGTAGCAGTTTCTGCAGCTAGTTCAAGGTGGATTACACAGACTTAAGGTTTAGGAAGCAAATTCCTGTTAAGCAGACAGTGCTGCAGACAGAAACAGTTACTCAGTCGTGCGCAAAGCTATAGCATCCTGTACCACGCATTGTATATTGCTAAACTGTGTCATTGAGGCCTGTCCTGAGGCTGTCCTCTTTTGCTGGCTGCTACTAAAGTGAATATCAAATACAAATATCATAGAGTACAACTGTACCAGCAGTAAGTATATCTAGGGTTGTTACTGACAAAAATAAACTAATTCTGAAGAAAAGCTAATAAGTATTATGATTCTTACGGTCTATACATTAATAGATACCAGCTATTTTTCATAAAACATGCATCGTTAAGCACTATTGAACCCTCCGACCTCAGCTCTATTCTAACAAACTGCAGTGTTCAGGAAAAAATGCCCGTGTTCTGTAAATTATGCAGTCCAGTTGCAAGCACTAAGCACCTGAAATCTAAAGAGAGAAAGACCTATAACCTGTATGAGACTTCCCCTTCCGAAGCTGTTTTGCTTTAGGAAAAAAAAAAAAAAAAAAAAATCAAACTGATAGAAATGTCATCCTTAAACCCTTTTTTCAGCAGTTTGCCCTCAAAATATTAGCATCTTCCAGAAAGTTGCTGTGCAACTTCAGTCCTCCTCCAATAGTGCAAATCATACATGACAGTTCTTTTCAAGTATATACATACACAATTACTTCACAGAGGGAAAAAACAACCCAAAACAAAAAAACAAAGGCGCAACGTAAGCAAACCAGACAAACTCTAGTCTTGAGAAGCTAATAAAAAGCAAAAGCATTTGGGTCAACCAACTACGAGTAATGGCTTTTGTGGATTAGCGTGCATTACTTTTTTGAGGGGCAGCAGATTTGCATCAGAGGTTTCTTTGGTAATTGAGGCAGGAAAAAAGGATGCTACATCGTATGAATCTTTATGAAATAGTTCCTGCTATATCGTCTTTAAGGGCACCCTTTTACAAACAAAAAGTGAGTACACAATAACCTGTGGTGAAAACTAATCTCCCCTCCCCCAACACTATTTTAAGCACTGTTCAAAACTCAGTCAAACCATGCAAATTCACAAGTGTCGCGGTCCTCTCTTCAGGAGACTACAGAGGGCGAGTGATTATGATTGACCATATGGGAGGAAGGAGAAGACTGGCCCCGCCGGGAAGCAGACTCGGGACTGCTGGAGACTCCGTCCTTGGCAGCTTTGATCTGAAGCCATGTATCCCCAAGTGCTTTGGCAAAGTGGTCATCGACCGATCCCGTGATGGACACAGAGTTTGCCACTGGCTCAGGCTCCTTGTAATTCTTGCCCAGGCTTCGGCGGAAGTGCTCTTCCACCACTGGGTCACAGGCAGTGGTAGCTATAGGGGAAGGGAGGCAGGAGAGGAGTTACTTCAGTGCAGAGCCCCAGCACCCAGGAAGAGATTCAGAACCTGCATTTCCTCCCCTCTTCCTATGGTGTAAAGCGAGAGTTCTTCATTCTAGAACTGGTAGCGAATGGGGTGGGTAACAGGATGGAAGGGGTTGAAATGGACAACTATCAGTGGAGTGCAGTATTTCTGCATTCCGTGCCCTACAACAGGTAAACGTTTTAGATGTCTGTACAGTTCTCCCCCAGGCCACTAACAGCTCTGGCTTCGGTTCTATGGAAACCTTCTCCCTAAAGAACCACACAGAACTGTAGGTAGGTTTGAACAGATGGGAACAGTTCTTCAAAATCAGGCCCCAAACCTGCCACTACCCATCAGATGCGAGGAGAACCCATTCTATGTTACACCATGCCAAAAGCTGATGTCAGCATTTCACCCTACTTCACATGCTTGTGTTGGGTGCAAGGCAGGAAGCTAAACTGTTACCTCTGAGTAAGCACAAAAGACATTAAAATGGTGTAATACTATTACAAGAGGAACCAAGAACCTTAAAAATCAGGTTTTGAGTGATAATTGTAAAAATTCCTCAGACTAAGGAGGACAGAGTTGCAGTGCTACAATTCAGAGACAATAAATGTGTGGCTAAACGAGATTCATCTGTCGAAGATACGGAAAACTGCCAGGATCCATGCCACTATCCCTCATGCTACAGAAAGGTTTGACTGATCCTAAGCTAAATGTGGGTGTCCTGCACAAAGACCTCTTCAAGTGAGGAGACACAAGGATTCTGAAAATGTTCAGCACTTCCAAAGCCCACGGAAACGCAGCCTCGCTGAAGAGGCTCCTTTGACTAGTAAGAGCAGCCTACTAGAATAACATCTCAGACCCCTAAATGGACTTCCCCACACTTGGAATGTATCTTCCAGGGTCTCGCTTCAACTTTGCAGTCTAGTTTTCAACAATACAGGGATTTTTTTAAAAAATAAATTAATAACCCCCCCCAAAAAAGTCCCCTGCAGTGCATGGATTTTTAGGTCCCTACGACACCCCATAGGTATTGCTGATGAAGACTCGCTGCCAGGGACTTCAGAAATGCTGCATGTTAAACCCGTGCTGCACCAGGTACGTAACTTGGAGCGAAGGGGCCGTGTTTCCCCTGTCCCAAGGTTTCCCAGCAAGTACAGCATGCCAGCAATTCCTGAGAAGTACTAATTGCCCAGAAGGTAAAAGCTAAAGCTCCCTGTCTGGGTTGCTGTAGCAACTGCCCTCCAAGGCTGGCAGTGCTACCTGCAGAGAGGGGTGGAGGGCATGTGCTTTGGGAGAGGGGTTTCTATCTACAGGAAGAGATTCCCATGACTGCAGCTGAATCATACTGCCTACTGGAAGGCTGTGGAAACTACAGCTCCCAAAAGAAGAACTTAGTTGGATCCACTGGCCCTGTCTGCTGTTTGTCACTTAGACTAACATAAACACAATGACTTAGCTGTCTGTGGAGGGTGTTTGTTTTTCTAAAGCAGCTTTCCAAAGAAGAAAAAAGGGGACTTCTCTCTCTCTGCTTCTGAAAATGACACTTTCTACTCTGGCCCAGGCTTGATGGGAGGATGACAGAGGGGATCTGTGCTAGCATGTCTCTGGGCAGACAGGATCCAAAGAGGTGTCTACTGTTTCACCTCCTTTTATTCCTCTTAGTAAGTACATCAGTGCCTACACAGGCAAGGCGACTTCCTCCTACTCAGTCTCTCATCAGGCCTGGCAAAGTGCAGAGGTGTAACTTACTGCTCGAGGGTCTCCTGTAGGCCGGCATTGCTGAGCCACAGCCACTGTGAGCAATGGGGCAGTGAGAGAGGTTGCAGTTCCGGTTGTTCGCAGAAGCACAGGTGATTACGGATGGACGGTTCTAGTAGGGAAGGAAGGAGAAACTGTCACTCGCTAAGGCAATTGGCCAAGGCCATATTAGGAGCAGGTCACTGCATAATCACTGGAGAAGTACAAACACTGAACTGAATCCCTGCAGTGAAATAACCCATAAACGATCAAATTGAATAAAACTTATTAAACCCCAAAACAGTCGGTTATTATTTCTTTGTCTGATTAAAAAAACACCACATGGCATTTCCATAATTGTTACAGCCATATAGAAAAAGGACAGTCTCAAAGCAAATCATTAGAAGCATCAAAATGACTTTGAAGTGCCTGTTACGACTTTGCAGGTGTCACATCTGCAGCACTGGATGTCAAGCTCATCACATACTTGTTTCACTCTATGTCCACATACCCTTGTGACTCCAGGACTCAGAAGGGCATTATGAATTTTACAGGTAACTGTCTTTCAATCAAGTTTTAGTGTTACCATTTCCCATTCAGAAGGTAAGCTGTCCTAGCCTGACTAATTCTGCATCCCACTTTTCAGTCACAAACCAGTAAGCTCCTAAAATAAAATACGAAGAGCTCCTGAGCAAGTCTCAATCACATGTAATTTCCTGTTCTGGTAACCTGCCTTTCCAGATTAATAAACATCATCCTTTTAAATCTCAACACGAACTCCCCAAAATGCCTCTTCACATAATCTCAGTTCCACAACGTATACCCTGGGCCGTGCATAAACATAAAATACCCTTCTTATAGTTGTTTACTATGCGAGTATTCCATTGAAACAATGCCTTAGGAGAAGAAACATCTTTGTTTCTGCAGGTGACTGAAGGACAGTAACATGGGTATCAGACTATTCTGGCTTTGCATCTTTGGTACATTTGATGATGCAAGGAGTCCATTTTGCTATACTCAATGCAAGTGTCCAAAAGATTAACAGAGTAATTAACACAGCTTTAAACTTCCTGCCCATTTTACAGATCTCTGCAGCCCCCACTACTCCAGCTCCATGCAAAGTGAATGAGGAAGGAAACAGCTTTTCATTGTGCAGTACTACTTTAGACAGAGCAACACCAAAGGGAGGGGAGTTTTCCAGGGGAGGTTTAACACTACCTGAGTAGACACAAAGGGAATGACTCTACTTACATCTTTCTTACTTTTTTTTAAATTTGCTGTCAGTACAGTTAAGAAAAGCAAATTATTGTATTTTTCTGCAAGCAGTTCATATGTAGAAATACTTCTTTTTATAGGGTGAATACTGTGTGCATCTCTGAAGTGGTGTTTGGTCAGTGTCTATGGTTATCTCTTCAGAAGAGCATTTCAGACATGCAGGAGGTGGGAAGTGGAGAGAGGTGATGATAAGGCATGTCTCAAGAATGCAGGTACTGACATCAGGACAAGGTGTCTTAAAGGATCCTTTGCTATCATTCTGCCTACACAGTTGCACTGGGCGGGCTGTACATATTTATATGAAAACACTGGGATAAGCTGGGAATTTAGAAGCAGCTACAGCAGTGGAAGCAAGCAGCAGCTTACATTAAGGCGGCACTGTCATCCCTGTCCCCCCTGCCCTCCCGCCACTAGAGTAAAATGAAATGATAAAGTTAAAAAAACAAACAACCAGATCACCAAACTGGTTTCGTATTTTGAATAGGCTTTTTTAGTTTGTATGACTTCTACTCTGTGCTCTTAGCAAGCTCTTACCTCAACATCCTATTTTCCTGAGAAAATAGATTGTAATCTAGCTCAAAATGTCAACAAGAGAGAGGGAGGGGAATCTGGTAATGGGCACCAGGTATCAGCCAAGTCAAACACAGCAGAAGAGAAGAGTGTCAGTGATGTTAGCTGCTAGGCTGAGACGCAGCGGCAATACTATCAAAGGGCACCAGTGTCGTCAGTGGAAGCCTGTCCCTTCCTCCTCTGTCATCACTGGCTGCTGAGAGCAAAGCGGAGCCGCTCTGCGCAGAACAATAACCCTGCGATCTGTGTGCCAAGTGATGCAAGAGATCAGCAACACGACTCTAAAGGCGTTTTGGTGTAGGGAAATCTAAGCGGCTACTGTACACAGCCAACCACCGTGAACATCCACACAGCAGATGTAAAGTATACAGCCCCAGTGACAAAAAGCTTTCATAAACTGCATATAGAAGCCCTGACCTCTGAAAGTCCATGCACTCAAAGCGTTTCCCCTTCACAAGGCATCACAGCAGGGCAGGAAGGAAGGAGAGGACGCAGGAAGGAAGAGCATGGGTACATGGGCCACTTCAGTTCGCACACTATGGCTCATCACAACTCACTTATCTTGCTTTGTCTCTCCACTTGGGAGAGAGATAAGTTTTCTTATCTATCACTCGCTTTTAAGCTATAAGCTGCATAAGAGAAAGCTCGTCTTCAGGGAAACAAATACAATGTACAAGACGGTAAGCCAAAAACCAACCAACTAGACAAAACAAACCAAAAAACCCCACTATGTATGGAATTAAACTGCAATAAAAATCACTACTTTCCTTTAGGAAAAGTCATCGTGAACTAGTGACACAACACTGCTCTGAACAATGCCTTTGGCTGGCTAAACTGATTAAGGTCAATCCAGCGGCTCTCAGCACAGACTCTGCATTCCCCATTAACACACGTGCTTTCACAAGCTTAGCAAAGCATCAGAAAAAGCAGGCAGGCTAAGAAGCCTGTGCAGATACATTTAATCAGCAGCGATTCAACCACATGAAGCATAGTGACCTGTGCTATTCATTGTGTGTTATTAAAATACGTTTTGCCTGAAGCACAGTAACACCTGCCTATTGTAACTGACAGCGTGTTCTGCCTATGTCTGGGAGGTCCTCTTTGTGCCTACAACAAGGATTCCTACAACTACCCCAAGTTTCTTGTCAACCTAAAAGCCAGTACCTGCTGCCGTTCCACAGACGTCAGTGTGGGTGCGATGCCAACTGTTCGGGTTGCATCCATGCTGTTTTTGGTCAGTGCTAGAGGTTGATCCATGGTCAAGCTTGGGATCGAGGCATACACGTGATTGGCGTGAAGGCTCATTGTTGGGGCAGCAGCCCTCTCTATTGGGCTGCGACTCCGCTCTCTGTGCTCCTTCCGGTAATCTCCATTGGCAGTCTTGTTCCTAAGAAGGGAAAGAAAGAAAGAAAGAAAGAAATGTGAGAGGACTTCCCATTGTTACAAGTTATAATGAGATATGTGACATTACATCCCTGTCAGAAACACGAGGCAGTGCATTCTGCTTGGTTGCAAGGAGGTGTACAGAGCCCCTCAGTGAGGTATCCCTGTCCTACCCAGCAACCCCTCTGCAAAGCCCAGAATTTCTTCAGATGCTTACCTAAAGGTACCAGTGAAAGGAATAACTGATCAGACACCTGTTCATTTTGACATACTAATGCCACTCTGTCTCCTAACACTTCAATATTCTCTAAGCATTCCTGAAGCCCAAGGAACGTTTATTTTACTCAAAAGACATGGCTGATACCAAGAAAATGCACTGGGTCAAGGCAAGAAGGCAAATTTAAGAGCAGAAAATGAAGGAAAAGCAAACTACATTACACTCATCTCAGAATCATTTAATCACAACTGTTCTTTAAGAATGACTTCAAATTACTGCCAAACAGTAAATCTCAGTAGGTATACTCACATAAATAGCCTACCACTCACTGCAATTAAAATAATAACTGATTCTGTACTCAAGTATGAGCTATTTTGCATACAGCGACATCATCCTCATTAAAGGGAAACCAGTGAATCAAAGGAAAGGTACTTCATTCATATAGGCGAAAGCAGGCATTCATAACCGCTTACCTAGTTATGACTGGCAATCTGGGACTTGCCAGTACACTAAGAGTTAACATGCTGCAATACCTACTGCCTCACTGCCAAACAGCAAACTCAGTCAGTGTGTCACAAAGAAAAAGTGCAGGAGGAAAGAGCTGGCTCTATAGAGATTCCATTCTGTCTTCAGAAGGCTCTCGAAGTAATAGGCAAGTGGCCTGTAAGTCCTCTGTATTATTAAGTGGGCAAAACCCATCTACAGTGCAGGAGCAATCTTTTAAAATGCTCCGATGACTATTGGGCAGAGACAGAAAAGGAACAGAAAAATGTTTTCTGTAGTACTAGAAATTAAGATGTACAA
Source organism: Hypotaenidia okinawae (assembly GCA_027925045.1). Lineage (NCBI taxonomy): Eukaryota > Metazoa > Chordata > Aves > Gruiformes > Rallidae > Hypotaenidia > Hypotaenidia okinawae. Next base: position 5,215,763 of record BSDF01000011.1, read on the forward strand.
ATAGCATTCAGTATTATTCTCATTCCAAGAAGCTGCTGTTCATTTCAGCATCTGAGAAAGTCTCTCAGAAAGGAATGCTAACAGCTGAGGGGGAAGAGAGCCCTGTCAAGAGAGGAAAATAAGGAACCCCCCAAAGCTCACCAACAAAACGCTAGTGAAAACTCTTCAAGGCTTCAAGCTCACCCAGTGCTACTATCCCCAGTGGCCATATGGCTGTGACAGCAGCCCCCTGGGGACAACCAGGAGCACCACTAGGCCTACATGCAGGGATGCGCTGCAGTCCTCTCCCGGGAGGGAGTTGGGGTGGTCACTGTGTTGCATGGCTTTTGTTCAAGTACTCTTTGAGATCAAGTAAACTTTCAGCCGCAACAGCATCCTGTGGCAACGAGTTCCACAGTTTGAACTACATAGTTTGTTAAGTACCTTTTCTTTAACTTAAAAAGTAATGGTCTCATCTGCTTTTGCCGTAGTTCTTGTATTAGGAGAGAGAGAAAGCCATCGCTCTCTGCTTCATACTACTCCGAGTTCATCCCTCTGTTCAACCACCTTCTTTCTCAAGTGTACTACTTTCTTCAAATAAAAATTGTTCCCACCCCTTTGTCATCCTCATGGCCCCTCTCAGGCATGAGCCAGAGAAGCTCTAATCTTTCTCGAGGTGAGGGTCCAGATCTCTGCTGTCTTCAGGAACAGGACCTTTGCTGAACTAATCACCAGTCTCCAATGCTATTCCTCACCCTGCTCAAGTCACTTGGTTGTGTAAATTAGAAATCTGCTGTCGCTGCCCAAATCAAAACTCATTTATCATGGTACAAGTTAGGGTTAATCTGATACCAGGCAACCAATGACTTGAGAGCCTCAGGACACAGCTTATTCTCTATGCCAAATTCCCCTGACATGCTTAGGAGAGAACAGCCAACAGAGTAACAATACTGCTTGTAACCATTTGTATCCCCTCCCTCCACCCCACCCCCCACCCCCGCCCACCACTTGTCCCCTTTAACTAATTACAAGTGAGTAGTTGCAGATTAGCAAAATCAACCATAACAATCTAACCTTTAAGGTTTCACAGCTGGTGCTCAAGACGTTCTCTGAAAATCATGTGTTTCTTCAATCCTCCTTTAGAGGCCAGATTTATACCCAATAAAGCAGTGTGCACACACACATACACACACACACCCCTCCCAGGAAATGCATTCTCACTGAGCTACATCCCCATCTCTTGCCAGCTTTGGTACTGTTTCAATTCACAAGGCTGCTATGCAGCATCAGCATTCAGGAGAACGAAGTTTAGAATTGCATTGCTCTGAGCTAATGACTGATGCAAATGTGTGACTTAACGGCAGCACAACAGACTCTATATTTAAAGTACAGTAGCCTCATCTTGAATTACAGTACTGAAACTGCTACCGAACACAACGAGCTAATCCTTCACTGCCCCTGAGGAAGCGAGCATGGAACTTTACAAACAGGACGCCTTTGCAGGCTCTTCTTGTACCTGGCCACCAGCCATTAGGTTGCCTGGGAAATAGCAGCATGAAAAGACGCTGCTAAAATCACTGTTCAAGTGATAAAGGCAATGCTGTTGGAGAGAGGGCTGGTTCTTGCTGCAGTGCAGTAGCTTTGGTGGCTGCAAGCCAAAAATCTTACTTTTCAACTAAATACTATCTGGTCTACTACAACTTAAATAACCACTGGAGGCTGACAAAGCCACATGCAGCTCCAGCAGACTCCCACTTTCCTCAAAAAACCTAACTCCCGTTCAGAATGATCACATTTTGTTTTAATAAGCACAAGGTGATTTTCAAAGAAAAAACTTCAGAAGTATTTTTGGTGGAGGAAGCAAAGTGAAACAAAAAAATGTAGCTACACTGTTTTTTTTGGGGGGGTTGGGGTTTTTTTTAGAAGTGGGATTTAACAACCTGGGGCTGCATTTACGGGGTGGGGCAGAGCTGTCAAGTGACCAGTGATGAACAAGCCTAGTGCAAGTCCCAAGCCAAAGCAATTGTCCTTTCTACACAACAGTACCTACTGCTTCCCTCCTCATTTTAGGCAAAAAACTCACAGCTCTGAATACTGGTAAACTGCTGTCAAAGGAAGAACTTTTCTGCTAAGATTTTTGGGACCAACAATCTGGGAAATGGGATCAGCCTGACATCAGGATGCACAGTACAGTAGGCAGACCTTCCCTAAAGATACCCAAAATTATTGTTATCTCAGCTATCTCAGCAGACCACACCGTGGCCCAAATAATCCCCTCTTCCTAAATTAAAACTCCTCATCTTCTGGGCAGGGAACAGTTCATACTCCAGTCCTCAAAAATCCTCTCCTCAATTCATCTACCTTTCACTAGATAGACTTGGTCAAAAAAGAAAAAAACCTGAAGCTTCTCCTTCCACATCAGATATTTCTTCTGAGCCCAGCTGAATGTTTTACAGCACTGTGTAGAGCAGTAACATGATAGCTCTGCCCTTGGGAAAATACACCAGCACTTGAGTCCCTCCTATTTCAATATAAATAGCAAATCCTACAGACATCTGACTCCACTTGTAAAACAATTGTACATAAAATTATTTATAGTGTATCCATCAATTCCATATTATTCGATAATTCAGTTTAAAAGGTAACTTTTAAAATAATTTTCTATTAGAAACTGAAACTTTGTTGCTTTTTTATTATTATAACTTATTATCATTACTGTTGAGAGAAGTAATTCCTGTTTTCATATTAGATGCTTTCTTTGAAGGGGCAATAAAGACTGCATGTGTTTGAAGGTAATTCTATTTCACTAAAGTGAATTAGCTCAAAAATTCCACATGCACTGTACAAGTACAGAGATGCCCCTCAACTTCAAACATAAAGGCAGAAAATTAGAAAGAAGATTTCTGACTGCGCTTGAAAAATAATTTTAAAATATATACTGCAAATAAATCCAGCTGTCCAAACAGCATTACCATCCCCCAACAGCTTTGTCTTAGAAATCAGCATATGAAACTCTGGACTCCATCTTCAGTGGTGAATATGCCAGTGCATCTCCACTGGCTTTAAAAATAGCTAGCAGTTAATAGTGGTGAGAGCCTGAGCACACATCAGGCAGTGGGACGCTGTTACATCAGCCATGCCCCTCACCCTTCCCTTCTAACAGAGGTATTTCAAGCTACTTGCAGGGTTAATTTTAGCAAAAGTATACACTATTCCAACCTTAAATTCATTTCTCCAGCACTTGAAAAGCAGACATTGTTTTCCATGTTTCTCCCCAGTGAATCATAACGGAGGCTCCAGCACTTACCAAGCATCATGTGCTCAGATGGATGTCATACCAAACCACACACATCCTGACTGCTAGCTGAAAGTCTGCTGCAGTTTGGGTCTAAATAATGTTTGCTAACTGAAAGCAACGTTTCAGTCCTTCTCAGGAGCCAGATCAGAGGTAGCTAAAAGGCGTTGTTCTTCATATTTATGTTTTTGTTGTACACCCTTTCAGTGGGGCTGTTCTGTTCACTGGCACAGAGCGGCGGTAATTCACACTCATCCTACAGAACAGACTAACTCTGCCAGCTGCTCAAGGGAAAGGGGGGAAATAAAGAGAGGCCCACCGAAGGGGACAGTTTTGCTGCACTCACTTCCAGCCCGCAGATCCTTCAGGAACAGATGCCAAAAGTATTACTGTACCTCCCAGGGAAGAAATCACAGACGTTTCACACTCCCTTTGGCAGAAACAGAGCTCTAACTTGAAATGGTTCTACTGTAGGAGTGTGTTTCACTTGCAGAAAGAACAAATACCTACTTAGAGTGTTTTTTAATTATCGGGCAAGATGTTTTCTTTACAAGCACAATGCATAACACTGCTTAAGAGTAAACTCTCACTGGTGTAACCTAATTTAAATACAACTTAAACATTTCCAGCATCTTCCTAATACACATTTTCTCACATCTTTTACCGTATTTATTCACAAACTCTTAAGTCTGAAAGAGGACAGCTGCTTTTGTAAAAAGACTACTTGAGGATTTATAATCCACTGATAGAAAATATCTTCTCCACATGATGGGGATCATTTCCTGCAAAGGTTTTTACTTGCATACATTCATTCTGTTACTGTGAGATGGGAAAACAAGAATCTAAAGTGGTATTTCAAAATACAATGATTTATATCCAGAGGGAAAAATCCCAAGTGTTCCTTACCCAGAAGTTTTTAAGCAATCCAAATTCACTAAAAAACCCCAAACAGAACCTGAAATTATTAGCAGTTTACTCTTTGAGTGTCAGCCAATTATCTGAAGTATTCATAACATGAAAAAATACTCCAAACAGCCGAATACGCTCTTCAAACCACATCTATTTTGAATGGCTGCCACAAATACATAGCCCTTATTCATCCCATTTTATTAGCTTTATGCTTCTCTGATAGTTTTCCCTTTTGCTTTTACGGCTTAGGACTCCATCCCAAAAAGCTTTCAAGTAAGCAACTGCAAGAGATTATTGTTTTTCCAAGAATCCCTCCTGCCACAGAACCTGGACATCTGATACTGGTTCCTGAGGAAGACAAAGAATGCCCCCTTTTTGCCACTATACTGGTACTTCAGTATTCTTTGTACAGTCTGCTCCCCCTGCAGAATACCTTCTGGGCAAACTAAAGATCATGTTCAGAGTAATGCACTGATAGAAGTGACAGCTGAGCTTCACAGTCGCCATTCTGACACAGCACTCTAGCAGCCATGTCTCCTGCTAGCCAGCTGGCTACCCAGGGGCTCTTCAACCCAGGTCTGCAGGTGGGACATCCTCTGTTGCTTCCCCCAGAAAAGACAGGTGGCTAAATCTCCACTTTCTGCCTCAGGCCAGGAACCTCGGCAAAAGCACCCAGGATTTTGAGCACTGCCTCAGAGCTTCTCCAGCCACCAATAATTAACCTTAACTCTTCCCAGAAAAGAGCTTTTGTTCTTTGGAATTTTTCAACTCAGCTCAGTTTGGAGAAATAAGCACTGCGTAGGAGCCACCAACCATACCCGTTTTCCCCTGCTCTCTCCACTCCTCTTTAATCAGAATTCTGCCCTTCCTTCCCTTAAAACCATTTGGATTCACAGTATTTTTTTCCAGCTTAGTGCCACAGCCAATGGAAAGACCTCTGAGATGAGAAGTCAAAAGAAAACCAATGAAAACATGCTAACAAGAAATAGGATGATCTTACACATGTAAACAAATATGGGTCAGACATTCTACATTTATCCTCACCAAAACAAGATTTTCAGAGATAAAATTCTGGACCAGATAGTTACTTGCAAATGTAATCAACCAGAACGGATGTCACAGTAGAAGGAGGGAATTAATAACAGGCTGTGAAACGCATAAAGGAGTGTTCCATTAGTGTCTGCCTGCACCAAGGAAAAATACTCAGATCCAAAGAGCTTCCCTTCCTGAAGGCTTAACATTCACAAGTACAAAAGAATGCAAGAGAACCGCATGATGTAAGACCTTAGTCAAAAGCCAAACCCACAAAGCTGAAGTCTAACTCTAATGTACAGTAAAATCAATTAACACAATCTCAGATACTACTTACTTTTCTCACAGGATTTTTTTTTCATGCTTGGCCATCTTTTCTCCAACTCTCACAAGATAGTTTTAAAAGGCAGCACTGGTTGCTTTATGATGGTAAGCACTCCTTCCATCCATCGGTCAAGCTCTGGGGTTTATTAAGTGAAAAAATGTGCCACTGCTGGAGTATGTGCACACATACACAGTCCAGAGGCAATGACAGAGTTACCTTACTGCAGTAGGTACAGACTGGGGGCTACCTGCAATTTAACTTCACAAAAAAAACTATTCCAGAACTTGTGCTCACTGATTTTGCTGCTCTGTACTTCCACTGCCTGCTACATTTAGGTTCTCATTTCAGGTGGTATACCTGACAACTCATTTTAAAGTACCATCATTTTTTTGGAAGAGGTTTTATGTGAGGTCATAATAAATATCTGGAAAACAATCTGAAATGGTAAGTGATCTCATTCTGCTGGGGCAACTGTAAATATGAATTAGCCTGTTAGGAAAATTAAGCATTTAAAAAAAAAAAAATCAAAAACACTAACAGCCCAAAAAATGGAGCAAGAGCAACAGAAAGTTCCAGCATTTCTGTATTACCACAGTAGCAAATGTCTAGCTATAACTGGACATTGTGGCAATTCTAAAAAATTCCTGAAATGCACTGTGATTTCTGGAGTGTAAGCACAATGCAATTTCATCTCTTCAAGGTTTCGTTTAATTGTATCCAGGTGGAAACCAACTGCTGACTACAGCTCCCATCAGCCCTGAGTCTTCAAGGATTGAGGGCAAAAATTCTTCAGCCTCCTGCCAATCTCATTAGCCAAAGAGGAGAAACATTCTGGTCCTCTAACCTGCAACATGGTGTAACTGGCTTCCCCGTTCACACTACAGTCTAACAGTGCATTTCTTGGGAGGGAGACAAGTTACCCAGCCTTTAGATTTATCTGAATCAGCCGCCTCCCCATAACTCTCTCTTCAAAGAGCAGCAGCAGCTCCACTTGCCTTTGAAAAACCTGCACAACACAGTGCAAAAACACACAAGTGAAGAACTATTTCTTGCCAGCTGTGAAGACCAGAAAAGAAGCTGGAAAAGGCTCTGCAGAGGATGTGGTGTGACTTTAGATGACACTACAGAGAGCCCTTTTTCTTGGAGATAGTTTCAATAAGCCTGCAAATCTCAGACATATCAATGCACAGCAGAAACTGAACGTCTAGCTTGGGACCTGGACCCAAACTACCAGTCAGGACCCAGAAATAAGGTTTCATTTGTAGCACAAAACTAAACTATACAGACATATCTGGCTGTTTGAAGGCATAACAATCTTACTCTGAGAAAGTCAAATGAAGCCAGGGAAAGAGAGAGGAGCCTGCCAATGTTCACATCTGGAGAGCAAGTCAGGCTACTGCATATATTGGGATGAACAGAACAGGATCTAGAAAGGCAAGTCACTGCTGGAATGGAAACTCAAAGTATCTCTGAAAAACTCTGAACTGTTTCAAGTCCATGAGGCACTTTGATTTGCTTGGAGGGGAAAAACATCCAGAAAAGAAAATGATCAAAGATGAGGTTAAAGGAACACTCCAAACTTTCCTTAAAATTTCTAACAAGTGGGAAGGAAAATCTGACAGTGTAAGGAGAGAGCGAGGAGGCTTCCATGAAAACAGCTAGAAGGTCAGATGGGTTACTGGAAAGGTTCAGAGGCAGCTGTAAAATGATTAATTTGTACCCAACTGCAACGCCCACCCAAACACCTCTGGCAGACATGTCCTATTACATTCCACCAATTCATGCTCTGAGGCACGTGCAGCTTTTACAATTCAGCCATATTAGCATCCTTCTGAAGTCAAACTTGGCACATGCAACAAACCATTTATACCCAGTTACTCAGAGATACTGTAAAAAGTATGTATGATCACACAGAGAAAACTAGGGGCCAGTTTCAGGAGAAAGCTTGTACATGAAATAGACGCAGCAGTGGGTCATGTCCTAGGGCAACAAGATTAGCCACATACATGTGTGCTCAATACTGCCAGGGTACATCAGTCTGTTCTGCAGGCTCTGGGAAAACTTGGTGGTGTTGAGACTCAATGGTGGAACTGCACAGAACTGTTAGAGGAAATAAAAAATGGCAGTTACCATTTCTCATAGTATTTTCTGGGTCATTCCTTACAATATTTTCTACTTTTTCATTTGGAAAAAAAAATAATTCATCATTTCATGCCTATTAGGCAACTATTTTTTGCAAAAGATCTGTGAACCCTAAATTCTCAAAAGTTTATGGGATTTTCTTCAGCTCAATCACGTAACAGACTGCATCAGGTAGAATCTTACAGTGGAGGAGCAGATTAATCCCATTCTTCAAACCAATCAGGTGGGATGAAAAAGTTATCAACAACATGAGAATAGCAAGTTTGTTTAGGAAGAGCTTTAACAACACAAGCCAGTTGCTGAAAATAAGGTCACAGTGCTGGAATTAACCGTGTCAAATTGTCAGGAGAAGGGATTATAGAGCTTTCTTTTCCAACTTCAATGGTTCTTAGGAGAAAGGGAAAAAAACGTGTATCATTAAAGCTTACAAATTATGGTCTCTATCCATGAGATATACGACATAACATTAACTGTTGTGCAGGAAAAGCTAATTACAGTAATTCACTTTCAGAGAGAAATGCCAAAAATTCTAGAAAAAGCCAGGCTTTAGACCTTTAGACTGAGCACAATGTTCAAATAACTGGTTTTAAGCAATGGGAGTTTTTTCACAGGCTGTTTTATAAAAGGAATAAACATTTCATTAAAAGTTTATTGAAACTGTTTGTAATTGCTAATAAAATCTGAATTACCAAAACCTCCAGAAACACTATAAATACAGTAACAGCTTCATTATATTCTGCACAACTTTTCAAACCAACACAGCAAAATAATTCCTCCAAAAAGCTGATACCCAAAGCAACTGCACTAGTAGCTGTTAAGGGTTTGAAAGGGTACTTCTGCAGCAAAGGTCCTCAAGTTAGCCATCAGATGCTACAATCCACCCACAGAAACTTCTGGTTTAAGGGGGACTTCAGTTAGAAAAGCAAATCACAAGAAAAAGTGTCTGGGGTTTTATTCCCCCCTCTTTAAATGGCTGATTTATGAACATCAAGAGCTACTGATTAAAAATGTGACAAAGATTCAGGAGGCATCATTGTGTACCACCCAGGCAGGAAGTCAGCCGTGTCCACACGGCTCAGACACACACCTACAATCCCACTTTCACAGACAAGGGCTTTGCAGGCAGGGCTTTGACAGGAACACATGAATCGACCTTAACTTGACTGCAGTGTGCGACGACTCCATTATTTACAGGAACCCTACATCTGTGCCGCATTAAAGACTACATGAAGCAGTCATCAGAGCATGCAGAGAGTTCTCCCCAGATGTTTTGGGAAGTTCTTCTCATGGCTTACCAACTCATCCCACTCCGTTTTCACTCTCTCAGGTACTCTGCACTTAAGTCAGCACCATGAGAGGAGCAGAATCCAATTCCCCTGTGCACACAGGCCTGCGGGTACAGCAGGACAACAAATACACTCTGCTTTCTACGTTCACATACGACAGTATTTTAGGAACGGTATTTACATTGTGAAGTTGTCTTGGAGAGCTGCTGCTGCACCGCAGTTTGTTTACAGCGTTAGAGGAGTTATGTAAAACATTTAAAGGACGACTCGGCTCCAGCCAGGCCGCAGGGACACGGCTATCTAATTCACCCCTCATCAGGGCAACTACAAAGCACAGCAGAGTCCAGCAGTGTTTTCCATTGGGAGAAGCGGTCAAAAAACTGAGGTCAAAGCCTTCGGGCTTCAATGGAGGCACGGTCCTTTTATTTCCCTCGTCATTTTCCGTCGGGATAAATCCCCAGCTAAACCATACATACCCGTCCTTCCCGGGCCCCGGGGCTCCGGAGAGCGGGGCGGGGTGCGGGGAAAAGAGCCTCCGGGCTGCAACTCGGCTGGAGCCGAGCGCTGGGGTGCCGCAGCCTGGTAGTAACCTCGGGGTAAGCACGGACCGGGCGCGGGAAGGCAGCCTCCTCCCCCTGCCGCCCGGGGCCTCACCAGCTCGGCGAGCGGCACAGGCGCTCGCCGCCTCGTCACGATAAGAGTCTCCCCCGCGCTGCGTGCCCAGAGCCCGCCGCGTCGGGGGTGGGGGGGGCCGCGGGGCCGGGCTGCTGGAGGGGGCGCGAAGCAGCTCGGCAGCGATCGGCCTCCTCCGCTCTGTCTGGGCTCGGGAGTGGGTATGAGGCCAGCAGTGCCGCAGCACCGGGAGCTCCGAGCTCGTTCCCCCTCCTCCGTTTCTTGGCCCCCGAGAGACAGGAGAACCGAGGACTGGGGGAAGAGCACTTATGGGGAGCTGAGGCCCGGCGTGGGGGCCGGGGCCAGCCGAGGAATGCTGGTCACCCTGCAGCACGGGCAGCCACGCCGTTTATTCCCATCCAGCTCCCGGCAGTTTTGTAGGAAGGAGTTAAGGCCCATCCGCGTGTTTCTGCGGCACATCACGGCACGAGAGAAAATGAAAGGAGACTGTCCAGTCCAGCACGCTGAGTCTGGGGAAAAAATGTACTTATTCAACTAGAAATTAACGTTACGTTTTATTCCAGCTCTTACCCTCGCAGAGTCACTGTCTATAGCAACCGTGTCCATAACATGCTAACTCTCAAGAGCGCAACTTTCGAGTAAATGGTACATCTGTCAAACTGCAGGAAACATCTGGGAAAATGGTTAAAGGAAAAGAAGCAAGATTAAACCTTTGTTTCCATATGGTTGGGACATACATCTAGAATATGTTTGTAAATGTTGCTGGTTCTTCTCTGGCCTCCTGCTTCGGTATCAGGCTTTTGGATTGGTGTTGAATCTCAACCCCCTGTAGCTGTAAGACAATTTAGGCAATGCCAAGTTTCCCTTTAGCCAAAACGAAGAGCGGCCCCTTGGGTAAAAGGCCAACACTGGGGCTTCAAGGCTTCATGCTTCTCTCCTACTGGTGACCCTCAGGAAGCAGACGATTCCTGAGGTCAGTGCCAGTCCCTCTAGGACAGCAGCACAGGTTTTTGCTTTGCAGGGCAGCCTGGAGCCTGACACACCATGGGGGCTTTACCTTCCTTTGCAGGAAGACAAAAATGAACCTCCAAAGCACTGAATCAAAGCAGGACTCTGGAGCCAGCTAACAAAACCCTTCTGTTTGCAAGTGGAGCCACCTGAGCTAACAGCGCCTGGCTTCTCAAGTACTTAAACATATACCCAAATTTCGACAGATTGGGTCTTTTTTGCAAAGGACTGATAAGCTATCAATCGATTTTTTGCCCTGAAACTCCTCATGAGAAACATTTCACATACGCTTGGCTGCACCCTCCTGAAAGGGGCTCGAGTATTTTCTGAAATTCCCCCTGGGATACGAATGTCTGCAGAAGTCAGTGTTAAATATTAACTCGGATATATTAGCTCTTTTTGGCCTGGCTCTGAAGGCTCAATTTAATGTACATTTGTTGGAAACAACTTCAGAATAATTTTGGGTAGTGTGTGATCTCCATTAATACATGAGAAATTATATCTGATTGATTTGGTCTGTCATTCAAGCAATGCATACATGAAAAGAAAAAAAATTAATTAGGGAAAGCAGTTTGAAGCCTGCCCTGTAATCCTCAGTCCAGGGCAATCAACAAGAGCCACATTGTAACAGTTCCACTGCCATTACAGAGGATTTCAGCTTCAACAGGGCTGCTTTGAAAACACCAGGTTAATCGTAAAGTACTTCAAAAGGACATTCGTGCCAAGAGAACCCAGGAAAGATGCCTGCAAGCAAATGAGAAACATTTTGGGTGTTCTGAGTTATGTGTTGGGTTTTTTCTTCAGTTCCAATTTGTCACAATAAAATGACAGTGTAAACATATTTCTTAATACCACATGAAGTTTGGAAACAAAAAAGCAGTAGTTAGCAGCAAAGAACTTTTCTGAAAACTCCCACGCTACCTCTGCAAGCCATTTCTAAATCTTTCAAGTCCTCATTGGAGCTGGAGCCAGCCTCCACCACAACAGGGACCTGATTTTCTGCAGATCATTTCCACTCTGCACTCTCAGCCGGGGTCAGGGAATGGTGAGGAGGAAGGTGATGGAGTCCTCCTCTAATAAGGAGCGTTGTTTATGGAGTACATTAGATCTTACTCAAAGCTCCTTGCTTTGAGCTGCTACAAGCTTGAAGAGGAGAGGGCTAACCCTGCTTTGTGTGGGAGAGTATATGAAATGACCTCCTAAAGCCTATTCTAACCTGAACTATTTCATCGTCTTCAAATCCAAGTAACTTTCAGGACAGCTTATGACAGATGCTTTTAGAAGTGATGCCAGGGTGTCACTGAAGTGAGCAAATTTCGCTGGATATTCATGGTAAGAAACATATGATATAGGGCAGCTTCCAAACCCTAGGAATCTAGCCTGGCTTTGTGGATCAGACTTGCCACGAATCTCTACTGTAACAAAAGCAAAGATGCCACCTACAATTTTGAACAGAAGTGTGCATGTCTGTACAACTGTGTCCAAAACTAAACATCATCTTACGCGATACACACTGAACTACCTCATTCACGTGCCGACCTTTCTTTTATCACAAGAAGCCACCAAATTATGTATCTCACAAACCAAGCGATGGTTATTCCTCAGATATCTACATAAAGGATTCAAACTCCTGCTGAAAGGTGATTTTCACATAGAAATTAATTTTCATTGTGATACTAATGCTACTGAACCAAATGGGCATTGTGACAAAAGACACTGAGAGGAAAATGGCCCAAATCAAACCCGTTGATCTTCAGCCTGGTGGACTCAAGCAACCAAGAGCAGTCCCTTCTTGATATGAGCCCAAACGGTCAGATTCACACAGAATTCCACCAGTAATACTAAATCTGCATTGTTCTGAAGACATCAGAGACATCGATTTACTTTAACCTGAAATATATTGATTTGAGCCCACAATTTTCTAGCAAGCAAACTGTTGTTAAAACGGCTACACCACGAGTAGGATGCGTTAGCCATGACTGTCCCTTGCCCAAAAGCAGCTCAGAGCTAGGGATTTGCCGGTTCCTACTAGAAATCAGAGAAGCAAACCCAGCTTCTGAGGAAAAAAACCCAACCCAAAACCAAAAAAACCCACCCAAATATTAAAAATGACAATTTTGTGCTCTTTTTCTCATTTTCTTTTGCCGCTTGGCAAACAAACTGCCCCGAGAAGAAAGCGCTGGGCCTCCTGGGCTGCATGGAAGGACTCTTACGGCAGAGCCGATGCCCGCTGGGAAAAGGCTGATGTCAGCTCTTAGGAGCTCCCTGTGAGGATAAGGAGGTCTTTGTTTGCAGCTGAACTGTGAAAATGAGAAAATGCCTCCAGCCTGACAAACAAGAAACCCGCATAACATAGGTCAGGCCGGAGACCTTCACTTAAAGGTACCACAGGCCTCATTCGCATTCCCCTTGCATCAGGGCGCCCAGATAGAGCCAGTCCCTTTTGCACAGGGCTCGGTGCCCAACACTAAATACACCTTGGAAGTGTAACAAAGCACCTCCGTTTGCTAAGACAGACTGGTATAGCTCTCTGGTCACTTTAACCATACATTAAGCACTTGTAGTTCTTCTATAAATCAAGTTCCTAATTGCTCTTCTGTAAATCAAGGTGAACGCAGTGAAGTCATATGAAAACAACGGCATGTTCCAACTTGAGGCTTAAAATAAACTTGCCTCTCCTTTGCAAAGCACCAGAAAATAAAGGATGGCACAGAAAACACCTTTTCCTTCAGCAAGATTATACTTTAGGGAACGTGGTTTAAGTAAAACATCTGAGGGACCTTACAAGGGCATTCCACATACATAAACCTACAATGCCTACGTTTCACCTACATTTCACAATTAAACCTACGATGCCCAGGTTTTAATTTTGGGTGGAAGCATTTGTTTTTCCCAAGAGAGGAGGAGTTTATGGGTGTAATCTGGATGACTGCAAAACTACAGAAGCTGTATAAACACAGCCCAGTACACTGCTGTAACTCATGTAGGCAAGCCTCACATACTGATTTCTAAAAAAATAAATCCACAAATTCTCAAGTATATGTTATTATCCTAAAGCTCAGAATTACCCCCCTTAAAAAAAAGTCTTTGATAAACCATTCTTTGCACAGGAATTCCACTAGGTATTTCAGAAATGCAGTAGGATTGCCAGGACACTGGATTCACTCTACTCTGGTAGCTATGGGTTTCAAAGATAAAAGCAAACATGCCTGGGTACAGCTCAGAGAACCTAATCAACAGCAGATACCCAGGGGGTTACACCTGAGTGGGGAATCACATCATTCAGTTTCAGAAGAAAGGGCTGGGATCACTGGAGTTCTAATAAAAAACGCCTGAGGCATTGAAATAGATTCCCACTGAAGCACAGTGACTGAGATGCCAGGGTGCTGATACCTAAGAGTTAACATCACACTGTCTGCAAAAGGTTCTACCATTTACAACAAACCACAGCACACAATTCTCATCCTATTTAATTATGTTTCCAACCACAGTATGCTGATGTTAGGAGGATGAACACACAACTCCTTCAGAGCTCTACCAACACAATCACAAAGACCCCAATGTCTAAACAAGAGCTGCTTGAGGTTATAAAGACTTCTGTCTTCCAAGCACTGACTTACAAATGAAGAACAACTGCTATGCCCAGGAACAGTTTTTGTATCAACTCTTTTGTCCTATGTTTTTTGGGGACTTTGCCCTGTAAAGTTCAAAATACGTATGCCTCCATATTTTATAGTCCAAATCACAAAAATGTCTTTGCTTTCACCAAAACCATCATGTCATCTAGTCTCCACATTACACTCCACATCTCTTGTGGATTTGTTTATGTTTTCAAACATACACTTCTAGAACCTCCAAGTTACTACAACGTGTCTGCCATTAGTGTTCCATAAAACATTTCCTTCCCAAAATCTGTCATCTTTTCTTTAGTGTGAAGAAGTCAAGCTTCTACAACACACTTCCCATTGCCAAACCAAAATTTCTAGTTCCACCAAGTCGGAGTAATCCATTTCTAGAGTTAAACCAGAACATCATAGTCTGAAAATATGAAAAAAAAACATTCAGAAAAAGTAACTTCATTGGTGGTGGTGACAGGGAAACATGGTTACAATATTGAGAATGATTGAAAATTTAGTTCTGATGTATCTGAAATATGTAGACAGTTATTTCTGATGTATCAGAAAAGTTTGAGTTTTTGCAATATTCAGTTGAAAGCTTATTTTCATACAACCAAATCAAACTTAACAAAATAAAGTAGAAAAAAAAAAAAAAGAGATGGCTTTGCTACTTTAGATCATGATTCATCTGCAGTAGACGGTTTAATTGAAATGGATTAAGTCCCATCACATGTACACCAGGCAGACAACAGTGCTTTGTCTTCTAAGAAAAAAAAAGGCCACCATTTCTTATTAAAAAAAAATAAATCACAGAATGAATCTATCAAGTAAAAACTGGTGAGTAAAAATGGACTGCACTGGAAAGGATCAGATAGCTTTAAAATACATCTAAAGGATCACACAAACTAACTGCCTGTATCTTTCAGTTTTGAACATTGGTTGCACATGGGTCTGTTGGTTCAGACTTCATTACTTTTATGGCCTCCACTGTATAAAGTGTTATAATGTCTGTAACTGCCAGCTGTGTTTTATTTCATCACTAGCAAATGAGTTTCTAAAAAAAAAAAAAAGTCACACCTTATCCCACAAAGTTACACAGTAATTGAAAAATGCCATAGATTTTCAGTTGTGCCATGTCTGTGTGCCACAGAACTGCAGCAAGAGCTCTTTTCCAAAACCAGCATTCTCAGCTCCAAAGGAGGGCTATGAATAGTTAAGTTTTTAGGAGAAAGAACAGGATACTTTTTAAAGGCAAAGTCCCTCTCTGCTTGTGAGCTTTTATTGTTTTGCATTACTTCAGCGCTGGATTCCTGATTTGTAACAAATTCCAAGACTGCAGACTACAGGCCCAGCCTCTGACTAACACTGTGGTGATTTATTTGAGGATAAATACCTCCATCCGCATCTTATGACCGAACACAACAGTCCACAGCAGCGTGGAATGCGAGGAATGCAGAGGCTGCAGGAGCTGAGGCAGCAGGGAAAGGCTCACAGCTATCAGGCTGCCCTGGACTGCTGAACCGCTCGGATCACTTCCTCCAGTCAAGAATGAAAGGAATTCTCTACGCCTGTTACTTCGTGCCAACCAGACTTGCATTCCCAGGAAGGAGAGCACAGCAAGAATGGCATTTGGCGATTACCCAACACACGCACCTAACTCCTCAACACCTTACCTGTATGAAAAATGCCACATCTGACTGCCGGAGCTGTGATCCTTTAAGTAATGTTTAGCAACAACTGCAGCTTGCCCAGTTGTCAAGGCAGACTACAGAGCAGCTGGCTCGCAATCTCCCGGCCTCGGAAAAAATGCAAAGCACTTCTGTTTCCCCTCCTTCTGCTTCCCCACCCCCATCAGCAGAGAGCACAGAGTGCTCAGAATCGGGGGAAGTGAAAGGAGCAGATTACAAAGAACACACGAACAATACTTTAGCAATTGCAAGGTGGATACATATGTTTTACTATAAATAGATAAGTTGAGCTAATTGCTGTTACTCCATGCCGTATGAAAACAATCCCCATTTACTCACGCCAGCCTTTGTGCAATCTCCCATACAGACTGGGACAAAGGAAAAACCTAGCAGAAACTTTCAGGCCTGCACCAAAAAACAAAACAAAACAAAAAAACAAAAAAAAAAACAAAAAAAAAAGAAAAAGAAAAAGGCCAGCACTGACTTCTATGAACTGAGGTAGTAACAGCAAGACACTTACAGGTGCGGATTGAACATTCGACTCATTTTAGAAACATGGTCATTTTCACAGTCTAGCTCATCATCCCCGTGGTCCATGCTGAGCTTTCTCTTGTTGGGACTGATAGGAGGAGGGCCTGTTCGATGGTTGGTGAGAGCGGAGGATACTGGAAGAGACTGCATTCTGGGCTCACCTCTTAGAGCTGCTTCACCTGTGGGAAGAAGGCAAGTGAGAATGAACACAGCAGGGAAGAGAGGTAAAATAGCATGCTTTACAAAAATTTTCCTGCAGGAAAATTTCCCATTTTTCAAAAAAATGGTCATATTTTTCATGGGCACCTTGAAGACATGTTTTTGTCAGATACATAAAGCATCATAAACCATATTTCAGAGCTTTATATGCTGGGATAACCAGTTGAAACAAGTTAACGCAAGGAGTCAACTCGCCCCACGTGATCTGCAAGGTTGAGCTAACGTCTTTCCAACATCACAAATACCCAGAAGCATTCCTCCTTACAAGCTGCCATTCCAACCCCGAACGTTCATTACCTCATTCTCCAAAGCATGACTATTTGCAGTGAAACACGCTTTGTTCCTTTTCTTACGGCTGTGGTTATAAATTCCAGGACTACAGTTCACGTTCATGCCAAATATGCAGGATCTAAAACTGAATAAACGGTCAAATTCTCTAACGATTCCTTTTTATAAAAAGTGGTCCAAAACAAGCTGGTCTATAACTATGCAAGGTAAAAACTAGGGAAAAATTGGAACTTGCTGATGCAAGTGTAACTTTGCCCTTAAATGTCCTTCTCTGTACTTTTAAATGATGTTTGCCAGCAGCAAACAGAAGAGCACGCTCATTCAGCGCAGGAAATGACACCACTTCAATTTTAAGAATGTTAATTTTCAATTACATAGACTGATGGTACTGAGTAGATTATAAATTTTATATAATCTAACGCTTATCAGAAAATGCCATTATTCACAGCATGTGGGAGCTGCGCATAAAGACTACCAGAAATGATACAATTAGCTCACATAAACCTATTCCACATGCAGTAAAGTGTGGCCACGGTGCTTTTCCAGTTGGACATCTTGCTAAACACACAGCCTAACACACAGCACTGCGTCTCACCAACACTTAGGGACTTCACTGCAACTCACATCCATGCAGCCACAGGCCATATTTAGACTTTGTAGGGATTTAAAGGTGTTTAAAAAAATGCTTCTGGGGCTTCGAAAGGGGCTTGGAGAGGAGCTAAATTAACCAGGGTTACCTATTCTGGTAATATCCCCAAAATAGCCACTTTTGCTAGAGTTTAAAATTTGTATTTTTCCTACACCACCAGAAGCATTTTGTTTTCTACATAATTTCCAGACCTAAAATTAGGATGAAGTTAACTCCATCCACAGCCCTGAGGTACCTGACAATGGAAATCTTTGTGTGCCACCACACATTTTCACATCATCACCGAGGAGATGATTTATAAAACCTTGCCCTAATTCCACACACAACAAATACTATTTTGTTGGAAAAAGAACGAGTGAGGAGAAAACCTCCTGAACGTTTACCAGTAAAAATAAGCATTTTGCCAATTTAGTCTGCATAACATAAACTAGCAAATATACACTGACCTATAATACACCGCAAGTCATGATTTCTATTAAAGACTCTGGCACCAAATCTAAATAGGAACTTTCCATCTCAGCTCTAAATAGTAAAAACTCTGCTCTACTCAGATGCTCTCAGACAGACATCCAGGCCCTCTCCTCTTCCAAACGACCAAAGTGTTAATTGAGAAGCCCCCCACAACTCCTCTAACACCACAAGAGAAGCTTTTATCAAAAAGACCTCTCACATGAAATGATCGTCACATCAGTGAAGTTTCTCCTGCCTTTATATTTTGCCAGTAGAAGCCTCCACCATGTTTAGTGTTCAGATTCGGAACTTCAGAAGTAAACCACATTACACCAGCCTCCCTCAGGGAGGAATCTCCCTTGTTTCTACCTTTGGGGAAAAAAAGTTAATGCCAAGGTCAAAAGATAAAACCTGTGATGCTTTCATCCCACTCACATGCAGTCACGCTTCTCTCAGCAGTATCTCAGATCCCTTATGAAGACTCAAACACAAAACTCCATTATAGGAATTACAATCCCATGCCAGCACCTAACTCCTCCTAACTTCTCCTGAGCAACTCCCACCAGGCACACAGGCACTGAACATCCATGCAAAGCTAACCCTGATTCCAAAAGACAAGCAGCTCTAAAAGTTGTCCAGTTTAGTAAGCTAGAAACATCTCTTTTTTTCCCAAACAGCACCTAAGAGCTTGATACTATAATGATTATGTCAATGGTTTGGGTTTTTCTTTTAAAAAACCCAAAAAACCAAAATACAACCCACATTCCTCTTATTAGATGCATGGTAACAATAGTATATATGCATCAACTTCCACATTGGGTACAAAACCTGGTAAAAATGCTATTGCTACCCCATGTTGGAAATACAGAAACCTATTGTACAGAAATTTAGCAAGGAAAGAAACAGATTCTAATGAAAGCCTGTCAAATTTGGTAATGCATATTCCTAGTTGTAAAGCAACATGGTAATCATGCAGGGGACACCGAGGATACACTGGATAGGTCTGGTACATTTACCTGCAGCAGCACAGAGCCCTGTGGCCAACCAACCAAATTAACACACCTGGGAAGGACAAGCAGGCAGCAGCTCTTACGGGACAGCCTGGACAGCATGGAGCACCTCCACAGCAGAAGGTACAAGTGGCTAGTCCTTGGCACCATGTGTGGCCCACCCGGCAGACACAAGTCAAGCAGAGATCAGTATCAAAGAGTCCAGGTAGCATGGCAAGAACAAGGGAGAAATATCTCTGTATTGTTTATAGGGATACACTGTGTATTCATAAACAGTGTTTGGACTGCATCAGGAGTTCTCACATAGCCTGCAAGTTTCATCAGGGCTAAAGCTGCTTTGTAATTAACTAAACAGGGGGGATCTTTCCCCACTACTTTCTCCCTTACGATGTTTGACTTTAAAGCGGAGGGAGAAGCCGCAGTGCAGCCTACCACCCAAAGGGCTGGTGGAGTGGCTAGGTTTGTGTCCCCCAGCTCACCACCCTCCTTGGTAACCAGACTCCCAGCACACAGCTGGCAAGACAACACTCCAGTAAAACAACTGTGTTTCATAAAATTCCCTGAGTCCGAACGCCAGTCTTCAAAATTCATGACTGTGACGGTTTGTGGCTGCACTGCAACTGAAAGCAGAGATAGCAAACACATTGATTGTGCCTCTCATAATGCGTCTCTTTGTTCCAGCAAGCAGCTGGCGTAAGGCACTCCAGATCTGTTGCTTTCAGATAGTCCCACTTACAGCTATTCCTACTAGTCTTCCTCCCCTCCTTTTTATTAAAACTGTTAGGCAGCACGATAAAGCCCAGACCAGCTAAGCAGCGATAACAATGTGACGTCCTGTCTGCCTATGCAGCAGTCCTGCAGCAGTGCTCTCAGCTGACAGAAGCCCATGCAGTCAGCAACAACGCTCTTTATTTAACTGCTTACAGCCTAAACTGAACACGATTCAAATTAACACATGCAAACTAAGCATCTGTGAAACCAGTGTGGCTCTCTTCAGACACAGGCAGCACCAGGACATCCTCAGTGAGCAGCAGACCATCAGCATTGGCCGTGTTTCACTTGCATAGATGTTTCAGGAGGGACGCAGATTCTGCTGACTGAACCACAATGCAAACAACACAACAGCAAAAGTCATGTTTTTACAAGTGTGGATTTGATAGCAAAACACCAGAGAAGTCTTAAAATACGTCTGAGAACTCCAGGAGTTACCAAAGGCTGGGGAAAAAAAATATACACTAATTTGGCAGCTAGCTTCCTTCCTCTCTGACCTAGCAACACAGTATGGGCTGCACTAAGACATGTCTACCATATCCTATTCCCCCTCCCAATTTCCTCTCTCCCGCTGGCTACTATAATGCATAAAACCTGAGCATTAATTACAATCCAGAAACGAAAGGCTCCATCTTTCCAGCTGAAGAGTGACACGATACAGACCTTAAGTCAGTTTGAAATGTAAGTCCTTGAAAGAAAATTCCAGTACTGCCATAGCCCGTTCTACTTTCCTGTTCTGCGCCTGACAAACAGATTTGTCCACAGGAGCTAATTCCTGACACATTTATTAACTTGGGGGAAAAACAATTAATTAAAAAAATCATCAGTTGCAGTGTCTGTCAGCAGAGTCCTTGCCCTTAAAGGCCTTGGACTGAATTACTATGACTTCAGGCCACTCCATTGATAAAACCACGGGCATGAGTTTAACAGACGTTAATTAACATGCATTACACCTTTAATTACCTTTTCCAGTGCCTCCATGCAGACAAGCTTTCATTACAAAAGGAGTTGCCTAACATTCTTAGGGCCAGCAATTCCTAGGAATCAATAGTACATGAAGATCTTTAAGGTCAGTTTTCTCTACTGATCCAAGATCAAAATTTAGCCCCTGTGCCATATTGAACATTTCTGCTGAAAAGCCAAGACACTGAGAAAAGCACTCTCGTGTGTGCTCTCTCTCTATGCGAAACAGATACTATAAAATGAAATTTATTTCATTTTCCATTCCTATATTCCAACAGTCATGAGATTAAATTACAAATAGATTGGAATAAATTTAGAAACTATTGCGTGTTTTCTTCTATCTCAAACACCAAAGTCAGGCTGTGCCAACATAAATTGGGATAAATGGCATTTGAAAAAAAAAATAATTCATGCACAAAGATCACATGATTTGAGATATCAAATACCAAGCAAGGAAGTTACTGCAAATTACTCAAATCAACAAAGTCATCAAAACAAGTTATCAAAACAGCAGAATCGCAACAGAGTACCATAGAATTAATCTGCAGATGTTGTCAGCTGCCTAGTTTAGGTATTACTTCACAGCATACTGTGAATCCACTGTAAGAGGATTGAGATCCTTGACATTGTGAAATTCCACAGAAATTAAATCTGTGTGAAATAGACTACAGACAATCTTAAAAGTATGTATTTTTAAGGCAGATTTACTTCACTTGCTTGAGCAAAGAAAATTAATTAATCCATTCAGACTTCTCAGTAGTAAATCTCTGGTTCATGAAAAAAAAAAAAAAAGATATGCCAAGAAGCAGTCACACATATTTATTTATATAGTTGCCGAATATTTCTATAACTCCCACTCAAACAAACAAAATTTGTTATTTAAAAACATTGTTTTGTACCAGTGCTTTGTTTCTGGATTGCAGTTTCTACAAAACAGATGATTTAAGATGAGCTTAAATAAGATTTAATTCTGGGAAGTGGTCTGACAAACTCTGTAAACAAAGTCACAGTAGTCTGTATTTCCTTTGTAGTATGTAAACCAGGTCTACCTGGAGAGCATAATAAACCAGCAAAGTACAGGAACACACACAAAAAAGAAGCATTAATGAGAACAGCTTAATCATAAAATGTTGCTATGAAATTACATCTTGGAAATATTTATTATTATAATTGATAGGTTTCTTTCAGCAGACAACTTCTTGATTCTTTTATCTGACACAGAGTTTAACGACTTTCTTGTACTATGGCAAAAAGCTAATTTAGCAGAAACCAAAGAGTCACATACACATGTACAGAAAAATTGGCAAAGGGCTGCGCTCATCCATTTACAAAGCATATGAAAAGCACTTACTCCTGGAACCAAGCTCTTGCTACCACTGTGCTGAGATATGTATGCCAGAAAACCCATGGCCAAAACCAAAATACAGCGATTAAATGGACTATTCTGTTCTGGCTCCTCCAGCTGACCATGCCTGCCAATGAGGGACACATTATGCTTGACACCGTGAGCAAGAACATAAAGTAATGACCTCTGCATTCGATCATCTCCACCCGCTTTCCCCTCCTCTTCTGTTGAAGAGACTGCACAAAGAGAAGCAGGGAGGTAGAGCGGGATCACTAGTGGAGTTGCATGCTTGCTTGAGGATCCTTTCAAAAACACCCACATTGTTAATTAGAGCCGAGCAGCAGAGCTGAAGATTTCAGCTTAACAGGTCTTGACAATGCTGTATTATATATAAAACACCAAATCACTATGGGGGGAAAACGGAAAAACTGCCTCCCCAACCTAACTGGATTTGCTGTGTAAACGGACTGTGAAAATCTAGCTGCATCATCCTACGTTCTCTGTCATTGGTCTGGAAAAGCACAGCTGTACAACACAGTGTATGCATGTGCTCTGTACATAAATTGACTTATATGGATAACTTCTTCAGTTCTCCAAACTATTGCATAAACAGAAGTATAAAGTCCCCACTGACCACTTGAACTATGATTGCAATACATTCTCTTCCCTCTGCTAACAAGGTACTGACTGAGAGAGTCTCCTTTTAACACATTTTTGGTGTTAAGGAAAATACCCCCAAAAAAACCCTCTTGGTAAGTAGGCAAGACATTGATGGCATGAAACAGAAGAGGGCAGAAAACACGCCACAAAGCAAGCAGGACAGAATAAACTGCAAGGCACTGGTCTGGTACAAAGCAAGCAGGACAGAATAAAGTGCAAGGCACCGGTCTGGTAAAGCTCTTTATTTACTCTAATGAAGTTCAATTTTCACACCTCAACAGTTGTGAGCATGGGGCTGTGACCAGTCCAAACCCAACAATGAACTCAGCCTTAGGACTAAATGTAGAGCACAGACTTGATAAGTTCACAGATCTCCCTTTAAGGTAGTGTGATATTTAGCTAACTTTTGCAGTGCCCGAGCTGAAAGCCTAAAAAACCCGTTCCTTTCTTTTGCTTGGAAGTACCTGTACTCATGTAAACCATGGCTGGAAAAAGACTACAGTTATCTGGCAGAGAGGATTTAAATGCAATCAATGCTAAGCAATACTCATCTCCAGATGAATAACACCAGGGATTCTACAATACTAGTTAATATCAATGCCAAAGAAAGGATTTCCCCCTGCTCAAGGCTGAGGATAGGTTTTTTGCTCAGAATGCAAGGTTGCTCCCAAAGAACTCTCCTATCTGGGCCTTCCTCCCAGGGAAAACATGTATCAAGCATTTCAAGTCAGTTGAGAGGGACTAAGAACGAACACAAGTTACCACTTTACATTTGCTCAATGCATCACAGAGGCTCATGCAGAAGGAAGGCGAGCTGCCAAGCTAAGCACAGCTACCGAGTACAGAAAGCAGCACGCGTCTTGGTATGGCCCTGTACTTGGGCCACCCAGCCCCAAGCAACGCGGGGCTCAGGACAAAGATCTGGCAGCATTACAGAAGAGCAGACTGTCCTACACAGCCCCACTGTCACTCCCTGGCTAGTCTTGTCCTGTGATCAGACACCACAATACTTGGTCAGGTAAAAAAACACTACAGTCAGTACACTGGTACATATAGGAAACTGTTGGAAGAGCACCAAGTAAGAGCCCTGCGTTAGGTACTTCAGTCACAATGATACTGGCCAGCTGAATAAACTGGCAAAAGTCTAACTGCTGAACTCCTCAGTCATTTTACTTCCCACACAGAGGGACAGAGATTGCTTTCACTTGGTGCAAGGGCATCCCAAACAAGGGAAGAGATGAAGACAAAGGAAGACAAAGGGAGAAGCATCATTTATGTTATCTACAGAAAACAGGATATGCCATGTTCTTGTATTTGCTTAGAAACATGACCTAAGTATTTACTGGTCAGCAAAAGATACATGATCCTTTTAATTCCCTGCTAAAAAATATGGCATTGAGTACTCTTAAGTAGTTCTGATGTGATCCTAACACCCTACTCCATGTACAGTAAGACTGAAATTTAGTCATTTAAGTTTCTTCAGTGCTAGGTAACGTTTTCTTCTTCATGCTGTTGAAATCTCTAAAAATTCCGTGTGTCTGTGGGCGAGAGTCATGGAGAGAGATGAAGTTCTACCAGTCTCAGTGCCTCAAGATAAGACACCATCACTTTGACCTAGTAATCTAGCTGGGGACACATTCACTTGAGAAAGCAGGAAACAAAGACCATGCTAATGGGTACAGTAATTCCCAATACAGAAAATAACTCCAGATGATGCAATCCAAACTATCGCCATGAGAAGTTCAAATAACGAAGGGGTTGCCAGAATTCAGCTTCCTCAATTCATCTGCAAAGCTATTACACAGCATTCACTGACATTTCTGATAAGCAGATTTTAAAAGTTGCCAGATAAAAAGATACACACCCTTATCAGTGGCAGAACATGATATTTTAGAAATGTAAAGACGCTATCAATAAAAAAACCTGTGAATGAAATCTAGCTGTAGGTCAACAGGCTGAATATGTTGCTTTCTGAAACAATGGTGGTTTCCAAATCCCAGTTCTTCTGCACTGACCTAACCAACTGACTACATACACAACAGAAGAGGCAAAGCCAGAAGATCGGCCACCTATTTCAAAAGCAAATCAAACTCACAGCAAGGTCACAACAGAACAAAAAGTAACAACTGGGTGCTTAAGCAGTATTTTAACACACCAAATGCAACCTTGTAACTGTGTGTTTTTATGCAATGGCAAAGAGAGACCTAACAAGAAACTCACTTTGCAAAAGCTCAAATGAAGAGTAATTCTTCCTAAGTAGAAAGAAAACATTTGCTACCTTCCCTCCCGTTTTTTTAGATTCTGTTTCTGTTAGTGGGCAGCAATAGAGATATCCAGGTCTGAAACATGACCTTCTGTTCCGATGACTGATGTTTCATGGAAACAATCCTGTGGCATAAATTAGATTATTGCACTAGGCAATCAATGCCCCGGTGGCTACGAGCACTGTCAGTATGTTCTACAGCAATGATGTTTAAAACATTAATTTTGGAGGTGCTTATTTGTAATGGGGTCACATTAAAATGAAATCCAATTCATTTTGCACCATTTCTTCCATACGGACCTGAAGAAAAAGGTGGGATGCAAAGGTACAAAAATAATCTTGTCCACTTACTCAAACTGACCCTACTTTTTTATAGACTGCAATATTTGATTGTAGTTTCCTATAACTATGCTCCAAACAACTTTTCTCACCTTATTCTCCTTTGCTACAAGTGGAAAAATTCAGAGCATCAGAGCTTTCTAAAAGAGCCACAGAATCTGACACTGCACTTCAGTCTTGATTTCTGCTACCTGGCTGCAGACCATCTGAAACGGAGTCGCCTGTTCCAGGAACGCAAAGGCTCTTCAACCAAGCTGGACGCAATACTGACCACCCGAATCCACAGAGCATCAGAACAATTCCAACCCATCTCCCACAAAGAATCCATTGCAAAGAACAAACTCTCTTAGTCCTTTAAAAGGGGCTGTGCAGAGCAGTCAAGCACTGCAAATCAAACAACAAACTACACAAGCCACTCAGACAAAAACATGATAGATTTTAGGTCATGGTTTTGACATAGGAAACGAGGAAAGTTTCCTGCTTTCTCAGTTTGCCAATTCCCTATGTGCAGGGGGGGTCCTGTAATTGATGGCAGGAGGTGAGATAGGACCCAGGCAGTAGGAGAGAATGGATTCACGCCCACCATAAGCACTGCAAGGTTGGGTAATACAGACCCTTCAAAACACTGGCTTTGTATCATTCTGTGACACAACCCAATGGTCTTCCTCAGCTATTCCTCTCCCATAGTAATAACGAAAACCTCGTGAAGGCTTCATCTTCCAGAAAAGGCCAGAGAACAGTGTGGTTCACAAGGTGAAGAGGGAAAGATGCCATGTCATTTCTCCAGGGTTTCAGGTGCTGATACAAAGAAGCATGCATAAAAAAATCCAGAGTATTACCATTGTTCCTGAAAGGTCTGTCTCCAAAACAAACAGGCACACACCTCCACCGAGGAAAAGAAAAAGTTAATTTTGTTCCACTGACATAGCAGCTTTTCATCTTGGGTTCATGACATGTAATTAACTAATTGTATTGGAGGGAAAAAAACCATCCCAACCCAACTCACTATAAAGAGATCCATGGAAAAATTAAATTAACCCTCTACTCATTCCAACAGCACCACCACACCATGACTGAGATCAACAGAGGTTGTTGGATTCAGATATAAATGGGCAGACAAGCCTATGGTGTGAAGGGATAACTGGGAGCAGTCTAAATCACAGCTGGACTGTTTATTTCATAAGAAGGGGGTGGTTTATGGGGCCACATTGCAGGGTCATTTAAAATAAATGTTCTCTCCAAGGGGAAGCTAAGGCAGGGAAGAGAGAGGGAGGAATTGTGTTTGCTAACAAGAAACTGCATGCTGCTGGGACAGCCTTTCTCACAGTTTTCTGGGCACTAAAGGCAGGTTTTCCAGAACTCTTGGAAAAGCAAGGAGTAAGCAGAAATTCCTATTTTTCTAAGCTACCTTGACATCTTGGCAGTCATGGGATTGCAATGGGTGAACAGTACCCAAGTTACACTCTACTTCTCAAAGACTTTAAATTAGGGCTTTGTCTTCCTCACCCCTAGACCTACTAGTCTTCAGCTGAATCTCCCTTTTGATTAACTCCAGGGTCCTTCTTTGTTTATTTTAAAGTTGCAGAAGCAATTAATTCCTGACAAAACACAGAAAGAAGGCAGAGAAGAGCAGATGAGTTGATAGAAGTCACAAAACCCATCAGTTGTACATCCATGTCCCACCATTCCCAAGACACTAGCTCCACAGAAGTCACATCCCCCTTGAATGAAGGATATCCTCAACGTTTCTGCAGATCCCTAATCCCCATGAAACATTAAAGACATTCCACTCCATAACTAAGCAGGTGCTCTATTAAATTCCACTGCAAATTTTTAATGGAACCAAACAGCCACTTCAGGGGCAGTGAGACACCACATAAATTAAAAAGGTTTGGAAGCAGTGCTTCAGGTCATAAACGGGCTATCAGCAAGACAGCTGCTGAGCTGTGCATTGCATGACCACAGTTGGACTGCTATTTAATTGAAGTTTCTTTGCCCAACTCATCTTCTGCAGAGAATATAAACCAAACTGCAGTGGGCATACACCTTTCATGCGCCTCGACAGGTCTCAAATACAGAAGAGCAGGTCTGCAGAGGTTTAGTGGCTCAAATAGGTGAAACTTAAAATTCTTCCATCCCACTACTGTTTGTATGAGCTTATTCCTTGGATCAGCTAAAGAGATTCAATGACTTCCACTGAAATGGGACTTGATCATCCCAGTTTAGAAGGGGTGCGCTGCAGATGAACCACTGAAGCCAGAGATTTTAGTCCAAAAGCTCCTTGCCCCCTTCAGTGCTGCCAACCAGAGAGCAAGCATCTAGTCCCTCTATCACTAGCTCGGGTGTCAAAGATGAGTGGGTTTATCTCTTTAGCTGATGAAGTACAATTTCTATTTGTACATCACAAGGCAAACAGGTAAAAGCACTTTCAGTTCCTAACAGAACACGGCATGGTTTAGCAGCTGTGGCAAAGTATTACAGTCAAGGCGCTCTGAATGTCGATGCTGGCTTTATCCCCGACTTAGGTGAATTTAATCAAGTGTAGCTCTTTTTTCCTCATCTGTAGGAAAGGATAATGTTCACTCTTTATTTCACAGGGGTAGCTGAAGGTTGATTTAACTAGGCTTCTGTGAGGACTAGGATTCTACAGAGCGCATTAAATATTTATGTACACAAATACGTTGCAATGAGTATTAAAATGTTTGTTATCGTGCTCACTTCTAAATGGACTCATTGAGAAACACTTGAAACCAAATAGGGCAGTGCTCCATTTACTGTAGCACAAAGAAAAACCTCAGCAGCAGATCCACAGATGAGCTGTTATGCAAAGCAGTCTTGAGGGACTGATCAGGATTTTTAAAGAAAGAGAGATTAGCTTTTTTTCTTTTTTTTTTTTTTTTGCTGATGAGCTATTGATTAGATAGCAGAAGCAGCTTTTTTTAACAGAGAAACAAGTCAGGAAGCCTTAAACACCACTGCAGATGCTGGAATTCCTATTTTTGACACCTTTGGTATATAGTTCAGCGTGATGCCTACAGCAAGACAACAGCAAAGTGTTCACCTCTAACTGCAGCCACTGGATGTGGAGCATTCAGCAGGAAAAGTGTGCACGTCAGCATTCTTCCAGCTGGCTCTAGGAGATTTAATTTACGCCAACCACAGAGTGACTGCGATAGCTCTCCGAGATGCCACAGCATGAAAACTGAAGGGTGGGGGTTAAACAAGCAGCAATGCACACCAGATGTCTGAGGAGGACAACTAAAAGATCTGGAGCACAAGGAAGCATATTAAAAAAAAAAAATCCCCTTCAATGCCATAAATATTTATACTAAATCCAAGAAACTGGATGAGTTGAAACTTGTCTTATATGAATCATACAGCAGCTCCCATACCCAATCTTCATTTAATGTGTTCTGTGTAAAACCACCACAAAGGAGGTGCCATAGTTATGTCAACTTTTTCTTTGTTTTTCCTATATTCTAAGAGTACTCTTTGTAGAGCTCCTGCTTTAGAACAGATTACTTTCCAAAGAATATAAACAGAACAAATAAATAGGCTTATTTTACTTGGCTAGCTCTTGTGTGGCATTTACTGGTCTTCCTAGATAATGTAGATTCATAGAAACAGCTTCCTTTGACTACACAGCTTTGTTTTTCTTCACACGGACATTTAATTACAATTAATAATACATCACACAGGAACCAACTCTGATTTAGCAATCCAGAGCCAAGATACAATAATTTTCTGAAAGGTTCTGCTCTGAAAGTATTAAAACCTGCTCACGGTACAGATCTGTAGATTTATTTTCAGAAATAAGACACACTAAACATTAACAATTCAACAACAACACTGGAAGTCACAATGCCATCTCTAAAGTGCAACCAGTGTGCGCCAATGCCGCCTGTAAAACAAACAATTACTCATTCCCAAAAAGACAACGGCTCTTCCAAAAGAGCTGCTAGCAGCTTTGGGTTTGCTTCTTCTTACACAAAGGACTGCTGGGCTGAGCACTTTGGGTTTTGCTAACTACAAAGGCTTTTGCCTATCTGTTGTTCAGTGATTTTTGGGTTAAAAGAAGACACATTAAATGTTTCAGTATTGGTTTATATTGCTGTACAGCAGTGCCACTCCTGTCCTCAGCAAAAAAAGGACAGGCTCATCTATTAAACCTCTGACTCCTTACTTACTACAACTCACATTTAAAGGCAAAAAACCCATTGCTGCATACTATTAAGTCTTGCAAACCAGGGAGGTGTAATGCCGAGTGTTTTCCATGCCTGCACTGTCAAATGGGTTTCCAGGAAAAACTACTGCTTTTTAAACACAACTGGTTCCAAACTTTTCCTGGGAGAGCAAATATATTTCCTGGAACCTGATAGCAATGTTTGGAAGAATAGGAGGAAAAGTTACACACACTACAATGCTTATTTCTCACAGTTGACAAGGAACCCTCTAAAATGAGGAGTAAAAAAGAACATAGCTCTAAATGATCAAACATAGATACTTGTAACAACTTGTGTACTATGAAAAAGACAGGAGCCACATTTTTTGGGAAAGAATTAAGCTGGCACCTACCTGCTGAAGGTATAACTTGCTTTCCTCCTTCTATACGTGAAGGTGGTAACATCCCACTTTATCCCAAATATTATCTACCTCCATCCACATACACTACATTGTGGATGATCTTTTCCTTCAAAGACAACACGAGGCACAAAGTGTCACAGAACGTTTCTGGGCAGAAAAGCTGGACAGCACCGTGCAGTACTGAGTGTAACGAGTTCCTGCTTTTAACACTAGCAACAAGAAAACTGAAAAGAAAGCAAAAAGAAAAGTGTTCCTGTAAAAAAGTCTGCTACCAGACAGTGCCATGAAACTTAGGTGAAGGGAACATGCTAAACTCTGTTACACACATTTTCCCCCTCTGACTCGTATTACTTTTAGCCTGAGATTTTTCAGGACCTACATTCCTATTAAACTCAGTTATCTAAAGGCCTCTGATGAAGGCTCACCGCCTCACTAAAGGTTTTGGATGACTTTTCATTAGGCTAGAACCAATGCTGTGGCGGTCCCAAGAACACCATTACTTCAACCTCACCAAGGCTATACAAGAAGCTGCATGGAGCTCTTTCCTAACAGCTAAAATGCTCCAAGCTTGCCTTACATTAGAATTAGTGCCAAACTACTAGTGATGTTGAGAATAAACCTCTTCCAACTCCATCCATCTGTAACATGAGGTTTACAAGTTGTTGGAGATAACCCTAATTAAGAGCTCATCTGCCTGTCCAAAACTGCACACTTGTGCTGGATGGAGGTTACAGTGAGGTAGGTGGTGGTTGGTCTCTCCTACCAAGTAAGTAGCAATAGGATGAGAGGCAATGGTCTCAAGTTGCATCAGAGGTTTATATGGGATATTAGGAAACATTTCTTCACTGAAAGAGTGGTCAGGCACTGGACCAGGCTGCCTAGAGTTTGTGGAGTCACCATGCATGGAGGGATTTAAAAAAACATGCAAACGTGGCACTCCAGGACATGGTTTAGTTGACACGGTGGTACTGGACAAATGGTTGGAGTTGGTGATCTTTGGGGTCTCTTCCAACCTTAGGTATTCTCTGATTCTATGACCTGCACCTCTGTTTCTGACCCACCCAGGCTCCCAAGACACACACCAGTACACACCAAGCTCTACACATCATTCCACCAACTTGTATAGATAGGCGTGAGAATGTCAGCTTGCTCTTAAAAAACCCTCTCAGATAAGCACCGAGGGAAATCTGCCTCCAGGAAACCAAACCTGTGCATCATGGCACTCATGGTGTGTATGTTTACTGTACCCACAGTCTTGGCATAGTGCTTACACAACATCATCTAGCAGTGCTGTGCTGTATCACACAGTCAATTATCTTCCCGCGCGCATGCCTTTTACTGAAAGGGAGAGGAAACAATGACTCTGTGTCCAGCAACCCTTCTGTGCTGATTTGTAAAGTAATTTTCAGGGAGACTGTACAGACTGCACGATGAAGAAAAAAGAAATTAAACCAAAACCCAGTCCTGATTCTCTAACACTGAAATACCATTTTTTATAAACCTCCAGAAAGTTGCATTCATCACTACCTCGTATTATTATCAGTGAAAAATTATAGGCTCTGTCCCAGTGGATTATTGTTAGAGTAAACAACTTTGCTAAATAGCTTGGCACACTGTCTGCCTGCAGCATGTTAAAACTCTGTCGTCTATTCAGCCAAAATCAAATATAAAGGCCCATCTGTATTAATCCTCAAGAAGAAATTAATAGGCAACTATTTTCATGCAAAGCAGATATTTAAAAAAAGGCAAACCCAATACATATGGATGAACTTTTTCATTCATAATTTTAGATGCCACACAATGAAGACTGTTGTTTAAGCTTTATTTTTTTCTCTAACAGTTCTCCATACAATGCAGCACATTGTTCGAACTCTGGAGCAATTTAAGCTTTTTCAATGTCTCCTAAAATCCTTGGATTTATATCCAAAGAGACCTGGCACTGTAACAAATTTGACTTGTGAGTAACAAGTTACAGCCTTTAAGCAAATTGCTCATTAACACAGAATTCAACTTAACCGCTACAAACCTCACTACCTTTTATGTCAGAAAAAGTCTGCTGCCTATCTTATCTATTGGAAGTTGCAGGATAACTGGCTATTATAGTTGGGTTTTTCATTTCCTTGTTTGAGCTCTCAAATGCTGTGCTAGCATCAAGGGTGAGAACAACAGTACTCGAGAGACAGAGGGGAAAAAAAATAAAGCCTAAGCATGACCCAAATCTATCTTGCCTTTGATAAATGAGGAAAATAAAATGAATTTTGATGTCAGTACCGAAAAGGATATTCCCCACTTCATGCTAGGAGGAAATGAGTAAGAAAAGCCCAACTGTGAAGTTAGAGCTCTTTGTTTTTTCACAAAGATAAAAGACATTGAAGAAGCCAAACCAACAGCATGTTCTATAAATAGGGAACAATCTGTAGGGACATCTTCGTTGACATGACTTTGAACAGAAATTTTAAACTACATTACAAATAAGCTCACTTAAATCACCATGAAGGAGATTTTTATCCCATTTATTATTCCATTAATTCTAAATAGGAGAATAGTGTTAAAGTCATTTTATATATTTAGAAACTAAACCAAACTTTGGAGTTAATAGGAGAAACTGATGTTAGAAACCCAGAGTGAAATGCAAGGTCAGCAAAAAAACCTGATGGAAACTATTCTTAAGTCCTAAAGAAAACACGTTACAATTCGTTCAGAAGCAAATGAAGTTAGCAGAATCTGTTTCAGGCTCCTTGTTTGACATCAAACATCTAAGTTGGCCTTTTGGGGAAGATACTCAAAATGCCTCTCTGCCATATGAAGGCACATAGCTGTGCAAGCTCAGTACCGTGGCCAACTAATGCTTTGCTGTTACAGGAAGTCAGTGAAATAATTATGTAATATGCCACTAACTAATGTAAGCTGTCCTGAAACCAAAAAGGGGTGTTTTTCTATAAATCTGGATCCAATTTTCTTCATTTAAAAAAAAAAAAATTAAAAAACCCCTCCAGTCTTCTGGACTGTCCAGAGAACTCTGTATAACTATTTTGAGTGCTCCAAGTCTCATAACATGCCTGGGGGATTTCTTAGCATCTTATTGCATTTCTTTATACCTTTCCCAGCACAGCAGTTCAAGCCTTGAGAATGCAGTAATAACTCAAAGCATTTGAAACCAGGAGAGAGAGGAAGGAAGACAGAAATCCGCCTTCCAACACACAACCATCTGTGCACTCTCTCGGATAAACAACCAAATGAAGAAAATCTTCTACGTGGAGACTGCACCTTCTCATACATATTCTATGGGAAACAAATGAGGAGCCAAGACTTGCTGGGCTGCCCCTGGACTAGGCAAAGAGCAGGATCACCTATGATTTGTTTTGTTTAACTCCAAGCCCTCCTGCCATTACCTCACACATGAGGCTCTTGGAGAAAGAATATTCAGCTCAAGTGAAGTGGGTTTCCACTGCAAAACAAGATGCAGATGTTCTACCTCTGAATACATGGTGGAATGGAGGGCTTGTCATTTGATAGGAAGCAGTGGGAATGCCAGACTGGGACAGAATGATTCTGCTTCTTGGCCTTCGTACCTCAGCGAGGACAATGATCTCCCAAGAGTTTTTTGATGTCTCTGAGCTCATTAGGGAAAAAACAGCAATATGAAAGCACTACTCATTAAGCTGGCTGTTGTTGATCACTGGCAGCAAAGGTTTAGTAGAAAGATATCAGAAGTATTCATGCTAAAATTCAGCATCCAGATGCAGAGTTAACAGTTCTTAAATTTCTTCTTGACTTTCTTACTGCACCAGATACATTGCAGTAAATGGCTTGAAATGTTTGATTATTGCTAACAGAAATGTCACTTTTCCATTGGCGAAGGCTAAACAGTCTCATTGGAGTGACCTAAGAGTTTTCTTTTACCATAGAGGGAGACAAATCTCCAACGTTCTTTTTTATGTAACTTATTAAAAAAGAACACCATGTTGTTAAAATTAAGATTTTCCTCCAAAAGCTAGAGTCAAGATCACATTGGGCCATCACCAGCAGCTCAACGCTAGTAATAACATCAAGAAAACACTCAAAAGGACACAAGTTATCAGTACAAACCAACCAACCATGAGGAAAGAAAAGGCTTCCTTCCGTGGTTCAAAGTTATGAACTCTCCTTCAAAAAGCCTCTCCCCTCACCTCTGGTTGTAATCCCTCTGTGGCTGTGTCTGCCTTAATCACACAAGTGTGCAGAACTTTCCATTATGGAATCGCAGAGTGCTGAGGCTAGAAGGCACCTCTGGAGACCACCTAGCCCACACCTGCTCAAAACCAGGCTCACCTAGGGCAGGTTGCTCAGGGCCACATTCAGTTGGGTTCCGAGCATCTCCAAAGCCAGAGACTCTCACAGCCTCTCTGCGCAACCTGTGCCAGCATCAGGCCAGCTCACAGTAAAAAATAAATTCAATTTAAACATTTTTACATTTGAAAAAACAATCAACTTCAATTAAGGTTCACTACTGGAAAGCTAGCTTGGTAGCACACCATTACTTCTTAGCTAATAATGGGAGAGCTTTTCCCATTTGCCCCCAAACTCAAAAGGACACTCTTCTGTCCTTAAGGCAGATGCCACCTGTATTAATCGCCATCCTACTGTCCTCCCCAAGACCTCCACAGCATAAGACAAAATCAGAACTGTGTTTTATGAACTAAACAGCACCCCATTCCTGTACTTGGCTGGAGCCTAATCATGAAAGACATTACTTTGGAACTGAATTAGGTTAAGACATAGCTGAGGTTTCTTGCACCTACCAGTCAAGTAAGAGTAACCAAGTGCTGGCATTAACTCAGTAGCCTGAAGCTTGCAGGTAACAAATTGCTACCTGTAACTCTTGTTGGGCAAGAAAAAGCAGGACATGTCTTGGGATGCAAATTATCTTCTCCTCCATGTCATTGGGCTGCCAAAGGCACACAATGGCAGAACCCTTTATGTTTCTTACATACCGATGCATCTCATATCCATAAGCTGCAGCTACAAATCACCAGCTCATAGTTCCAATGGCTTGTGCCAGAGGTGAAATATTAAAGCCACCAGGAAACCTTGTAGAATGATAATGACATTTCATCAGCAAGCCAATTATCTCAATGAGCAAAAGCAAGCATTTCAAGGGAGACTGTAAAGGAACATGGAATCCCGTGGCATATAGGTCCATAAATCTTTCCTCTGAAATTACAGCCCTACTTTCACATCATACAACACATCCGTATCTTACCCTACATCTTCATGCAAAAGTACTTTTCAGGAAGGCATCTATTTATGAGTAGTTTGAGTATAAGTGTCAATAAATCCTAATTAATTAAGTTCAAAAGGGCACTTTGTTGCCAATGTAGTTACTACCACAGCAGTGTCTTTGAAAGGACAAGATCCGTCACTGCTGACACTTATAAATACCATGGCAGGGGCAAGGAAGATCTGTAGGCATCTCCAAAACACCCTTCAAGTTCAGTGCAGATGTTGCCAGTGTTTATACTTTTTTAAACCACTGGGATATAAACACCTCTCTATAAACACCACTGAAGTTTTGCTTTTCTTTTCTTCATTTTGTGCCTGTTTATTTTAGTGTTAAAAATGTTAACTTCCATAATAAGGAAAATAGCAACAGATGTTTAAACTAAACAAAGAATGCTGTAGTATAGAGTATTCCTTAAGCTGTCCTTTTGCTTTTCAACTATTAAAGCTAAGATCTGGTTAAATAACAATTGCTGGAGAAGAGGGTGGGGAAAAAAGGGGCTGGAGTCTTCCATAAATATTAGGTATAATTATAATGAACTGAACTAATGAGCCAAAACTACAGGTCGTCGTCTTTAGTCAACAAAACACTCATGAACACACCACGTACGTAGAATTTTATGCAAAACTTCACAGTCTTCTCAGAAGTTGCCAACTGCTTCCAAAGAAAGCACTGGTTACTACACAGAGCCATGAAAAAGTTAAAGGATTCTGCAAGTTGTTCTGCCTTCCCCCTCAACCCCCTTCTTTTCAAAATAGTTTTCTTGCTGTAATGAAGAAAGTACAGGATAAAAAAAGAGCTTGAAAATCCAACTCTATTGAATGTCAGCTCTGTATTGTTTAGTAGCGATGGGCACACTCAATCTTCTAAAAGAGGTTTATTCAAGCAAATACACACATATTTGTGCAGGAAAGAAAAAGAAAATAAGGACAAAAAAGAAAGAAACCGAGATATTAAGAGTTCTACAGGGAGCCCCTTCACTTCCCAGGGGAAAGAAACATGGCCGTGCAGATCTAATGGTAGAAAGATGGTATTTTCCAGAGGTTCAGCTCCCACTCTTCCGGCCAGGTCTTTTTCTGAAGAGCATGGATAGGAGTTACATAGGATGAGGAGCTTATTGTTCCTTCCCTGACAACTACAGCAAGTTTATTTTCCACATGAACATGGAAAATGTTCCTGCTGAATCAGAAGGAAGATTTCTGCAATGCTTGTGTGTGGCTACAGCAAAAACAGTTCTACTGCCAAGCTGAATTAGCTCAGTGGTGCCTTTCTTTCCAGGCAAAGCCAAGCCATAACCACTTCTTCAAACTGCACGTAGATAAACTCCACTAGATTAAGAAACTGATTTTACCCCGTTACCTCAGGCAACTTCCAAACAGGACCATTAAGGCCTATAACGTGACGAGCAAACGCCAGCCTACATCACATGAAGTAAAAAAACTCGGGGCCCAGCAAAGAGAGGGAAAAAAAAAAACAAACCAAAAAACCCAAAGCCATAGCCCTTCGACTTCCAACTGGTTGTGTAATTCCGTCCCGGGGCCGGGAGCGTGGGGTGGTGCCTCGGGAGGAGGGGTGTGAGGCGAAGAGGGGCGGCAGCTCCCACCCGGCCTGCGCGGGGAAAGGGGAACCGAACAATGGGCTGCGAGCCCTGGGTCGCGCCGTGCAGCGCCGGGCCGAGCCGAATCAAGCCGAGCCGCGGAGACCCGGGCCGTGCCGGGCCAGGCCAGGCCTAGCCGAGCTGCGGATCCCCGGGTCGGGTCGGCCCGTCCCGGCCCGAGACGAGAAGCGCCGGGACAGGCCGAGCCGAGCCGAGCCGCGGTCCTCAGCAGGAGCCAGCGCAAGGCTTGGTGCTTGCAGACAGGGCTGGTATCCAGCCGTGGCAGTGCCTAACTGCTCGGCTGTATCAGAAGCAGGAGTGTCCATTAACTCTCGCACCCATCTTACAAACTGTTTCATGTAGGGCTACGGAAAGTAGGAACAAAAACTCTATCTGCCACGAAAGCACCGTGGTCCTTTAAAGTGATCGACCTAATGCTATCTTTAAGGAAAACCAAAACAGTAGAAATACTCTTTATAAAGAAAAAGAACAGAAAAATGGAAGCCAATTCCTTCCCTTAAACAAAGCTTTAACACTACAGACTGCGAGTTCTCTCACAACCACCAGCACAGATTTCAAAAGGAAAAACCACCGCTCACAAACACCAGAAAACACACCCGACCAAAGACGCTTCGTGAAATGAAACCATTACCTTCATAGCATAGAATGCCAATATTGTTGTTCATCTTGTCCAAGTATTGGTAGTTCAACAGGTCCATCTTCATAAATAGCATTTATCGGGCTAGCAAAAAAGACCAGCTTGTTTGCTTTCGCCCAGGTTCAGGGAGAAGGAAGCCAGGCAAATGGTGCCCAGTATGTTCCCGGCTTCCTA
This sequence comes from Hypotaenidia okinawae, assembly GCA_027925045.1. Lineage (NCBI taxonomy): Eukaryota > Metazoa > Chordata > Aves > Gruiformes > Rallidae > Hypotaenidia > Hypotaenidia okinawae. Next base: position 5,253,438 of record BSDF01000011.1, read on the forward strand.
AACTTCACCAGCACAAGGCCCAGCCTTCGGCTAATCAAAACAAAGTATATTAAAGGCAAGTTGGAGGGATTAAAACACAGGCACTCTCCCTTCCAAACTTCTGAAAACTAAAGTATACTGTGTCCTTCAATACAAAGAAGACTGTCTAAAAACTTTTCAAGTCTTTTTCCAATTTAAAAAAAAAGAAAAAAAGAAAAAAAAACCCAACCCAAAAAACGAAACAAACAAACACGGAGGAAAAAAAGCACGAACACAGCAACACGGGCAGTTTCCTAGGACAAAGCCACACTGGTTGAGCTCACAGCCCGCTGCAAGTTAACTGCACTGACATGCAGGCTATGCTTGGTATGACTCGTATGTAAACCAGCTTCCTCTCGCTATCAGGCGCGGAGCACTGGGCATGCTCACTGAATCCCTGGAGCTCCTCAAATGTCAGGGATATTTTCTGCACAAGATCAGGCTCTAAATGCACCGAGTGTTTGAAAGAAAGAGGCGGCGGCGGGCTGGGGCAGCCGGGGGAGGAGGAGGAAGAGGAGGAGGAGGAGGGGGAGCCAGGGCAGCCCGGGGAGCAGAGGGGCCTCCTCTGAGCCGGGCGAGAGCAGACAGAGAGCGAGTTTTCGCTCGGGCTGCTGAGGGGGAGCACAGCTAAATCAGTCTGTTTCATTCTCTCTCCTGAACGCTTACTGAATCTCCCAGCACGGCCTGGGACACATCCCACTGCCCAATTACAGCAGCAGAGCACAATGGCAGCTCTGGCACTACAAAGACATGTGGCATTAAAGAACCGAGGTACCGCGGGTGTACCCGCATGCACACAGCCCGGTCCTGTGTACTTACCCCTCGCTACAATTCATCACTACCACGTTTACTTCTTGAAGGACTACCAGCAGTTAAACATCTGAGTCCAGGATTTCCAACAGCTGCTAAAGCTCCAATTTAGATGACACGAATGATGGAGATTTTTACTGCAGTTGCTCTCCTCTCAGGATGTGGTCTGCCCTTCTGCAGCCCGAACCTTGATCACAAAGGCTCTAGCTGCTTATACAGATGTGCATGACTCATCATAAGAGGGCAGAACATCTGTATGGGCGCAAGCATGTGCTAACATAGCGGGCATCAGTTTGCATTTTCTGTGGCTGATCAGCACCTGAAGCCCGATTTGACAGAAAAACAGAAATAAAGACTTGGGGGAGGTTAGTGTAAGACAAACAGAAGACACTAACAGAGTCCCAATGTCCCTTGTGCCTCTCCCTGCTCTCTCTGGTTTGGAACACAACTCATCCCTGCCTTTCCAGCACAAAGAATCTTAATAGTACCCACAAAAGCATACAGTCACTGAGAAGTAATAACAAACTTGTTTCCACTTTGAGGCTTTCTCCCCTCTATTAAGAGAAGGGGAAGACATTACATTACAGAGGCAACTCATGGAGTGATATTTTATCAAGGCGTTTGAAAAGCACTGCTGGAATCTTCTGGATATTTCAGTGAGATTAGGTAATTTAGTTAAAGTTACTACTGATAAATAGGAATAACAAATTTTCAAAGAAGATTCCCTAGAACCCCAATGAGGTTTCTCCTCACTCCAGATATTTACTGATAACACTTCAACTGAAGGAACATGTCCTCTAACAGTGCTGAATTCAGTAAAACAGGAAACAAATTCCCTAGAAGGAATTCTGCATGGCCAAGAAGCTGAAGGTCAAGCAGCCTTTATTGATTACTTACATGCAACAAGAGCACTCTCCTAATTGGAGGTGCTATTAATCTTTAGGACTTCAACATGGTGTAAAAACTGATGGATACTTAACACTGCAGTAATGGTATATTTCTTGGATGGTATATAATAAAAAGGTTGCAGTTGGTATTTTGCCTCACAGGACTCGTTACCACAAAATTTGCAACCATGCATCCCCAGTAGTGGGGAAATAATCAATGTAAATATATCACAAGCATTCTAAAACCAAAATCCATTCACAGGAAAACTTTCTCTGCAAGAAAACTTAACAGTTCAACAAGTTCAAGTCCAGCAGACATTAACCTTAAATACAGTCAGGGTCACTCTGAAGTGCTGTCTTCTGGACAGCGGAAAAACCCAACTGCTTGATTCAAACTGCTGTTCAAACACTTCACCAGGCTGAGATACCTTCCACCCAGCTGAAATCGATAACCAATGCATCAGCAGGTTAGATCCGACAGGCACAGAAAAACAAGCTCTTAGCATCACCCCAAGACCTTTGTCAGTTCATTCTGTTCTTCTACATATTGACAGCTGCAAACACAACTATGTGCTGTAGTATCTCTGCTTCATATTAGCCAGAGTACTTCCTATAGGCCTGCACACGCTTTTCTTCTGTAAGGCAAATAAATACCCAGATCTATAGAGGAAATTCTTAAAACACTGGAACTCTTAACACAACAGCATCCCCTAGAGGTAGCTGAAAAGCCACATGTATCCTCCCGAACCAGCCCGCACTCCACATCAAATTCATTAGATTTGATTCACGTGAGCCCACAGAGCAGATGAGATGGTTCAACCTCTTTGTGATCGTCAGATTCACTTTAATACAGAAACCAAATTCAGTATTCACACAAAACGCCCTCTCACAGAAGAATTCCAAGGCAAGGGGGAAGGAAGAAAAGGAAAAAAAAAAAAGAGGGCTGTAATCTCGAGTAGATAAATCACTGCTATCAAAACTAGGAGGCTAAATATGCATTTTCGAAGAAGCAACAGTGCACAATATAAATGTGCTACATTACTGTGTCACTGCTTCCTACATGCTGATAAAAAATTGTAGTCCTAGCTTAACTGAGCAATAATAGGACCTAACATAAAAATAAATCCAGATAACTACATATTATTTGTTTACCTGAATTTCTGTAGGAAAACCTCAGATTCTTAATATATCAAGTTCATAATATCAGATTACAGATACTTGAAGATATACTGAGCTGGTTTAGAGCAAATGTTTTCTAGCAAGCTGCAATGGAGCCCTCCTTTCTGCCTTCTCTTCACTGCCCTCCACCCTGCCCAGTTCCCTGCCAGTGCCCTCCCCTACTCTCTCCTTCTTCCCCTTGCTCACCACTGCCTCAGGCAGCAGCACTGAAGAGCCTGCGCAAATAGGTTAGGTGCAGTTTTACTCACTCAGTCTGCACTCCATGGTACACATCCTTCGGTGGGAAAACACACAATACTGGCTGAGGATCAAGATGGTACAAGAACAACGTGCGACACAACTGAAATTTCACCCTTGGTGATCATCAGCAAAGAGGAATTCTCTTTACAGTGACCAGTTTTGCAGTTGAGAGAAAAAATACGTCCCTTACAGAGGCAAGACACGCTCTGATGTAAAGCATCCTACAAGTATTTCTCAGTGTAATTCCAAAACGATCTGCTCCAGCTCAGGAGGTCAAACAGGCATTTATGATATTCCACCGATCCCTTAATACACTCACAGGAGGTGGTGAAGGAATAAAGCCAGATTACTTAAAATAAAGGTTTTACTTTTCTTTAACTAAAAAATAAGCAAGGTTTAGCTAACAGCTGCTAGGTGGCGATGTGCCTGAAGGAACAATAGTGCTGCTTCTTTTTCACACACTAACTGCAGAGCTGCTGCACTTCCCACCTCAATTTTCAGTTTCAGTTTGAACACATTTCCCAAAGAAAAGCAAACACAAGTTTTCGTTTAAGCAAGATGGAATATTTGCTTTAAATACACTCAAACGTGATAAGGAAATACAGCTAAAATGCATTAAGCATGCAGGAAGTTCAGAGATGCGTGATAAGGAAAATGACATTTTTCTTGCAAACAGCCCCCTACCAGCTGTGCCTCCCAGATCCACTGGGTACAGCGAACCCAACTCTCCACTCAGTGACTAGAATACCTCAAAATACACCAAATTCACATACTTTTTATGACACACTAAGTAATGACGATCGCATGGTGAGCAGAAGACACCAAAACACACATTCCCCCAGACCACTAAGGTTTTTTAAACATAAAGGCACATTGCAGATAGATTTTCAGCACAAACTACTGCCTCTTTTTTACAGTCTTCACAAAAGAAAGAAAAAGAAAACAGTCCCAGCAGGTAGAACACCTCTGAACTAAGGCTAGCACCTGCCATCTTGTATTACCTCTCCTTTGTAAGTTACCTAAAGGCTTCAACAACATGCCAGGCGTTACAGAACACAAAAGATGTTTTTTATCATCCACAGGGTTCCTCAAGACTGAACTATTAGAGTTACGCCCCATACTAAATTGTAGCAAAGTAATTTGTAGATTCTCTTTCATTCTTGTCATACTCTAATTTAGGCAATCCTGCTTAAAAACCAAACCCAGTAATCTCTAGCAAGAAACACTCTTTATGAAGCCACACGTATACTTGACTGCATCCACACTTGTAAGCTGGTTGGTAACTCAAGTTCAGAAGCCATTTCTTGAAGGACCAAGCCAGCAGGCATCCTGCTTTCAGTTCCCCAACAGAACTGCAAGGGAAACCAAAAATACAGTGATGCCCAACCACATTGTGCTGGTTTTGGCTGGGATAGGGTTAATTTTCTTCACAGTAGCTAGCATGAGGCTGTGCTTTGGATTTGGTAATTCAGGGGTGTTTTAGTTCCTGCCGAGCAGTGCTCACAGAGCCAAGGCCTTGCCTGCTTCTCACACCCCTACCAGCACAAGGAGCTGGGAGGGGACAGAGCCAGGACAGCTGACCCCAGTAAACCAAGGGATATTCTAGACTGTATGGCATCATGCTTAGCAGGTAAAGCTGGGGAGAAGGAGAAAGTGGGAGATGGTCAGTGATGGCATTTGTCTTCCCAAGCAACTATTAGATTTTAAGAAGCACATCACTATGAATGTGAGTACGAAAATCATATCACTTTTTGGTAAATATTTAGCAATTTAAATCCAGCCATTTTGTATGAGATCAAAAAACTCTTACTACACTTAAGAGCTCAAAAAGCTTTAGGTTAATTAAAGCCTGCCTTCATCAGCAAGACTTCTCCCTCTGTTTTCCAGTTTTCCCACCATTATGTCCAGAAAGCTCTTTGTCTCCTATTCTGAACCAGGTTGCATCATGGACCATTTTCATGAGGGGGATGAGGAAGAAAGAGGTAAGAGGACAGAGAAGATGGGGACAAAGCACAGACTAGATTTCACTGCAACTCTCCCTTGCTTTTGGTGGTTTGGTTGGGGTTGTTTTGGCAATTGCCACATTTAGCTCTCTGGGTGGTTGAAATACAAGACGGGCGCAGAAGGCAGTATAGGATGCTTCTGGTAGCAACTGCTGTGCCAACAGGCTCGGAAAGAAGCAGCCAACAATTTAGGAAGCAACCCACTTTTACTCTATCAGCTGGATCACGCTGACCCAGGACTGGAGCTACAACCTTCGATTACCTTGTGTTCTCTCACTGTGGCACAAAAGTTGTAACTCCTGGTTGTTTCCAAGCTTAGCATGTTTTTAAAAGCTGTGTAACGAACTGTGAGCAGGGGCACAAAGAGTAGACATTCTGCTGGTCTTTCTACAGCTAAATAACTATTGCACAATTGCCACAGACTGCAGGGCAGTGCAGGCAAAGCACCAGGTGATCACTTCCAAGTTCTGCAAGGTGAAATACAAATGAGAAAAGTGTCGAACAGCACCTGGTTTATCCTGACCTCATTCTTTGACTACTTAGTCAAACCAGACAGCAGGCTAGGAAGATCAAGTTTACCAAGAGTATTTTTTGTGTCTCGGAAGCTACACAATTCATTGGTGTTTTCCTCTGTTCTCAAACTGGGCTAAGAACACGTTAAAAATGCAGATAGAATACAGAGCAATCTAGTTTATCTAAGTCAAAAAATTATTTGCTAATTAAAATCTTGATAATCTTTCCTGTTATTTGCATACTAATTTAAATTTCAGAAGGCTTGATGATAATCAGAAACAATTTCTCTTGAACTACAGAGAGACTTGAACACCATCAGAGCCTCCAGATGCAAACAGCAAAGCGTTAACTTTGCTATGCTGTAATACTGTGTCAACTGGGCAAAGAAAATGCTTTATTATTTTATTTGGAAGGAGACAAAATTAAAAAAAGAAGAAAAAATAAGTGTATTAAAGAAAGAAAGCCAACTCTAAGTCATCTTGATGCTGAAACATCTAGAATGCTTTTTACTTTAAAAAGTTAGGAGCCAGACCATGTTTAGAGGCTGGATTTCAAAATTACTGTGCATATCCCTCAGTTTTGGGAAGAACCAGTTTCAAGAAACCACTAATTACAGGGTTTAGAAGTAAAGCAAAGACCTCCAAGATTGCTAAAATCTTTGAAAAGGTTTCCCTTTTATAGCTAGCTCGGCAAGACGCAAGATACGCTCACAGGGTCTAGCTCAACTCAGAAGTCAACAAATGTAAATATGACTTAAGAGTGTGGAGTTGACCTTACTTGCACAGAGCATTACAGGTGACACAGGTAATACCCTTATAAATAAGATAAAAGGATGAATCCCATCGCTATCTTGCCAAGAACTATGCAACAGAACCAACTGCAACCTTGGCTTCAAAATAAATTAATTTTGGCGTTTAAATATTAAAGTAATTACTTATCCTAAATGTTGGGATGAAAACATTAATAAGGACCTATTACAGAACCCAACTATATAACCTGCAACCTACTACCTCATTAAATTAAAATGGAATTTCATTCAAGTTCAAAGATCATTCTTTTCCAAATGAGGGTCTTGTTCTCTACTATCTAGAAAGTATTTGACTGTAATACATTGTTTTATCACATTTAAAAAAAAAAAAACCAACTCAAACACCCCTAAACACATGCTCACTTATTCCAAATTGTAGCGCTGAAAAAACCCCCAGACACCTTTGATCGAGATGCTGATGGATCTATTGCTCTCTGGATTGAGCAGAAAAGAACAAGAAAAAAGAATCCCCACATTCAGCCAGTAGAGCATCGCTCTTGCATTGTTTACAGTAGTAATATAAGAAAGAATATGTTTTAACTGTATATGCATATATACACACACATATATGTGCATGTGTGAAGTACTATGCAGCACACATGTGGAGTGTTAAAAGTCGTATGAATTCCACTTACTGCTACAGACAATGCCCTCACCTTCCATCAATTACAAATTCAGAAGTCTCCAAAGAAAAGTAACAGCCCCATCAACCCCTGCACAAGGGAAAATCTTTCAAAAGCAGCCAGCTCCACTCTGTTCCAAATCACCAGTGCAGGGACATCACTAGGAAGTTGAAAACCCACTCATCCCTATGGATCAAAGTTATCATTTCCAGTTCTACAGATACACCGGTACATTTTCCCTTCCAGAAAGGCCCTTTTTAGTCTCAAAAATCATACCTAAAGACTGCTGAAAATTCTCCATCAAAACTATTTTCCTATGGAAACAGCACTAGCTTTTCTCACTGTGCTTTTGCTTCCACCCCCAAAAAAAGGCAAAGAAGAAGGTTTAAATATTTTTTCACATTTTCTATTTTAAAAAAGACACTTTTTTGTTATTAATTTCCAGCTTTCTGACAAAACAACAAAGCCTTGGGCTTTATATTTACACATATTTCGCACCTCTCCCCCTCTCAGCAGGGCTAGCCTTTTTGTAGGGGACACAGCAGTCACAGCCATCACCAGCCGCCGCTGCGGTTGAAAAGACCGCTGCACAGCAGGGAATGTGTGTAGCAGCAACACGGGGCTTCCAAGCTGCAGTGCTGCAAATGGCATCTTAAAACCAGCCAGTAGCTTTTGATTGACCAGAAAGAAGTCAAAGCTTCCCTCTGATGAACATTGCCCGTGCCACAGATTTTACTCAACACTACCTGGACTCAGGACACGCGCTGCAGTAATTTGAGTGTGAACGCTGTGTACTAGAGCACAGAGCTTTATCAATTTTTAATTAGTTGTTTGTTTTTAATTGAGTTTTCAAGGAAAACACTGGTTATACACCCAAATGTCTTGTCACCCTCCTTACCAAAACCTCTGAAATAGTTTCAATCATACTTGAAAGGCAGCCAGAACCCTCCAAGATAGGTCATTCCTGTCCCTTCTCTGCAAAGCGCTGGCAGGGAGAGAAGCCTGACTGTAGTTCATGTCACCACCTGGGGAAAAGCAAGAGCTCGGCAGCTGCCCACTCTGTTGGGAGGCAGCTGCCTGGCACTGCCACAGCTCAGCTGGAACTCCACAGGAACAAGCAGGCTAGCCAGACTGCTGAGGAGAGAAGGATCCTAACTACCAGACTTTTAATGAGAAAAAAGGGACTTAGGCATGCAGACGCACAGGTCAGGTCTTTTCCCAAGACTCCACCATCCCTTGAATTCCTGACATTCAGCTCTTCCCAAACAAGACAAATATTCCACAACGTCCCTAAAATTTCATCAGCCTTTAAAGTGTTTCCCATCTTAACATCCCTTGTCACTTACCTACAAGTTTCTCTCTCCTTCCAACAAGCTCAAGCTAAGTAACTGTTATTCAAGTTACAATCCCCAAAGTCCATCCCTCTCTTCCTGCACCAAGCACCTACTTTTCTCATTGACCTGAACTTACTGATCACCCCAGAGCCTCCCATCCTCTCTCATACCACCACTTCCCAGCCCTTCCCCAGTCAAAGTCTAATATTTCATAATCCAGGCCTTAAAATTCACTCTGACTTTCCACCAGCTGCTAGGCTTCCCTAGTTCCAGTTGCCACCAATCCTGTAAGCAACAGTGCAGGCCTCAGCACACACAGTACCAACAGATACACAATCACGAGGCGCTGGTATCCCACAAATGAAATGGCAGATCACGCTTTCAGCTTTATACCACCTCTCCATCTTGGTCCTTTGTTGACCTTTTATTTCTTTCCTCTGAGCTAAAGACCCTCTCAGCTACAGCAGTAAGGACCACAGTTATGACGTTTGCTTCTGTTAACCTGGTAACAGACCATCTTCCTCCCAAAGGGCTGGAAAAAGGCATCCTGGTTATAATATGGTCTGCACACTCTTTCAAGAGGAAAGTGCAAGAAAAAGCATTGCTTTGTGACAGGAATGGTGGCTAAAGAGGGAGGGGTCCTAAGGTTCCTAGCATCTTCTTTGGATAACAATTCTATTGTAGATAAAATAATAAAGATCCCAAGCAAGGAAAAAAATAAGCTGTAGGAGGCAAACTGAGGGGAGCAGAGACTTAACAACTAAGCCCATCTGTCCCTTGCACATTGCTCACTTAATAGACCAAAGAATTTCACAATGCACAGTTTGAGGTTTGGCATCACAAGAGAATCCAGTTACTTCCTATCCTGACTGTTACTGTCCCATTCACTCTCCTCAGCTCTCACCCATTAGGCTGCTAGTGTGTAGATCACTCCCGTAACCTGCTGGGGTCAACGAAACCTGTCTTCTTATCCTGCAGAAATACACCCAGGACACCCTCTCAGGGATTTAAAAAATACAGGTATAAACCATGTTTATTGAAAATCTACACAGATATGTACCTCGAGGGCAAGGGAAATATAAATAATAGCAATAATTAAACCCTAAAAAAGGCAGCTTTAAGTCAAGAGCATACAAAAATACATCATTCCAGCATGCAGAGTGTTACCAACAGAGAACAAACTTCCTTGCAAAGGTCTAAGTAAAAAAGCTACCTTTATGAACATAAGGGCCAAACACCACAGCCTCACAGAAACTAACAGCTAGAATTCAGTGTCCTACAAAAATACAGCGAGGTGTTCCACAGATTTCCTTTCCTTTTAAGATGCTGCCTAAATCTATCTTAGTTGACACAATGCAGGTCATCAGTCTGGGTTGCTAACACTTTGGATGGACACACTACAAGGCATTCATTATCTCATACTGAATCTCACCTGGCTGGAGAAGTTTGCACTGCCTGAATATCACATTCCTTCCCCTTTTATGCATGCAATGCACGTAAAAGATGATGCATTACTGAAGCAAATGTTTTCTTTCAGAGACACAGAACATGAGATTTATTTATTTCTTATACGTGCAAGGGTCATCAGCATGCCTCACAATGAAATAATTGTGCATCAAAAAACATTACCCATATATTTCCCACACTTGGCTTGAAAGCCAGAGGGCTGTGTACAAACACAGCATGCTGGAAGGCTGTGGTGATTAGGCCCAGTCCCAGCAGTCCCTTCATTTTCTGGAAAGCAATGATTAGATTGCACAGAGACAACAGTATCCATCTCGAAGGAAAACAGTATCTTACTGCTAGTCATATTTATCCAAAGTGAATATCCACCTCTCTCAAGCCTGCCTTCAGCTTAAGAAAAGTCACCTTGAAAGAAACTCCAAACCACAAAGATATCTGCAGTTAGAACCTTTTTTTTTTGGGGGGAAGAAGATTAATTACAATAATAAACAAAGCTGTTTTTTCCTCCTAATTATATCACAGAAAAGCTAAATGAGGATCCTGGTATCACTGATGCTGCTATATCACAAACCTTATTAGCAAAATCTAACAAAGAATATTAATATCTTAATTAAGACTTAGGTAATATTAGAGTGGAACTGGAATGAAAATTGTCCTGACACCCACCACACAGACTTGACTGCACTCTGCCCTTTCACAGACTAGAACTTGGCAGGACAGAGAAGACATCGTACTTAACTCTTCAATTTTGCCTTCCACCCACAACATAAAATTACATCTCACACTTACTGTATCAAATTCCGTTTTGGGACATGGTTAGAAACAAAAACAATCCAATCCCGTTGTGAAATAAGGCAGTGGAGAATTACTAAGTTTTACAATAAGGCTAAACTTTTCCTAGACCTTATTTCAGCCAAAATATCCTGTCAGCATGACACCATTCAATACAGAAAGCATATAGAAGAACACAATATACAAACTAATTTACTATACAAACTATTTGTCTACAGAAAAAGAAAATATACTCTTTATCAGCTTTTATTTTTTTAGACTGCCAACATTATAATTCTCCAACTGACTTAAGAAAGTAATTTCCTTAGCCATATATAACAAGGAGACCATAAAAAAATATTTTTTCCATTTAGATGAGTACCAGGAGTTTTTTCTTGAAATTATTCTTGTGAGACAGGCCAGAGAACCCCATTTGAGTGTGGTTACTGTGTTTCAAGATACATTATGTTTTCAAACACAAGTACATTTTTTCTGGAGGGAAACAGTATGGCAAAAGCCTAATTATGTAAGTCACATTATTGCCAACAATTCTGGGCTTGCTGTTTCCAGAAGTTAGGGAAATTTAAGTGTCATATGAGAATGATTGCTCAGGCTGGGGCGGGACATCTCCATATGGAGTCCCATCATTGATCTGTATTGCTGATTTGTTGAAAGGATGAGAAACAGACAAATGGACACAACACACACCAACAAACACTTAAACCACGCACAGAAGTGTGATACTGTATGGTCAAACTCAAAGGCTCTCAGTTTACACTCTTAATCTTCAGCATAGCTTGAGTCAGTCTTGGTAAACAGTCTAGAAGCAAGACTCCAACGTGGAGTTCATACTCTACGAATACAGGGCACCAACATACACACGCATGTACCAGAATGAAGTCTGGTTTTGCTAGGACTCTTAGTTATACTGCTTTTCTTTGGTTTTCTTTTAAAAGAAGTGGCAAAAAAAGGTTACAAAACACAATAAATCAAGAAGGCAAAACTCCTAAACTGGAGATGTTCTACTCTTTCCATTACATGTCCACTACAGGAATCTGCTTGCAGGATAAATAATAATATGTATGATTTTTAACATGTTTAGAGGCTCACAAGGATGACAGAATTCACAAACTCCCAAGTTAAAAAGTGCCAGGAAAAGGATTTTTTGGGGTTAACCCGCTTTGCCACCCTTACACGGTTGTACTGCATATACGCACATTTGATTACCTTGCAGACTACATTTCCACAGGACCTCACCTCGTTTTGTGTAAAGTAAGATTTACTGGCTCTGGTCCTGAATCATGATTGAATTGAATCATATCAAAGAGGTGTTGTAAAGACTAATTAAAGGTTTATGAAGCTCTGTGGCAGTACAGTGATAAATGCCATACGAGAACGTACAAGGAACTGAATAGCCCTGCCTGTTGAGCTCTGTTTGAACAGTGGGCAGAAAAGTTAAGGCTCTACTAAGCAGTGAGGAAAACCCACCCAAATATCAGATAGTTTTTTCACCAGGCACTGTCCCCCTCACTACATGAGGCTGAGGCTTTACATAAAGCAATAGCTTTTGGCAAGAACTGCTCTCTCTCTACACCGTGCGCTTTTAACATAGACGCTGAATTAAACGGCCACCTTCAATATTTCTTTCCAGCTGAGTATTCCAGTATCCATGATTTGCCTAACTGGGCAAGCTAGAACAGGAAGAACAGAACCATCCCCCATCCTCACTACTCCACAGAACTGGTACCCACAAGAATTAACAGGGAAGCTGAACTGCTTATGCCTGCCAAAGAGGTGAACTGCTTCCCAGCCCCTTCTGCCTCGTCCCCTTTCCACCTCACAGCATCAGCCTGTCCCCTCTGATGCCAGTCTCACTCCCTTCCTGTAGCCAGTCCCATCATCCCAGGCTCAGCCTCCCATTTCCATTTCCAAGGCTCTTTTACTAGTACCTACTTGTCCCAAACTCTTGCCCAACCAGGCCCCATTCCCGTGTTCTCCTGCCAGCTGGAGAGTCAGCTTAGGCAGAAGCTTTCAAAATGTGGGTGCTAACACCTCTGAGTTTCTTGTTAGCTGTAGCACATTTTCACATGGGCAGTAACAGGAACACAAAGGTCAGGCTTCCAATCCGTCCTCCAGAACAGAAGTTCACCACATTAATGGAGGTAATTAAACAGAGAGAAAATAATTCCTCTTTTCTCCTATTATTTCCTGCACGATTTCCTATCTTATTTTTGGAGAGAGCTAACTCACTCTGAACAAAGTTCCAGGATAGGTACATCTGTGTATATGTGCACACATACACATATATCTGTAATGACTTCTAAAAACCAAGCTCATTTTCCTGTGTACCACCCTTTCTTCAGATTATTAAAACAGAACTGATGTGAGATACATTTCCTCATGCATGAAATTGGCTTAAATAAAAATAAATGAATAAATACAGCCCTTGGAACGCACTGCTAGTTAAAGAGTTAATGACTTTTTTAAAATTATTTTGGAAATGCTTCATTTATCACACACTTTATCCTACTCTATTAGTAATCACTCCACATTCTCAAATGTATTTTAAACCACACTTTTGACAATGCTACGCAGTGGAGTACAAAAAACTGTTAAAACTGTTTAAAACAGGAAAAATTCACATTATTATTCTTCTCCAGTTTTCAGCCAATACACATAAACGACATCCCTCATGAAACCGTGTTAGGATCCCGTATCAAAGAAAGCAAAGCAAAATCGCCACTAAAATTAATCCTACAGGAGATAGTGGAAGAGGAGTAGCAAAACAATTCAGTGCATCTCCTATAAGTCAGGATGCATTTGTCACACCAAGTAATAAAACCCCATGATGTCCATGTGCATGTTGTAGCCTACAAAGGGCAATGACAACTCTTTGCAATTAAAAGAGAAAGGCAACAAAACCAGTAACCAGTCTCCATTCCCCAGTGGTTTATCCCTCTGCATCCTTCCCCTGCTCCTCATTTTGGTCATGGATTCAAACGTATAAGCAGTGAAGCTGCAGCTAGGGGCAAAAAAGGAATAAAAAAATAAAAGGAAGAGATCTCTAGACAAAGACAAACTGTGTTTTAGCTGTCCTCTGCTGAGCTGCACAACCAGCCCCAGCTTCAGCTCCCAACATGTCTCCTTGGCCCTTAGCAGCTCTGCCCAAAGGACCTGAGCGCTTACCCAGCAGCTCCAGGGCAGGGCAGAGCCTCCTCTACAGCTGGAGAGAGCTGTCCAACCCCTCCCCTGCGGTGATATCACACTCCTGCCCGCACTTGCAGTCACACGAAATGCAAATCACAAGTGCTGTGGATGAATAACTACTAAGGAGTTAACCCACTGCAATGGAACTGAAGATTTCCAACTATTTCATATAGCAATAGTCTTAAGAAAAATCAAGTACAGCAGAGGATGGACAGGGCTGTGGGCAACGGAACAGAATCCTGATGTGCCTGGAACAGGATTTAATTTCTTATTTCCAAACATGATAAGTGAAAAGGGGAGACTCTACTACTGAAAAACTAGAACCTAGCAGTGACCTTGATCCCTCCACACTCCCTCCACACCCCCGGCCACATTCTTTACGTTGCAACTCTATAATATTGCAAAGTTTTGCAATACTGGTGTCTTAAAGCCCCGTTTCTCCCAAGGGCATCTGAAGATATTGCACACCATTTATTTTTATTTTTTAAGCTTGTAATTCTAACAGATAAACAAAGGATCATGTAAATGGTGCCTCAGAGTGAGACCAACGGCTCGGGACTAGCAAGCAGTGAGAACTTTTCAATTAAACAATTATGAAGGCAAATCCTGAAGTGCTGAAACGTTTGGGCTTGGCAGAACACAGCGACTTTAAAAACGGTGTAGAGAGATAAACACCATACAAATACATCTTCTTCCTGGGCGTCTCATTCATCAAACGCACCCAGTTGTTCAGACATCATCTCTCCCAGGACAGATTTTGTATCTTCAGCTCTCTGTGAAGTCAGATATTCAGAGACCCGTAGCGCAAAGCTGAAGAAATTCTCGTATGGAAATATTTATGACAGCAGTCCTAAGCCAGTATTTTCCAGTTACTTTCCACACAGAGAAGCAAAGAATGAACTAAACGAAACTGAAGCCACGCAATCAGTATTTTTATTTAAAAATATTTATTTAAAAGGTTAACTTCCTAACATCTAATACGGACAACATGTGAGAACTATTATGTGCACAGAATTTCTATCTCCAAGGAACCTCACAAACACGAACATACTCAGTTTCCTCCTGAGGCAAGTATCACACCTATACCGCAGCTGGAGAAACCCAGGCAGGAAGATGAGTTTTACCTGAAGGCATAGAAGCTAGTCAGGTCCTGACTCTGCGCCCAGCCAAGGGCCACACCTCACTTTCATCCACTCTAGTAATTACAAATAAAAGAATTCTCCATCTGTATATTCTTTTCAGGCAGAACCTGTTTGACCTGTTAACTTACTGAGAATGTGTTTTAAAAGTCCCAAGAGAGACAGTCGGCGGAGGTCCTTCATTAGAAGAATCCCAATAGGATGTTTCTCATAGGATCCCTACCCCTCTTCCCTTACTCCAGACTGTGTCTATTCTGCATACCAGCCTCTAGCTTTGGATGATGGGGGATATAAAAGGTGCCAGGTTCTTGTACTGAGGGGGGAATGCCTTCTCTAGACACTGCTTACAAGACAACAATGAAATGAATTCACTCATTGGGAAACAAACAGAAATATAGGACCACATTATTCCTCTTGCTCTGATCAAGGCAACGTGAAGTACTGTATAAAAAGAAACTGCAAAGTAGTAGAAATTCCAGCAAAAAATACTGGTGGAGTTAGATTGATGAGGGAAAAGATTTAATTGCCTCACAAGTAAGCGCAGCATGTATTTACCCTCTGCAAAATAAGCTAGGTTCATAAAAGTGAACAAAGGCAGCTAATTCTTGTCTCTTAAGTCCTGATTTGCAAGCCTAGCATTGCATCAACTAAAACATTGGTGCTAACAGCCCTCAGGAAGCTGGCTGAGTTGCACATCATCTGACAGTCTTGGATTCCTCATGTGAACCTTTGCACATCTTGGTGAGCACAATCTGGTTCTTAACTTCAACTAGAAAATGCAGAGTCTGACTCTGGTTCCAGATAGATGTCCTTTCACAGGTTCTTTGTGTTTAAACTGGGATATACCTGACTCCAGAAAGGGTAAAGATAAGAAAGCTAGTCAAAATGAGGCCTCTGTAACCACATACATCATATCAATTAGAATTTCACAATACTGTTCATGGGAATAAGCATTGACAAAAAAATTGGTAAAAAAATCTGTAGTACAGATGATCCCAAGATCAAAGTTCATCTTACAGACTTATCATTGGTAGGATTCAGCTACAAAGGGAAGCATACCATCAGAGTTATATCACATATCCATACCAAACATAGCTCCCCATGTGTACACATCACTTCCTTATGTCAAAGTACCTTCAAGGGGTGGCCTGAAGAACATAAACAAGGTGCTGAAGCAACGTCTGTGGATTTTCCCAAAGGAATAATCCTCCTGACTCAAAAGCCATTAAGCATTTTATATTTCATCAGGCTGCAACAGATATATCACAAGTAAATTCATGTCATTAATATTAAAATATATCAGACCAGTTCAGTTGTCAGTGTAAAAACTACACATCAGCTGTCAAAACTGCTGTCTGACTTTTATTTCTGTTATGTTTTATACCACCATGAAAATCCATCTCTGATGAGGTATACACCTCTGCTCTCCTCCGTTTTTCTCTGAAAACAAACATATACACGTGGAACATGAAATTTCAAAGTTTAGCAGACCATTCATAGCTAGGAGTTATACTCTACTCCAACTGCAGTCATTATTCTATTTCCTGAGAGGCAGCAATAGCTTCTATTTTATACACCACTTTCTGCTCAGTTTTCCAGATACTGAACAAATACTGAACTCTCAAAGCTCTTACAGCTTCGGACGCAGTGGTAAACTGCCTATGCTGATTGGAACTTCTCTCTGTTTTTTATATCTTTATCTATCTAAAAAACAAGAGGCAGCCATCATATTATAGAATAGTATTTGAGCGATAGAGTTTCTGTATTACAGGAGTTGTGCTAATTCAGGCTTTATTCTGTACTCCCAGACATGCCAACCAGCTCAGGTTACAGCCTACTTGATTTAGGCTTCCTTTGCTTACTTGGAGATGGCATTTGTGTCAAGCATGTCTGTGCAGTAAAGACAATCCCAAAGAAACCAATTAGCTACCTCAGCCTGCACAGCAATTAGCTTGGAATATCAAGATTACCATCTGAGCACTGTCAGAGGTTCTTATATACTGGACAATTTGCCATGCTTTGAGGAAAAAAATAGTATATATAAAAAAAGTGATACAACTCAGTTAACTGTGTTGCATAACAAACATTCAAATAAATTCTGTATCTTTGGATGCCACTGCAAGAACTCGTGTAACATTGTTTACCATAAACTCAGCAAGACAGCGATTGTAGATAGCTGTAACTGCAGAACGTCAGCAGGTGACAGTGGTGCCTCCCAACACACAAAATCTAAGAGAAACATCAAGCTTCTGTCTTCACACATTTACACATATATCCCTCAAATATCCCCATTACAATGTTCATTCTCGATCTGATTCAATTGCAGTAAGCCCTATCAATTCAAATGGTTGTATACTGATGTACTGCGTGTTCATCATGAGCAAACTCTGAACTGATACTACTTTGTGATCACAAGGGACTGCACCAGTTCCACACAGCTGGGTTTTGTTTGTGCTGGTTCTGTACACAGCCTAAAGCCAAGAACAAACTGGGAGAGGGTATGACACCGATAGCTGACTGAAGAAACACATTCCAATTCGGAGAATCCTGGTTTCCTAAATGCACGTGCTGGAAAGGATTCAGAACAGAAATAACATCCTCGGCTGAAAGTGCTGACTGGGCCTCAGAGAGCCACTCGGTGATGTTTTTGAGGCAAGCATCTCTGACCAGGCTTGGGAAAAAGCCTCACCAAGCCTTGTGCAAGGCAGCGATTCCTGTGCCAGCAGATAAATCAAGGAGAGGAGGGAGGCACGGCCCATTCACTTCTTTCCACCGAAACGTATTTAATGAAGAAATACTCTGCTCTGCCATGCAAACGGTGAGTAAGGCTTGTTTGAAGTTTAGCCTAAAGCCCATGGCCACGCGGACAGCTCCTGTTAAAAGCGTGACTGCACCTTACGTTTCTCTCTGCAGCTGCAACTCAGTTATGAGTAAATCTCGCTGTTCTAGTTGTGTGGGTGCTACCTACCCTCTGAAAAAAATCCTCATCAGCTAAAATATAACCGTAACAGAGCTTAAGAAAAAATGTTGCAACTCTTAAAGCATCTTAAGTCGTGGATTCCTCACTCCCCAACTCCAGTTTAACTCCCTACAAAATTCCCTCTGCCTGTCCAGCTTTCTTCCTGTACACTTACTTCAGAATGACCTGGATATTATTATACCTTATCCAGATATTTAGATACCTAAACTCTTGGCCCTTCAACAATCCACACAACTGCGAAGAAACTGAGCTGACTGGGCAAAGAACACACCAACACAGGACAGCCTATCTTAAAATACCCCCACCCTCATTTTACTGCATTTCTCACCACATCCTTCACTTGCTGTCAGCAAAAACCAAGACTAGCAATATTATTTAATTACTGGATAAAAGCATTAAATATTTTAAATATTTCATTACATCAACACAGTTAATTTCGGTGCAATTCCTTTGAACTAAAATAACTCCAGTCACTTTACAAGTGACATGAAGGGGATTTCCCGTGCAGCCACACAAATGCCAGAAGCATAAAGACACCGATTTATTTTGAACATTCAACAAAACAGCCCTTGGAACTTGATTCCAATAAGTTTACGCTCTTTTTCTGCCTGCAATCTATTACCCACATGCACAACGAAGCGAACGAACAACCCCAAAAGCCAGGTAGGAAAAAAACTGAAGGAAAGACCTCGGAGAATGCAGAGGGAGAGTTCTGCAAAGGCCCTGGTAAGCGTATCCCAAGCACCAGAATGGACTTTCACGTTCTGCAGGGCATCAAACGTTGCTATAGGGATAATGAATGAACGCAGCACGCTCACACGTGCACACCTCATGTGAGGAACTATGCAGAACATCCCAGCGTGCATGCAGCCTTTGGCACGTGGCTGCCTTCTGCAGCTGCCAGGGCATGGGGGGGATGGCAGCTCAGCTGGTGTCCAGCTTGGGGCCCTAGGACATCCTTTTGGGGATCACATGCATAAGCCACTACACATGTCCCCCACCTCTCTTGGGACTAAAACTGCTTTAAACCATTTATCAATACTCACTCACTTTTCATGTATTGCAGCAATTCTAGCTCAGAACCAGCCAGCAGTGGCCTCTAAACAGGAGAGCACCATCATTATTTTTTTACAACCTGTGAATGCACAGGCATGTGTGACTATCACACTTTTACAAAGACAGACAGGAACCCTAGAAAAGCTGTTCTAGGGTCACTATAAATAAATCCTTTTAACCCTCTTTCATCTTCTCTATTTTTTTTTAAATGAATACAGGTGTATAAATATTTTTCTTCATATGTTTGTATTTAAGCATTGGCTAAAAAAAAAAAAACAAAAAAAAAAACCAAAAAAAAAAAGCACACCTTAAACCCAAATCCTGTTCTCAGTAACTTAAATACTGAATACAGGAAGCTAATTAAATTTTGAACTATCCATCAAGACCAAAACTTAAGACATGACTAATCCAAGAAAAAAAAAACCAAGGAAATAATTACACAATAAAGATCAACATATACTCTCTCAGAAGCTTCTGTGTCTGCCACAGCTTTTCATAAAATCATTGTTAAAAAAATGATAGGAAAAGGTGTGAAAGAGGAAAAAAAAAAGTAGGCTGCTCTGAAAATCTGCCAGTACCATCAGAAAATACAATCTCCATGAAAAGATAAATGAAGGGCTAGACATACTGCTGCTGAACCAGAGACGCTGGGGAGCATCTAACACTCCTGGTTAGCCCCCTCCACAAACACTGTGCAGAGTTTCCAGTACTCCTCTAGAAATCATTCATACAAGCTGGGCTTGTTAAAAGACATATGGGTAACTTGGGGAGAGAATGGGAGGAAGGTGATGTTAATCAAGAGATAGTCTGTTTGTTTTACCAGTCTAAAATAACAAGGTCATGGATCACTTTGTTTCTTGTAGTGACAGCATTCAGGGATGCTTCTCAATTGCAATTTTTGGGTGTTTTTTCAAACTCCTTTAAGATTGTTTGCAATTATTCTGTGCAACCACACTTTTTGCATAAATATTCTCCTCTTACTTCAATGAACATGCAATATCATGCGTGAGACAAAAATCATAACCTCATTCCAACTTAATGGAGAACAGGAATCCAAAGAGAAAAAGGAAATAATGAGTATGTAAAAATACACTGAGAACCCAAATTGAGAAATATATAAAAGGTCTTCCACTGAAATCTTCCTTTAGTTCTTTACACATCTGCATTAGATTCATTAAACATGCAGGAAATCCCATTCTCCATTCACAAGGGAAAAGCCACCTACTAAAGCAGTTAGCAGACCCTTCACTGCAACCCACTGTCTGCTACCTCCTATCTTACTGGCACATCACCTTTCAGCCTTTTATAACCCCCATCTAACCTAGCATAACCCCCTGGACATCTCACCTCACATTTCGGCCAGAAGATGTAGCCTGGATGTCCGCTTGTGAGCAGGACACACACATCTCCCCAGGCACACCCCACTGGGGCTCCCACGTTTGCCTGGAGATCGCCTGGGTGATCGCTACCAGAAGGTTTCGCCAGAAACTCCCATCTCAGTCACTCCATTTAAAAATTAATAAATATTCAGGCTTGTCATCTTCATCCCAAGCTGGACACTTGCTCTCACCATTGTCTTTCTAGTACAGGAGTGCTAGGCAGCAAGCACGTCTCTATCCTGTTTCAAAAGTGATTTGAAGTGACTTTAGCGCTGCCACAAAGTACAAAGCTACTCACTGAAGGAGGTAAAGAGAGCGTAAGTGAACATGTCTGATGAGATCAGTGGTTATTAGGTGCTAGCAGCCAGAAGTAGCAGCACATCAGCACAATCTCCTCCTCATTATTAATTAACATTTGGGTATGACTGAAAGCAGAAAGACAGCAGCATCAACGTGCTTGCATTAAGGTCAGTGGAACAGCTCATAACACACTATGCCCTGTTTCTAAGCAGTAAAAGAAAAATAATTTTAAAATAGACCTACCAGATTATCAGAAGATCACACGCATGCACGTATGAACAGTCCATCATAAAACCCAAGTCTAGCTAGGCAGGTCTATACTGGAAGCATGTGAGAATGAAGGCAGCTCAGGAAGATTTGAGTTGTTTTAGCATGATGCTGTACTTACCATATGGGTGTACCACTTTGTTTGCTCCTTTCTCTGCCTATAGAAATGGAGCTACCAAGTTTTGAAAGGGGAATTAAATGAAGAAACATGGTGATTTTTCCCCCTCCTGAATGCACTTGAGTTTCTGAACCCTTCAGCAAAGCTGCTGGTAGAGAAACCAATATTGTCCAAGATTATTTTATTAACAATTATTACTGGCTACAAAATACTGACCTGTTCATACAGTACACTGAGAAAACACATACACCAAATGACACTGTAAATTACATAATGGAGCAAATACTCATACTATCACTACTAAGCCCAGCAGTAATCACACATGCAGGTCTACTGCATGTTCCTCTACATAACCCCCGATCTATCCCTGAAAAGCAGTGACAGGATACTGGCAGGAATGCCAGATGCACCCACGGTCCCTGTGACATTCCAGCAGGGTTCCCAGAGAGGCTGAACCGGTGAGCTCCCAGTGTGAGCCAACAAGTAACTGTCCATGGTTTGGGAAGAGCTCCCTGGGTGCAATTCTGCTGTGGCAAAACAGAGCTCATATTCCAACAGAGAAGCAAATTATGACTCACCCTGAAAAATATAGTGATACAAATGTTTCTAATTCTAAGAGTTAACCCTTTCCTGCAGAGAGCTTACTGTCAGCTGAAATGCCATGCCTTTCGCCGGGCTTCCAAGGAGCCAATTTTTCTTCCACTTTCAAGAACAGTGTTTGATTCCATTCACTGACCAACCTCCTGTGGCTGTTTTTAGCATCACAGCTACACGTGACAGATTTTTGATGGGAATTTAATTCTGCACATTTGTCAATGCCTAGCACAGCCATGCTTCCATTTACTGCTACAAGGCAAGTAAACATTACTAAACATTAAACTCTTTGAACTTCAGTGATGCTGCTTTAAAGTACTTAGTATACCAGCATGCTCAAATTCTTCCTATTACCTTTCTCTTCTGCTGGTTGTTATGAAAGTGGCTGTCTGAGATGTGGTTGAATAGCTAAGGAAGTGAGAAAGATTCATGAAATTTCAGTCCCAATGTCAAACTACATCCTGGTTCTTAACTGTGTTGGCACAGTCTGGGAAGCAAGGAGCTTGTCTGCTCAGAAAGTTAAACTGACCTTTAAAAGCAAAACATCTGCTGAGAGTCATGAGAAGTTCAGTCAAATGGATTAAGGCAGCTGACCCGCTGCCTCATGGAACCACAAGATATTCATGGAACCAGCTATTGCCATTAACTCTGACCGAGTCGGCCAAGTACATCAGTCAAGAAGAATCAGACAGCTCAGAGGTTCACTGAAAGTAGTTAACTATTACTCTACTAAAAACCAAACCAAAACAACCAAACAAGAAACCCCAAAAGACCTACCTAGATTTTTGTAAAAAGGATAGACTAAAAAATTCCAAATTGCTTTTCCTCTCCACAGAACAAAACAGTGGAAAGCCCGTTACTTTCCTTCATATCCAGCCATCAAAACCTGACATTCTCAAGCCTAAGTTTCTAACATATTTTATTTAAGAGAATGTAAATATTAACAATTTATAACAATTTGATTAAGGACTACTACAAATGTTAATACATTTAAAGCTAATTAAAAATTCAAGTATACCTTTAAAAATTGAGCACCTCATTTTGAAATAATAGTTTCAGTAAATATGACAACACAAAACCCAAATATCATTATAGCCAACATTACGCAATAAATACATGCTGAAATTCTCCCAAAGACCCAGGTCCCTGCACAGGAAGATCCTGGGTTTCAATCAGAAGCCAACACTACTGAGCTCTGAAATCCAGACCGCTGTCTGAGAGCCACCATACTGGGTCTGCTGGCGAGGGACTGCTGAGGATACAAACGGCCGAAGGAGGTCCTTAATTTACATCACTGCTTGGAGAGGAGTTCAGAGGGGAAAGTAACACTTCTACATGTGTATACAATCAAATGCTTTCTGTGTTAGGCTGAGAAAAGTGCACTGCAATTCAAAACTGGGGAGGAGGGACAGACTGAGCTGCAGACAAAGTGCCACTATTACGGGCCAGATGTATCTGGCTCTAAGGAAAGCAAATAAAGGTCAGAGGTTTACAGTAATAAAGTGGCAACTGTAACACACAGATGTGTTCACATAAACCAAACAGACAATATGGGCATGACCCAACACACAAAAGCAGTTACTGGTACTGCCACAGTTTCAGGAAAACTAAGCCCAGGCCAGATACTAGAATTATTCCATTTCAATCACCACCACACACACGGCTGTTTCTGTCCAACTACTGCCTGTGATTTCTCTCTTTTATAAAGCAATAGGTATCTAAAGCAAACTTCACCCCAGTATTATGAAAGTGTTGTCACCTGATACAATACCATTGTAATGGATGGGAAAAAATACTCTCATAATACAATGTAGTGGTTTTGGGGACCTTTAATGAATGTGTCATCGAGTTTAAGAAGGGGGAAAAATTCAGAGGGGAGTAAGAAATCACTCTTCAATTTGCTAAAATGAAGCATTTCTCCTTTTAAGTTTATGGATGACAGAAGTTTCTGTGGTGCTGTTTATAGCTCCTGAACAGCTTTACAGACAGAATTATGCCTACACAAGCAATTTACTTTTGATTCAGCAGCAAGAAAGGGAGAAAATTAAAAGGAAGGAGTTTTGGTATTTGCGTCTTGGGGGAGAACTGTGTTCTCTTTAGCTTGAACAAAGTATTGCTACCTTTTTTTCTCTTAAGCAAGGGAACAAAAGACATGAGAGAGCAAAACAGACTGTCATGATGGACCGTATTCCCTTTTTATGCCATAAACAATTAATTAGGACACTCATCTTGGACTGGAAAACCTATGCTCAGATCCTTCCTTCTTCAGGTGAGAATTTGAATGGCATACCATAAACAAAGGCTGTGCTCCCAACAAGGAAAACAAAATATTAAACATACACTTACTAAGAACTTGAATGCTTCCATTTACAACAGAACTGTAAATATTCTACCAGCATTTCACTCAAGTCTGAAAAAGGAGTAAAGATTGTGCCAGACCACCTTGATTTCAACACTGCATTGCTTGGAAAAGAACTGACTTTACAACATTACTAATGTTTTACCATACTGTGTGCACATAAAAACTATGTATTTAACTAACAATCACCTTTTTTTTCAGCATAGGGTTTTTAAAAACCTAACTGAACACAAAGTTTACTCAGCCCTCCTTTCTCCAATATCATCTTTTCATTTGCTCACAGGAAAACATACCTCCAGATTTGCTTGCCTGCATAAACAAACTTAAGAATCGCTATATTACACCAAAGACATTCTCTTTCCCAAAAAGCCCTGCTTTGCCATCTGGAAAATCAATTACAGCCACTGCAGAATGTATGACATCTGGTGGGTACAACCTGAGCACAGCAGGGATGGCACAGCTACGATCAACAAGGAAGCTGTGAAGCCCTCTGCTTCTAACCTTTCCAGGAACATGGATAACATGTTGAAATAAGCACCTACAGAAACAATTACACAAGGAAAAGTAGGGAAACATACCGAATCCAGAGTATTAACTCCTTTCCTCTTACTAATTCTGCCCCAAGTAAGCACTAGCTTTTCATGTGCAACACTGAAATTTCCAAGCTTATCCTGACTCTTAAAGATGTGGAAAGAACATCCTGGGAAAGCACCCTGCATTTCATGAGTAGCCTCCAGTATTTCTAATTACAGCAGAACTTATCTTTTTTTTTTTTTAGTAAGTCAAATAATATTTACCACATGAAGAATGACCAGAATTTCACATGTTAATATATTCTGCCTAGTCATAAAAAGAGAAATAAATCCATTTATGCAGTTTTAGTCACCGCCAGAAAACTTGACAGCAAAAACCTAACAACTGAATAATTTCCCTGTATTGTTTCAAAATTCAGGATATAACAAATAAATATTATTGTAAAATATATAAAGTGAGCACAAAGTTCCAGATAGAGCATTTCAGACACCACAATCATTTAGAAGCACGTGCACTGAGAAGCTCCATGCGGTTACGTGTGCGCTATCACACTTAAACGAGATGGGGTTTGGTCTGCTGTGATTTACAGAGCAGGGGCTAGGGTCT
The DNA here is from genome assembly GCA_027925045.1 of Hypotaenidia okinawae. Lineage (NCBI taxonomy): Eukaryota > Metazoa > Chordata > Aves > Gruiformes > Rallidae > Hypotaenidia > Hypotaenidia okinawae. Next base: position 5,278,627 of record BSDF01000011.1, read on the forward strand.
GCTAGCAAATTCCGTTCTGGTAAGAGGATTCCTTCCTTTCCATTTGCCATGCAACAAGAAGGAGATAGTGTTTCTGTAAACATCACTGATTTGGAGGTAATACCACCAATCTCTGCAAATGTTTTATCACCAATTAGCTGAAAAGGATTCAGAAAGAACTGGCATCCTGGCCACTGGATGATGCTCAGGAGCTCTGAGCAGCCTCTTTCCTGGGCTGGTGCAGCCTGGGTTGCAACATGTGGTATGCTGAAGGATGCTACAACTTGTTTACAACCTGCAGGCAACTGGAATTCCTGCAAATGCTGCTTTTTTTAAAAAAAAATTAAAAAAAAAAAAAACCCAAACCCCAAAAACGTTTAGACACTTTTGTTCCAGAAGGCATTACCATCACTCCACTGATTATGCTAATGGTGTTCTACTGCTATTAAAATACATCTAGGCGCCAAGCAGACAATCGCCCCATTTTCCAGCCTATTTAACAAGTTGAAAACAAAACTCTACTCATTCTTTATTTCCTTGCTACAATAAACTCTTCAGTGGGGGAAATAAGAAGGGGGTGGTGATGTTTCATGTAGGCACGAATAATTTTTTTACTTTTTTAAAAAATCCAAACCAACCCCAAACAAACAGGTATCCAATGCAAAACCCCTACTTTCAAGAAAATCCTAAAAATTATTAAATGACCCTGATATCATTTACTGGAAGCTACTCTGTGAAACACTGAGTAACACAAACAGCTAAAGGTTTTTTGGAAGACCAAAATCAGGAGGTCAGGAATTCAGCCACTCCAGTATTTCACTAAAAAACAGATTCACTGATATTTATACAGAGAAGATATTAGTATTTTCTGGTCTGCACAGTTCATAAATTTAAAACCAGAACACTATTCATGTTATTACTCACAGTTTTATTATTTAAAGCTTTTGGTATTCATACAGCAACAACAGATGATTCAGGCTGCCTCTCAATGAGCGAACCACATATGTTTTTCCATCACATTACTACTCAACTGAAACATCACACTTCCATACTTTCCCCCAGTTTCAGTAAAAAAAAGATGTTTTATGCCACAAATTCTGCTCCAAAACTAACAGGACTCCCCCTCTTCCTCTGTGATTGATCAAATATTACAGAAATGACTAGCTGACAAATCTACACTTAACACCTCTCATAGATGCTGATGGATTACAAAGGCAGACTTTTGCTGATACTCCTTCTTTAGAATTCAGACTTTCCTTCAGAAAATTTAACTTTCTCTTTTGCTAGACATCACAGAAGACAATTGTGCTTGTGGTCTGAGCTTAAGTCATAAAAGCTATCCAAATACTTAATTGTGCATTAATTTCTGCAATTAAAGAATTCTCTATATTGAATTGACTTGCAGAACACCATACCTCTAATTTTCAAGACCTAATCCTTGTCCACACTATGTATTTGCCTCTTCTCTGAGCCAACATACATATTCATCCAATCACCAACCTGGTAGAAAGACAACTGCACCAATATTTTAATTTACCATAAAAGAAGAAAGAAATATCTAAATGGAGAGTCCACTTATTAGAAATAATCACGAAGCACTTCTTACCCTCCATTCAACCCAACAAGGGAAAAGTCTTCTGAAGAAGCAGTCAGGTTCTAAATGAAAGGTTGTGCTGGGTTTGTTAATAACAGACATCCAAGTGTTGACAAACCCTGATTAAAAACCCCCAGACTTTGAAGGCCCTGAAGAACATGCATACAAAATACTGTTAAATTTCTTTACAGAATGCAAATGAAAAACCTGGGTTAACGCGGTTGCGTTGCCCTCAGCCTAGCCAAGGAGGACTTCTCCAAAACAAAAAGTAGGAGGTTAAGATCAAAACTGACTCCTCCATTTACTGAAGACTTCTGAAAGTCATAGGAAGCAAAATTTTTGATAGAAGCATCACACACAACCTTTTCATTACAAGGGAGATTTTTATCCTAAATTAGAAAAAACACCACAGTGATTTAGTGAGCCCTGCTGGCAATGGAATCTTACAGTCATCTATAAAGACTGACAGCTTGCCCAGGTGAAGGAACAGAAACCAGCACCATGCTCTTCAAAGCAAAGGATTTCTTAAGGATAGTTCCCCTACGAGCAATTTTACGGTGCAGCTATAGCTACTGTAACCAATTGATTCCCCTTAATACTCTAGAAGCAACAAGCAGAAAAGCACTGCCTCCCCAAGAAATTCCACTTCCACAACAGTGTTCATGGCACCAAACTCTACCAGGACTTTTTTGCCAGGATGCTTTGCAGACCAGTAGCTACAGCATTAGCAATGTGGTGAATAAGGTGTGACAACGAGGAATCAGGAAACGCAGGTTTCCATCTCTCCTTCTGACTCACTGGCTCATCAGGGGCAGCCCGGTATCACGATAGTGATACTCTGCTTTCTGCCCTTGACCAACTCACTTCAGAAGAGGGACTACATTCTCTCATGCTCTTGTGCAGCACCGAGTACCACAGAGAACATGAACATTCTGAATGCTGTTATGGTGGTGATGCATTCAACTTTTAAGTGTATCATACCTATTATTGGGGACACAAAATGGAGAATTCTAGCAGGAAGGGGAAACAGTTCACCATGAAAACAGCCTACATGAGAATTAAGATTCAGTACAGAAACGTGTTTAAATGTCAAGAGAACATGTTCTGTGTTGCTTTTACTGACCAATTTGATTCCCTTCCACCCCTAAAACAAACGTTATCAATGAGAATTAATACTACCACATCCAGCTAAAACTTCTGCCATTTATTTTTTACAAGATTTGCTATTCTGATCATATTTCTGCAAATTAAAATACAAAGGGCAAGTCATATGACAAGATTATGTTCTACTGGAAATTTTTCAGCATGTTTTAAGTAATACTTTCCTCTATAATATTTATCATCCTTAGTAGAAGTATGCATTACTCCTTCCAGTTCTACCTGGAATGGGCGAAACTAGTGAAAAAACAAGTAAGGACTGTGACATGATACTGCTATTTCACCTCTGTGTAAAAATACTGTCACTGTTTCCCAGTTTTCTGAAGCTGATGAGTCTCAAGGGAGGGGGAACATGACACCAACAAAAGAAAAAACACCAAAAACCAACCAACCCCAAGAAAACCCCAATCCCCCCAAAAAGTAAACTGATGACTCAGGCTGACTGTACTAATTGCATTCATCTAGCAAGTTCCATGCAATTCCTCACTTTCAGTCAGTCAAAAAAACCCTCAGGAGCATAAATATTTTCAGTGCTGATTTAAGCAGTCACACAGTAGGATGGAAGCTATTTAAACTTCTGCAAACATTGATATTAAAACCTGCCTTGGGCTTACTGCCCATAATTTGCTATAAATTTAAAAATCAAACAGTACAGTTGGTAAAGAGTCCTGGTTATGCTAGAAATACATTACCACTAATTTCTCTAATACAAGTAGCAACACTGAAGTCTAATTCTACTTATAACTATGCCTTTTTTTGCATTTAAAGACAACAAAGTTAGAGGGTCGTCATCTTCGAGGGTGTTAATTGCTCTCAACTCAGCCCTGAAGTAATATTGTTTTTAGGATCAGCAATCCAAAACAAATAATCACTGCATATTTGTTATGAGATGTAGCCAACAGAAAGTTCTCCTAACTGATAACTGATATCCTAAATTCATATGAACAGTAAAAACTGATTTTGTAGGTCCTGTCTACACGAGGACTTTATTACAAAGTGGGATTTTAAAGGGATTTTAAAGCCCAGTTTGTTGTCTGTACTTCTAGCTTAGTTATTTGAAGCAGATAAAAGCAGACCACATAAAAGAAACTGCTGCCAAACAATAATAGTGCTCACAGGCCAGAAACGCGCAATAGCAATGCCAGGCTTCCATGCATGCAAGGGTGATGGTACATGTGCAAGAAGCATGGCTTGATCAAACATGGTTTGTTATTTGTTTTGATTTTTTGAAATGTATTCCTGTATCAGTTTTCCAAAACATAAATCAAGACTCAACAGGTATGGATCATGGTACAGGGCATTACAACACAAAGCTGTTACCCAGGACTTCATTGAGCCATTCATTAGCTGCTTCCAAACCTTTCATTCCCTTGTGGAACTATAGTTTCTTCTGCTTGTCAGCAACAGATTTTTCCCTGTATTACTCTGAGTGAGAGAGAAACAACATGTTTTTTTCTCCTTCATTCCCATATTCTTAAACTGGACTTGCATAGGGGAGGGAAGAGTAAGGAAGGTGTTACTGTAACAGCAGCATGGGCTGAGTGCACAGTGCTTTCAACACATTCTGCAAGTGCATGTCCTTATTAGCATTTTCCTTCACCCTTTTCTGAATAACAAGATTATACAAGTTTGTAACGGAAAGACCAGTTCCCAAACCCTTTATTTTTATATAGGAGATAAATATAAAATTATATCCTCATTAATGTTTGAACACTTGCTGTGTATAGGAAGAAAAATTCTACTTTAAGTAATTGTCTTTATTTAAATACTACTGGCTTATAGAGTGGTCTTCTGAAATTAACCAACTTGAATACCAAACATATGAGATATCAGGAGAAGAGGAACAGAAGAATGGCGAGTAGTATCAAGCATCTGATTGTGTACCTTGATGTCTGCAATTTTACAATAACCAACACCTGACAATGTTCCCAGACATGACAACATCAAGAAGACAGCACACACACACGGGTCTTATGGATGTTCCCTTCACACAAAGCCCACTTCTGAGGCACAGAAAGAACCCTGCAAAGTCCTACAAAAAAAAAAAATCGCATTTTGTCTACTCCTGGCACTGAACTCACAGCTCATGGACACCACAGACTTCCTACACCTTTTCCCTTCACTCTTGACAAGTAAGCAACTGGCAACAAGCCCTCAAGATGACTGGCTAATAATTACATCATTGTATGCTTTCCTTCCACTGAAGTGAAGGACCGAGCTTAGACAATAAGTAAACAATGAACTCCATTAGGAAAGATCTATATCTTCTCCTTTAACTGTTATCAGCTCCAAAGGAGTGTCCCTCTGCTTTTGTTCACTTTTTGTTCAGCTTTTTTGGGTTTAGTTTCCTCAGGGATTTTAAATACAGGCCCACTACACCATAAACTTAAATAACTGCTTACATCACAGCTCTAATACTTACAAATAGAGAATTACAGTAATCGTTTCTTCTCCATAATTAATCATTTCCATGACACAGTAGTTAACCAAATGTGTTTCATAAATGCTGATAACAAGTGCAGAAGGAGCTGCTGAAGCACAGCATACAGCAGAGTTCACGATACAAACCCGACGCGATTGAATGCAATATACAGTGCAAACTTATCACTGAAGGTCAGCCTTATTGACATAGGTGCAGCTGCAAAAAAACCAAACCCAACACAACTCAAGGTCATATTTGTTTAAGAAAGCAATAACCCTTCTGGGAAATCTACCTGGCCACACAGCTCATTCATTTCTTTCCGTGCTCCAAGTTTAAAGGTACTCGCTTCAAACCTCGTGTGATTTGCATATATGCTGGGATAATTCTACACTACCTGGCATTGCAGTGGGTGCCCACAGAAGGCAGAGGATTCCTTGTGTCAGAAGGGATAGAATTTATAAATACTAGTAATATTCCTCCTCTGAATAAACCTAGACAAGAATTAAATACATACCTGCTACAGGAACTAAACCCTGGGGTTTTTTAACAAGAACCTGTATTTACATTGCTTGGATTCAGTAAACGCACTTGGAGGCTGCTGGTTTCTACAAATCAGTTTGAAGTTGAGGTTTAGATGGGATTAAAGGATATCTGGGTATGAAAGTCAGAAATGTCCAATATCTGCAAGAGGAGCAAGGGTTTGTATACAAATAAAAGTAACATTTTCAAGGACAAAAGTAGTGAAAAGCATTGATACGTATGAGTAAGATGCCACGAACAACTGCTAGCTTTGTACACTGTGTAGGAGCACGCAGTCTAAATATGTATACACATTCCATGTACACTTCTCACACCAGATGACAGAGAAGCATTAAGCTACCTTTATTTTTCTGATAAAAACTGCAACAATAAACTACTTCAAAGAGGAGTAATTTTTAAATATTACAGTTAAAATTAGTATCTTAATTGCTTAAAATGATCTTTAACAAGTAGCAAATCAGCAGTTTTCAACTGTTACACAATATATAGCTCAGATGAGAGTCTGTGAGGGGAACTCAATCATCTTGAACAGATTGTTTCACTTGTTACTTGGTAGCACTGTCATGCCAGCATACAGCTACATTTCCTTCCCTCTCCATTCAAAAAAGAGGATAAAATTTTAACCATGGAATGCACAAAGGGCATCAGGAATTATCTGTTAGACAACTTTATATTCCAGCACACACAAAAAAAAAAGACTAAGAGTAAGACAGACATGTTTCAGAAACTAAACTAATCTGAAATCCTAACGCAAAACTTTCCAAGCAGGAAACAATTATATCACTACAACGGTCAAAAAGAACCCACTGGAATTTCTTCTCGTGAATCAACATTAAAATTACCCGTATGTATTACCTCAATACAAGAAACATCACTGAAATAAATCCAATAGTTTGTTCAGGTACCGAGTACCTGAAGGTAATCTCATTGTAAGAATAAATAAATAAATAGATTGTTCCAGCCAGGTTGTGACTGAAGTATTGGAAACTATGGAGAATTCTACTTGTTAGACAAGTGCATGGGGGATACAGAAACACTGACAGGACCACTGTTGAAACTCCAGAAGCAGCAGGCCATGCACTTTAGCAGAAAACTCACAGCTAATTGCTAAATTCCAGATTAAGACTAACCTCAAGATGACAGTATCCACCCTGCAACACAGGGTGAAGCCTGGCTGGTGTCATTCCCACAAAAGCTGACACAAAAAAGCACAAGTTCAGCGACAGGTCTGGACTGCTCGTTTCTTCACTTTAGCAGCTTTTCATCCCACAGCATTCTTGGTGTGTGATATGCACAACAAAAGGACAAACTCAGAGACAGCATAAGTTAGAAGCTGCAGAGTGGTATAAATCTAATTAAGCCTCAGTGGTAAGACTAAAAGAATGTAAATTAGAACCAGATATATATCAGCTTCCTCATGCGAGTTGCACTGAATCAGACTTCCTCTGGATTCTCTCAGTCCAGTCCAACATTCCTACCCCATGGAACTCAAAATCAAACTAGAGTCTTAGACAACAGTTAACCAAAAAGAATGCATTTAAACTCAAAAAAAGTAAATACATATGCAAAACACATTTAAAAATGTAGTCAAAAGAAAATAGGTTAAGCTTTTGCTTTTTCTACATACATGTTAGTTTAGAGGAGAAACCCCACACACCAAAGTTACGGTTGAAATTGCTTCCTCAAGGACTTGCACTGCTGTGCATTTTACCAGCAATAGTAACTGCAGCAATCAACCAAGTCATCCTACTACTGCAGGATCAGTAAAAACTTCTCCAGCAGCAAGGGGTATGTGAAAAAAACAGCTTTACAATGAATATGGGCTTTGCTAAGGGCCAGTAATGCAGAAGACCTCATCAGAGCTAACTTCTGAAAGAACAAGCTACTGATATCTTGACTATTTGAATATACATAAAAATTCTGGAACTTGTCCAAATACACTGTGTTTGTCTTACTTTGCAATTACTTTACTAAGTTGATTAGCAACAGCAATTCTTTTATTCATTATTCAAGACAATTACTTTTTCAAAAAATATATAAAGGAACAAAGATCAAAAGAAGAAAAGCTGAATTCATCTCACAAGATGATTTTAAGCACAGAAGCCACAAGCAAAAGCAGTCTGAAACCCAAAATAACATTTTGTAGTTATTCTTTCAGGCTTATACCCACGACACACACACTCCCTGAGTGCTTGCACTACTCCTAACAGCACTGACAAAGGCATTTATTACTAATCATGCAGGTAACAATCTGATCTACAGAGCAGCACTGCAATTTGCCAGTACTGAAAACATTGTTCTATCTTCAGTCAGCCCATCTTTAATACTTATTGTGGATGTCAAAAGCAAAAATATTACCCTAATGACTGGCAACAGCAACTCTGTAGCTACTACTAACTCCATTTACAATGCTAACATCCTGTACCTATCTTTTAGTAGCAGGTGAAGGAAACCAAAGCGCTCACTGCTAATGAGAACAGGTTTTTATGGCCTGAAAAGGGATCTTTGCACCCCACTCATGCCCACCCAGTTCTTAAATGGGACCAGGACTAACCTATGTCATTGGCAAGTGCGAGTTCTGAGATCATTTAGCTTGACAGCAGTCCCATTATAACTTTCTGTCTACTAACAATGCCAATGGAATTAGGCCAAGAGATGCACCTTCATATGAACTGTTACGTACTTTTTCAAAATTACAGGAATCATCCTCTCTTGCACAGCAACCAATTTAAAGGCAACCTATCAGTTTTGCACCCGAGGAAGACAACCTTTTAAGTGCCCTGAAGACATTTTTCTACAGGTCCTAAATTCAGTAAAACACAGAGGTCAGATAAGCCAACATCTAGGCTCATTCACAGTGCAAACATACAGCATCTGGATCCATCAAAGCAGAGAAGTAAGTTTCAGACTTACGTTTCTCATCATCAGCATGTACTAGAGATGCTGCTCTCGACAAAACATCCAATGGAGTCTCCATTCCTCTCTGGATCCTGGAAAATTCAGAGTCAAAGTTTCAAAGAGTGAACTCACAGAGTCCTTGCCAGAGCACACTAGGTGGTATGCCACTTGCTCAGAGCATACACACATCTGGTTTTACAGAAGGAAGTAGTAACACCCAGCAAGAGCATGACAGCAGAAGGAATCAGAAATCCAGGTTTCTGTTGCTCCTTTCACATTGTACCAACACAGGATTTATTACAATTAAATCTTAACTTGCTGAAAACAAGGGAACATTGGAATTAGCTTTCCCACCAACTACTCGTCCAAAGGAAACCAGACCAAATTCTCCAGTACTTGACCAATGACCACTGCCAACATACGTTGCAACAGGGTTATCTGCTGTACACTGTGGTTGGTCTTGCCTCCCACCTGCCAGCTTTCCATCCCAATCAATGTACACTTCAGCAATACACTAAGCAAAGGACTGTCCCATTAAAAACAAAACAATACAACACCTCCCCAAAACCAACAGAACTGTACTAGAGTTTAAGAGAACCTCTCAGTGCTTCACATGAATGGATTCAAGAATATATGATATGAAAGGGAAAGGAAGGAAAATAATAACATGTTGTCAAGATGTTTTTGTCAAAAGGCAAACAACTTATAAGTGTTTTAAATGAGAAGGCAACAGCATAGACAGTATTGCTGAGAAAAGAAATGGAGAAATAGAGAAAACCCAGGACTGCTAACAATTCCACTGTGTTTTTTCCCTGCAAAACTAGCATGCTATTCTGTCATAAGAACTGTTTACTGTAACTTAGTTTACAGTGTGATTTTAAAAGAAAGAAAAGAAAAAAAAAGGTAGTGGCAACTACAGAAATCTCAAACACATGTATACAGGCTTAACAACAAGCATATGTTTGGAAGCAGTTTCCTTGACTTTGCACTATAAATAATAAACCTCACTATGCTCCCTCCCTCTTCCTAAATAATGTCAAAGACTTTAAAACTAATCAACAATTTTAAAGCATAAGAGAAAGTATTTTTGAAGTATTTTTAAGTTTCAAAAATATTTTTTCAAGAAAGAATTAAATCCAGTCTTGTTTCCATAGAACTGTGTGAGAAGAGGAGACATACTTGAAATAACTAAGCACAGTGCTTGAGGATAAAAGCATGCACTCTCCCTCCCTGTTAGAATCAGCCTTTGCTCAAACCCAGTATTTTAACTACACTTATAAATCAGTTAACTCTCTATTTTAAAGACAGTGTATGTGTGCAAGAGATTTTAGAGAGCAAGACCTTCGAATCTTACTTTACTAAGTCTATCTTCATTTAATAATTCTATCACCTTTGGCCACACTTTTCCAAATGAAAGCAAAGATTAGAAGAAAGTGTTACCTAAGAAGCCTCCAGCACCATTCCACTTTGATCCCTTGCACCCTGATGCTTGGCGTCTTTCCTTTTTGTTCTCTTGGGATTTGAAAACAGCACCGCTTTATTTCTCTCCAGACTGTTGAATTCTGACCCTCTCACACAAATTCATCTAAGACTGAAGAATCGTTTGAAAGAAAGATTAAAACATGTCTGATCTGATGATGCAGCTACACCAAACTGATGGCTAACTCACGATTCAGCACTAATTAGCTGTGCCCTAAATTTCAGGCACAGCCACACAAATCTTTCTGGCCAACTCTTTAGAAAACCCCTCTTGATAAAAAGCCATGCAAAGGATATTAAGATATTTTCTGCTGAAAACAAATGTTTATTTTCGTTAAGTTTTTTGGTAATTTTCAAATAATTGGAGTAGCAGATGCCCAATCCCTTTCCGGAACACGCTCCTAGTAAGAGAATTAGCTGGTGACAGATATCCACCTTGAGAGAAGGAAACAGGAACCAAGTCTTAATGCTGTTCAGGAAATTAGACACTTTAAAAACAACTTCACTAAAACTGGCCTCAATGCAGTTTTGCAGCTTTGCATATTATTACAGTTTGTACCGTGAGAGAGCTGCAGAAGTGTTTCTCTAACAGTTAAGGTCTTGTGGAGAATGTCATGTCCATTCAAGAACTTCTCTGAAAGGATGCTGTTAATACAGAGATCTGCAAATTCCAGGCTGCAGTATCATATATCTGCTTTTTTTTTTTTTTTTCTAATCACCCTGCACACATTTACAGTTATGAAAGCTACCTTCAGGGAGCTATATACTTCCAGATAATTTTTCCAACAATATCAAATATCCATCTCCCCAGATGAAGCTAACAAGTCGGGGTAGCAGTTCAGGAAAGAAAGAAAGAAAGAAAGAAAAGTTGCCTATCAGAATGAGAGAGAAGGAATCTTCTCTTGAACAATTCAAAGCCTAATTCCATCTGGGCAAGGACAGCAACTGCTGCTGCTGCTCCCCAGCAGCCTTCACAGAACAGCCCACTTATCCTCTGACCAAGTCATGTCTCAGAAATGAAAGAACAGTTCACTTTCCAGGGTTCTGACAAAAAAAAAGCCAGTTAAAAAGCAGACTTCTGGTAAAAGCCAGCTAATTCTCTGTGTGACACAGAAACATGTCTATGCAGCAGAAACTAACCCAAAGCAACACTGAATTACATATCCCCATCAAAACTCACTTCTCTAGCAGCCCACGTGCAAGCACCACTCTACACCACAACTGACTAGCCAAACACAAGCACACAAACTTCACTTTCGCTGGGTGGATCTGATTTAAGCACTGTGGAAACAGTTTCATAAGTATCTTAGTGGTTACAAAACCTTAGCTGTTAAAGAGACACAAGCCAAAAGCACTTGTACAAGAGTTCAAGATATTTTTATCTACTGTAATTTCAAATATTAGTTTAGTATCCTACTCAGTCCTTTCATTTATCAGTTACCACTTCCACTCAACACTCCCCAAGTCTGTCATCTCACCGACACAGCAGCTGAGAAATATTCTGGAAAAACAATGAAGACCTAGGACATAAAAGTAAAGATACAAGGTCTGAAAGACAAAGAAGTTACTGAACACTGATTCACTAGTAATTCATGCAACACTTGAAGAACACAATACTCATTAGTGTAACATATTTTCCCTCACCTCTCAAGCTTCTGCAACCTCCCTGAATGCAGGGAGTACTGTCAGCATAGCAAATGCCTGTTAACAGGTTTTTCTGAAAAATGTAAAGAAATTAAAGTTTTAGAAAAGGAACAGTTATGTGATTTCATGGATTTATATAGCACCTTTCACACATGGGGGAAATCACATGGGGAAAAACTTGTTTGAAACTTAAGTAAACAGGCAGCAGAAAAACCGGCACCAGAGACTAACTCCAGACTGAACAATGGGACATTCATTCAATCCCACGAAAGTTGTTATTCACAGTGGGATATGTCAGGAAAGATCTGCAATTAAAGAATTTTATACTTGATGTAAAAAAAAAAAAAAATAGGGGGAATAGCAAAGGGAGAGAAAGGAAAGAGGAACAGGAAAGCTTGTATTTACAGCAGTAATCTCTGTTAGGGAGCTACAAAGGTTTTTTGTCTAGAATGGATCTTCACCAGTAGCTAAAGTAACAAGTTAGGTGACAGAAACAAGGAAAAATTTGGGTGATGAGAACAAAAGGCCTGTATAAAAGCCATGCTGTGCAGGTAAGAAAAATCAGAATTTAGACACAGTTCGGACATGCAGATTGAAAGAGAGGTCGCAGTCATAGAGATACTTGGATTACAGGTCAGACTGACAATGAGAACAGCAGCAGGACCAACAGCCACTGCAAAAGCATTAACAAGAAACATGTGAAAACAGACACTAATAAGAGGTCTCTCTCCAGCTTGTTGAGAATGAACCAGAGAGAAACATCTACATGATGCCAAGGAGAGAGAAAGGCTGAACCTTTCAATGCTGCAGAGGAAAGTCTGGCACTTGCATTCATATGACTGGTGAAATAACAGAGATAAGGTTGGAGGGAGAAGTGGATGAATAAACGAAGCCCTTTGTAACAATGAAAAAGTGAGAAAAGAGTGACAAGACACTCATGAAACAATCAAGAGTGAGAACTGAAGTGAAGTAAGCCTAGATTAACACAAGTCATGGGAAAACAAGAAGTTGGAAGAGCATAATCAAATAGGTCAGAAGTGGCCAACATCAGGGAAGGTCCAGATGTGTTACTTTCCCTCTCAGTCACATCCAGAGCCAGAAGGACCTACCAAAAAGGGACTCTGGCTGATTTCTGTGGGAGAAAGGTAAACTGAAGAGGAAATCCAGACACAACTTATCAGCACAATCAATAAGTCTATAGAGGAAACAAAGATAAAGCAGCAGTTTGATGTAAACTAGGTCAACATATTTTATTTTTTAAGATAGGAGAGAGTAAAGCATATTGGTTCTGTGAACGAGAATAGTGACAAGCACATGGTATTCAGTGTGTCCTCAGTAGCCACAATACGTTTCAATTCCTTCAGCTGCACTTAGATGAGAGCTTCTACTTGTGGGTATGCAAGTCCTGTGTTGAGATACCACGTGAAACATTAAATGTGAGAGCTCAGCTTAGACGGCAATTACCACATAGAGCTGATCATCCTTCTGCATTTACAACTCTCAGTCTTTGGAGCAAGTTCAGGCTACTCAGCCAAAGGAACCATCGAAATACCACTTATTAAAAAAAACCATATTTAATCAGTACTTTGGGGTTGGTTTTTTGTTTACCATGCCTGGTTTTGCATGTGGAAAATGTGTTTGAACAGGCAAATCTTCAAACAGAAGCAACAACTTAACTTATTGCACAGAAAATTCTAAGCTTACAGCAAGACTTCAGCATTTTACCCTGTGCTTTTTGTTTTCTTGTTGCATAAATCTGCCTTAAAAAGGCAGCATTTAAAAAGAAAGCTATTAGCAGCAGCATATGAATTAAAAGCTAGCAAAGGTAGGAAATTAAAGGTGGAAAAGTCCATCCTATATGCTATACATTCTGCTGCAAGCATACCATGAAACATCTAACCACAGTACAAGGAACCAAACTGAAGCTGCCTTTTATAACAGAAGACTTTCAAACATGTCTGAAAACAAATTACCCTTCTCAGTATCTCCATATGGCAATAGTTCTGAAAACTACATACATCTAAACAAGATCCTCCTGACGCTTTACCATGTCAAGGTACTTCTTAAGTTAACATACCCCAAAGATCCGGATCAGTGATTTTCAACCTGTTTTAGCTCCTACACAGATTCAGTACTAGCAGACTGTCAGATCTACCCCTTCCTTCAAGCACCACTTCTGGGTGCCATCACTTAGACACTGGGTAATTCCTACTCTAAAATGGGTATAAAAGCTATATGGTGGCATTCACCTCACTACTGGAACACCCTGTCCCCATTCCCATAACGTGCCTTGGAGATCCAGCAACAACTGTTTCAACCCAGAAGTACACTTTAAAAAGCAACACAAATGTACAACGCTGACACATCCAAACTCTACCAGGACAGACCTGTGTTTTTTTTGTGACAAAAGTAGTTTTTATAACTGATTTCAAAAAGCCTTCCAGCCCCATGCCAAATACCAAGACTATAACTGGTGTATCAACTGGAAGAGAGAGAGGTGTAAGGAATTTAAGCAAACCACACTCTATGTGAGAAATACTCTCACAAGTAGTCAGAAAAATTAAAATTAAAGCCCAAGAAGCTTGGAGAAGAGCCTTAAAAAAAAAAGTTTACGTATTATTGAGGCAGGAGAGCAGATTGCTGCCAGATTTTATACAGTTCTGAATCTCAGGCTTCTTAATATTGTTGCCTACAAAAAGAATTTTACTCAGGTTTCATGACCTACTGTTTGCTCCTCTATAAGGAATGTTCTTTAAATAACTCCCTATTCAAAAGTTAGAGAAAATCTAATCAGAAAAATTACTCTGTGGGAACCCCAGAGCTCTTGATCAGCCTGTCCTCTCCAGCTTAATTTAAAAAACATCAATTTTTCCTGTTCTTGATAACCCTGACACACACACAGAGTAAAAGAGAAGCAAGCTGGCATCATGGTTTCTCAAATATCAGTGGAAACAGTTGTGAAACTCCCATTCATTGTACTTTTGGAAAAGGGGCACACCAGTGTCACGTGCAGTCAGCTTCACTCAGAAAATTAATTACTTGTGATTACATCAGGGAAACATAAAGCCAGCTTGACTAAACAGACTGAAACTGTAATGCTAAAGATTAAATTAAAAGGACCTCTACAAATGGAACATGCTGGAAGCACAGTCAAAAGCCTTTAGAGTGCCCTTCCAACCCACTCCGACGGACTTTCCCCCTTACTGCTGAAATCCCTGGGATTTTCCCCGCAAGACAGACACCCTCTCTCGAAGCCAAGGTGTGAAGGTAAGATGGCAGTCAAAACGCTCCCTTCTTGCTCCTGCCGCTCTGAAGTAACTTTCCGGACAGGACTTATGTCAGGGTATTTCATAACAGTCAACTTTCGCATCCTTCGCGGTACCCTGGGCAGCCTCCGGGCTGCAGAGGCTCCGGCCAGCGACACCCCCCAGCTGCCCAGGCAGGAGGGGCCCGAGAGCACCGCTGCGAGCGGGAGCGGTGCGGACGCCAGCGGTTGGCCCTCACCCAGGCCAACACCCCGGCCCGCGGCGGTACCCAGTCCTGCCGCCCGCTCGTAGACCTGCCCCCGTCCCCCTCCGGCAGGGGAGCGGACCCGGGCGAGCCGCAGGCCCAGGCACCAGCGGGAAGGCGCCGGAGAGCTCGGGAAGACCCGCCGTAGCAACGCGGCACGGTTCCTCCCCTTCCTAACAGCCCCGCGGCGGGGCCTGAGGCTGTTCGCCCCGGGCGCCGCTGACCTGCCGCCCAGCCCACCGCAATGCCCTCAGGGCGACGCGCGGAACCTCGGCTCCGCCGCCCGCTACCGGGGCCAGGCCAGTGCCCGCCCCAGGGAAAGTCCCGCAGCGCGGAGGACGAGATGGGGCTGCCCCGTCCCGTCAGGGAGGGAGCGCCCCGCCTGTCAGCGCCCCGCGGCAGCCCCGGGCCCCGGCGCCGCCAGCGGCAAGCTGCGGGGAGCGCGGGACGGAGCTGCTCCGGGCTGAAGGGCCGGCCGCCCCCGCCCGGGGCCCACCGCGGCCGCACCTGTCCCTTCCTCCCGCCTCGAACTTTCCACCGGGCCGAGGCCGGGCTACACTCCGCGACCAGATCCCGGGGCCGCCCGGCCGCAGGGGCCGCTGCCCCGCTCACTCACCAGCGTGCTCCCGGGCGGGCGACGGCGGCAACAGCAGCGTGGCTGGGACGCCTGGAGAGCGCCGCGCTGCAGCGGCGAGAGCGGGCCGGGGGACGGAGAGTTGCTTGTTTACTCCCGGGCCGGGG
This sequence comes from Hypotaenidia okinawae, assembly GCA_027925045.1. Taxonomy (NCBI): domain Eukaryota; kingdom Metazoa; phylum Chordata; class Aves; order Gruiformes; family Rallidae; genus Hypotaenidia; species Hypotaenidia okinawae. The sequence goes on from BSDF01000011.1 coordinate 5,294,592, forward strand.
CGGCGAGCCCGGGAGCGGAGCGGAGCAGGCGCAGCGAGCCCCGGCGCCGCTGGCCCCGGCGCCGCTCGCTGCACGGGCCCGGGGAGGAATCCCAGGAATGATGGAATTCTCCTCCTAGCAGGTGGGGAGCGCGGAGTGGTCCCATTGGCTAGGCCCAGCTATGAGGTCAGCATAATTAGGGTAATGAAGCACTGACATCATATCCTCGCAGGTAGGGAAAGCGCGGCGCAGGAGGAAGCGGGACCCGCGCCGAGCCAGGCCCCGCCCCGCCCGGGGGAGGCGCGTCCGCCTCGCACAAAGCGGCCCGGCCCCGCCGGCGGCGTGTGGCTATCAGGACGCGGGAGCTGGCCGGGGACCGGGGCCGGGTGGTTGCCGCCGCCCGGAGGGTAGCAGCAAGCCCAAGGGAGGCGAGCGGCGCCACCCTCCCGGCTGCTGGAGAGCGATCGCGGCCCGGAGAACAAGTTACAGCAAGGGACTGCCTGCCCACGGCCGGGCTTCAGGGACCAAGCACGGACGCTGCTGCCCGTTGCCCGGGTGGCTGACTGAGGCTTTAAAAAGCTTTTCTAGAGCTGAGGGGAAACAACAAAAGCGTTTATTTAAAAACGGGTTTGCAGAAATGCACCACGTGCCTTTCAAATTGAAATGCACCATCGCCCAGCCTCTGAGCTGAGACACGCAATTTAAATACACACCAGCGATGAAAGGCAAGCTGTTCAGCCTCTAAGGCAGCTTGCTACAGCCATGCTGGAGCAGCAGGGAGGCTACACCCACCTAACTGAAGATTCTGCCAGCCTGAACAGATCTGGCTTTTTCTTTCGTTCATATTTACTGCTAGTTTTCCTGAAGCATATTTTTACAGAATCCTTTCCTGCATCTGATAGGACTTACTCAGCCATCTGAGGAAACACCCAAAAGTCAGACTTGTGTGAAACTACAGCAAAGTTACCACCGTGGTCTACAAAGACCTCTCCTGTACTCCCCCTTCCAGAGTACGAGCTCCCCTTGCCATTTCAAATCATCTGAAAGTTTGGCCACAGCTAGAATGATCGAGTCCCTCAAAATCAATTACCACAACAAGCCCTGAACACAAGCGCTCTCAGGATCCCAGCACCTCCCTGCCACTTGGCACATCCTCGGCCACTCATTCCAAGTTTGACATTTTCAAGACTCAAGCAGTTCAGGAGCACATCTTGCTGAAGTACTTTGCCTGGTTTGAGTAATCAAATTAAACTGTCAGACAGCTTGTACATAACAAAACAGCTCCTCAGAAGCCAAGACTTTACCAACATACCCTGAAATACCTGGTAATGCAGTTTTCAGCAACAGGCATTTTTTGCTTGATAAATTAATTAGCAGGAGGGCATGGAAAAGCACTGTACTCGTGTTTTGTTAACCACTATGAACATCAGTCATCCTCTAGAGCATCTGGTCCCATAACATTCCTCTTTACCTTCACAAAGGCCACAAGGAACTGTGGTTGCTTCAGATGGCTCTGGGAGTCCACTGCAAAAGGAAAAAAAGGACCAAGTCAACCTGAGCCCACAGCTGCAAGAAGCAGCCTTGGGGTTGCAGATTTGTGGTGGAACCTGCAAAGAGCACAGGGCTACAGAAATACAAAGTGTCTCAGTACAATTCTGCTGATGGCATTTCTCCTGTTCAGCTTCTCCTCATTTCTCTCATTGCAACAGACATATATGCTAATAAACACCTAGAATATTTAAGCAGCAGCACAACCGCCTGTTCTCAAGGAAAAAAAAGTACCAAGACACAGCGAGGTTTATTTTAGAACCCGAAACTAGGACTTAAATATGAAGCAGTGGAAGGAGGCACAGCTCCCACCTTCACCCAGAGGTGCAGCCAAAGCAGCATCCCAGCCAAGGGGCGTGGGAGGCTGTGCGGAAGGGAACGGCTGGGGATGAATCCACACACCCTCCACTTCGAACCCTTTCAAGGAATCAGAGTTTGCAAAGGGTCTCTGCTGTACAATTAAAAAAAATAATCTACCAAAATCATGCATGAATACCTGATGCTGAATATTTTCATATCCTTGCAAGGACAGGTCATGGGATCTCAAGGCCATCAAAAGCTAGCCAAAACCACATTCCAAATACTAAATGAAATCCAGATTGAGACTCAACACACTCAGTGTATCTAACAAAGGTTTCAGTTGCTAAAAAGCTGAACTGCCCAAGTCTAATAACAACCACAGACATTATTTTGTACATTTCTTAAACTCTCAATCTGTGACATTTACAACAATATATAGCAGTGTTTTAAGTTGATATTGTATTAATAGACTACTGGAAAATATTTTTGTTATCAGCAAGCAGAACAAGAGTCTGATGACCTAATATTTGGAAAAATGGTAGTCAAAATAGTAATGTAATAATTACTTGAGGAAAAAAAAAATAAGAATACCAGACAAGAAAAATACTACCAAACATGAAAAACAAAACCACAGGCCCTGAGAAGAGATCTGAAATAGACATTGGTACAGATCATGAGAAGGAACTGCTGCAGAGTAATTACAAACCTTTTTAATATGGATCTTCAAGAAGAGTATGCCACTCCTGTTTGTAACTGCTGGAGGGGAAGAGGTAGGAAGCGTTTCTTTGTTTAGACACAGAGCTCCTGGGATGAGGTGGAGCTTGAGAAAGGAGACGTCAAAACAGCTTTTGATCCTTTGGATATGCTACTGCAGCTCCCAGCAAACGTTTTAGAACAGGGTATTTATTAAACATCTAAAGATTCTGAGGGAGCATCAGCTTTCTGGGAACAATGACCCTCTACATTCCCATATAGACAGACAGACTTCCCCACAAGTTGGGTGTCAGTGTTTGTTAAAACAAAAACTGAAGTGCAAGTCGTCAAACATCTGAAATCTTCAAAACCCAATCTGAGCAGCTAAGGTGTCATCACAAAGCCTTGTTGAAGCTGCTGAACTCAACACACACTAAAGCTTAGCCGAGCTGTTCAAAAGGCAAATTTACACATCAGCAAAGCAAAACCAATTTAGTCTGAGGAACTATGTTTTGCTTTGATTGGGTGTTAAAATTTGTCTTTCATTTGGCATGTACTTTATAACCGAATGATACCACAGGCTCTTTGCTGACTCAAATACCAGCACAGACAGACTTTGCTGAAACACAAAACCTAATGGTAATAGTTGAGGGTTTGTATCAAATGAAAACAGAAGTAGGGCCTTGGCCCAAACCCAGGCACCCAGGTAGAACACCAAAGATATGATTCCAATCCTGGGGACTCCAGTTGTCACTCCTTTTCCGTACATGTAGTGATGGCTGTAAAACCAGTGACATTCTCCAGACCACGTAACCAATGTGACCAAAGTGTAAGGGAGCCAGAATTGTGAATGACTGTGCATCCCAGCTGTAGCAGTCTCAGCAATACCTCCTAACTTTACCTCTGCAGAGGATGCTTGTCAAGCAAAGATTTGCTACCCTGAATTTGTGCAGCAGCCCACATTCACCAGGCCCACTGAACAACATTTTAGCACAGTTACACAGAAAGACAGCAACATTTCATGGGCAACAAGAAGTGCTAGGTCATTTCTGGGTATGTTAGGAAGCTTCTTTGAACACGTATCACTGTCTCAAACTTGCTTTATTTTTAATTTTTACATGTAGAGGAGGGAGAAGACCCAAGAGCAGAGAGAAAAAGATACTGTCAAGTGTGGTTGCACTCCGCAGGGAGATCTGATGGCCTAATTCTACAGGCCCTACTCAACCATTAATCTTGTAATTATTATTGAAATTAAGCCTGACATCTATTCCACAACCAACTAAGAAATTAAAACATTTCCACTATAACAACAGCTGTTTAAAAGTGCCTTGGGCAAGTGTCTCCCTTTGCGTGGGCCACAGCAGTGAGATATGCCTTACTGTTGTGAAAGACTCCTGTGTTTAGAACTAGACATGGATACTCAACGTGGAAAGGGGCTCCAACCTGCTCTGTAAACCAGCTGGTGAGACTAGCAGCAGGGGGCACACGTTGTGCACTGCTTCCATTGATAACACAAGTGTGAAGCTACAAAGAGATGCTACTTTTTTCTCTAGGTGCCCATCTAAGGCAGTGATTTGCCAGCTGCTTTCGCTGTGCATGAAAGAGGAATCTATCAAGCTCTTCTAATTTCTTATTGCAACCTCACTTTTTGGTTCTGTTTTGTGGTGGGTTCTTTTCCTGAACTGCATCAATACAAATGCTTGTGTCACAACAGACAGGAACTCATGAAGCTATTACCTTAAGTCTGAGGAGAAGCCCAAGACATACTAAACTGCACAAAGATCATTCATTTTGTGCCAAAAGCAAAGACTTTTCCCACAGCTATCACAACACATGATGATCTGTCACAGGCTTCATATTGTTTCACAGTATCTGCCAGTACACTTGCAATGCATACCTCCATCTATCCACATCTTCTTTTAATAAAATAGGTTAGTTTTGCACCAAATTACAGCAGTTTCTAAAATTGTATCTCAAAGCACCTTTTATCCAAAGCAAACCACATAGTGTCACAAGCAAGCTCCTTCAGTGTTAACACTGCTGAATCTAAAACTCTTCCTTGCAAAAAACCTAGATTCATTTGCACTGCATCTTATACAAACACACCCAAATTCAAAACACTGTAGGCACATAAGGTTGAAAAAGACACTTTAAATTTTTTTGAAGATAGTTTATTACTTCATTAGACCATAACGTGTTAAATTGCAGTAATTCCAGACAGACAAGTTGATCCAAACTGTAAGCTGATGGAGATGGATATTTATTACCTGCTTCAAGACAAAGCTTGCCCTCTTCATAATTGTCTGCCCCATCATCCAAAGGAAGATTAAAAGAGACAGTATAATTTCAGTTGGAGCAGGGTCATAACAGCATAATCTTCAAGCAAACAATGAGATACTTTCAGAGTCAAACAGAAATATGAACACCAACTCTGTTCTTTCAGAGCATTTAACCACAGGTACTTTTTGCTTGCTTTGTTCTAGAGAAGAGGAAGATTCCACCCTATGGAGGTTCCCATAAGATGAAGAGAGACAAGGTAACTGAGGAAAAAAAAAAAAAAGAAAAAAGATAAAAAGGGGCATCAGATAAAGGAGTGGGAGATGAACAAATTAACAGCACCCTGTAGCCATAACCCACTGGTCTTAATTTGTTAACATTGTGTTAAACATGACTAAAGTGACCACAGCTGGTTCACAGAAAAGCTCTGAATGACAAAATCAGTACAGAACAAGGTCAGTATACTTAGTCCTGCACAAATATAAGTATTTAATCTAACTTATTATACACTTTTTTCATGATTCTGCCCTCTTCTTGTGCAGTAAAAGCATTCATGTAATAGATCTAACTCCCCATTAGATTAGCACCCTAACTTCCACACAGGACAAGAGAACCTTTAGTGCAGCTGGGATCATTAAAATCACAAACAGTTTGCAGTTCATGTTTAGATGTGAAATTATTTTAAGAGTTTACATACCAACTGGCTGTAAGCTACATGATTTACATACATTTCCAGGCTCTAACAAAAGGTTATTTATTCACCAGAATTTCTTCTAAACCAGACACCAGCAATAGGTCACTGAACAAAAGTAACATGCCTGCCTGAAGGAACTGGATGGGAAAACACTGCCTAAAGCACTTCCAAAGATCCCCACCTATCAGCTCAAAGATGCATGAAGAAATCACACTGTAAGAATGAAGTTTAGCCACACATGCTGTATGAGAATACTTGCATGAACTTTGATACTGTTCCTGTGTCCCAACTGTATAGCTCTTACAACCTGATCCTGATAATTACTGAGGACTTAAAATTCTTACTGACCAGCAATTTCTAGACGAAGGTCAGTTATCTCACCAGGACATGTAGGCTTTCTCATTAGGTTTCCAGATGTGTCCATGTCACTGATTTCACCCCAGCACAAGCTGGCTGCCCACAGACCCTGGCTTTGTCAGGGACAGGAACAGGGATGGAAACAAGGCAGCTGCACTAAGACGAAGTATGACATCAGACAGCAAGCAGATCATTTTAGTTATGAACTCCATGGAAGAGCTCACCATTCGGGGAGTTTTTGTTGTTTTTAATACAAGTAACACACTCCTTTTCCTATTATAAAAGGAATCCTGCTGAAACAAGTCACAAATAAACTAGGCAAGGAAAAGAGACATGTTCTTTAAAGATCAAAAAGTAAACCAGAAGAAAACAGATGCTTTACTTTAAAAGCAGATATGCAAGTACAACCTTTAAATATAATCCAGTTTAAAATGTTGTAAAGATTTAAAGCACAGTGATGTAGTTTCATCATCTACTGTTGCCTGTACAAACGCACCTTCAAACTGCCAAGCTGCTCCTGACTCAGTCTTCTACTTGGCAATTTTCTAATCCAAGGATATAGGATCAGATTGTGCATGATCATCTAGGATGTATGCCCCAGACTCAGGAGGCAATGGTGGGGAGGAAGCATTTGGCTGGATGCTACTGTGAAAGTAATTTGGTTTTAAAGAGTCCTGCCCCAGACTGTCATTCTAAAGCACTGCGACACCATCATGAGACAGACATTGGCAGGCTGCTCTAAGTCAGCTCTTCCCCCTCCCCTGCACCACTTCTTGAAGCATTCAAAGAAGCTACTAACATCTTGGCTCTCACTGCTGTCTTGTACCGGGACTGAGCCAGACAGTTCATCACTGCATAAGAGCCAGACAACTTGAGGAGGGCAGAATGAAAAGAAAAAAACAAAACCACAAACAAAAAACCCCACTGAATGTCCCTTTCTCATGCTTTACTACTAATTTTAAAATAAGAGGTTTGGAGAAATTTTGGCAGGAGGCAGAGATTTAAAAAAAAAAGTAATCCACTGTGTGGGAACAAAACTTTTCAAATTTACCAAGTATACCATAGAACTACATAGATTCCATGGAAGTGAAGTAATACAGATTAACTCAATACAGCCAAAATGAGATATTTAACTAAATTATTTACCTAGCTTGTTTAATTGAGTATGGGAGACATCTTGAAGATCTTATGGTACCACAAATGCAAGTGAAGGAACCAAAAGAGTGTTATGGTTTTGGCTTGTTTGGTTGGTTTTTCCCTATAGACAGTCCTTTAGGATTGCAGAGTCCTAAGAATCAAATTCTATTCAAATTTAAAAACAGGAAGAACCCTCTACAGCCATTCTACATGCATGGAGTTTCAGTCAGATCAAAATATTGGTCTTTGCAGCTGCATGACTCATTTTCTCCAGAAAAAAGAGTGCATAAATATTGTCAAAGTAGCCATCCACCATTAATTAATGAAAAGGTTTTGGCAGAATGTTGGATCCTGGAGGGAAAAGTGACATTTAAGTTCTTACACTCAACATATACCTGAAATATTTGGAGGTTTTAGGAATATTTCAGAATCTATAGTCTGAAGCTTTCTATTTGTGTACTAAAACTTAATCTATTTCTTAACATTTCTGATTTAACAAGTCTGAGTAAGAGGTTAAAACATGCAAGAGTAAAATGATTACAGCCTCTCCCTAAAGCAGTCATTAAGTTCAGGATCAGTTAGCAACTGGGCTGTAGATAAGTATCTAGAAAAACAGGTAAATAAAGTCACTGCAAAAATTCATGAAACCACAGTATTAAAAGTGACAGAGCTGCTCACTCAAATGAAAAATAGACCAGAAAACAGCTACACAAAGTAATGTCTCTTCTCCCTGCAGTAGGTAATACAAAAAAAAAAAAAAAATTCTACACACTCAGACTATCTGGCCAGCAGAAGTGAATTTAAAAGTGAAGACTGCTTTGTCCTCTGTGAACACCTTGCCCAAGAAAAATGATCAGACACCCAATGACCTGACATTCTGACCTTCAAAGCATATTTCAACTTCAATTCTATTTTTAAATTAATTGCTGGGAAAAGGCATGAGTCACAACCCTGCTTGGATCCCCCTCTACTGGACACTCACCAAGTGCTATGTTTGTTCTAAAGTTTCCCAAGTCAGAACTGGCTTTAGCATTACCTCCTCAATTTAAAGAATCTGGACCCTACAGTTCAGTCCTTAAGCCACCTGGGAATTCTGGTGTCTGCATCCATCTTCATCTTCCCAACTTGGCAAAGATGTTTGGTGCACACGTCAGGAAGCTATGGGATACTGTAAAGTCCTGCTCTCTAATGGAAAGGAACCACGCTTGTTCAGCTGTATGCTACCTAGAGGCACCTTGTTTATGACAAGGTTGCAGCTGCTACTCTCCATCTGTTAGTCAAATTCACTTACACTGAAGGTCAACCAAATCTAAAGAGAAATCGCACTGAAGCACAGGTGAGAAATACGGTTGAAACAAAGTCAGGTGCATTCAATACAGCCTGTGTTTGCAGGGTCACACAGCCAGCCACCTGGAGGAACTCACTACTCAAATACTTGGGGAAAGGGGAAATGAGAAACCAGTAAAGAACACATCTTAGGCGGCTGGAGATCAGCATCCTGTCCTGTGTGGTACAGTCCTATGCGCACCCCCCCACCCCACCCCCCCAAAATCTTAAGTTAGGAACAGTTGAACTGGTAGTCCAGTGGGTTTCTCAGAGCAGTAGGCAAGTTAATAAAGGGACACAATAGTGAGATTAAAGGCTGTAAAGAGAAATGGAAACCAAAAGCTATGGTTACGTATCCAGACAAATTCTGATTCCCCATTTATCCTGTATCATGCAGTTCATTCCCGCTGAAGCGGAGTTACATACTCCACTGGTGCTGTCGATCTTGGAGCCAGCTAGGCCCATGCTGCTGACTCACCTACGGAAATCCGTCGTCACTTGATTGGGTCCAGGCTCTTTGTTACAAAGAAGCCTTTTAAGACATCAAGAAGTAAATCATCTTTAATGAAAGTACTGTTACACAGGAAAAGAGGGGATGAGGCATGAAATAATAACCGCGGCGCGATGGCTAAACCAGAAAAGAGGGCTATCTGAAGAACAGAATGAAAGACTTGCAAATTAAGTCAAGAAGAGAATCACAGAATCACAGGGGTTGGAAGGGACCTTGAGAGATCATCGTGTCCAAAACCAGTAAAACAATAAAGTAATATGGAAAGAGAGTGGGAAGGTATAAACAGGAAAGTTACAAATGGAATGAAAAGCTAAAGTGACTATTTTTCGTGAAAGAACAAGCACACCTCATTAAGACAAAGAGCTAGCAACATATTCCCATGTACTAACTTCCCATGCAACAATCACTAGTTATTTTAGTGAATTACAGCTGTACAGCCATAAGAAATAATTTCCACATAGTGTTGAGGAACTTCAAAAGCAGCTAACAAGTCTGAAATCAATCTCTTCTCTTAAAAGTTTTACATAGCAAAACGTTGTAACAACTGCATAAAGTATTTTATATTAACAATAGAGAGGAGTTCAGACTGTAAGCTGCTCTAGGCTATGATTCATTCATGGCTACCTGCCAAAAAAATAAATACGTTCAAGACCAACGGCCTCAAGGGGAAAGGTAGGCCACTTTTTAAAAAGCACAGAGATAAATGATTTACAGAACAGAATACAGTTTAAGATTTCAGCCTATATGGAAGATGAGGAAGGACTTTCTTAGGTCTTGCAAAGATTTACTGCACAGACTTGAATACTGGCAGCATATCAACAGATGGAGTAAACTAAGAACTATTAAACTGGGATTTGCAAAACTCTCTCCAAAGAGCAAGAAATGACCCATTATATTGCTATACACAAAGAAAGTTCATAAAGCCAAATCAAGATACGTAATGGGTATTTCAGCCATGTAAGACAAACACAGCCAGTTCAGATTACAGCAAACTGCAGTAAAGTAACACCTGTAAAGGGAAAGACCAATCCCTGGCAGCATGACAAACAGTTTAAAGGTTGGGAGGGTCTGACGCCATGCAGCATCTGCTGCACATAAAAATGTTTAATTAGCTGCTGAACAGCAAGCAGTACATTCCTATTTTTTCTATGAGAACATTATTTCTTGAGTAAATGCCCTTGCTTAGCTAGAGAGGTTCAGAATGAAGATAGCTGTTCCCGTGCAGGAGCCAAGCCCCACACTGACTTGTAATCTCACACGTCACACTGACTTGTAATCGACTTCTAATGCTCTGAACTGCTGTTCCAGTAGCAAGCACCCTCTGAAACACCAAAAACACTTCTACATGTGTCTTCAATTAATATTCAGAACATTAGCTTCAACTGCATTGCTAATGGCTTTTAAAAAGAAAGCTACTCTCTTAAATCCTTCCCTAGAATTACAACTGCATTTCACCATTAAAAAACCCAAAATCTAGATTTCACTGCTGTTCATCCCCAAACTTAGCAGCAAGGAGGAACTGAAGGAGAAGCAGCGAACCACTTAAGACACCAGATATCCTCACAGGATGTATATCAGAATTCAAATAGAATGTATCTCCAAGGTACCCTCTCAATAAAAGGGAAAACAGCCACAACCTCAAGGTGACAAATAAAAACCACCACAGGGAACAAGCTGTTCAAACCCAGCCTCCCCTTAACGCTGCAGCCAGAGGGGTTCAGCAGTGCCCAGCTGTACTGGGACATCATATACATTTTTTCAATTCTTTTTACTTTTGAAGATTCAAGCCTGAGCTATACGTTGCTATTATTCTCAAAAAGGAATTACATCCCTATTCAACAATGGTAGCAATGTATGCATTTTAAGTCAAGCATGTGATTAAATGCTCTGCTAGTAAGAATTCTCAACCAGATGTTGGGCAATCTTGCAACACATCATCTCTCTCAACCAGTGCTTGAAGCAGTTTTAATTTATGAGCCAGTGGTTTCACATCCTGTGGTGCTGTTATTTAACCAGGTTTTTAAAGCCCCATTTGAAAAAATAAAATTAAAATGTACAGGTTGGTCAGGATGGCTTTTGTTCAGTGATATTACTTCCCAGCACAGCTCATGATGTATAAGTTCAATTAATTGAACTATTACAGGAGAAAAAACAAGCTCCTTACAAGGTGAGAGTGCCTAGTTTTGCAACTGCCTACTTTTTTTTTTTTTAATTTGGTCACATTGCTTATTCTGTGGATAAGTTTTTGCTCCATCTGTGCACCACAGATGTCCCTTTCTTTTGTTTCCTTTCAGCCCATACATTTCTATACAGCACCTAGGAAAGCCTGCGTCCTTGAGGGAATTATGGGAATTGCAGAAACACAATAGTTACATTGTCATTCACAGACAGAGAGGAGATAAATGAGGCAAAATCTGGAAGAACGTTTTAGCTGTTAGCCTTAATTATCTGGTTATATATTCATGCAAGAGTTTTCTAACAGTCCAGTGTGCAGCAGTTGGCATTTTTTTAAAAACATGAAACCAACTGTATTTTTCTGCTTCCAGTATTTGCTTTGCAGAGGTTTGCCTACAGAAACAGAATTCACACACAGAGAAAAACACCGTTTCAGTAAGAGCGACTGCACTGACTATGTCAAAGACAAATCCTCGCCAGTGGTGAACATCCTCTCCTTCAGGAGCCAAAGCTCACTTATGCTCTTTCCCACACAGACTGAAAAGAAGTAGAACTACAGAAGAAACCCCAGAACATATAAAATGCAATTACATTAAAGTGACAGCCATTCTGCTCAGTTGAAATTGTCCTGTTTCCTACAAGGACTTGGTATGTTATGTGCTATCCATTTCAGTGGCTTCCCCCCACCCCTGCCAGATTAGGACTCTTTTTTGCAAGTAATACAGTGCACCCTACTAAAAAATTGCTAATACCAAATTGCTGGTGTAAAAACAATCACTCTTTTGTCCATGCCACTGCCCATCTAGAGTTTCCCAACAGGGTGCTTTATATGGGACAAACAGATAAAAACCTGTTACCTCATTAGATGCCTAAACCAGTGCCAGCAGTGCACGTCTTACCTGGTAACTATTTCGTTCACAAGGTCATGGCTCCATCCATTTTTCTCATGCTGTTCATTTGTCTGAAAGCCTTGTATCTGTCAGGGTTTGTTCCTACCAGTGGGATCAGTATTCTCTGCTCTTAAGAACCTTCCCCCAAGCATACTTAAGTTAAAAACTGATTTCAGACTGCTTTTTGCTAGAGTTTATGCTGAAATGTAAAAAATTGTAGGGCTATTGCACTACATATGAAGTTAATTTTAAGGCAAATAGGGTATATTTTGTATAAAATACTTCTGGATTATCCAGAAAGGAACCTCTTCGTGCAAACAAGAAAATCCCAAGCCAAACCCCAAGGTTAATTTAATTTAAGCAGTGGCTTAAATTCCCTAGCTCTGTTTCTTGTAATATAAACTGTTCAAGTCACAAACTTTGGTCTCTTACGAATAGGGACAGAGAACACTAGTACCACAGATAGAAACATCCCCTAGCTTCAGTCCCTTCTTCTGCAGAACAGGCCACAGCACCAAGGGCAGTCAGCCTCCCAATAGCAGAAAGGGACACTGGAGGGGATGTATCTTACAAGTATTACAACTAGCCTCAAAGGATAATGCAAAGTGTTCAGAATCTGCTCATGACCTTAGAAGGTTACTATTTTGTAGTAATAATATTATCCAAGAAAATAAATAAATTTTAAAAGAGTACAAAAGTAACACATTTATTTCCTGACTCTGGGTTCAAATTTTGCCCCTTTAAACCACGATATTTAAAAGTTCCCCTGTGATTAAAGCAAACCTGAGTGAGTCATATTACAAGCAGTAATATATTTTCTGTCTTCTTTCTCTAAATTTATGCTTTGAACTGCTCCCTGGAAACATTTAGTAGGCAATTTCATTCCAATATTTTTTTCAAGTGGCATCACTAAAACATAGCTTGAGGGATCACCCTACTCATCACTTAACACACAAGAAAAAGATACATGCTAATCAAGAAAAACACATTTTATTTCCATTTTTAAATTTTATTATCATTAACATTCTCACAAATAAAATTAAGCATTCTCTCAATTTCTATTAAGAAAAACATCCAAAATTAGAAAATCCACCTGACTCAGCACAAAAAATCTTCTGTTTACTATAAATGCTCCAAATTTATTGTGTCACACAAGAACAATGCCAGAAATGTCCTTTCTTTAATGGCATGATTAGTGTAACAGATTATGTAAAATATCCAATTTTCTTTAGTTTAGCTGATTTAATTAAACAGGAGAGAACAAGTTTTACCTTGTGGACAGCATTTTCAGGAAGGAAAGAATCAAACAGTAGGTATAAAAAAAAAATCCCACCTTTAAAGCACTGAGATGGAATCTTCTGCCAAACAACACACATTCCATAAAGCTGCTCAAGGAGGTCCTGAAGGTCAAAGTATGACTTTCCTTCCCACCGTGACACTTCTGACAGTGCTTAGCAACGAGCTGGTCAGTTGTCATCTCAGTATCATGAAAGGAATGTACAATTTTCAAGAAAGGATCTGATACCTGACAAGTTTCTCATTTCAGATACACTCTCCCAGACCCAAATTGATTGTCAAGTCAAGTTTTGGGTTCGGAATGTCATGCTTCTGAGGAAAAAATTACTTTTCTTTTCATGAAGTGTACTCTGCAGAAGCACCCAGTAAGCATCCTCAGAAGATTCTAAGGCTGAACTTGTATGTGCAGAAAGAACGTATTTCAAGAGGGCAGTTTCATATCTGTTTAAGACTCAATGGACTCTCCAGTTTAAAAAGTCACCAACAGAAATAAAGTTGGGACAGTGCATATTTTGGAAAAGCCTGGAGGTATTTTGGAAAAATGAGTGGCTTTGGGCTTTAACTCATATGTACAATCCATCCTTTTTACTCAGGGTGACTGAAAATCTAAGGTATAGTATACAGGAAAATTTGTTCTGGTATTTACACAGTGTAATTCCTTTGCCCTATTACCATCAAACCTTCCCCCACTAACAAAAGTTCCCATTTAGTCATAAAATTTGGCATGTAAATTATTAGAACAGACTTCTTAAATGTCCTTTAATCTCAAGTTAGAAAAGCAACATCTGCAAAATATTTAGAGAAAAAGTACCATTTATTTACCCATACACAGTATGTAAAGACTCAAGATGTCTTCCTTAACCATCCCTTTGTCATTTTATATAATTTCTTCATACTGTAAGTGAAAGATTTCTTTGCCCCTAAAAAAAAAACCAAAAAGAGACAAAATCCAGGAAAAAAAAAAAATCAACATTTAGGAAGGGTAACTTTGTATTCAAGTTGTTACTACAGTAAGTAAATTACTTTCTTGGAAGAATGACAACCTAATCCATCAGGCAGACATGCAAATAGCCTTGTAATGTTTATAACACGGTTGTAACGACACACACAAATACTTTCAATAGTATCAAGGCATGCAAAACAGAATAGGTTCATTCTGAAGGCCTGACAGTGTTGCATACAAGCACATAGAAACAACAACCATCTTAACTAGTTCAAAGGAAAATTTCTAATTTACATCATTGTTCCTAAATGCTAAATATAGAAAAGCTTTTAAACCACCTGTGTCTATTGCAGATGCTTTGCAAGCCCTTTGTTTCCTACTGCTCAGTAGTGTGTCCACCTGAGTAGGACTGTATTGTGGCCCTGTGATGGTCACCAGCAACCCAACTGGGTATATTCTGCAGCAGGACACCTAGGCAGGACTATTTTGAGAAACACAAGCTGTTACAGTGTGCAGGTTCATTAGCTGCCACATATGTAACAAGGATCTAGTGGTCTACGCATTTCAGCTCTTGAGGCACAAGTCCACCACCAGATTCTGTTGATTAAATGAGGTCTAATCATCAAGAACCACAGCTATATCCAAAGCTGTGCAGCCAAAACTCTGCTGAAGGGATAAAGGGGAAAGAGAGAAAGGTGTGAGCCAGTCTGCTCAAGGAAGGCGAGCAAACTCTGCATGACTGATAGACAGCAAGCTTTATACTTCCATATCCTCCTGTACCCATTTCTTCTTCTAATCAGGTATTAGTTAGCCTCATTTCACACTATACACAAGGCATGAGGATGCCTTGTTGTAGACAGGCAGATGAGGTGCTTTGGGATACGATTTTAGCAGAGGGCAAGTACAGTTGGACTCAATCTCAAAGGTCTTTTCCAACCTAGTGATTCTGTAGATCAGTTCTACAGAGTCAGGAGTGAGAAGCATCAAACTGATGACCCTTGATTGAATGCAGTCAAACACTGCACACCACCAGCAGCTTTCCAGGACAAAGAGCCCCAGAGCACTGCTGTGCAGCAAAGACCTGTGAATTAAATATGAAAATGTTTTTCTCACAGGAAATCTGCTGCTGACTGCTGAGGTGGAAATCTGTTCTGGTTCAAACAAGTTGCAGAGTACATTATAACCTCCTTGAATACTTTGTTATTGCCTCATCCTAACTAATGGCAGCTACCATTTCATCACCGAGACAATAGCACATCTGCAAGAGAGTAAAACCACTCAACTTGCATAATGAAATGACATCTGTGTCCTTAGGCAAAAAGCAGTATTACTGAAATGATGGAAAACCAGATTAATAAGACATATACCCAGGTGAACTGAAAGGAGCACAAATAACAAGATGATGACATACAGCTATAATTTGGCAGCACTGACTATCAGAAGTATACCATGGGCACCAGTGTGAATACCCTGTCACAGGGATGTTGTCTGGACTGAAACTGGCTCAGAGTAACTTGCCTGTCACTTGTTTATAACAAGCTTCATATGAAACTAGAATAGCTGTCATGCTATCATCATCCTGCAGTAGCCCACAAGTAGTGAACTCCAGTAAGCACCATTATGTGAGGCCTATAATGAAGGCAGGCATTTCTGACTTTTCATAAAGCCACAGCAGGATTTTGCAGCCCTCATTGTCTCCAAGTTTTTACAAGTTTTGGATACGACAGATTTGAGGATGACTCCCACACAAGGTGTACAGTGCACCCTTAAACACTTTCCAAAGTTCTACCAAAGATGAGTGTTCTCTTGTAGACCTGGAGTAAAAAAAAGACAGACTCAACCTTTTGCTTGGTTTAGTCATCTAGCATTTGGAAACCTAAAACCAAAATATTGCTAGTCTTGGTATTTCAGTGGGCCTCTGAGATCCTAGCCAGTGGAGCTACTTATTTTTCCTCCTTTTTTTGATTAAAAAACCACCCCCAAAAAAACCCCAAACCCAACATAAAACAGAGTGGCTTTTCAGATTACAACAAAGTCTAATCACATCCTTAAATTCAAAACTGAAAATGGAAGTTTTTAATGCTGCACAAAAAGCTTTGATTCTAACACTTACATGCACTGATTAAGTAGTATTGTACACTATGCTTACTACAATCTTTGTTATGTTTATTTAAGAGATCACTGTTCACAAGCCTGACTAAAAGTACACAGAAGCAATTCAGCCAGAAGTCACACGTGTGACACGGCAGAACACGAGGAAAGGTCTTTCAGAACAAGTGAGTAACTTAGACCCAGGTTAGTACAGCACAGCACATACTTTTGGGTGGGAAAAAAAGAAGGGTGTGGTAACTTTTAATTTTTAAAAGACTGTAGAAAGTAATCAAATGAGGATAAAATACTTTAAGTGAAAGATGCATTCAGTATTAGTGGTCTAGAGTCACAAGAAGTCAAATGAGAGAGCAGTAGTAAGGAAAAGGGCATACTCTATTTCTGAAGCAATGTGATGGAGAGTAAAAAGCCTATCACAACAAATACACTGTACCTTATTAGTTTGGTACTTCCTGTGTCTCTAATTGCAATTTAAAGAAACTCAACCTCACCTTTTGCTAAGGATCATCCACACACATATTTCAACCTAAGAATCATGTGCATCCCATATATAAGCTCACACTTTTCTATATTTAATAGGTTTTTGCTAAAAGCAAGCACACTAGCAGAGTCACGATGGGCTTTTCCTTGCAGTGTCTCAAGAAATATTTAAATTTTTAAGTGCCTCACATAGCTGCATTAAAATTGCACACAGCATTAAGAATTCCAGTTGCAGAACACAGCCAGGCTGAGCTCAGGCACAGCACATAAATGAAAGAAGTGGTTCAAACCCCCAAAGTTAAAACTATGTAGCTGTACAGCTTTGAAAATCCCTGTCTGATCTCCTAGGCACTATACAGCCCCTCAATACCGAAATAGCTCTGCCAGAATCGATGTTATTCTGCCATTCCAACAAAGGCAGTGTACTTCTGGAAGCAGAGTATAGCATGTGGCAAACCAAAAGTAATGCAGCTGATCCAGCCCTGATACAGTAATTAACTGCACTGGCACCGCAGCCAGCAAGTCAGCTTGTTCCGAGCTTGCCAACCTACTCGACCTCTTGCAGCAGCCCAAAATAAAGAATATTTTTCTCCTTCATATTTTTCTCCATCATATTTTTCCCCTGCAGGAAGCAGTCTGCTGAACTCCACCCACTAGAGCATTATGTAATAAGATGCTTACATTTCTGCCCTAGCACATCGTGCTACAAAGCAAAATACAGGTTTATACATCCAGCTGGTTTCTTAAAGCAGCCCTCAGGGTGATGAGTCACATCTGTAGTAAAAGTTAGTGGTTGTAATTATGGCTCAGTCTCAGAATCCAAAGCAGTTGGACCACATTAAACTGTCTTTCTACTTTAGCTATGAATCCATGACTTAGTGGTTCCACCTCCCCTTTAGATTTTTCCACTATATGATATAGAAAAAAGACCTAATGCACATGGAATCAAGACCACAAAATTTCAGTGTAAGTATAAGTTGTATCTGGTTTTACTTAATGATTCATGTTCAGTTTTCTGGAAGCGTTAGTGTGATAAGAGAGTAACTTGGCTATACAGCCCCCAAAGTTTCCCAGTAGATAAGCCTGGCTGTAGCAGTCTTTATTTCCTTTTTAAAAGAAAGACTGATGCATATACTGCAGAAAAGCTGTCACGTGGAGGCAAATAGTTGCATGTATTGTGCACAGACATATGCAAGCTTTTTACACATATTCACAGTGAAGGGCGGTGGTATGCGATACCCACCCAGGCAATACAGCAGTTACCACAAATCTACAGACTATTTGATAGGTAAAATGTTACTACAGTTTTAAAAAAAAATCCCTGAAGACATAGTATACTAATATCCCAGTTCTAGAAAACACATTATTAAGAGCAGCTACGAGCATTTGTGCTAACTTAAAAATATCCCGAACAATTGCTTTAGCTGATGATTTACAATCATGTAATTGTTTAGGTTGGAAAAGACCTTGAAGATCATCTAGTCCAACCATTACCCTAGCACTGCCAAGTCCACCACTAAACCACGGCCCCGAGCACCACTTTTTAAATACCTCCAGGGATGGTGACTCAACCAGTTCCCTGGGCAGCCTGTTCCAGTGCTCGACAACCCTTTTGGTGAAGAACTTTTAACTCATAGTGTTTTATTGATAGAAGATTTCCAAGGCTTGCAGCATTCCTCTAGTAAGATACAAAGAAGAAATCTAAGCTGAAGAACTGTCAACATCTCCCTCAGAGAAGCTAAATATAAGAACTTCAGAGTTAGTTCCCAAAGACCAGGCAGACTCTGCCTATGTGAGAAAATAAATCAAATGACGGTGCCACCTCTAATGGGAAACAGAGAGGCAATCTCACCACAAGCTCAAAGAAATACAGGCACATTTTCAAAAACTAAATAGGGCATTTAACAACAAACAAAAACATAGAGCTCGAGCTCAACTTTAAAACCACACTGGCAGAGAACGATGAAAAAAGTTCTCCTAAATGGGTTGAAGTTCTTTATTTTGCTTGTGCTCCTTGCCAATAATGTTAATACACAGCATGCCATCTCAGCAACGACTATTTCTGATTTTAAATCTAATTTAGAATCATGCTGTACACTGGACTACCATGCTACAGAGCAGAGACTAAGCCTTTCACTTTTTTTTTGTGTTCATGTTAAGATAAAACAATCAGCTAAGGAAATAATTTTGTGTCCCCCATTACATTTCAAGAAGAATGATGGCCATGTAGTGAAAACTAATTGTTTTGCAAGCAGACATAGGACAGAAGTACTTGTACAGTTACTAGGAACAGCAAGAAAAATAACCATAGCTTATTTAATGGAACCACTGATTTCTTGAACATCTTTCATACTTCTCTATATCTTCTGTTCTTAATGTAAGCACTGCAGAAAGACAGAGCCATAATAATTTTCCTGGAGTCTCTACTAGAAAGTGAGAAAATGGGTCTTAGGGGAACAGAAATTTGACAAGATTTAGTTAAAGAATGAAGAACTACAGCATCCTTAAGGACTGCATTTGGAAGCTCAACACTTTCCTGTGATATATATTCCTTGCACGCATCAAGCAAGTGCTTTCTATGTAGGCATCACACTATTTTATCCATGCAGAGTATCTCAGCTAATATTGATATAAGAGCCCCAGGAAATTGCAAAGCAAGGTGAACAGCATTAATGCCTGCCCCCCAGTGACACATTTTTTAAATTAAGAAACTGTGATTGGGAGAAAAATCTTCATTTGAAGATACAGCAAGATTTAACATAAATTCAGTCATAAATATTTGAAGAAAAGTATGTAAAAAAACCCAACAAAGCACCAGGCAAAAAATTTCTAGTGAAGAGCTCCTAAACCTATCCCTCCGAACTCCAGGGAAGATCAAAGACAATAAAAACATCACAAGTAAGGCCCAAACACAGGCTGGTCAGGGGATGCCTACATGAGCAAGCAAGGCCACTCTCATTTTACGTGCAGCAGTACACGTTACAGACCCAGTCCTGATCCCAAGTGAAGCAGGACTCCCCTTCTCCAGCCAGGGTGGCCAGCACCATGATGCTAAGGAAGGTCAGCTCTACAGGGAAGCTTTGCATTCACTGAACACCATTCAAAGGTTAGGAAATGCCAGAAACAGTCCTTTCCCAAATCCACCTCATTACCCTCAGCAAATAAGCAGTAAGTAACACCCAAAGGATTCATCCTGAATTCTGTACCTAATGGTTTTGAACAGATGCTGGCAGAAACTCATAAATACAGTTAAGATACACCAAACTAAATTATGCTAAAAGAAACTTAAAATCTCCCAAGCCTCACTCCAATTTGGTTTGTGTTTGAGGAAAAGGATCACAAGAGCTTTTGCTCTACCTGAATCAAACTGCAAAGCTGCATCTTTGACACTGAAAGCACTGGTAGAAAATACATGTTTTTAAGTGTCACTTCATGTAATTGGCTGGTTAGAAGACAACTACATTTTGTTTTAAAATAAAAAAAAAACCCACCAAAACATAAGCCCATACTATATAAAAACCCAAAAGCATTAAGCCAAAGGGAAGAAATATTTAGTTTCAGATGCATGAAACAAACAAGTTAAAATTACAAGTTCTATTAGAAGATGCATTCAGGTCTCCCTAAAGTCCTGTTAACAGCATAGGCTGTAAGTGATTTACTGCATGACACACAAAAGGAGCTAATGACTCCCAGAGGTGATTTACTGTCTATCAGGACAGAAAGAAAGCATAAATAAGCTGACAAATCCTAACTACTTTTATTCACACTCTTGCAGTCCAGTTACACACACTTTTGCCTCATGGGTCAGTCCAGCTGCTAGCTTTCACAAGCACTGAATTCAAGATAACACCACTGTCTTTGACCCTCCCCTCCAATTATTTTGCTCTACAAAATCTACTCTGCAGGGATTTAAAAAGAGACAGGTTACAAGCTCACATTTCTAAAAGAGTCTCGTTGCAATACAGAATGTCTTGATCACTAGCAGGTAATTTTGACAACAAATCCTAAAAGATAAAGCTCACCTACTTGGTTGGAAACCTTGTACTGAAAACTCACAGCTGCAATATGCCTAACTCATAGAAAACAAAAAATTTGCTTTTCTCAGTTATAACCTTCATCTCCTCCAGCTTCTAAACAAATTTAGGCAATAGTTTGGTTATACTTCTTCCAGTTAACAGAACTAAAGTATTAACAGAAGCATATAATACATACAACTGTCCTTGCTTATTTGATTCAGCAGACCACTAATGGTCCTGGAACACTGCAACTTGTGTTTATCTACAAGGAGGTAGGAAGTATAATATGGAGCCACCAACTTTAGTACTAAATGGGAAGGGAACAGCAGCTGTAGAAGTTTGGATAATGGTTTTTCAGCAGGAAACTATAAAGCTGCATTTTAAACCAGTAATGGCATCATTTGTTCATAACTCATTTTGTAGAATTAGGAATAGGCATGAGTGAGTTGAGAAAATGATTTGAGAAACTTCAGGCAAGCAGCAAGGAGTTTTCACTTTGCAAGAAGGGCATCTTAAAGTTACATCTATTTCAGAACTCAGAAAACAGGACGAAGTTCCAGCTTTGTTACTGGCAGTAACTTTCATTCAGTTAAGGTGTCTCTGATAGCTGAAAAGCACCCCTAGTGCATCTTTCTACACAAGCAAGCCCTTTTTTCCTTTCTACACCTTCTCTCACATTGACCTTGTAATACTCTTTTTCTAAAGTAATTAATTTTGAAGTACAAGTTACAGTAGTCTCCAATGTTCACCAAGTATAGGCTCAGTTTGGAATACATGATGTCTTAAAATACATATTTGTCTTCTGAGCCTGACAAAAACACTGGATCCTGTCAAAGTTCTCCCTCAAAACTCACCCCCTACTTTATGATGAAATAACCTTATAGCCTATGTAACACACAATTACTATGTGCTGTTCATTTAAGAATCTGCTCATGTGTAGAAAGCCAGAGTGAATGATAAAGTAATTTTTTCCATATTTTAATATAAAAAGAGCAGAACTAGTTGGTGTCAGCCAAATCTGGACCACGTATAAACCAAAATTGAAGTCAGAAGCCTTTTTTTTGTTACTTTGGGGGGGTTTGCTTGTTTAAGTGTCATATAGACTCCAGGTCCTTTTAGCATTTTACAATTTCTTAATAGTTATATGAAGCTTTAAATATTACTTTTATTCTCCAGGGGCTTTTAATTAGACATCCACAAAGTTTACTCTTTAAACTCTCATAACAAGTCAGTTTGGGGCCCTATAATTTTTACTTTGTGAAACCAGAAGGCCTGTGTTGATAGAAATCACACACATTCTTACCAGCTGTTAGTATGGTTTTAGCACTCTGCACTATACTGGAAGATCTCACAATTCCCGAAATGCCTGCAGACAGAAGAGAGCACAGATGTTACCCATCTCAACAGTTTTGTAGGGATTTCCTTTTTTTCAAATCCTTCAACATACACAAAAAAAGTTAAATATTTTTTTCAATTATACAATCAAGCCAACCTGCAATTAAAGCATACATTAAAGCTGAGAAAGTTTCTGCTCTGATTTGTCGTATTAATTGAAAGTATTCTTGAAGCTATTTTAAATTATTTATATATAAGATGCAAAAAAACCCCAAATCAATATTTAAATAGATAACCAGTAGGAATTGATCAGATTAATTAATTCAGCATTCCTATTATTTCTCTAAGATAATTAATCACATAGGATTCTGAGTTGTTTCATTTAAGTGCTGGCCTATTAACTTTCTAGAGCAGAACAAATTATACACATTGTTTACTTCAATATGAAACTGGGATTTTGCACTTCTCTGATGAAGCAGAGATGCCCATCTTGTGCACTGGTGGGTTTTTTGGCTTTTTTAATGATCAGCTTTTGGAGATAAGGCTGGTTTACCACTTTGCACTCTGGCACAGTCAGTCCCCACTGGCCAATGTTTCTTAGGGATTAACAGAACAGTATGTAAAGTGTTAATACTTCTAAAAAAAGTTTTATCTGTGCTAACACACACACACATATATATAAGCATACTGATACATGCAGAACAAAACCACTGTACACTGCTAAATGCTTAAAAATGTAGAAATGCAGCAGTCCCAGAGTTAAGTCTTCCAAACTGAAATATATCCTTCTGCATTAACCAGACTGCAGAATATCATTTCAAATATTGCTTTTAAATCCTTCTTTCAAAGCTACTTCTGTAATGGAGAACAAAGCTAGGGGAATCCATGAATAAGTAAGAAGGATGCAATATCCCACTGCAAAGTAATTTTTAGGGGTAGGGATGAGGCAAGAAAGGGAACAAATCATGTTGAGCTAGTAAAGTATCTAGGGACAATGCAATTCAACTTGAGTAATCAGCAATGGCTTGCCCTGTCCTTTACCCAGATTCTTGAATTAGGAAAGTCTTTTGACCACAAAAGCAAGAGAGGCGCTTTGATTTGTTTCTCCTAAGAATATAAACTGCTTAAGACTATCTCTATCCAATGTTTTGATACTGAACTGCTGTCCCACTGTGCAGCCTGCAGTCCCAGCCACGCCTGCAGCACACTACACAAACTGAACCCCAAGCACACTTCGCTCAGGGTGCACGTGGAGCTCTAACACTATATGCAGCTCACAGCCAGCGCAACTCTTGCTCCTGGAGCCACCTATTATCACACTACTGTTGCAGTCCAGCCACAGTAGCACAGAAGCTGCCATAAACTGATTCCAAAGATGGACTCCTTGATGTCCAGGTGCAATTCATTTGATACTGTCAGTGGAGAACTGCAACTCTCAGAAGCTTTATTTCCCCACACAAAAATCCATGGAAGTGCTCCCTCAGCAGCTGGCTAGGGTCTAGTGGCTCTTGTGCAGCTATGCATTTTTTTACTGTGCTCAAGGAGCTTGCAGAATTGGTCACCTGAAGCTAAGATGTGTCAAGGTCTTCAGAGATGTAAAGGCCTCTTCAAATACTAAACCTTTTAATTTTTCTGCAAAATAATTACATATTGATGCCTACAGGACAAGTTTTAACTTGCTCGTACATTATCTTGCCTCAGAGAAGCTACCTGATGATGCAAAACACCTCAATCTTTTTCCTCAAAGCTCCAGGTCCCTACCAGAGCTCATCTATATGGACCAGCTATGAAAACTGGGAAAAGTACTGCCAGCAAGCTAGACCATTTAATGTAGCACTGCAATGTGTATCTTGTAGGATCCAGAGTATAGTATTTAAGTTATGCCAGCCAATTAAATCCTCAAGGTGTAAGCATCCCAGAGTTACACAGTCTAAGCAGACCACACTAATTCCTAGAGACTTAATTTTTTCAGAATCCAAAACCTACCTTTCTCTATCAGTAGGAACGCTATTTTCTAGGATTTCAAAGAACCTGTTTGCAATCAAATAAATCCAAACCTGCACTTTTAGGAATACATCTCAAGACTAACCTCTTGTTTTTGTCTTCCTTCTCCTTAAATCATCCTTCTGAACTAAAAGAACAGGTAAAGAGTCTATCTATCGTATCTTAAAGGAGATGATAGACACTGATCTAGGCCTACCTTGATGTACCACAAATCCACAGTCAGGGTCATGGGCAACTTGCAGTAAAATTTCTTCCACATCCCTGTTTTTTCCAGGAGGGTCTACCAGAGAAGTTATCTTTTGTTGCAAAGTCCTTGGCAAAGCCATTAGTTGTGCAAATTGACCTTCTGGACTTTTATCAATCTGAATTTTGTAAGAAATAAGACAGTAAAAGCATCCAAGTGTTAATGAAGTACGTTCTCTTTCCTTCAAATAAGTTAGAAAAACTTTGTCTGTCTTTGACCACTGATACACATCACAAAGAACATGATCCATTTCACTGGTAAAGGTCATTAGCTAGGCTAAATAAAACTTCCCAAGCACTGGGAAAGGCAGTATCTCAGTTCTGTGTCAGAAGAATAATTCGATGCAAAGATGTTCATTTTTATCCAAGGGAAGACTAACATACACACATGGTATTGTTGCCTCTGCAGACAACTGTTCACTGAAACTGTACCATTTTTCGCTCTATCCAATTTCCTTTGGAAACACAAGTACACTACAATGAAAAGGTTCCCAAAAGACCACTTAGCTCAGTTTCTTCTGCCTGAATATAATCAAACTATACACACACTCATTTCAAGTTTAGTTTGAAAAATATTTTCTCTGCTTTAAACTCAAACAACATCTGGTTTGTATAATTTCAAGGAAACATTTGTTCCCATTTTACAATCTAAATCAGCAATTCCATGACCCTTTTTTGAATACAGTAATACCAACACACAGGCCTGTACACATTTATACAAAATGTAAGCACAAGCACTGACAAACGCATAAGGGAGCGGATCTCCCCAAAACGGCAGGAAAATATGAAGAGCTCAATTCCTCCCACACAACTTTTTAGACAGTTCATGGAGACATCAGACAGGAGTCTAGCTGCCCTATAGACACACACCCTTTAGTCAATAGGGAGAAAATGATATCCAGATGAATCACCCACCGACTACAGAGGGAGCCGACAATGAGCAGGCTCTTCGCATTATGTGGGAGGAATCCACGCCTGACCCAGAACTGTAAGAACGAGTGTCTGCCTTCAATTGTTTCTGAGGAATCTTTTAAGAAAGAATTTTCTCTGTAACTCTAAAAATGTATACTTGGAGAAAGGGTTTCTATTCTGCGTTAAACGACACTCCTGATAGCAGTTATCCTCGTCAGTCTAGAGAGTAACTGCCAATAACCAGACCAAGCTGTGAGAAATAAAGTATTACAGCACTTCACACAACATGAACAGCAAAACAATGGCATCTAATCAACAACCTCAATGACTTAAAGAATTAATGTACAGATTTATTACGAGCAATGTATTTGTAGTATGTTACCAGGATTTGTTTAACGGTAACACAACAGCGAGCAGCATTATTCTAGCTACCCATTTACTTGGAGAATACATTACTGATTCTTTTCAAAAATCATTTAAATACTTCTTCCACTGAATTCTTCAAAAGCACATTGATAAGAAAAAAATAGAGACAGCTGCAGTGTAATACAGACTCGCCCACGCTGTACTCCAAAATGTTGCAGTAAAATTGTACTCAAGCTTGCTTATGTCTGTACTTCAGTTTCTAACAAAGACGCGTCTAAAAGGAGGCATTTGTGTGATAATGACCTGGGTGACTTGAGGATGAAGAGATACCCATGTCCATGAGACAATCCATGCTACTTGTAACTTCATGGTGAAATGTGTATCACACTCCACACAGAGACCTGCATTCTACAAGAAGAAAAACTGCAGTTGGACCTGGACCGTGGCATCTCTCCCCTAACTGCAGTGTTAACTTATGCCATAAAGATAGAATTCAAGATTCCAGTCATTTTGGATAACTGCTTCCCAAGTACTACAAAAAAATTGGTTTAGTATGGATATTTAAAGGCAATGCCAGAGTTTCATTTGGGTTTAGGTCAACTGATCTTCATAACTACCAATCTAGGGTTTTTCTTTTGTGAGATGCAGTTTTTTGATTGCAAAGTTCCATCTCCATGTTACAGCCTAACCTTTTTAACACAAACCATATGTTTATTCATCGCTTCCTAGACTGTTGTTTCCATATGGCAGTCATTAGAACACACTTCTAAAACGATCTGCTCTTGTTCCCTTGCTAGGGCTCTAGCTCCATGCCCCTGCTCAAAGAAAATGAACAGTAGTTACTACATATGCAGAGACCGGTATATAAGGCAAGTTGTCTAGCTGCAGAATTAACTAAACAACAGAAACATAACAAATCACAAGTACAGTGACTACAACTGCTCGTCTTGCTGTACGGCATAATTCTTGCCTTCTGTCGATGTGATAAAGCATTTCCACTTGCTTGTTTTAAAAATGTTTTGAAGAACACTTGCCTCTAGCCTTCCCAGATGGTGCTTATATACCACTTGAGGGCAGTCCTGTAATATGTTACTGTACAGCTTCTGAAAATGGGGAACATTAGGTTTCACTATGTTCTGCACTTTCGATCTGTCTTCTCCTATTACCATTCTGAAATCACCTAGTCAAGGAAAAAAAAAGGTTAATTCATTAGGAAAAAATGAAAACTCAGGGAGAACATAACAGAAACCAACAATGTACAAAGCTGCCATCTAAACCTTTATTCTCAAATTCTACCAATGCCTATAAAAATCTACAATAAGATTCACTTTCTAAGAGTCAAAAATGCTATTAAAAACCCTCAAGCACAGAAAATAAGATTCAGAATTGTTATGTGGCCTCTGATATGCTGTAACATCATCAATTAACATGTCCACATTTTCTCTTGGACAACAAAAAATGCTAGCTATCAAGTTCAGCCTCAAAAGCAGCAGTAACACAGTTCTGTTCTCTGTAACCATACATCAGTTTCAAAAGACTATTGAACAGACTGACCAGCCCCAATACTTTGCACCTTGAAACAAAGGACCAAAGTTTTCCAATATCAAAAGAAAATAATTTGCATTGTCTCTGCACTTCAAGGGCAGTACCTGCAGTACAGTAACGGCAGTAAGATCACAGTATCACCTTTTCTTCTTAGCCATGTGTTTTGTTAGTAATTACAAAAAGCAATTCCTTTTAACATCACTGTTACATTACTGACCTTAACGCTTCCTTTTACCATATGTGACTGGAAAGTTTCACAGAGAGTAAGTGAATAGTCAGCCTGTAAAAAACAATTCATCCACCTCTGTTGGGTACTACACTGGTAGCTTCCAGGATTACCAACTGGGAGTTAGAAGCCCAGTGCAGCCCATGATCATCAAACAGAACGCTATCAATAACCCACACTTAGCTGTTCGTAAATCAAGCAGTTATAAGAAGCTTTGCTTATGTACCTATACCTATTTTGTATGAATAGGTACAATTAGTCTTTCCAAGCTGTCAGGCAACACAGCATTAAAACGCAGTTGTTGGAGCATGAAGCAGCGCAGGCCCAGAGCAAGAGGGCAGATGACTTCTTGTACTACAGTAGGAAGTTTCATGTATAACAACTCCCAAACACAGCTTTTCTCCACAGCAACTTTAGACACCATATACTAACCAGAATAGGAGAGTCCTGCAATCTGCATATAGAGATCTTCTTCAGAGAAACTTTCTGGTAACATGAGAAAGGCTGCTGTGACTGCACTCTTCAGATTGCTGACAAGAGCAGCTTGCAGCTTGCTATTCTCACTCTGTGTCAGTATTTTCACCTAAAAAAGCAGAGTCATTGGAAGCAAGACTTCAGGGAAGTGCTACTGAAAATGGAGCTAGAAGCGTTACTCAATCTAGCATGAGAAATAAGAAATTTAATACTAGATCCTATGATTATGGTACAGTAAAGACCACAGCGTTCCCTTTGCTTTACACAGTGGCAGAGATAGGAACATCTTTTCAAGAATTAACAGCCTGCTACAAAAGGAGGGTCAGAACAAACACGTTCAGAACTGCTGTAAGCAACAGCCATTAACTACTCTCTGAAGACCTATCCACCTTTTCATATTAAGGAATTCCAGATTAACCAAAACAGCAAATACAGATGGATCAACAGAAATACTTCATATGCGATAATGCAGTAAGAAAACAAAAAGCCCACTGTCCCACAGAGAATGGAATACCAGAGAGAGTTCAGTTTTCCTATTCATCTTCATTCTATTCTA
Organism: Hypotaenidia okinawae; assembly: GCA_027925045.1. Classification (NCBI taxonomy): domain Eukaryota; kingdom Metazoa; phylum Chordata; class Aves; order Gruiformes; family Rallidae; genus Hypotaenidia; species Hypotaenidia okinawae. Next base: position 5,322,984 of record BSDF01000011.1, read on the forward strand.
GTTTAATAGAGGACTTGTCATTAACACACTTCAGGTGGTTTCTTAGACATTAGCTGTCCTCCTAGAAGAAGTGGGGCTTTATTTTGCACTTTGCACAAGCAGACTGTGATCTCAATGGGAACATCACATATACATGAAGAACAGATCACTGAAGCTGAGGGCTTCTAAGCACCACAGAGTTTATTGTAAGCAAATTACAAACAAATGCATCCAACTTGCTTTTTCTCCCCAAAAGCCCATTCACACATAAGTGAGTTGCAGTAATAATTGAAATTCTGCCCCCACATGCAACCTTTAACAGCTAAGGCATCCTTTCAAGTAAGTATTTTCCTTTATGAACATAAATACTCTGTTAATGAAGGAAGAAAAAAAATCAGCTAACAGAGATTCAGTCAAGTATGAAAATCAAACATATCTGCTACACTTATTCTTCTTATAGAAAGGACAATGACAAAGCAGTGTGATGGCTGGGCAATGCTATGTTCAGAACACAGACACAGCGAAATCTTTCAATGGGGTAAAACCAGAACCATATCTGATTTTGATATGACAGTGAATGCAACAGTATACAGACTGCTTGTTTCAGTCATTCCACACTAAATCCTAACTTCTGCAAATTACTTTGCAATTTTTAGCACTAAGGTGAAAGAAAATGATAAAGCACATTAAATACAATACATTCATCTGCCCAGAGTACACTTTATTCCCTTGAAAACATGAGAGAAATTGACTGAATGCATAGAGACTTGCTCAAATAGGATCCAATAAACAACACAGGAGGGTCATGGAGATAAATTAATATTTAAAATCTCATCAACTAATTCACTTCTATGTACTTTCATAACTCACTGCTACAAGGAAGCTCTAAGGAAAGACAGAAGAGATGTCTGTGGCACCCCAACCAGTCTCACAAGCTGCTTACACCTTCAGCTAGTCCTGGAAATAACAGCAAGTTATGGCCATGTTTTAAGAACTTCACAGATGCCACCTTTTAAGACATGAAACTCAGCAGACATGCTATTCCTCCTCATGTGACAGCACAGATTGCTTTAGTGAAGTAAAAGGAAAAAACTCCTTTGCTAAAAATACTCCCTAACGTAAACCAGAATTTTTTCAAAAGAGTAACACACTAGGCTTCAGAACTGGAATGCCTGAACCACTGCAGTAGCAATAACCTTTATGTACAAATTTAGACAGCTCAGAAAGCTAGAAATCTCCCAGGAAGACATAGTTATCACCCAAGTATGACAAGGATGAATGTCAATACTTGGGGTAAATCTGAAAGAAAACCGAAAGTTAAGGAAGGTTTTTTTCTGTAGTACAGAGAACTTCTGTGATACAGTACCCAAGTTCTGATAAGGGGAAAGAAGCAGCTGGTTTAACTGTATACAGAGAATTCAGGTAATGAATTAAGTATTTTTAATGAGCAATTTCAATTTTAGAAATAGGTATGACCCTCGGTCATCACAGTATTTTCAAGTAGGAAATGTACCACCTTCACCGCTAGGAAATTCATACACAAGAAACCACAGGTGTGTGTAAACAAAGATACTTAAAGAGAAACAAAAGACATGAAGAAAATCTCATTATAGAATGGAAGATGCTAAAAGCACTATTCCAGTTTGCCATTTAGCCACATCGATCTCTGCTAAATATCATGATGATTCTTCCATTCTTCCATTCTTCCTCCTCTCAGTGGTTTCTCCTAAGATCCAGCAAATACAGCTGCTCACACCAAAGCTATTAGTTATTCTTTGTGTTTAACAAAAATTCAGTAAAATCTTCCTCTGAAAAGGAATCATGTGTCATTTGGGTTTATTTTCTTTTTTACATTTTTTTTTTCAGGAAACCTGCCAGTTATAGGGAATTTACAACTAAGTATATTCCATTTTTCAATATAGTTAAGGGGGCATATAGCTAATCACCATTATAAATTTCACATAATATGAACAGCCAATAAACTTTTAACACAAACAAAGCAGCCTGGGAAGAAAACTCAGCATTTCTAAGTGGCAAATCCAAACTCCATCTATTCTGCCAAACATTCTTGAAAGATTACTTGGTCAAGGCACCCAGATTAGAACAGAAACAAACCCGTCAGTGAAAGTTAAGCCAAGATTTTCAAGCCAGAGCAAATGTTTTAGCTCTTGTGCTAGAATAGCTTGGATATCTTTCAGAGTGACAGTTTTGGTTTTTTTAAACACCAGAAAGTCATTGAGCTCTTCCTCCTCTACACAAGAGTGAGGAGAAAATTCCCAAACAAACTGTTATACAGTATTAGTCTGGCTTCAGCCAACTGTGGCTAGAACTAGCACAAATGGCAAACAGTATGCAAGATATTACCGCATTTAAGAAAAGCCTGTGTTCTCTCCAGCAGAGGCTTATTATACATTTTTGAGGAGGTAAAAAAACCTTTCTATCACTATTACTTACAACACACATATCAAAACATCAAAACAGTTGTGAAAACAGAACCAGCAGACACTGGAAACCTGTGCAACAGATCTAAACAACATGGTGTAACATTCACAATCTCCATGATTTTAGAGATTCTACCGGAAAAGAGTTTAAACATTCACCAAGTAATCTTTCAGTCAAAGTCCTGCAGTCTTTACTCAATCCAAGTTTCTCTGAGCTTCATGAAAATAATATGGACTGATTTATTCTTTTATCTATTAAACAAACATGCAGAAAGATGTCTCTGCTGTCTTGTTAACAACAGAATACCAATTCTGGCTTCTTATGTAAATACATACTCCCACTGATTTCAATCAAAAGATACAAATCACAACTTATATATGCCAAAAAAACAAAGCCTCCTAGAATTAATTAAAACAACAGTAAACGCAGTTACACTGAAAAGAAATATTCACCATTCACTTGTCTTGGGAAATTCAGAATTCTTCCTTCAGGTATTTTTCTCAATGTATTAAGCTTCATTCTTTACAAAGATAATAGCTGTTCTAACCTGTGTATTGTGCTATCATTTGTTTCTGGAAACAGAAAAAAACAGTAGCACTCAAACTATTCAAACTTTCACCCCAAGATTTTGGTTAAAAGCATAATTAACTTCTGTCCTAAGACTCCAACAGAGTTCTCTCCTTTACACTCCTCCCCTCAAGAAATTTTAACAGCACTGCTGCCATCTGCTGAAAGGACTGAATCAGGCACTTGTGCAAAAGCAGACTTCATTTTTTATGACACAAACATGGAGAAGAAAACCCAACATGCTTAATACACGACACAGTCAGTTATAGTTACTTTAACAATGCAATCAACTAGAGAGTAACTGCACAGCAAAACAACTCTCATCTTTAGAGATTCCCATTATTTAACTGTGTTAAATTTTGGTGACTTGTATCATTTGTTATAAAAGGTAAATGTTACATTAATATTGAAAGGACTCTGCATTAATATACTCCAGTTGTTCCACATCTATTACAGTTGGAGAAATGTGATTAATATACTTAATGTGAGGGGGTTTTTTCCCCCAACGTACCATAGAATACCATTAAGGACTAGATTTTACTTCCTTCCAGAGTCCCTCTAGGACTAGATCCCTAAATCAGGGCAGATCATTTGCTCAGCACTGACCCATAGATCCTTAACAGCTGAAATTCTAACTACAACCATTAATTTTCCAGCCCTGTAATTTCCTGCCTTTCAAGATAGATAACTGAACAGACTAACACTTACCGGCTTTTGTAGGCGTCCAGCAACATAGAGGGTTTTCCAGTGAAGTAAATCATCAATCAGAGTATCAGTGCTAATTACACCATATTTTATCATCTGGAAAAAAGTAGAATAAAATCTTTTGAAAAGCCACATTCCTACACCTTTTTCTCTACATGAAACTTACTACTTACATGCTCTGTCATTAATTCAAAGAAACACACACCTCCAATAAAAAAATGGGTGCATAATATTAGGAATATTTTACCTCCTGTCTTCATTAAAACTTTGAAAAGTTAATGAACACAGGTGGTAAAAGTTAAATGCAAATTTAATTAAATGCAAACTTCTGAAGAAAAAATGCACAAAATTCTTTAAGATCACCTCTAGAATTAAAGTTACAATAAAGTCACCCCAGGATCAATCACTAAAGCAATAAGATTAGTTCCCAAAGAAACCTAATCTAAGTAGACATTGACACTGAAGAGATCTGAACATTAAAATACCACTGTTCATAAAAAGATTTTGGAAAGGTTATGATCAGTTTTGTATCAGCCAAAAGTTACAACAGTTGGAATAATCCACAGTACTGTCACACTGAAAACACTCAAGGAATAGTTTTTCAGCGATCTCTAAAAACCCCTAAACCCTAGGCATTTATGTGTGCCATTATTGGGGGATGGGGCACGCATCAGGGAGCTGCTTCTTTTGCTCTCTGATGTCAGAAAAAACTAATAAATTGTGATTTTGTAGTTCAGTTTGTGTAAGTGGAAAAAAGAACTTACGACAGTTACCAATTTCCACTTCCTGAGTTCCCAAAGATTACCACCACGGCAAGGCAGCCTACTCTAGATAAAAGAGCCATAGACTGTGATACCACTGAGTCATTACAGCGTGAGATAAGGGCATAAAGAGCCAAGAACGTAATTCCATAGCAGAAATTATTGGTAATTAAAATCCAAAATCCCATTTTACATAAAGGGAATGAGGTTTAAACCCCAAATATTTGCCTCATACCTATGTGTTTAAACATAACATGTTTACAGCAATTTGTACTGCAATTACAACTTTACCTCTCCAACTTTCCATGACAAATTCTAACGCATACCTAACACAACTGCAACCACACATGCTCTGAGAAATTTCAGTTACACAGATACTGCTCACGTAGCATTTTTCCATGCCTGTCATTCATTTCACTTCCTACCTTGCTTAAAAGAACTGGCTTTCCCTACATGCAGATTGTTACCACAGGGCAAAAGTTAATCGAAATCAACACCAAGACAGATAGAGCATTTCCTTCCCCCACCTCCTATCTGCACTCCTCCTTCCCAAACAAACCATACACAAAGATGCAAGAGTAGGACTTGCTGGACAAGTACTACTTACCTAGAATTATCAATTATACACAAGCTTCACAGGTCAAGATGTCAGCCATTAAACAACATGGATGTTAATACCAACTTGCTATATTAAATATTTGCATTTTGTGTCAAACAGTAAGAATCTACTTTGTTATTACAACATGGTCAGCTACTGAAATTAAGGCCCTGTTTCCTCATGATACATTTTGCAACCACTGAAACTGGCAGACAGCAAGTAATAAGGAGTATCAATCCAGCTTCTGACATGCTTCAGTTTTAAATTCCAAACATTACTTAAAGCACAATAGCAGCTTTTTTATTAACTAGCTGTTTGTGAAAGTTACAAGGCATAAATATTGAAAACACTATGAGTTACACACCAGTTACACTCTACAAGTTTTGCTTCCTGCACAAAAATCTGCTCCAAGCTAATCATTTCAATACAACACACTCAAACATTTGACTTAATTTACTCAAAATACTTGTACTTACCCTACCATTACATGGCACTAAAGTATTGTAGTAAATCCCTGCTCCATAGCTCTGTATAGTACTTATCTGTTTTGGCCCAAAAACTTTTAGGAAAGAATAGTGACTTCTGTTCTTTAACAAGTTCATCATATGCCAGGTTACAGAATCATCAACAGCAAACACGAAGTCCAGCATATTGTTCTGTGGACAAGCAGAAAAGTATCGATGTTTATGTCAGAAAGCATCCAGTGCTAATCATATTAAACTAAGATATACACAGTATTAAACTATGAGCTAGTAACTTTTAATGAGTAAAAAACCAATCCAAAACTAAGGATTAATATCAAATACAATTTACAGGTTCTGATGAAGTGATATGTTTTCTAGTCACTGTAGCAGATGGTCTAATGTTCTCCTGTCCTCCTGGTTAAATGACAAACCTTCAACCCTCCAAAATGGGAGCATGTGATGAAACCTCCATCATCCTACATGATGTTACACAGCTCAGTGTAACAGCTTGAATAGCTCACCAACAGGACTTTTGCTAATACATGAATCTGTGAACTGGGAGATGCAGGAAGAGAAAGGCATTGGAGAGCTGGCAGGTAGAAACTGCACTTCAAGTGTATTCACATGCTTTTGTCAACAGAACTCCAAAGACTTGCAGTGTACAATGCACGTCCTGCTTCCTGAAGAAATTAGCTCACAGATTCCCTGTGCAGGTAAGTTGGAACTTTACAGCTCATACCTACACCTAATACTTGGATTTACACTACTTCAATTTCATTAGCCCTGTTTCTCTCTGTGGCTTAACTGGTACCTCCATCTTAACTCATCAGTTAGCAGCACTATAGACCATTAGCTACCCTTTTCTCAGTGAGAGGATGAGATGCTGTGAGCGCTCTGAAACTCTTATTATTGCCTGGTTTTCTGTTTTCAGAAAAAAGGCATTTAAAGACACATTTGTGGGGAGTGCCTAATAGGCAAGCCACAATGAGCAATACTGCCTATGAACAATTTTTAGAAGGTCAAATACACAGACAAAAATATTTATTTCCAAGCAGCCAAGAACAGCACTCCAGCATCACAACTGTTTCTCTGAGACTGCCCTCATACACCGCACCGCAAGCACCTCGGACAAGCTGCAACACTTTTTCAAAGCCGGCAGGGAAGGAGCCGCGACACACAGGCCGCAGAGCTACAGGTACCTCGCACAACCGCAACCCCACTGTGATGGCCGGCTCGGAGGCCGCCTGGGCAGTCGGCAGACCCCGGCGCTCTACCTCACCACGGCCCAGGGCACCCGCTGACTCGCAGTCACATGAGGCCCACGGCCACGGCAGCCCTCCCGCCTTCCCCGCCACATACACCGCGGCGGCTCGGGGGCAGCTCGGGAGGAGCCCGATGGGCCGGGCCGGGCGGAGCGCTCACCTCACCGGGCCCGGCCGAGGCCCCCGCCTGCCGGAAGACTCCGGACCCGTAAGCAAAGGCGAGACTAAGCTCCTGAGGAAAGTGCGCCAGAACCCGCCGGAACTTCACCGCCGAGCTCGACAACACCGGCAGCGCCATAGCGCCCGGCGGGTAACCCCGGCCCACCTTCCCGCCGCACCGCCTCTGCCCGCCCACCTCCTGAGGCGCCGGCGGCGCGGGGAAGAGCGGCCGCAAGCGGGAAGGGGCGGTGCTCACAGCGCCCTCTGCCGGTCGGCGGGAGAAGGGCGGGGTCCGGCCGCTTTCCCGCCTGCGGCCGTGGCGGGGCCGCTCCGGGTTGGCGCGCGGGCGCTGAGGCGGGGCTGCGGGAGCTGCCCTCAGGGCGGGCCCGGAGCCCGCCGAGGTGTGCCAGAGCCCGGGGACTGCGCCTTGCCGCCGGTAAGGCGCCTGGAGGCGCTAGGGAGCGGGTTCCGTTGCATTTCAGGCCGAGCGCCGCCTGAGGCTGCTCTGTCTGCCCCAGGCAGAAAGGGTCCGTCGGCCCGAGCGGTGCTGGAGAGGTCACGCTCGGCGGGTGGGTTTAGCTTGACAGTGGCTGCCTTACCCCGCTGCAGCTTGGTTTAAGTCACCGCAGTTGTGTGCCTGTCCTTCGATTAATTTACCTCTTTTTCTTCCCCTTCAATATTTTGTACTGATTGGAGGCTTCCCTCGGGAGTTGTCGCCAGCTTTATGCTCCTTCACACATCCCCCGTGCTGCGAAAACAGAAAGCCCACAGCGTTTAATCACCGTGCTTGTGCTCACGATTGTCTCACACACTCCTCCTGCTTGGTTTTAATTTTCAAGCCCTTCATAATAAACTGACCTGAGCTCAGTGAGAATAAAAAACGTATAAAACGGCTCATGAGATCGAAGCATGTCTTTTTTCCTCACGATTTTAATGTCTCCCGGCATCTGTCTTCCCAAAGATCACATCTTACCATTATTTACGGCTTTTGAAACACCCTGTTTGTGCTGCGTACCGTTCTGAGGAAGCACTGGGAGGTCACATCCAGTCTGAGGCACTGCCAAGCTAAATTTAATACCTGTGCTAAATTTCGAACATGGAGATATCTTTAGACATCATTGGGCTCAATGTCTGCTTAAAACAAACATAGGAAAGGATCTGTAACTCCCTACAGAAAATGCAGTTTGATAAACACATTTAAGTCACCATCTATGCAGTTGTTTTTGTGATGATAAATTAGCATTTGTGTGAAGCTGGCCATTAGGAGCATTGGAAGGGAGCAACTGAGGCAAAAGAACAATCCTTGTTCCCGCTGGTAAATAATATAAATCTTGAACTGGCTTAGGCAGGTGCTATCATAAAACTGCATCCAACTTGTACTCTTCTGAGCTTTTCTACATCAAATGACCCATTCAGCCCAACTCTTCCTTCTGATGTCTTCATTCTAAATACTCACTTTCAGAGGAGAAACCATAGTAGAAATAATCACATTGTAGGTAACTGAATTTTTTACTATTCTGAATAATAAGATCCCAAAAGTCCAACTAGGACTGGTGTCTGGAGACTCTTTTTTCTACTGAGAGTGTGTTTCAGTTCCCAATAGTGTCTTTGCACTGATTTAACTTGTCATAAGTCTGGACCTTGTTATTTTGTTAGTAAAAGTGTTTTCATTATTAATTTTATTAATATATTGTTATGTTCATCTATGTTAATTATAATTAAATTCTATTTAAATACTTCACGGCAGACAATATAGAGAGCGATAGATTTGTTGAGTTCACATTCAAAGTTCTTTCCTACTGCTTGTTATCAAGAGGTTTTGTGTTACTTTTGAGAGGAGGATCTAACTCAATACTCAATTTATGGAAGTATCCAAAGAAACATTTTTGCAGGACCATCTGTTATTTGTCATCCTGGTGCAAATTATGTTAGGCGATAGTTCACCCATTTAGGTATTTGCTTTATGTAGGGTTTTTTAAAACTGGTTGTACATATCTGGCATATTCTCAAGCACCAGTGTGAAAAAATTTACTAAATGCTCTGATTTTTAGTATATTAGTTGAAACATAAGAGTCACCTTGAAATCATGGGACCATGTTTGTTGCTTTCTGCTATAAAAGGTAACCCCTGCCTGGTTAGTAAACAATCTAATTTGAATACTTAAGAATTTAAATTAGCTGACAGAAGTGGTATAAGTAGGTGATACTGCTCAGCTAGTTCTTGTCATCACTTAACTTAATGAGAAAGCTTTCTAATACCTATTCTCAACCAACTGGTCAAGTATTTTTTCTTATCTTTGTTCACCTTTACAGCTACCTGCAAACTCAGTATGAGATCCATGATTCTCCATCGTTAATTTTATTAAAAAGATGATCAGAAAAGAGTAGGATAACAGTGGCTCATCCTTAGTGTTATCTGGAGGAAAGCATGAGGAGAAGATATAAACATGTTTTACTGAGGTAAGGTGTTTTGAATGAAAATGATTAGCTAATAAGGAAAACCTCCATCCCACCCTGCCTTTAAACTGCATTCAGGAGTATAACTGAATTGGAAGTGAATTGACTAAGGGAGAGGGTGTTGTGCTTCTTTAAGTTTGCTGTGCTAGTTTTATGATGTATGTTTGCTTGGATCACTTACATCTGTAACCTGGAAAAAGTCAGTGGCTTTTATTCTATCTTATTAGGGGAAATCTACTTTTATTAAATTGAGATAAAAGAAACAGGTTGTTAATTTATTTTTTTTTTTTTTTTTTTTACTAAAGGAATGGATGATGCTGGCCTGTAATGCAGTTACTGTGGTAATTAAGTGGAGGGAAAAAAAAGGTAAGTCTAAAAATAGACAGGCTGGTAACCTTTCAGGAAGAAGTTACCATACTGTTGGCTAATGCTTGAAATAAAATTCAAAAAGTAAGCTTCTAAGGGGGAATTAGATATTTAGAGTGGTTTTGTTTGAGTACTTGTACATTAGAGAAAATCTGGGGAACAGGACTGGTAGATTATTGCAGGTTTGTCCATCTTAGTCTTTATTTTACCAGCTTAAAGCTTTGCTTTTGGGCCTCCAAGGTGGATGTTGTTCATGTAAGCTAAAGGACTTGTTCTCTGTCTTTCCTTCAACTGTGTTCTGTATTGTGGGTTTTTTTTAACTGGCTCTTATGTATTTTAGCTTAAATCTAGAATTTATTTCTTGCATCTGTCACTGACTTTTAAATTGCTTTTGTTTCAGTAGCAGTTTTGAGACTAATAGCATGTGATTTGGCACAAAATTTTGAGAGCCTCTTAAAGAGCTTATCTGAAAGTTTATGTAAAGTTATCTTATGTCTTGTACTGATTTTGAACTTGGCCTGTAATCTATTTTTCAGTCTAACTTTTGCTTTGCTAACTTTGGTGAGAAAATCTGCAAACACCAGAAGGTCTTAAGTTTCATTTACACTTTCAGCCAGCACTGCTGTTGAAGGGAGCAGTTTTCTCCTAGCCGCTTGTATCAGTGTAGGTGTTTGCGTGGCTGTGTATCAGAACAGATTGAGGAATTAGTGTGGGTTAAAACCAACTGGGGTTTTGTTTTGGTGGTTTTTTTTTTTTAAACAGTTTAGTTTTAACCAGGTCACCAATGTGCTTCACCACATGTTTGTACTGGTATAAGCAAAGGCGACAATAAGATTTCTTCCTCTCTTGACAGTGCTGGTTCAAAAGATACAAGTATTTGAGGTTTTTAATAACATTTTCTCACTTACAATCTTGGCTGTCACGGTTCCATGCATTAAAGTAGTGTCAGAAACAGTACAACGTTCTGTATGTGTTACAGTCATGGTTTGCTTTTATTCCTTCTTTTTCAGTCAAGCAAGTTCTGCTGCTTGCTGCAGTATATCTCATGAGAAAGCATGACAGAAGTCTGACCTTGAACCTTTTATTTCTGTTTTTGCCACAGGCAATAAAATGTATACTTTGAATATCCCCCATATAACTAGACAGCTTATCTACAGATGTAGTTTCTGTTTATACCTTGCCACTGTGTTCTCCAGCTCCTTAGAGTCAAGGAGTCTGAGAGGTTCACTTTGTTCAGTATCTGCATTCTGAGTGGTACATGCAGCTCAAAGCATATCCAAAGTACAACATTATCAAAGGTTTCAGTGTTGGATCTTCATAGAGTTCTCTTAATACCAGTATCTTCAGCGTGAAAATTGTTATTTATTGTAACAGTATGGTAATCTGAATGCTTAGTCTGTCAAGCCATGAGATGATCTGGCAAACCTCCTCAGTGTCAGAGATGCTGTGGTTTAGGTGGTGGTCAGCATTTCACTTCTGGTAGTACTGCTTCCTAAGAATAAGCTCATTTGATTCTTCCCCTGCATTTGCCTCTGTGGATATTCCTCCAAAACTAACAACCTGGTGACCTTCAGGTGTGGGGACTATATCCTACTTCCCATAGGGTTTGTCAGGTGGCAGCTTCCTCTAATCAGAGAGCTGCTGCTTCTTGTTTATAACCACTATAACCTTTCATAGAGTTATTTTCATAAAGTAATGGCTGCATCTGGAACCAGAAATGTGTTTTAAATTTCTGTGTGTTTCTGCAGTTAGATTATTTTAAATGCTTTATCACTTTTATTTAAAGCACAGATTATGTTAACTGTTGCTGGTGCAGCTGCACACATGTATGAATTGACTTTCTGTTTATATATGCAAAGAACTAAACACCACCAGGTGTCCTCTGTATACCAGATCTGAATTGCCTCCTGGAGATCCTGGTTTTAAACAAACCAAGTGGGGAGGGAGAGGGAAAACAAACCTTTTTTGTTTAGTTTTGAAGTGTTATGGGAACATGTGCAATTTGTTAGTTAAAGCTTCCCTCACACACCTCCACTAGCTTTTTTGTGACCCTGTGACTCATCAGTATCCAAGGGATTATTTTCCAGCAAGGACAGAAAAACAGCTGGATATTTCTTGGTGTCTTTTCCAGACCTGTTGCTGAAATCAGCTCAGTCATCACTACACAAAGGCTTGTCCTTTTCTTGCTGAGAGATTATTACCAGGCAACAATTACAATCAATCAAGTTGATTTTAACCAAGCAAAAAATAATAGTCAATAGAAATCAACATGAATGTAAAAGTTGGTTAAATACTGAAATTTGTGGCTGTTCTTCTCACCTTGGTTGTGTCTGCTTGTTCATTCTAGTCAGGAAGGGATTTCTGTGACAGACTAGCAATGTGTGAGAGAACATATTTTTACACAGCATTGCTAATCATTCTGTGGGATGCGGTGAAACATTGTGAGACAAGAATCGTGATGTGTTCCTGCAGGTGGTCTACTGCAGGTTATTTCACCCCAGGCCGAGTAGTTATTTTGTCTCCAGTGACTTCTGAGCTATGAGGAGCTCACCTCTGCATGAGACAAAGTGTCACATACTGCCAGTTGAAATCCCTTGGGAACTGGGACCTGCTGGTTTGCACAAGTGATCAATAGCACTGCTGTTCTTCCTACTGAATGCTTTAACATAGTATCCTAACTTAAAGCTCTGGGGAAGTTGCACACTGTTCTCTGTATTTGGGTAGAAGTGGTAAGACAGAGACATTTTTTTATGGATTTCTCCCCTGCCATGGAGATGCCAAACAACAATGAATTAGGGTGTTCCCTTGTGTTGTTATTAGATGGAATAAACAGGAGCTATAGGCTAGTCCACTTCAGTACATCCTATTTCAGCTCTGTGCTCCTGAATTATTAACCACCCTGGCTCTGGAAAGGTTGCACCACTCCTATGTTCCCAGTGGCATTAACCTAGAGCAGTACCAGATCCTTGCTTGCCAGTGGCTCTGTTCACTGGAAATAGCAAGATAAGTGATGAAACATCACCCAAAGGTGACTTCAGTAACAAGTAATTTCAATGGAATAATGCTTTGGGGTGCATGACTAATAGGGTGCTTCCTTGCCATCCTTATTTTCAATTTCATTTTGTATATTGCATAATTAACCATAACATTTATTAATGACTTGGGGTTTCTTTCCTATGATATGTGTAGATTCTAATAAGCCAAGTCAAGTGCATTAGGCTAAGGGTGTGATGATTTGAGGTTCTGAATGACCACCATTATAGAGTGATTCTTTGGTATCATTACTATATGTTTTAGTTGATCATACATTAACTTTAGCTTACCCAGGTTTCATTATACAGCAGTTTGTGAAAGGGAGTGAGACTTTGTAGTTTACTTGTACAAATTAGGTGTTGGAGAAACTTTATTGTCAACCCACTTGAATTCAAGTGTATTTAACTGCCTAAATTATTACTAATATAGCTGAATCTGTTAATAAGCAAGTCAGTTATAGCTTTAATACAGTACATTATTTATTAGCTTCATAATTGTAGCCATTAAACTGCATATTCTTATCTATTACTAAAGCACTATTGAAATTCTGTGCACACACAAAAAATGAAAAGGATCATTAAGCAGAATAAACAGCAAGGGACACTGAAAAATACATTACAGTGATATTTTAAGCTAATGCTTGTGTGGGTTGTGTGAAAGCACAAAGAGTTTATCTCCTACAATCCATTTTGCAATTCTGGTACTAAACAAGTAGTCTGTACTGCTGTTTTCCTCTACCTGGCTATGCTAGGTACAGCCCTTCATGTCTGAAGCAAGAGTGGGAGGAACTTCAAAATAGGATAAAGATGAGTGAGGGCATTGGACTGGAAAAGGACTGACATACAACTAATGACCACATCTTCAAAATGTCATTTTAAGACAACTTCTTTAATTTCCATTAAAAAGCTGGTCTTAATCAGGAGGATTTTTTTTCATTCAAAAAGCCTTAATTTATGTTCTTTATTAATAATTTCTAGGTCCTAGTGCGAGTGGAGGAACTGTGTTGTTATAAAGAGCCTCATTGCTTAGATAAAAGGGCAGATTGTTATTATAGCTCCTAATTAATGAAAATACTCACTTATATTGTATCTGTGGAGTTCTACCCTTTCTTCCATTATTTAAACTGATTTATTTGGAATTGTTATGGAGAGGGATATGATCAATGGACTTAATATTCTGTGAAAACTGGAGCTGTTAATATTTGTATTTTATAGCTTATAAATGTCATAGCAATAATGCATCATGTTCATGAAAATGGAGAACGTGGTTTTGATGTTTTATATAATTAATTAGGAATGTCTGTGCTTATCTGTATTTCACATGGATTTTGATATCTGTAGTGGAAATGCAAATATTTAAAAGGACATTTTTCATGTAGCTTGTCAGCCCTGTAAGGTTAATGTTTAATTTATTTAATCATAAGTGCTGCTCCCTGAAGTGCCTAAATAGATGTCTGAAATATCTGCAGTCCACATTTGCAGTTCACCTTAGTAGTTATATGTTCTTATTCTGTATTTATCATAGACTGGTTTGGGTCAGAAGGGCCCTAAAAGCTCCCCCAATACCACCTCCTGCCATGGGCAAGGACACCCTCCACTAGCAAATATGAAGCTGTAGAGAAAGCAACATTAAATATATCCTTTTCTAGGTACTAAAACTGAGAAAAATAATTCTAACTTTCAGAGTTTGTCTAAATTGAAGGGGTATGGTTATTCTTATCTGACTGTGACATGACTGTGGTTCATGCACAGGCTCTACTGAGCTACTGTGTGGTAGGCATGTAGTGTTGAACAGGCTGCTGTCAGTGAGGTTTAGCTTACCTCTAGTTCTTAACTACCTGCTTATTTTGCAGAAATTCTGTGTTTCCAAGGCAGAGAACTACATTATGAAATTTGGTAAGAAGTAGTAAACTCTGGATAAGCAATTAATTTCAAAAGCTCATGAAAGACTAACAGATTATTAAAGGAGCTGAAAAGTTTTTTTAAAAACTTTTTCAGCTCTAAAGCCACAGCTTTTGAGTTTGATCACTTGAACTTGAGTACCACTTGCAAGATGCTCTACTTGCCCTGATGTTTAGGATTACTAGGAAGCTATTCTGGTCATCAGAGAATCAGATTTGAAAACTGTTTAAGTATCAGGATTCACATCACCTCGGTCCATTCAGATCCACATAAAATGATCCTTCTGACACTTTCTCTACCCTAATTCAAGTTTACTTTGTGCACAGGTTAAGAAAGTTTTAATTAAAAAAAAAGACCAGTTTATTTAGACTTTTCTTTTAACTTATACTTTGATTCCTGTTTAGTTGTTTTCTAAGACAACTTAGTTAAACAAACAATAGATTTAGAAGCAGTCTTCACAAAGATGATTAGGTACTTTTTCCTACTAGAGTCATACCTTGCTTTAAATAGTTTTTCCCAGAATTTTAATAAATTCACTGCTTCTAACTACATCCTTGAGTGCCTGAAAATAGTTCAACAGGTTGATATGTTCTTCTGACTCCCTTCTCTTATGTGTTAATAAAAATTGTAAAAAGTGTCATACCATTCTAACAGATCTGTCAGAAATGAAAAGGTTACTGCTAGTGTATTTTGATTCCTCCAGCGCTTTAGATGGAGATACAGGTATGTGAATCCTATGTCCACTAAAACATACTAAGTGTTGAGGTCATATTTCAGTTTCAGTTGAAGTGTGCCATGATGCACAAAATGTTCTATTCTTTCTGACTTGGTAGTGTGCCTGAAATCTTTTGTGGTGTCTTTTTTGTTTGTTTGTTTGTTTCTTCTTGTACTATTGCTGCTTTGATTTTCTGTTCTGTCAGTCAAAACAGACTTTTTCTGGAAGCATAGAAAAGCAAGAAAGCTTTTGCTTAAAAATCATTTACAGTGATAGACCTGGAATACAGATCAGAAGAGTTGTTTTCCCAGGAACTTGAAACCACTGCTTTCTGGATATATTAATTGCTGGGTCATTCAGGAATTCAGTGAAGAGTGCAAACATCCAAAAATTATTTGTTTTCAGGAGGGAGGGGAAAAAAATATCTACTCCTCTTAGTTATCAATCTTATGCACAAGGAATATTTTTTCCTAAAGTGACAGTATGGAGGGAAGAGCACACATTGGAAGCAGTTGTGTTAGTCACTCTGGTAAGTTAGCACAGAAGGTTCCCACGTTGAATCAAGGAGATGTCAGCTGCATGTCTGGGTATTTTTAGTGCTTCTCTTAGGTTCTAATTGGTGATGTCTAAAAACACAGTTAAAATTCAGATGATTCCTGAGCTAGCTGTTTATCTTGTCTTCATAGTAAATGAGAATAACAAATGTTTCTTGATAGAAAAATGGATGTATTTGACTTTCCTGTTTGAAACAGTCTGTTCTTCTAATGATGTAGGTCAGCTAAAAAGATTTGTGACAGCAGTTCTTGAAAGGGTCGCTCTGTGCTCTAATGATGTCAGGATTTAAATGTGTATTGGTCTCTGAGGAAACAGACTGCTTCTGTAGCACTTGGGAAGGCTTGTACAGTTCTGTTAACTTTTTACCACAGAACTTAAGTGTATGAGACTTCATTAACATCATGTGACCTAATTATTCAATGTCCTTTTGAGTTCAACCTATGGGAAATTGCTGTGAACCCTTTTTTCAGTATAAGTAGTTACATAGCCAATGTGTGCCCAAATTTGATGTTATACTCTGATATTCTTGAATTTTTGAGCAGTTTTTAAAGATTTAGTCAGGAAATAGATTCCTTTCTCCATACTTACCTTATGCTGCTTAGGGGTAAATGCTTGAAGTTTGAATTTCGGTATGCTGCTAATAAGTCTGTAGGGCAGCTGTTTTGGCAGATTTTATTATGTGTTACTAAGGAGAAAGCTTCCTCTATTAAGACATGTTTCATCTTTACAAGTGTCCCAAATTTTAAAAGGAGAATAAAGAGAATCCTGTACTGGATCTTTAAAGGGAAACTATTACTGTTTGTCCAGTGACTGGAATACATTTCACATGGGAGGTGACCAAGTTTGGCTACGTGAAATCTGTCCAGCTAATAACTAGTTATGGATGTTTGTATATATCCACCAAAAGAGTATTTCTCTGAAATGTGTACAGCTTTGATTATCAGTCTGAATCATTGAAATTGCCTGACAACAAGCCATCTTGGGGGGCATTTCTCAAGGTGACCACTGCAGCTCATTGGCAGATGTGCAGAAGTTAGTGCAGCTGCTTTGTGTGTTGTGTTGCTGGACTCTGGCCGTGTAGGAGGCTTAATTCTCAGATCTATTTTTCTGCTGTCTTCCAAGATAATTGAAATGTCATCACTTAAAACTTATGTTTCCAGAATAAAATGCACAGCCTTCCAAAATACTGTACTGAGTAGTGCACCCACTTTAAGTCAGATTTGTAACAAATTCAGGCCAATTAAGCTGGCTCAGATCTTGCTTCCTTAAGACTCCTTCATTTCAGAGCTAGAATCAATGTCAAGTGGTGGTGTTGACTTTCTGGGAACGATTAAAAAAGTACTGCTTTCTTACACTGATACCAATAGACTGATACTTAAGACTATCTTAGCTTTGGATTTTAAAGCACAGGTTTAAAAACTAGTATGTAGCTTAAGTAACAAATAACAAAAGCACATTGGCAACGCAGGATACTTCACAGCTTGGCACTGAGTGGTTTTTTATGTGGTGACATGTGCAGAGATTCTCAGACAAAAATGAATCATGAAGTAAATGGGGTTTTTTTCATTTGCAGGGAGCATTGGGGGAAAAAATAGAGCTGCAGAATATCAAAAGATGTTTCCCACAGGACAAATAGAGGAAAGTATATTTCCTAGTATTTTTTCTTCAGCAGAGTACCCTTAATGTATTGTGGAAATTTCTGCTGCCCTACAGCATGGCATCTCTCTTGGTCTAATCTGAGCAGATGCATGCCTTGAGTTCCATGTAGCCAAGAGCTTGTCCTACCTGCAATAATATGTGCTGAGCAGCAGAGTGTGATAGTTTAGGTGTTTACACCTGATTGTGCAACACAAGCTTTTTTTTTCCTCCCTACAACATACCCTGTTGACATACAGTTAAAATCTAACCTGGTAGCAAATTACTAAAGTGTGAAAAACAGCTCATTATTCAGTGAGTCATATCCTTAATGCAGCTCTAGGGTGAAGAATAAAAAAATAGTGATGTGTAAGAAAGAATACTTGTGTTACACTGAAGTGAAAGTGAATGAGTAAGTGCTGCAGAAGAATCTGAGCATCTGCAGCATAAGTAGAATTTAAAATGCAGTCTCAGATTCACTTCATATTCAAGCATCAAAAATGCAAGTCTTGTGTGTTCTGCAGGTAACAAACTGATTTTGGATTCAGACAGACATAAACAGTATTCCTATCAAAAATACTCATGGAAGAATGTCCATCTTTAATTCAATCAAATGTCCAAGATTGGTCATGTACATATTTTTCTTGGGTAGTCTTCATTACACCAGGTTACCAGTGTTTTATTTCAGCATTTTCCTGTGAGTCCCCTTCTTTCAGCATACCATCACCCACCCCTCATCTCTACTTTATTGCCAACTTCAGTTTCCTCTTCAGAGTATAACACTCAATTTATTTTCTTCCATTTTCTCCAGGCTCTGATAAATCCAGCCTGACCTCCCACTCCCAGATCCTGCGCCGTAGGGGTTGGCAATGTTCGTGTCAAGCTGCTCCAGTTGCACAAAGCAACACAGAGACTGCATGCAGAGTGCTTAGGGGTGAGTCTGACATTCCCCAGGTTGAAGCATCACCGCTCCATCTGTTGGCCCCGTGTTTTCTTGGCCCCATCCCCACTGGTCAGTTTGCTAAGGCAAAGGAAATGGTCAGCTGCAGTTCTGTGCATGAAAGCAGTCATTGGCTCTTTTCCACCTTCTCTGTGGGCTGAAGTAAGTATTAGGCTCTTTCTAGTGTGGATGCTCTCAGAAAAGGTGAGATACAATCCAGGTGGAATATTCCCAGGGTTTCTCATGCCTTTCACTCAGGATGGCAGTCAGGAATCAGGCTGGTAAATGGCAATAGGAAGCCATTGTACATAATGTTCCTGGTGACCTGTTCATGAATATATGAATAACACACTATGGGGGGAAAAAAAAAATGCCTGGAGATCCTAAGTTCTCCTGGCCAAAAATGTGCCCAGTGTTATTTATCATTGGTAACATAAGTATCACGTGTACGAGGGCAGTTAACATGGTAATTGTGTTATGCTATGGGTGTTTTTCAGTTAGTTTTAATCCTGACTTTTTAGATCTTATCCATGAAACAATGTCTATAACCTTTAGCATCACAAAACTCCAAAAAGTGATTTGCAAACTAAGTTTTTTGTGGAATTCCAGATTATTCCACTGCCAGGAAACAATGGCAGCACTTCTGGCTCCACTTCTCCCACCCCCCACCCCCCCAGTTTCAATGTCTGTACTGAGTTTACCATACTTGAATAGTATCACATACAATGGCTCCCTGAAGGCTTTTTGTTAACTACAACAGAAATACCACTTTGGCCTTTTCCCCCGTGGTCAGTCCATGTAACCTTTATTACAGTACATGATTTAATAAGGAAAATAGCTGTGCTAAAGTTTCCTTTCCTCACTTAATTTTAACAGGAAATCAGTGGTAATCAAATATATTCAGCACCAAAAAGTTGCAAAAAATAGGTATTTTCTGTCTAGTTTAATACAAACAACCCTATCCTTTGTAAAAAAAAAAACCAAAAAAAACCCTGTTTGAATTCAGAGATTTTGAATTCTGAATCTTATTTGGTTTGCTCTATTCAAAAGGATATTGTGTAACTTCTTTAAAAATTGTTTCATACTGTTGACATGGTTTAACCCCAGCTGGCAATAAAGCACTGCACAGCTGGTTTGCTCACCACCCCCTCCACAGTATGATGGGGGAGAAAACCAGAAGGGTAAAAGTGAGAACTCCTGCCTGAGTGTTAAGAACAGTTTAATAATTGAAATTTTAAAAACCACGAAAAAAGAAAATGAAACTAAAAAGAAAGAGGGAGATACACCCCATGAAAAACAAGTGATGCAAATAAAGAATTCCTTACTATGAACTGACTGATGTCTGGCCTCTCCCCAGGCAACACCAGCCCCCTGGATGTCTTTTCTCCAACTTATATACTGAGCATGGCATTGTATGTTCTGGAATATCCCTTTGGGCAGCTGACCTGGCTGTGTCCCCTTCCAACTCCTTGTGCACCCCCAGCCCCCTTGTTGGCAGGGTAGCATGAGAAGCTGAAAAGTCCTTGACTTGATGACAACAACTAAAACATCAATGTGTTATCGATATAACTCTCATACTAAATCCAAAACACAGCACCATAGTAGCTATTGCAAAGACAATTAACTTTATCCCAGCCCAAACCAGGGAAACTGCCTAAGAACAGACTAGTCAGTGATGTGTAACCCATGTGCATGTGGAAGTGACTTCATGCCCTGGAGTTCAGTATGAGCTGATAATGGGATTTGCATGCTGTGCCTGCACTGCAAGACACTGACATGTGACTTACTTACATTTGTTCACTCTATCTTGACTGTTGAAAAAATACTCTTTCTTCTCATGTTTGTTTATATTGCTACTGTAATACTATGATTTTTTTTCAGTAAGTGCAAAGCATAACCTTGCCCTGCAAGATTATTTTCCAGTGAGAAATCACTCCAGAAACTGTAATATACTGAGCAGCAAGCAGATTTCAAGTGAATGTTGCACAGTTTATTTAAAATATTATTTAAGATGCCCATCAAAGCTAGCTTCAGATCTGACTTTTGCCTTCCATTGTGAAATGTCTTGCTGATTAACTTCTCTTGAAATTTGGTATGCTCAAAATGAACTCAAGAAGAGTAATCAGTTCAGTTTTGCAGTTGTTGACTTCTGTGTTTACCCAATTTGACCATTTGAGATGTGTAAGAGAATAATCTGTTCCTATAGCAACATACACAGTCTGGAAGAGCTTCCATGGTGTATAGATTATCTTGAATCCTTAAAAACACATGTTAAAAACAAAGGCAAGTTTTTTAAAAAAAGTGAAGATACAGGTTTGGAGAGCTGACAAAGCAGTAAGAGGACATACCTCCTGTTAGGCATTTGAATGCCTTTTATTAAGGTGTCCTTGGTTGGGTCTTGGCAAGTTTCTGGAATTGCAATGTGTGTCTGACCTCGCTGTGGAGTGTGCCAAGCAGCTGAGGTTATGGCAGTAGCAATCTGACTGACTCAGCAAGATTACACCATGAACCGTATATTTCACCAGTGAGGTGCTGGCAAGAGACCTTTGTAGAGAATTAGAAAAAGACTCTGTAGTTGTTTGTTTGGGGTTTGTGGGATTGGCTTGCTTGTTTTGTTCAGGTTTGTTTTTTTTATAAGTCAGATTTACACTTTCTTGAAGACAGAGCTTTGAAGTCCAAAGGAAGAGTAGGCAATCACTTTGTTTTCTTCTTGTGCTCATGAGTTTTTTAGTTGAGAGGAAAAAAAAACTAGTCCTTGTTGAAAGATGAATTCCAAGTGCTTATGAGTGGTAGGCTTTTTGGGGGAGTAAAGATGTGTGTCTGCCAGTCTTGTTCAACAAAACGTGCAAGGAAAATCTCAGTCCTTTCTTAGGTGCATCTTTGTAGAATGGCATCAGTGGAGGAAGAACCTGATGAAGCCAAAAAGCAGAGGGTTGGCAGGGTTCTTACTTGAAAAGAACTTCTAGTGGAAATACAGACATATCTGATAAATGAAGAATGATTTTTTTTTTGTGTTAATACTGTTTCTAAAGTTTAATATAAATGCAGCAGTGCCACTCAATTGTCAAAATTGTAGCTTGTGTGTAAAGTCCATGTTAGCAACTTCAACAGTACAAGTCCAAGATAAGAAAATTTATGTATGGGAAACCTTTTCAAACCTGGGAGGTTTGTTAATCTCCAGTTTGATACATACATAGGGTACAAATTTCATCAACATGTAAGAGGAAAAAGCTAAAATTTAATACTAAACAGGGCTATAACTTGATGATGGAGACACACCTGGTTAACAGCACTCTGCTTTTTTCAAGGAGGAAGCTTTTAGAACTTGCTCATACTCATTTGGTTTTCCCCACAATCACACACCTCTCCTTCCCTTTCCAGACCTGCTCTTGGGGTTGCCTGAAGGCAAGGTAGGCTGAGTCAGCATTATCACCTGGCAAACAACCTGCTCTGAAATCTGGCACCAGAGGGCCCTCAGGCAAGCAATAACCGAATGTGTTTGGGCAGTAGGGAAGTGGTAGAGATAGGAGAGAAACAAAGCCTTCCTCCTTCAAAGCAGCAAGGAGATTTCTTGCTTAATCTAGGAGAGAATTACAGCATGGTCTCAGGTTTCATTTATGTCTTTAAAGGTCTCGACCTTATAAAGATGTTGAAGTTTAGAAATAAATGTATAGATAATTTTTTTTATTTAAAACATCTTAAAGAAAATATATAAATCAGTGTAACTAGGTAAAATTCTGTTACTTTTTCCTCAGAAGCCCTGCAAAGCTCTCTTTATAGTCTTAAGTCATACAGAGAATTCCACAGAGTTTGAGATGTGTTCGTGACTGCCGTTAATGTACTCCTCACAGTTAAAATCTTTGCTTGTGTATAGCAGCTAGAAGGGCAGTAATTTACGCCTGCCTGCAGTGGCTGAATAACATATGTTAATGCTACACCAGACTTTATTTTTACTCTTTACCATTTGAGCAGTGAGGGTAGAATACTTTGGATAATAGAAGCATAAATCTTATCTGTTATAGTACAGGTTTTTTTCTTGTCTCCATTTTACTTTCATTACCTTGTATATCTTGCTTTCCCCAACTGGACAAACATCTGTGTTTTAATAGGGTTTATGTTTTAATGAATTCAGTACTTTGAGAATAAAATTAGTGCTCCCTGTGTTAAAACACTTGATATTAATTTTAAATTTTAACAAAAAGCAATTTAAAATTTGCAGTACAACTCTGAGAATTGTGTGTTCAGATCAGGGAAATAATCTTGTTGAGTAATCCAGAAGTTTTGGTTTTCTGCCTTGATTTTTTTTTCCCTTAGGATGCAAAACCAAAGGAATTCTTATTTAAAATTATATTTTCATTTTTATTTGTATTTTAGTCTTAATCTGTTATTAACAGATAAGGATCTATAATTTCTTTTAAAAAATATTTGGGGAGTGCTTTCTGGTAATCCCTCCTGGTATATCTAGCTAGAAATAAGGATACAGGTATAAAGACTTCTCCATCGTATTAGAAGTTTCCAGGAGAGAAAAGCCTGAACACAAGGCCAAAGTGTAAAGCTTTTTTTAAAACTAGAAATACATATCTGATACAGAAAAAATCTCAGGGTTAGATTAGCAAATCACTTGTTGAGGACATTTCAAAGTTAATATTGTAGATAAATTATTCATGGTAATGTTGCTGGCATGTAAGTTCCTCTAAGTAGGACAAGTGTTACTATATATTGGAAACAAAACATATGCTTTCTTGTTGACTTCTCTGTATACAAACACTGGTAAATACTGTACTTACACAGAGGCATGCTAGTTACACTGTGCTGGTAAATTTGCTCTCACATCATTTGAAAGTATTTATTTTTTTTAAAAGCAAGAAATGGGTTTTAAATAAATCAAGAGCCTGGGTTTCTTTGGAGATGGCTGTTTTCCCACAGCTGATCCTTACTAGGAATTCTGATGTATACAGCAGGATTGTGAGCCCAGTTCTGAATAACTCCTAAAATTCTGTGGTGCTGTCCTTTGTAAATGACCTTGAACAAGAAGTTGCTTTTCTGTTTCCAAACAGGACTGCTGGGCTATGTCTGTAACACCTGCCTTTTGTTTGCCCCAGATATGAAGGGCAGTGGAACTAATGGCTTTGCTTACCTGTGTCATTGCTCCAGACAAGGTGTTGCAATAAAGCACACTTTCATTAGAGAACATGTTCTCTAACTCTTGATATCAAACAGAACTGGGCAGTAATTGGTGTACAAAGTAAATGTCTTTGGCCAAATCCTTCAGTGCCATATTTTGGCATGGTATGGCACTGAAGGATTTGGCCAAAGACATTTACTTTGTACAGGGTTCAACAAAGGTCTGGTACTTAAGTACTTCCTATCATGGACAGAATTCTTGCCTTAATCAGTTCATGAAAGTGGTGTTATGTCTGAAAACCCACAACCACTCCTTGAAATCCCAGTGCTTTTTCCATCCCCCTCCTCTTCAGTGTTTTTTCGTTGTGTTTTTTCTGACGCTTGGCGTGTGTCTGATTTGTCTCATGTGGCAGGCAGTACAGGCATTAAAAATGTCTCACATGCTAGAGTAAATGTGTTTTCCATTGTGCAACACGTTATTTTCCCAAGTCTGCTGTGTGATGAGAGTACTGTAAGGCACAACAGAAAAAGAATGTTCTATTGAAATGTTTCAAGTTGACTTGCCCTCCTGTCTTAGGAGCTTTCTGTGCATTCCTATACAGCTTTGCAAACCTGTGTCCCAGACTGCTCAGATCAGTGGGTAGCAGTAAGTATTTTGGTATGCAGGTGGTACTCAACTGCTTATAACTAGTGTAAAACAAAGCCTGATGCTGCAGAAATTCAAGCAGAACTGGCCACTCCACAGGATCTAAAGAAGAGCATAAAGACCATTCCTGCTAACCTTGAATCATAAGGTGTTGGAGAAGAGTATAGAGGCACTGAAATGGAATGGCTGTGAAAGTAAAACTGAGTGTTTGAAGATGAGCGTGCTAAGTTTCGGTTAGTAAACAGGCAATTTAATAGAAAGTGTTTTGTATACTTGTACAGTCTCTAGATGAATATTGTTTCTTTGGGGAAGATCAAAAGAGACTACAAACTACTGCAAGATAATGAAGGGCAGTTTGCCCTAGGTAAGAAGGCTGCTGGGGTTAGGAAGAAGGCTGCTGGGGTTAGGAAGAAGGCTGCTGGGGTTAGGAAGAAGGCTGCTGGGGTTAGGAAGAAGGCTGCTGGGGTTAGGAAGAAGGCTGCTGGGGTTAGGAAGAAGGCTGCTGGGGTTAGGAAGAAGGCTGCTGGGGTTAGGAAGAAGGCTGCTGGGGTTAGGAAGAAGGCTGCTGGGGTTAGGAAGAAGGCTGCTGGGGTTAGGAAGAAGGCTGCTGGGGTTAGGAGGAAGGCTGCTGGGGTTAGGAGGAAGGCTGCTGGGGTTAGGAGGAAGGCTGCTGGGGTTAGGAGGAAGGCTGCTGGGGTTAGGAGGAAGGCTGCTGGGGTTAGGAGGAAGGCTGCTGGGGTTAGGAGGAAGGCTGCTGGGGTTAGGAGGAAGGCTGCTGGGGTTAGGCAAGTGCTTCGGGAGTCACAACGAGAGTTGATGGTGGAAAAAGGTAAATTCCAACAGCACAGTGGTGGACTTGGAGATGGTTTTCCAGGTGTGAGTAGGGAAAATTCTGTGGATTGCCCTGAGTACTCCTCAGTGGAGCCACTTTTGCCAGTCCCCTGGCAGAAATCTCGCTGTGGGCTGTTGAGAATACCTACATCTGCTGCCCCACTTAAATGCCTTTATACAAATGCACGTAGCATGGGGAACAAACAAGAAGAATTAGAGATCTTTGTGCGGTCGCAGGGCCACGATCTCATAGCAATCACAGAGACGTGGTGGGATAACCTGGACGACTGGCACGCTGTCATGGATGGCTATGTGCTTTTTAGGAAAGACAGGCTAGGGAGGCGAGGTGGAGGAGTTGCTCTTTATGTGAGAGAGCACCTAGATTGTATTGAGCTCCACCTGGGGAAGGATGAAACATCTGTTGAGTGCTTGTGGGTTAAAATCAAGGGGCAAACCGGTATGGGGGACATTGTTGTGGGAGTGTGCTATAGGTCCCCTGATCAAGAGGAGCGGGTTGATAGTGCATTCTATAAGCAGTTAGAAGTAGCCTCAAGATCCCGGGCACTAATCCTTATGGGGGACTTCAACTATCCAGATATTTGCTGGGCAAGCAACACGGCCAGTCGTATGCAGTCCAGACAATTTCTGCAGTGTGTTGAAGACAATTTCCTGCTACAGATGGTGCAGGAGCCTACAAGGGGAGGGCGGGTGCTGGACCTTGTTTTAACTAACAAGGACGGGCTCGTTAGGGAAGTGAAGGTCGGGGGCAGCTTAGGTCTAAGTGACCATGAAATGGTTGAGTTCAAGATCCTGGGTGGAAGAAGCAAGCCAAAAAGTAGGATAGCTACCCTGAATTTTGGAAAAGCTAACTTTGATCTCCTCCGTGACTTAATAGGGGCTATCCCGTGGGCTACGCTGTTTGAAGGAATGGGAGCCTGTGAGAGCTGGCTAGCATTCAAACAGCACTTCTTCCAAGCACAGGAACGATGCATCCCTTTGTGCAGGAAATCGGGAAGGAGAGGCAGAAGACCTGCGTGGATGAACACGGAGCTGCTGAGTAAACTCAAAGAGAAGAGGAAGATCTATGAATTGTGGAAGAAGGGTCTGAGCACATGGGGAGAATACAGGAATGTAGTCAGGGCCTGTAGGGTCGCAACTAGGAAGGCTAAAGCCCTCTTGGAAACGAAGCTGGCAAGGGACATAAAGGATAATAAAAAGGGTTTTTTAGATACGTGAATAGCAAAAGGATGACCAGGGATAATGTAGGTCCCTTGCTGAATGAGGAGGGTGTCCTGGTAACGGGGGATACTGAGAAGGTGGAGATACTGAATGCCTTCTTTGCTTCGGTCTTCACCTCAAAGGCCCCCCGGGACCCACAGGCACTGGATGTAAATAGGAGTGTTTGGGATATGAAGAATTTCCCTCTGGTTGAGGTAGGGGAGGTCCAGGAGCGGCTCAAAGGGATAAACGCACACAAATCCATGGGACCGGATGGGATACATCCACGTGTGCTAAGGGAGCTGGCGGAGGTGATTGCTGAGCCGCTCTCTATCATCTTCAACAGGTCCTGGAGAACAGGAGAAGTGCCTGAGGACTGGAGGATAGCCAATGTCACTCCAGTCTTTAAAAAGGGCAAGAAGGAGGATCCCAGCAACTATAGGCCAGTCAGCCTCACCTCTGTCCCCGGAAAGGTAATGGAACAGCTTGCTCTGGATGCCATCTCCAAGCAATTGGAAGAGAAGAAGGTCATGAGGAGTAGTCAGCATGGATTCACCAAGGGGAAATCGTGCTCGACCAATCTCATAGCCTTCTACGATCTCATCACCGGCTGGGTAGATGGAGGGAGAGCAGTAGATGTCATCTACCTTGACTTCAGCAAGGCTTTTGATACTGTCTCCCATGACATCCTGATAGCAAAGCTGAGAAAGCATGGGATAGATGAGTGGACAGTGAGGTGGGTTGAGAATTGGCTGTCGGACCGAGCCCAGAGGGTCGTGATTCGTGGAGTGGAATCTGACTGGAGGCCTGTGACTAGCGGTGTTCCCCAGGGCTCGGTGTTGGGTCCAGTCCTGTTTAACATCTTCATTGACGACCTTGATGAGGGAATAGCCTCGACCCTCAGCAAGTACGCCGATGACACAAAGCTGGGAGGAGTGGCTGACACGCAGGAACACTGCGCTGCCATCCAGCGAGACCTGGACAGGCTGGAGAGCTGGGCAGTAAGAAACCAGATGAGGTTTAACAAAAGCAAGTGTAAAGTCTTGCACCTGGGAAGGAACAACCGTTTCTATCAGTACAGGCTGGGGGATGACCTGCTGGAGAAGAGCTCAGTGGAGAAGGACCTGGGGGTCCTGGTGGATGACAGGTTGGCCATGAGCCAGCAGTGTGCCTCGGTGGCTAGGAGAGCCAATGGGATCCTGGGGTGCATCCGGAGGAGTGTAGCCAGCAGGTCAAGGGAGGTGATCCTCCCGCTCTACTCTGCCCTGGTCAGGCCCCACCTGGAGTATTGTGTCCAGTTCTGGGCTCCCTGGTATAAAAAGGACAGGGATCTCCTGGAGAGAGTCCAGAGAAGGGCTACGAAGATGATAAAGGGCCTGGAGCATCTCCCCTATGAGGAAAGGTTGAGAAGATTGGGACTGTTCAGCCTTGAGAAGAGAAGACTAAGGGGGGACCTAATTAATGTTTACAATTATCTTAAGCAAGGGATGCAGGGGGAATCAGCCAGCCCCTTTTCAGTGGTCTGTGGAGACAGGACAAGGGGCAATGGCTGCAAGTTGGAGCACAGGAAGTTCCGCACCAACATGCGGAGAAACTTTTTCACAGTGAGGGTGACAGAGCACTGGAATAGGCTGCCCAGGGGGTGGTGGAGTCTCCTTCTCTGGAGATATTCAAGACCCGTCTGGACGCCTATCTCAGTGAAATGTCCTAGGGAGCTGCTTCGGCAGGGGGTTGGACCCGATGATCTCTCGAGGTCCCTTCCAACCCCTACAATTCTATGATTCTATGATTCTATGATTTTGAGTAAAATAAGAGCCTGGTGTATCTGTCAGCTTTTTCTAGTTACATCAAACGTGGTTGAAATATCTTTGTGCAAAGGAACTTGGATTAAATCCAAAGATTTTGAGGCATTACAATTGAAGATAATTAGTTCTTAAAATCAGCTTTCAGATAAATTCAGGAGTACTTTTCATTCTTTTTTAAAACTGTCTGTAGCCTTTAGCAGTTGTAATTTTCTCCTTACCACATAGGAGCATGAGTCAACACGTGTGCATAACAACATTGCAAGCCATTGCGTCTGCATGACCACAAATTTGGTTATCAAAAGTTTGCTGTAGAAATATTCTTTTATTCTCCAAAAGAATATAATCCCTGTTCTTTATTGGGACAACACGAAGGCTTTTAAAAATGCTTTTGAGAAGAGTAAGAAAATATGAATACAGTAAATAAACTGAAATATTAAGAGTTGTGTTCTCTCCAGAAACAGTGGCCTCCCACTGTAGTAAATAGTGTCTTTATTGCTGAGATCTTGTCTAGTTCTGAGAGGTTTCTATACAGATGTCTCTCTTTTTGGAGCTGCATAACTATGTTTAAGTATTTCTGTTGCCAAGATTCTAAGCACTTCATGCTTCAGAGTTGAATTAAGAATATCTGCACAAGGTGAAACACGTGCATTGGGAAGGAGCTGGCTGCAGAGGAGGCCACTGGCAAGGCCTCTGCCTCAGAATGTAGAACGACAAAACAAGGACTTAAAGCAATGGTTTTCACATAGCAGCCAAGTGCCACAGCCAACAGACTAATAAGTTTGGAAAATTCCTGACCATGTCTAATCAAAACTGGCTCTGACCATTCCTGAAAGTTCTTCCACTGCTTTTCTGAGTGGCATTGTTAGTACAAATTAAATAGCTTAAGAAGTTTCCTCCTATGTGTTTCCAAGTGACTGAATGCTCTCCTCTTGTCTTGGGTCACAAAAGGCCAGCAACTGCTGGGTCACTGGCCTGTGAGAGAGAGAACACCAAACTGTCTTCTCAAACAGGCTGCTTGGAGTTCTTGTGTCCTCTTTGTCAAACTGGCTGCCATCAGCCACTACTTCCATCTTACCCATCTCCAGCAAAGGTAGCTCTTTTCATATGTGTGTTTTCATATAGTTTGCAGTAATAGTGAAAATATCTACATGAAGACATTAAATATTTTTCTCTGTATGTGAAACAACTGAAATGTTGATGTGCAAAGTGCTTTGTGTTTTACTGTGTATGTGTGTGTGCTGTTGAATAAAGGTGTAGTACAGGGTAGTGGTACCTCATACTGATTCTATATAGTTAAGCTTTTCAGCTATACTTTCCAAAGAAAATCGGGTAAGATGAATGCTAAGGGTTAGCTGGCTGAGGTATGAGAAGTACTATCAAATAGGAAAAATCTTGGTCTAGATATTTAAAATCAATTTATAAGAAAGCTACAGATGGAGGACTGTATGGACTGTATGTGTGTCTGCCTGAGCAATGCATTCTGTAGGTCAGTACCCAGAAACACTTCCTGTTCCAACTTCTCTTGCTTACTTACTAGATTATCCAAAACCACTCTTCAGTGGAGCCAGTGAGATGCATCTGGTTCAGTAGCCATGAAAGCCAGATATGCCCATATTTTTGGAGACTGCTCTAGTACCTGGCTACCTCCTACCACATTTTGCTGCAGGATGTAAATGGGTTACTGTTGAAATAAGAAAGGAATGCTCTCTCCTGAATCTTTGCCCACTGCTGTAGGGAAATGAACTGGACAGAAATAACCTGGCAGACTTTATTTCTCTATTGCTAGATTCTAATTTTGCTGTTAATGTAAAGTTTGTTCTGACTGTAATTACAAATTGACAAGTACGAATTCATTCTAATTGCATTTCATGAGACTACTTAATCTTCATAAAGACACTGAGTCTGCACAATGTCTCGGTGTCACAAGCAGTGACTCATCAAGAGAAGGAGGAAAATACAGAACTCTGTGTCTTTCTGGTTCTTTGTGCAAAAAAAAAACCCCAACTAAATGAGTCTAATAAGGTATTGTATCTTTAATGTTAATATCAATCTCCTTTGCAGGTTACTTAAAAGTGCTGTTTCATTCTGACATTAGATATGGAAATAACTTATAATAATAATATATTTATAAAAATGTTTGGAAAGCTTTTGTTTGCCATTTGATAGTCAAACATCAGGGGTTTCCCAGCAACCCTATCATATTTATTTCCTTTCCCTACAACTAGATGTATTTTGGAAAGAAGAGGATATGTGCCAAATGGGAAGGAATAAAGAACTTGAGGCAGCTAATATGGCACAATTTATAACAAATCAGTTTTAAATTCCATTATGTTACTACTGAAGGAGTTTTTTACTAAGGGTCATACAACAGAGAAACTTCATGCATCATCTTCCTAGATTCACTTAATGTACTTCTTTGTCTTAGCTCTAATAAGATAGAAGGTTTTTGAGAACATATTGCAGATGCATAAAGAGAAAGATGTAGTTATGTGTGAGTTATCTTGTTCCAGCTCTGAAGGTAGTAGTTGTTATTAGGAATGGTTCTTGTAAAGAGACAAGATGCATTTTCAAGACAGCATTCCCTTAGTCACTTCACTGAAAGTTCTTGTGTACTTGCACTATGTAGCCATCCTGAATTCTTGCAACACCAGCATTCCCAGAGCACAACACTTGTTCCTGTGCTACTAAGTGATACCATTTCTTTATGTCTGTATGAGTGAAAAATTCTAAGACGTTCCCATAGGGTGTTTTCAAAAACCACTGGATAAATACAGTCAATCACAAGGCTGTATGACCTTTTCCAGAAATCCTTATCACAGCAGTTAAAAATTAAGCAGGTGGTTTAATTGAAGTGCTACTATTAATTCATTAGCCATAATTTGTTTGTATCTCAAAGTTAGCATACTTCAGTAAAAAAAAAAACAACAAGATGGGATTTGTAAATTGAAATCTTACTTAATGACTTCATATTTCTGCAATTGGGAAGATTGTAACTTGGAACAGGGGTCACTAATCTGGCTTGAACAAGTGAATGACTTGTCTGAAATGACACATGGAAGATTGTCTTCGTAGTGTATATTCAGCACTCATCTGTTCTGTGATCTGAATAATCTTCCATCCATCATCTGCAGCACTGAAAGGAAAGCTAAATGGCAGTCTCTTGCTATGAACTGGAGAAGGTAGGATTGAAACAATGCTCTCACTTCCATCTGACAAGCCCTGTGATTGACGGAGAAAAGTTATTTCTGAAGACTGAGCCAATACTGTACACAGGGCTGAGATGTTTGCAAGAGTTCTTTGTTTCTAACAGTTAAACCTTAGACAAATCCATGTAATTTTTTGAGGGGACGAGCCACACTTCTGAAGGAAAGCATGATAAGTTGGTTTTAGCCAAGTACCTATGTGGATTTACTGACTTTTGTGAAGGATGCAGATATGCAGGAAAATACATATTTGGATTTAAGGGTTTTTACAGAAATATCAAGCACACAAGGAATTTAAGTATATTATATAAAAAAATTCAAATAAAACAGTGTGCTGTAAGTAGGTACAGAATACAAAAGTCATATTTTGAAACATAAGTATGCTTGCTTGGGAACAGGCCTGTAACAAAATGTAGAATGAGTATTTTGTTTCCGAGGTGATGCTGGATTTACTTTGCACTTTACCTTTATAAAGTACCAATTAGGATGTCAGCACATGGTTTTGCTGTTTGAACATGGAAAATATAGCACTGAAGACACTGGGTATTTAGGATCTTGAATCAGTTCCCTGTTGTGTATAATTTGGAATACAGTCTTTAATGACATGATCACATTTGCTTTCTCTTGCTCTCGTGTACTTCTTTCTTCTCCCCTCTCCAGAATGCCTCCACCTTACTGAGAGCACAGACAGCTTGGGCAAGATGAGTCAGAGCTGCTCAGTAAACAGAGACTATTGAATTTCCCCTTCCTATGCTAAAAAAAGTTATACCACCTATGTCTAAATAGAAATTGTACAAGTGGTTTTCAAGAGGATCTTCAACCCGCTATAACAGGCCAGTTGCTGGAAAACATTGAGAGCTTAAACAAAATAAAAATTGCCTGGACAAACTGATAAAAACATTAAGAAAAAGCAGGAGTCATACAGGCCATTAATTAAAAAAGGTAATATTGTTAAGGCACACTTGTCTTTGTAAGGGTAGAAAAAAATCAGACTACAACTACCTTAAAACATAGTGTTGGAAATAAATGATAGTGAAAAGCAACAACAACAAAAAAACCCTTTTTATGATCATAGGTGTGTTGATTTAAAACAAGATGAAAATATTTGTTTAGCTTAGTCTAAACACTTACATGACACATTTTATCTTCTAAAATGCTTGAGTCTCTTTGGCATTCTTTTACTCTGACATATGGAGTGATAAATGTGCCACAGTTTCTCAATTCTGCCCTTTACATTCTAATTAAAGGAGAAACAACCCACTTATCTGACTGTTTTCCAGAAGGAAGGATGATGAAATTTATGATAGGTTGTGAGTTGGAACCTTCTCCCACTTTCCCTAGACAAGATCTTAGAGAACAGAATCTATTTCATAACTGTCTGGTAGAGGTTGGAGTCTTTTAATGGGAGAATCTTGACATAAAAATATCACAGTTTACTTCTTATCCTGAGGCAGGGTAAACAATGAAAGATTTATTCTGATATCTAGTAATGGTGGTATTTTGGAAGAGGAAAAAAATCTGAATCTTTCTCATGGGATAATTTGGCATGTGGATAAAAACTCTAATTGAAAGGAAATTAATCTTCCAGTTTTGTTCCAAATTTTTATGGAAAGAAAATATTTTAATATTTTCAGAAGTAATTCTTTACCTATCACTTCAGTGTATCATTCACTCACAGAAGCACAGAGTGGAAGGGACCCCTGGGTGTTCCTATGACAATGCTTTTGCTATCTAGTAATTGTAATTCATGAGACTGGATGCCCACAGTCCCTTCTCTGAGCTTTGCTTCTATTTATTTTTAACTTTATGCCTGTCCAGGTACAGCAGAGCGTACAGAAGTTTCAACTGCTGCTAAATAAAATAGTCCCAGAACCAAAAGTAGCATAAGCATCTCTGGCAAGCCACATGAAATCTTCTGTGATGAGACTAGGCCTTCTCACTAGCAAAGGGTTTCAAACCAAACTTCACTTGATATTTTTCCCTATTGAAAGAACATGAAAACATTCACATAGGTTTTTGTGTTGTTTTTTTTTTTTTTTAATATTACTTAGCAAATAGCTTCAGCTAATGACCTGTAGTTATAATCTAGCCAATGACCAGTAAAGAACACTTTTTTGTAGAGTAAGTAGTCACAAATATTGGCTGGAAAGGTTCATGCCTAGTCTAAGTCTAAGCTCTTGTGCAAAGCAAGGTTGTTGCTGGTACTACATGAGGTCAGCCATCACTCGTGTAGCTGACCCAAGGGCAGAGCACCCACTGTCTCTCTGGTAGCTGTTCTGGTGCTGCACTATGCAGTGAAGCACTTCTGTTAGTGCAACATGAAGGGCCCAAACCTGAAGCTGGGGCTGCTGCCTGTTGTTTTGTTATGGTACAGATGTTGGCTGGTTGGTTTTTAAGTTGCCCTACAGACAGTTGTAAGCTTGTATCAGTGCCAATGTAATCTCCTATCTGCTAGATGATCATTGTATTTCACAGCCACTAACTAATGTATCTTCTATGAAATAATCTAATTAAAAAACTTAGACTTTGTCTTCCACAGCAAGTATTTCCTTTTGGTTACATTGCAGAGCTTGTCCAAGCTTTCCAATTCTTAGGACTGCTGTTCCTGGTTGAAGAATCCCTGACTGTCAGTCTTTCCCATGTGAAAACTTTTCTGCACTCCTTATTCTTTGCTGTTTGGTTTTTTCCCCATCTGCTTATCATTTCTACTCCATCTGTGTTTTTTGAGGTGGGACAGTGGAAAAATCACAGTTCCCCTAAGCCTTCATCATGAGTGTTATTAAGTAGCCAAACATCTAATCTTCTAGTTTTCTTCTACTTTTCTACATTTTTAATGCCTTTTCATGTTGATCTTGCATTCTTAGAGAAGCATCAAAGTAGCAGCTAATTTTAAAGGTGTAATTGGGTAAACAAAACAACTTTTCCTGACTCTGTGTTGCTTTGCATGTCTTGATGTTGTGTCTTTCATTTCATTCTCATCACTCAGCAAGATCCTTGAAGTCTGCTTTAGATTTTGGTACACTGGAGAACTTGGTGGTTTTTATTGTTTCTTGCAGAAGACTTCTGCAAGTGTTGAACAGTACCAGGCCCACAGAATGTGCTTGGTGACCTCACTGTTAATATTCCTCCTTTTTGAAAACTGTGTGTTCATTCCTAACCCCCTTTATTTATTGAAAGTATTAGTCCATGCAAATACTTTGTGTTCTAGGAGAACTTATTTTCATGAGGAGCCTTTAGGGAGGTGTCAGAGGTTTGAAAAATCCCATTTAGTACACTTGAGTAATTTTAACAAATACAATGGCTGATCTTTAAAGAACTCTTTTGCTCAGCTTTTCTCCAGTGGCTTTGTCTTCCATGAAAGAAAATATGTGAGCATGTTTAAATTTAACCAACTACATTAACATATATGTATGTATTGTTTATTTGCATCCCAAAGAATGGTATTACTTGGGAGCTTTTCTGCTTTATCTTGGTAACACTTTTCAGATAACTTTCTCCTTTCCCTGTGTCCTCATCTGGTTTTGGATTTTTCACTTGCTTTGCACCTGGAATACCTAATAACATGGCTGAGATTATTTTAAGGAAATATGGAATGCACAGGATGAGCTAAATGGTTGAAATAGAAGAGCTGTCATTGTTGTTTTTGAAGAGAAGCCAATTAATAAATTAATTTCAGCTCTTGTTTTGGAAGCTTGTTACAGAAACTGACTGAAACTGAAAGCAGCAGAGAATCTGTTTTAGGTTGGTCTGACTAAACAGAAGCATTAGATTCCCTGGATATGTCTATGCACTGTAAATATGTAATGCCCTGGATGAGATGGTTTTCCATAGTTGTATTTCCTCTGTCTTTTGTAGGTGCTTGCTGCTGCTTAGGTCAGCCTTTGCAATGATGAGACAGATACTGTTGCACAATTTAGTTTCTCACTGTAAGGATGTGATTCTCACACATGAGCAATGAAGGAGCCAGTCTCTGGGGATAATTTTCTCATCTTGCAGGTGAATGAAGTTTTCTGAGCTGCCCATCCCAAAGGTATGGTCTTGCTGTTTGTTGGAGTGACACTTGTGATGCAGGTTGACTACCACTGGCACTGTGAAAATGAAAATACTTCTGTTTAGCTGCTGTCTGGAGAAAAGACCCAAACTCTTGACTTCTGTGGTGACGCACATACCACATAGAAAGGATAACAGAAGCTACAAAAGGAAGGATGTTATTTCCAACTTCTATATTTTCCTTCCAAAACTTGAGAAATATGGAGCATGTTTCCCATGGCAAACCCAGCATTTGCCTGATCAGTTTTAAGTCCATACAGCCTTGGAGGTAAGGTGTTTTTTGCAAAGCAGTGACTCTTATTAAAATGAAGTACTGCTGACTAACCTGGAAAAATCCTGCCTTGGTGTTTAGTTTCATACATAACCCCTGATTTTCATTTTCTCTAAATATGTTAAATACTGTGCAGTAGAAGTGTCTCTTACAAGGAACTAGTGAGGATGTTTAAGTTGTGGATACAAAGGGCAAGAAAGAACTCATGCACTGGCAACCTATGCATATAAGGAAGCAAGCTGTTCTGTGCAGCAGATGCTTACCTCCAGCTGCTGTAGAGTAGGACTGCATATTCCAGTCAATACAAAACCTCCTTTTTGCTGAGTGTAGTGGTTATGTGCAATCACAATTACAGCATAGAACACTGTCTCATTTTTTTTCTTTTTTTACTAAAAGATTTGCTTCAATAGCCTCTAAATTAGCAGTCCCTGGTGGATTTGCCAGATGCAGGTAGCAGAAACATGACTTATAAAGAGGTGGCATTTCTAATGCATAATCTCTATAACTGAAAGGTTCCTAAATATTGGTTTTACTAGGCTTTGTTCTTACAAATCACTGTCTCTTCAAGTTGCATGCAGTGTGGGAGGGAAGCTGGCAATGTAATGTGAATCAGAATGTGACTGATGGCAAAATATTCCAAAAAACGTTAAATGTCACAGGCACCCTATAGATTGAGGATTCCTTCTGTGAGGCTTCTCAGCTTGTTCAGTACAGCTGCACTCTGGTTTTTCAGCTATTACAAAAAAGCAAAGTATAGTACTAGTATCTATTAAGAGGAGCTTACAAATGAAAACTGTTATTAGCTAAGGCTGTCTTCATGGCAACAGGTTACCTTTGGAAAATGGGCAGGAAATATAAAGTAATGAGATGGGCCATTATATTGGAACATGGAGAACTTTTAATTATAAAATGCACCAAAACCTTTGGCTAACCTGATTTTCCCCACTGTTCCAGTTAAGCATCCCTTTGGTCCTACCTGCCCATCATGATCCCCCAGTATAAGCCTTAGCTGTTCATGCAACTCAGATTCTTTGCATGGCTGTTTTCATTCATCTTGTAATTGTTTTAACATTCAGGTTCTGTTTTGCTCTTTGAATGCTGTAGAGCTCAATTCCAGCTTGCTGTTGGATGAAGACATGGGACTTGATGCTGTCCAGG
This sequence comes from Hypotaenidia okinawae, assembly GCA_027925045.1. Classification (NCBI taxonomy): domain Eukaryota; kingdom Metazoa; phylum Chordata; class Aves; order Gruiformes; family Rallidae; genus Hypotaenidia; species Hypotaenidia okinawae. Next base: position 5,359,828 of record BSDF01000011.1, read on the forward strand.
AGGTTAAAAGAGATGGTCTAATCTAAAACTCTGACTAGCTACACACTTGACTGCCTCCCAGTAATAGCTACACAACACTGTTATGTAGGTGCAGTGTGTTCTTTTCAACAGATACTTGACTGAGAAGGCTACTGGTGGCTGATTTGAGGGAAAACAGTAGCATGCAATAAAAAAAAAATCAAGAGATCTGTTATTATGACATGCAGCTTCTGTTGCCTTCTGTACATGGTAACTGGTTTTAAAAAAAATCAACCCTCAAAGCTTAAAAACCTGGGAAGTGATTGTAGAGCTGAATTACAGAGAGCACTGCTGGTAAACTGGAAAATATCCATTTTCTTCTGCATTCAGGACAAAAGAGAGCACAGGATAGGGGAACAGAAAGAAGCAACTCTAAGCTGGGAGCAGTCTGTCTTGCTTCCAGTGACACTGGTGACACAGCTCAGTACATTTTACATGCAAGCATTTACTGCTTCCATCACTGAGAACAGCCTGCTCCCAGATTTTGGAGTTAGTTTGCCCTGGCAATTTTCTATTCTTTGGATGTTGCAACAGGCTTTATAACAGGATTTGTGTAGTTGGCCAGTGAGATTTGGTTTGGCTGGGTTTGAGGCTTTGGGTTTTAGGATTTTGGGGTTTTTTTTGAAGGAAGAATTCTGCCTGTTGGTGTAAAACAGAATCAGCAGTTCCTTTCTTTTGCTTGTATTGCCTTTTTTACACATCACTGTGGTCGTGCTGAATATCTGTTTGAAAAGGTAGATAGAATTCACTTTTCTCTAGTGCATATTTATCTACAGTAAAACATGTTTATGTGCTTTAATTTGTGCTAATAATAAAGGTCTTCAGATGTATTCTATAAATCTGTTGAAAATTGGCATATAATTTCCATTAGGAATGTTTGAGAGGAATTTAAAGTTGACTGTGTTAGCTGTATCTGTGTCCATTAGTTCTGTAAGATTCAGACCTTGTCACTGGAAAAAAAAACTGATACAAGAATATATTGATTTGGGTTGAATGCTGATTGTTCTTAAGCCAAATCTTCCTTAAAGACTGAGCAGTGGACATAGAGTGTATTTTTACTTGTATCTCTGTCCATGCACCTGTCTGCAGGGCACCTGCCCCCCACCCTCACCCCCCCACCACTGCCCAAAGCCAGAATTCCAGCACACGTCCTTGCTTTACAGGAAAACCTATTCTGCAGGTGACAGCATCTTCCTGCACTACTGGGCACCTGGCTATGCAGACAGTGCTACTGGGCAGCTTAGGAGTTATTGGATGGTGACATTTCTTCCTGCAGGCAGATGGAACAGCATGAGAACAATCAGCTCAGCCTATCCAGGGAGCACTGGCCTTGGTCTGTGTGCAATGCATCTTGTCACAATGTGCTGCAGGATTTTTGGGGTTTATTTTCTTTAGTACATTAGGTTTATTGTCAGTGTCAGGTGCTGGGGCTGCACATATCTTTGTGTTTGTGGTCAGGAAATCACAAAGAGCTGTGGCAGCCCTTGCTGTCATTATGGATCTTACAGATATTTTTGATCCTGATACCATGCTGCTTTTGTTTAAGGAATTGCATGATTAGAGTTTAAACACAAGTACTGCCTCTTCACTCTGTCTAACCACCACCTTCTGCAGGGCTCATCATTAGAACTGTGCTCAACCAGCACAGTTAAAAGCTGGTTTTGATTTGTAGTCAAAGATCCAGACCAAATTCCAAGATTGCCCTTTGAGCTGTCTCACCTGAGAATGTCAGGTGTTTTAGGGTTTTTTTGCTGGACTCTTCTGTATTGCAAAGAGAAGCAGGACTGGAAGGACAACAAATCATGACAGTCTAAAATTACCAACACATTTGCTTGTGTCATCTGGTTTGTGTACCTCAGGTTACAGACAAAACACTGAGCAACTGAAACACCTGCTGATACATGTTTACCATCTTCCTTAAACAAGCCTAATTGTAGGCTAAATGTGTGTGTGTTTACCTAAATACCGGGTTGTTCTTGGCTAGCCTTCTTATTATTTTGTGTGGTATTAAAATAACTGTAATTATGTAAAATGAGTGGTGATGCTTTCTATAGCAAGGACTGAATCTGTCTGAGTTTTGTTGTACCCTACTATATGCCTAATTTCTGTGAAGTGACAGTGGTGTCAAGAAATTTTTGAGAAGAAAGAATGTATTTCTCCTTTAATATCATCAGACCTTCCTTAATAAGATCAATCTTTTTTCCTTGAAAAATTAATTTAGCTAATGCATTTTTAAACAAAACCAATTTCAAACAGTAATAAGCTTTTTCCTATATTTTTATTTACATCATATTTTTGTAATCAATTGTACAGAGTTTTGTAGGTAAAAAGAATTGCCATAGCTTTCCCTCCTGGGATCACCTGTGTTATACAGTTTAAATAATTTGGAAAAGCAAAGGAGTACTTTCTCTGTCTAATAGAAAAACTTGGATAGGGAGAAGATGACTTGTGTGAGATTCTGATTCCACCAATATGAATGGAATGAAACTGGTGAAATAAGACTGGGATGCTGAATTGTACAGTCCAACTTTTATTAAGAGATGTTTGAATATTCCTGGTATGTCTAACTAATGCTAATGATTTACAGCTTTTGGATGCAAATAGCTATAGGCAAGTCAACAGGGGGTAGTATGTAAATACTACATGTATGGAAAGATACTTGTTTTCCTCACTCATTCATGAAAGCTTATTAAGGATATGGCAATACTAGCAAATACTCATTAATCAGACTGAGCCTGCTCTCCCTTAAACTTTGAGACCTTTGAATCCTTGGGTAAACCAGGGAATGTTTTCTCTCTGCCCCTTTGGATATTTTGATTTTCAATGTTCCTTATGCTGACTTCTGCAGAAATTAAGTAGAATAGAAGTAAAAATAAGACTTTCTTTCTCTTCCAAACTTCTTGACATCCATTAAGTCTTCTTTTGACAGGATGAAAGGAAAGGAAAATACCTGCTCTATTTGTAAATGCCTTTCTGAGCACTGCTGGTCTTCCATGAGATTGTGCCAGAGTAGGTAGAAGAGAGATCTATAGCTCTGGCAAAGTGCAGAAGCATTTCCCAAAACAATCTGTGTATTTCTGCTAGAATCTCTTGCTGGGGTTCTACACAAACTCCTGATACAAACACCAGTTTACCAGATTTCATAGACTACATGCTGTGTTAATTTGGCTAATGTGCAGTTTGCACCTTGATGGTAGCCCTGCTACTATGGGATGCTTAAAGAAACCAAGAGAATCTAGCTAATGATAGGCCAGCAGAAGATCATAGTGACAACAGTTGTACATAGTTGGAACAAATAGCTTCATGTGTTCCCTGGTTTACAGATAACTAACTAGCTGTGAAAAGTCCTAGGGCATGTGGGACATGAACCAGTGACAGGTTGTCCCCAGCATATTTTCATTTTGTTCCACAGAAGCATACAAGTGGCTTTGTTATCTTGAGGAATGGGGTGGCTCTGGTTTGAGAATGTTTGTGGTTGTAGGCCATGTCATCAGTGCTGTAATATTAATTCTGCAGCCCAGTCACGTATCTTCATGTAACTGTCAGAAGCTCTGTCAAGTTTGGCTGAAACTGGCCAACAATCCTAAAACCCAAGAGGGGAAAAGGAGGTATACAGATACATCATTGCATGAGCTTCTCTTCTAGGAAGCTGGGTTAAAAAGATTTGTATTTAATATCGACTTTATAGAATTCTTGCATTTTTTTTTAATACCTACTTGTTAATAATGTAAATTTCCTGATACAGCATGATATAACATCCACAGGCTTTGTCACCATCTGAAAAGACCATTGATTTCTCAATGAAAAGTAGTTTAATTCCATGGTGTTGTGCTTGCAACATCACAAAATTGTAAGAAAGTATAAAGGGAAGATAAAGGCACTTCAGCAAGGTATAACTTGAAAGGAACAAGAGGTTTGGTAACAGAGCAAGCCTGGCAGAAGAATGTTGATACAAAAACATGCAACACCTTTGCCAATTCTTGTTTTGTTTTGCCTGCTACTTGGGAGACCACATTAACTCATGCAGAAATTGGAATTGTTTTGTATTGGCATACGTTTTTAGGATCACTTAATTTCCTCAAGTAATTTATCTAAACATTAATATTGCATTTTCAAAGGTAATTTTGAAGAGGTTGAAAACGGTGCTTAAGGAACTTGCATAATGCATAGAGGACAAACTGAAAGAGATTGACACTGGGTGTCCTTTAGACAGTTCCTTGCAATGTGTGTATTGTGGCTGTGTCCCAAACTGTATGGAAGATCCTGTCTAAGCACAGCCAGACCTCAGTGCAGCAGGAGAGGCAGTCTCCTGTAGCACACAAGCAATCTTATGCCCTTTGGTATTTGTATACTTGGTTTACAAGGAAAAAGCAAATATAAATCTATTTTTACAGTATAGATATCATACTTTAGCTAAAATAATTGGTTGCTAAACAGTCTATAAGTTTAGAAACAGTTTTGAAAGCTATGTACATGCAATTTTATTTTAATAATCTAATTTGTTGTGACAGGTCATCCCAGCAGATGCTTTCTGCAGTTAAGGCACTTGTGGTCATGGATCAGGTTAATAGAATTTCCCGGTTCATTTAAGAATTGAAATGCATTTAATTGATAATTTCTTTGGGAGAAAAAGAAATCTTGTTATTGAAGACTGTCTGGAATTCTGAATGCCCATTGAATAATGACAGTGCCCTTGGAAAATTAATTTGCTGCTTATACTTTGGCTTTCCATTTGTAAAGGGAAATACTGACTCCATTCTTTACCTCTTAATCATCCATTGCAAGTCAGGACCTAATTTTATCTCTTGGACCATGCCCAGTGTAGAAGATTCAGTACCATCTGAAGGCCACTACATAGAGTACAAGCAATCCTGTTTGAAATAAGACCTGTTTATTCAATTGGCTGGTTCTGAGACAGGAGTTAGTATCCAGTCTTTTTGCTGTTGTCATTAGGAACAGACATATCGGTACTGACCTGGAGACTCTGCTGCAGCTGAACAATGGATTAAAGCTGCAAGCACTATCAGGCTTGCAGTGATGGGGAGAACAGACAGTGTAATGCATTAATTTGGGCTTCATTATTTTTTAACCACAAGTTACAGGTGTCCAGAAACATTCTGAAGGAGTTCTGTGGCTGTTTGTCTTAGAGACATCTGTCGATAGATAATTTAAATCTGTTTGTTCTGATGTATGCTTTCTGTGGGTTCACTTCTCTCAGATCTTATTAAAATAAACCAGACCCAAAAGTATTTAGGTAAGTAATGTGCCTCTCTTCTGCCTTGCTTTCAGGTTTTTCTGGAAGTGTAGCTTAGCCCTGTTCTGCACAATAGATGTTCTGAGATTACTCACATTATGCTGCTTTAAATCCTAGTATTACTGTCACTTGTCTTTCATTAATCTTTATCATGTGTCATTTTCTTACATGTATCTTTTTGTTTATCAGGTCTCTAGGTTTTAAACTGAATTATGAGGAAACACTTAGGTTTTACAGAGATACTCTGAAAATACATGGGAAAATTTTAGGAACAGCTTCAGTGTATTTAGTGAAATATGTATCTTTCTCTGTAAGACTGTCAGCAGCACGTATGACGAATTTCTAGAAACAGAAAAGGTGAAATACATAGGCTGAAATCCTTAGCCTAGGGCTTTCATAGTGAATTTCATTTTATTGTAGATGCTTGGATGACCAGTAGGATCAGCCTATAGCAAGTAAAACGTACCAATCATGATATATTCTTCACACATGACACTTTTTTCTTTTTTTTTAACATTATAGAAATATCCTACATTGAGAGCAGAAAGAATTTCAGTTAAAAGATTATTGAAACCTTGTTTCCTTCTACTTCAAGTATGAATGCAAATCTTCCATGTTTTCTTGACTAGCAGGTAATGGTGTTACCAGTTTTCAGAATGCTGTACTGCCTGGGTGTGGACAGGGGATGAGCGAGGAAATAAACTGTACATGACAGGCATGCTATTTAATACAGACTGGGGAGGGTGTTTCAATATATTGTGCTGCCTTCCTGGCTGAACTATTGAAAATAGAGCAGAGCAGTGAGGGATATGTTTCCTTTGACAGAAAGGCTTGGCTGAATAAATCCTGATTAGTGGTAATAGATAAATGGACTCTATCATCTAGTTTCATAGCACTGACAGCAATGTTGAAAGATGATTCTGTATCTTACTCCAGCTCTACTCCTATCATTTGTTTGAGTTTCCTACAGTAAAAAAGTGCTTGTCCTCTCCCAGTGCTGATACACTAGCAGAACCTTCATCTTTAGAGACTGAGTGTTGCGTTATCATCTGACTCCAGGTAAGAACCACAGAATGAAGGGGCAATGAGCACTCTGAAAAAAGCAGTGTGCTAGCACTCAACAGAAGTAGATTTATACACAACTGTTGCAATCAAATATATGAATAACTTTTGGACATAATTTATTTTTGTTGTTTCACCTTCAGAGTACAGGGGGCAAATACCAAGGTACCAACAAGATTAGCAGTTATTCCTTACTTCACTGGCTAAGCTCCAGATATTTTTGTTCTTATTCCCTGTTGAGAGCAAAAGTGAACCTGTACAACATGCTCCACGCTGCTGTTTAATGGCTGTTATCCATCAGGACCTTCTCTTTATAAAACCTGTCATGACTCAGTCTTTCTTGTTCCATACAAAACAATATTCTGCTAGATCATCTTTTACTAATGGATGTGAGACATGTTCAGAGTAATAAATGGAAGCTGTGATTCCTAAAACTGATTGAGACATACTGAATGGTGATGAGAAGCAGTCACAGAACATGCCTACAAGGAAAACCAGAACAGCAGTACTGAGCTTTTTGTGTTGTGCAGCATTTTGTAAGCCAAAATGCCTCTGGCTTAGAGAGTATCGTCACTGGCCTTTAGGAGCGGGCTAGAACAGTATGGGCACTCTTCCTCCTAGTCTGGCATGTATACTAAGAACTATGTGTAAATATTCAGGTATCTTAATTATCTTGCCTTTTTTACTATGCTGTGCATGGTTTTCATCCTGGGAAGCCACATATGAAAGGCTTGTGGAATCAGCCAGATAGAATATCTTTTTTTTCTTCCTAGAAAATAAATAGTAATCACTTCAGAAATTAAGATTGACTAGAAGTGTGAGCCTTATGGGGTTATCTTAAATAATACTGGTACTGCAGCATTATTTGGCAGTGCTGGCAGATTTTATTTATATATAGGTAAATATGTACATCTAAGAGGTTCATCTAACTTTTTAAGTATAGATAAAAATTAAAGTTACTGGTAGAGAGATAGTCTGTTAAAAACCATAAACTAAACTGCCTTTGGATTTGCTAGCTTTTCACTGGGAGCACTAAAACCTGTGACAAGTGGTGTTCCTCAGGGGTTGGTGTGGAGACCAGTGCTGTTTAACATCTTGACAGGGACACAGACAGTGGGATTGAGTGCATCCTCTGTATGTCTGCTGATGAAACCAAGCTGTCTGATGTGGTCAACAAGCTGGAGGGAAGGGAATCCATACAGAGGGACTTTGACAGACCAGAGAATTGGGCCTGGGTGCACCACATCAAGTTCAACAATGCTGAGTGCATGGTCCTGCACACAACCCCAAGTGCTAATAAAGGCCAGGCAGGGAGTAGATTGAGAGCAGCCCTGAGCAGAAGGGGCAACAAGCTCAACGTGACCTGACAACATGCACTTGCAGCCCAGAAAGCCAACCATGTCCTGGGCTGCATCCCCAGCAGTGTGACCGGCAAGGTGATGGAGGGGATTCTGCCCCTCTGCTCCACTCTGGGGAGACCCCCCTGCAGTACTGTGTTCAGCTCAAGGGTCCTAGGGACAAGGAGGACATGGAACTGTTGGTGCAAGTGGAGAGGAGGCCGTGAAGATGCTGAGAGCGCTGGAGCACCTCTGCTCTGGAGACAGGCTGACTCCCATGGCAGGGAGGGATGGGACAAGGAGAATAGCTTTCATTTGAAGGAGGGCAGGTTTGGATTAGATACTGGGCAGAAATCCTTCCCTGTGAGGGCAGGGAGGCCCTGGCACAGGCTGCTCAGAGAAGCTGTGGCTGCCCCTGAATCCCTGGCAGGGTTCAAGGCCAGGTTGGATGGGGCTTGGGGCACCCTGGGCTAGTGAAGGGTGTCCCTGCCCGTGGCAGGGGGTGGTGCTGGGCAGGCTTTGAGGGCCCTTCCCACCCACCCCAGTCTGGGATTCTATGAAGATGCCAGTTTTCACTTTGCTTTTCTACCAACACAACACTACTTGCGTTAATAACGCTGTATTCAATGTAGTGAAGTAAAATAAGCAACTGAAGTTCCCTCACTAGACCCACAACAGGTTGTAAAGCAGTAAAATGGAAATCTGGTTAATGGTGGGCACCTTAGCAAAAGGAAGGCCCAAGTAAGAGAGGTGATTCCTTGTAAAGCCAAGTTTCAGCTGTGATCATTTGACATCTTTTGAGTTGATTTTTTTCTGTAGGATAGTTGCAAAACTGTTTCTTTACATGTTTCATTGTATCTGTGGCACATGTTGATTTAGACATGTCCTAACAAAATAAAAGACAATATAGTAATAAAGACATACTGACAGTCTTTCCTCAGCAATTCTTTAATGATTGCTGCCACTCTGAGCCTTCCTTATGCCACTGTATATGGATTTTCCCTTTACCTGCTGTCACATAACCTCTTCAGGACAAAAACCCTCAAAAGACTCTAGTTTAGAGAGGATGTTTATTTGTCTAATCCACAGGAAACTGATTTTTTTATTTGGTCTATTTAAAAACTTGAAATGAAATTTTATATCTCCTGTTCTATGTGTGCTAGTCTTTGACTCTTAATAGTTAAGACTGCTATGATGTTTCATTTGAAGTTTTCACTAGTGATCTCAAAAAGTCAGTTAATTGTAGAGAAAAATATGAATTGGAGAGAAGAATGCAATGTCCACATTTTACAGGTTTCACTTATCACACCTAAAATTAGTCATGACTGACTTATTTTAGATGCTACTTCACTTGTAGCTAAATACAGTAAAACGTGTCTCTCACAGGAAACTGTCTTCTCAGGCTTGGGAAGGAAACTGTAGCTTTCAAAGTTTGATACCCCCTTGAATCTTATACTGCTGGTCAGGCTGGATGTAGACTCAGCTTTGAACGTGCAAGGCCTCCAAAATTAGGGCTGTAATGGATCTCTAGTGGTCACAAGCAGAATTCCCTTCCTGTTATTAAAATCCAAAGACTCTACTTGAATGAAAATAGTTTCCTTTTTGTATTTCTGTTACTCCTTTGTTACCATGTTGAGTAAACCAGGACAACCTTTCACGGTATCGTTTAACCCTTTGTTTCTTAAGTCAGGTCATTTACAGAGATGATGCTGAAGGTAAAAGTAAACTGAACAGAAAATGAGATTTATACTGCAATTCCATAACAGGCTTCATGTTGATCTGGATCTAGAGATACCTGGCAGGAAGAACACTCAGCTTCCAGACCCATTTTCTGGTTCTTGTTCTTCCCTAAAAGCTCATGTGCATTTTATACCCTGCATTTAATGATAAAGATACAAAACTTGTTGTAAATGTCATTTTGTCTACAGAACTTATAAATTGACAAATAAGCAGCTATTTAATTTGCAATGAGTGGTTTGTCTTGCCAGAAAAGACAAATTGAGAAAGACTTGTCTTGTTAATGCCATTAACTCACTGTTGGGTTTTTATTATGTTGTGTTGTTTTCTGTTATTATTTGTCTTACCAGGCAGCAATGGGACTGAAATTTGGGATGAGGTGTACCCAGCCCTTTGCCTCTTATATATTTTATGCTTGCAGGAGAGACCAAAGAATTTTCAGAGGTTGCATAGTCTTTTCTCTAGCAGATTTTGCTGTAGCATTTATATCTAGAACATTTTTGGACCATCTGGAGTAAAGCTGTGTGCAAAGGAAAAATCGAAACAAACTCTGCTCTTTATGTAAATCTATTCAGTGAGTCCCTCCTATCAGCAAGGCAGGTTTTTACCATGTTTTTTCTTGGGGTGGATGCAATGCTGCTGCTTATGTAACAATGCAATGAGTTTTCTCTTTTAGAACAAAAAGTAGGGTAACTAAGCAACAAAAATCATTCTTGCCCTGAACAAAATTGCTTTCCAATAGTTAGGATGCTAACACCAGTGCTTTTAAACAGCAAAGGTTTCAGTGTAAGTACCTTTCAGCCTTCTCATGTATTGCTTTAGTAATGCTCAAAATGTTTCTAAATGTTCTTTTTTCTTTTTTCTTTTTTTGTGCAGAGAGCACCTGTGCTGCAGCTCTCTGGTCTGACCCATGGGACTGCCAACAAAGCGCTGTTGTCCTCACGGGGATCCTGTCTTGGTACATTTGTCTGTGTGAGTAAATCAGAATAGTAATTCAGATTTGGTGATAACATACAAGTACTAGCATCAAAAATTTTCAAATTAAGTTTTAACACATGGTTTGCTGATGCCTCAAATAATAAGCTGCTTAAACTAGTGATCATCTCTATCCTCTCTTCTGTAACCCCAGTGTTGTATGCTGGGGCTGGGGGCTGTGCTGCTGGCCTGCCTGATACATTCACAGTTGAGGTGAATCCAGCTCCTGGTGACACACAGCCTTTATACATCCCACTTCAGTCAATCAGGAGGGTTTATGTGGAGGCTTTATGTGGGGTTACTGAGCCTCTATGTGACCAGGCCTGCCTACCAACCCTGCAGACTTGGGGACAGCAGTGCTCTGGTGGTTGGGACTGTCTTGAAGCATCAGGAGCTACCTGGAAGAAATATTCTTTAGGCATTAACAATGGCATGGCTCATGCGAGGAACACAGAAGATGAGGGAACAATCCACCTGCCATCCCTGGCTGCCTCTGCAGGAGGTTTTAACCCTGTCAGGCCACTGTAGAACCTCCCATAGCTCTAGGCATTGCACTGCACTACCATGGTTCTGTGGTGTCTCCTTCCTCCCCTCCCACTCTGCAGTGATGAAAGCCCAAACCTACTTTCAGAAGCTGAGTGTGGGCCTAGCACCAACCCTCTTTTCCAGATTCAGCTGGGATCATATCCAGCCAGGGGCTTTTAATAAGCCAAGAGCTCTGGTAAAGCTTAATGTGATTACCTGAACACAGGCACTGTTATGACACAGCAGGTCCTAGTTGGAAAGATCATATTGGTAAACACAAACTTAATTATACTTTCTTACATAGCAAAGTATAACGTTTATAACAAAGGAACTCAATCTAAAGTTACCATTGGGGAAAAAAGTGATGGTTTTGTGGTCAGATTCTGAAACACAGACGCTCTAGGGACCACAGGTGGTGGAAAGGACTTTATCAACTGTGGAGGGTAAAAATTTTTCAGGCTTATTTCAGTGCAGACTTTTCAAATTAAAATTAACTTCCTTTCAACTTCTGTTCATGCACTTTCTTTGAAGAACAGTTACAAAATTGTGTTTTACAGGTGTTGTGGGAATAAGCTTAAGGGGGTTTGCAGGAAAAGTACAGAGGCTGAGATCCTAAGCAAAGCAGCCATGGCTCTGCCATTTGCTGCCCTGTGCTGCACTGTGCTACACTAACATTCCTTCATTTGGTCAGAAATGCAGAATCTTGCTGTGTTATGACAATTCAAAATTTTGGGAGAGATAATAAGAAACTGAACTTGGCTCATTAGGAGGGACACAAACAGTTAAGTCTAGCTACATCACTACATCAATAATCCACTGAATTTGTAGTACGCTGTGTTTTAAAAATAGCATCTATCAGTTCTGAACAAGTCCATGCAAAGCCATTAGAGGTTATTAAAGAACAATTTCCCAGACTACCAGGAAGACAGCAAAATGAAAATCCAGAGTATAATCATGCTTTAACCTCTTGGTGCCTCCATGAAAGGGGTATCAGTTTCTCCTCACAGGGATACTGTATTGCTTAATTAATACTTGAAGCACTGAGTGATTACAAAAGTATGAATTTATTATTCATGTTGCCCTTGGAATTTACAATTTTTCTTCTAAAGTTTTCTTTTACCATCCTTTCAGTATACTCTGACTGCACTGCATGGATTTCCTTAGTTTAAGGTCCTTTTTTGTGTTGTGCAACTGAAGAGCTCCTTGAGATCTGTTTCTTTTCATTTCATTAAGAAATTGATTGCTTTACCAAGAATAACTGAAAATCACTTTCTAGTAGCTTGACATCAATTTATAGTTCTCAAGTTTAAGAGAATTTTAGAAAGGAAAGGCAATGCTATTTATTGTTTCCCTATGGCAAACCCTCTGTATTTCATTAATTGATTGTGTGGTGCTGTGAGGGAAGGACAGATGAGAACCTTTATCACAGTTCTCAAGTATTTTTCCCTTTCCTCCTCAGAAATAAAGTCTTTTTGAGGGCTTTTACTTGCAGAAAGATCATTCATACAGTTCATGTTTTCTAAGAGTAAACTGAACTACTTTTAAATGCAGTATGTGGTGTACATATTGTGAAGCTTTTGTGATATGTCTTACAAGCTCAACAGAGACTTCAGGTTTTCATGTCCTGTGTTTATTTTTAACTTGTCATCTTTAAAGGATTCCAAATACTTGGTAACTTGGCTCAAAATAGTTCCAGCTAACTACTTAACAGCTTGTGGGATTTATTAGCTTGCCCTCACAAACTTCCATCATACAAACATTCATCCTTGTTAATTTGATAACAATTTGGCACAGGAGTTTGAGGCAAAACCCAAATGTGATTTTTATAAACTTGCCAGCCCCAGCCCCTCCAAGGAGCCTGGGCACGGTGCTGAGGGCTGCTTCTGTTCTGATGTTGGCCTCCAGCCCCCACGGTTTATCAAGGGATCAGAATAATGACAGCGGAAACATCCAGCTTCAGAAAAGTTTGGAGGTGTTTCCTGGATTTTCTGCTACATACTGAATAATCAGGTTTTGGTGTTTCTTTCCCTCTTGACTTGCCATTTTGCCTCTTCCCCCTGCTATTAATGGCTTCTCCACAAGATGCTCCAGCTAGCTGTGATGAGAATATCTGCTGCCTTTGTAGATAAAGGGACAGTATTTCTAATTCCTCTGAAGTCATGTTTTTCTTTTTCTCACTGTCCTTAAAGAAAAAAAGGATAGGACTGTGGTGATTTGCCAATGCTTTTATATTCTAAAGTTGTTCCCAGGCCATTCTTTAATACATAACTTTGCCTGGCACAGCATCTCCCCTGGCTCTTCTGTCGCTCTTGTTTTTGCAGCTCTCTGGGGCAGGGGCTGACTAACAGCTCCATGCACCTGCCCTGAGTGATGCCAGCTGATAATGCACTTCATAGTATTTCCTCTTTCATTAACTTTATTTATAAACTTTACATGTTAAACACTTCTTGAGAGGAAAACTCAACAGATTGGGAGTGAAACCAGTAGATACTGAATAGGATTTAGTGGAAATTAAATAACAACAGATCAGAGACTTGAGAGCTATGCAGCTTTTTCTGAACAGTCCTAGGGACAGAAATCATCTTCTAGATGGCCTTCATCCAGCAAAGTGCTTAAGCCATGGGGTAGTTTAATTGAGTTAATTGAGCATATGTAGGTGTGTTTAAGTGCTTTGCTGGACTTCAGCCTTGAAAACACTAAGCTTTCATTTAAATTCCATTTTTAGTTTTCACTTTTATGTAAGGATACAAATCTTAACTGATTCATTGCCTTATGGTAGGACAACAGCAAGAGACAATGTCAGTTTGTAGGTATCAATCAATACCTACAAATTGAAATGAAAGCTGGTTTGGGTTTTTTAATATTTAATAACTATCCTTAAGAGCCCCTAAATCTCTTCCATTTGTAATAAATGACTTACAAAAGAAAATTTACATTTGGGCTAATGTGAACTAGTATGTGTTGTTCTGCAGTGATCAGCTTGATGGAGAAAAATAAAAGCAAAACCAAAATTTAATAGCTTATCTGAGTCTCCCAACTACTTGAGCTCATACATCTGCTTCAAGGGAAAATTATTTCTGAGATGCACTATTGTATTCAAATTAATCTATTTACCAGACAAAAGGTGTGGGGCATGAATAAAGTGTTTTTATCACTCACTTTGCCTCTGTCCATGCTTGGAAGTGACTTTAAAATGGAGTTTCTTTGTTTATCCCCTGTGAAGACAGTAATTCAGTATTTTAAAATACTGATTAATGCTAAGTCATTCTCTGTTAAAGCCTAATTGGATCAAAATCATTACCCTTAGTATAACTGTCATTAAGTTAATTTATTTCAACCAAATCACCAAAAATGAATTATTAATTTACACAATTAATTGAAGTGCTGAAAATGTTAATTTCATTTTAAAAAAAACCACCAAAACCTCCATGCAGGAATATGAAAATCAGTGTGTAACAGAAGATTCAGAGAGCCTAAAATCATGAGGTAGTTCACAGAAGGATAACCTTCAGAGTCAGAAAACCTTGATGATAAAGACAAATAACAACTTAATATAAAGTCCCTTCAGTGAGGCTAACCCTGTGCGTGGCAGGGAGCGGCTGCTTCTGGTTTCCTGAGATAAACTTCCACAAATCTTTTCCTTCACTTAAGATGGGGGGAAACCCCAGTGGAATGAGTCCAGGATGTTTTTGCCTTAAAGATGTGTCATGGTTTCACCCCGGCTGTGGGCAGAGATCCATGCAGCTGCCTGCTCCTTAAAGTAAAAGAGCAGGGGAAGAGGGGAAAAAGGGGGAAACAAGGGAAGGGAAAAGGAAGGGGAAATAACTCCAAAACCAAGAAACTAAGAGGCCCGTGGGTTGGGATAAGGAGAGTTTACTAAGAGAACAGAAAGATCAAATATACCAATGCTAACAGGACTTTAGAGCAAAAGAAGATGAAACTCTTGATCCCCAATGCAGTTTCTCCCCAACCACACAACTCAGGCCGTACCACCCAGAGCTGTCCCGGAACCCGACCGTCCCCCCAAGCAGCACGCGTCCCGCCACCGCCCCTCTTCTTCCTCCCCTCAGCCCCCGTTCTCCTGGGCAGGACGTCATTGCCATGGAATACTCTCTTTGGCCCATCTGGGTCACCTGTCCTGGCTTCGCCCCTCCTTTCTCCTGAATAGAGAAATAGGAAGAAGCTGAGAAAGTCCTTGACTGTCTGACTGCAACTAAGAACATCAGGGTGTTCTCAGCACTGCTTTCATTGTAACTCCCAAACACAGCATCCCATCAGCTGCTACAAATGAAGTTAACTCTATCCTGACTGAAACCAGGACAAGAGGGCATTTGGTACTTGCTCAGGAATAAGCTGTATTTCCATTGTTCAATCCTACCTTAAGTATTGATTTTTTTGATTATGAGGACTGGCGTACGGCATTCCCGGGGTAGTGCGCCTGCTGACATTACGTTTGCCTCACCTACTGCTGGGCTGAGTATAGAATGTGTTTCAGACACTTCGTTGAGAGAAATGCAGCCTGCCCATCACTATATAGTTCCTAGCCAGTATTTCTAGTATGCTATGTATTTTGTCTGGGGAATCTGAGAAGGGGAAAGTGTGCAGTGTTTTGGGTTGGGATGTTTGGGGTTTTGATTTTTTTCTGTTGTGTTTTTTTTTTTAACTTGAAGCTTACATAGATTATTTTTTTTAAGGATTAAACATGTTCAAATGCCCTGTTCTTCTGCACATATATCCATGTTTCTATATCCTATTTTTGCACATTCATGGCATCAAACAATCTGAGTGTTGGTAATGCCTGTGGGTTCCCCTCTTAAGTCCCCATGGTGATGTCACATGATGGAATAAGGAAATGTCTTATTGACAAAACTTTGCAAACTGTTTGAAGTGTAGCTTTAATTCTATGAATCTTCAGTGGAACAAAGCCTGTCTTCATTACTTAAATCTGGGATAAATATTTTAGACCTGCTTTAGACCACCTATAACTAAATCAGTTTGCTTAATGAAGCAGTTGTTAGAGCTCTAACAGAGTCATAAAAAGAGAGTGAAATAATAATGCAATCAGACTAGAATTTCTCCAAGAGGAGTTCTTAAAAGTTCTGAAAAAATAGAAATAATCCTTTTTTGGAGGTAGACTGATGGGGAGGAGACTGACTACTGGGGTAACAAATGTTTTATGCTTTGATGGATAGCACGATGATTATCTCAGGCTTATTAAAAAGGTGGCAGGTTGTACAAGAAGTTATGAGGGACTAGAGATCTTTTATGGGTGAACATAGTATTTTATTTTATTTTTTAATTCCCTTTCTGGCTGCCCTGAATTGAAGAATGCTCTTGGAGAAGAGTCAGGACTGAAGCTTGTTTTGAGCTCAAATATAAAGCAAAAGCTGACTGTAAGAGCATAAGAACTCACTGTTAGCCTGAGTGGTTTCTTGTGTCAGAGTTGTCCCCTTATTACCCTGATTGACTTCTGCATTCTCTACAGTTTCCTCTTACAGGAGCAGAGTTTAAAAAAAAAGAAGTACAAAATGCTTAGAGCTTTATAATTGTTTCACTTGTCTTGATGGCAGGGAAAAGGGGGCATGGCTGTAGACTGCAGGTTTACTTGGTTGTGATGGCAAAACTTTTATATTACTAAAGCTTCAAATAAATTGAGTTAGGCCTTCCTCAGCTAAGTGACTTGAGCAATGTACCTGTAGAATATAGCTGCAAGGATTTATTTCATTATACTTGCAAGTAAAATTACAAGCTTTTTTAATTGAGAAGGATCATTTCTATAGGTGTTAAATACTGAAAGTGAACAGGGGATACAAATAAACATCATAACTATTACAAAGCTAGTTGTTAATGTTTCAACACTAGACATATTTGCCCTGGGACAAGATTATGAAAAGAAACATCAGAATAAAAACCTCTGAAAAGCTGGAATTAACTTGGCAAGGAATAATACAGGAACTTAAAGTAATTAAAGCAATGCTTTCTCAAAGATCAAATGAGAATATGAAAATGAACTGCCAATGTTAAGATATTAAAAAGCTCTGTTTATTCAAAAACTGTTTGCACAGTGAGAGAAAGGACTGAGTCAAACCTTTAACATTTTCCTGTAAGGATGCAGTTATGAGTCTTGCTGCCTCAGACGCCTACATCTTGAAAAATCCTTAGGTACTTGGAGTAGCCATAACTTGGTATGCAGTCTCCAAACTATCATAAATATGGGACAAGCTGATAAACAAATATTATCATGCCTTCAAACAAACTGAAAGAATGGCTTGCACATGAGCTGCTTGGCATTATGGAGCTGCCTTTGCTAGTTCAGTGAGACATTTGTTTATCCTCTATCCTGTTCCTGCTTCTCTCATTCCTTCCTGCCTGTATACACAAGGTGTGGGAAACCAGCAACAATGTTTTGTGCTGCACAGCATTTAGGAAGAATAAACCCTTCTGCTGTATGAAGCCTTGTGCTATACACATGCCCTCACACAGGATGTAGAATCATAGAACCTCCTGAGTTGCAAGAGACCCTTAAGGATCATTGAGTCCATCGCCTGCCTCCACACAGGGCCAGCCAAGTCAGAGCATGGGACTTGAAGTGATGGGGCAAAGAAAGGTCCTGTCTTTTTCTGATCTGCTATAAAGATTAGTGGGGAGATGGTATCCCCTTCTTATCATCCATCTTGAGATTGTTTCCCTGAGAAGTATGCAGTATGCACAGCTTAGAATTAAAGGGATGAAGATTGAAGTCACTGACACTCATGTTTTCAGTGGCACTTCTTTCCATTGTGTGTATTTTTACCTGCTGTGCAATGCAATCTAAGCCTCACTATCTCTGTTGTCTTATTAAGCCTATGTACTATTTACATATGTCTAGACTAGACTATTCTACCTGTGTCTATACAAACAACTGTCTTCTAAAGGTTTTCCCATAGAAGAGCTGATGTGAAATTCCATGAATGTACCTGAATTATCAACAAAGGCATGGATATAGATTTTTTAATTTTTTTTTTTTATAGCACTCTTACTGTGTAGCCCCTTTGGCTTTTTGGAGAGACATAACACTAGGCATTGACTACGTAGCAGTGGGTTCAGGGCACTGAAAATTGAGCTGAGGAGGACAGCACCATTCTCACTGCATCACTGGAGTAGGGATGCTTTTAGTACGTTACAGCTTTTAGCAGCATTGCTGGGGTTCTGTTCTGTTCCTTTATCTCAGCCAGTGACTCATACTGCAGTGCAACCACAAGCATCACATTTGCATCATCTATCAGCTTATTATTTAGGGCAAAGAAAGTGGTGTTGGTATGTTAAAATACACTGCTGAGTGCTTCATACTTCATTTAGGAAATATTAGAATTTTCCTATGAACCAAATCTCTTCAGCCTAAATCAGCTTAATATGTCTATGAAATCCCCCTGGCTCTCATCCTAATGTTATTTCTAATAAGACACCTTTTTTGTTCTGCTATTTGTGTAACAGCCAGCAGAGTGTGTGTTTGCAATCCCAAATCTTATCTGAAGGTGCGTTTCTACATCAGAAGATAAACACTACTGGAACCTTGTAGAACTTTCCAGTCTGCCTTCTGACTGAGATGTGCTAAGAGAAGAAGGTATTCAGCAGGACTGGTGGGTTAAGAACAGAAGCTGGGAGAGTTGAACCAAATGAGTTTCCTAGAGAAACTAGAACATGGCTGGTTTCCCCTCCTCCCTTACTTACATTTTCTATGGAAAATGAAATCTTTGTATTTAAGTAGAACTTGTTTTTCTATTTTTGCTTGAAAACTAAGCTTTTGGAATCTTCTGTTCACTGATGGTATGAAAAGTCATTTTCTTATAAAATAGATATTTTCTTTTTTAAAAGAGGCTTACCCTTGTTTTTGACAATGTTATTCTAACTGGTTATACCAACAACTTGATGCTTTTTATTATGTTAGTATCTGCAGACTATAATTAAAGGGATTTTAGAAGTAATCATTGTTCCAGATACTTATTCTTAATGATAACACATAGCAGGAAAGCAAGACCAGCAAACAGGAGCAAGTAAGATGCAGAGTAGGCAGAGTAGCAAATCACATAACATCTTCACACAAATGTCCAGCATGTTTCATTTCAGAAATGTTTTGCTTCCAAATAGATTAATTCATCAACATCCAGTTAACTCAAATTCATCTCTCAGGACATGCTACCTGTTCTTCTGGTGAGATTTGCTTTCATAATGTGTGGCTTCATTACAGTAAGATTTGGCTGCAACACTGAGGCTTTTTTTTTCTATTAGCTGCCACTAAACTCCTGTGTTTCCACCAAGCATGATTTATTTCATTCTCCTCAATTCTTTTTAATGTGCTTGGAACCCTTGTCCCAGGACCCACTCATGCTTTGTATTAATGAGGCAAATTGGAGCAGGTTCTAGTGTGTTTCTTCCGAAAATTGAGCTGTGTGACTCTGAAGACTTGTTTAAATTCAGTAAGTTACCCTGCTTAATGTGTCAGTAACAATGAAACAGTCAGGGGGGAAAAAAAAAAACCAGGTAAAACTTTTAAGAAAACATTCTGCTCTTTTTTGGAAATGGCCTCATCAGGCACCAGATGTGTAGGTGACAAGTTTAACTGTGAATGAAGGGCAGAAAGGGATGTCTTATAATCTGGCATGGTTTTTTCTGCATATTGTCTTCCCACATATATTAAGAAATTACCTTGAAGCAAAGTAAAATGACTATTTAAATGGGAGTTTCCATTAATTCCTATTGATGTTTCCTCTGGTTTAGATACGGAACAGCTGTGAAAGTATAATCAAACTCAGAGAGAGTTTTTATTCACCAAGCAAGGTCAGGACACGTCTAGAGAGTATGGAGTAAGTAGGATTTGTGTATCCTTTGCTTTTAGCAAATGCTGGAGAATAGTATCATTCCATCTGGCTCCATCTTCTTTATTAATAGCCTTGAATTCAGAAATGCTTGGCTAATTATAATTTGATTGTGTTAGCTGTTTCAGTAAAAAAGCATTTAAAAACCTTAGTAAACATTATTCTTACATGTTTTTTAGGGTATCTCTGTATGCATTCTGTCTTGAATGACTGAAGTGTTTCCTCTGTTTCACTTAGTTTAGCTGCTGTAATTAAAAATATTTTCATAATATATTTTTATATACTTAAAACTTTAATTTTCTCTGTTCATACTTACTGTTGCTTGTAGACATCAACTGGAAACTTGCTACAGCTCTGCAGTGGAAAGATAGCCTTGGCTATGTTTGCAGCAGCCTGATTAAGAAGAAGTC
The DNA here is from genome assembly GCA_027925045.1 of Hypotaenidia okinawae. Taxonomy (NCBI): domain Eukaryota; kingdom Metazoa; phylum Chordata; class Aves; order Gruiformes; family Rallidae; genus Hypotaenidia; species Hypotaenidia okinawae. Next base: position 5,380,001 of record BSDF01000011.1, read on the forward strand.
AAGTCTCATCAGCACTGGAGAATGGAGCTACAAATTTGAAAATTAAACACAACTTGTTGGATGCAAACCAACTGACAGGGCTGTCTGGTATTTCCATTGGATACAGAAGTCACTAGAGAAGTGCTCTGTTACTACCTAAGAACTAGAGTACTTCTGGAAAGAAGGTCACAATTTGTCCTGTTTTTTGTCAAGATTTTGAGTTTTTCAGCAAAGTGCCTTTTCTTCTCCAGGCTGAGCCAGCCCAACTCTCCAAGCCTGTTTCCAGAACAGAGGTGCTCCAGCTCTTGGATCACCTCCATGGCCTCCTTTGGACTTGTTTCAACAGCTCTGTGTCCTCCTTGTCCTGGATACCCCTGGGCTGAATGCAGTATTGAAGGGGGTCTCCCCAGAGCACAGCAGATGGGCAGAATCCCCTCCCTTTCCTCACTGGTAATGCTTCTGGGGATACAGCCTAGGACAGGGTTGGCTTTCTGGGCTGCAAGTGTACATTGTTGGGTCATGTTGAGCTTTTTGTCCCCAAATTTCCCCAGGTCCTTCTGCTCAGGGCTGCTCTCCACCTGTTCTCTGCCCAGCCTGCAGTTGTACCTGGGGTTTTCTCAACCCACGTGCAGGACCTTGCCCTGGGCCTTGTTGAACTTGATGAGGTTTGCATGGGTCCACTGCTCGAGCCTCTATTTAAAATGTAGAATCATCTAATTTCCAGCCTTTTATATATTCTTTAGTTTTTAAGGATCATTCTCTCTAAACTTTGTATCCAAAAACACACATTAGAAATTCACTTGAAGTGAGGACAGCTCTAAGTGAATTAGTTTTGCCTTAACTGCCAGTAAGCAGCTGAATGAAAAGTTGCTTGGTTGGTTTTTGTATTCCCTCTTAGCCCCTTGTGTGAACAGGCACACTGGAGGTAAACCTTGAGATGTTTTAAAATTGTAACATCTACTACAATAATTATTTCTAACAGCTTCATTTATTTGGTGTTAATGTGTTTGTTTAAACTTCCTAAATTTTTTGCAATGAAAGCTCTAGATTTTTTGCTTGAAAATAAATTTCCACTGCGCTTCCAGCTTATTATCAAACCTCTCCAAACAGTTGCTTGTTTGAATGTTATTTTGGCTTTCTCTGTCATTCCCTTTCTCTCTGTGCCAAAATCCAGTAGCTATGGATCAGGGGAATAAGGATGGTTGTGAGTGAGCAGCACCTGATGAAGGCAGGCTGGAAAACAAAGCTGTGTGGAACACCCCATGAGTGCTCACAAGGTGCTCTATTGACTGTGAATTTGTTTCTTTCCTAATTTGTGAGTTTTAATGAAAAGACTGGTGTTTGCTTGTTAGCCTCCTCTTTACAGGTATTTGCACACCAAATGTAAACACAGTATCATCCTGATTCCAGGTTTGACAAAACCCAGCCATTCTCAGACTGCTGGTGTGAGCAAAGCTTCTTAATAAGCAGCGTCCCTGTGACTGAGCTGTCTGGTCGTTAAGCATTTCAATGGGTATTTCTGAGCCATGCTTTAAATGGGTTTACTTGCTAGCACAGTTAATACCATATAATAAATGGTAATGGACTAATGTTTTTGTAGATATACTAGAAATACTGTCTGTTTTGGCTATGATAGATTAGTTGCTTAGTAAAACAGAACTGCAAGCTTGAGAAATATAGAAAATAGATGACTGGAACTCTAGGCATTAATTAACACAGTTATGTTGAATGTTGCATTTACTAGCTGTGGAAAGCCATGCCCAGTTTAACTGCAGTAACCTGGTAAAGACATGTCCATATACTGTACCTTCAGGATGTGGAGCACATCTTCATGATCCACACAAATGATTGGTAATATTAACAGGGTAAGTATCGTGGCTGATCCAAGTAACGTCTATTGAATCTTTATAAATACTTTCTGCAAGCTCAGACACAGCCACTGACATCTTTTTTCATTGCATCCGTGTCTTGCAGGGTTTTTCATGGCCTTGACACCTAGCAAGACTTCTTGGAATGAAGGCAGGCTTGGACTCTGGAACACAATTAAGGTGTACCTCTGTTCTGTCTCCTAGGTAATGCTTTTCACTCAGGTCTTGTAACGTAAAATTGTCCAATCTGTACTCAGCAGATTTATGCTGTCAAATGAAGGCTGTTGTCTTGTATTTTGTCACAAATCTTAGAATCACTTCTCTGACATTAATTGAGGAGTTGTGCTTTCAGCAATGTAGTTTTTTTAGAAAGAGATTCAGTAGTTTAAACTATTATTGACTGAAAGCCCAACTTGCAGATTTGCAGTTTGTTTGTATATCGTGCTGCATTCCTCTCCTCTGTGCTGCTGGGGAATTAGGCCTTTTCAGCTAAGCTGCTACCGTAGTGTGGGTGCTGCATCAGATCACCGAGCTGAAGTAGACTCACAAGGTTTTATAAGACTTGAATTTTCTTGACATTTAAAAATGTTCCTAAAGATTTCTTTCTTGACTTGATAAAGATTTGCCAAGTGATGAAACATGACTTTATATGGAAAGGATAACTGATATGTTGACTTGTGCTTTTCCCCATGGGTACTGGATTGTACTGCAAAAAGAATAGTAAGGACTAGTATTCATATTTTATGAATGCAGATAGAAAGCCAAATGATCATCAGGGGAGCAGTGGAATCAAGTCCCTCTCTGATCACTCTGCTCTGCTGGATTCACTTTGTGAGTGAAAGTAACATTAAGATGACTTTTCTGTCATCTTGTGGTTACCTTATCATTCTCCCCACCCATAATACAATAAATCTATACAAAATTGTGATTCAAGTATAATTAGAAATTGTGTGTGCAGTGGCATGCCAGTGTAGTGCCAGCCCAGACTGGGGCATGCAGGCTGTGGCTGCCTGTCAACCTAGCAGACAGCAGGTAAAAAAGAAGAGGGACTTCACATACACATGCTTCTATCTGGGTACTTCTTATCCCTAAGGTCCCACACAGCTTCACCCCCTTAACCCTGTGAGATAGTGGTTTAGGATTTGTATTGTCTTCACTTGTGTTTGATATTGAGCCCTGGAAATGAATTGGGAAGTTAGGGAAGGGCAACTTTTAGTGGTCTGTGCAAATAAAGGAGAAACACTTCACTGCAGTATGTCAGGGTCAAGATCTGTTTCTCCTAGCTATTTACTTCTACCAGAGGGAAATTCTTCAAAATCACAGAACCCTGAACACAGTTTGAGGCCTTTCTGTGGATTTGCCATCTAGGTAATGTGAGAGCACGCTGCTTCATTGGGAGACAGCGCAGGTATTGCGTGTTTAAGCACAGTCAGAGTACTTCCTACTTGTTGCAGCTGACACACAAGATTACTGCAGTCTTAAAAATGACGCAGTACTACTACTGTAATGCCACCATCTAAATCACAAACACATGTGGAAAGATGATGCATTGTTAGGGACCCAGGTGTCTTTTATGAAATGTGAAGAGACCATACAGAAGCAGCTGCTGAACACTGTGATATTGTTTAATAATACTAGTGAATAACTACTCCTGTAAGTAATATATAAAATCTTAGAAGCTTGCTGTATGCTGTGAGATGCTCTCACTCAAACCAGATAATTCAGACACTAAATTCATTATCCTATTTTAATGTTGTGGGGTTTTTTTTGTAAGGGCTATAATCAGAGCTATTTGTAAGCCTTTCAGACTCCTTCCTGCATAAAAGACAAGGCTCTGCTACCTCATTAATGAACTGAGAGCTATAAAGAATATCCCAGTAAAGGATTCCTGGAGATTGAGACATCAAATTTAAGGGTTAATTTACTGCATAAATCTAGCATTGGCTGAAACTCTTACAGTGTGCAGCAAACCAGTTTATTTTTATGACTTAACCTTTACTGATCCACATCTGTTAATCAGTTCTGTATTATGCAGATGCTATTTATGACTGTAATACATATCATTATAATAATACAACTGAATGTCCTTGGTGCTAAAGATGCAAGATTTTTGGGTTCTGCATTTAATCATATTCCTGGGTGGTGATGTCTTCACCTCTTGGATGAGGCTAGCTAATCTATTTGCTTCCTCCTGAGAGAAGGCAGTTGGTACAATACAGTGACTCAGCTAATCTAAATTGTTGACAGTTCTGCCTGAAACTGAATCTTTTCCCTGTATATATGGAACCAAAACATGGGATTTTCTGTAAAAATACGCAGTCTTAAAAGAAAAACCATATTAATTACACATAAAAGCAGGTAATTATTTTCAACTACTTTGTCAAATTCTATGATAAAGCTAGATTTCTTGCACCTGGCTTGTCCTGTTTCTCTCATTGCCTTATAGTTAGCATTAATATTTATGCATGGATTTTGCTATGTGAGGGAACAGCTTATGGAAAGCACCACAAGTCCTTGACAGAAAGTTAAAATTGCTGTGCAGGCAGGACAAATACAAAATATTTTTCTATAAATAAAATTTTAGGTGTTGAAACCAAAATCTCCCCCATAGCTTTCACAGTTGGCAAAAGTGACGCCGTCCCCCAACTAATTATCATTTTAGGATTCCTGCTGTAGAGGAACCCACCCGTGTTTGCACAATGAGCTCCCTTGTATGTTATAGAGACAACAGCTGTTGTGGGAGGAGGCAGTTCTCATACTGTGATGTTCTTCTGGAAAATGTCCTGCCAGCTGTCAAAATTATTTATTTACTTATTTACTGGGGGAGGGAAATGAGTATAACTTGAGTGTCTCTCCTTGTCATGACAGATGGCAGAGAAAAGAGGTGCACCTTTGGAGTGATGCCCACATCTCTTGATCAGAGCTAACATCAGTGAATTAAGTCTGCTAAATGCATTTTGAATAAGACTTACTATCTTGTTTAAAGAATAAGTCTTCTTTAAAGGCTCATCTCTCAGTTCTAATTTCCCATCTTAGGATGTTTCATGTCTGTCTTCCATGCTGGGGTTTGGTTTTTCACTCACAAGCTGCAATAGTTATTCTGCTGAGGGGCAGATGGTTAGGTTTTTCATCCCAGACAATTGCAAAATGCTTTATGTTCAAATCTAAATAAAAGGTATTAAAGCAAACAGCTTAGGGGCAGCTACAACCAAGCAAAGATCAGTGGCTGATTGTGTAATTTCTAGATACATGATGTTTGGGGAGTTCCATAATCTATTATATTACTTGGAAAAAGCTCCAATAATCCCTGTAAGCAAAAAAATACTGTGTAATCAGGAACAATGTAACTTTTTGTATTTTATATTAGTTTTACTTCACACTGAAAATAACAGGAGTAACTTTTTAAAAATCTCCTAGCAGTTCTGAGTGTCAAACGTTAGAGAGTCTCTTGCTCTTTCAGTTCTGTAGATGAAACAGAATTAACCTTTAAACCCTACAATGGTTTTTAAAAAAATCAAATGCTTAAAGCACAATTACCCTTTGAATGATTTAAAACATGGTTAATGTAATGCAACTGCATGATGAAATAGCTGTAATGTATTAGAACTTACAAAGTCTTCCTGATTTGCTAAGATAATCAAATCTTGATAAGGAGCTAAACCTGCTGTTGTGTCTTGTATCTTCCCCTTTTAGTCCTATTGACTTCAAAGAGTATTTTGGAAAGGAGATTTCTTTCAGCTTTCATTCATTTGTGGTCTCTGAAAGGAGCAGAGCACTTAATGAAACCGATAAAACTTTAAAAATGATGTGACAGTTTTAAGAGTAGCTACAGCACACTAACAACCATTACTTTATGAGCTCAATTCACAACATCATATAAACATGTCACTGTGATGCACTATTCCTGACAATACAAGAATATATCAGGAGATGAGTATCCATATTTTGTATGGCAACCAGGAACAGTATGAAGACTGGCTTTTGGAAAGCGTTCAGATGTGTATTTTAGGTCTAACTGATTATTAGTGGGCTCTGCATCTGAGAGTAGAGTAGAACATAGGCTAAAACTTGTGCTGCAGTATTGCTTAGATTCATGATTACTTTTGCAAGTATGGACTGGAACAGCGGGACAGACTGTCTTCTCACTAGTGGGCACTCAATGCAGCTGGACTTCTTTAGACGGCCATGTATTTATAGGATAAGGATATTTCAGGGCATAAATAACCACTACATAGGTGCCAACAAAGCATCTCCCTTGATACACAACTTCATACAAATGGACTTTTACAATTCCTTAGCTAGTACTAAAGTTACTCTAGTAAAAACAAAATGAAAATTACCTGATAACAGCAAACCCATTCGACTACCATTTCTTGTACAGATATTGCACAGATTTAATGGGTAGGATTAAAGGTGAAAAACTGAAATTGTTGGCCAAGAAAATATTGTCTGAACTTTCTTTAAAAATATGTAAGAAGAGAGAAGGGGGTGAAAGATACACTGCACATCGGTTGTCCCAGCCTGGGGGTCTCTTCCATGTTTTTAGCTAATGATCTTGAGGAAAGTATTGGGAATGCCTGTAATTATACCTGCATAAAAAAATATGTGTCTGTATAAATATATGTGCAGTAATGTATAAAAATTACATTGCATAGTTTAGCTGTCAGTTATAAATTGTTTTTTTCTAATTCTTTATATGCTAATTCTATATAGCTGACTACTTATGTCTTATTTTTAAAATAGATCAGGATTCATTGACAAGGGTGAGATGAAAGGTAATTTTTGAATCTTACACATGTTGCACAGTATTGGCTTTTAATTAGTCTGTGAAAAATAGTAGCAACACATAATTGTATTTAGCTCATGCTGTCATCCTTTCAGTTCTTTGCTCATCTTGCATGTTGCACATTAATGGCTTATCAGGTTTTCACATACATGGTATTCAAAATTAATTCATGGTAACTAATTATCCAATTAGGTAAATGTGCATTCATCTTAATCATTTGATATTTAAAAAGAAAATTACACTTTCATTGTGAAGGCTGAACTGGATGTAAATGCCATACTTTGCTTGCTGTATTGCATCTAGACTTGTTGCATTGTTTTGCATTAGAAGTCAGCTCTGGGCTTAGTTTTCATTGCGTCAGTGTGTTGCTGTTGATCTCATGTTTGTCTAGTCAATCAAATAGAATATGAGTCAGAATGGTAGGATGTTTTAAGTCTAAATTTCATGACAAATTTTAAAATTGCAGAAGGAAAAACCTTAAAACCCAGACCAAAATACTTCTGTGTGAATTAAATTGACTTTATGTGTGATTTAGCCGGCAGACTGTTTGATCCTCAGAGGTTGTTCATCTACTGTTTAACCTCTTATTTGGAGGAAGAAAATGTTTTTTCTGTATCTTTGCCTCTGATTAGGAAAACCATAGGGCTTAAAGGACAGGAAAGGCCCATTCCTCTGTAAGCACAGGACATCTGAATGCAGGCACATGTGCATCTAGAGTAACTCAAGCTTTCAGCTCTCTCTTCTTAGTAGATGAACTGTGCTTGTCTTCTGTGCCTTTTATGGCATTTGTATAGTATACCCTGAGAGTTCTGTTCTTTAGGTATCAAACAAAGTCAAATTCTAAATTATACAGTGGGCAGCAATATATTAAGTAAAGCCTATGAGGAATTTCTAGGTTTTTGGCTTTTTAAAAATATACTTATTCTTCTGTCTTCATCAGATTCCCTGTGACCATGTGTCTTATTTTTGTTACTCAAAACATCTACTTTTTGTTCCTTTTCATAATGATGGCTCTTCTCCACATTGAGGAATCACCCAGATTTTGCTGATGGGATTCTCCCTACATAGTCTGTGTAGTTTGTAAACTGTTCAGAAGAATCTGTGTTTACTCATCTGCAAAATACTAACAGTGTCTTACTAGCTGAGGTTTCTGTGTCATTTGCCAACGTTCTGTAATATAGAGCAATCCTCTGGATTTTAAGAGGAAACAGTGGTAACTGAGATGCAAAGAAATAAACAACCTGTTTCTGAGTTTAGTAGGACAATAAAGGCTATGGTCTCAAGAGCAAAAGGGTAGAAAGCACAAGAGATACAGCTATAGGTGTACCACACTTACTGCAGCTTTCCTCTAGGAATACAATGCCAGTAAATAGTATTTTATATATACTTTAATATATGCACATTATATATACTTTAATGCATGTACATTGTCATAGAAATTAAAGATACATATTAACCATGCCTCCTCTTAGATTGTTTGTCGGTCCATATGTGTAAGGGTTGAATTTTTTTCTATCTATTTTTTTCTGTTTTGTTTTCTGTGGCTTGTTCTGAAATATTTGCCTTCAGCTTTTGCCGAAGTTTTGTCTGAGTAAGGCCACTGGTATTTGAGCCTTAATGATGTGGTAAAAAGTGCCTGAAGTTCTTTTGTATTTGTATCAATGTATTCAAAAATAAAATAAAATTAAAACCTAAAGTCCTTAAAGCACAGGATCCAGTGAATCAAAAAATCAGATAGCAGATATTTCTGTTAGTAGGAAGCAGAAAGACTGTTACAAGACTGTTACTAGTATTATAACTTCTGATTTTGGAGTAGAGACAAACTAACAGACTTTTATCTCCTGTAGTAATTTATTTGACCTGTGGTTTCCACTCATTATAGCCTGTGTGTTTCTCTTACAGCCTCTTCTCATGCTACATACAGAATTTTTTTTTTTTTAAACTCCCTCTTCTCTCTCAGCAAGCATTATTCATGAGACTGCAAAGCCCTCTTCTGCGGTACAAATGTATCTGTGCTCAAAGCTTCAAAGCCTGTGAGGGTAAAGTCTAGTCCCTAATAAATTATGATTTATTAAGTAAATTACAATGGGTTTTCTGTGTAAGATTTAATGGTCTGCTGAGCACAGAGGATGTGTGTTACAGGTGTGCAGGGGGGTGTTTTCAGGAATGCTACGTGGTTTCAAATTTAAGGAAATAACTGCCGTAGTCTTTGGCTTTTGTACTGGCAAGGAGTTGACATGTACCTTTTGATACTGGCACAAGTTCAGTCACTGGGCACTTTAATGATGACAGCATTTCCTTAGCTGCTCCTGCCAATTGTCCTTTGGGGTAGCTGGGGCAGAGGAGAGGCTTCTCCCTAGGGAACACAGAGGCTGAGAAGTCAGTAGCTGCTCTGCTGGGGCAGGAGCAGATGAAGCTGCTTTTTACTACCTCCTTAGATTCGATACAGCCATCAAGTCCTCTTTGTCAATGCTAGAAGTATTTCTGTAGTGCATTTCTTAGAATCGTAGCATGGTTTGGGTTGGAAAAGACCTTCAAAGCCCATCTCATTCCATCCCCTGACCCCCTGTAGTTGTGCTTGGGGTTGTCCCAACCCACGTATAGGACTTCCTTGCCAATACAGAATTGTTTGAATTGGTATTTTTATAAAATACCAAATTACTTAAGGCCAGATAAATATTTACTAAACTGACATAAATAAAACACACAGAGCCTTATGTCTTAACACATTACTTAACAATTTTGCACCAAGCAACTATTTTCAGTTAGTATTTCAAGTTATGTTTTTTGTGAACATTTTAAAATTCAAACTTCCCAACATGATTCAAAACATATGTAGGTAGGCACATCAGAAAACATTATGTTAATACCAAGAGAACAGCCTTGGTAATAACAAACTTGGTCATTTAAATGACCATCTGACAAAAGATTAACAATTCTGGTTAATTCTAGTTTTTTGTTAATGTTCATAAATCAAAACATGAGAGCCCAGATTTGGGAAGGGAAGATACAGCTGGTTTTGTGTCCTCTCTAAAGCAATAATTGAGGCAGTTACTCATCGGTGTGCCTATTTCTGTCACACCTTCGTATGGTTGAACTGTACTTCTGCCACCTTGGACAACAAAATGCAAGGAAGATCAGAAATAGAAAGCTGACATGTTTTTGCTTCAGGGACATTGGAACAGCAGAAGTTCCAGGAGAATTCAGTGAAGCCATCTAACGAAACTAACTGAAAATGGGGGACTGCTGGAATAGGTGCCCAGAAACCTCTGAGAGGAGTTCCTGTCATGCGTTTGAAAAAATGGCAAATTGGGAAACTGGATATATTCTGGATATAAATAATGGAAATGCTGTAATATAGAAAAGGATTGGCTTTTTAAGAAATACATCACAGGTGGACCACAAATTTGAATATTCAGAAATGAGCAACACTTCACAAACTCAGCAAATCCATTTCCATACAAACATTTCTGTCATGGTGATGGAACTGAGACCTGTGACTGCATCAGTGTTCATGGAGTCTTAGGCTAATGTCATTACTGTGGCTGTCTTAATACTGGCACGTTTGTTTAAAGGAAGAAAAATATTGTAAAAATCAGCTACAAGTAAACCATGGAAATGGGTGAACAGTAGTATTATCAACACTATGTCTGCATAGTGATTCAGATATGACATTAAAGATGGGTGATACATATGTCACCTTTATGTCATGGCATAACATATAGCATATAGCAAAGATTCCCTTCAGCACATATTTGTTGTATTTTCTTTATATGCATATATATTCTTTATCTCTGTGACAACATGTGTCATATTTCTTGCAAGAAAAATGTTGATGACCTACTAGCATGGGTTTAAATAAGTTATGAGGCTTCTAAAAACCTCGTGACGCTGATCTCTGCGAGGACAGCCAGGTGACACGCTGCAGTCCAGAAGAGCACTTTGTCTAACTTGTTTTCAGTGCAGAGATTCAGTTTAGCATTTATCACAAAAAGGGACCTAAGTGCCTGCTGCTCCGGACTTGGTTACACTGTCATTGGTTCCTTCACCTCAGTTCTGGCTTGTTCCCATTTTTGGCAGCTCACCTGTTGGGATATGTGCAAGTTGCCTTTTCCTGTGCACCCTTGTGCTTCCCTCCAGCACAGGCAGCTGCTGGCTTCCTTCTCATCGACTGAACTCTGTAAACAGAGCTGATCATAATATTTAACTGAAAGCATGGCATGAATGGCTATGCATGAAACAGTTCGCTCAGATAACAGAATGTGTTAGCAAAGGATATGATGTGTGGAAGTCCGTGGGGCTTAGAACGCAAATCAGCACATAAAATGCAAAGAAAATTCTACTTCTGCTCTCTACCACTGTGTGCATAGTATAATGTACAGTGTGGCAGCTGAGAAAACTCATCATTTTTTCTCCATTAAATGTAAATATATTTTGTGGACTTACATTTTTTTGTAGATGAGTAGCTGATAATGAGATGTTGAGTAGTTTTAACGTAAAATGTATTAATCTGTTCAAGTGATAGGTATCCCCAGTTTCTAGCATGTATTACTTGGTTCCCTGATTTCCACCACATACAGTTATCTAAAAGTTACTTCTCTAAAATAATTTTAAAAGCCATTTAACCAGCGTATTTTACATTATTATAGCAAAGGAAAATGAAATCATACCATGCTCGTCTTAACCAGCCAGTAAATTTCTCTCCTTACCTTTTTAAACACAAACCCTTATTGTAGTTGTGTGTCTAATACCGGTGTGTAGATGTGGTAACTCACTGTAAAGCATAGGAGTGAAGATGCTTCATCCTTTCCTCTCAGTTTGCCAACACAACTAATCACCAATAGTTTAATTTTTTTGCATTGTAATTTCAATGTTAGGAAACAAACCTGGATTTGAAATTGCTGTTGTACTCCCTGCTTTGATGTTGACTCTTTTTGTCAGAGATTTAGTATTCTCCCGTCCTAACAGACATAATTACATTGAATTATCTCACAAATGTGTTGTGAGGTGTTTAAGTATCAGGAACAGGAGGTTAGAGAAAAAGTCCTGCTAGTTCATTTTCAGGCACAGCTTTATCCACTATTAATTTTAGTGGATCTTCCCTGCCCTTTGTTCAAACAAGGCTTTATGAGGAAGTCCACTTTTTGTTTTGTTCCACACTAGGGACCAAGTTCTTTGAGACTGTGACCAGTTGCCTTAGTGTAGTTTTGGATGTATAAGGTTGTTACAATATGCTACAGACTAGTTCAAATAAAAGCCTAGCCCTCAAGTCAAGCATTTGAGGATGATTGGTATTTTAAAAAAACGTTAGGTAGCATAGCAGTAATGTAGAGAGGTTAAAAGAAACAATCCTGAAACACACACAAAAAAAAACCCACAAAGCAAAAACCCATCAAAAAAATCGCCAGCTATCAATTTCTGAGATGCTCATAGAGAAGAGACAGTGCGTTCAACGTGGCTAAAGTGTGTGAAGTTGGAAATACCTTCTGTTCTGGCATTCTATGCAGCCATAACATCTGAGTGCCCAGGGTAGGTGAACAAGGCTTCTGGTGCTGACCCAAGCATCGAGGAACTGGTGAAGCCACCAAGGGTGGCTGTCTTAGAGAGCCTGTTGGCTGTGATTACAGTCAGAGTCATTCTGCAGAATCTTGCAGTAATTGTTTGGCTGGACTGAGCATACACAAGTACATACTACAGCTGGGAATTGGATTTCGCCTGTCAGAACACAAGCTTTCCACAGAAATACGCTAACCAGGATAGATCTGACGTCACTGCAATCTGAGCAGCCGGACCACTGTGTTTAATCATTATTTATTTAATTTTACAGTAATGGATCCTGACATTGATTGCTCCCTATCATTTCTGCTGGCCATGTGCATCTTGCCTTCATAACTCAGAGTACAGCTGACACTGAACACAGATTTCAGCCCTGTAAGAGACCTGGCTTTTGTGCACAGCAAAACCCAACACAGTTTGTTCTGCTCAGCACAACTGACTGACTTGTGTTCAGGTTCTGCATACATACAGGAAGCAGTCTGTCTGGGGGGGACGGGGTGGGGACAGACATACGTTTATGCAGTTGCCCTTCACTCTAGAGCAGTAATTTAAATAAACCCTGAATGTAATTTTTCTGTATCAGGCCAGAGTGTTTTTCAGCCATGTGTTTCCTGGGAGGGTGAAACATTTTGTACCATAAAAACTCATACTTTGAAAAATATAAGTAGTCTTTTTTTCTTTACGATTGTCTCCTGCTTTCTACACAAGGAGGGGGAATCGATGTAATTACTGAAGCACATGCTTTCCATGTGTAGTTTTTATCTACATGTAATACCAGTAGAAATAATACCTGTGCACTTGTCATGGTGAAGTACAATATTCTGCCTCTGTCTGTAAGCGACTTCTGTGTCATGTGTTGTGTATGATGTAACTCGTGTTACTGCACTCACATACAAGCTTTTTAGAAATATGAATAGCCCCAAGACATCTTAACACTGCTGAGGGAAAATTATTCTCTCAGATCCCATTAGACCTATATTTATCTAGCTGTAAGCACAGTTCCACCACTTCTCCAGCAGCGGAAGCCATGGGTTGATGATGTGATGGGAACGGTCCTGGGCATCATCTGCAGTTAGGTCCTTCCCCTTCTTAAATTTTCTGTGCCCTTAATGCAAGTGGTGGCCTGTATTACGGCTCACCGGAGTGAACGTTTGCCCCCAGTTTGCCTGTGGTGTTTAAAATGTAAGCATCTTCTACTGGCCTCTGTATTTTATTTAATATTCTGTCATAACATATGAGGATTGCTACACTCAGTGATTCATTAAAGGGCCCTATGTAGATCCAGCTTTGAGCATGTAAACTCAGATCTGCGAAGGGGGTCAGGACAGCTTTACCTGCTCTCTAAAGGAAACTGCTGCCTGGAGTCACTGTGCCAGAGCTTCACGCACCTGCTGCATGCAGTATGGCCTGTGAAGATCAACTGCAACCTGACTTGTGATTACGTGTATCTCGGATAAATGCATGTGGCATACCCCGGGGAATGAATTTTATGGTAAAACATGTACCGACTGTCCTAAAACTCAGGGGAAAGAGAACTCAAAACTGCTGTCAAAGCCGAAGGGAGGAAGATGCACCTGTAAACTCTCCCTGACGGTGCCAAGTTGCCAGGTGTTGCGGACCGCTTCGCCTTCACGCCAAGAACCACCCCCGCGCCCCACCGCTTGAGAGAGAAGGCTCCGTGAGCACTCGGGGGCGGCCAGCCGGTGCCCCCGGTGGCTCTTGCCGTCGCTCCCCCATAACGTCGCGGTGGCGGTGCCGAGGGCGTCTGGCCGAACGGAGGGGCCGTGCGCGCTCCGCTAGCGTCCTCAGCAGCGCGACCCAGGCCCGAGCCCGAGCGGGCTCTTCCCGGAGGGGTTCTGTTTTTCCTCTTCAGCTTCACGGCAACGCCGCCGGCTGCCACCGGCTCCGCATTAATTGTCGGCAGATCGGGGCTACAAATAATTCACACCTGACACTCCAGCCCGCCCAGGCTGGTTCCCGGCACTGCCCAGGGTAGGGTGCGGCACGCGGACGCTGCCCAGCCGCCGACCGCTCCGTTCGCCAGAACCACCCCGGCACCTGTCCCCGTCCCTGTCTCCGCGCAGGGCGGCCCCGGCAGGCGGGGCGGGAGCGACGCTCCGCGTGCGCGGCAGCCTCGTCCTCGTCCGGCTCCTCGTCGCGCGGAGCCGCGCGCGGCTGCCCCCTAGAGCCAGGCGGGAGCGGGAGGCGCGCGCGAGGCGCCGCTGGCCGCGCTGCTGAGGTGAAGGCAGCGCCTCCCGCCTCGGCCGGCAGTGAGGCTGCGACCGAGTCCGCCTGCGGATCGCGCTGCCCGCCGCGGCGCCCGCCGCCCTCCCGCCCGGCTCCGCGCCCGCCTGCCGCTCCTCACCAGAGCCTCGTCTTTCTCTCGCCCGGCCAGATGATGAACTTTCTGCGGCGCAGGCTCTCGGACAGCAGCTTCATCGCCAACCTGCCCAATGGCTACATGACCGACCTGCAGCGGCCGGAGCCGCAGCAGCCGCCGCCGCCGCCTCCCTCAGCCTCCTCGGCCCCTGCCTCTGCCTCACCGGCGGCGGAGCGCCGGCAGCCGCCGCAGTCGGCGCCCCCTCAGCAGCAGCAGCCGCCGCCGCCGCAGCAGCAGTCAACGGGCAGCAGCTTCTTCAGCTCCCTCTCCAACGCCGTGAAGCAGACGGCGGCCTCGGCCGGGCTGGTGGATGCCTCCTCCGCCGTCTCCTCGGCTGCCGGCAGAAAGTTCAAGCTGCTCCTGGTCATCGACGAGCCGCACACGGACTGGTAGGTGCCTCCGCGCCCCTGCATGTCCCCGTGCGCCCTCCTCCTCCTCCTTCCTTCCCCCGTCCTTCCCCTCCCTTACACTGCGGTCCCTTTTCCCCGCGGCCCCGACACCCCTCAGCGGCCGCTCTCCCTTCCCCGGCATGTGCAGGCTCACCTGGGGGCGGCGAGCCGCGCCTGGGGCCCCAGGGGATGAGGCTCTCTGCCTGGGCGGGCTCGGGCCGGGGCGGGCGGCGGGAGGGCAAGCGGCTGGAGGGCCGCCGGGCAGTGCCTCGGGCAGTGCCTCCCCACCGCCCGGCCTCGCTACGCCGGCAGCCGCGGGGCTGAAGCGAGACGTTACGGACTGGAAGATGGAGCGAAAAACCCGCAAACCCTGCAGCGCCCGACTAGGAGCGAAAGCCGCCTTCCATCGCACCGCTAAATAAAATCTGTTTACCGCCCGGAAAAAAGCACAGCCTGTGTTTGCTAGCGAAATAACGAAGTCGTGTATAGGTGCAGGCAGGATTTAGGTGTGTTAAGCAGGAATTCCTGTTTTGAACTGCCTGCGGTTGCAGCGTTGCGTGTGTTAATTCATATTTATGAGCGGGTTTGTTTTCACGCAGATCCCGCCGCTTCTGTTGCAGGGTCTAAAATGCGTGTTGGGGTGAAGGTCCTTCAGGGTATCGAGGACCAGCCTTCAGTCTTCCCTCAGCCCTATGAATTTGTGCCGTCACGTTAATTAACTCCGTGGGGTTTGGTTGGGGTCGGTGTTTTGCTTCCACTATCACCATAAAAAAAATAAACATAAAACTTGTATGTCAACTCATTTCTTCCGGTGCCTGGCTGCTACCAGTAGGAGAGCTTATAGCTGTTTCGGGTCTGTTTTACCACGAATGACTCTGGTGGATGCTGTGTTTTATAGGAAGGATGTATACCTACTCATCCTTTGCTAACTTGTTTCCCTATAATGTGCCCCTTTACACGTCAAGTGGTGAATCGTCTCATTTGCTGTGGCTAATTCCAGTATCTAAGGTCTTAGTAACGCCTTCAAATAATACGGAGTAAAACAAGTAATGTTTTTATAACACTGACATCATTCAGTAAGGGATTGTGGGGTTTTGATTTCATTGTCAGCTTCTCTAATTTATAACCTTGCTGCCTAGATGGACTCGTACAGTTCAAGCATTTGACATAATTTGCATTAAAATGGTACTTTAATAAAATAATTGAAACAAAAATGTAAGCCTATATCAATGGTACATGTTATTAATGTTAAGATAATGTTAACTGTTATGTATCTGGAGTTTTTTCTTCTGTGTTTTTGTGGTTTTGGATTTTATTTACTCTTTTTTCTTAAAAAAAAAAAAAAAAAGAGGTTGTATCTGCCAGACTAAGGCAGCCTCTGTACCTACGTCATGGAGATGCATCCATGGACACTGCTTGCTGCCTTGCAGATACATCGATTCATTTAATATTCTACAGTGCACCTTTTTTTGTTTGGTAAATTAAATAGCTGTATAGGTTCATAAAGTTTGTTTCTGGTAGAATTTTTCTGTCTTTCAAAGCATCCTGTGGATTGTAAACATGGCATGTTTACGTACTTAATAAATACACCCCGAATTAGCATAGTCTGTCAGCAATAGCAAAGCTTTTAAACCTCTGCATGGGGAGTGCTACCAGCAGCCTTCCAAGTAGGAGCCTAGATGCAGTCACAAATGTACACAAGGTTACTCATGCCTGCTTGCTTTTGCTTTTTTTTTTTTTCTGTTCCTCATAGTATATGACATGGATACGTAGTAGTTCTAGAAAGAGCAGCTTGTTTTACTGGCTCTTTCCCTTCCCAAAAGCTCATAATTTTGTAACTGAAGGTTTTAAACCAAATTTTGAAAGGTATATAAACATCTATTCTGATAATACATTCAGAGAAGTTTGTTCTGTGCATCTGGAATTATGGGTGTCCATATTGACATGCTATAGTATTTGACTATATGGGCTAAAATGGAATATGCATGATAATTTGGGGGAAAAAAACACACTGAAAGATTGGAACTGTCAAGAGATGGATTTCAGCGGTCTGACAGCCAGCACACTCACTACCCTGACTGATATGATGCATTGACATAGAGTTTAGCAAGATGAGGTACGTAGAGCTGCTGTCATGTGATACACTAACCAAACCCTGTCTGTAACAAGAAAAACTGTACTAAATAAATCTCTTGCAGCCTCCTAAGAAACAATTTCAGTTGATTTACGTTAATCCTAAGAGGAAGATCATATGCCAGGCATATGTTTTTGTGATATTTTGAGCTGCACTGTTTGTCTTATATCGAAAATGTATATATTGTTTTTGGATTGCAGTTTCAATAGAAATAAAAGAATTTCAGTCTGGATCACACTGAAATCCTACTAATTCAGTGTGAATCGTGCTGAAATCCTACTATTTCAGTGTATTCTTTTTAACAAGGGCCAGAGGGAGCATTAAGCACTTTTTGTCAGCAAAGAATACTGCCTCTTCTCTCTAGCATCAAAATAATGTTTTGCTTCTAATATATTTTATCTCTACTAGAGGTTGATTCATACTTGAAATCTGAGATTTAGTAACTCAACATGATTGTTGTTAGTGTAATCCTATGGGATATTCTATATGTATTAATGGTCAGTTGTTGCTTGCTTTTTAAAATCTTGATCTCAATGACTTTTTATTGCTTTTCTGCTTGAAGAAGTTTTTCCTATTACAAGTTTTGAACTTCTCCTTTTCAGTTTCTTTATGACATAGGATCAGGACAAAACGGGATAATTAATTTACCTTTACTAATTTCTGTGGGTTTTACTGCGTTATATTATCTGACCTCTTAAGGAAAGAGCAAATGCAGTCACTGTGTCAAACCACCTTCCCCTTTCTCACAGCTCTAACACACCTTTGATTGAGAGTGTTACTGGAAAGATAATTCTTACCCCACAGGTTCTGTGGAAACTTGCAGCTACATAGATGAGACCTCTACCAGCTGGTAGCTTTATGCATCCCTCAGTGCTGGGGGAAGGAAAAAACTGAAAACAGGCTAAAGCTTGTAGTCAGCTGTCAGACAAAGTCCTGACAAGTGGTCTTTGTTGGTTCTGGTTCTTGTGGAATGCTTTCTCCTAGTGGCTTTATACAATAAATGATCCGTTGCCCAAAGATGAGAGCAGATAGCTAGCGATCATTTTCACCAATTACCTTCGAAACCTTCTGTCATTCCAGACTATCACCACAAAGAAGGGCTGACCTGCAACGCGAGCGCTCCTTCAGATGGAACGGTAATTTATGTAATGGTATTGGAAAAGCTGGTTTTATTTTCTGGCCTAGTCTTCATGCATTTCAGTGTCATGTTCTTTTCATCTGCAGCTGAATAGCGAACAGACATTCTCGATACCTTCACTGATGTCCAGAAGGCTTTTCTGAGTTAATGCATCTTGTTGAGAACCTTATGAAGTATTTAAAGATGTAGTAGAAAAGAGCCTGATTCACAGATGCTTCATGGATCAGTCGGGGAGGGGAAAGCATCAAGAACCACTAGTTAGGTGCCATAATGATTTTATGTCATAGGCTTCGATGACTCTTCTGCAGCTTTAGGTGTCGTTGTTGATATCTTTACAACTGGAGGAAACTGAGAAGTAAAATAATTGGTTCAAGGTCATCCAAAAGGCCAGTAACAGCTAAAATAAAACCTAGGCAGCTGGCTTAACCTTTTCTTTTAATTCTTCTTTTGTAGTTATGGGTCGGCATTAAGTGTCCAAAATTTTCAGCTAGATATTTTAAAATAAACTTCTATTTAATTTCCTCAGGAAATAACCACTTTGTTCTGCATACAAAAATGTACCGAATATTCTGTGCTGAACAAGCAATTGATTAGAGGCCGTACATTGGTGGCAAGGTGCCAGAACACTGTGTATATAGATTATTAGCTTTATTAAAACCTTATGCATAATATTTAGAAAGCTGTTTCAATATTGAAAGCTAATTATTGCTTAGTCTGTCTTGTGCTCTAAAGCTTGAATATAAGACTCGTTGGCAGTAGCAATGAAACTATAAAAAGAATCAAGTTGGAAAATTTTGTTCTTGGGTTTTTTAAGTGCAAAATCTGATACAAGTATCAGTATCCTTTTTTATTTTCCCTGTGAATTCCCTGTTTCTTGTAATGTTAACTGCCTTAGTAGGTAATTATCTTGTGACAGGCCCAAAAGGTAATTTCCAAATGGCTGGGACAAATGGTATATGAAGAGCAAACTTTCTGTTTTAAAATTACTGAACCATTTATGGACAAGCTTTGCTCATCATAAATGTTTTTAAAATGAACACTATTGTCATAGTACAAAAAACCCCATTGGTTTACAGTACATACATTTACTGAGTAAGGAGAATGTGTTTCTTGAGGCTCTTTGCATTTACTGGAAGGTGGGAAACAGTTTCAATTAAAACATGTGTGCAGTTGTTTTATGTAGGGGTAAGTACCAAACAGCTTTCATACTACACTACAACTTCATCGTGGCTTTTTCATTCAGTAACTGGCATTTCCTAACCACAGTTGAACTGGAATTCTAGTTTGGTAGTAACATGTTTTTATTGCATTCAGTATAAGTCTTCAGTTAGCAAGTTTTCCAATTTTAGGAGGTGTCACTTAGATTTTAGTAATGTGTAAATGAGGGCAGCAGCTTTGCCAGGGCGCTCTCTAGTCCTCTGGGATGACACTGCCTGGAAGGACCATGTTCTTGCCAGCCTCCTGGCATTGCAGAGCATGCTGCTTACAAGTATAAAGTGTAAAGCCACAATATAAACTGGGGAGGGAAACCCAGGGCATGGCCAGCAGTGGAACTAGTAGTGATTGCACAGGGGGAGGGGGATTGAAAGGATCCCTTGGCACTTGTTTAGGGGCTGAAGCAAGGAGTCAAGGCAAGGGGCGGCTGTGTGGTGGAAGTATAAGGAGGCTGGTTATTAGAAAGGTCTAAGCTCTTAAGACTTGCCAAATGTAATTAATATATGTCTTCAGGCAGTAAGTGTAAGGAAGAGATGATCTTATGTATTAAATATATTTTGTAGGAAGACAAGATATATAATAGTTGTATTAACATTAAATGGTAATGAAGAACTGCTGTGCCTTTTGCAACGGGGAGCTTCTAATATTAAAGGAAAAGCAACCTTGTGTTTGGTGTAGTGCTGTAGTCTTTGAAGGAGGCAACGGGTTCCTTAAAACCCCTGAAATTGGACAAGAATGATAAAGATTTTACTTTGGTTTCTCTCTGATTTTTGATTCATATGAAAACTTTGAAATTATCTTTGTGAGGAGTTTCATCTGAATTTTAAAAAAATATAGATTTGAATCTGTTGCAGTCTAATGGTAGTCACAGCCTTTGGAGTGAGTTCCTACTACTCCAGAAAGGAGCTGGCAACTAGATTTTACATGAAGACACTACATGCTTACTCAGCTTCTTACAACCAGGTAAAAAGATCAGTACTGCTTTCCAGCACACACAATGGTTTTTAACTCTGCGTTAAGGGCTCTCCATTTTTGCAATCAAGATAGCAACATAATTAAAGGAAAGAAGCTGATATAAGCAAGGGCTGCCATGAGCACAAGCAGCACCTCTCAGCTGTCTGGGAGGATCCATTCAGGCACACAGATGAAACAATATGAGTTTCTGCACAACAAGGTAAAGTCTATTTTGAATTCTGTCTCATCAAGTGTGAGCAAATGAATGTTTTGGGGTTTTTTTTCTCAAGGGGTTGGGGGTATTATCATTGACCTGTGTCACTTCTTTGTCCATTTTTTAAAATACTAACTCTCTGCTGGGCAAGATCTTGAGAACAAGGACTTGCAGCTGAACTAGCTGAAGTATGTCATGCAATGTGTTAACAAACCTCAGTTTGTAGCATGTAGCAATCTCATGCAAACTGTATTTCGTGTCTGTGCTCTGAAATGGCAGGCTGAAGCTGTTCTGCACCCAGCAATGTGTGTGCGACTATTTTAAGGCTGTCTAAGAAAAAACTGCAGAGTTTCTTCTGCTTATTTACAGTTCTGTTGTGTGCAGCAATTGGCTCTAGCAGTATAAATAGCAAAACACAGTACATGATAGAGATTTCCCTCTTGAACTAGAGAGTAAAAAAAATAAAAGCTTTAGCGAGCTTTGTCCTCTATGCTCTGTATTTATCTAAACAAGCGCTCTGACATTATTTTAGGTAACCCAGTGTATACAAGATATTGGCTGCAAATTTGGACAGATTGTATCTGGTGTCATCTCCTGTCTCTGTCCCCTGTGCTCGGAGTCCAAGTGAATTTTTGTTTTCCTCCTTTATCTCTGAAGAGACCACAGAAACTTCTCTGAATCTTAATGAAACCTATAGTAACCTGTTTAGTTGAGTATGTAGTAGTAAAAAAACTCCCAACAGTTTACTGTAATAATGAGGTTTAAGTAGGTGTATTTTAAAGCAACAAGATTAAAGTGAGAGAGAAAAGAAATAATAAATTGCTTTGCAGACTGTAGACCCAGGTAAAATAGGTAATTCTGTTTACAAACTGTCCAGAATTTGATAATGATTTGCCAGTAACAAATTGTAATCTTTGAAATAGGAACAGTAAGAAACAAAAGGTTATTAAAAGCCGCATTAGACAACTTGTTGGTTGTCTTGCAGAAGTTTATCTGGACAGCTTACTGTATTTTGAGCTGTATCTGTTTGAAGTGAATGTCACTTACCACTCTGTAAACACTAGGACACTGCAAGACCATGCACATTTTTGCTGAAGCCATATTTCTCCAAAAGACTGCTGCTAAATATTCTCACAGTATCAATATATTCTTAAAGCAGTGACCTCACTGTACACATTTTTAGTACATAATAGTACATTTAGTTCATAATAGTGCCATGTGTTAGTCTCTCAACAAAGTGTTCATATGCAGTATCACATAATTTTATCACCTTTGGGTCTTCAGCCAGCCTGGCCAGTGTGGATGCTCTAAACTACAGACATCTGGTTTTAATATAATTGAAATAGACCAATGATAGTGATTTTTTTTGTGTTTGCTCGGTGGTTTTTTTACACTTGTATACAAACTACACTGCAGTCCTCATTAAAAAATGTGATAAGAAATAATTGAAAAAAATTTATTTGGGTGTAAACTTTGTGTCTGAAGAAGAGACCAAAAAAACACAGGCAGTCAGAGCTGGATGGAGAACCTGTACAGGAGGATTCTAGACCCCATTGGGATAAACCAAGGGTAATTACTGCTTGGTGGGAAAGTTGTAAAGACTGGAAAAAAGTAAATTGGCAAAGAAGGTATGTTGTAGGTGGCAAAATGAGAAGCAATGAATTATAAAGTAAATGTCACCTGGAATAATGATAGAGCTTCAAAAGATGGAAGCACTTACCTTGTGGAGTGAAAAAAGTGTGTAGTGAGGTGATAAGGCTTTACAGACGCCATGGGTGGGAGGGCAGTGTCATACCTTGGTCTAGAATGCAAAATACTTGCTTGATTGCATTGCTGCTCTTGCTAATTAAACGACTTTATCTGTGCTGAGTCCAACTTGACTTCTCTGAGGAGACAGCCGACTAAGGGGAGAATAATGATGGGTACCATGAACTGTAGGCCAGCTGAAGCTTTTGCAAAAGGTGTTAAAGGCTTTATTGGTTTTACTGTACTTGCTTTCACCACAAGCGTGTCCCTACCTGTCTGAAACAAACACTAATAAACTCCTGACAAACACTGATTCCTAACAAAGAATTGGTGACTGAAGTCAAATCTTTATATTTGCAAGAAAAACTGTTTAATTCAGAAGGCACTGATTCTTTAAAGAGGCTGCTTCTGTTTTTCCTGCAGACCCGTGCTGTCTAAAGCAGAGCAGGGCTGGCCCTCAGCTCTAGCTAAGGCTGGGTGGGTTTTGCTTCAGCTGTTCGGGGCAGTGGTGTGGGTCGTCTGGGGCTTGTGCTCTGGCTTTGGCTGCCTGTCAGCGAGCTGGCAGGGCGAGATAGCTGATCAGGGCTGCCAGGACAGCCCTACTTACTCCACTCCTTTTTGCATTACAAACGTTGGTGGGATTCACATCATTAACGGATTGGTCCAGTAGGCAGTGCTGAAGAACACAGAACTCTGGGTTTTGAAAAACCTTTCTATTTTTCTTGCATGCTACAGGTATCCTTTTCCTTCTTCCTGTGCATCGGTGATTGAGGAAAATAGAAGACAAAGGAGATGTCACATTGTTGCTGCTTAACTGTAGCTGAGAATGAGCCTGAGCAACCTTCTCTTCTTTTCACCTCTAAACACCTGTGCTTGGTCTCTGCCCATTTCTTGTTAGCTACTGTGCCATTAGGCTAGAGGCAGGAGAGTAGAGGCTCTTTCCTTCCTTTGTGGAGATCAGGGACTTGGTCCCAGCTTGGGCAGGTAGAGGCATAAATGTACTTTCCCTATTTTCATTAAAAGAAACCCAAACTCTGGGATGCTTGGTGTATAAGAAAGTGTGATCACCCTTTTTTTTATCCCTTCCCCCCAGATTGATAGAACTAACCCATCACATGCCACCCATCAGCCTGCCAGGTGCCAGAAGTTGTTACAAAAGTCAGTTTTGGACCAGGCATTAAAACCTGCTCTCTTGTAGTGTTTTCTAATGACTGTTCCATATTTGATCTTGCTTGATTTACCATTTGATCTCTATAGTCTCGTATCCCAATTGGATATCAGTTTTATCATATAAAACTGATATTAACATATATAGGAGAAGCTGTTAATTTAATTTTTTTTAAAGTGCAATTATTTGAATTTTTATCAGGTAAATAAAATAATTTTTAAAATTGCCACAGATTAAATTTTTAAAATATCTTAATTCTGTTCTAAAGCACCTGCATTAATTACTCTGATACTAACAGACTAATTAATTATTGCTATTTACACGCTATACCATATTGAAATATTTTTATAAAGGTATTACAGAGAAATAGATTAAACTAAAGTGGTGGACTTTTAATGAAAACACTTGCTGTAATTTCCTGCCCTAGAAAATGTTTTTAAATCTTGCCTTTACAGAAATAAATTGTGAGTGAATAAGTGTTAGGGAGTCTCACAATGAACAGAGAAAAATCTAGAATTTTTTCTTTAAAGACATAATAGGTGAGGTTTCCTCATGAATATTTTTAACTGTAACAGGAAGTTGTTTCCACTGCTCAAAGTGAAGAAAAGTTATAAAACTCATAAATATAGTAACAAGGTAATATGTGATGCATTTTTAAAAAGGGTATTGATGCATTGTGAGCAGCAGCAGGACGAGGACACTGCAAAGGCTGACAGGAGTCTTGGTCTTAATCTTGTATCATGTCCTCTGGAGTCAACCTGTGCTTGACAGACTACTGATACATCTTGATTGCAATAGTAGCCTGTAAGCTTCTGTACCCCTGATTTCAGCTGCTTTGGCTCACCTCATGCAGCACGTGGTTTTTTTGTTACACAGGCACTAGAATGGTGTTACTTCACATTGAATATAAACAGTCATGAACTAAAATACCATCCCTGTGTGCTGCTTATTGGAAAGCTCCTGCAGGTAATTATGATGGTGTTTGTTTAGAAGGTGAATGTGGAAACGGCATAGAGAAAGCTTGTGGCAGAGCAAGAAAACCCAGTTTGTGTTTGTGTGTGGATGTATCCCCATCCAGGAGTCAAAAGTATCTGCACTCCAATCCTTCCTGAGTAGGTGTTTCAGAACTGAGTGCAAGTTTAAATGTTCTTTCAAAGCAGATTTGAAAATGAAGTGACTTTCTTCTGCAAGAAGTGCCTTTATCTCTTTGTTTTGTAAATCTAATACTGTTTATGAAACATTCACTTTTTTGCTGAATCTCCTGGTTTGTAGGGGCTGAAATTACTGAGCTACACTCTTACCAGTTTCTGTTGCTGAGTGTGGCAGGTGCCAAGATCCTTAGTTG
Source organism: Hypotaenidia okinawae (assembly GCA_027925045.1). NCBI lineage: Eukaryota > Metazoa > Chordata > Aves > Gruiformes > Rallidae > Hypotaenidia > Hypotaenidia okinawae. Next base: position 5,404,873 of record BSDF01000011.1, read on the forward strand.
TGATAATATTGACTTCTCGGGAGAAACAAGGGTTGGTGTGTGAGTCTATGTGGGGGATAAAAATAAGGTGTGGGGGGGATGGGGAAAGCAGAAGTCTAAATGTAACTTATTTTAGCTTTATGATTGGAAGTGAATTCCAAAAGAGAAAAAAATTTGGTCTGATTTCCAGCTTAACAAGGTAGCAACGTGACCCTCTTGTGTTTAACTCTGCTACTAACTTCAGGTTTTTTTCTGGTAAACCTTTTTTCTTGTTATCACTTCTGATTTCTTATGAATAAAACCTGATAATTCTACTGAAACAATAATTTAATAAATTAAACTCCAGTATGAGATCAGTCACAGCCTTTTAAGCCTTACATTTACTCTAATGAAACTAGCATGGTTCCAAAGAGGAAGATTCAGTGCTATTTTACTACCTCTTAATCTGCCTCAGTGATTTATTTTGCTTCAAAGATCGTTTCCAATGAAAGCTTTCCATATATATGCACACTTTATCATGGTTGATCATTAAGGAAGCTGTAAAGAAATGTGAAGGTTTCTTTCCTTTGTAGGACCAAAATACATTAATGTTAGAAAAGCCTTCATCTCAGATTTGGGATTCTGGAAAGGCAATAAAAAGGTTTTCGCATAAAACACAAGAAGTAAGTCCAGTTCCACTGAGTGGCAGTGTGATCACATAATGTGCTGGGACTACAAAACTTGTTTTGCTGAGTAGTTGTTGTCTTAGCTGTCTGTTGGTTGATAAATAAAAATGACAGCAATATTTTTTATTGGGAAAACTGTTTGTTTTAAGAGACCCTTGTATTTGAAGCAATAACCAAAATTAATTTTCCTGAGTCTTCTAAAAGTATTGCTTTCAATATATAATAATTGACAATAGTGTTTATAGTAGCACTTTTAAAACATACTTAAAATTTTCAAATAGAAGAATTTGATATGGGGTTTAAATAGGTGTTATAATTAACATCAGCAATGAGGTGCTTTGGTAGTAGTGTGCTAGCATTATGAAGGAATTTGTGTGGAAGTATGCATATATGTCCATATGTAGAATTTTTAAAAAATAATAATTTGTTGGAGTTCTTTGTCCAGATAGATAATACTTCTGTGGCTGTACTTTTGTTGCTCTGGTCCTATTGAGTTACACTGCAATAACAGGAAACTCTTTGTGCCACTGGAAAGCTACTCAGCTATTTTGAAGATGGGTCACATGGGGAATCTCTTGTATGGGTTCTAATGATGGAAGACATCTAAGGGATCTAGAGATTATTCAGTGTTTTGTGTGAGGTTGTGCTCTACCTGAATTCTTTTCATTGGACCCATGTTTTAGATTTTTGTGCTGATTCATTTTCTTACTTGAGAAAAATTTCTGTTATGAATTAGCAGCAATTCAGAATACAAGAGGGAAAGATTAATTTTCTTGGCAGTAGTAATATCTTAGAGGAGTCAAGAGAGACAGTAATATAAAGTATAATTACTGTGTGTTAAGGTTTACATTATTTCTGTTAAAATAACTTCCACTGGTTTAGTTTTTGCTCATGAAATGAGTAGGTAGAAACAGACTGCAGAGCTGCTCTTTTCAGGTTGGTGAGGAACCTACAGCAGCCCCATCAATTGGAGTCTTGCCGTGGTTGCTTAGGCTTTTGTTTTTTAGAAGTACTTTCCAAGATCTTAGATAGTGAAGTTTTTAGTTGGTTTTTGTTGTTGTTATGGTGGGTTTGGAGGGAAGTTTTGTTTTCTGAATGGTGAGACCCATTATGGACTACATGTGAGATGCCCAAATCCTTGGCTGTTAGGTGGTGCACTGGTGACATATCAGGTCCTAAGTAGCTTTCAGAATAAAACACTACTTCAGAGTAAAATGAGATGTTTTGATGTGATGGCTTTTGCAGGTGAATTGTCAAAGTCCCTTGCTAATAATATCCATATGTTTAAAGAACAGCACTCTGGAACACAGTTGATGCAGAATAAACATACCAGGTATCCCTATTTGAAATGCAGGCTGTGTGTGATTTTTACCTTGTACTAGCATAATTAAATTTCTGGGTTTCTGGTTTGCAATGCATGAGGTAGGTTCTTGTGGGCGTAGTGGGGGCTTTTTCCTGAGCATTTGTTAGCTCCTTCTTTGGGTGATTTAGAACAATGCATTTCTGATGCTTCCTATGGAGCAGAATTCCAGTATTGGTTTCAGCCTTTGAAAAAACATATGCCAAAGTGCTATCTGTCAGACAAGATGTTAGGAAGACTTTGTGCGTATAACTGCTTAACAAATGCTAGCCTAAGATTTAAAGCACATGTTACCTTATTTAAATGCTCAATTCCTGTTTGGGAGCATTTGAAGGAAAGCAAACCTACATGATACTGAGAAAACAGGGCAAACAGTCAGTCTAAAGGGGGTGGCATTATCTTTCAAATATGTTATCGGGGTTGGTTGTACTTGTGTCAGCTTCTACCTAAGGCAGTGAGCTTTAGAAATGTTAAATATTTTTTTTAAAATGGCTTTTTTCATTTATTTGATGAAGAATGTAAAGAATTTGAAGAAATTCAACCTTTGTGTATCTGTCAGTGCTAGGATTTTTCCTCAGAATAGCTGAGATACTCTTCTAATATTGTATCTTAACGTTACCTGTGGTATCTAACTGTAGCCACAAGATTATTGCTTACATAATACTCACTGTATTTATGTCTCTGCATTTGAAGTTCTAAAGTGATAGCTGAGTGATTTTATTCCAGATTATAGTACAGTAGAGCCACATCTCAGGAATGATGCTGTTGTTACCTTGTTGGGCAGCCTGTCTCGGTGCTGAGTTGACGACCGGTAGTTCAGCCAGTCAGTGCTACACCAGATCTCTGCACTGGATTATTTTGCTTGTATGTTTGTCATAGTGATTTGCAGGTACTGAAGTGGCACAAAAAAGGGAAGAATAAAGAATAGTGAACTTGTCATATTATTTTGTCTTATTAACAGGACAAGTAAACATCAGCTTTTCACGCTGCGTCATTGAAAAGATACAGTCATATTTTAAATCCTGTGCCTTGGGCAGGCAGGGAGTTAGATAATGTTATCACCCTATTACCCTAACCAGTAGTTTTAGAATATATGATAGAGTTATGATTAAAAAAATAATAGAAGCAAAAAAGAAAAGTTGAGTAAGCACAAGGATTTTTTTAAAAGTCAGTATGCTTACTGTGTGCTGAAATGTGCCCACTGTAAATTTTTTATGTATTTACTAGTTGGATTCTTCAAAACTTTCTATTTTCAGAAAGTAATGCAAAAGCAGAGAGTGTAGTTTTGTATTTCTTAGGTCTGTATTTTAGACTAGTTTTTTGCTAAATATTTTCAAAATTCTTTTAGATGTAGACAGCCTACTGAAGATGGGAATGTTTTCAGCTTGGGGACTTGAGCAAATAACTTTCATGGTGGAAAATAGGATAATGAGTAATATATAAATCAAAGTAAAAGATGCTAATCAGCAAAAGCAGTTTGTTACAATACATGGTTGATCAAAGTCAACATCTGTACTGCATCTATGTTTGACTAGTGTATTGTAACTGATTATCAAATTAGCGAACAAAACTAATTTCATTTTGTGCACCAGGAGAGGGGTTAATGTGCACACGTGTAAATACGTGTACATATGCACCTCTGTGCTGTAAGACAGGGGTATTTTCCTGGAAGAGCTGCCCAAGGCATAAAACTCTTCTGCAGAACAAGGACAAATTTTTCCGTTTTGTCTGAAGCATTGCCTGAAAACTCAGGGTACAAATCCATGACTGTAAGGCTAGTAGCAGTTATTTAAGTATGTAAATGGAATATAAATTGATTAGAAACAGCTTTGATCAGACAGTTGAGAGTATAAATATGCAATCATTTTTCATATCCTTTAAAAAAAAAAATCTTTTTAGGTGCCAGTACACTGGTCCTGCCTATGTAGGTCCTTTTATTCTAGTCAAGTGGACTAGCTTTTTACTGTTCAGACTGAAATTTAACTGAGATAAAATGATGCACAGTTACTATCTTTTACAATTCTTTGTCAGCTGTCTCCACTAATATTGCTAAGTGCATTTTGAGGTTAGTGTGCAGTCAGTTAGATTAACTGTTAAAAAACCCCAGCAAATTTCAAGAACTACTTAGAAGTGGAAATTTTTTTTTAATAAGAATACAGAACTTGTTTTTGTTTGAAACAAGCATGATTAAAATTGACTGGAAAGGGTGAAGAAGGGGAATCAAAGTATCTCTCTGATTTTCATGTCATTTATTGGGAATTTTTTAATTAACCACTTCTTATCTGACCCTTTGGTTTAAAAAAAACAAACAACTAAATTACTGGGGAGGGGTGCAAGTTACAATGGAAGATGTATAACAGTAGTCAGGCATGCACTGTCACAAAACCTCTGTTTATTTACTCCTGCAGTTTTCTCCCATGAGCAGGTAGGTATCCGCATGCGCTGGCAATGACGCTTGTGAGAAGCAGCGTGATGTGGTTGCTCATGAAATTTTTACTAGTTGCTACTTTTAGAAAGAGCTATTTCAAACCTCTTCTCAGGGGTTAGGTGATTTCTTTGAAAAGTTTATTCCTGATGTAAATTTGTCATCATTTTTGTCATCCAGATAGGAAAAACTTACGACATGCTGGGCCATAGTTTATGCCAGAAATTTAAGGTAAATGCCTAAAAAAATAATTCTGAAGCTTTTTAAAACAAAAATCTAGACAAAATCTACAGAAATCAGTAGAGTGTTGTTGCAGATTAAGCCTAGTTCTGTGACTGGAGAATGCTCTGTTCAGGTGATCAGTGTGACATTTGTTACAGTTTCACTTCCTACACGCCATTAGCAATCAACTGTGGTGTCTGTTACCTTTCAAAACAATACACATAACGATGTGAAAGTCAGAGTCCATTGGGAATTCTCAGTTAGGAAATTCTTTTCCTGCTTTCCTTTGTTTCTAGAGTCCTCGTTTGGAAAAGTTGGAGGTTAATGGAAAACTTAGTGTAGACTTTTATATCAGTAATAGATCACAGAATGAAAAGTGACATAATTCCTAGTATACATTTAAAATAACTGACAACAAATAAAATACTTGCTATTCAAACACATTTTCTCAGAAGTATCTTTCCGAATTCTAAGTCCTAGAATGATAGAACCAGGTGTTCAGGGACATCCTCCACTATCCCAAGATGTCCAAAGCCCCGTCCAACCCTGCCAGGGATTCAGGGGCAGCCACAGCTTCTCTGGGCACCTTGTGCCAGGGCTTCCCCACCCTTTCTGGGAGGGATTTCTGCCTCACATCTCCTCCTCACCTGCTCTCCTGCAGTTGAAGGTCACTCTCCTTCTCCTGTCCCTCCCTGCCCTTAGCACCTGTCCCTCTCCAGCTTCCCTGGACACCGTCAAGGGACTGGAAGATACTCTTAAGATCTCTTCTCCAGGCTGAACCGCTCCAACTCTCTCAGCCCCTCTCCAGAGCATAGGTGCTCCAGCCTTCTCAGCATCCTTGTGGCATCCTCTGGACTTGTTCTAACAGCTCCGTGTCCCCTGAGCTGGATGCAGCACTTCAGGGGGTCTCCCCAGAGTACAGCAGAGGGGCAGAATCCCCTCCCTCAGCCTGCTGGGGATGCAGCCCAGGACAGGGTTGGCTTTCTGGGCTGCAAGTGCATGTTGTTGGGTCATGTTGAGCTCTTTGTTGCCATCCCCAAATCTTTCTGCTCAGGGCTGCTCTCCATCCACTCCCTGCCCAGTCTGTAGTTGTGCCTGGGGTTTTTCTCGGCCCACGTGCAGGATTTTGCTCTTGTTGAACTTTGTGCAGCTCACACGGTCCCACCTTTCTGGACTGTCAAGGTCGTTTGGATGGCATCCCTTCCCTCCAGTATGTTGACTGCACCACACAGCTTGGTGTCTTAAAATACCCACGTAGCTAATGTAGGTATTATTTAAAGAAAGAAACAAAATTGAGCTCCCCTCTCCAGTATTTTGGTGGGATAAATCTGTGTTTGTCATTTGCCTTTTTCACCTTAAGAAATTGTACATCTCTGTTTAAAATAGTAACACTTGTTTGGAAAAAATACATGAAGCAAATGATTGAGACTTGCAATCTGTTTGGTCCTTTGCCATTGGTGGGTCACTTTGCAGGAATTTCTTCTATTGGAATAATGGTGATCAGAATTTTAAAAAGTTTCTGTAGTCTTTCAAGAGCCTATTATGAATGGCATTACAAATACAAACCATGGTTAGGCAAAAAAACCACAAGAAAATGGAAATTGAGCAGTCTGTTTGAACAGCTATGTGCTGTTTGCTCTGCTCCTTTTGCTCCCTCAGTTCATTTTGTTATGTACATTTATAACAGAGCAAAGTTTTCCCTTGTACACGTTCCTTGAGGGTTTGGTTCTGCTTTCCCTTCCTGCCTCCCAGTCTTACCTAGACCGTTGTGGGTTTTTTCTTTTGGTCGTTAGCTCTTGGCCATTAGCAGTACTCACCGTGATGTAAAGGCCAGGTAGGTAATTTGCTTCGTGAGCTTGAATAAATTGTCCTCTGTCAAGCTCTAATAATGGATTTAAAAATTCTCATGATTGGTTATTGATATGCTCAGTAATCATGAATAATCTGAAATATGTTCAGAACCTGAATAAGTTATCTTTTTGCCATGTTTAAACTACAATATCACTTGTGTTTAGGCTGTCAGAATTCCAAGTTCTCTCCTTGTGCTTTCGCTGTCTGTGTGAAATTAGCCTTTTCTCCTTATCAAAGAAAAGTTAAAAGTACTGGCACTTACTTTTTATTAGAATATTTATTCTTTAGAATCTATTAGTAGCTCACATTCCTGTTCCACTTTATCACAGTGTCTACTTTAATAGCATGATATGGAAATAAATTACTGTGATATCTAGCATTCTAATCTGCTATCAAGTGATTTACAAGTACAACTAGAAAAATCCTCAAATTGTATTTTCATGGGAGTTTTTAAAATTTGCATCAGCTTCTTCCAATTTTTAATGCCCTTTTTGTTATCCTAATTGTGATTAGAAAGAGAATCGTGCAAGAAGTAAGCAGTTTATTATATTTTGCAATGAAACCCAGGAATTATTAGAGAAGCAAACCCCAATGGCAGTCTGCAGAATGCAGTGAACAGCTTGTTCACCTTTTAAAAAATGGCAGGGTTTTCTGAACCAGATATTTGTTACTGGGCTTTTCTTGATTTATAGGGCACAGTGTTAGAAATTAGAAAATAATTCAGGAACAGGGTGAAATTGTGAGCTGCACAGCTTTGAGTCAAGGCTTCGGTTCTGCAAGGATGAGCAGAGTTGATATGGGTGATAATTGTAGCCCTTGGTCAGGTATTGACCCAGGAAGTGACTTAAAAACCCTGCAACTTCCTATTTTTGTAATAAATACAAACATTTCAGCTAACCCCATATTGTCAGGTTTGGTTTTTAGTTTTCTCACAAACCTGGAGTGCTCTCGGTGATGGGATACAGGAACTCCCTGAAACTTCAGAATGCTTTAGCCATGAGGAATTATTCATATGCTTTTAAAATAAAGCATATGAACTTAAATCCTAGTCCTACCTGCAAAATTGAGCCATGTTTCCCTGAGATGTAAATCCAGAGGGAATAACATAGTCCAGCAGATAAACGTATGTATGGTAGTGTCAATTTGGCTAACTTGAGTAGAATCAGCAGGACTGGAAACAGCAACCGCAGCACAGGGCACAATGAAGGTGTTGCGAACCTGTGCTGAATCCTGCCCAGGTGTTGCCTGCCCAGACAGTTTCAGGCCAATGCCTGTGTGTGTTGCTGTGCTGTAGTGGCATTTCATTTCTGCTCGCTGTTCTGTGGCTGTATCCCTTTGTGCCAGCGTACCACAGAGCAGGCATGGTGGCTTTGTCTGAAGGAAGAAAGATTGGCAACTTTCAGGAATAGCAATGGAATAAATTTTAAAATGTTAAGGTGGTGTAACACAGGGTAGTGCTGGGGAATATAAGAAAATGAAGAATTTTTTTTATTAAATTCACTAAAAAAATCCTGCATTTAGCTCTGTTTATTCTAAGATCTAGGTATGTATGTTTATATTCTATTTAAAACCTCGTTAAAAAAAACCAAACTCAAATGGGGTGCTCTTATGGGCTGCTTTTACTCCCTGTGTATGCACTAAGGTTGACTTTTTGTAGCTTTATTTTTTGTTAGATTATGTTTTTGTGAAATATAAAGACATTGCACACAGCAGTGGAATTTAAACAAAAAGGACAGTTTCTGTACTGAATTATTATTATTTACCCTTATTTCTTTGTTGCTCTTCAAACATTTCTCGAATGAGTAGCAAAGCATACTTTATCCCCACAGGAGTCTAGCAAACTTAGAATTAAATACATAAATACTAACAGAGTTTTTGGCTAAGTAGTTATAATGAGACCTCAGTCTTGCATTCTAAATGTTAACAGTCTTGAAGTATTAGAAGTATTTGGGTAGTAGAGAGTGTATTTTGTTCATTTGGAAATAATTAGAAAATTATATTATTATTTAATGATTATCTAATTCCTGCAATTTTGAACCTTGCCTTTAGGTTTAGGTTTTTTCCTTTCACTTACCATTTGAAAAATGTTTCAGGAAAGGTGGTGTTGACCTTCTGACAGTTGATGGACAGCAAAGACTAAACTTTTTCCATTGTAGCAAACAATTGGAACAGACTTGCTGTATTTCTGAAGTAGAGGATTCTATTTCAAGCAACTATATCATTAAAAGTTCTGTTTGGATTGGTCTTCTGATTTTCCAGGACTGGTAAAGGTTTTGGGTCTAATAGAACATTGTGTACGTTGTATTTTTAGCAAATGTAATTGTTTGTGTAAAACTAATGGGCCTGGAAGTTTCCACCAGTTTCTTTATGTAAATATATTTTATTCCATCCTTGGATTTCAGCAAAAGTCTTAGTAGAGATACTGGTAGGGGGAAGGGTAGCATTAACCATTTGAGTGGGAATAAGGATATGCTTTTATGAATTCCTAAATTAGATCTCAAAATGCTGGAAATTTTGTCCTTTGAAAATGAAAAATTGATTGTCACAGAAATGCAGCTCAGCTTAGAGAAAATCCCTCTCCCGGGTGGAAGTCAGCACCGTGACTCAGCTGCTGCTCTTTTCTGATAACATGTCTGTGGGTGGTTACGCTGCACTAATCTCTGTAGCCTTCCTTCCCTTCTGTTAGTGCCTACAGACATTTCTCTTACACCCACGCATGTTCTCTGGTTCCATACAGCAGATTAATAGCTGCTGTTTGACACTAGGATGATGTATATAGGAGATTCTTTTCTCTGTGTGTATGGGAGATGTAAGGTGGATGTTTTCAGGAAGGTGCATTTGTAAAGTAAAGCAGATGTAATGAGAATGGTGGAAAAATGTATAAATAAAAGTTAAATCTTTAGTGTGAGCACTGAGACGTTTGTGTCCTCATTAAATGCTACAAATTTATATTTCCAGGGTAAAGTGTATCTGTGTTTTTCAGCATGGATTTTTTTTTCCTGTTTATTCAAAAGAAATCAGTAGAACAAAAATTAAACTTTTTTCCTGCTAAAATAGCTTGCAATATCTTAAAAACCATCAGATGTTTTACTGAAACTATTTTTCTGTACAAATCCAAAGGTGCTGGATAGCTGTCAGAATCTTTAGGAGGTGAAAAGTGGAGAATTGAGAAAGATTGGGATTGCTTGTGTTTTTGGGAAGGCACAGCAATTGTTACACACTGTCAAGGCTCTGCATTGCTGTGTCATTCTAAGTAAGAGCAAAAATGTGTAGTACTTGTCTTCCATAGCATGGCAGCTATTAGTTCTTGTTGAATTGATCTCCTATTTTCTGTTCTAATTTTTGGGGAGGGTTAAGTTTAAAATACCTGACAGTCCATATACAGATAAAATGACAAAAACTGAAATTATTTACTGACTTGTGTACCACTGTTTGGAAATCATTGATGGGGGTGTGTGTTGGGGGTGTGGGTGTGTGTGTGTGTGCATACTTCATCTCATCCATTCATCCTTCTAGGGATCTGTTGCCACAGTCCATGTGTTACAACTTCACTGACTGTGTCGAACCCTGCAATTCTTGAGGGGTTCCTAATCAGTATTAGCATTTCATTGGGTAGGACTGACCATAGTGGAAGTCGAATGCTTAAATCAAGTGACACTGAGCAAATATTTTAGCCAAGTTCAATACAAACTTTGGAAAAAAATATGTCTAGGCACAGTTCCAAATTCCTGCTTTCTACCCATGCAGCATGACAGGTAGCTGGGGATCAGGTTTTCTTAATGCTCCTGTTTGAAGATGTATCCTTGCTTAGCAGATTACACTGAGAATACCTTTTTTGATTTACAAGTTGTGCAATACCTGATCAGTTGTTACTTTTATAAAAATTCCCTCTCTTACTGCACTCACTGGACAGCTCTTTTTAACTCTTAGAGCTCTGTTTCTTTCTTGAATTCTTGTAAATTATAAGGCTAATTACAATGCTTTGAAAATATCTTGGTGATATATTAAATGATGTTTTGTAGAAATCAGGCATGCAGCAAAGATCGTCATTTTCCAGATGATGCTTATTTGATAGGCTTTATTCTAAAAAGTGTCAGTTGTGATGTTTTGGGAAGCTTGGAAAGAGATTCTGAAAGACTTAAAAGATTATAGCTTAGTTTGTTTTCTATATAAGAATTTAATGTTACCTAACAAATTATTCTTGCTTTTTTTTTTTACAAGCTTCCTTGTCAAAACAAACAGAAAATTCCCCATGCTTGATACCCTTTTCTAATTTAAGTAATTAATCAATTGGATCTGAGCTGATTGTAAAATAGTTTTTCTCAGTCAGTTGCTCCTAGGGAATGTTTTGGATGTTTGTGCACGTGTACAGATGTAAGATGTGGAACTAGGAAAGAGTTGGCTGGCATATTGATAAGCAACTTGGATTCCAGATAAATTTTCTCTGGGAAATTATTCAGACAGGTTTAGCTGACTGTTAAGATGATGCTCTTGATTTCTGGGTCCATTTCAGATAAAAAAGTGGCAGCAAACAGATTGCAACCTGGAAGAGTAGTATTTTAGAGGTAGTTGTTGTCAGCAGTGGCACCAGTATTAAAGTATGGGTTGCAGAGAGAAATTTTTGATTGAATAATCTCATATTTATTTAGTTTTGATCCAGAGAAGCAGGCATTAAGAAATTACCCGCTGTCTAGTGATTGAAAATGTTGGAGACATGAACTAGTCTCAATTCTTGTGGCATATCTTTCAGTTTTGCACTTGTACTTTCTTTGAATTTGGTAATTTTATGGGTTATTTTACTTTTCTAATTAAAAAAATCGAGACTTTTATTTTGGCAAAATTATCTTGCTAGTAAATGAAGGCTTTTGCTAAGTTTCCCATAGAACTTTAAATCTTAAAATGCATATTTAAAATATCAGGATTTTTGGTTTGACTCCTTTCAAGCTCTGTGGTGAGAGTAGTTTTGCAAGATGTGTCATCCACTACTTTGTATCTGGTAACTATGTCAAAGCTGCTGCTTGTATAATTGAGCTATGCTATGGGCATTGTCATTGATGGAAAGCATTCTGAAAACACATGTTCATATTAAAAATGTTTGCTGTTTGCACAATAATCTGTACCATCATGTTGAACGTCGGGCTGTGTCGAAATTATCTCTATAAGATAACTTCTATATCTAAATTATTTTATAGAAAGAAACAACTGAAAAAAAAATAAATCAAGAATTGAAGCTTTAGATTCTGTTCACTCAAATCTTGCAAAATCTTTGGAAATTTCTGCAGGTAAGGAGTACAAACATAGCCTTCCTGATAGTTCTTGACTGCAATAAAATTAATGTTTTGTGAATTAAGCCCTTAGGGGTAATTCTATGTTATATCTAAAATTCTATGTTATATCTAACAGTGCCAGATAGTGACCTCAGGAGCATTATCAAATTCTCTGGGAAGAAGTACTGATCTATAAATTAAACAAAACCTTATTTGGTGTTGGACATAGCTTTAAATCCTGTGAGTAATGAAGACAACATGTTGAATGTTTTGTTCTAATTAATTTGTCTGTGTTCCTGTCAAGTAGGCTTCTGCCTGAACGGAACCATTTCTTTGAGCATTGCAGATCAGGTTTGTTAGAGGAAAAATGCAAGTTTATACCATTAACTTTAGGAACTGCCACCTTGGCACTGAACGCTTCAACCAGCATTTGATGACTCACCCCACAGGGCTATCTAAGGTTTGATCCTTTCTGGTGTTACAAGTAATACAATGAAGTAGCTCAGCAAGTGAGGGGTTTATTTTTATTTAGTTAAAAATATATATGTATGTGTGCAGATGATATAGCTGTATGTATGTGTGCACAATGAAGTGGTGATGTGTGTGAGCGTTGCCTGGTCACACTTGCTCTTCAGCAGTGCCACAGTGGCTCTCCAGCTGCTTCTGTGCTGGCAGCAGCGCTGCTAAATCACTTGTCTGCATGGCAGAAGGAAGTGAGCCAGGATGGACTGCCAAAGCCAACGTGATGAGGTGATACTTGGCCAGTGTGCTACGGGGTAGGACGTAAAATGGTTCTACAAATTATTTAATGGAGAGTAGAAATATGGAGGGAGAACAGATTACAGTAAAACCAATTCTAGCTCTACTTTCTGCAGAGTGTGGGAACTGTTACCTGCTAGCAATAACTGAGTGGACATTAGAGCTTGTACAAGCACAGTGTTACTGGCTGCAGCAATCTTCCCACCAGTAAGGTGAGCTGAATCTATCAGGCTGTAACCTCTACAGTGAAGCCTGGTAACTCAGTTTTCCTCTCTGAAATATTAAAAAACACAGCACTGAGTGGGATTTTTTTTTTTTTAAAAAGGTGTTGGCTTAAATAGCAAATGAGTCCTGGTCATAGAGTTCATGCAAATTTTTCAATAATTCTTTTTTGTAATCCCAATGTGAATGTATTGAGGTTCATCTTCCAGTTCAGCAGTCAGGGCTCTGTAACTTGTGTTTTGCTTCTCTTTCAGTTCCTGACAGGTTTTCTCTTGTGTCCATTTTGTGTTTTGATTCTACTTTCTTACATGAATTATGCTTATTAATATCTTTGCAACTTAAATCAATTTGGTTATAGTTTATGTTCTTTAACTTTTAGAATGTCTCTGTAAGACTGAAATGAACCTCCTTCTCTTGATGAAAATTCTCTCAGTACTTAAACATAGTAGGGCTAGGTACAGTATTTCCCATTGCAGCATCCTTGTAATTTTTGGAGGGATGGAAGAGTGAGAATTGGCAGGCTGAATTTTTGGCATGGAGTATCCTAGTCAGATAACACTGTCAGTTCAGATCAGTTAGCAGTTCCTTGTAGCACAAGTGACAGTCTCACCCTTCACTGTTAATGCTTAGCTAATAGTAGATGCTGGATTTTTTTTTATTTTTATGGGCATTTTGTCATTCTTAGTGATCTATACTCTTCTGGGGCTTCTGTTGTCTGAAGGTGATGCTAAAGCTAGAACCCCACGCAGGCTACAGTTGTGTAAGTGTAAAAGAGGCAAAATAGGAGAGTGATTATTTTTGGATAGGTTAAAAAAATACAATGATGATAGCTCCTATTCCCTCAGGGCTTTATAAAAGCCGATGTAAAGGCTATCTAAAATAAGCAAGTTTCATTGGCCTATATAAAACAGGCCTGGCTCTTGCCAACCTCCTAGGCAGTTTGCTTAGGAGTTATTGCCTGCATCAAATCATAGGTTGTCTGCTTTTACTGTCATCTTTAATTCTGAATTTCTGTGCTGTTAGAATGTGTGAAGGTGTGTAGAGGAGTTTGCTATTCAGAGGACAGTGTTGTAAGAGAAATACCTTTGATTTTGTGTGTAAAAATCAGAGAACAGTTTCTGCTGGTAATAGTAATGCTATTTCAGAATAGGCTTGCAAAGAAAACAGGGATGCAAAAGCACATCCACTTTTGAAACAATGTATGATAATGTCCTGTGTAATGACATAAATTTTGGAGTAATTCCTTTAATCCAGTATTTTTCCTCATGTAAACAATATGTGTGTGCATCAAATGTTACTGTAGACTGTCATAAAGGATCTAAATGCATGGGAAAAAATTAACTGGTTTATAAAAAAGGCTGATCTGATCTTTCAAATTACATATTTAACTCGATTTACTTTAAATGGAATGGTTCATTTCATCAGTAAAGAGTGTATAGGTACAGAAGTCATCCTCAAGGTTTAATTGCTGTGCTTGGGTGTGTGGCTTAAAGGAATGGTATCACAATTCACGGGCTGTCTGTTCATTAGGTCTGGTGGCAAACCTGTGAAATGTAGTGTACCCCTAAATACTTGCAATAGCTGTCAAAGCAGAATGATCTGTTACTTTATGAAATGGGTACACTCAAGGAACTAAAAATAAGAATCTGTGGTTCTCTTAACTGCTTTCCTTTCTCCAGCTCTGTTTTTGTGCTAGCCAAGATGCAATTGCATTAATTATTTTTTCAGAAGTTTTTGACAGCAAAATTTGTTTGCAGTGGCAGAAAGCTGTTCTTGCCTTTCTTTACTGCTTGTTCTCCTAATTAATGTCAGCATTTGATCAATAATGTATTTAATAATGTTCAGGATATTTAAAGGCACGTTTCCATGGGATGGGTGTGATTGTTTCTAAAGCTGATTGTCTGTTACTGCTTAGCACCACAATTAATTGTATGTAATATTAATTTCTGCCTCTGTTTACTATGTGTGCTCTAATACATTGGAGGAAAATATACATGCTTGGGAAAAAAATGGTTTTACATTAAAAATTGGATAGAACTTTGGGGAAAGGTATGCAAAAGCTAAAACTCAAGTTTTTGCAATGATTCAAGAAATAAATCTCACTGAAAATTATAGAAATTGAACTTGTATTAATAATGTTATGTGTAGGATGTATTTGGGGGTTTTGGTGATTGTTTTAATATTTATTTATTTGTGCCAATAGCTAATGGGCTTCACAACACAGCTCTCCATGCAGGTTCATGCTTGTGGAATGAGCATTGAAGCACAGAGACAGGTCTGCTGAGTAGTTGCTATTGAAGCTATAGGAACAGATAGGTTGATCTGGAATGCACCTGAATCAAGTGGTAGTTCATTTTGAAGACCAGATTGCAAAGATCAGGTGAAGGTTTCATGACTCAAATGTATTTTTTTTACTGCTAATTCTGTACTTGAAAAAACGTTTCACAAAATAATGTAAATCTTCTCAGAAGGAGAAGAATATTTCAGGCAACAAACACAAAATGAGAGATAAGAAATATTGAGTATAATCATTCTGTGCTTGAGAAAAATGTTCCATATGTTTTATTAGCAAAGAAGTAAATTCTGATGTATACCCATGGATTATTGCAGAAGTTTGCAATTTTTTATCTCCACCAATTTTGGTCTCAAAAACTACTAGCTGAAAAAGGATTATTCCTGTTATGACCTGTCAGTGATGTTCTGCTTGAGCAAATATATGTCTTATTCCTTGTACATATGTTTCAGTAGGTTGTAGGTCTAGACAAACTTGGAAGAAACAGCTGGTGTTTGATACAAGGGATTTGGA
The DNA here is from genome assembly GCA_027925045.1 of Hypotaenidia okinawae. Taxonomy (NCBI): domain Eukaryota; kingdom Metazoa; phylum Chordata; class Aves; order Gruiformes; family Rallidae; genus Hypotaenidia; species Hypotaenidia okinawae. The sequence continues at coordinate 5,420,429 of BSDF01000011.1, forward strand.
AGAGAATTTTGAGTGTACATAAGTGTCTGCATAGCCTTGAATCTAGACTGTTACTTTTGAAATTAGGATCATGAAAAAATTTAAAACAGGTTGCAAATTCTGAGTTCCTCCATGCTTGGAAGAACAGGTTTTAATTGCTTGCTTGAGGTCTTTATGTGCAGTGTGGGGCTGCTGACTGCTTTGATTGCTCACAAACTCAATCTATCCATGACAGCAAAGTGAACGCGAAGAGCTCTCACTCTCCTTCCTGAGAAGAATAGAGGTGCTACTAACTCAGAGGGCCATCTGCCAGTATGGAATCTGATTGTCAGTGAGCTGGAGAAGTGCTTTTGTTTCCATCAGCTGGGCAGTGTTCAAATGTCAGGGAGGGGGAGGGGGAAGAAAAATGTGAGGGGTGACTGGTGCTGTGGGACACTATAGTTCAAAACAGGTCACAGGTTTGGCATGGAAGGAGAAATCTTTCTTGAGCATTCAAAAAGAAAATCCATGTTTCTGATGTTTGGAAAGATTGTATCCTGCTGTCTGCCTCAAACAGGGGTTTGTGAAAGGAAAACTTATGAAAAAGAAGCTGCTCTTTAATTGGGGATCTTGTAATTTTTAATCTGTAGCTTGGTTTGGCATTCTGGTGTTATTTGATCGTGTCCTTTAGCATGTTTTGTTTTAAATAATTATACCAACATCTAAAACAGATGAGAGAGAATTAACACAACTAAAAAAATCTCTTGCTTGTAAACTCACATGAGGTATTTTATTTTTTTTTAATTCTTGTCTTCAGGGGTGTACTTATTTCTGCAGGTAGGTTTACATGAGGTAAAGTCTTTTTTGCAGGAAGGGGGTTAAAAAAAAAGAGAAGTCTGTTAATAAACCAGAATAGCCCAACAGTAGAATCTGAAACTTCAAAATTTGGTTTTGTAGTGTATCAACACTATATTAATGAAAAAATCTGTTATCTCTCCTCCCAAACTCTCAACAAGAATAAGCCCTGAAATATTCTTGCCACTTAAAAGTTAAGACATGCAACAAATTTTTGGTAAGAAAATAAGTACCTATTTTTCAGAGCACAAGTTACCATTTTTCTAATAAAGTCTTTCTGATAAAGACTTTTTTGATAGATATGTGCAGTGGCTGAGCGTATGTGGAACCATTTTACAATGGGTACAGATTTCAAGTAGTGACATCTTATGGTATTATTATGGTGTTTCATTCTATAGAGCTCAGAGATAACTTGGGGCATTAGAACAAGACAAGCATGTAGGAATACAAAGCCAGAGTAACTTGCTTCCAGCAATACAGTCAAGGGTTTAGGACACCGTTATGATCCTTCAACAAGACATGCAGGAGCTTTTTCCTAAGACTAACTTATGTTTCCATGTAAGACCAAATCAAGGCCAGGTGGACCTTTGGCATGGCCCAGAATGCTTGTTCTTTTAAATATTTACCCTTATTTGCAGATTTTTTTAAAATTTATATAACATTTTTTACTATTCTGTGAGTATTTCAGTGCATTTCTGAATGTTCTCACAGGTTTATCTTCTTTCAGTAATGTGGAACAGATTTAGTGGTTGACTGAAAACTTATTCATAGAATCATAGAATTGTAGGGGTTGGAAGGGACCTCGAGAGATCATCGGGTCCAACCCCCTGCCAAAGCAGCTCCCTAGGACATTTCACTCAGATAGGCGTCCAGACGGGTCTGGAATCTCTCCAGAGAAGGAGACTCCACACCCCCTGGGCAGCCTGTCCCAGGGCTCCCTCACCCTCACTGGGGAAAAGTTCTTCCCCATGTTGGTGCGGAACTTCCTATGCTCCAACTTGCAGCCATTGCCCCTTGTCCTGTCTCCACAGACACTGAAAAGGGGCTGGCTGATTCCCTCTGCATCCCCTGCTTAAGATAATTATAAACATTAATTAGGTCCCCCCTTAGTCTTCTCTTCTCAAGGCTGAACAGTCCCAATCTTCTCAGCCTTTCCTCATAGGGGAGATGCTCCAGGCCCTTCATCATCTTCGTAGCCCTTCTTTGGACTCTCTCCAGGAGATCCCTGTCCTTTTTATACCAGGGAGCCCAGAACTGGACACAAATTTACTTCATGATGTATTAATGGCTAAATGACAAGAAAAGGCTCTTTTGCATTTAGAGACATTAAATCAACAGTTTGTATGTTTATAAAGAAAAAAATACTCATCTAATTTGACAAGTCTTTTAGTATTTTGCCTTCAGATCCTTGCCTAAACTCCCATTGAAAGAGGAAAGAAAAATGGGGCACTTCTATAATTTTAATAACTTCATTTCTCCCGCATGTTAAATGTGACTGCTTAATTGTGTGTGTTCCTTTGGAGTGTTTTCCTCTCTAGCACTATTCTAATGCATTTCTTTGTGTGGGTACTTTTAAGAAAAGTGACAGGGTAATATAAGTTCTGAAAGCTCCCTGTGCTGAGTAACAAAAGAACAGCATTTGTCCTGAAAAAACATTTCATGAGAACCCAATCACTGTCAGTTGACTTTCCAGCAAAACCAGGGAATGCTGCCTGTTTCTCCAGGTGTGACTTGTCAGGTCTGACTTGGCATGGTATCTTGTCTTAAATTGATCAGGTTCCAGTTCTCAGATCAATGAGTGCTCTAACTAGGAGCCTTCAACTTGCTGACTGGAAGTGGATCTTCAATCCTGCAACATGTGGGGTTTGGTTGGTTGGTTTAATTCTCAGATTCTCTAAGCAAATGGAAACTCTGCCCACCTTGCTAACTGTGCCTCCAGAATCACGGTCCTCACAGTGCCTGGCAAAACAGTCCTAGGATTTTGTTGGGTTTAAAGTCAAACAGCATTACTGTGACCTGAAACGACTTTACATGATGTATTAAAAGGTGTCAATCTGGAGTATCTGTAGTTGGTTCTTCTACTGATAAAATCCATAGGGGAATGAGGGTAATTAAGTATATTTGGGCAGAATTTCATGCATTAGGACTGAAGATGTTTTGGGGAATGTAGATACATATTATAAGGGTGTATACAATCCTTGTCTTTGCTGTTCTCATCATGGTACATGTAATTGTATCTGTACTCTGTTGTTGCTGCTGTATTTCCAGATGTATTGCCATGCTGTTTCTATGTCCAAAGTCAGAGGAAGCATAATGCATTGCTTGACTTCCTTGTAAGCTAGTGATTTAGAAACATGCAAGATTTTACATATCTCTACAAAAAGGAAGGAGGTACCTCAGAAGAAAAAGCTGGCCTCTGATCAACTTTCTTCCTCCCTCCTTCCATTTACTTTAATTAATGGCTGTGGCATTCACAGAGTCATTTTAGTAATGTGTGTAATAGGTGGAAGTTAGGTGCTTTGTCAGTGATTGCACTTGATAACAGGCTTGGACAAAAACAAGATGAATCTCCAGCTATGATAATTATGTCAGTGTTGGTAAGTCCTTTTTTTTTTTTTCCTACAATTGCTATGCTTTGCTACAACATAACCAGCCTACTGCAGTTTTTGCTTTAGGTGGGCTTTACTCTGGTATGAATAAATGTATTCTACATCTTCTGTAGTATGCCTACTACGTTCATTTACTTTCCTTTTAAAGTGACAAAATGGGATGTGGATGGCAGACTGCAGTACTGACTATTAATTCTGTATAATGCAAAAGATAGAATTTAGGCAATTATAAACTGTATGTGTACTTTCAATTCTGTGCTTTTAGTAGGAATTATTCACCTCTGAAGAATGTGCTGTGTAAGTTAGAACATCTGATAGTCTGTGACGTGATTTTTTTTGTTGCCTTGCAGTGTTGTGATACTGACACAATATGACTTTATTGACTGTTTCTTCCACACTATTTTCCATGTTTCATATCAGTGAACTGCAAAAAGGTTAAGCTTTGAAAACCAACAAATTCCATAAGAGTGTTATGGCTTAAATGATTGCTAAATACCTATTGATTCTTTCACTAATTACCACTCTGAAATTGGGAAATACAGATCTCAATAGCAAATTTGCATGGGCTCTTTGAAGGTTTCAGGATTGCTTTAACACATCCATTTTTTTAAAAAGCAACCAAAGCTTTGTATTTTTAAGAGAGAAATCGCCTCTCTTGTGATGATGCTGGACAAATACACCAGGTATCTTTTGCTGGGAGCATGAAGTGTGCTGTACAATTGCATGGTGTTTATAGAGTCTTTAAGAGAGAATAACTGCTTTCATTTGTGCTTATGTACAAACTGTGAATTTTCAGCTGGTTTAGCTGATAGAGATTGCAACTGTGAGCTGCTTATTGTGATCTAAGGATGTTCTAGCCCTAGTATTTGCAGTTATTCTCTCAGAGGGTATTTGTTTGCTTTAAAGATATTTTCTCTGGTGGACTATCTGGTTTTCATGTTAAATTCTTTTGCAGAGAGGATGTAATTTTCCACTTCTAAGGTACACAAAGTTTTTTAGAGGACTTAAATATATTTGTGTGTTAATGATTTCATTGTTAATCTCCAAAACACATCTAATCTGAAAATTGGTAAAGCTGTGTAAATGTTCAGCCCCATGTGGATAACCATGTTTGTATCAGGTGTACTTGGTACTTTCATGTTATTTGTGTGCTTAGATTCTTTAGTCTGTGTCTCTCAGCTTTGAAAGCCATTTAAGCTATGTGATGTTCAAACTATACAGATCTTACTCAAAATCAACTGATGTTGATTTTAGGTATCACTTAACTCCTTAGACTCAGGGGAGCATCAAGTTCAAACTCTGACATTTGGCACTCTCCATCAGCAGACTATGTTATAAGATTTTGTCAGTAACAGGTTTGTCCCTCTCCAGCTGGGGATTTGTAAAGTTAGAAATGAAGATGCAAATCTTAACTATGCTACTAAACCATACCATCTTTATATATAGATATGCTTTTAGAAATAAATACTTAGATAACACATTCTACAGTGCTTTAAAAATTGGTAATGAAAGGAAAAGATGTGATACTTTTGTTTTTCTCCTTGGCTTTTTATCCTGTCTTGTTATGTACTAGAGACTGGTGCTGAGGCAGTCCTTTGTAATGGAACTGTTAGTTCCTTGCAGTAATAGTGGGTAGCAAGGTGGAACCAGGAGGGGGTAAAAAGGATTTGTAAAAGGCGATGTTACTGGTGGGGGAATAAAGGAAGAAAGGACTCTGGGACTGAGAGAAAGTACCAAAGGTAGGGACAGGAGCTGCTATGGCCCTGAAGCTGGGGAATGGTATTTTATTTTGCCTATTGGGAAAAGAGATTCAATCCAAATTGTTTGTTATGTTGGTCTTCTCATCAATCATGTTCACTTACAAATTTTTCCAAATCAGTTAAAGTGGTATCGAACAAAGAAAAACAATTGCTGCCTCAGTGTGTGCCATTCTGTAGTTCAGGGGAAAAAAATAAAATGAGTAGGCAGCAGATCTGCTAATGAACTTGCATGATTTCAGCACAAGCTCTGTTTACATTACAGGAGCTGTATGCTTCCATCAACAGAAAAGTTGGAAACTACTGTTTGACCATTTCAAGGTACCTGAGCGTTGTTTGCGCAGAACCTAAAACACTGATGGTCACATCTGCCCTTGGAAAATCTAAAAGAAATAGCAGTCAAGATAGTGCAAAGATGAGTCATAGTGATGACAAAGGGCTTGTTAAAATATAGAACGGGAACACATGAGAGAAATGGAAATTATTTACTTATTCTTATGAAAGGGCAGGTTATAACTCCCAGAGACTCAGTGGAAAAAATGAATTATGGTCTTTTCTGTTTACAATTCTGCTGATAAGAACTGAGGTCAGGAAGGGAAATAAATCCTCCATACCAGTAACTGTCCACCTGCTTAAATGATTATTTTTTTTATCTCTTCCATATAAAAATTGCTTACTCAGTTGCAGCTGTTTGAGTAGAATGAGGATGGAGCTTTCCCTGAAATGCAGGAGATGGTATTTAGAGTTGTGCTGAGTAGATGCTCGGTATATTTCCATTCCCCCTAGCTAAAACAGGGATTCATGGCAAGAAAAATATGAGCTATGCTCTCAGCTTATTTCTTGAAATAACTATTTAAAAGAAGAAAATTAAGGAAATGGTATTGAAAATACCATTTAAAAGAGAGGAAAAGCCTGCATTCTATACATTCATATATATAAACATTAATGAGAATTGGCTCTGGCCTATGGTTATTCTACTGAAATATATTTTGTATGTTCAGCTGTGCTGGATCTGCCTAAGTTATTTGGTCTAATAAATACTAAATTATTAAAATAATGCTAAACATGTGTCAGGATGGTCTGAGACTGACAGGAAATCTAAAGCTGTGTTTGACACTACAGAGGAAGGGTTTGCTTACACTCACTTTGTTCCATCTGTCAGGCTCTGTGCTGCTCTGAGGCCTTTTGCTAGAGATCCTAATCATATTTTGCCTTCAATAGGCTTTTTCTGTTGTGGCTGGTTTGTGTCATAGTGACAGGTAGGAACTTGATTTTTGAACCAGAAACGCATGGCATGTGCTAGATGCTGTAAAAGCACAGAATAAACACCATCCTTTCCCTTTTAAAGTGAACTTGGATTTCAAAATGCAATGTCATAGGTAGACTGAGGTGATTTAAAGAATATTTTAAACTAATTGCTAACCAAATATCAGTCCACGTTGTGCAAAACAGCATCACATGTGCTTAAATGAAATTTCTCCTGTGTTCGTGTTTTTACTGGTCAACATTGAGAAGAGCCTGGCCCCATCTTCTTTACTGTCTCCCATCAGGTGTTTGACATGTCACTAAAAGCCCCCTGAGCCTTCTCTTCTCCAGGTTGAACAGTCCCAGCTCTCAGTCTCTTCATCTGTCAGATGCTCTTGTCCCTTAATCATCTTCGTGGCCCTTTATTGGACTTACTCCACTTACTCCATCCCTTTCTTTTCTCCCTTCTCCTAATTCCAAAGAAATTATTCCTGGGTTCTCTAACAGGCTGACAGGTGTAAAAACATTTATTGAAGCCTCTAATTAACATGTCCAGAGATTGTTTTGGTTTTTGAAGATTTCTTGATTTGTTAAACATGGTATGTTCTACTTAAAATTAATTTTGTTTTTTACTTGCAATTGGCAGTAACTAAGATTCAGTTAGCTCTTAAGAACAAACTTTCTGGCACATTCATGAGATCTTAATTAAAAAAATCATAGATTTCATAATATAGGGGGCTTAAATTCATTTATTTGCTTATAGGACTGAAATTCTTAGATGATAATCCACCAAAACAGGATTTAAGGATGATGCCCCAACCTCTTTAAATTATGGGACAGCATCCCAGATTTTGGGAGTACTTATGATATTTTGCTTTTCATGGAACTGAATTTTTCTGCTCCCAGGCATGTTAACTGCCTGCTGATTTGATGTGGTACTGAGAGAGGTGACTCCAGTTCAAGTAGTAGTTATTATACAGGCAACTGTTTTGATTCTATAGACCACAAAGTTGAGAGGCACAGAGTATTAAACATACACTTTAAAAATCCTAGTTTCATTAAAAGATGCAAAAGAATTGCTCATTCTGAGTTTGTTTAATATAAGAAAATAAAAGGCAGGTGGGAACCCTTTTGGAAAAGAAATGAAAAACTAAGGCAAATGGAGAACATTTTACTTCAAGGTTTCATACAAGCTATGTAAATTACTTGAATCATATGCTTTGGAAAGAAGTATTCTTTCTTTTTACTCAGTGGAAAAGTTTAATTTCTGAATTTATTGGTGGTTGTTGGCAGGATAAACTTTGCTTTTGCAGGTGACAGGGGCATAACCCAACAGGTAGGTGTGTTACTAATTTAATGAATGTTGTTTTCATAACATCAGAGAATCATTTAGGTCGGAAAAGACCTTTAAAATTGAGGCCAACCATTAACCTAGCACTGCCAAGTCCTCCACAAAGCCATGTCCTTGAGCACCACGCTATGTGTCTTGTAAATATCTCCAGGGATGGTGACTCAGCCACTTCCCTGGACAGCCTGTTCCAGTGCTTGATAACCCTAAAACTGCAGGAAAGAAGCTGCCAGCTTAGGCAGATACAACAGTAGTTGTCTTCAGTGATCATAGGCCTTGCTATGGCAGAAAAGGATTTAAATGTTAATAAAGTGCAGAAGTTACAGGGTTACATCCATCCCTAAGTTGGGATCCTCTTGAATAAAAGCAAGTGACAGCTTTAAAAATTAAGTCTGGATTGTAGGCACCAGACTGGATAAGCCCTGAGAAGGGAGAGTCTGATTAGAAACTTGGGGCTTATTATACTTTTCTAAACCTAGTATATGTTGATAATTTGCTTATAGTGAAAAAAAAGACATTCTCTCTTATACTATGCTGCTTGCTTTTATGAGGAGTGATTACATGGTAACTCAGGTCAGAGAGATTAAGAGTCAGGGCTTGCTGGTGTGGGATTTGGGTTTTTTTGTTTGATGGTTTGGGTTGGGCTGGGTTTTTTTTATACTTAAAGATAAATTTATCAAAATTCACTGGTATTATCGAGATCTAAGAAGACAAATTTTTTTGTTTACACTCTACACAACTTCTAGTTGTCTTTTACAAGATGTCTCTCTTGGACTGTAGCACAGTTTATTCCATGGGCTGGAAAGCTCGTTTCAGTAATGAGCACTAGAGTGCTACACATCCCTTCCAGTAGAAGGGCAATTGAATATTTGATTTTCCATGACTTGTGAGTTGGCTTGGAGCAGAATTTTGCTAATACCACCTAACCCAATAAAACTCTATTTATTTATTTCAACTGAGAAGGTGTAATTAGGTCAGCTGTAATTTCCATGTGTTGTGCTCAAGGGAACTTGCAGGGCGTTTTTACACCCACTGAGTGGAATCTCAGGCTCTACGTTACCAAAGAGTAAACCCCAGGGGTGGGGGGTTTTGCATCTGACCACAGTACAATACCAGTTAGTGAGAAGGGGGTACAAAGTGTTCCAGTTCCCAGTAATTTGTGTCTTTGAGTTCCTGAAGCACAGAAAATCACCTCAGAAACATAAATAAAAGGACGTACTAACGCTAACTATATCTGGTGGCATTGAAAGATGCAATGCAGTGGATATTAACCACTGCCTTTACTGGTGTTTCCATGAAAGGAAAAAAATACCCTCAAAAAAACCCAAAACAAAACAAAAACCCAAAAAAACCCACAAAAAAACCCCACTACACAGACAGGTTTATGGCAGGATCTACTTATGCTGCACATAATATATTTGCATATATTTTCTACACACAGCATATGGCAATTATTCAGATTGCAACAGCCAAGTGTTAGGAGCTTATGTTACTTATATCTATTTATAGCTCAAATATAGATTGCTGTGCTGATCAGTTTTATCAAAATTTTCCTTTTTGTCATGCCTCCTCAGCATTCACTGTTCAAAATCCTGCCCATTTCAGCTATGGAGTGTTGAGTCATTTGCATTTGAACATTTTGCTTCCACTTAGTATTCCCAAATATTTAAAAAAAGAGAAGAAATACAAGGAAAATGCATCATACCTCTTATCAGTGAAGCTGTGTTATGGAGGAATGTGATGGTAGGGTGTTTGTTTGAAACCTAACAGTGTTTGCTTTTCTCTCTTTAACAACGCTATTCCTTATTTGCAAGCTTGAATTTTTTATATGCTGTTCTTCGTTTGTTTCCAGAATACTTAAAATTTGAGAGCTGCCTTAGTGTCAAGTAATTCCAAAGTCTTCTGTTGCATTTCTCAAAGGGGAGTAGTATATAAAAATAGAATTTTTCAGTCACGTTAATAAAATATTTTATTAATTTTCATGGTAGTCTATGGATTTTAAAATGTCTGAGTCAGTGTTCAGCTACAGACTTCAAAGGAGGACTGTTCAGTTTAGATTTAAGTAGTGTATGAGTCACCTCACCAGCTTTCTGGAATGTGCATTTTATCCTGAGCTTCAGCACTGCTCTCCCTTGATGTTTTTGAAAATATGGATGTTATGGATAAGTTAACTATGAGCAAATTATGGCCGTGGCAAAGTATACCTTTCTTTAGGGTAATGCAGGTTTTCAGCTCCTTATGGTAACCTGTTACTAGAATCTTCTCAGACTTACCTCGTAACACAAACTCTTACCTAGTTTGCAGAAAACCAATTAGCTAAACAAGTAACTGTCCTGTGCAGGGTGTTTACATGAAAGTAGTGTGCAAGCAGCAGATGAAGGAAGCTATTCCATGCAATGAACTCAGTTTATTCGATAACTTAAGGAGTCAGTCTTTAAAGGCTTTATTTATATAACTACATAAACGTATAACTTGGAGGTATTTAAATGGTTATAAATATAGAGTATATGTCATTCATATAGCAATTCTGTATACAAAGAAAACAGTAATCAATGCAGTGTGATAGTTTATTTTGACTACCAATATGAGAGGAATGCGCCAACCCTTGGCTTTGTTGGCACTTCAACAGGCAGTTCCTGGCTCGTTTGACTCAGCCGGTACCGTACGTCAGGCAGAAGGCTGCCTTCCACTCCTGTGTCTGAGTGAGTGCATGGGCAGATCGGGGTGAGACACAATACGATAGGGTGGGCTGGAGCAGGAAAGGAGTTGACCTGCAGAACTAAAGCAGCAGTGAAGATGCCAGTGGAAGATGAGCGCATTTGGCCTGAAATAGGAGAAATTACTATATAGAACAGAGAAAAGCACTTAGGAGGAAAAAAGGATGTGTTACTATTGTATTATAGTGCAACACATTTCAATCTGTCGTATGGAAGAATAAGAGGAGAAACAAATGTCTCAATGCCAAGCATATTCTGTTAGCAAGGAAACAATATTGACAGAAATCCTTCTGTGATGCCAGCCACAATGGAGGATAAACCTTTACTGGACACAGATCCACTTTGCACATCATGATGTTTCTCTCTTTGTCTGAGAGAATGTATTGGAGAAATACACTGTTGGATTTTATAAAATTTCTTTTTTTCCTTTGTTATTTCCATCACATTGACATAATGCTCAGAGAAACAGAAGTATTTAAATTAGAAAACTATTGAGTAAAGAAGTTAACTGTACTTTAAAATTGAATCCCAATCAAGAAATCACCCTGGTTCTAACTTCCTCTTCTTTTGTAGATGTCTACAGGGAGTGAGGCAGTTAACTACAAGAGGTTACCAGTGCTAGCTATTGTAAGAGGGGGAAAAAATCAGTATGTGAGTCTTAATAAGCAAAGTCATCACTTCCAGCCATTGATTCATGGAGTATGTTTCTATAAAATGTTTCTCTCCAGAGCTGAGAGAATTAAAAATGCTTCAGATTTGATCCTTTTGAGATATGTGGAGGTCAGTCTAAAGTGTAATCATTTATCTTCATCTGTCACCATCATCTGTTATTTGAAATCTGTACTTTCCAGACCAACTTGAATGCTTCCACACCTTTCCTTTCTACTTCTAACCTATCTCCTGGTTTTGCAGGACCATTTCTATGGAATATTTGTGCCTTTACTCTAATTGTGGTAGGTTCCTTTTTAATCTTGGTATTTTGGAGTGATTCCTAACCGAGCTTGTTGCATCCAGCAGGAGTTGTTTCAGTGTGAGATGTCTTCCTGGTGTCACATAAGGTGAAATTACCTAAAGGTGGGATGCAGGGTAACTTTAATCAGTGACATGATTTAATATATCACAACAGATTGGTGGTTGTGCTGATATATTTAGATCTGGTAATGTCAAGGGTACCTGCTAAAAGTTTGATGTTGCTGTTGTCTTTTAATAGAAACTTACATATATAAAGTAGAACAGCAAAGGTTGCACACCCTTTGGAATTCTTCCAGCAGGATGTCGTGTCAGATGACACATTAACTTCATGAGCAGGGCAAATCCCATCTGTCTGTTTACTGAAAAACTACCCATTTCTCAGAGTTACAGCTTAGGATCTGAAGAAATTCTGTATTCTTGATGCCATTATAAAATCTCTGTTAACCGCTAGTAGCTATAGGTTGCAGATATTTTCAGTTTCTAAAACGTGTCAGCGTTAAAGGCAGCAAAAAGAGTTCCAAAGGACCGATAACAGTTGTGTCTGTCCTTTACTCCAAAAGTCATCTGTAAAAATATAAGATCAGATTATTTTAGTATAAAATAATGCAGGCTATTTTCTGACTTAAAAGACTCTGCTCATTAGACTTATTTAGTAGTGTTTGACTTGCTTTTCCTCCAGTAATCTATGAACATTACGTTGCAATGATTTTACAGGGACAGGGATCAACCGGGTGATGTATAAAGTACTGGAAGTCTTGATTTGACAAATGGAACTAGAATACCTAGTGAAAGTTAAAAATAAATAAAAAGTAAAATCTGTTTTTAAGAGACAAGGTGTGCTCTGCATGGGGGTTGTAGAACAGAAATTGAATTCTCAAGCCTTGCAGAAGTGTGGAAGTATTGTTTTGACATACAGTTTTGGAACCAAAAGTGATCAGTTCTGTGTACTGTGGAGCATCACCCCCAAGGTTTTATATTATTCTTTCCTGACTGTTAATGAGAGTCACACCCTTCTTTTAAAGAAAGATTCATTTCCATTTCATAGCTCTTAAAATTAGCTGTTAAAAATCAGGCAAACTTCGTTTTTTTGCTGGAAAGTACACACTTGTCTTTTTTCCTAAGTAAATTCTGTACAGAATACTACAGTTTTCTGTGAAGTGTTTTTCCATCAGCAAACATATTTGCAGCGATAGAAAAGGAATGTTTGATTTTGGAAATAACTTAGAAGTAGGTTTTTACAGGTTGGGCTAATAATTTCTTTTTGTTAGTTCTAAAAATGGGGTTGAAGTGTGAACACACAAACCACAAGGCACAGCCAGTTTTCAGATACATTCAGAATGTTCTGTTACAAATGATGCGGCTTGCTAATTGCTTTGAAATTAGAGCATTTGTGCCTATGATGATTACTGCAAAGTGTCATTAGAGCCTAACAACTGGACTAGTGTCCTAATTGGGGTATGATTCACAAAACGTGCTTGAGAAACTGTGGCCTTGCAGTCATTTTATAAACTTCCTTGTCGATGCCATCCTTCCAACAGACATTGCAGGGACTGGGTGGCAACACTGCATAAAATAGGTACAGGCTGTGTTGGAGGGAATGACTGTTTCAGAAATAGAAATTATTTTTTTAACCTACCACTTTCTACTGTGATTTTTAAGAAAGTGCTTCAAGATATATATTTTGAATTTTTGCTTAGTCATGTAACGATTTGGACCTGGGATCAGTATTAATAATACTAAATTTCAGACTTACAAAATAGCAATATGAAAAAATAAAAACTTTTTTGACACAAAGGCTTCTTATGCAATCCTCAGTGTCTGGGGGGAGCAGCTGGGGGTAAGAAAAGGAGGAGAGAGCGCATATTCTGTTTCTTTACATCAGAAAATGAATATTACCCCAAAATACTCTTTCATCATTAGAAAATCAGAACAAAAAATGGACTATTTTTTTTAAGCTGCTCCAAGTATCCATTTCCAACTGAAAATGGTGTTACGTTTGTATACCTTAAAAGAGCAGCAAGTATCTGATACCTGTGCTCACAGGTGAGCTGGAGCAACCCACACACATCTGTAATACGATGTGCTTTTCCATGCTCAGGTGATTCTCAGAGGTAATCTCTGTGGGTATATTTGAACCTGTAGCATTATCCCACGAGCACCACTTTTTTTCTTGAAGAAATCTTGTGGCTGTACTAACAAATCTTTTAACATTAGTACTATCTCTTTTTTTTCTGAGGAGTTCCTTCTTTTTTCTGTGCCACATACCCACTCGTCGTTTCTCTCACACAGTCAGAGTTCATGAAATAAAATACCTGCTATTATAATCATCATAATAAAGTGATGCTATTAAAGGCCTTCTATAGTTATTTACACACTGTTTTCTTTTAATTTTCCTTAAATAGCCATAAGCTAAACATGGAGCAGCAGAGAGAACTCTCCATGGTCTTAATTTTAAGTGAGATACTCTTTATTCCATTGGCAGTTCTCTCCTTGGTTTTGATCCAAATCAAGATATTCCCTGTCCAATTAACTGACTGATAAAGAACTCTATAGATAATATTATCCAAAATGGGCATTTTCTTTTATATCTTCAGCTCAATGTCTTCACTATATCCAGAGTATTTACCAAGGAAAAGAAAGCCTTTTACCCTTTTTTTGTTTAATTTTCTGATTTGTGGGTTCAGATTCGAGTAATGCCTTTGTGACACTGCTGTGATACTGGCTCAAAGCTTACTGAGGAGGGAAGAATGTAAGAATCTCATCTCTGGATTTGTGGCCTAATTCATACCTCCCTATCACGTAGCCTTAGTTACTCCTCTCTTGTGCTCTTCCATCTTTCCCTTTTACCCTTGGATTGTCACAAACTTCTGGTGCCCTTCTGTGAGAAGAGCATGTGCCTCTGGACTGGGAAACGGGAGCCAAAATAAAAGAATTAATTTACTTGCTGCGGAAGTAGGCAAGCAGAGTATTTCTAATTTCTAGATAATTTAACAGTGGAGGGGAGGAGAAGCTTTTTTCTGTGCTGACTTATTTTTGTCTTGAAACAAAAATCTGGATAGGGAGCTATGAAACACGTTACCTGAAGCAGATAGGTCCTTAGGAAAACTTGTGGCTGGTAGATGAGGTTGTTTTTTTCATTCCTATTATGTGTTTCATTATCTGTTGATTGTGTGAACAGCTGCTTTCCCTGGGGTGTGGAACTACGTACTGTTTCAAATATGAACCAAGTGGCTATATATAACTTTTTACAAGCCATGATATAAATTAATCAAATCAACACCATGTATGCAGTTGTTTGGCATCTGTTTGTATTTCTGTCATCTTGTTATTGGACATAATGCTGCCATCAGCACCAAGAAAGCTTATCTCTTAACTTTCCATACTAATCATGCCAACTACTTAGTCCAATAATTTCAATAAAACCAGCACAAAATCCTGTAGGGAAAAAACTGTCAGGAGCTTATATATGAAAGATAAAAGGGGTAAAACGTCTTCTGTTTAAGTGACATTCTTCATGCAAGGTTGACTAGAGTCTTGAACTAAAAAACGTAGTGTTCCTTGTAATACCGCTTTCTGTAAATTACAGAAGCTTTGGATATGAATGTTTAATCTCCTTTTAATTTTGTTAAAACCCTGGCAGTTTCTGTGGCAGTGATAGCCATGCTTTAATAATGTGTTACTGCTTCAGATGTTCCTTCCAAATTAATTTGGATTGATTAATTTGGGATAAAAAAGAACAAGTGTGCCTTTAGTAACCCAAAGTTAAGGAAGAAAGATTCTTGATCAACCTGTAAGTTACATCAGCCATTATTTTATACATATATTGCAATTTGCCTCCTATTAACCTAATTTCTGAAGTAAGCAATGCTACTCTTACCTCTGGTCAGTATTTTTGAGCTAATGTAGCAGGTACAGATATGAGACTTTTACATAATGCTCATTAACATCATTTTATTGCTAAATATATGTGGAATACCCTTTTTCACCTTCCTCCCCTGCCTTATTCTAAACCCTTTTGAATCATGATTATTTTTAATAAGGGGTGGTTTGCCTCTTGCTGTGGGCAAGTAATTCTGTAACATAATCTTCACTGTGTGCCAGCTGGGTCTGATGCTTCCATGTTGTCGGGGTGCTTGGGCACTTGTGGTGTGAGGAGAAGAAAGCCTGCTCCTTTGTTATAAGAAGCGTTATTACTTGTCCCCTGATTTATATGGTGGTAGATATTTTCTGTAACATTTTTGCAGCTCTTATTCAAAATTATGTTGAAACATGTGAAACACTAATTCATCAATTACTACTGTAGTTTTTATTTCCACAGGCTTCTCATGTGTTCTGTATAATATTATGCTGATTGAAAAATTTTTGTCAAAATTGAAACATTGATGCACACTTTTCCAAATTCTAATACTTTTCCAGGACAGAAGATACTTGCTGAGGTAAAGCAATAGCTTTTCTCCCATCAGTCACAGAGCTTCCATTCAATTAAGACCCAGAAATCTTGCTTGAAACACTTTGTTATTTTTATATTTTATCTGAGAAAATTTCATAGGAAATGGGAGAAAAAGTTATGTCTTGTAATGTTTTTCAATGAAACATGTTTTATACCTTTTCATGCTACCTTTGTTGCTTGTTACTGATAGTAATCACTCCTACTGATACTGACTCAGGGTACTCAGTATTCTGGAGTTGGCTTACAATTTTCCTGTGTGCTCAATACTGAATTTCTCCTGTAAAACAGCCACTCAGTGTTTCTGAACCAGTATTCTCTCCATGAAGTGCATGTGTTTGTGTATCTGCATACAATGCTTAGCCTAATACAGAGTTTTTTTTCTGATCTGTGCTGTGATTTCTTTCTAGCAGGCTGGAATTGATAGAATCTTAAAATCATAGAATATCTCAAGTTGGAAGGGACCTGTAAGGATCATTGAGAGGTGATCATTAGTGCAGTATGCTGCTCTTTCTTCACACTCCAGGGAATAAGCTGCTGGAACTTAGCAGTCAGTGAGAAAAAAGACTAAGGGAACTTGTTGTGACTGGAGAATTGAGGCATGAAATCTTTAGGGTAGAAAGCTTTTGGGAAGAGGCAGATGCAAAACTGCTGTAAGGCCTTTGCTACTCGTATTTTTTTCTATACAAGGGCAGATTGGTGAGGGAGATCAAGGAATCTTGTCTCTAACATAGATAGCCAAGAAAGGAATAGTTTGGTAGTGTGTTTGCCAGAAATGGGGCAAGTCCTGTCAATCAGATTTTGTGAGATACCAGCTGAAATGTCTGTAAAAGCAAACTGATTTCAGTGTCACAGAGAAGAGAGCAGAAGTTTGTTAGGTTTATAGCAGGGAAGCAGTTTAAGAAGTGGTGGCTCTGGCTCCTTACCTCATGGATTATTTTAATGCAGACTGTGGAAGGTGACCAGAAAAACCGAAGTCATGTAAACTATATCACTGTCGATATGTGGAACTTGGGAATGGATGAGAATTCAGAAATAGTCCTAGGGAGGTGGAGAATTGCCTTCTGGAGGATTACACGGCGCACACAGCGTTTCCTCACACCACCCATCGTTGTGTATTTCTCTGGCTATTGCTACACAGCAGCGTTGTGCCTAAACCAGCTGGTAAACTGTTAAATGTTTCTCTTCTCCACTGAGCAGCATAGCATGTGATCCAGTGGTATCTAACAGTGCCAGCAGCGATGGGAGTGCAGGGCAGCAGGTGCGCTCAGCTAATGCTTGGATTCAAGATGGGAACGACTCAGCATGGATCTGGCAGCAAGGTTTTAGGAGGTACCATATGCGTCCAGAGAAGCTTGCAAGGGAATAGCAGAGCAAATGTAGATTCACACCATACCAAAGATGTGTTTGTTTGACTATCCTTTCTGATACTGTTGACCCTTTCTCACTAACAAGTAAAAAGCCAGCTGGGAATTTCCCTATTCCAACACAATACACCTCTTTATGAAGAGGTTTCTTAGTATTTTTGTACTGAGTAATTTCAAGATAAACGTAAAAGGCATGAAGGATTTAGAGGAGTATGAGGAGTATCCAAAATGGCATGGAAGATGCTTAATATGATTGGATGATATTATCAATGTCTAGCTTTTTGTTCTGGTTTTGGTTTGTTGTTTTTTTTTTTTTTTTTGGTTTGGTTGTTTTTTAGTTTTCACAAGGCTAAATGGTTTTTAAAATTCTCTCTCTCCCTTAAATTTGATTGGAATTTCCCAGAAGGTTCAAAAATGGTTAGGGGGTGCAGGATGGTCTCAGAAGCCTTGTTTTTTGTGGAAAACTGAACTACTCTTTCACTAAAAACCCTGTTTGTATGTGCATGAGATTCATCAGGCTAAATACACACTCTGTCTCATAATATGATATTTTTAATATCAGTGAGAAAATCATATGGCTAGTATTTTATTGGGGGGTTGAGGGGATGCTGTGTATTTGTCAGGATATCAAATCCAGTGTAGCTGTTGTTACAGGTTAGGTGACACATACAATTAATGATACTGGGATATTACCACCTGAAAAAGAGGAATTTCTATTAGCCTGAATATCCAGCAGCACGACATGATTTCAAACGTGTATCTTGTGTTAACTGCTTTGTATTTTGTGATGCAAGAATTTTAATTCTATTAACTGGTTTTAGGTATTTATGATGGCTGCTCAGTAGTACTGCTCACATGTCTTTTGATATCTTTCCTTACATTTAATAGAGGTACCTGCGAACAGGCACATGGTGTTTTATGACCAGGTGAGCAGGTGCTGGGAACAGCTAGCAGCATAGCCCATCAGGTGGGGCTGACTTTTGATGGAGAAGTCTGTTGTGTGAAGTCCCCTGCAACATGTCCAAAAGCATCAAGATTAATTCTGGATATTCTGCACAACATGGGGGCTATGCAGTTTCCAGCAGAAATGCAGGAACAGAATTATAATCTACAGACTTGTCTTCTCCCAACTGGAATTTTAAGTAGTTCCTGGATGTAAGATTTTTTTATTATTTCTGTTTTATTTCCCTTTTATGATTTCTCATTTGTTGTGTTGAGTCTGTTTTTATCAACTGTTTATGATTTTACAGCAGGTAGAAAGATTTGATTCTGCTCTTCCAAGCATAATTTAAATGTGAAGCTTGATTTTTCTCAGCTGCTAAGTGCTGCTGCTAATGGAAGTACTTGCTTTATTTTTAGGCACTTGTATGCCTAAGTGCCTCAATCGTGGAAGTTTAAGCACGACTGCAGTCGAAATCGTGCTATAGGACTGAAGCACAGCTTCAGGGAAGACAGCAGGAACAAGGCAACTCTTTACTAAATATATATTGCACAGAGGAAAATGCATGTAGTAAGCTTTTAGTGTCTGATAGCTGATATTGTATTTAATATAGTACTTGTATTTGCACTCATATTCAATATACCTGTTTAATCAATGGACTAAATCTGTTTGTGTCACTGGCCACATGTCCCCATCCTTCATGAGAAGTGGACTCATGAAGATCAAGGTGTCTGTCTCTCCTCGCTGAGATGTATACACCACAGGATGCTTTGCTCATTGCGCTGATGATTGTAGTCTTTCCCCAGCCTGTACTGCCTCACTCCTCGTACCAACCAGGCTCCATGTTTTTCTGTGGAAGCTGTACACTAATATCTTATGTAAGCATTTTTTCAGGTACATATGGTAGAAAGTTATTGCCTGTGCTCACACTGTACCATGGACAGTGGTGCACCGTGCCAAAATAATGCTCTGAAGCAGTGGCAGCATTTCCATTCTCCTCAGCAGTGCTACTCCTGCTGTAACAGCGCAGTGAAGGAGGGAGTGCATGGTTGCTCCCTGTTGTGGTGCTGTTCTGCTGGCTGCGTGGCTGCCAGCATGGACCTTGTGCTCTCTTTCGCTTGGGTGAGTGGCCCCAGGCCTTGGCATCAGTGTTTTTCTGTAGCTAAACTGTAGCTGTTGTGAGAGGTACAGAAATGCTGCTGATCAGTTATTAATTTTCAGAAGGACATTTGGATGTAGGTGATAGGTTTTTGTGATTCTGTGTTTCAGACATAAATTCTCAGTAGAAAAACTATGACACCACCTTAGTTTTATGCAGCGTTTGGGCAAAATGACTCTTAATTGGGTGGCAGCATCTTGAGCCAGCTGGACACTGGGGAAGTCCATTCTGTAAGCTGTTAGTAGAGGGAGATCCCATGGTTGGAGTTGATATTAATATAGTTTAAGTAACAGATAGTAGAACCTACTCCACTTCTGTGGAGTGATGTGTGGGGATTGTATTTGTTTAATGAGTATGTGTGGTGGAAGGTCCTAGCTTTGGAGATGTTGAAGCATCATGGCTCTTTCTTTTGAGCAGTGTACAGCAGATTTTTCACAACCTTTTCTCATGCTTCTTTTTAAAAAAATGAAAATTGTTTTAAATTGACAGAACAATGCTTTTGAACAAATTGTGATGTTTTCTTTAAATGGGAGATTTCTAAATTACAGTCTGTCTCCAGTTGTAATATTTGCAAGCTTTCTTGCAGCTGCACAACATCGACTACCTTTCATACAAATAAGTATTTTGGAATACCACCAAGCCATTAAGTCAGGAATACAAAAAGCAACGTACCAGGATTTTGGAAAATCCTACTCCTGGAAATCAAACATTCTTTCTTCTTTTCAAAATTCTCAAGAAAAAAATCCCACTGGAATACTACAGTGAGATGAAGGGAAGCTGAAATGTACAGAATGCAGACACCAAATTCCTGTTTATAATGGAGTTCTGTAACAATATGGAATAATCCATCATTTATTATCACAAATTATTTCAAGTATTTCTAAATTCAAGTTAAAATTATCATGAGGCTGGGTACCAGCAGATACTAGTTTATTACATCATTTCTCAGCAGTTAAATTCCGTATCTCTGGTATTAATGGATTCTGGATCTGTGTGTTGCATTTTCCTCCTGGTTTTGAGGAAAGCCCTATGTCACTGTGTGCCTAAACGTAAAAAAATAATTCCTTCAGCTGTCTTGCAGTGTAGACACGAGTGGGTGAGAAGGCTTGGAGAGAACGGGCTTAAAATAAAGGAGGGGAGATTTGGATTAGATATTGGACAGAAATCCTTTCCTGGGGAGGGTTGGGAGGCCCTGGCACAGGGTGCCCAGAGAAGGTGGGGCTGTTCCTGGATCCCTGGCAGGGTTCAAGGTCAGGTTGGACAGGGCTTTGGGCACCCTGGGCTGGTGGAGGGTGTCCCTGCCCATGGCAGGGGTGGCACTGGGGGGGCTTTGAGGGCCCTTGCAATCCAAACTGTTCTAGGATTCTATATTAATCAGTTTCAAGAAATGTATGTGATAGCCAGAATTTTAGTGGGATTAGTAATTTCAGGTGCCTCAGGATATGACCTTCAGACCATCCTTTTGATAAATTCAGGGTCCTCTACCTTCTAGGTGCACTTCTAAAATGTCACACAGCATCCACAGAGATCTGTAGTGTCCTTAGCTGAGAATCTATGACCATGTGCTGAGTGCCCAGTAATGTGTGCGTATGTTACTTCTATGTTTTGACATCTATCATCTTGCTAATGAAGGAATTAAAAAATGCAAATCCTGTTTGGAACTGGGAAGGCTGTTATTTAACTACTTTATCAATGTATTGAAAACATTTTTGTGATGTGCAAAATAATTCTTCAGATTAGAAATGTCATTCTTCTAGAAAGAGCAGTTTAAGACCTTCTCAAGATGACTTGGCATAAATACAGTTCTGTAAAGGGTAGGGTTTGTTCTTGTAATTCCTTATGTAAAATTCTGGCTTTATTAAGATTATAGAAAGAAAATCAGTGTAACATTTCCTTGGATCCACTTCTGTTCACAGAGGAAAGAAAAACAGTTATTCTTTCTTAGGATGGAATAAATTTAATGACTTCAAACACAGCAGCAAGAGACAGTGAAAAAGTCCTCTTAGTTTTTAATGCTGTTGTGAACAGGTTATTAAAGTATCTGGTGTGCTTCATCGCAGACCTTTCAGTATGGCCTTGCTTTTATCAGGTTTCTTAATCAACTTGTACCATATTCATTATAAGAGTAAAAGGGATGTAAAACTGTGCAGACAATAATAGAAGTGAATAATGTTTGAGAGGCATCACAGCAGAGAGAAGGAAAAAAGAGAAGGTATGAGTCATGAAGTTTTATGGAATCACTGGCAATCTTTTATGTTTATATTCCAAATGAACTGGCACTGTCTTGCACTCCTTTCATTAGCGTCCCTTTTAACTCCCCTTTCAGTGCAGTGCACTTTGTCATTCAACCCACACTTGTCTCTGTATTTTTAATGCCTTTGAGCTTTTTTCACTCTGTGGGCTTTCTTGCAGCCTGCCACCTGTACCGACTTGTTTCTAATTAAAACTGTCAAATTTAGCAAAGGCTGTAAGCGTTAAATCACATGCAGAAGGGATATCTGAAAACAAGGAGACCGTCATAACTGAGCAGATTTTGCAAGCTTTTACACTGTTATGAATGTCTTACTATGTAAACTTTGTAGACCAGAGGAGATTTTGTTAATGATAATTTCCATGTCAGGCATATTTGAGGGATTTCTTCATACTTGCAAACACACTGGTGTGTTTGTGAAAGAGGATGGCGTAATCATACTTCTAGATTTAAAATTCAGGCAAAGAATGATGAAATCCAGAATATGATGTGTTGCACTGCTGGCATTACAAAAGAATGAGAAATGATACCTAAATGCTCATTTAATATTCTAGTTTTTGAGCCAGTTGGTGTCTGAAGTATGCTTACAATTTGCAAGGAATAAATTATGGTTGCACCTTTTTTTGTAATGAACATGGCTTTAAGAAAAGAACGAGCCTTGTCCCACACAATATGAACAATATAAAATGAGAGCGACAGTCAAGAATAGCATCTTGTAGTTATATGGGACGGAGGAGGAATAAATAGCTCCCTGTCTACTACTCTCTTAGGGTAGAGTAATGTACGAGCGGAAGGGTGCTCTTTGGGACAGCGTTTTTCTTTTTCACTGAGAAAGGCTGGAAGCCCTATGTAGGCAGATAAGGAAGTCGGTACATGTTTAGTGACTGTGTGGGGAGAGACAGACATCTGCTGATTTGCCTTCAGCTGTGGCATCTCTAAAAAGAATTTGTCTTTGAAGCCATAATATAAATTTTGGTAGAGGAAAACATGTAGCAAGAAATGGCCTATTTGCTCTGGCAATTCCTTCTCTAATCTTGTGAAGATAACAGTCTCTGAAGAATAATGAAAGTAATGAAAAATGAAGCTATTCCTTTTTGTCTAAAACAGTGTAAGCATCCCAGAATGCTGGCAAGCCTGCAGTATTGCCAGTCCTAAGCATGCAGAAGTAATGAAGGCCCTGAAAAACTACTCCTCTATTGGAACATATGAGGCTTTAAAATATGTGAATTCTGAGAAGGAAGGCACGTGAAGCCAAGTGTGTTTTCATTTTCCTATTTCTATTTGAAAAATTATTCTTTCCCAAAATACTTATCAAGTATAGGACTTTCTCTTTTCCTTTCTCATCTATTCTGAAATAGATTCTCATCTACTTATGGTGTTAAATATGCTGCTGAGATGTAATATTTTAAAACTCCACATCAGTAACTGAGAAGTCTGTTAAGAGCGCTATTGGGTCCATATGCAAACTATCTGTGTATGGCATAGAATATGCTTTGAGGTAAAGAATAGCCTTTTTGCCAGGCAGACACTTCTCTTGGATTGGTGAAATTCTCTTGTGTATTAAATCCCATGATATACAGGTGTTCAGACACTTCTCTGACCAAGCAGGTAAAAGATATGGTGGACAAAAATGAGTAATGCTTACAGTGCTCACGTGCTTTCCTTTTAGCTGTGGATATTCACATCTCTCATCCTGAGAGCTTTTTGCCCTCAGCTGAAGTATAAAATCTTCCTCTAATGAAGGCCACTGGTATTGAAACTGATTGTGCTGCTGGTCCACATGACACTGTTGCTATCCCTCTAGAAACAGTTTTGTGGTGTGAACTCTTTTGGTGTAACAGGAACTGTCTGTCTATCTCGTTACACAGGATAATACATAAATGGTTTCCATTCACATTAATGGGACATGAATATTTGTCAGAGAAGACACATTCATGAGCTTCCATAAATGACTGTGTATCTATCTACTTAAAAGCTTGTTGGAACAGGGCAGTAGTGATCTACTGTTACTGTGTTAAATTATGACTCAGTTATCTTTGAGTTATGCATCCTTGTTCGAGGCACGAGTGGTGTGCAAGTGACTCAGGCACGTGATACCAACTTTTGTAGTGAGTCACAGCTTGAAATGGGAATAGAATAATTTTGGTTTAATATTTTACATAATGACAACCTGGCATTGATTTTTTTTTTTTTTTGATCTGAGAAATCCTTTTTGAAGTAATGATGTCCTTTTTAGTTGAGAGAGAAATTTATGTAGAGGGTAACAAATTGCTTTAACTCGGACTGTGTTGGGGAGCTCTTCCCTTGTGCCTATAAAACTGTGATTTCAGGGGGTTGGTTTGTTATATTAATTGACCTGGTTTGGGGATTTTTCTCAGTGATTCTCCTGCCCTTTATAATTTTTAATCGATGAATTTATAGTATCTGAAAATGCTTAAAATTAAATAAGAGAACATTAGCATATGTCTTTTGGAGTCTGATATCTTTCAGAGTAAGGAACATCTATATCATGTCAGATAGGGTATGTAATTTTGATCTTTTCTTTGGCCTAAGATTTGACTTGCTTGAGAATTTCTTGAAGATGGAGTGAGCTCAGTTGATTCCATGAGCTGCTTACAGATATTTCTCTCCTTATTTCTTTTTTTAGCTTATTAGAAAATTTTATCATGTATGCTAGCAGATCTGAACCTCACTGCAAATGAAGAAAAGTACAGTTGTTGTCCTCATCTCTACTCAGCTTTATTGAGATTTATTTAAAGGGCTCTTTATAATAGTATAATAGTATTTGGGGTTTCATAATGCCACTTTAGATTGTGATAATGCTACTGATAATTCAGAATTAGTCTTTAGCCTTCTTACCCTGCAGCATAAAAAAATTAAGCGTTACTATTCTGTCCTTCCAGTGAAATCAGTTGAGGTTTTCCTTTCTGTAGTTTCATCAGGATGTCTCCCATGACATCCTGATAGCAAAGCTGAGAAAGCATGGGATTGATGAGTGGACAGTGAGGTGGGTTGAGAATTGGCTGTCGGACCGAGCCCAGAGGGTCGTGATTCGTGGAGTGGAATCTGACTGGAGGCCTGTGACTAGCGGTGTTCCCCAGGGCTCGGTGTTGGGTCCAGTCCTGTTTAACATCTTCATTGACGACCTTGATGAGGGAATAGCCTCGACCCTCAGCAAGTACGCCGATGACACAAAGCTGGGAGGAGTGGCTGACACGCAGGAACACTGCGCTGCCATCCAGAGAGACCTGGACAGGCTGGAGAGCTGGGCAGTAAGAAACCAGATGAGGTTCAACAAAAGCAAGTGTAAAGTCTTGCACCTGGGAAGGAACAACCGTTTCTATCAGTACAGGCTGGGGGATGACCTGCTGGAGAAGAGCTCAGTGGAGAAGGACCTGGGGGTCCTGGTGGATGACAGGTTGGCCATGAGCCAGCAGTGTGCCTCGGTGGCTAGGAGAGCCAATGGGATCCTGGGGTGCATCCGGAGGAGTGTAGCCAGCAGGTCAAGGGAGGTGATCCTCCCGCTCTACTCTGCCCTGGTCAGGCCCCACCTGGAGTATTGTGTCCAGTTCTGGGCTCCCTGGTATAAAAAGGACAGGGATCTCCTGGAGAGAGTCCAGAGAAGGGCTACGAAGATGATAAAGGGCCTGGAGCATCTCCCCTATGAGGAAAGGCTGAGAAGATTGGGACTGTTCAGCCTTGAGAAGAGAAGACTAAGGGGGGACCTAATTAATGTTTACAATTATCTTAAGCAAGGGATGCAGGGGGAATCAGCCAGCCCCTTTTCAGTGGTCTGTGGAGACAGGACAAGGGGCAATGGCTGCAAGTTGGAGCATAGGAAGTTCCGCACCAACATGCGGAGAAACTTTTTCACAGTGAGGGTGACAGAGCACTGGAATAGGCTGCCCAGGGGGGTGGTGGAGTCTCCTTCTCTGGAGATATTCAAGACCCGTCTGGATGCCTATCTCAGTGAAATGTCCTAGGGAGCCTGCTTCGGCAGGGGGTTGGACCCGATGATCTCTCGAGGTCCCTTCCAACCCCTACAATTCTATGATTCTATGATTCTATGATTTTTAGACTCGTAACACACCACTAGGATAACTGACTAGACACTGAGAACCTGTATTAATTCGGGTGATAAAGATCTTAAGAGAGCCAGTGAGTCAGACTCTGTGGGGAGTATTGTACTTTGCTGGCCTAGCATAAATTTTTCTCCAAGAAACTTTTTTTCTGAAGTTTGGTTAATATAATTCAATTCTTATTAAAAGGCAGCTCTTCTAAAAGCTGTTACCCCCATTTGCCATGGTGATCTTTTATACTGCAGCTAATTTAACTGATTTTCTCTTGGTTTCTTTTTTCAAAAACCTAAAAATTCCTATCATATAAATAGTATATGTCCTACCATATATATATAACTAAACTAATTTATTTGCATAGCACATCTATAAAAGGAATTTTAATATATAAAAATAAAATAAATATACAAAAATTATATAGAGCTTTTTGTGTATAAATACATAAATTAAAATGAATTGCTAGCAAGGTGTAGCCCTGTAGAACTGTGCTATTTGATGAGAATTACGAGCTGCAAAAGTGGAATTTTCTGTGCTGCTTCAAGGTGATGTACTGTCACTGTCTTTGTCCCTGTCTTTCTCACTTGTCCCTGCCTTCTTGCTGTTTCACTTCCAGCACAGCTGTTCTTGGGACAGACAGCAAGAATGGTCACTTGCCTTCAGCCCAGTCACTGTCCTCATGGCCTTTACCCTGTGGGGACACCATCCCTAGGCTGGGTGGCAAAGCCCAGCTGTGCCCCAGGAGGCTTGAAGAAGATGCCTGATTTTGACAGCACTGAGCTGACATCAGCTTTAAGTGGTTGTGAAACTGTCCTGTCTCTCTGGACAGGTCCTTTGTGGCTTCTTGCTCTTCTTCCTCCAAGTCCACGTGTCCAGCAGTATCTCTCTCCTTCATTCCATCCTTGGAGGAAGGGTCGATATAAAGTCATTGGTGGATTGATGGGAGGAACAGTCCCTGTTACTATACCGGTACTTTCCTTTCAAACTCACTCCTCCTCAGTTGACTTTAGATTACCTTTTCCTGCATCCTTGTCTTCATGCCTATGGCTGTGAACATTGTAGGCTTCTGTGTCTCTTTTGCTGGCTAGTTCAACAGATTGTTGCTGGCCTTATGGTAGCGTGTGCCTGTGCATTCTGGGATGACTTGCATTGGAAATGTGAATCTTGGGAAAAATAAAATTAAGTTTTGTGCAAAAAGCTATAAATCACTGGCATAATGGGTTTAAAAAAACCCTGAGTTATTGAGAGCATTTTTGCTGTGCCTTTATTAGGGAGTTAAGCAACAGATGATGGAATGGTTGTTAACTGAGCTTTCACTGTGTTAATTTACCGTCTGTCATCTTGGTGATGGTTTGCAAAATACCACATAATTAGTGATTCTTGACTCTGATACCATTCCTGCACTCTTTAAAAGAAAGCCAGGGCTTTATAGAGCCAGTAAAGGAAATGTGACTTGTCTTTTTGCAGGCCTCTGAACACATGTATGTATTTATTTGTATACATATGTAGTTTTTTTATATATGCATGTGTATATATATGTATACAGACATACACCCACCATTTCAATTTTAGGTTAGACATCTGTTGTCATAATAGCTAATTTAACATGAAACAGAAGTACTGCCACTAAAGTTAAAACTGCACAAAACTATTACAAAGCTAATAGCACAGTTTTTTTTCATTTGACATGAAATACTTTATTGACCATACGAGGAATAGGAAACCAGTAAACCCCTGGAACAGCTTGGGAGAAAAAAGAAAAGGACAAAAAAACTGGAAAAGTAGCTGGTGGGTGACTACTGACATACTGTTAAAAAGCACATAGAAAATATTCGTTTAATCTGTATTTCATATCACAAAAATGCTTCACTAGCTAGCTAAGGGGCGAGAGTATAAGCACAAGGGTAAACCTTTTGTATGAACTAGGTGATTTTGTCATTAGGAGACTCAACTCTTTTGTACTGGTATCAGCAAATCATTCTAAAAGGTCCTTCAGCACTGCTCTGGGAAGAAGGTACCAGTTAAAATATTGATGATGGATTTTTGTCTTTTTGCTGGTTTTCTGAATTTCGTGCCTGTGTCCTCTTTTTCAAGCTGTGATGATTTCAAATTCATCAGAGTTTTTGCCAATCAAAACTGTGTTTCAGCAAGTTTGAAGGTTAAAACAAACATTCCTGTATCATAGAGGAAGCTTAACAGTTGATGGATGTAACGATACGTTCTTTGGGCCTGATTTGTGTCCTTACTGTTTTCAAATGAGATCGCGCTGAGATTTAATTAGAGCTGAACAGTAATCATGGCATAGCAGCTGTTCAAGTCACAGCCAAGTTCATCTGACAATGGCTTTTCCACACCTTCAAAGGAACCAACACAAGTGATTAGCTGTCCTAATACTGTGAGCACTCAGAATTGTCTTGTGAGCATTTCTAAAATTTATTTTAATTAAGATTATAGCTTTTGGAATGAAGAAAGAATCTCAGCTCTTTAAACTTCCTTTAAAGGGAATCAAAAGCATTCAGCAAATAAAAAGAATCTTGTATACTGTTCTCCTTTAAAACAGGTTTCTCTTAAAATTTAGGGATCTCTTTAATCCGGTCTTGTGACTTTATCAGGCCTATGACTCAGATATTTTTATTACTTATTTATTCTAAGTTTTTGCTCTAACAGATTTTGTCTTCCCACAGATTACTTTCCATCTGTTCAGGGTAATGGGTTTTCTGCCTATGCTCAGAAAGGAGCATATTGCAGGCTTTGAGTGAGAAATTTTACCTTAAGAAACCACTAGTCCTTGGAGTCTACTTAAACTTGGTTGCCAGGACTACTCCATCCTAGGCAAATAGGATAGAGAATTGGAGATCCTCTTGCAGAAAATCGAGAACTAGAGCCTGCCTACAGAAAGAGAAAAAAGATTTATGTGATAATGAAATATGAATTTTGTATAAACATTGTGATTGAGAAGTGTTTGAGCGCTCAAGTCTGAAATATGTGTAGGTGAGGGGTGGGGGGCGGGAAGACGGGGAAAAGCGTAAGGTGTGAATCCAGAGATGAGGCAAAAAGTTGTAATACCTTTCATAGGGGAGAGTACAAAAAGACTCAGTAAAATCTAAATCGTCATGCATTTGGTATTGTCTCTTATTAGAACTTTTCAGTTTCTAAAGTTCTAAAATATCATCATGTTGTGGGTTTCAATTAAGCCCCTAAAAGAGCTGCTGTCAAATCCAAAAAGGATGCTCAGAATACAGTGATTCACACAAGCGTCAAAAGGATGAAGAGTTTTAAGACTTGGCCACTACCTTTGTGTTTTAAAACGCGGTATTACAAAAGGATTTGTATTTGCAGTTTCTTTTGCTTCATAAATCTTTGCCTCCCTTTGCCATGAAGCTCTCACTTCTAACTTGGGAGTGAAGATGTAGAGGTCAGGAAGCAGGCTTCTCAGTCTCAGTGTGACTGCTGGTTGGTCTGTTGCGTGTTTGTGCTGATCAGAATGATACAGAAATTCATGTCCTTTCAGGATTCCTTGGAATAGCTGCATTCAAGGCTCTGCTAGTCAATATTTCTGTTCTTTTGCCTACTTTGGTTATTGAAATAGCAGCTCTTTGGCTTGTGTTTTGGTAAGCAGAGATAATGTTTGTTAGCGAGGAAGCACATGAGGTGTTCTGTGAGAGAGAAAGAGGGATGAGCACACTGTGGCTCAGCCTGAAGCATTAATTCTGTGTTTCTGGAAATGCTGGGGCACGTTGCAAGTGTCATTAAAGACTATGGAACATCTGTGAGAGAAAGCACAATATTAAACCCTACCAGTGAGATGATTCTTCAGCAGCAAAGAGCAAACCACAGTCCCATTTGTAACAAGATTGTGAAGAGCTTTAAAGGTATCTTTCTAACTAGGACTTGCATATGTTTGAAAGTACAGTAATGATATTCTGTTTTCTGGTGGGGCCAGTAAGGAAACAGCACTGTGTTGGACAGAGCTGCTCACTTCAAGTTGTGCCCTTCTGAGAACATGTACTGAAAACAGGGTGCTCTGCATGGCTTTTAGATTCACTGTCCTGCAAGTACTCTATGCTAAGAATGAAGGGATGGGTTGGGTGAAAGTTAGCCAGGAAAGGTGGAGAGAGTAGTGGAAAAGGTGAGAAATTGGGTAGCTTCACTTAATTCTTTATTGTTTATGTAGATACCTAATGATGAACTGTACTAAAGGTGACCATGTGCCCTGTTCTTTCTTCAGTTTAATGATGAAAAAACCCTAAGTCATAAAACGATACTGAGAATGTCCTATTTTTCTATATCTCTCAGATTTTGACATCTAAACCTGTCTTGAATTCACTTCTTAAGCACCAGATCACCACTTCTCTTTCTCTGTAACCCTGGCTGCCAAGACAGTCAGACTGATCCAAGAGCTGAGCCCTGGCCAGCATAGGGGTGCTACATTCCCTAATGGGGGACCACAGCCTAGTAAGGTCACAAGCTGCAGGTGTAGCCTCCATTGTCCCTTCTTCTGTGCCTGGCACGAGTTTGTGTGAGAGATTTTCACTGCTGAAATAAAACTCGAGGGAGTCTAATCTAGCTGTTACCTTATTAGTAAATAATTATGCCTTAAAATTAGTATTGTTACTGTCATTTTCAGTTTCTCAAAACAGAGAGAAGAGGTAAGAGCAAAGGTCAGTGGGGGCTTTTGGTCATTGCCAGCAACTGTGCCCATGTATCTTTTTAACTTGTGAAAAGCTTGGGTTGTGATAAGTTAATTTGTTTTATTTTAATATAAGATACAACTGAGAACATGCTTCAGCTGCTTCTTTTCCCTCAGGAAAATGCACAGTGGATGGCAGGAGCAAATAGTTGGAGATCACTGTGCAAATTACTTCTGCTTTCTTTACAACAATTCATGTTTCGGTTTAAAATTCAGCCACCGTTACTATTAAATCAGTCCTGCTTGGTGGAAAAATCGGGCAGTTCCCCGGACTGGAGAACGCGTGTTCCCTGCAACCGGGGCCAGAGCCGGGAGGCCGGGGGCAGAGCCGGGCCTGTGCCGGCCGGGGGCTGTACCGGGGCCTGTGCCGGCAGGTGGCAGTGCTTGCCCGAGTGTAGGAGCAGCCTGAAGCCCCTGGCAGAGGCACAAGCTCCATAGGGTCGTCACAGAAACACGGGCGTTGTATATGTTAACTGTGGCTCGGTTTGCTTTCCTTTTCCAGCCAAGTAGCGCGAGTGGGCATCCCAATGCAGGCTTTTGAACATGCTGAGGATAACAAAATAGGGTTTAGAGAACTAGAATTTTTGTCTTGTAATCCTGAATGGGCAGAATTAGAAAAAACACCCATAATCATAACAGCCCGTATTAAAAATCTCTGAAATTGGGTCTGGTTGCCCTTAATCTTGAAAGAATCTGCCCTTATTTGCTGCTTACTACTAGTGAATGCTATGACAATGTATTTTTTAAATGACATCATCTGCTGAGGAATCTTTAAAAAAAAAAAGTAGGCAGGGTTCTGTCTGTAACTCAACATTGTAAATTTCTTTTAAATTGCCTGCTGGACCATGGAATAAACAAGCAGTTTATTCTCATAAACAAGGAGTTTATGGGAACAGAGAAACTCAGACTGCAGGAGCTTCAAATGAAGTTATTGAACATAATGCTCATCAGGATATTGCTGATTGGTGTAGAATACAGATACTGATTCAGAAAATAAAGTGATAAAACCTACTGGGACTAAGAACGAACCTCTGAAGTGGTATATGCAGTACAAAAGATTCAAAAGTAGTCAGAAATGTTTTGTTGATTTGTTTTAGAAACATAATAGCTGTATCTGCAAATCCTGCTGAGTTTTCCTTTGATTGTGGCATTAGGAATTGAGGGATTACTTGCTCATTTTGGTTTGTTCTGAATTTTTTTTTTTGGAGGGGAGGTGGTTGGTTTTTCTGTTGTTGTTCGGGGTTTTTTTCCTAGTTCCCAACTGGTAAAAAGAAGGATTTTTAGAAGAAGCTGGCAGTCTGCCACTGTGTGGGAGTTTGATGTGAGTCTTGTCTCAGAGCAATCACTGATATAACTGCAGACTAATTTGTGTTGGTGCAGTAGCAAACTAGAACGAGTGTAGCAGCCTTTCTTTCTTCAGCAAGTTAAGCTTGCAGTATGGATATCCTGGGTCTCTGAGTTGGAAAGGTTTTCAACATGTCCTGAATTTTTGTCCCAACAGGCCTTATTGTAGAATAATCAAGAAAATATTCTTACTTTGAATGCTGTTATTTGTTCATGGTTTGTTTACTCACCAGGAAGATCATCCTTGCCCAGAGTCATAAATTCACTAGCAAAAATATTTACCAGTAACTAGCTGCAGATTTGGGATCTTACGTAACAAGGGCTTGCACATGCCTGCTATTCCCATCTCTGCCAAATGGCAGCATCTTCATGGGAAAAGTACTCCCGTCTCTTTCTCTAACGACCCCCATCCAAATGAATCAGTGCCATGGACTGCAGACTTGTGGTTGCCCAAGGATGCATTAGTGGAGAGGTGACTAGTAGCATATGCTAGCCGCTTCCCATTAGGGACCGAAGTGGGTGGGTGTAGCCCACGAAGTGATGTAAGGCCAGACTCAGTTCATCTCTTGGGCATCCTTGACTAACACGCTGTATGTTGCCAACTGGATTTAAAGCAGTCTTTCCACGGTATGGCTCCTATAGGGAAGATATGCTCATATATCTCAGACTTCGGAACAGCCTCTGCTATCATGTGCAGAAGAGAGCAGGTCCTGTTCTCACCCCTGTAGGCACACCCATAGGTGTGAATTGTTCAATTATGAAATTGTTACAGCTATTGCTATGCTTTAATGTATGTCAAAAGAGACTGGTGTTTGCATTTTAATTGTTGAATGACTGTTACACTACTACTTCGTGGCAGTAAATCTCATAATTACATTTGGCGGCATTGTTGTGCAAAAAGACCCCCAAAAAACCAAACCAAGAATGCTCATCTGGGAAGGGGAGAGATGTTGGGGTATCATTCCACGCTCAGCTGTTACCTCTGCTTCTTGCAGCTGGGAGGTATGGCCGGTCGACTGGGGCTGGGGGCTGCTGGGAGACTTCTGCTTAAAAGATTGGCACGCTGTTGAATTTCAAAATCCCAAATCTGAGGTACAGGACACTGTTACGTATTGCTTCACTTCCAGAGCTGAATATGACCTGAGTATAATGCAGACCTTGCATGGCTTAGCCCATGCAGCTGTACAGCAGACACTTGGAACACTGTGGGCTTGTTTGATTCAGTGTTCACTAAGCACTAAAAACTCAGTGGCTTTTGTTTTACAAATAATGAGGGTATGAGCAGTTGTGGGATTTGTATTGGTGTAATGCATAGTTCTGCCAAAATGAATATATCGCTTGTGGAGTTTTTTAAAATGCTTTTTTAAATTTAACTTTTAATTAGATGCACTCTAAGCAAATAATTATTTGTACAGCGGCCTACAAAAATCCAAACCTTTCAGAGCCTGATTCCCTGCGAGTTACTGTCAGGTATGCTGGTCATGTTTCTTATCTCTGATGGCTTCCCCCTTGTCACGATGTCCTTGAGACCTTGTGGTATGTTTTATGCTACAGATCGCAGTAGAATTTACCTGACTTCTAGTTTTATGACCTGTTCCTGTGTAAGAATTTTTAAAGCCTGTATTCCTAAGGTCAGCTTCTCCTGGGGAAGGGGTGGGGAGTGCTCCCAGCCTAGTATATTAGCTGTGGTCATCGTTTGCTGTAGAAAAAAATGTAATTCCCTAACTTTAGCAGTGCTGGAAAGTTCTATTGTTCTCTAATCCATAGGGGGAAGCTGAAAGTCCTCAGGAACACAGGTTCTTGGTTATTTAGCTTTTTAGACTCTGTCTAAATTAACAAACCAAACACAACATTATATGTGATTTATACTTTCAATTATAATACTAAAATATATTTTAGTTTTATAATATACTTGGGAAGTTTAATTCTGAGCAGAAGAGACCATTCCTTTTAATGCAAGGGTCAGAGTACTGCGAAAACACATCCTTTTGCCACGTTTTCAGAACAACCCATTCATACAGGTTTGGTAGGAGTTAATAAAAAGTACTTTACTTTTCAGTCTTTACTAGTGTAGTATCCTGTTTGAAAAAATGCCTGGTGGTGACTTGTTAGGATAAAAGTGCCAGCTTGTCTGAAAGTACAACCAGAGAACCAATGTATGGGGGGTACCCTGGAAGGGGCAGAACACCGATCTGCTACACCATTCCATGTTTCCCAGCAGAACATGGATAAAACGTGGTTTTTAAAAAAAAAGTGGAAAAGTGATACTGGTAAAAGTATTTTTTTGTTGCATTGGTGTTCATTTGTACAGACAATTATCAATATGATGCATTTCTGTTGGTTATCCTAACTTGAGTATCTCGAAGGAGGGAAATGTTTTTTCTTGGCAGCATTGTGGACCTTCTTCCAAAGCTGTTGGGTAGAGAAAATGCATGTTTCTGAAGTCCCAGCTTCAGAAACTGATAAATGACTATTTTTGTTCTGCTGAGCACAGTGCATGAAATCTTTATTTCCTTGGGGGGAGGATTGCATTGGAGATCCCACCCAGCTTTCTGGTATCTTACATATCAGAGACTGTTATGAAACCAGTGGAAACTAAGTGTGTGTATGTGTGTGTGTCAGGGAGGAAAAAATGCTTAATGATTAATTCAGCTTGAAATAGGAAAGGAATATAGAAAGCACTAGAAATTGCTAATCCTTCAATCCATGTTGATGTCTGTGATTAATTTCCTCGTGTGTTTTTGCTGACACTGTTAAATACATAGAGACTGCTTGTAATATTGCTGTTAATATGCTTTTTCTAGTAGCTCTAAAACTCCTTACAAGTTAGGTTCATACTGTATGTCACACATAACGTCCATCGTTCATCACAAGCTGCACCTAACTTTGTGATAATGAAGCATTTCCACTCTTTTCAGCCGGTCTCTGCCTGTGACTGCTGCCTGGCCCTTGCTGTTCTCTCCAAGAGGGGTTGATACCCGTGCAGCTTCTGTAAAGCTGGAAAGATCACCATGGATCTGGATTTATCTGTGACTGGAAACTTTTTTAGCCTGTCTGATATACATTTCTTTCTACAGAAGAGGGCAGCAAAAGCCATATACTCTTTCTTTATAGCAACTGTGAAGGTGCTAAACCAAGTTACTTAAGTAGAGCTATGGAGACTGGGCTTTCTAGTTGGTCTGCTTGGAGAAACAGGGCAGTACACGGCTGTCTAAAATTTAATTGTGAAACCAGAAGTTTCAGGTGTATGAAAAAAAGGTTGTTCTATACCAATTATTTGGGATCTAGATTCAAATAGGGCCTCTAGTATTCTTGTAACTTGAAGCTCGTGGTAGAAATGGAAGAGACTCAGATCTGTGTGACGGAGGTGGAAGGATTTCTGAAGGATCACAACAATTGCTGATCTGTGAAAAATCTTCATCTTTCCCTCATTTAAATCTAATTCAGTATTGGTAGGGCCAGGAAGTATTGCTGCAAGGTTTTGAAATGTTTGTGGGGTTCTGGGTGGGGAAAAAATACTCAGACTTGCCTGTATTGTCACTGCCATTCTCTGCCAAGGCCACCCTGTTGACTGAGAGTGTGTGCGTATGTGTATATATGCATATCTCCAATAAGATGCTCTGGCACTTCTGCAATCACTTCTTCTCCCATTACGCTGTGTTTCCCCTGGGTCTTGCCCCTGTGTGGGGCTGAAGATACAAGGTTTGACATTAAGCCTGAAGTTTTGGTGTTGTGTTTCATCTGGTTTAGCTATAAGCTGCAACCAAAAGATGTTCCCTCTCTCCCCCACTTTGTCTCCAGACGTATGTGACTTGCATGCTTCCCCTCTTTCTTAACTCAGTTGACTAGTTTGTTCTAAATCTCATCTATAGGATAAACACAGAGGGAACTGGCTGGAGAGGCTTTTAAGATGCAGTTTTTATGTTAAGTGGAGGATCTTTAAAGGTGATAATTCCAACAATGTAATAGCCCAACATGCTATTTATGAAATATCACCTTGTAAAGTCTCCAGGTGTAAATGATCCGGATTTTCCCACCTCAGTCACACTTCTTGCTAGAGGAATTTAAAACACCGTAGAGAATTCACTATAAATAGAAAATTTAAAGGACAAATTTCTGCTGAAGAGTTCATCAATAGCATGGATTCGGTCCCAACAATTCTTTTAATCTGTCCTGGGTTTTATGGCATTTCAAATTATGCCAGGAATTGCATTTTATTGGTGTAAATCTTCTAAATTAATTTCAATTTCTCTAGATCAATATGAAAAAACTAAACTAAAATATCTCTAGATGCTGTTCGTAGATGGTTTGGGTTTTTTCTGTCCTAAACTTCACCAGTGACTGCATAGTGGGACATTTTTGCCACTCATTCAAGATAATTTTGAATGCCTTACTTGCTAAACAGCAGAATTGCTCATTAGGAGCTTGTACTACTTTAGCTTTGTTGTTGTCCGAATGCAAAGTTGGAAAGAATCATGACTTGGTAGGGAGACTTGGAAATGACAAATTTAACTTTGTCACTTTAGCCTGTGTTATTATTGTGTTGGTTATAGCAGGCAAGAGTAAAGAATTTACAGCAACGGGTGCAGAATATGCACTTTGAGTGTTACAGCACTAAGACCCATTAAAACCTCCATCAGTATTTGGAGCAGTAATGTTGCGTAATTTGGCTTGTGATGATTTCCTGCACAGAAGTTGGGACTCTGTTTCCTTCTGACTACAGAATACCTTTGTGAACTTAACCATGGGAAAGTGTAGTAGTCACTCTAATGAGTCTAACAGACCTGGAAAAGGTTATAATGGGTTGCATCACGTATGAAGTCTTCTAATGATGAGGGAATGAGTGTGTAAAAATGCTTCATTTGTCATCTAATTCACAAGAAAAGCCCACAGAAATGACATCGTGACCATAAATCTGGCACAGAAGTAATGGGCTAAAGGCAAATATTACATAATCGGAGGTGTGGGATTTGGAGACGTTACCAGAAAGACAGACGAGTGTTTGGTCATGAAAGAGTACTTGTTTCACCTTGAGTGGGTGGAAAATGAGGCATTTTCAGTAAAGCGTGCTGTTCTAAAGGCCCAGAAAATGTGAGCTCAAATGAGAAATGCAAGAGTGGGAGGCATTTTCTTCATGATTAGATCTCTAGTGAAAACACTGTATTCAGGCACAGAATAGAGTGACAGATAGGAGGGCTCCTGGTTAAAACAACAAGGAGAGCTCTTGGGCTGGAAGATCTGTCCTGTGAAAGAATAGAATGGCTCTGTTTTGTTTAAATAACCAGAGTCAAGGAGGTAACATCGTGCCGTATGCCAAAATTGTTTTAAAAAAAAAGGCTAGTAATTAATTAGGAGATATAATTGGGATTGAACCAGAGATTGTGGACGCCTCTGAAGATGCTACATATAAAGCTGTTCTAAAAAAAAAAAACCAGCCCATTTCTCGCAAGGGGGATATGCATCACAGGGAAATGGAATAATTGCTGCTTAATAAGCTTGAGTTCTTTATTTCTAGATTGTTTATGCTTTTTTTAAATATGATTTCTTTTTTAATATGCTTTTGGAGCTCTTTTTGGGCAGCATCTTTTCTGTCTGGGTAGGAAAATCTCCACTGAAAAGTGTTTAGTCTTGGGTTTTTCGTGGGTTTATTGGTTGCTGGGGAAGGGAGTGGGGAAGGGTGTAACAGTTCAGTGCCTCTACAGAGAAGGGGCTGCACTCAGGAGCTCTGTTTTTTCAGCATGTGTTTAACAAAGTTCTTTGCTCCAAGCTACAGAAGTCAGGAAAGGACAGCACTGTACCAGAGAAGGAATGGTTTTGACTGTCCCATGAAGCTTCAGCTGCTTGGGTAACTCCTTCCATGGCTCTGAATAACACCGGGCAGATCAGCAATGAAGGAAGCCTGTAGCTTGATATTGTATTTTCCCTTTCAGTAGGCAAGGCTGTGCTATAGAATGAAGAACTGTCTTGTGTCCTGCCTGTCACACTGGGGAAAACCTGTTTTTATGAAATCAGCTGGCAGATGTATTGGAATAGATGAAAACCAGAGGTCACTCCCTTCCAACCCCTATCATTCTGTGATTCTGTGATTCAGTAAGAGGTTCTGTGAATTGTCCCATGGCAGAGCAAATAACTGGAAAGAGCAATTGTACCTCCTTGCCTTTACAGTGCTTCCATTGAATGTGGCATTTCATCAGCCTGAGTGATTAACAGCAAAACCTAACGGGCCTGATACAACTATGAGCTATAGAATCAGCTAATGTAAGTCAGGCTATTTCAAATTTACACATACCTGGTAATGGAGATTGCTGTTAATCTAATGAAAGTCAATGCAACAGGGAGCACTACGGAAACTAAAGTCAGCATCTGAAGTATTCTGTCACTTGTTTTGTGGTGATGGTCTGCTGCTTTGAACACAATTTCCGAATGAAGTAGTATCTTGAGAAAATATAACTGTGAGTGTGAAATACCATTTGGGTTGAGTGTCAGAAGTATAACTTAAGAGTGCAGAAGAAAAAACTGTGGTTTAGGTCCAGATAGGTCTGCAGAATCTGAGTAACACATTTAAGAGTAACAAAGTCTTTAAGAGTTGGGTTTTAAAGAGGGTATTTTATTTTTCATAACAGTCTCTTACCAGTCTCTTGTTGCAGAAATGTGGAACAAGTGAATAAAAGGAAATCTGTGAACTATCATGTTTACAGTATTCTTAATAACTTCTTCTGTTCAGTCGTGATAGCAGCATTGTAGCAGTTCCAAATGATGTGCTCTGTTAGCTAGTCTGGTTGGTTGGAAGTCACTGTAGCAGACCTTGGTACTCCCAGAAAGTTGCAGAGCCCATAGAGAAATTCCCACTTGTTTCAGGAGGTTGTGGGTTAGGCTACATGAAATGAAAATAGGATGCAAATGTTATCACATTACTTTTAAGTTTCTTATGGTTTTCATGTATTTACAAAAGTCTGCATAACAGTCTAAAAAAGCTCTCAGATGGAAGGAGTAATAATCTTGCTCCTTGGAGCGATCCTTTATGGCAGCTTCATGATCTGTATGCAACTGTGGTTTTCAGCCATTATTTCCTTGGCACATTCTTCTGATTTCCTATTTTTAAAGTATATGTTTACAAAGCTGAAGTCTTAAAAATCGTGTACTTAAAATGTGTCTAGATCGCATCGCTGACATGTCAATCCTCACGTATAGAATCTGTTAGATGGCTCCATACTTTGTCATGGGACAGCTGATGAGTTATGCCAGCGTTCTGTGCTGCTTGGCACTCCGTGCTGCTAGGTCGCCTGGCAGTGCAAATGGGATGCTGATGACATGTTAGTCATATTTCCATTAAACTGAAAGAAAACACTGACTGATGGAGATAGATGGACTGTTCCTAATTCAGCATGAAAGTAGAGCAGCACATGCAAATCTTAGCTTTTCTGGTACAAAGACTTGGAGACTAAAGGTACTTCTCCCTGCCTACCCCCCATTTTTTTTTTCTTAATTCAATTAAGTCATTAGTTACTTCTAACCAGGCTTGAACTTGAAGGCTGGGTTTGCTTTCTCTTCAACGTTTTCAGTTGTGCTGCTGAGGCTGGCATGCCAGGCTCGCGGTTTGTGGAAGCCTGGCTGGTGCTGTGTGACAGCTGGGTGCGGATGTGGGTGCATCACCTCGCAGTGTGCTGGCTGTTGGAACCCTGTGGGTTTGTACTCCAGAGGGTGCTGCTGTTCCAAGCGAGGAACAAATTCTGCCCAGTTGTGGTAAACTGGCACTATAATGATTTTTGAGCGTACAATCTTCCTATGGCTAGGCTCAGTGATCGGCTTCCAGTTCGGTGTTCTGACATGCCCAGAAATCAGTGTTCAGACGGAGCTGACTCCTGTTCCTGGTACATTATTTGTACGGAGACCAGGCTGCAAGTGCTGCAGTACGTAGTGAGGTGCACGTTGCGGTGGTTCAGGGGATGCAGGGCTCAGACAACAGGACACTTGCACACATCTGCAGTGGTTTGCAGGACTGGAGTCTGCTTTTGACTTTAATAAAGCCTGGTGCTGATAAGCTCGTCAGGGCAGTGGTACAGAACGCAAATCGAAGTAGAATAAACCAGTTGCATGTTAGCAAATTATTTTGCTGTCAATTGAAAGTAGCACCACTTCCAACACTGTGATTATTCAAATTAAATGAAACCATGTTGGTTTTATGGTGTGGTCAGACACTGCAGAAATGTATGTAGCTTGAGGAACACATCTCAGGTCTCTTCTTTTATACTGAAACACTTTTAGTGACTGCTACTTCATCCATTCTCCTTCCCGAAAATCAGTAAGTAGTGTGAGTTTGTATGAAGCTGCATTTCTAGCAACTGTGTACTCTATGTTGTTTTCTTTTGAACGTGCAAGGTTTTCATCCAAAAACGAATTGTGAAGCAAGAAATGCATAAATATTTTACATATTTTGAAAAGATTCTGGCTACAAGAGGTCATATTCATAACCCCAGTGGCAGCATTCATACTAGCAGCTGTCCAGCTCCTCTATGTTTTTGCTTTGGAAAGCAACTGTCTACTCAGCAAGTTTCAGCTTGCTTTCCTTCTCTTCCCTATATACTGTGCAAGAAATCGTCAACACTGGGCAGCCAAATGTTGCTTAAATCTGGGCATATTTGTTTTGTTAACTTTACCCATGCTGACAGCTAACCCCACGCTCTTCTCAAATGCCTTCTGTAGACACCCTGACCTTGAAAGCACTAATTCCTGTCTGTGGAGGTGCGCTGAGGGTCGCTACACAGGACTAGGAGCAGTGAGGTGTAACGGGAATTTCAGTGGAATTCTGTAAATTAGTAGCACCAAAGAATTTTGTTCCCTAACTCCCCTCACTTAAAATTTTTTAAAAATAAATGTATGTAATAAATGTCTTTATGATAGGATTGCACATTTCTCATGTTGCAGATAGGAATAATTCAAGCAGGGCATGCCTTTCTTAAGTATATAAATAACATGTAAACTAGGTTTTACTTCACAGCAAGAGTTTCTTGGAGTTTGTTTTGAAATCACGTGTCATGACTTGTAAGTTATTTTTTTAGACATATCAAGATAAATTCTTGCAGTTTGTGGCTCAACATTTGGAGAGCATTATTGAATATTTGACATTTTTATACAAGTTGTTGGTTAAAGCTACTGTGAAATGAAGTCCCTTTAAATGTCACATTTGTTTTTAAGCATTGGATTGCTTAACTTCAGTACGTACTGTTTATTTTCAAAGCTGAAGTCATTTGTTGAAATGTGAATCCTGCCAAAGTTTATTTGTTTGAAGGTTGCCTCATCTAAATGATGTTTAAGTAGAAAGACTGAATTTAAAGGAGTAGCATCTCCCCTTCAGTAATGTTTTGAGGATGTTCCGATACAGGCAATGGACTTAACGCTAAGGAACCTTTCTTTGTCTCTCTGTCACTTCCAATTTTCATTTTCTCTCAAAAAACAGTAATCATTTGCTGAGATTTGTTAGCATGAGCATTGTGGAGGTTTACTCTCTAAGATCAAGTTACCGTTCAGCTTTGAAGAACCCGTTATTCCAAGTTTATTATTCAGTGTTCGAGAGGCAGCCTCACTGAACATTTTTTGTGTTATATAGCCAACATAATTCTACTTACATTTCAGTTGTGTTATCTGCTCAATGTCTAATGATGCATTTACCTGTCCTGTTGCTGCACGGGAAATAAAATCTAGGAGCTCAGCTTGTTCCCAGAAAAATGTAACGATAACATTACTGTTAAATTCATGGTGATCAGAATTGGAGCTATAAATATTTTTCAAAACAACAAACCATAGTTTTTCAGAGACACATTTAAGCTGCCTGTTGTTACAAATTGGTTGCTTTTCTCCTGGGGCAGTTGTGGTGTTATCTTTGAACATGAAACCTTCCCCTGTGCTGTGGCTTTTGTAAGCTTCTCCCAGGTCATTCATATGTCCTTGGTTTTCATGCACCTATTAGATCAGCATGGTCCAGCTGATCCCTCAACATGTACAGCATTGCAAGCTACGTCCAGACATCCTCAAAGTTTTCAAGAGGTAGTTTTCATATTCACATGGAATTTCAGAACAAATTTGGAAAGAAAACTAAGTGATTAATACTATTTCTTTGTTAAACTTGCGATGCAGTATATTTAACTTCTGCTTTTGTTATTTGCAAAATATTTTATAACATTACCCTGAGCATGTACCTCCTAAAATGAAACAATAGATTTCAAACTTTTTATTTCATGGGTATTTATCACAAGAAAACAGTATAAACTAGTAATATTGATAAACACTTGTTTCATTGTTATCTTCTTACCAATTGCATGTTCATATGGAATTCATTGTTGGGCAATATTTGAGTGTCCTGTTTCAGTATAAACACTTTCTTTGCTTTCTACCATCCTTTATCCATAATACCTGAAATATCCTTAAATACATCACCAATGGGAGTGTTTTCAGCAGATTATTATGAAGTTTGGTTCTCCACTACTGAAACCAGCAGTGAAACTCTTTGACCTCAGTGGCAAAAGGATTTTCCAAAATCAATAATGAATTCTTTTACAATGCGGTACACCTTGTGACCAGCAGCACCAGGGAGGTGATCTTACCCCTGTAGTCAGCCCCGGTGAGGCCATACCTTGAGTACTGTGTGCAGTATAGGAAGGACATTGAGATGCTGGAGAGGGTGCAGAGAAGGGCAACTAGGCTGATTAGGGGTCTGGAGTTTCCATTGGCATTGTTGACAGTAATGAGAGCAGGATTGCATCCTTTACTCGTATGATTTTATGTGAGTAATTAAGTGTGAAATACGTATTTATCACTTTGCTATCCCCTTTAATGCTGAAAATCACATCATGCATCCTTTTTATCCCAAAACACTGTGCGATGGGATGTTAAGGATACAAGGACATCAAAGGAAAGAGAACTTGCTTATGTGTTGTAGGTAGATTCAATCCATATATATGTGTATTTTCGAGATGCTGAAGGCCACACAGGAAGCTCTGTGTAGGTCCTGATTTACAGATACCTATATCCTTGATTTTCTCTCTCCCCTTTTTTTCCTACAGGGCCAAGGCTTTTCGTGGAAAAAAGGTCCTTGGAGAATATGACATAAAGGTTGAACAGGTAACTCAACTTATTCTGAATGCTCATTTTTATATTTATGTATTTATACATAATTATGCATGTATATATAGATACATAGGTCATAGTTCTTTCTACTTAAAAAAAGCCCCTCAGACATTAAGTAGACCACTCAAAGGTTTAGTTGTGTTTCTTTCTAAAGTGGCTCTTAAAAGATTCTGACCATAATTCACACATAGAAAACAAGTCATTTTTAAAAGTTGTTGCTTAGAGACTGTGAATTTCCCAGACACTCCATGAATTACCTATTTAATTTCTGTATCACTAATTCCTTCTTTTAAGAATATATGGCTGCCAGGCTAGAATGCATTTGGGTTTTGAGGGGCCTTTTTTTTTTTTTTGAATTTTGGGGATTTCTTTAAGAAACACACTGAAGAAATATGGAGGTAGAATTTAGGTTGCATTAGAATTATGGCTCTTATTTGAGCTGCTTTTCTGAAATGAGGGAAGTAAATAAGCCTTTTCACTGCTTTTCACCCTTGGATTCCACAAAGATATGCTACTTTAAGAAGCTTCAGTACTTAAACTGAGTTTTGTCATTGGAATTTCAAAGCATGAGGGAAGATTATCGCTAGCCGAGTGGATTCAGCTTATCTAAATTCACTGTAATGGTACAGCATTGGGCTTTGCTCCATTCTTTACAGCATTGAATATCTGATGATGTTCTTGGCTTGGAAATGTGGGAAGTCTTGCCAGGGATCTTCAAGAGTATTGAAGGAGAGATGGGAAAAGGGAGACAAGCTGTTTTGTCCCAAAATCCCATTCACACCTCGACAGGACCATGAAGTTGACGTCATGCACACTCTCTCTTTAGTATCAACAAAAGCTCTCTGTAAGCCTAGAATTTCCTTTGAATGGTCTCTGGTAGCACCTGAGTCAGTAAGGGGTTAAAAGTTGCTGAACCCTACTACTCACTGTCAATACTGTGACAGTCATACACAAATAGAGTTGCTAACTGCTACTTTAGTGTTCTGCTAATACCAGAGAACATCAATTGGTTTTTATACTAGTTACATCAATTTATCTATAGTGGGCGATATTTTTTACCATGTCCTAAGCTTTTAAACTAAATGAACTGCACTATGAATCCTTGTAATTGTTTAATACAATTTATTAATTGGTGAGATCAGTTGTCAGTCATGGATTATAGATTTTAAGTGATTCTTTAACATTGTCAGCACTTACACAAATATTTCAATGTCTCACTATGTGCACTGTTTTTAAAATAATCTTAAAACT
The DNA here is from genome assembly GCA_027925045.1 of Hypotaenidia okinawae. Classification (NCBI taxonomy): domain Eukaryota; kingdom Metazoa; phylum Chordata; class Aves; order Gruiformes; family Rallidae; genus Hypotaenidia; species Hypotaenidia okinawae. Next base: position 5,464,536 of record BSDF01000011.1, read on the forward strand.
GCCCCTTGTGTTTAGAACACTGTAACACGGATCCAAGAAAGTATATAAGTTTATGGACTTTAATGAAGAGATGTCTGTGATTGAAATCAAGCACATACTTAAGCTACTGAGTTGGAACAGTGGCTGGAGTAGCCAACACTTGCCTTAACTGAACACTCACTTCTGAAAGCCTTACACAGACTTTACTGAGGAAGACTTTCAGCGATACCATTTTTCAAGAGGAGACTAATGAGAATTCTGACACTCTCTATTCTGTATTAGTGTCCGGGATAGCAAAGACACTTTTATTTATCCTCTAGAAGACAGTTGGCTGCATTTCAATTATTCTGCTGTGTAATGTTATTGTAAAGTGCCTTGAGAGTTTAAGCTGATGAAAGACTGTGGATAAATGAAAAACATCCTGTCCTTTCCTCTCAAATAACTGTAGATTCAGAGTATGGAAGTGATTCCTTTTAAATTCCACATTGCCAGTGTAGAGGATAATTTGAAAAAGTTCTTTATTTGTGAATTTTGCAAGATAATTGTTTATTAACACTAGGTCTTTTAAAAAGAAGAGTAAATGTGCATAAGGGAAATGGGAAGAGACACTAAATGCAATAAGAAAATATTCTATTTATCATAGTTATTTTAACTTTTTTTAGTTTCCAAAAATTTATGTACATGTTTGAGTCTTTATTGGTTTGTTTGATGACACCATACAAACAAAAGAATAATCTTCACAACTCTCTGTAGACTGTTCTGAGGGAATACACCTGCTACTGCCCCACAGCCCTTTTTCATAAAGTTTGTTTTTTTTTTTCCTTTCCTTGTATTATAATTTATTCAGATGTGATGTAACATGTGGCAAATACTAATGGATGGATATCCTCTTAATGTTCATTATATTCCAAAAATACATTGCCAGTAGTTCAGATGCTAATACTTAAAAGAAGGCACTTGGGAAAATAAGCCAGAGTGACTAATATGAGTCTTCTTTTCATAGGCAGAATTTTCAGAAATCAACTTGATAGCCCATGCTGATGGCAATTATGCAGTAGATATCCAAGTATTTCGAAATGGCACTAAAGTTGTCAGGTAAGAAAAACTCAACAGAATGACAGCAAAAAGCAATAAATGGCATCGTGTATGCATGTAAAAGGTACTGAATGTTGGGGTGTTTTGTATATGTGCAGTGGGGGTTTTGATTGCTATAACACACATCAGTCATTGGCATGAAAAGTAGGAAATAAAGTGTCTGCTCTGTGCAGTAAGTCCTGTTTGTGACAGGGAAGAAAGCTCTTAACGTTCTGATCACATGAAAGATGGGTTTGATGAAGAGAGGACTGAAGGTTGGTTCAAAGAATACATGACTGGGACTCAGAATTACTAATTTAGGCCTTATCTTTGCTTCAGACATAAAAACAGTCTTGATGCCTTTGTAGGTGCCAGGCATTTCCAGATGAGCGGTATTTATTTCCAATGTTGAGTGTTTTCTATTGAAATAAGCTGAGCCATACCACTTCTCTCTGGATTCTTACTGGAATATTACTGTCTGTTTAAAAGATTCCAGTTGAAAAGCCTGAGATTTCCCAATAGGCTGTTTTGTCCAAAAAGGATTATCCCAGTTGAAGAGAGGGTAGTTTTACCATTTTTTTCCAGTAAGGATGCCAATAGCCCTGTAAACATAAGGGGAGAAAACAGAGGTATGTCTGGGCAAAGTAGAAGCTTGAGTAAGTATTAGAAAAATAATTTCAGGCAGTCCAATGCTTTATCTGATTTGTGGGATATCTGTGCTGGCCAAAATTGGAGTATCAGTTACATGTAGCAGTTGTTTGGCCAAAGAGTTTCTCTCAGAAAGGCAGATTGAGCCACTAACAGTGACCTAGAAGTTTTATCTTTAGGTAAGAGTTGAGAGAACTGGACAGAGCATGGTATATTCTTTTACCTTCACATTTCTACATCTGTCCAGATAAAAAATTAGAATATTTCTACTCATTTATATAAGAAAAAAAACAGGCAGAAAAAATATAGAAAGTAAATGTACTTTTATACTTTAAAACTCACAACTGTTTAATCTCTTGTGTGTTCTAAAAATACTGCAGCTTAATACAACAATCTGTTATGCCAAGTCAACAAGATTATTTCTTAAGAGATTTAATTTTTTTTAGGTTTGTTTTATTATTCCCTCCCTTCCCCGATGATAGATGTTTTGAAGCTAGAAAGTCTTGCTCACTGATCCTCAGTGGCTTTTCTGTAGAGAATTGTCCAAACAGAACAAATATATGGAATCAAAGGTAGCACCAGAGCATGTCAATTCTTAATGTGAGTTGGGAAGCTCCAGAAAAGCCCATCTACAAAGGTGTATATTTGAAGTTTGAGAAGACTCCTGCTTAACTTCAGAAATAGAGAAATTGGTTGTCATCAGGTAACTCTGATAATGAGATGACAAAGGATTTTTATAATATCAATCTTATCAATTTAGCCAAATAAAACTTTGTGTAGTTGATAATTTTCCCTCAAATCTGTGATACCTGCATATGTGTGCATGCTTTCTGGTATGAGAAGGCTATACAGGCATGATGGGACAGCGGTTCTGTTTCTCTGATAGCACATCTCTAGATACACAATCTTTTTGAAAAACAAAAGTAAATTTCATCAATGTCATGATGAAGCCAAGTCTTTCTGTTGCTTTAAGCCTGTTTGGTTTGTGAAGTTTATTGCCTGAAGGTTGGAATATGCTGCTTGTGTCACTAAGGAATGCAGAGATAGTCATGGATATTTCAATGTTCAGTTGACAAGAAGCATCATTTGAAATCCAGAAGTAAATATGTGATGTGTGGCATGTGGCTTTGTTTCTGTCTATCTCAACTATCAAGAGAGATGGCAGAACCTTCTGGTCCCACTGGTATCAAAGTTCATATTGATTGTGGACAATCCACATATGACTAGAAAGGCCTGCATAGTGACATGAAAAGTCTTATGTGTTACTAATGTGCTGTCCAAAGTGGCCTTGTCTCATAAATTAATGAGCAAAACAGTTAGCAAAATCATGGGAATGTCAATGACAGAATTTTGCTGCCTTAGCTTAGGATGAAAAAAAAGGTTTAACAGGCACCTGCTTTTTCCAATTTTTGTGAATGAAAATCAAACTGTGAAAAGTGGTATCTTGTGTTACATAATACTGAGGTTTGGGCTCTTATAAATGCTTGAGCCAGGATTAGAATTTTTCTCATGACCTTCACAGTCATTCTGTGCAGTGGAAATTACAGAACTAGAACAATTACGTAAATTTATGGCTCCATCTGAGGAGCTTTTGCAAAGCAAAAGATGTAATTTATGTTTTTAAAACTGCATTCCCCCAAATCCCCTAATTGTTTCATTAAATTGGTATTTGAAAGGACACGTTCTGTTCTTTTATTTAAAAAACATGATGCTGTCTTGGAGATGGCAGGTAATCCCCTTAGCTCTATTTTAAATGAGAGGTGGTCTCTCTTTCACTGAGTGGTCTGCAGTTTTGATGAAGGCATCATTAGTCCTCTAAGTATTATACTCCTGCTGTGCCAGTAAATTGAATTTCCTTGTTTCAAACACTTGGCACACCAACCATGAAACCTAGATCACAAATTCTCAGAACTATACTGTGGTTTTTTTGGTTGGTTGGGGTTTGGTTTGGGGTATTTTTTGAAACTTGTTAAAGGCAAACATTCCTTTGCAAGCTTTGGTCATTGATCTGCAGTGCCAGTTTAGTGACCCTCTGCAGCAAATCTCTGTAACGTTGCTTTTGCCAAATTATGTGTAACATTTGAAAGCCAACTGAAGAATCCAGCTAATATACTTGGACTACTGCATTCATGTGGGAATCTCAAAACTGCTTAAGCAATTTTTACATGCCTTTTATTTGGTTTGGTTTGCTTTTCTAGAGTGAATACATATCCTTTTTTTTTTCTTTTTCTAGAGTGAATATATCTATATTCCCTCTAGAAAATAAGTGAATAAGAATATAGAATATATGTAATAAAATTATTTCTGAATGATTTTATATATTCAGAATCTTCTACTACTGTATATAGCTTGTATTTATTCAAGGGACCTAAATAACTAATTTACTACAGTAACTTACCCCTGCATTTATACCTCTTCCAGGACCTTAGTAGCTTCAAGCTAGTCAGGGTGTTTTCCACCTCTGAACTGTGACTGAACTGAGAGGAGAACCTTTCATCAGTGTAGCTTAGGAGCTAATTGTCCCAGTACTGGTGCCCATGCTCTGATCCATTATGTCTTCTGTTTTCCATAACCACCTTCAGAAAACAGATGCCAGGGTGTAAGGTGAGCAAGGTGTGGAGTCAGGCTGTTCTCAGAGGTGCATGCCAGTAGGACGTGAGGCCACAAAGGTTGCAACAGAGGAAATTTGATTAGATACAAGACAGAAAGAGGGGGAAAGTGCACTTGTAAGTTTAGAAACTAATTTTGACGAGTGCCTTGGTGAAAAGTTGAACTATGGTTATCTCCACTGTGGTACGATTTCCTGCAGAGCAATGGTGTTGCTTTGTCTCTTGCTTTCTTTAAAACAGTCTGGCAGTAGTGACAAAAAGTTGCTTTCAAGAAGCTTAAGTTTCTGGCTTTGTTTATGATTCTCACTGCTCATAAACTGAGAACATACTTAGTTTATTTTTATATATATATATATATATATATATAATGTGATTTATCTTTCAGTAGGAAAACAGCCTGGAAAGCAATGATAATTTGTCCTCTTAGTGGAGGCATGTTATTGACTGGATGTTGATCTTTTCTGAACAACTGTTCAGAAATGATACAGAACAGATTTTCACAAAGCTACAGAAATTCTTTCTGTCTTGTAGCACGTACCTTTGCCTTGTCCTTTCAGTACTTCTGCATCCATCAGATGGACATTTTTCCCTTTGAAGATTTTGCTGTTGAAGAGAAAGCAATTTGCTCATTGCCTTATTAGCAATGTCTCTTTCTCCTGCTAGGTCGTTCAGGCCTGATTTCGTCCTTGTTCGACAACATTCATTCAGTATGGCAGAAAATGAAGATTTCCGTAACTTGATCATTGGAATGCAGTACGCAGGCATCCCTAGTGTCAACTCCCTGGAATCCATCTATAACTTCTGTGACAAACCGTGGGTGGTAAGTGATGTACCGAAAAGTTCTTCTGGTGCAAAGTGGTAATGACTTCTTTGTTTGTTTGTTTCCTTCTTTAGTTCCTTTTCATGAATATTGAGTATCAAACTGTAAAGTCACTTAGCAAAGCAGTGAAGCAATAGTGAAAGGAATAAAAAGCAAACTAAGATATTTAAATCCTTTTTTTTTTTTTTTTTTGCCAAAGAGCCAGTGTAGGCAGTGTGGAGAGAGAGAAAGAAATATTTGTAGTACAAATAATGAAATAAGTGAGGAAAGTAACGGAAAATCTATCCACTGCTAACATTCTTCCTCAAGTGAGGAAAGAGTGTTTATTCACAGTTTGCCTGGGAAAAGCAAGCTGAGAATATTTTTCATATTTGTGGTTTTGAATATGATTTAAACAGACTTTTAGCTAGTGTTTTCTTCATGTCTGTGAAATTTTTGGAGCTATGGTTTAGTGAGGAAATCTGAAACTATTAGCTTCCTCATTTGAAAGCTCTTTTCATGATCCTGTGCATACGGGGTAGGAGTTAGTCTTCAGTTACACCTAGAGTAGCGAGGTAAACTGGAGAATCTCTGATATGTGCCTGTTTTAACATAGAAGCCAATTCAGTTTTTCATTACATGTGCTGTTTGTAGTGATGGAGGTAGAATTTTGTTTTCTTTTTTTCTTCAGAGAGATCTAAATATTAGTAGAAAGAAATTAAAATGTGCCGTAAAGACGGTTGCAGTCAGGATTCCTTTAATAGGTGTATTCAGTTGCCCAAGAGCTAATGAATCTTTAAAGAATACCATTTGTTATAAATGACCAAAGTTCATAATTTTTTTCCTCTGATGTCTGGTTAAGACAAAAACAGTTCTCAGTATTGCTCAGACTGAAGGAAAGCTTTACTGCAATACTTCTATTGCCTTGAAGATGTTTATTTAGTAACACTTACAGTGAAAATCCCCCTGAAAAATTGTCAGCGGATTTTAACATACAGCTCTTGCTGCTAACTTTATCATATGCTTATGTTGCAGTAAACTGCAGTGGGGAATGAATAATTGATAGAGTGTTTATAACTTCTCAAAATACGTCTTGTACATTGCTGAATCTGTTATTTTAATACATCACGTTTTCTACGCAGCGTGGCATTTCTTAATGCTTTGATTCATGGCATGCAATAAAGCCGGGTGATGAAGCAATAACAGTAGCATTTTTATGCAATAATGATACAATAAAAAGTAAATGAATAATCCCTCCTCCTAATATTCCTTTGGTGACATTGGTGTCATAGCTTTTTTTTTCACCAAGCTAATAAAGATATCTCTTTCTTACAACTGGTCTTGTCGCACGTGGAATTCCTGTGGTGCTTTTTCACTCATCGTAATAACTAGGGGTTGGAGGAATATTTACTATAACTGAAAGCAAATAAAAGGTTACAGGCGTGAAATAGTCATCATGTTCTGTATCTCTCTTGTTCTGTACAGTACACCTCACAAACACATAATAAAGTATTACACTTATAAGGTCTTAATAGAATATAGACCTATAACAATTTAAAAATAGCCTTGAGGTTATGGTAGAGCTTTTTTAAGATGTGACATAGCAGTGTTGAGATGGCTGGCTGTCTTCTGAATTGTTATATCTGTATCTTTGCTTTTTGCAAAAATTCCCTTTTTGGCTGAAATATCTGTAATTTGGCTGAGCCCAGATATAAATGAAATGTAAATATTTTTAAGCTGATCTTACTTGAACAGAGAGAAGAATGTTGTGGTTTTTTTTTCCTTTGAGGTTTTCTACCTTGCTATTTCTACATCTGACAGCCAAAATATGTTTTGCTTGAAATACTCAGATACTTTCTCTCAGCAATAACTATTTGAGACACATGTAAAGTGTCAGACAGGTCACAGGCTTCAAACTAGCATCTTTCATTTTTTAATTATCTTCTCTAGTTCCCTGGAGTGGTTTTCACTGAGAGAAAGCAGGGCCTGAGCGTGTGCCCCCATGACTGAAAGTCTTGAGCAGTGAGGCTGAGTAGGCAACGTTTGTGTGTTGTAAGCATCATCATGCTTTGCTCCATCAGAGGCCACAAACAGTTCTCACTTTACCTAAGTTTTACATCAGCTAAGCCTGCAGATGTGTGATTGGTTCCCATTCTGGATATGTGGTGGCACTCTACTCTAGTTGGAGCCTGCTTAAGAATATGGACTTTTAATTTGAGTACAAAAATAGCCTCTGTACAAAATCGAGGGGGCTTGTGTGGTCATTTAACTTGGAGTATCCTGGTTTCTGTTCTTTGTGGGAGTGGGAGATGAAAAGATGATAATATTCATCCCAGAACATTGTGAAATCTTCATCAGATTGAGGAAGGGTAAACACTGCAAGAGGTCATGCAAACCTGTTTCAAGCCAGGCTCAGAATAAAAATCCATTGATCCTTGATTCAGTGAGTTTTAAAAATGTTCAAATAGTGCCACAGAATCCAGGGACTGTTGGGTTTGCCAATACAGTCTCCTAGCTGGTTGGATTACACCTAGCTCCCACATGGTGCCCTGCCTGTGTGAAATCCCTGCTGCAAACTCCTCATGCTGTTGCTGTGTGCTAGCTTTAAGCAGAAAAACTGGTGATGCCCATGCTGTGCTCCTAGACCTGCTTTAAGCCAGTGCATCCAGCAGTGTTTCCCACTGTTACAATGACACATAGTGAAGCTGAATTGATAGAAACTTAGTTAAACTGTAACTAGAAGAAACTAGCAGAGTTCTGTGAGTTCCTGGATCAGAAACTGATTCAACATTCATGGTGCTGATTAAAGGATTGCACCACTTTCCAGTCTAATGTCTGGCATACAGAACTTCATGATTTGTTGAAAATGAAGTTGTATGTTTGTAGGTAGGAATGTCTTCTTATTTAAACTTTTGTATTTTTCATCATATACTAGAATACACTCCAATTCCAGTGGCATTTTACATGATTTGCAGTCTTAACACTCATATAAAAAGAAAACCAGGTTCCACTTCATCCACATCCTTATTTTTTCATAAATACATCTTACTGTCAGAAATATTATTGAGCAGTCATGAATGTCCCTGTTCAGTGTTGCAGCCATGCAAGTAACCAAGTGCATGTTTAGTCTTCCCATGGATAGTCCCCCTTTCTGCACAGCACGGAAAGGATGCCTTCCTGGACAATTCCTTTGTTAACACAGGTGACCTCATACTTTTACAGAAGCTATTTTTATAAAAATTGCAAGTTAGGGAAACTTAGCAGAAATCTAGGTAAAGCCATCAGTATCATTCTTTATTAATTGATGAAAAATAGATTGACTTTCCTACAGGTAAAATTTGAGTGCAGGAGTGGATTGCAGTTTCTATAACAACAGGGGGAGAAACAGTATGACATGGGCAATTGATCTTTCTTAACGTCAGTGGAAGATCAGGAGTAGTGTTTAGAATTGCTAGAATTCAGGAAAGCTAAATTAGTTATAAAAGGAGAGTAACAAGATCTTTGTTGTTTAAATTATTGTTCTTCAGAAAATTAGGTCTTTCCTTTTTTTAGAGCATACAGCTCCAGATGCACAGGTCTGTTTTCAGTCCTGAGGACAGATTCAGGCCCTGCATTAGACACTGAAGCACCTGCCCCGAATTTTTCAGCAGAACTCATTTTATGCTCTTGTCTGGGTTTCTATGCCTTTGCTAATAGACAGTCAGCAAATTTGTCTTTGATCTGAGGTATATTACTGAAAGCTGGGGGTGTGGTGGGAAGGTTGCCAGGAACATACTAAAAACACTTCTGAAAGCTTGTGCTTTTCCGGTGCCAGGACATACCGAGTTCCTTCGAATGCATGTCAAAAGTTCAAAGCACTGTATAAACCTCTAAAAAGTTAGGATGCTAGGAACCATGGCAAAACAAATATTGAAATTAATGTGTGTGGTAAGATGTTTGCATACTGAAATATGTTAACGATTTGGGATTATTACAGTGCTCCTGTTATTTCACTTTATGATAATACCACCTACCTCATGAAAAATTCATGAAATGGGCTGCTGAGATGAATTTCACTTTAAAGGCTGGTAAGAATGTCAGAAAGCGACTTACCGAGGGGGAAAGCATGAGTTTTATAAATAAAGACTAAGTTCTTTATTGCTGAGTGCCTGCAGAGCTGTGGAACAGCTGTTGTAATGTTCATACCCTCTCTTACCATGTTGGAATGTTTCATTGCCTTGTCTGGTGCGAAGTAAGCCTTGTGCACGACTTGCCCCATTCGAAGGGGGCAATACTGTTACCCACTTTCATTTACAGTTACATCAAGTTAAGGTGAGGTAAAAATGCTGGATACTTTCCTTGTTGGATTCATGATTCACGTCATCATTTCGTTCGTGTCTAACAGTGTGCAGAACCTGCTGTAAAGCACTGATGGAAGTTTATAATTGTAAAAGAAAAAAAGTGCATGGGTAATTACCCAAAATTGCAATTATGACATCAATTGAACCCTGTTCTTGATTTTTATTTCAGTTGTAAATATTGGTGATAGGGGTATGGTCTTGGAATACTGCAGCTGATTAGCTCTTCACCCACACTGTGTGGAGCAGATTGCCAAGAAATGGGAACATGCAGTGAGGCAGTTAGTTGGTGGGTATACTCAATGTGCAGGCTCCAGTTATTCATCAGGGACTGTGAGGTTCAATGTCCATGGCTGCTATAGATAGAACACTTGGTTCCAGTCAAACCTGGACTGTGACATATTAATCATGTGCATGGTAGTAGCTGGATTGCTACCTCCAGGTTCAGAGAGCCATAAAGCAGTTCAACGCCGCAGAGATTACAGAATTGCTGTGCTTGTACAGACCAAGTGTATGTGATTAAAGAGAAAGAAAATGCTCATCCAGTCAGACCAATTCCGTGCTGGCAGTTGTGGTTCGCTTACTGCAGAGGAATAACTGAGCAGTGTGTGTAGCTGGCTGCCAATCTGTTCTCTTGGTTGGTGTGCCTTGGGAGGCTGTGTAAGAGCGGTTGGTACAGAAGGCTTCGAGGATCTGCTGATACATTAATTACACATTGACTCTGGTGAAGGAGATGGCACAACCTACAGCTTAATAATGGGTCTACAAAAACATTTGTGAGCACTGTGAACTTAATTAGCTGTTGCCAGGCTGGTGGAAGAGTCTGTATTTAGCTTGAAATTCTGACTTGGTGTAGTCACGGAGGGGATGTGGAAAGCCCACTGTAGCGTGTCAAGCTGCTGCCTAGCTGTAACAGCTTGGGAAGAGATGTCTGTCAGCGTGCGGGTGGGAAAGCCGGGTGCAGTGCAGGCTTGGCCTCAAGTGAAGTAAACTCTGTTGGCACAGTGACAAACTGCTGCATCGGTTCAATAACGTGAGAAACAGAGGGAAAAACAGGAACTGTGTTCTGGTCAGGAGCTGGCAGAGTGGAATTGAGATGCAGGAGACAGACATGTTATTTTATGGCAGTTTTTTTAGACACAGCTCCAGACATGAATCCATCTTGTACTAAAACATGTTTAAAAGATCCCTGGGACTCTGCTTCATTGTAGAAATGTATTGTTATTAGGCACTTTATATGCAGAGGTGTCATAGAACCCTTTGTTATGCCAGTATTTATTTCCTCGCTCATGTGCAGCCATTCTGAGGAGAGCTTTGCCTTTAGTCAAACTTGGTGGTATTGTGAATCTCCCAATTCCTGTTTCTTTTCCTGCTTTGTGAGTGAGCTACTTCTGCAAGTCTGTAGACATCTTTCTTTTTCTTGCATACGTAATTCCCTGCTTTCATGTGTTGTGTTTTGCTTTGCATTTCTTGTGCAGATGATTTTCATTTTCTATTTTTCTGTCTTAATCTTCCTACTCTTACAGAACACTTTGTTTCTTTATTCTTACCTAGCTTTCTTTGGAATATCCATCTTAACTGCCCTTTCTTGCTTTCTGATGGTATGATAGTACTCTCCCCACCTTGTTTTCTTCTCCTTTCACTTGTTGCTGTTAGAAGTTGCTCTCTTGTGTTTCTCCTCCTTCAAGCTAGACTTCAATAATCTCAAGGAACAGATTGGGGCACTGGCAGGGATCTTGTAGGCACTCTGCAGGGAGGAGCATATAAAAGAAATGAGCTCTGTTCATTCCAGCTTCCTGGTGACATGAATTATTGAAGCTGTGCTAACAGGCAGACACAACCACACAGATGACTTTCAATATTGTGTCAAAGGATCTTCGGGAGGATGAATAACAAATAAAATGAATGTGCTCAAAGAGTCTTTTGAAAACCGATTTACTGTAAATCTCTGAGACCTTTCAATGCTGTTCCATGTCTCTTTTAGAGAAAGAAATTCAAAATTTCTTACTGAATATTGATTACACTCTAAGAAAATTTTGTGTCCATCCACAAGTATAAGTTTTGTGCGATAATGCTGAACAGGGGCTGGAATTTGTCTGGTTAATGCACTTGTCTAAATGCCAGAGGGGATCTCACTGAAGGTCAAGGCTAAAGCATGCCTACCTGCAATCTGGCTTCAATTCAGGGAAGATATTTAGGGATATTCAAATTTAATATCTGTTTACATTATAAATCTTACAGAAGGGAAGGCAAGACCTGTACTTTAATCAGTGGCTATTGTTTCATGTGTTTCATTAGATGAAACCTGGAGCCAGCACTAAACTTTTTTCAACCATTCTGTTGAGATTGATCTACTTGATAGTGGGCAGTGGGCAGCCAGAGCCCATCCACACAGGCTGCTAATGCCTTTTCCTATCCCTGTGCTCGAGGAAGCTGTTGTACAAGAGCTGTTCCTTTCTTTTCCTTCAGGACTGGAAGCCAGGTACTGTCTGGCTCTTGAGCAGCCAGCAGTGTGTGACAACATGTGGCAGTCTCTGTAATAAATTCTATTTGCCTACTTGCAAATATTTACATGAATAGTAGAGGTTGTTCTAAAACCAGTTTCGTGGGTTTTATTCATGTGAAGGGTATTGGAATCACAGAGAATCGATGAGGGGTTGACAGGGACCTCTAAAGATCACCCAGTCCAACCTCCCTGCCAAAGCAGAATCACTTCGAGCAGGCTGCACAGGACAGCATCCAGGTGGGCTTTGAATGTCTCCAGAGATGGAGACTCCACAGCCTCTCTGGGCAGCCTGTCCCAGGGCTCTGCCATCCTCCCAGGAAAGAAGTTTCTCCTCACGTTTAGGTGGAACTTCCTATAGTGCAGTTTGTGCCCATGGCCTCTTGTCCTGTCCCTGGGCACCACTGAAACAAGACTGACCCCATCCTCCTGACCCCCACCCCTCAAGTATTGTTAAGATCTCCCCTCAGCCTTTTCTTCTCTAGGCTAAAATGTCCCAAGTCCCTCAGCCTCTCTTCATAAGAGATGTTCTAGTCCCCTAATCATCTCTGTAGCCCTTTTTTGTACCCTCTCCAGCAGCTCCCTGTCCTTCTTGAACCAGGGAGCCCAGCACCACACACACTATTCCAGATGAGGCCTCACCAGTGCAGAGCAGAGGGGCAGGAGAACCTCCCTCGACCTGCCAGCCACACTTCTCTTGATACACCCCAGGATGTCTGTGTGTCTGTAGGTGAGCCAGAGAAGGAACCATCTCCTGCTATTCTTCCAGCACCGATCTCAGCCGAACTTTCTTGAGCTTAAAAACTGTATTTTAATTCTGGGTCAGCCCATGAAGATTGCTGCTCTTTGCTCAGTCTGCCAGTTAAAGCAAAACACAGGGATGGATTTGTGGTGTGAGACCTGAAGGTAAATTCACAAAGCTGTGTCAGAAGGGAGGTGGAAATGTTCTCAGGGTTTTGGTCAAAAGACAATATACTAGTGAGATTAACATTACATTGGAGCAGAGTTCCTAAATAATTATTCATTTAAATGTATAACAAAGAAATCTAAATACATTAAGCCTAGCAGTGTATTTTCATCTTTGCAGCTCTTTATAGAGCAGTTTTAAGTTTAATCTGTTATCGCAATAGAAAGGGACTATTATGGTCTTGCTTAGGGATTTTGCTTTCCTAAATTATGGAAACTCACTTGGAATTCCTAAAAAAAAAGGAGACCCTTAAAAAATTAATATACCCTATTGTGGTGTTGAGTTTTCTGTTCTGTTTCATGCAAAAGTAGACTCAGATGTTTTTACAGCATTCTTGAATTTTGGGGTAGGTTTTTCTCACTTTGTCCTGTCCTTCTCCACGCTGAAGAGCAGCAGTGGGAGCTCTTGACACCCATTACAGACTTGCATTGAACATTTCTAGTGGCAGAAAATGGAAACACTTTTAACCATTTCTTACCTTCTGCTGAAAGAAACTCTGTTTAAATAAAGGCTGTGAGGTTAGGGTAAAAGCCAGGACTGTAACAGTGTGATTCATATCCTTTGTGTTACCTGCTGTTCCTGCTATAGTACTGAAATTCAAAACCCCTCTTTTGTGCTTGCTTAAGCCAAATATCCGTAATTGAAGGCCACTTTATGAAAATTAAGCTTGATTTCTTGTGCAATATTAATGTTTAATTAAAAGGGAAACCTGTGTGTTATATTCCTGATGAAAGTACCTAGGAAGATAACCTGTGGTAGCCAAAATCTAGGTACAGGTTGTGCTTACTTCTTTTATATAAGATCATGGTGGCTCAGGGATGAGGGCAATCCAGGGAACTAGACTCCCTTTCCTGAAAAATGCATTTGTCACCCATCCAGAAAAATCCCTGACACTGTGCTGGCTTCCTCATCACTATCCCTGTTCCTTCCTCTTCCCTCTCTCCCTCTATGCAAGTGCTGTTGTCCCACGCTATCCTCAAAACTCCCACCAGTGCTGCTGTTGCTGTCTGATTTCCTTGCTGTCCTTCCTTTATGCTCAGTCTCTATTGTTAGCTCCACTTCACATGTGAAAAGGGTGCAAAGTGTACTTGCTCTTATTTCTTTTATGAGGTGTAGTAACTAACATACCTGTCCTGTGAAATGTTTTCTTTAGTTTATGGTTCAGTTTAAAAATGCCATAAAACATTGCTCTGTTTGGATGCTGGCCACCTCAGAAGTCCTCTGACTTACTGTGCTGGGCTTAAAAAGAGCCCGTTGGCTGGTCTTATCTGGGGAATGGCACTGTCTCATTGAGCTTTGCCAGGAGATCATCTGAGAGGAAGTTTTGCAGATCTCCTTATCTTGCTGAAATGAGGACAGAAAAGTCTGTGTAGGTAAGAAGCCCAGTTTGACTGAGATTGAATTCTGTGAACACATTGTAGACACACATGATTACATCTGTGTACAATTTAAGAGAAAGAAGGATAAAAAGAGGATTTTTTACCATATGTTTAGCTTTAAAGGGGATTTAATTCTTGTTTCAATGATTAAGTACATAAATAATGCTTGGTTTCTGAAGACTCTTTATTGTAGTGATCCCCAAACCATTTTGAGAAGCACTTCAGCACATGCCCAAGCCCTTGAAACAAACAGGTGCACAAATATTTCCTTGAACAGGACACTGAACTCGATGTTCCCATAATAGTGGAATAAACTGCACATTCTCATTGCTGCCAAGTGCATCCACGAAGGAGTCCTCACAGCTTTGATTTGAATGACTCAGTTCCATAAACTTTTTTCCCCCTCTGTAACTTTTCACTCTGAAATAAAAAGTTCCAGAAGACTTTCTGATCTTGGCTTTGTGGTACTAATTTTCACTAATTCATTTCTAACAAACACATCTTGATCTGTTTCCTACCTTTGATGCTCATAGCTATTTTTCCTTCATTTTAATCCACATGTCTTCCTTAAATCTCACTTTCCTCACTGTTTACACAATTTGTCACTGTCTCTTTTGCTAGCCAAGGTGTTTCTTATTGCCAGATGATTTGCTACCCAACTTTGCAAGCCAAGATGAAATGTTTATATGTCTGACTCTGATCCTCATCTGTTTTTTTTTTTAATAATGCTTTCCTAACTGTTGTGTAAAACTTTTTATTTACTTTTCCCCTCTCATGGATGCACTCTGACAATCTGTGAGAGCTCTGCATGCAGTTCTTCTAAGGGCATGTCAGTTTTATTTAAAGTGGGGTTTTTGTTGGGTTTTTTTCATCCTGTAGAAATGCTTAATGGTTTTTATATCTCATCAGATGTAATTCTGATGTTGAAAATATTCCTGCAGCTAATTATGGCAGTGATTAGCAATTGGAGGTATGTGCCTCTCAGAGGAGAGGTTCTCATGCTGCAGGAGAGGTGGAGAAGCCAAATGAATGCCTACAGACGTTCTGGGTAACATGGAGCAGGCACCCAGATGTTTCTGGGAAGGGTCTGCAAAATCCACACAGGTTTGGTAGCTCTGTCTTAGAAGATGGAAATGATCAGACTCTTCCTTACACTCTGGGATTGAGATAAGAAGAGAGGAAATAGCAGCTGCAGTCAAAGGTGGAAGGAAGGGATGCTCCTAGTCTCAGAGAGATGGGTCAAGCAGCAGAGCTTTAATCAAAAGCGCAGTGGAGGTTTGCAGCTCAGCCTGGTGCAGCAGAGATCATCACCATGCTCTTGTGTGAGCCTGGGCTGCAAAAGGGTGAGGAAACAACTTACCTGTGTTGTAAAACTACCACTGAAATATGATGCAGGGCCCTTATGAGTTATCTTGCCATTCATAGTCCAACTGTGTTGTCTTTGGCTTTGCATTGCGATAATGGAAAGCTACTGGAGGAACGTCAAGTTCTTCTGACAGTTCCCATCTTTTTTGTATTCTCTTACTGTGCCCAAGATGATTTGTAGGCAATGTCTCGTTGTTCAGTTGCCATGTCAAACTTTGAATTGACCTTGAAAGTTCAAACTCTTTCATTAAGTTGTCTGTCAGCAGGAGCTGACAGAAAGAAGTATGTAAAAAGCAGTCTGTTCCCCTTGGTTCTCATCCTAGTTATCAAACAGCAAATCAAACACTCAGGCTTCTGGAAAGGTATTTACTGTTTACTGAGGCATAGCAGAGATGTAAGCCAATGACAGCAAAGAGCAAACATTATAAAAAGCATAAAAAGCCACACAAATACTTCTCAGGTAATAGTAACTAAAAAAAATATTAAAACTCACAAAGAGAAATACAGAATCTGTTTAACCAGCCTATAATGTAAATCAGTTCATCTTTCAGCTTTGTAACCTACAGACCCTACAAGAGACATCTGCAGGTTGTTCTAGGGAGAAGCGTGTGTCCCTTTCTACATGGAAAGGGAAAATCCAGTTGCTGAGGCCCCAGTATCTGCTCTTGTTGAGGCAGAGTTTACTCTCGTGTGCATTTCGGAGAGAAACATGAGTAACCTCTACAGCATTTCCACTGAAAAGCTGTCTTTCCTCAGTTCTTAGTCTGAAATAGGAATGATTTAAGTATACAGTAAGATGAGACTTTTACTCTGTCTAAACATTTGATCAGCTTAACAACCTGATCTTTAAACTGCTCTGCAGCATCTGCTTTCAAGTAACATATGTTCAAAATAATCTGACAGCACCCTGGAATGTTGAGATCATGCTAGAAACTTAGAAGCTTTGCTTTGGTGATTCCAGCCCCAAGCCCTGATAGACATTTACTACGTGTGGTAAGACACAGCTGTCCATATGGAAATCCAGAAGCGAGCCTTAAGTTGTGAGGGGTACAGATACTGAGCGTTCACCATACAGGAAATGTCAGACAAAAAGGGTTTGTAACACGCAGCTTAGTGGCTCTTCCCTGACTGGGAACGACTGGACAGGCAGATGTGATGTAGTTTCTTGCATCAAAGTCTTACTCAACATAAGGAAATTCCCCACTGGAATGGCCAATGATATATATCCTTCAGGTTGATGACAGAGATTAGAAGCTTGCTGGAATTAAAGGTAACACAAAGCACCATCTGGAGTAATTAATTTTAAATATCTGATCTAATTATCTTTAGAGGAAAAAGTTTGTGTGAGTGTTTCAGGGTTGACAGGTGTGTAATTAAGTACATTTTAACTCGTCTAAAGCAATGAGCAAAGCCATTAGTCTAATCTTTATGAAGTTAGCAAAGGGATTTTTTTGTAGCTGTGTGTGCTAGATTACAGCACACTCCGTGCATCCCGATTTATAGTGTTCCATGCATGGGTAATGAAACTCTGTAAAGCTTTTATGTGAAGTCAAAGGGAGTAAGTGTCTTTTTTTGACTATTTCTTCTTATCTGTATCATACTCTGTTGGAGAGGAGGAAAAGTGCAGCTGGTGCTCTCTTGTCCTTTTGTGGAGGGACAATCTACAGGCCTGGCTGTGAAAGCACGAAAGAGAAGAGCTGACATTGCAAAGAATTCTAAAAAACCCCGCTGTTTTCCTTTTTTAAAAAATAATCTGCAAACCATAAATATACGTACCTGAGATTATCTTTCTTCAAGCTGAAAATCAGACACAGAATTTGAAAATGAGAATTAAATTCAGCTAGCTAAAATAAGGGCTAAAAGAACTTTTTCCGCTATCCTGTTTTTTCATAAGATATTGAAAACACTCCTGCTGAAATCCTAAAGTGAGGTGGGGTGGTTTGGGTTTTTTTAGATAATTGTTAAAATCTCTCAGGGTTTTCAGTGTCCAAATAAAATACTTTATTTAAATCTAGATCAGCTCTACCACTACCTTGTATTTCATGGACATCCCAGATCTGAAAGCATTCAGCATTGGATTAGATAAAAAATAAAGTAGTTTATGATGCTTTTACCCAGGGAAGAATTTGGTAAACTTCATTGTGATTTAAAGGTGTAATTTAAGGTCGTATTAGCTAGCCCAGTAAAACAAAACATTTTCAAAACACTAATCAAGGCAAAGCATTTATATGGTGTTTTGGGTTTGGGGTTTTTGGTGGGGTTTTTTTGTGTTGGTTTTGGTTTTTCAGTGATTTTTTTTTTTTTTTGTGCTTGGTTTTAAATAACTTCTAAATAATGTCCAGTCAAACTTGTTGGGTTCCAGCAGATCTTTAAAACCTGGATTGTGTAGAAAAGCAGGCAACATGGTATTCTATATTCAGCCTATCTGTAGGCTCTGCATAGCTTCTGAACTGTCTGGACACAGCAGGATTTTCAGAAGTGGTCTTTTGCTTTTGTCTGTACAAGTGATGTTTGTTTAGTTCAGCTGATCAGAGGGAAAATATGAAAAGGTGTATATGTCCAGGTCACACTTAAAAATTGATGATAAATGAATTTTTTTTTTCATAAATTGCCCAGTATGAATCAGGGAAAATAAGAAATATTTCTAGCAGTTGAAGGATGTACAGTTAGAATGCCAAAGTCTTATGTGAGTTTGGATTGGATTTATCAAGTGTGTGGGGGGAAAGTTTGACAAGAAGATTCCTAAAATTGTGCACACAGGTGAAGCAGTGTCCCAGCAGGGGTAAAGGATTATGTCATTCCTGAACCTGAGGAAATTTAAACCTCCCTTTCCTCCTAAGTAAGCTTAATTAGTAGATTAGATGATGCTTTAGATGTGCACTATCTGTGGTTGCTACTGTTTTATTTTAAGTAAACAAACATTTGCTAGTATTAATCTGAATAATGGCTTTCTACAACCCTACAAATGTCTTTTGCTTGCCTTTGTCGTTTTGCTTGTGAAAATGGAAAATAAGGAACAATGAGAAGTACAATCATGATTATTTTTTTTGGTAGAGGTTTTTACTTAAAAAGATTTATTCTGTAACAATTGTTTTTTCAAAAATCATGTATTTAATAGGCTGTATTTCCTAGGAAATATTGAATTTGCATCTTGGATAAAACCAGTAATAAATAAATAGTAAGTTATTGGGAATCCTGTTTGCAAGCCACCTTATTTTGGTAGCTGTGAGACCATTTCCTTTCCTTGAGGTCTGTTTCACACAGCACACTACCCAACTAAAACTTCTTAAGCTTTGGGAGGAAAACTCATCATCATTAAGATATTTTCCACTGGACTTCAAAATCTAAATACATATTTTTTGAAACCTAAGTAAACACCACTACATTAAATAAATTCTCTGTGCCAGCTGGAAATGTGATGCAAAGCTTTCACTTTTTATTTCTTGCCCTTCAACCAGTTTGTACTATTCCTGCACCCTACATTGCATTAACGGAGTAGGTATCTGATCAAACTGCATCATGGACAGAGTTCTATTGTTCTTTGCTTTTTTCCTGTTTGTAACCAGCAAATCCCACTATTCAAGCTGCTGTGCTAAGTTGTTTATGTCTCATGTTGGCATCATGACAATTAAACACATCACAGGCATGTACAAGCCAGAGCTTTGGAGTCTTGGAACAATAGTGCTCTTCTGACTGCCAAAGTTGTCCGGCTCCCTAGAAACCTCGCTCGCTGAGCAGTGATTTCAAGAGTGACTTAGTTATTGAAGTGTTACAACAGAAGAGTTGGTCTGTTTACTAAAAAGAAAGAACAGCTCTGAAATACACTTCTGTTTGTTAAAGAATTCTTTGTCTCTTTGTTTTGTTTAATTTGTTAAAGTGTTTCTGTGCTGTTACTGCAGTGCAGTGTATAGGTAGACTCAGAGAAAGAACCCAAAACAGAAGCATTAATAGAAATGCCACTGACATGTCACTGTTCAAATTACCAATGTCTTAGCTGATTGGCCATTGTTCCACTGCCTCCACGTGGCTCTGGGACACAGCGAGGGCCCTGGGTGTTACAATGTGGTACCTGTGATGTAGTAGTCACTTTGCTCTGTTTTCTGGTTGTGCAAAATTGCCTTTCAGTGCCAGCATGGTGCCAGGAGGTAAGTTAATGTGATCTTTGGATTAAAGGTGGTAGGAAATGCAAACTTATAAAGATTTTATTATCACAAAATTAGCAGAAAATATATAGGCTTTGAGGTATCTGAAAAACACTATTCCAGTGTCTTTAATTTCCTGGAGATGCAAAGGCGTAACTCTTAGAGGAGTTGTGCATTGTTGCTCTGAATATGAAGTCACAGCCTGGATGGATCAAGTGTGTGTGAGACAGTATATAATGTGTGTTTGCTGAGTTTATGAAACACAGAAGGCAAGGAGCAAGATGACAGTATGAGATCATTTTGGTAGAACACAGTTTCTCTCCTAAGCTTTTTTCTTTTGTTTTGCTTTATTTTACAGTTTGCCCAGCTGGTGTCTGTCTACAAAACTTTGGGTCCAGAGAAGTTCCCTTTAATTGAGCAAACGTTCTATCCAAATCACAAGGAAATGGTATGTGAAAGTCATTTTGCCCATTTACGGTCTATTTTTAAAGCCATTTTGGAAGCTCTCAGAGGGATGAGGCTGGGTGACCACTTCAAAGCATTATGATGGTTAACTGGAAAATTTTCAACTGTGAAGGTAGTGATTTTTCAGCTAGCCAACTTCAGATCTTTAAAAGCTTATAAAGATACAGAACAACTACTAAAGTATAAAAGTTACTTTTATGGTTGGCTTTCAACCTAGTCCTTTCTGATATTTATCTTTGTAGATGATGCACAAAGCTGTCAGTGTAGAACTTTGAACTCATCTGAAGTCGGGGTGGTTATGACTTGGGATCTTCATGTACCTGAGTCGATGTTGATTTCCAGTCCTTTACAGACATAATGCACAATTATGCATTCATAAAAACAATACAACCTATACTCATGACCTGTCTAATGCTGCAGACATTTTTTTTCTGACTCTTCTTATGGTTTGTAAACAGAAAATCTTTCCTGAGTATATTTTTCTAGAGGAAATACTTTCAGCACTCAGAGAAACTGGACAAGAGTATTTGCTGGCTGAATAGACTGGCAAAGAAGTTATTTTTAGAACATAATACACTCAACATGTCACACAGCTGTGGTTTGAGTGTCACTGCAAAGCCAGGATAAAGATGTTTGTTAGCTGTTTAGGTGAGGTCCTCAAGCTGTAATTGCTGTGTATCTGCCTGGAGAGGCTGGTTAGCACTCTGTTCTCATAGGTGGCATCTAAGGTAAGCCTCAGTGGAGGAAGCTGACTAAGGTTTCTTGTGAACTAATTTTTCCCACATCAGTCTCATCTTCTTGTAACAAACACAGTATGGTGCAGTTCTGCCCTGTTTTTTGGTGTATTGTGGGAATATCAGGATGACTTGTCACAGTGCTTTGCCAGTTCTCTCTGGGTCCTTTGGACAATTAACTCACAGATGTTTCCACTTCTTGTGTTGCATATGACACTTCTGAAGAGAGCTATCACTGCAGTTGTGTATTGAGTAAATTTGCTACATGGTAGTTTTGTAGAGCCAAAGGTACTGATCTGGAGCAGCAGATCTAAATCTTGTCCCAGGCAGTCAAATCTCTGCAGAACAGAAGGGGTTTTGTTGATGGATTTCTTAGGAAAATATGCAACTTTATAAGTTTGGCTTTTTAATGCAAAAAAAATTGTACCCCTTTTGTGATATTCATTCATAACAGGTGGAGAAGCAGAAGCATACATCATGTTTTGCAATATGCTTCTTTAAATGGTAATAAGCTTTATATATATATATATATGTATATCTGTTTTCTTGGCAGCACACACGATTAAAGCTGGTTTATAATTTCCTGCATGCAATTTATTGTTTTTTCTTCATTAGTTTATGAGCTATTTGGGCTCCCTTGGGAAGCAATTATGGCACCAAGCCTGTCCAGAGCTCAAGGAGCATCTGGACAATGCTCTTAGTCATATGGTTTAGTTTTAGGTAGCCCTGAGAGGAGCAGGGAGTTGGATTCAATGATCCTCAAGGGTCTCTTCCAACTTGAGATAAGTCATACAATTTTATTGAAAATTAGGCCTTTTAATGCATTGCTAAATGGCACTTTGTGGAAACAAAGAAAAGATTCTGTAGTTCTGGGGTAAGAATTAGTGTGTTAGCTTTTATTTTTTACACAGTGTGACCCTGTAGAAGGTCTGACCAGTTCAAGTGCAAACTGCTCTCTGAAACAACTGCTTGCATTCAAATTCAGTGGCAGAACACAAAACCTGTGTGTATGTGCTTATATGGCAGGCTGTGCTTGGGAGTGTAACAAACACTCGAGTGGTTTTCTCCTCTCTTTGTTCCTCTGCCTTGCTCACAATGTCTGAACTGTGAAGTTACTTATCTTTATCTCAACTTTTGAATGTTGATGTTCTCCAGAACTGAGTAATTTTTTTAATATGTTTAAAGGAACGAATGCCAATCCAGAGTTAATGATTGCATTGCAGTGTTGTGCTGCCGTACGTGGTTTAGAGGTGCTGGGATAGCTGTCTGGCTGGAGAACATTGGTTTGGTTTTTCCTTCTGCAGAAATTACTCAAAACTTTGTGACATGAAAAATAATTGTGTAATGTAGTAGAGATAACATTTTATCCAGATTCCTAGGATAGGTTGTAAGATGTTCTGAATGTCATAGTTTTCTAGCTGATGAAATGAAATCATATCGTGCTGTTTAAACTTTGTTGTTTTTTAAACACTGCTTATTAATAGCTGGCCACATTTGCATTTACATGTATTTTGGTATTTACAGTTTCAAATCATTTCTTGTCCTTTTGTTCATCCCTTCTTATTCTCTGAAACACAGCCTAGAGCTTTCTCCCCTCCAGTGCAAACCAGTTGGGATGGGGAGGGAGCAGGGAATGCTCCAAATCTCTGTGAATTGAGTTTTCGGCTGAGCGTGCCAGAGGTAGGGTTGTGTTCCTTTTCCTGCTTTCATGCTATGGTGAGGGTTTGTATTTAGTCTTTAGACAGCAATAAAAGGTAAATAAACAAAGATGCCATTCTTTTGTGTAAAAATGGAGCTGCTTTAATGAAACACTTTTTGAGACAAACATTCATCTCAGACTGATTAAAACTACACAGAACGCTGTAAGGCTTTTTGAACTCATTGCTAGTTGAGTCATATCTACAGCCTTTCTCTCAGTAATTAGTTCCCTTTATTTCACAACATTCCCACATCTTATGTTCTCTGTCATGAAAATAAAACAAATGGCTTTTTCAACATAATTGTTGAACAATTTAATTAAACTGGAGCATTGAGAAAAAGCCAATAATATTCAAGGTGGTGTTTTTTCCACCATTAACCTGTTCAGTCTCTCTTCTCTGCTCTTTTCCTTACTTGTAAGTCATGTGAGCCTTTTACAAATTAAAATCAAATGTTGTTCCAGGGTCTATTTCTGCTCTTACCTTTCATACATCACATGCACAGTTTCAAGATATTAAAATGAAATGTTGTAAAAATAATCTGCTGCTGTGTATAATATATCAATGCCACTACAGTATTACATTTCAATAGGAAAATAACATATTTAAAATGCCACGTTGAAGTTAATCCTTTTCATAATCTTCAGCAGTGCTGAATCTCAGGGAGAATACTTATCCTGAGAGGGTTTCTCTAAAGGTTTTCTGGCCATATTTATTGATATGAGAGAAACAAAAAATTAAATTTTTGTACCATCTATTATGGGAAGTTTGGCCAGATTTGTGCTTTGACAGAAATCAAAGTGAATGGCCATTAATTTTGAAGCACTTTATGTGGGATATTTTTATGGCAGGTCAAACACAAATTTTTTGAAAACTCTCTGTCATACTATTAATATTACAGCTTGTTCATAAATATCAAATAAAACATGTATTTTTACAAGGTACATAAAGAAGGCAATCTGAGCTGGATTAGTTGAGTTTAAGGTGTATGTGCTATAAAACTGGAGTAGAACTGTGCTGAGTTAGAAAGCAGACAATGTCTGTTTGCTGCAGTGCTGTGCAAGAGACACCATTGCATCAAAATGGATTTGGAGACAAATGCTGCGCTGTACATGTATTGAATAGTAATTAGCCATGGGCTTGATTCAGCCTTTGTATGGTTATTAAGCTCTTGCAGGCTTCTCTAGGAATGGTTTTGGTTTGACTTGAAGAAATCAGGCCTATTTTGAAGTCTTTATGTAAATTACTAATATAAATGCACAGCACTGAAAGCAAATAGCATTGTCAGTAATGTCTCTGCAATATTAATTCCTTTTTGGAAGAAATGTAGCCCTTTTATTTCATTTATGTATGTAGCTTTTACAACTCCATGGCCCATATTACGGCTAGGTAATGTTTTTTGTCTTTAGCAAAACAGAAAATAAGCTAGGCTTTACATTTGGCTGCATAAATAGATGTTGTTTTAATTTAGGATTATAAACTCAAACAGCAAAACTGACTTACAGTAAAGAAAAAGCAAAATGTTGACTATTAAGGGACATGTATTCCTCAAAGGAACAATGGCATGCCTTCCTGATGGCCTTGTGTGATTTGCACTGCCTTGGAATTGCATACATTATGCACAGAAAAAGTAAATAAGAATATTTAGTCTCTCGTACAAGCGTGTGTTCACACCTGTCCTTTAAATATGGATTCGTGCAATTGCCAGACATCAGAAACGGGAACAGGATATGTCACAAACATCATTTATACAGGTTGTTTGTTGAGTTGTTTGCAAGTGGACAGTATATATCAACTTTGCAAGTAGACAGTGTATTACAACATATCTTAGGCTGTCACAAGATACCTGGGGCATGGCTGAATTTTATAGCCACCTACCACTTAATTGAACTGAATAGGTTTAGGGGTGCCTATACGCTTAAAGATATGCATATCTTTTTTGCAAGGTTAATTCCTGATGATTTTGTAAGAACTCAGTAGCAAACAGACTCACTGAACTGCTTGGAAAACTGACCCTTGAAGCAATAGACAGTAACAGCTCTGGTTCGGAATGAGTCCATAGGCTGGGAGTGGCACACGGGGGTCAGCAAGAATGGGTGAAGAGTTTGTTTAAATAGACCTGACCTGACCACATGAGAACAGAACTGTCTAAATGTCTGCCTGTAGTTCTGAATTCTCCCATGAAGAATTGTTATAACTGAGTAATTTCTAGCCAAAATTGGAATGAAATTAAAGAAATCCGATGAAGAAAATTGGAAAGAGTATGTCAGAAATGGCAGCTATTTCAGATTCATATCCTGCCTGATGGTTCTCATCCAGTTTCTAGAACAGAAGCAGTTGGACAACTGGCTGAACTTTGGCATTTACTGAAATAATTTCTTAAGTTTTACCACTGTGTGTTGAGTTACTTTTGTAAACTCAAGAATGTTTGACGTTAGTTACTAACTACAGTAATCAATTCATAGACATTAAAACCCTAAGTAACTAAAATTCAAAATATGTTGTAACACTTCCTTAGTCTGAGTTCATGAGTTACCAAATTCATTATTACAGAGTACAGTGGGTATTTGTGAATGAAAAACTGTTAGTGTCAGTTTGAACTATTAAATATCATCAATTATTTGTGAGCTTTTTAGGCATAAAATGCAGTGTGAGTTATTATCTGTTGAATGTGTTTTTACATGAATTTCTAAAGCCAGGGCTTTTAACAGTGATGAAAAACAATGACCTAGTCACATATTTAGAGAGGCATTATCAAATACTACAGCTGCTCTGATGACGGATGTGGTCACTGTAAATAGAAGCAGTTTTAGCCTGTCATTATTTGTGCTGGTCCCACAGACTGCTGAAGCATTAGAAAATCTATATTGCTTTTTTAACAAGGTGCACCTAGTCCATACAAATAGGGAGTTGGGTAAGAGGATTGTGATTATCAAGGCTGTTTTTTAACTTTAGTTATCAAGGAAAGTTACAACTCTGTAAATAAAGCAAACTGAGATACATAACATACAAAATGGGGAGCACAGATTGTTTTAATCACGGAAGTGTTCAACTTGGTTTGACAGATAAGGAAATACAGGGATTTTTTTAATCCTTTTTATAGCACATTGTTATAATATTTTACATATACACTGTACAATAATTCTTTTGTATCAGAAGACTTTCATACAGAAAAAAAATAGTTCTATAAAACATTCTGTAGTTCATCAGAAAGACTTGGGATAAAACATGGGGCTTTCTTAATCTGTAGGTTAACAGAAACAGGGGACAAAATTCTGGCAATTCTTTTGTTCTTGTACATTCATATTGGTAAAAGGGAAACTCGTGTGCCTTAGAGGACACAGAGGAAGAGGATTCGTGGCTTGAGCCTCTCTGTAGAAAACATAACTTTACAGAGCAGCTACCTCCAGGAGGTTTGTTCCTCATCTTGCATGAATGCCAATCCCAGAGACTCGTGCTTCAGCTGTACAGGACAATTTGTTTTTGTTTCTAAGCAACAGATACATTAGACGATGGCAGTTCAAAGCTGTGAGCGTGCAGCGTTTGAAGGAATTAGACTCCAAGGCTCTTGAGGAGGTGATGGTTTTAAGGTTCGCTGATATCAATAAACTCTTTCTCCGGGGGAGGACCACCTCGGTACCAGCTGCAAGTGCCGTCGCTTCTCTTGATGCAGGCGTAATGCTTGGCTTGGTGCCCGTATAGCTTTCTTTCTATCAGCCAGTCTGTCCAGAGGCACTCATTTGGTGTAGTGATGGAGCAGGGCACCATGTAGCAGGTAGTAATCTAAATGTGAAATAGTACATTAATTCAGTATGTTGCAGGTTCCTTTAAAATGGTATTTATTCTCAAATAACATGAAATAGGTGGTGCATTAAACAAAACCAGTTCCCATCAGTGGAAACTACTGGTGTCTGTAGGTGGGCTCCACCCTTAGATGGTTTTTGTCCTATACTTACTTTGCAGCCACAGCCCATTTGATACCTCTGGTTAAGGCTCTTCTTTTGAGACAAGGATAAATCATCCCATGGTTCAATGTAGTTGCATAAATGGATGAGGACTTTACCATCACTTAAAATCTGACCTACAGCATGGAAAAAACCAAAATAAGTCAAGCAAATAAAACTGTTTTCTAAATACTGGAAGAAACTTTAAAATATCTGAAGTTTTTTACTAATTGCACCACATTAGTTGTTATTTCACACTATTTTTAAGTGAATCTAATTATAACTGAGAGAACTATTCTGCTGATTGCATTCTGAATAAATGTAAAAGATCTAAGACAGCTATTTCTCAAGAGATGCTGATAACCTGCCAGCAAGGGATGGATATCAGTGCAGTAGTATGTTAAGCAAGGTGTGAGGACCCTATAGAAAAATCTGTAATCACCTAGAATCCCAGATCTGCGTACATGTAGGCATGTGTTCCCCCACCTAGGATATCTGGGAAAATCATACTGTCAGCCTTAAACAAGTGGCACTGGCATACTTCCTACTGACTAATTACATAGTTACTGACCTTGGCTTCCTTTAAAAATGCTATATGAAATTTGGATGAAGGATGGAAAACCTCAAAGATCACAGTATAATTGCAGCTTTACACAATTTCACTCTGTTTGTATGACTTAGTGCATAAATATATTACTATTTTAAGAGGGGCTGGCATATTTTTGCAAAGTCAGTCTAAGCCGTTAATTCTGTTTTTATAGGTGCATTAATTTTGTTACATTTTTACCTGTCAAAAGATACTGTTTTTTGTTGTTAGCTTCTAGTTTAACTCCACAGAGTGATGAATCAAAAGGAGTATAGACATACTGGACATCCTTCAGCTTTTCAAATCCTTTAAACATCTGAAAATTAGCAAAAACTGAAAGTCAGTAGTGGAAAACAAAGCAGTTTCAAACAACAGTTGAAAGAAATATACAGTGCATCCCTTCTTAAAAGGACTCCAAAGTCAGACCTTAGACAAGAAAATATGAACAATTAGACTCCTTTTGTACACTAATTAAATATGTCCGTTATTTTTGGAAGGAAATTTGGTCTTCATCCATTTCAAATTACAGGTTTTTAAATAATGCTTTTTCAGTTATTTTAATGGATCTTTAATCTCTTTAATTTGCATCCTGCTGGCATCCTCCATGCGAGGTGTGATGCAGAGACAGCATTCATCTCCCAGGCGCCGCAGCGTTGTAAGATGCAAGGATTTCACAGTATATTAAAATGAGAAATTTTGTCTTGGTCAGTGTAGTGGTGTGTATCTTCAGAGACATGAGACGTAGTAAGAAACAGCATTGTTCTTGTATTCAGTCCTTAAAGCAAGCAGTTTTTCCACACCAACAATTTTGCCCAATGCGACCTTCTCAAATAACTGTTAGGAGATGGGATCCAGCTCCTCGAATTTATAGCCTGCAGCACCCGAACGGGAAGGTTCAGGATCAAAGCCTGCACAGGGTTCACATTGGCTGCTCCTTAACTAGCATTTCCAACTATGAAAATAATTCTTAAAGCAAGCCATTAAAAGATCAAACCAAATGTGAGAAGGAACCGTAAGATGCCAATCAGCATCAGAATGCCTGTCATCACCTAATATGACATCACTGAAATCCCAGCGCTTCAGGGGCCCCACATAGTGACATCATGCTGTGTGCTGACAGCTGTGGACAATTGCAAAGCTCACAGCTCCCAAGGGCATGCTCTCCCAGTTGCAGCTGGCGTCACTGGAAAAATGTTTTTGTGCTACTCAAGTTCTCTCTGGAGATTTCAATGGTACAGAGGCACTAGCAAATACACTGTAATACGCTGGTTTTTCTCAAGTCTCATTTATGGAATAAAAAAACCCCAAAGTTGTTGTCATTGGACTTCTGATCCAAAAATATTAGATGTCAATTTGAAATACTTAGTAGAAAAAACACACACACCCCAAACCAAAACAGAAACCAAACTGGTATCCTGTACAAAGCAGCAGTGAAAATAGAAAACATATCTAAAGATGATATAAAGCTGTCTAATTTTATTAGATGAAAGTAGTCTGTGATGACAGCCCCATGTAAAAGGTGGTGAGACAGAGAGGTGGTGGAGACCCCGTCCCTGGAGAGGGGTCAGGGCTCAACGAAGCTCTGAGCAACCTGAAGATGTCCCTGCTCACTGCAGGGGGTTGGACTTGATGGCCTTTAAAGGTCCCTGGCAACCTCACACATTTGATGAATCTTGGGTAGATGGCCACATGAGGAAGCGGGAGCCAGCTGGACACATGTTGCAGGACACCTGCCTGGTTGCTAGCTGAGCAGGCATTGGGAGCCCCAGACCTTCCTCACCCCTACTAAGAGCCGTATTTGAAACTTGTATCCCCCTGCTTCTGTGATGCCTTGCTCAGGGCGTGGGTACTGGGTGCAGATGTCTAATACATAGTAACTATGTGAACTATGCAGGTATCATCTCATCTGAGTTCCCTCCACATTCAGAAACCTTTGTTTGGGCTACAGTGGTACAACTTATTATATCTCATCTCTTGATCTAAATTAACTTGAGGCATTATGCAGAGAACACAAATTGATTTAGCTATTAAGGGAAAAAAGCTAAATAACTGTGGCAACTTATAATGGGGATCTAGTTAATATTTAAATGTTTGGTTTTTCTTTTGTTGAGGTGGTTTATTTGAAACTACAGTCTGACCTATCTCAGGTTTTGACCTAGATATTTGTTAAGACATTTCTTAAGATAACAATCTTCTGTTTAACTCATTAAATCATATTTGATCTTCTCAGTTGTGTTCTCTCATCTCCTAAAAGTGTGGATACTTCCTCTGTAAGTGGATGGGATGGCTTCATTTGATTCTGCATTGTGGCATGGTCCATTCCCATTGAGGCTCTAGCAGGACTCAGTTGAGGTAGGGGAACGGGGCAAGAGAGTGGGAGAAGAGAGAGGTGTGACACTGAAGCTGTAGTCTGTGTTGACACTGGCCCAGGTCTTCTACCACATGAAACAGAGACCAGCACACAGCTATTGTTTTAACACTTGAGAACAGCAGGTTTTAAGAGTGTTTGTATTACTTTCATTCACTCAGGCATGTTCCTGATATAATCATTACATCCTTCTGTCTTCGTTACTCTCTAAGGCTTCTGAGCTATAACATGGCTTATTTTCTTAGCTTCACAGAGTGACTAATACCTGGCTTTGAAACAGGAGGCACTGCTGTGAAGCATAGGTACCGCTGTGTTTAGCTGAAATCCCTCCTCTCGCTCCCCTGGGAGGGGAGCCCACTGTCTCGTAAGAGGAGTCTGATTCTTTCCATGGTTTTCCATCCATGCAGCTTGTGTGGGAGCTCCCTAGCAATGGTGCTTATACTGGTTCAGTTCAGTAAAATGTGTTGATTTCACATATGACAGGAATATCTTGGGCCTCACTTCACTGGCTTGGTAATACAGGACAGAGTCTCACAAAAGCTAATGGCACTGGTTTAGTATTTAGCTGCTCCTCAGAGTAGGTATGATGACCAAGTCAATAACACTAATATCAGGAAGACAAATAGTTGATATAAATCAGGTATTTTCTTCTCTCTGTAGTACATTGTAAATGTTGCAAAATAAGAAAATAACAGTAGTTGACAAGTTGCCTGGCTTCTTACTGTGCCAGTCTATATATGTAAAATGAATGAAACCCATCATTAATTTTTATTTCTGAAAGTTAATAACAATCATATTTAGTATTTATGCCACTCAAAAATACCAGTGTTCCAATGCGAAGCCTGATGCACTGGATTTAAAGTAACACAAACATAACTTTTGTAGCAGGAGTAGCATAAACACTAATGTTACATGTCAGACAGTCCAGAGAGGAATATGAAAGAGAAGCAGCAGCATATTGCTCAATTTACAGTTGCAGTAAGCTGTGCCCTCTCTAGGTTCTGTGTTTCTTTTCCAAGAAGGGAGAAGAATTGCTGAGAGAATAGCAAATGTGTGTGGCTTAAAAGGTGTTCACCAAAACTAATCATGAGTTGATAATTGTTAGATCCTACAGCTCCAGACAGATGATTAGGGAAAGTATTCTTACTTTCTAACTTACATAAAGCAAATTCTTGGCATATACCCCAGACCTGTGAATGTTGTGCACAGGGCTAGCCAGAAACACGTGGTCAGTGCCATCTGATGTCCAAAGGTCTGCTTGGTTTATCGAAACTGCAGGTTTCTCAATTTGCAGTATGAGAAATTGGCCAGTAAGTACTTGAGAGAGGAAAGACTGCAGGAGTGAAAAGCTAATATTCCGCCATTTGGCGTGTGCTGTCAGTTTAGATGCTTTTAAATGTTATCTGAGGGAAGAAATAAGAAAGGGTGATATCAGGTTATTGCTGTGGGCAACCAGATTCTCAGTTACTCAGGAAACTGAGATACACAAATGATGTCGTTGATCCCTGAGGCTCCATTTGAAGATCTCCCACAAGCTATTTCTGTGATGTTACTAGTCTGTAGGTTGTGCTGCTCCATTGCAATTACGTCGCTCTGTGTTGGTTCCTGTATGATTACCAGGCCCAGCAAAGTTGCCTTTCTGGATTTATTTCAGTGGCCCTTTACTTGCTATCCCACAAAAGGCTGGCAGTTTACAGAAGCTCCTGTTGCTCTCAGCCTCTCTGTGTTGTGGAAGTTTCAAACAAAATTCTTTCTGTTGGGTTGTTGGGAGAGGCCAGGCTGGGAGCTGAGCAGCCTGCATGTCAGGGTGGAAGCCTCAGTTCCTACCTCCTCTTAACTCACTTCTGACCAGGAGTAAGAATTTGAAGGGTTGGAACTGTTCTAACCCGTCTGTCTGTAGCTTAAGCTTGTGTATGATGATGTACAGCATCTTTTCTTAGAGAAAAATTCTTTCTGGTTTGTCCAGTCCTAGCTGACGTGCCTTCTGAAGCTTAGTGAAATTAAATTAACACCTCTTACTGATGTCTGAGTTTTGAATAAGTCTCCACTTAGAAAAATCTGGGAGAAACTCCAAGGAGGCTCCAGTAAATTACCGTATTTCAGAGATTTCAGTGTGCTGCTGCTGAAGAATGGGGTTATAGACTGAGAATACTAACACAGACTACACTTCTCATTCTTTCTTGTGCTGAAGTATAAGATGAAGCTACTGAAGTGTTTCAGGGTAGGAGCAGGAAATTAAAGTGCTATCAGGAGGAAAGATGATTGCTCTGGTATTTATATGCTTAGTTCTGTAAAGAAACATTTGAAAATACCCTTCATAGTGTAAGACAGCGAGTGGCAGGTAGTGACAAGTTTCTGAGTTCGTTTTAGTGCGGCAAAAAGAGCAGCCCTGTTAAAATGGCTATAAAACCTTAACAGAAGTCACATATGATAGCATCCTTGGGAGTGGCTTGAGATGTTCTTGTTTGCTGTAGAGTTTTCTTAGTAAAACTCCTGTGAGGTGCCCCGCTGATAGAATTTGAAGCATTGATATTTTTTTTTCAGCGCGTAGCCATCCATAACGATACTCAGGTGTTTCCAGTGTATTTCGTACACGTCAATACACATAATGCAAAGTAACATTCTATGACAAATGAGGAAAAAAAAACCACCTAGAAAACATAAACCACCCAACCAAGCACCCTCAGTAATGCATGCTGCACGTTTGGATTGAAAGAACCTATCTATCTTTTGTGTGCTCCAGAAGCAGGTAGGTCATGATCTTTCTTACATCAGCGAGATTTTGAAAGGGCTCAAGATCTGCTGTATCAAAGTACATTAATGACTGTCTCCTTATTGGAGCTGAGCAAATAATGGAAAAGTCCCATGAGGTGTGGAATGATTGCATTTTTGGGTGCTCCAGCTTGGGGGTTTGCTTTCCCAGCCACGTTCATACAAATGAGTTTTCATTTCTGTGAAGATCAGGGAAGGTCTCTCGTTTCTGCATATAACCCTATGCACTTATGAACAAAAGCCCTTGCTATTTCAGCTGGAAATGCTTTCCTCTGTTTATAAAGCTTACATCACCGCTCAGGGAGTTGCGATACCATAATTCAACATGGGCAATCAAGTCTCCACCAGGAACAGCTAAGGTATTGAACACCATTCATAGGTTGCAGAACACTTTAATAAAGTTTTCATAAAACAATTGCAAATAGCAAATCTTCTCATCAAAACATACTTAGCAAGTAACTCCAGAATGTCAGAACAGCTTTGCTTTTTTTTTTCCCCCTCCTCTTTTCATTTATCCCTACTTTGATTTATTCTCTGGAGTCCAGCTGAGTCTAACTGTGGAGGCAGCTAGAGCCTTTTCCAGCTCAGAGCATGTAGGGCTAAATTGCAGTCACATACATAGGTTATCAGCATTGAACTTGAAAATAGCTAAGTGATTCAATGTACCTTTATTTGTTTGATTTCATACCGGATCATTTTGTGGGTATCAAGAGGATCATCGCTGGCAGGAACCACTTTTTCACTGATTATTTTTGCTCGAATCACTGTGATAAAGAAAAAGATTTAAATGAGAGTAAGCATGTGTCTACTTTTACAAGCAAATAGTCAACATTATATTGATAGACTTTAGCATTGCTTTTATACTTCAGCTAGAAGTAGATTTCAGGGCTCTAAGAACACTAGATTAACTCCTGAAAATAAAATTCTGTGTGCTGTGATATAAATCTGAAACTTCTATGAATCTGAAAGTCTGGATTGAGTTGCCACCCAGTTTTCACAAAAACTGTTTATCAAAATCTCTGAAAGACTTCAATCACAAAAAAAAAAAAAAATAGAGAAAACACCCATCATTATAATCAGAGAGCAAAGGAAAGGGACACTTCTGTTGATGACAGAAGAGTTGCTCATCAATTAGAGTTGAGCACTCTGAAAGACTGTGCCAGACAAGATTAAAGCATCAATTTTATGCATGAAATCAGGGGACAAGAAGAGAGGAGTCTTTCATTCACTTTTCTGAGACCATAGATTTCAGTATTTTCCTTACCATACAATGTCTTTAGTTGTCTAAACACGTATAAATTAATTACTACTGCTTTTGACACCTTTTATTCCCTTCCTCCTCTTTACAAGAAGAATGTATGACACTTGATGGAAGAAGAAGAAATTCGATTTCACTTCCTGTTTGTTTGAGGCATTTCTGTTGTTATGCTCTTTAAAATATAACAGGACTGTGGGGCACAGAGAATAGCAGCATTTGAAGGACATGCTAGGTGGCCAAAATTTCCCTGGGGACTTCTACCCCCCAAAATATTTAGATTCCTATTTTTGCTCAGTTCTGGGTGGCTGCAGTTCCAGCTCCTCTGCAGACATAGTGTTTCTTAGAACAAGCAGTCCATATCTGCATGGAGAGGTGGTGGCAAAGGTCAGAGCAGTCAACAATCAAACAGTACTTCAACTGTAAGACTAATTTGCCTTTGGGCAGAGGTGGTTCTCTGCAAGGACATCTGCAGGCATGGTAGACACCAGGAAATACTCTTCAGTATGAGGGCAACTCTTGGACACCTTTTGCTTTGTTTTCTTTTGGTTTATTTTTCATGATGAAAGGACTCATTCTATCAAAATTCATATGAAATAAGCATGTTGTTTAATAGACTAAGTTAAGTTTGAAGGAGCCTCTGGAGGTCTAGTCCAACCTCTTGCTCAATTTTGGATCAGGATTCTCAGGGCTGTGTCCAGCTGAGTTTGGAGTATCTCTGAGAATGGTGATTCTTTGTCTCCCTCAGCCCCTGTTCCAGGGTTTGACCACTCTTACAGTGAAATACTCGTACCTCCCAGTCAATGAAAAAAATTACTGAGCTAACACAGAGGAAAATATTTTCGCATCAATATGGTGCTTCTCCCCAAAAAACATTCGATAGGTTGATTTCTAAACATTATATCTAAAGAAAAGGAATAAGAGACCCAGATGGTAGTTGCCCCTACAGCCAAATAGAGGTCAGTCCCATCTAATAATGGGCAATTCTCATTTCCTCATTTATTAGCAGACCGAGCTAAGATGTAATAATCAACATGATGCAGATGCTTACAGCTTCAAAGCTTGAGTTCTCCATCTTTTGGCACACTGCTCCCTCCTCCCAGGCTATCAAAACCCTTTTAAAGGAGCATTTCAGCTGCATGGGTTGGATTGGAAGGAAAGAGTGCTTTTAAGTAAGAACAGCAAATTCCTCATTTCAAATGGTAAGTGGCAGCATCTCTTTAATCATCTGCAGATGTGTTATGTTCCCACAAATTAACAGTACTTCTTAAGTGCTTTGATCTAATTCCAGATAAAAAGTGTTGTGGATTGTGTGTACTACACTACTGGAAAGGTCAAATTAGAATCACGTTGGTTTGTTTTGCCTTGCTTTCCTTTGCATCATTCGTTCCTAAAAAGGTTTTCTCATTAAAGAGTTCGTTCAGTAGAGAAGGTAAGGGGTGAGACACGTTAGGAGCCAGCTCTAGTGTTTTCATAACGTGGTTTATATGCAGGAAATCTTTTCTTGCCTGCTCAAAGCAGACATCTGTAGGATAATGAAAACTACTTTTCCCTTTGTGTTCAATGTTGAAACATTACTCATTTTCATATTTTTATTAAATTCAGCTTGTTAGCATCTGGGAGGGATGTTACAGGTGATCAATTGCAGCTCAGAGGGTCTCCATGGAGTTACGCAAGGCTGAAAGTACGACGTTTTGGGGTTTGCCACTAAGAGATTTTTTTCTCAGTGTGTAAAACAAAATGAAAACTATTTTTATGCCTTGTGTGCTTGGTTCATTTGTTTATTTAAGAGAAAGCTTCCAGATGGCGAAGAAAAACCAAATTGAGATTTAATTTTTTTTAACGACAAGAAAATGTGATTGTTACAGGATGTCTAAATCTTGAGTTATTTGGGTTTTACTTTTCTCCTGAAGCCAGATTCAAAGGCACAGAGATCTTTTGGGGCATTTTAATGCTTCTTGCTTTTCTTTCTTCTCCGCTCTATCTTTTTTTTTTCCAATCAGTGTCGTCTAGCTGTCTCCTAAACCCTCTTATTCATGTGGTTGCTTCTGTTTTTAACCACAAGCACTTCCTGATGCTGCATTCCTGGGCCTAGCCATCTCCCTCTCTTTGGTTGTGGTTCCAGAGGGTGGTTATAACTTCGGATTCCTCCGAGTCTGCACTTCTTTTCAAGAAATGGTTTCAAGTACAGCATGGCTGGCTTGGCTTTTCCTCTCTTTGAGAACAACCTCGGGTTGTTCGGTGTAATAATGTCATTTAGCTGTCAGACACTTAATGGTTCCTTATGAACAACTTGCACAGATGAAATGCATACGCACAGCCTTCGTGTTCCGATGCCAATAACTCCGTGTGCCTCAAACTTGTTCTGTGTTTAAAATCTATACTGGTTTTCAAAGACATTCACTCTAACATTTCAGCAGAACTCGCATTTTCTAACTTAGGGTTTTATCTTTTATCAAATGTAAGTTTTTATCCCTGCTTTGTAGCTGAAGGTTGTCTTGGGGAACTGAACTGAAAGGAAGCAAAGGCCAGATTGCACCTCAGAGCAGAAATAAGCTGGCACTCAGTGGCTCCCATGGCTACGCTGAGTCCACAGTGACGAGCTGTGGCTGTCTCTCTGAGCAGCTGCTGCTTTGAGTACCGGTGTCATGGTGTAGCGTGGCTGTGAGGGGACAGGCTTCCGTTTCGAAAATCAGCTTGAGAGTTGGACATTGATTGGTAGAAATGTGTTAAGTAGATTTTAATTTCTACTCTCTTGAATAACAACAACCAGCTCCTGACCATTTCTGCATCAGCACAAGGTAATTCTGCACTGGGTAAAGCGCCGAACCTACCAAATATACCCTCAGGTCTGTTTGTGTTTATACAAGCAGGAGAAAACTGCTCCTGCAATACAAAAGTGTTTGTATGCAAGAGGAGCAGAAAGTTAGGCATTAACTGCATCTTTCCCAAACCTGGGTGATTCTCTCTGAAATTAGCTGTGCTAATTATTTACCTGTAAATAAACTGTACCCCCACCTTGTGTGTTACAGATTTTTAGGCTTGAGGACCTACTTACATTAGGGGCTTCTTTAAAAAGGAAGTCACTATCCTGAGATTAACTTTACCATGCTGCAGTGACATACGCAGTGGAATACAACCATCTATTTCACGGAAGAGGAGCCACAAAGAACTGAGCAGTACACTGAAGGCCCCAACTCATAGGTATACATGGAATCAGAATGAAGTAAATCCTCATGCTTTGTCCATGAAATTCATATGTTCCCTAAAAATAGTAGCTTTTTAGACTCTGAGGTATTTCCAAGGCATTAACAAAGGAAAGACTGTTACAAGTTAGTATTCTTGAATAATATATTCTTTATGATAATACTCTATATAGTCTTATTGTACTTATACATGTTTAAGATGATGCTATTTAACCTTTTTCCTAAACCTGCTGGTCACAGTACTATTATTTGAAGACAGGCAACTTTATCAACTTTCTTACTCCTTTAAAAAGGAAAACAAATCGGCGTCTACTCTCCAGATTAACTTTATTATCCTAAGAAATAGGAGGTAAAACAGAAAGTAAAAACTGATGAATAAATCAGATCTTTTTTTCCCAAGTATCTGCTAGATATCAGCAACTATGTAATGAAAAGTATTTACATAGGAAAATAAATATTACTGCACATAAGAACAAGAAATGGTAATAGCTTATGTGCATTCTTATTTAAATATATATAAACTTAAATACAATGTAAAAATAAAAATAATGCTAAGAAGAGCATGAATTTTAAAGATGGACAGATAGGGAGGCTGATACTTGGAGCTTTGAAAATCTCTTGTCATCTGTTTGGACTCAACACTCAAGCTACATTCTGAACAAAATTGTCAAGTGTGTTAAGATCACAGTAGTATGAGAAATACGGGTCCTTATTAAACCTTTGTTGTACTTAAGTTGGGCTTAGTTCAGTATTTTTGTTTCTGTGGTATGTTTTCTATCAGAAGAAAAATATTTCACTGTCTTCTGGAATTGAAAGAGATTTATTGATCGTCATCACCATGATGGATGCGTCCAGTTTGAAATATTAGCTGCACTGGAGTTTTCATTAGAGCAGTGATAAACTATGTAATACCTACTATTTGTAAATTAATGTATTTTTTGTTTAGGAAGTTGCAGCTTAAAGCCCCACAGTTAATGAGCTACCAGCCCTTCAGCAATAGGTAGGCTAATGAATAGAGGAGCAAGGTTGTCTAGACTGGGATGCTCAGCTGCTTCTTTTTTTTTCTTTTTTTTTCTTTTTTCTTTTTTTCTTTTTTCTTTTTTTCTTTTTTTCTTTTTTTTTTAATTTTTTTTTTTAAGGTTAGCCCTCATTAAGAAAGTAAGAGTAGTAGGTCCTGACATGTCCAAATAATTAGATCCCTTTTAGATTGGGCTCACAACTAGGAGTAGCAAAATCCTTCAAATAGGCATTGTAGGGAGGAATCTCTTTCAGTTCTACCTTCCCATTCACTTCACATGAAGTTTACAGACTGTGGCATAGCTGCCTGAACAGAAATTTACTACCATGTTTAAGCAACCTTTCTTCCAAGAAATCAGGAGAGTTTATTTCAAATCAGACAAGTTTTTATTCAGAATCGGCTTTGCCACAAAAAACTTGAAATGAGACTTTAAAACTGTGTTGACAGGTAAAGAAAGATGTAAAAAGTTACCAACAAGGT
Organism: Hypotaenidia okinawae; assembly: GCA_027925045.1. Lineage (NCBI taxonomy): Eukaryota > Metazoa > Chordata > Aves > Gruiformes > Rallidae > Hypotaenidia > Hypotaenidia okinawae. Next base: position 5,502,863 of record BSDF01000011.1, read on the forward strand.
TATGAAGTTACCAACAAGGATGTGATGTTGACACACAGCTTTTTTTATTGCCTCAGCAATGAAAAGCTTGTGCAAAACTCCAGTCTGTCTATCTGAACTGGTTTTGCTTTTTGGTGTGCGGTAGCTTGCTAGATAAATGTCTCTGTTTCCTGGAAGATCACACCTGGAATATGAGTCTAAGGGGGATGCCACAGTGACAGCTGCTGGAGCCCCAGTGGCAGAGAGCTTGAGTTTATTCAAAACTTGATGTTTCGATTAAGAAATGCCTCTTGTCCAAAGGTATTGCTGATTTATTGTTTTGAAGGGGAAAACGGAGGTTTTGGGTTTGGGTTTTTTTTTTTAAATCAAAAGCATATATGTGGTGAGAGACTTTTTTTTTTTTTTAAAGAAGAGCTTAATGAAAGAGGTTTGCTCTTCAGGGCTTTATCTCAATGCAAACTCTTTTGTGAGATCCAGTGCTGCTTTACGTAGTTAAAGGAAGTAAATACCACTGTGACAGCAATTACAGTCGCTCTTACTCAGCTGCTGCTGTTCCTGCACTTCAGCAGCTCTGCTGCCCGGTCCTGGCTGGCATGTGACAGTGGCTGTTGTGTGACTCAGGTCTATACGTTCTCTGGAAGAATTTGTCAGAAGAACAATGAGAACAGCACACGAGCTGTTTGAAGGTGTAAGGTCAGGTTCCTAAGGCCAGCAATCCGGAGTGGTTGCACAGTGATCCAGGGGACAGCAGAGGTGGATCTGGGCTCTGGAGGCACTGCAGGGTGACATGCCTGTTTTGGTTCCTGTGCTGGTGTGCCCGTGTTCCTTTCAGGCACCTACTTTTTCCTTTGCTCTGAGATCTCCACTCTGCCTTCTGAGTAGCAGTGAGGGGAAGGGCATTTTACCAAATATTTCTAAAACTAAATTTATACTTTTTTCTATTTGTGCTCCTTTTGTAACCCCTGCTCTGAAATGGAGGTTATCTTCCTACTTAGCTGGGTGTGTCAAAACAAAAATACACAGTATATCCTCAGTTACCCTGGTAGTAATTCTTACCAGTGCTGATACCCATCTCCTTTTAATTAAGACTCCTCATTTAAATGAGTTTAAAAGTGTCTGTTAGAATTTGTCTTTATTTGTCGTATCTTAAGGGTAAGGTCCAGTGTTGATGTGTTAATCACTGATGACTTTCATTTGAATATTGGCTGTTAGCTCCCAAAAGAAGTAATGCTCTCTGGTATCTGAATTCTCTGAAGAGGAGAGGTGTGAAACGCAATAGGTGTGTCTGTACTGTATATAGGTACTTGAGCATTCACTTGCTCTTCACTTAGTAAGCAAATATGTGTATCCATCACCATGGCATGTGTAGTTGTGGAAATCTCTGTGTGTGTTAGTATGTTGCTTGGAGCAGAGGTCACATCTGCTGTGTGTAAATGACCAAAGTAATGAGTAATATTATCAAGTGCCAGTACCCTGAGAGTAATGTTATGGCTTTAACCTGAAATGTTTAAAACCTTTTCAAAGCAAGTCCCTTGTCAGGAAATACTCTGGTTTCTCTGTGCATGATGAAAGATTTGCCAACTATAGTCTCATAAAAATGCCCCTTCCCATTTATAATTTTCTTCATTTTTCACTGCTCTGAGTTCTGTAGCTAGCTCTGCTAGTTACAGAGAGGCTCTGCTAGTCCTGTAACTCCATTTCATGGAGTTTGAGTTGAGATGAACTGTACGGCGTCTGTACTCCCTGTTTGGAAAAATGCACTCTGGTTTGTATTTCTTCAGTTTCAATTTGGAGGCATGTAAGTCCCTACCTTTATTTCATATAAGTAACCAGAGTTAAACCCATAGGCAACTTGTGTTTTTTTTCCCAATTGACTCAAATTTATTTGTGATCTTTCAGAATCTAGTTGTTATGAATTTACTGGAACACTGAAAGGGCGTCATCTTCCCTTCAGTATTGTCCTAATTTTTAACTTTACCGTAACATTTGGCATCCTTTAGGTAACATTTTGGCATTTGTGGTTTTGGTACTATACTTCTAATGCAAAATATGTCTCATTCTGTTCTTTTATTTTATTAATATATCTGTATTTATGGTTTACAATGGCAATAATTCTTTGTCAAGCACTTCCAGTCACATGGAGACCACTTCAGCTATGCATATCCAAATGCTTTACCATAAATTGGGTTTGTTTATGGCTTTTGTTGGGTTTTTTTGAAATCAAAACTTGGCAGCCACTATCATCACCTCTGAGCAATAGCTTCATAGTATTCACAAATATTTTTCTTCTTATACAGAAGACTCTAGATCATGGAAGGGGGTAAGGGGGAGCCTATAGGTACTGAATGGAAACTGATGCATCTTGTCAAAACGGTTCGTTCTGTGTTTGTGGGAGACCAGGGATGACTCCTACATTCCTACAGGCGTGCTGCCAAATTATTGATGATATTACCAGTTTGGTGATGAGGTGCTTTGAGAATAAATCTGGCAAATCTCTCCCATGTCTGATGTTGTCACAGCCATACAGTGCAGGTGTTCCTCACAGCTTCTGCTTCTGATGCTTACAACGTGAAGACCACCACAACCATTCTTTTGCAGTGTGGATTTCTGAAGCACTATGCAAGCTTTGAATTGATCCAGACTTCAGTAGAGAGGTAGCTGATTAATTCAGCATAGCTGCTGCACTGCTAGGTGATCCCTACTCTTCCTGAGTTAACCTAACATTAACCTGCTATACTTCCTTTTCTCTTGTGAGAAAATAATGCCTCTGAATGATCTTTAAACAGCTGAAAAGAACAAACATGTTTAGCAAACAGCTCATCTGTCACTTTATCTTTCAACAAGACAGATCAGCAAACAGCAGTTCCAGTTCCAAACAGTAACCCCACTCAGGTGTTTGAAGCTGTTGTAAGAGTTCAAGTGTAAATGTAAACAGTACACAGGGCAGCACTGGCCTGGTACTGAATGAATCCCAGAAAGTCTTTTCCTCTGTGTTTGCAGAATGCATTTCTTAACTCTAAGTCTAGATTGTTACTATTCCTTCTTCCTCCACAGCTCCTAGACTCGAGGTCAAGAGAATCTTTGGTTCAGAAGCTGTTTCTGCTAGTTAGGATGTAAAGACAATTTCATTTTTCCTGCTTTTAGGGGTTTTTTTTAATATATCACATCAATAAATGCTTACAGCCTTATGTAAAATAACTAACTCAGCAGCCTGGTAATTAACTGGATTGTGCTTTCCAAAATCAGAAAAAGAGTGCAATGTAGTGGACTGTTTGGACATGAGGCTTGTGGATCTGTAACCACAGAGCTTCCTGTAAGTAACAGTAGCAGGCTTTCCCCCTTTACTCTTTGGAAAGCAATGTGTGCTAGCAGTGTTGCCTGGTCTTGGAGGCACTTCCATTTGTGTGAGAAGGTACGTGTGGTGAGATAACTACATCTGTAACTGAAAAACCAAAGCCTTGTAGTGACGTTTCATCACTTGGGCTGGAAGAACGCCACGGAGACTTCTCAAGGAGAAGTTTCATTTAAAGTAAGTCAGACTTACATTGTACTGACCCAATGCAAAACAGAAAGAAAGATGGTGGCTAGACCTGCATCTGGCACATTGAAGGGATGGAGCACAAACACATGGGAAAAGGTTTAACATCTTAATTGGTACGGGTCCCTCTGCCTGGCTAATACAGGCACTGTGCAAATGTCTGTTACTCAAGGCAACAGTGAGAGACCTCTCTCTTCTAGATGATAAATTAGGCTATTTCATCACTTGCTGTTACTCAAGATGCTTTTATTCAGAAAGAATTAGAGCATTCCAACAAGTCACTGTTTTGAAACACCCATGAATGCTTCAGAAGTCGGTGTAGCAGATACCAAGGATTCCTTTATTGCAATTCCATATGGATGTTAATTTGCGCTGTATTATTTTTCAACAAATGCTTTGCAGAATTTGGTTACTCTTGTGTGTTTAATTAACACAAAACTGCTAGTCTGCATCAAAAATGCATTTCCATTTGAGGCTTTCAGAATGTAGGAGGCCCATATTAAAGCTCATTAGGACTCTCAGGTAGGTCAGGGGTTTGCGAATGCGTTTTTGGCTCGAGATGCAAAAATTCCTTGTGTTGAAGGCAAGAGTTGATTGAGTTTGGCTTCCTTGTTAGACCAGAAGTTTATGCAGTTCAATATTTTTATTTTTTTTAATTAGAAGAATACATTCAATGTATGAGTTACATTTTAAAATCTAGATTTTATAAAGTTTCAAAAAGAAGAGATGAGCACATTTTAACAGATGTGTGGTACTCTTTTAACTTAAATGTTACCTAAAAAATAGCATGATTTCCTAATGTTGTTCAAGGTCAGTTTTATTTTTCTGCACTGTTTTTACAGCTGCTACTCATGTTACCAGAAATATTTCTCTCTACTTCACAAGCCTCAAATACCACATCATTTGACTAGTAATCAACATCTGCCTAATTTCAGCTGAAGAATAACACTCTCCTTATGCTCTAAAGTCTGTAGAACAACATACATAATGTTATTGTAGATTTCCATTCATAGCTGCATGCCCTTCCCTCCGTGCAGAAGAAACCCCACATTACTGAGATGCTTTTTAATGAGAAAGTGAGGGATTAAAGTTGGTAGATTAATAGGATTAAGAGTTTGGCAGCCTTTCATGTTCTGTGTTTTATATGATTTAATCTTGTTTCTAAGCTTTGTTTTCCACACAGCGTGCGTAGAACATTGTTTGTGAGATCGTGAGGCTTTAGTTTCTTAACACTATATTATGGAGGCTTTAAAATAAAAATAACACAGTTCCTGATTTTCTTACCCTGCATTTATAATCTACTGGGCAGTGAGTCAGTGTTACTGAATTACTTCTAAACCAGGGGACTGGCATAATTCTCTTGAGATGCCATTTTACTACACAATGCTCAGCTCTGTTATTTCCCTCCAGCTGAATTATTTTATGGTTGTCAACCACGTTCTAATTGACAGGAGCATTGTGCTCAGTGGATCTGTCTCCTTAAAATTCCATCCTGTTGTCCAGTTTCATGATGCCACCTCATTTTATAGCTACAACTTCTAAGCTGTTGGGAATGCTGCCATGAAAGAGTTCAACGGGCGAAGGAGAGTGACTGCATTTTTCCAAACCGAGCCCCATTTTCATGCTTAAATGGCAGGGTTCTGAAGAGCAGTAATTACAGAAGATTGGAAATTATTTCTTAGAGTTGCATGGTATTGGCAAAGCAATTCAAGTCTTACATTCAGGTCTGAAATGCAAGTCGGGAGAATAACTTGACATGGAAGTTCTCAAACTTTTACTTCTGTCTTAAAATCTGAAGTAGATTTAGGGTTATTTGGACATCTTACTGAATTAATGCTTCCTATTCCCAAACAGGAAATTCAGTCTTTATGCTAGGAAACTGCTCCACTAACATTTTATTCAATGTTAGCTGCAAACAGAAGGACTCAGACTGCAATTGCCATAGCAGCACTGAATGTGAATACTGAAGTGCTTTATTGCCTGTTCAGCAAAGACAGGTAGACATACACGTAGTTGTACGTAAGCATTAACAGCACCACATCTCTGCAGTCAGTGCAGTCACCCCTTGTGTTTTTGAAAGCACGTAGAAGTTTCAGGCTACGATGCCAAGAAACTTAAGATGTACTGCAATTATAACTTCATTGTAATTCTCAGGCATCTGAACCATTGATGGGCCTTTGTGGGCTCACAGATGTTTTTTCTGTGTTAAGAGCATCACTCTTGAGTGCAGCAGTAGTAGGTACTTTAAGCTAAATAATACCTAGGATTCAGGTGGTCTAGGGTTTTTTAACTTTTGTTTGAAAATATTATTAATGTGTATAATACTCTGCGTAACAGACAAGTAAGAAAAATTAATATGTAAATTTTTCATACTTACAGAAGTTAAGAAACCTCCATCCCCCTTTGTATAACTGACTTTGGTAGGGCATTGTACATCCAAAGTAGGTGAAAGGAGATTTTGGCACTTATGTCATTTACTGGTCTACTGAAATGGGAGTTAAAGGCACAAGATCTATTTCTCAATAATTTTTGTTAATGAACTTACTATTGGTCACGTAACAAAAAGTGGATGTAGGGGAGGGTATGACTTAACGATCCCTACCTGCCACCATTGTTTTCTGAGCACCTGAGGGACTATGGAGCATAGGGCTGGAATTCAGCTTTTCTCAGCCGCTTGCTGAGGCCACGAGGGGAGGAGAATTACCTCATTTTCAGCACCTCTGCATTAAATCTACCAAGTATGAATAACAGCACTTTTGAGATTAGTGTAATTTCTAGCTGGTTTTAAGATGAATCATTGGTTAATATAATTAGGGCTCTGCAAATATTGTTCTGGCAGAGTGCTCCTTCAATGGCATTAATACAGTCTTGCAAATTTTTTTTCATAATAATTCTTGCAAAAAGCATGCTCAGGTGCTGTGCTCTCCCTCTTGAGAGGTAACTAGAACAGCAAAAGTCCAGTACGTTATTTCTATTATTGAACTCACAATTCTTGGAGGAGAAACTTGGCTTTCATTTCTGTGTGCGAACCCTGAGAAATCATAGATGCGTAATCCTTTCCAGCCAGTGAGATGTTACTCTAGAAGGCATCATTGTCATGAATTTCCATTCTAAGGTAGGCTATTGCCATGGAGCAGTAAGATCTACCTCCATTGGGTAGGACAATAGTCTAAATACAGATCATATGCCAAGCACTGTAACCTTTCCTTGCTCTGGAGGTGAAGTCTGGAAGACTGTAGGTGATGTCAGTCCAAGATGTCAGCTGTATGACCCCAGGTCTGCCTGAAAGCATGGCCAGGGTCAGACAGCTTTCTGCCACCAGCCTTCTTCAGAGAGGCTGTTTTCTCCTTCCTTCAAGCTTCAGCATCAGGAGTCTTTTATGGGGCTCTGTTGGAACCCTCACAGAAGTCTAAGGTCTGTTGCATCCCTGTCTTTAATGGCCTTCTGCTACGTGGTAGGTTACTACTGTTTGTGTCAACACTGTGCTCCTACACACAGGAGGGTTAATCATACAGCTGCTTCATTTTGTGTTAGAACCCCCACTGAAGGTGCTCAGTACCCTCAGCATGCGTCAGGGTCTGCATAACCACACTGCCTACAGCAGGTAGGCTCTGCGAGGTTAAGGATATGGCGAGTACATATAACATTAATAAAGTAAGAATAAAATATAAAGTCTACTTCAATTTCTGTATTCACTTTTCATCCCTTAACTTGTGAAAAGTACTGTCTACATTTCTAGTACATTCTTCCAATGCTGATTTTCCTCCTTCCCACGCTAATAATGTACAAATTAATCCATTCCAGTACAGAACTAAATACTGTATTGCAGAGATCCAAAATCCTGGGATGCTGAGCTGTGAAAGTTTTAATAAGAGAGTCAATAATAAAGAAAAGCATATTGTAATTTTATCCCAGAGGAGCCAACTTTGAAAACTTAATTATTTAAATAAAATTTTTACTGTTACTTTTAAATATGATTAAAATTTAATATATCATCTGGCACATCTTTACAATGTCTGATCTTGGTGACCTTATGAGATTTTAACAGGCTGAAAATGCTGCCAAGCTCCAGTTGTAAAGCTTCTGTCGTATTTCAGTATGTACCACTTTCCCTCAAACCTATAGAACTATCCTGTGAAGCTCTATTGTGTGTTTATTTGCACTCAAGATCTGTGTGTCATTTCTGTTGGAGTGTGGTGCCCATTAGTCAGTAAAAATATAATTTTCAATGTATATTTAAGAAAAATAAGCTACAACCATAAGGCACTTAAATCAGAAAGGATTCATCTAACTCGTATTGGTGTTACATAGCTGAGAAATGCAAAGTATTTATGTATTTGTCCTACTGTCCAAAAAGTAACACTGCTTATGCCTTTGGGGCAAAACCCAGAATGAATTCAAAGCCACAGACTTAGAAAGGAATTGGGCCTCTCTACATACACCAATTGTGTCCATGGTTTCTCTCCAAGAAAGCCACTATCAGAGGAATTCTTCTGTATTGGCTTGACACTACTGCGTTTGAAATGTTAAACAGCACATCCTCAGCACGGTTCCCTTCTGTAAGGAGAAAGCCCCCTTGGTTCCCTGCCAGGGGTCAGCAGTGACTTTAGCAGTGCTGTGTGAGGAACTGCTCCCTCCCTTCTCCAAAGTCCTCTTCAAAAGTGTAGATGTACATGGGGTTTGAGGGCATCCAGCGCTGGCACGGCACGCTGGCAGGATTTACTGCCCGCCTTTCTGTTCTTCCCGCAGCCACCAAACACCTGTGGGGCTCATCACTCAGTCCTGGTTTAGTCTTAGCCAGTGCCTTGCTGGACCAGCACCCCTCTCTTACTCTCACCCTGTCAGAAAGCCTGTTACTTCTATCAAGTTACTCAGGGTGTGTGGTAGCTGTGGGCATCTGGAAAGAGAATAAAGCCACAAAAGCCTCCTGACAGTAAAAGACAAAGTGTCACAGCACTACCCATGTGAACAAAAGTTAAAGTGAAAAGAGCTTGTCCCAGGCTTAATTAATTTCTCTGCTTGTTGATTTTTTTTTTTTCCTTCCCATTGGGTACCTCAGAGATACACTGAGGGCTCTGACTGGCTCCACGCACGCAGTTAGTGGCTCAAGAAGTGAACCACCCCCTCCACCTCCATGTCACTCCGCCCCAAACACAAGTGATACTAAAGGAAATTAAAAATGTTCCAAACATACAGTGAAGGTGAGAAATAATGCCATGGCTGGAGTACACTTAGTGGTTGGTAGTTCAATGAGCAAGACCAAGATTTTGTCTCAGTTTCTGTGCTACCACAGAATTGAAAGGCATGCAGTGGTTTGGGGTTTTTAATAAGACATGCTAGGGTTTGATTCTGCAAGGAAATACATGGAGGTGTTTGTGGGTAGAGGGACGGGTGAACTTAAAAATAACTGAAAAAAGCTTAATGGATTCAGCAAAGTAGCTATTCAGCTCCCATGGATGTTGGTAGCTGAAGAGCTGTCACTTGCATTGCTTATCAATGTTATGGCAGTCTGAAAGTGTTGAAGTACAGATATTCAATTTAATCTTCTTAACCTCTCTTTAAGTCTGGTGATATTTGCAGAAGTTTGAGGTACACTACTGGGTGGGTACTTAACAGGATGGCCAAGGTTTCAGCATCCCTGTTAAGAATCCACCAGCCCCAAGGACACAGGGGTGGCTTCCAGCCCACTCTGCCCAAAGCAAAGCTGGGCTGTGGAGGCACAGACGGGATTCCCAGGGGATGGAGCTGTGTCCAGGGCTCCAGCCTACTGCTGCCCCCTTCCCTGGGGCAGCCCCAGCCCATGGCCTTCTGATCTGGACACAGGGTGAAAAACCAGACTGCTGCCATCAGGGACCGAGGGGCTGTCTTTGCCAAGCTGGTCGGTGGGGTTTTCTCTTACGCAGGACAGGCGCCCCGCTGCTCTTCTCTGGCTCCTTTAAAGTAATTTTGCTCTGCTTATGCAAGATATTGTGGCCAGAGAAAATCAAATAATTCTTCCATAAGTGTTCTGAGCAGGTCTTATGTCTACATATATGCATATGCATATATAAAAGTATGTATACACATATGTATATGAATTAATATCTTCATCTCTGTCATTTTATCAGTTTAAAATAACATTGCTACATGTTATAAATGTTAAACAAAGGGGTCCTTGCTATAAACATTCCTTAGTCAAAAAGTGCTGTTTATATTTGTACAGATGACAGCTTGAGCATCAAGTCCAGATATAAAGTAGTTTTATTTTGCACTATTCAGTATTCAAATACAGAAGTAGCATACACACACTCTTTGTAAAAGGTATCTAAGAATGGAATGAATCTTAACATATGTAAAAAGTCCAGAACGATTGCCCTAAGGAAGGGGGCTCATAATGAGTAGTTAGTTTCCTCTCTGCTGTGAGATTGTTTTGTTAGAAAAATCTCTACATCTGTTGAAGAACTGTTACTTTCTGATGCATTCGGATGCAGCAGTTTAGGGCACGCATATATGGTAAAGCTCCTGGTAGCACGACTTCTGTTTTCTTTCACAGCTCAAACAGCCCCAAGTCTGTAATGCCTGGTGTAGGTAACTTAATGAGAAGGGTTGCTTAACACAGCCAGATTAAAAAACAATTTAACTGATGGCCACAAACAGAGCTTAGAGTTTGTCATGGCTACAAAGATTTTCTGTCAGGGTATAAAAGCAATTAATCAGTATGCAGAAGGTATTGCTTGCCCCATAGAGATGCTAATTTTGTGACACTTTGGAAACTCATGTTCTACATTTACTGTTCACACTAGATGGAAGCTAACCAGCCTTAGCTTGAGCTCATGAAATCGCAAGGCAGCAAAATGTCACATTTTCTTATCCCCATGCAGTCTAATTTCAAGATCTTTAGGTTCTTTCTGTAAGTTGTTTGACAACCACAGTGCTGACTGAGTATCATGAAACACAATTGTCCTAAAGCCTGGGAAGTTATATTTATACAGAACCGCTGTAGCCAGTTTGTCTGCACAGAATAAAGGGCCTATCAGCTTCCTGCTCCAGTATTTTTGGAAAATGACAAAAATCCACCACAACCAATTAAAGAAATTGTAGTATAGCAGAATAGCGATTGAGTGTTATAGCTGTGGACTTTTACGTGGGGGGTTGTTTTGATTAGTGGGGTTTTTTTCCCCAGAGTGCTCTAAAAACCCCTATATGCAAAGTTTACACCTAGTAGACTTCTTCAAAGAGAATATTCTGTCACAAACCAGCTGTTTGAAAGTTCAGGTATGCTTCCCACTCACCCTCAGCTAGGACCCAACACAAAAAACTGTTCTTGTTGGGAAAAAAATAAATAGGGCACTAAATAATACAGCAATTTCAACAACAATTTGTAACCACAAAATACTCTGGACAAACAAGAAAAGCAGAATAGCTGTTACCATTTTTCCCCCCCCCGTAACCCTCTCTGTAGTCATTTTGGTTTAAAATCCTTGGAGAGACTAGGGCACCTGGTTAAACACGCTGCTCTGGGGCTATAGGAAACCCCACAGCAGCAGTCTGAGTAGCCCCATTTGATCTCCTCCCGGGCGAGCTAAAAGCACACGGCGGTTCTGACTCACCTAAAGCCGAGTCGCAGATGAGCTGCTGCGGATGAGCAGGGGCACAGCTGCACGCCTCCACCAGCTCCTCAATCCTGCGGGTCAGAAGTAGCAGCACTGAAAACAACAAGGTACTCGGGACAGGATTCATGTTGCCTTAAGCACAGCTAATCGGTCAGCCAAGAGAAAATGCGCTTTCTTACTGGTGGCTTTATAGCTAAACCTCCTAACAGCTATCTGATTTCTTCCGCGAGCAGTTCGGTTTCAACAGGCTTGGGTGGTTTAGGAAAGCCCTCTAATGCTCGCTCTGAGTACACGCTTATGTTAACGGACTTCTAATTTCCCTGACATAGGACCCTCTTATTTATGGCCCCGACAGTAACTCCTAACTCCGCCTTCCTTTAAGGAAAAAGCACATCATTGGTGACAGTTATTGTACCAGAAGAGAGGTTACCTTGGTAAGCGTTGTAATGTTGCTGTTATGAGTCAGTAGAACTATTAATATCAAAAGCCTTTACAAAAACATTTTACAAGTAGCTGAAGCTGATTTTGTGATCCGTAGGAGAAGAAAGAGTTTTCTCTTTTTCAAGTAAATTTCCCTCCCGTCTGAATTTCAAAGGAGTTATGCTACCTTCTCCTGGATTTTGGTCAAGTAAACAAAGCTGTCCCTTTTTAAGCTCTGCTTTCATTTGCAGCCCCTGATCTTCCCCTGCGCTTCTCTGCGCTTTCTTGAAATGACGTCCCTGTTTGCAGGCTGGACAGAACTTCATTCATGAAAAGGCAATGTCTCAATGCTCTGTTTGTGAGCTTCCAACAATTGCTAGTTACACAGAATAATGAATTAGAAAGAAATGCTGCACTAAAAGGCATTTTTTTTATATATTTCATCGCAGGTTTGATTTAAAATAACAAGAAGAAATATGCCCATGTTGTATGCTGGAGGCACAGCTCTTTCTCTGTGTTCCTTATTTGTGTAGCCCAAATAAACACAGATCTGTATCTGTACTTTCTGGCTCATGGGGAACATGGAACACAGGCGTAACTACAAGAGTTGGGAAATCTTTTTCAACTTCAGATCTTTTGTTGCTGTAGGAATCTGGATGTGTGGTACTCCCTCTTTCACGAGGGAGCAACATAAGGTTTGATTAGAGAGTAATAATATACATATGTAGATGGACAGGCAGGACAGAAGCACCAAACGGATTGCATATTTTGTCACTTCACAGATTGAGGTTAGGAATTGAAAATTCATTAACAGAATCTGAACCACTTCAATGCAGACTTGTGAAAATGCATTTTCTTGAGGTTTAGGTGTAGACAAAGTGGGTTATCTTTATATAGATTTGTACATGTTTCATAGTACCAGATTCATTTTATTTTTGAATGGCAAGGGGTCAGTTTTACAACTATTGGTACGCAGCTTCTCTCCCCCCAAGTCCTCCATCTGTTAAAGAAATCCAAAATGCAAATATACAGAATTATTAGAACTGGGTCTCATTTTCAGGCTTTAGATCTTCAAAACTGAGTCAGGAACGTTGCAGACTGTGTCTCGATTCAGTTCAAGCAGCTATACTTTGATTTTTACCTTTTCAGGCTGAAGTTTTGGCTTCAATTAACAAGGTTGGATCCAAGTCCAGGATTAACTCCCGAAAAGACCTGTTAAGATCTCTGTTCTTACCTGGAGGAAACTTAGTTCCTTCAGGAAGCTTTTCACATGTGTGAAAGATAAAAAAGATGTGAGGCAGAAATCTTACACGGGAAGTTCAAGCTACAAGGCAGCTGCAACCCCCATCCTGCTGGGTATCTTAACGGCCTCTGTGGTCAGTAGTCCCCGGACTATTGATTTTCATGTCTGACTTTGGGCAGTTGGATTGGAAAGTGATGAAGGAATTAATTGAGAGCCATTGATCGGTTTCCAGATGACATCACATGGCTGCTGCTATAGATGATCTAAATAGCCCTATTTGACTAGTGTTTCAATAACATTCAGATAACAAATAAATACGCTGGGCGACCTGTCCTCTCTAACATCAAGCATGCAGGTCTACCTACTCCATGGTTAACTCAGGCACATTTTGCCTAAGATTGTCCAGAATAGCACATCAAACTGTGATGCTCTGCATGTTTTAAAGATGTTTACACCTAGAACAACCCAAGTAATTGTACAATCAAACAAAAAAAAATGCTCATAATAAAATTCAAGTATAATTTTATGAACTGTTTAAATCACAACTATTTTGTAGACATAATTTAGAATGAAATACTTAAATTCAACTCAGCATGTAGAAGAGTAAGCATGCTAAAACTAGACCTGTTGTCTAGTACAAATGCCATAAAACCACATTTTCATTATGATATTAGACAGTGCTGTACATAAATAATTTACCCTGTAAATAATTTTTAAGTCTTTCAAAGCCATTAGTACATAGATGGAATTTTCAGAGCATTTACAGAAGTGAATGGCAACACAAAAGTTTCTTACCCAAGAAATATATTCACTGTAGGTATCTCTAGACCTGATCAGAATGGAAAGGGATAGGCTTGGATAGGGATAGGCATGCTGTATACAGGTAGACCTTTCAATGGGAATCTGGATCTTAGTGAACCTAGTGGCTGAAAGGTTTCTCAACCCTCATGTGAAACAACTGCTCACAACAGCAGGAAAAGCTGATTATGTAAACCAGGCAGTCCTAGGGTACGTGGACTCCTTCAAAGCCAGGAGTTGAAACTGTCTGTTCTGCTTCCCACACAAGTCTAACTAACAAGGGGTTCTTTCGTAGGTGGATCTCGCATTTCTTCATGTCAACATTGATAAAATCTTACCACAGTGTAAAAGGCTGATGATTTTTGGAACCTCCTGTTCATTCTGTAGTAGTAGGCAAAGACATATTTACGTCATAGCATTTGAAAGGGATTTGAGTAAGTCTGGAAATGGCTTTACTCAGGAATATGCTCACACAGGTGCAAAAAATGCACGTTTAGTCCATTCATCAGAGGAGACAAGTATTTCCTGTAGCTTCTACTGATAGCAGTACAGTGGTCGAGTACCCATCGCCCCTGAACAGTGTGAGCAAGTGTTATGTTTTAACTTGAGGCTTCATTATCCTTTATTATGTTGTTAGTATTTTTCATTGGATTATGAAAATTACTTTCAGAGAGATTAAAAGAAACCCTAAGCTCATGGGCACATTCTGTATCACAGTCAGATCTTCACCTTGTAATTAGAAAGATTATTCCCAAAAGACATAGAAATGTTCCTTGGCTAACTTTGAAGTGAAATGAGTTTGTATCTTAAATAACAATTGAGAAATTGCAGCCAGCATTTTAAAATATAAGCAGACTGAAGCAAAAGAAACACTTGGTCCTTTTTACTGTTTGCATCAATGGGCTATAAGAGTACAGGGCTTCTCTCACTGCTCAGTACGTTATGGTGTCAATTTTTCTTTAGTGTGATGAGTAAGCCATGGTATCATAGTGAATTATGTCCTAATGCTAGTCAAGCTGGTGCCTACTCCTTGGTTACGTTCTGTACAGCTAACACTTGCTAATAAGAGACAGCAAAGTTAATTTATCAAGGTATCAGGGGATATAGTCACTGGTTCCTTCAATTCGTTATTGGCACAGTAGAAAAAACACTTGGCTCATTCTCATTTCTGTCACAGAACAACTGATTTCTGTGTTCTAATAAAATGCCAGGAATAAAGCGGATTGAGATAATCCACTGGATTTTTGATGTGTGCAATACAGCAACAAGGCAGGAAACCTGACTGCAGTCAAATTTATGATCAGCTTCATCTCTTCTCAGTGGGAATTCTAATTTGGCTCAGGACTTCTTTCTGGAGGGGCTTTTTGTACTGAGAGCTGTCGCGATCCTTGTTAATTTTTGTTACGAAGCATTAGCATCTATCAACAGCATTCTGGTCGTTAATTACCATTGTTTCTTTCTCTTCCTATAGCTCCCAGAGACCCTTATAAAAATACTATGTCTCCTGTTGCATGCCATGCATGCAGCATCCCATAGAGTGAACTACTCCTTCCCTGAACTCCAAAGCAAACTTACACTGACTTTAGGATATTTTCATCTCTTCCCTGGGAGTTACTGGGGGCAAAAGGTGATGGGTGAGGTGCCATCAGCCTTAGAGGTGACTTGAGGAGAGGCAGCACTGCCAGACCACCTCTGTTCCTTGGTTCTCTCCTGCCTTTCCACCTCACTGTACCTGCTCTCTCCTCTCACCTACCAGCCCTTTGCAGCATCACTTGAACTTTATTTTAGAACATTAGCAGGCAGGATTCTCCTCAGTAATAGTCTGTGTGTTGCATTTTGATGTTTCTCCCTGGTTCTCATTTGGCATTGCATTTATCTTTCCTTAAAACTACTTTGAGTTTAACAGACACAGTCCCAGTCAGTGCACATCCTGTCCACAAACTGTATGATCATGTAGAACACTCAAATCCAGAATAGGATTTCTCAAAATGAGCCTTCATAGATTTTCAGTTCCAGTGTCTGCATGTGTACTATAGTCTGCTTCAACAGGGAGGGTATTTATAGCTGTTGCTTCCTAAGTACTACAGTAAATACCCCATACAGTTTCTAGTCACAGCAGTGGGGTAATTTTTTTCTAAGGTGACAAAGTGTTACTGGGCTTTAGAGGCAGCAGTTAGCTGGCTGGCTGGAGGAATGATCAGAACGGAATCAAACACTGCCATGCCACAATCAAAATATCATTTGTCTCTGCAAAGATTTTTGTCTTCCCCAGAATTTCTGCCAGAGAGCTCTGGGAACGGCTCTTTTTGATTCACTGCTGTTAAAGGTAACAGTTTTCTTTTGAATGAGGATTTCTGTTTTCATGCTATGCAGGTGTTGGTAGTAGATTTTCCTATCAGATCACTTCTGTGTTGATTTACATAAATGTTCTTTTTTTAATTACATTTTTTTAATTAAAAACCAGTTGTGGGGATAAAAGGTGGTTTAGATTGATTTCCTGGTTCAGATTTACTTGACAGTGTCACTTCATACACTAAGGTCATGTCAAAACTTGATTTCAGTGACCACCAAGAGAATTGCTTGTTTAAGATCCAGCTGTAGAGGTGGTTTTAACAGCAAGTGAAGGAAGGATGGGCAAGCAGTGCTCAGAATACCCAATCCTGCATCAATGCCCCTTAGTTTCAGAGGGAACCGAGGTGGCCCAGCCTTTCCCTGGGGCGGGTCTCTGTTGCGCTGCTTTAGTTTCTAAGCCATTGTTGACCCCCCATTTCAAATCAAGGAATCACAGCTTGGTGCATTGCCTGGCACGCTAACCAAATGAAAGCTTACCTCTTTCTGTCCACTCAGATACCTCTACTGCCCATGGGGCTGTACTGATAATGCAGTGCGTAGCAGCCTCTCCCTTGCCTTGCCACTTGAGTACAGGGCGGGTAAAACGTTCCTCTATTCAGATAGAATTTTACACCCAGTTTTTTCTGGCAGAGTCTGAGGCAGTGGAAAATCTGAGCTGTGCTTTGTGTTTGTTGAGCCCAAGAGCTGTTTAAGTGTGATGTTTCTGGTTTTCTTAATGAAGAGAGGAGTATGTTGAGCTACCTCTGCTGGTGACAGCTGATGTGTGTTGAGACCTGGCTGTGTCTTGAGCTTGTGTTTCCTTGAAACCAAATAAGCCAGAGAAAGTACATCTTCTGCTTGTTTATTGATTTAGCACTCTTCCTGCCCGTTTCTGGGAAAGAAAAAAAATTAATAAAAGGCCACCTTCATTGTTTTACTTTTAATTTCCTTTCTCCAAAGTAAGCAGAGCAAAATTAGATGTAGTCTGATGCATATTCCACAAATAAATTACATGGAACTAGAGTGGTTAAATGAACTTTGCTTGGGAATTATTGGAAAGATAAATATTTAAACACTGAACTTGAGGTAAGTCATGTTTATGCAACATCCTTTTTTTTTTTTTTTTCGTGTTGTGGCTACTTTTTTCCCCCTTCTCTTTTTTTCCTATTGTGGCTTTTCTAGTCAGCTCAACAGCGAGGACACTGCAGCCACGGTGAATAACAAATCCCACCTTCAAACAGCTGCCTGTTCGGTAGCGCTGCCAGCAGAGGGCTTGTGCCCCTTCCTTTTTAGCAGATGATCTTTGCATAGTTTCACTATTTCATTGTATTTTACGTTATATTTAGTGAGAAGAATTCAAAGTAAATTGCAAGAATTCAAATTATATCGCTAGGAAATAAAATAGCTTCTGTTATTGTTCAAGAATACTTCCATTGCAGAAGAACTAACAGACCTTTGAGTTGTGCAGTGAGTGAAGCTTACATTTTAAGGACCTTTTTTAAATTAATAGGCTAATAGAGATTGCAGGATGACACTCTACTAAACCAGGCTCTTAGTCTCCAGTAAATGTCTGAAATAGCAAAGGTTATATATTCTTTCCATTGCATATGGAAAAATACCAGCAATTATATGGATGAAGACTGGGGGGGTGAACTATCTATAACTGATTAACTAAATAACCTTCACTTCAGATTATAGAAGATGATTGTGGTGCCCGTGTAAGAATATAAAACTAGAATAATTATTTCTGCTGTAAAAAGCGTGGTAAGCAGATTTGTGAATTCTTTAGGTGGCTAGATAGTAAAAATTAATGCAAAAAATGATACTTATCTTTCTAAGCTCAGTACAAAGAATCTTCAATTTTAAAACTCTAATGCAGATGAACTGTTAACAAGCAGTGATGATAATTGCCCTTGCTGTGGTGACATCAGTAAGAGAATCATGAAAGTAACTGGCTTTTTAGATTTTCAACTAATTAAAAGTGTTTCTAATTATAGGTCAGCTTGTTCTTATCTGAGAACTTGCATGCGTGAAAGTTATATTCTCTGGGGTATGTTGGTTGGAAACTGAACAGCTGAACTATCTATAACAGTCAGAACTTAGCAAACATTCATTTTCAAACATAAGCCTAGTAAGAGTAGATGGGCTTCATAGCTGGATGAAGTAAAAAATTGAAGTAATTTCAGTGACTAGTCACTAATGGGTTTGTATGGAGAGCTATGGGCAGTGTTACCATCTGGAAAAACGTCCTCTGGTGCCAAAACCCACGAGGTACATCAGCCAGCTACATCAGTGTGTTGTCAGCATGGAACCTAGCAGAACCAGGTGCACACATGGCAGGGGTTTCAAAGTTGACGTTTAGTCAGAAAATCCCTTCAAAAAATACTGTGTTAAATCTATGTCATGCCCTGCAACTAACTTGGGCTCCAATGAGGGGAAAAAATTGATTACGTAGGATTGGTGAGCCAGAGCCTTCGGTCTGGCTGGCATTTAGAAAAGAATGAACTGGGAGGCAGAAGCCTGTTTGTAAGAAGGGGGTGTCAGATCTCCGATGGCTACATGAATCCTAAAGTCATGAATCTTCAACCTACATTCACCAGGCCAATGCAAATGCACTGGGGCTGCCTCTAGTTACAGTGTGTGTTTTGTTTCTGTGTAAAACCCAAGCGAAGTTTATTTTGTCAGGTTCACTGGAAGGACAGGAGTCTTGTTGATATGTGTGAGTAACACAACGTTTTCCTCTCCTGCTGCTGCTGCTGCGGGGAGCTGCTGCACAGTACAGAATTTTCAGTTTAAAGGAAATCACAGCCATGAGCTAAGGAAGGAGAGAAATGTCGGGTACTTCTTAGGAAGGAGTACTGTGGTGGGCTACTGATTCACCTTAGTATTGTTCCATAAAGTGCACTGAAAGTATAGGCAGTGGTGTAGTGTAGAAATGGTGGGGTTCTTTGTGAGCACACCACCAGCAGAGCAGTATTCATGAGCTTTGTAATTGTGTTAGCTAGCTGCTCAGAGGGGAGAGTTGTAGCACTGTTTTAAGACCTTCCTTTCCACAGAGCAGCTTTTGCATTGTTTGCTGGTTTGGTGGGTTTTTTAATGTCATGCCCAGCTGTATCTTCTTGGTTCTTCTGCACATACTCGGGCAGCTCCCAAGTACCCTGGGCTCTGTAAGTGCTGGCCTGCCAGATACTGCAGACCAATGGATATGGATACATATGGCTATATATGCTAGTGAAAGCTCCTGCAAACACTCCGTGTTTGGATAGCAGAGGAAGCCTTCCAGAAGAATATGGATTCCTTGCTTTCCTCAACAAGAAAAAAACCAAAAACCTCAATTAGCTTTCAAGAGAAGAGGAAGAGGGACATTGTGTGTTTTCTATTTAACTGCTGGCAGGGTGCTTAGTTTTGAAACTGAAATATGTTCTGAATGCAGCCCGTTTAGCTATTTACTACTGTGCATCTCCAGATCAGAGGTCAGGAGCTTTCAAATCTTGTTCTGTTCATGAAGTCATCTGGAACCTGGGTTTTTAAGGGTTAGCTGGTATGTCAACAGCAGTTCTCCATACTTGCTCCTTTTGAGCACCAATATAATGTGATCGGTGTCTTTTTTAAACTGTTTTAATTTGGCACATTTTTCTTATCTTCACTCAGTAATTATTAATACGTGGGATCAGAACAGAAGATATGCCAGCCCTAAATCTTTTAGGAAAACAGCATATGCAATAGATTGAAAATTTCTTGTAATTTCAGTATTATTCTGCGGATTTCAGGCATTTAAAGTCGGTTCTGACCAATAAATAACGAATTTTTGAATCTGATTTCTATTTTGAGTAGAATTTCCAAGTCATCCTAGTGACGTGGAAAAAGAATGTTTGACGTAATCATTTACATCAACAGAAGAGTAAAACTCCAAAGCATTTCAAGCTGTAATGAGGGTGATTCAATAGCTTCCTGCTTCCAACGCCAGCCGATTCAAACAGCTTTGCGGTCTCATGCAAGCTAACCCAACAGATGTCATGACCTAACTCTGTCAGACTCAATGACATGAGAAACGTGCTTCTCTGATATATTTCTAAATGATTTGCTTTGAATGCACACTTGTCTGAATTAGCATTTATTCAAAAAATTCAGAATATTGGGTTGTTTCTCCCTGGGTTTAGTAATGCCATCAGTATAACTACAGTTTAAGGTAGTTTTTGTCTGTAAATCTAAATAGTTTCACTGCAGATGTAATTCCTTTGCTAGCTGCCTGCCAGTTGTATGGGAAACAAAAGGAGCACAGGGAAAATTGGAGAAATAATGTGTGTGGTGAGTTCCCACTGTTCAGTCTCAGCTGTTACCAAATTTATATCAACAGATGCGGTGAAAGGTGAGTGGAGAATCTGCAACTGTGAGAGGTATTGAGGGGTCACTGGCTGTGTTATTGCCAGTAATGTAAAAGAGGTAAAGAATATTACAGGTGCTGCAAGTGGTTTGAAAGTGTGAGTCTTGTTCTTTGGCCTCCAGTTAGTTGTGGAGAATGGGAAGCCCAGATCTCACAGCACTTAGGAGGTCTGCCAGTGAAGCTCAGATCTGGGCCAGTTTGTCAGTGGCTGGATTCCCACTGCAAGTATATGGCTGAAAAATC
Source organism: Hypotaenidia okinawae (assembly GCA_027925045.1). NCBI lineage: Eukaryota > Metazoa > Chordata > Aves > Gruiformes > Rallidae > Hypotaenidia > Hypotaenidia okinawae. The sequence goes on from BSDF01000011.1 coordinate 5,523,391, forward strand.
AAATCACTCATTTTAGAAAAATGACTCCTCTGAGGACTAGACCAATTAACTTCAAATGTGTTCATCTAAAAAACCTTATTAGGCCTGTTACAGAATCAATTTTAGTGACATTCATATAACACCATTAAAATAATTATTTCCAACTGGACTGCACTGAAAATAATAAAATAAATGGTGGTTATGTAAAAAAAAAGTGGTATTAAAGAGTGAAGAGGCATGCAAATCAGCTCTTGAATGGAAAATGCTAACATTAGTTATTTGAAGATAGACATGTTATTAAAAACATGAAGATTTTTCAGACAGGATATTACTATACTCTTGCATTTCCATTACAGATTTAATTCCTCCCAATATTTGATCCTTCATTCTCTGTCCTTGAACCCTTCCACCAAGGTTAACCAAGATGGGGTTAGAGTTCTAACAGTTAGACAAGTGCCCAGGCTGCCAAGGTTTTAAAGTATTACTGCTCTCCTCATTAAGACTCACGTCAAATGTGAACGCACTCCCAGTTGGAATGTGCCCTGTGGTAACAACCAGTAGATCTGTCTAGTCATTAAGTGTGTACATTTGATTTGCAGCATTAGTATGTGACAGGAACGATTAAAACACGTCATTTCAGTAAAGCAGCCTCTGTGCTAAATCTTTCTCAGTTTGAAACTTGGGAATCTAGACTTCTGTTGTCCAGATTTTAAAAGGATTCTGCTTCAAAAGGGTTTTTTGCTACTACCTTTTGTCTGCAGAACATAACCTACATTTTGATCTCCTAGGGAACATGTCTTCAAGTTCACAGATCAAAGTAGTTCCTACAACTAGTAGTACCTAGTCCTAGTCATGGAAGGGACCTGTGTGGCTTACTCTGAATTAAGATTCTCTTGAACTGAGATTTCACAGTCATTTTCAGTTGCTGATAAAACACCAGCACACTCAGTGACGTTGTTTCAATTAACAGTCACGTATTGGCAGGCCTCAGGAGTGTATCCCAGCTGTGTCGTACCTGGGCTCCGACAGAGCTCCGACGGTTTTTCCGCTTGCTATTTACCAATCCAATCGCATGCATCTGTAACTGTGGAGAATTGCATTGCATGCTTGACCTATATTCTGGATTCTCTCTAATTAATAATTACAGCATATTGCACTGCTATTTAAGTTATAATAGAAGCCCTGATTATAATTTTCTTTACTTTTTAGATGTATTTAATATATATAAGTGCAAGGGTTCAGGTGGCACAGTCCACTTTCATCTCTCACACATATGAGCTTGCCAGATGTCTTAATGTTGTCAGTCTTCTCTGATTTTTTTTCCCCTCAGTGTTTAATTGTCACAGTAGAAATAATACTTTTTAAGAAAACCTTTGAAATAGAAGCACTGTTTTTGTAAAATGGCCTTTCCCACCCCCACCAAAGCATTTTGAAGAGAAATGTGCAAGGAGTCCTATTAGTATCACCTCTGTCCTTTGATACATCCTAGACCTTCTTCCAAGGTATCTCTCTGCCAAGTAACTATAACTTAAATTGAAGGGAAACCCATGGATACGGTAAGTTTTCGGTGTTACTGTCAGTCATAGGGTACATAATGTTTACTCAAGAACATGAAAAGTCGTGAGACTGCCAGTTGTGTTAAGGCAGGAATTAACCTCAAAGAGCAGACTGGGAGGAGGCCTCAAATCAAGGTTTCTCTAATTTCAGTAAGAAATGTCAGGTTTTGTTATTACTTGACAGAGCAACACCACACAGAACTGAAAAGCAGTCAGTGGCAGGGAAGTGACTGCACAGTGGCACACGTCCAGCCCCGTGTACAAAGGGACAGCTGTGGTCATTAAAGTGAGAGCAGGAATAGAGGAAATACTGTTCGAAACCCAAAATAACAACAGCTTCATCAGCCCTGGATTCAAGGGCCTGTCACAGGGATAGATCCAAAGAAGAGAAGTGCAGGGATCACGTACTTCTTGTCTGCCCCCTAAGCTACCTGCGTTTTTTCTGCCTGATGTTGGAATGCAGCATTCAGCGCCTTTTCCCCCTGCACCCACCTCCTCTTTGCTGTGCTGGATGTGGTGTACCACAGGAAACCTTGATAGCGGACTCCAGAGCAAAATGAACTCTGTTGCCTTAAATGATAGTCCATTTTTTTGATGGAGAAAGCAGAGGGGGTTTTGTGGTTTGGGATTTTTTTTAATTTGAGTTGGTGTTTGTTCTTGTGGCCCACAGAGGATTGCACAGCTTTGGAATCACAGGATGATACGTGTCCCTCTTACTCCAGGAGTACCACTTGTATTGCTGCTGTCAGAGCTCTGTCAGCATTTCCATTACCAACCCTGGTTCCACAGGTTATGGTTCAGTCATAAAAATGTGGTGCTGCCCATACAAATCTTGAGTCAAACAATGATTTGTTCCCTCTCCTCCCCCCACCTCCCCAGCCCCCCAAAAAATGGCTAGTTTTAAAATATGAAAGCAATACATAGGTGACAAGATGTTGACTACAAAGTACTTCACATTCCTACAGTTTAGCAAGAACTTTAGTCTTAAATAGCAGTATAGGTGACCTTTACTGTATGTAGAATGGTTTTGCAAAGTGCTTCTGGCTATTTTGAAACCAATCCATTTTTTTTCCATGCTTACATGCCTTAGATTGAAAGAGAACTGTAAAAAGCAATTAAATGCATTTTGGATTTAAAGACCAACCTTTGAAATGTTTTCTAAACAAGAGTTATATAAAAGACTCAAAGTTGTCATAGTTATTGATTCCTACAGTGTTAGTGCCCAGTATTTCTGAAAAAAATAGAAGTTATTTTTGCCCAGGCACTGATACATCATGGCTACAGTTGCACGTGTTGATATAAAGCTCTGTGAGCTGGCTTTCAGAATGGTCTGCTTGCCTCTGGTGATAACCCTTGATCTCAAATCTCAAGGATTCCCTGGCAGAAGACACCTGTCTGGCATCTTCACTTATCTAAAAGGATAATTTAACTAGGTTTGCTGTTAATTTTTCATAACTGCCAGTCTTGAAATCAAATCTGCTCTTCTCCTGACGAGACGTACCAGCCCTGTCTTTGGGTTTGATGCAGAAACCAGTAAAAAACCTCCATGGCCTGCATTGCGTAGCTGACAGCTGTAGGGCCCAGCATTTCATCAGGCTGTGAGAACTCCAGTCTGTTCAAAGAGATCCAAAGATCCCTCCTTTTTCTTCTGGTCAGGTAGAGCAGAAGCTCAGATTCTGTCACAAAAGAAACAACTTGCTTTTGTTTGTCTAGATGTCCCTTATGTCTTTTAAAAAAAGAAGTCAGTACAAAACAACATTGCATCAGTCCCCCTTTCAGGAAAGGCAGAGAAAGCTGTGTCTGGTGTTGGGATTCTGGTGGTAAGTACTGTGGGATGTGGACCCTGCAGTGAACGCCCACTTCTTCTCGTGCAGATTTGCCTTTCAGTTATGGGATCTTTAAGCAGGCAGCCTGAAATCATATTGAAGATGAATGTTCAAAATACAGGAAAAAAGTGTGTGAATTGTAATGAGCTTTATAACTCTACAAATGGATTTCGACGTTACCCAAAACCAAGTGACCTTCGTGTTCTTTATCCCTTGATCTTAATGTCAATATTGACAGTCCCGCGACATTTTCCATGTAAATACCTGTTTGTGCTTGTGTGCTCCCATGTAACTTTGTGCAAGGCACAGTGAGATAAGTATGAACTCCATTTCACCTCTTGACAATGCTTTGTAAGTATCTAAAAAGTAAATTTCTCATAAAATCTCTAAGTTCTTAATTTATTTTCTAAAGCGTCAGCTTCACCTTTGATTGTATTTACTGTGGGAAAATTTGGTGCTAAATGCAGGTGTCAGACCCTGTAACCTGTATGTCCTGCTTTTGCCCAGTTTAATTACATGTGGAGGGTGTTCAGGTTTTCATTTCTAGTTGTAATCCTGTTCCATTCAGTGTTGTATTCCTGCTTGGTTGATAGAGGGGTTCAATATATGTAGGCTTTAGGTGGAAGAAAAAGAAATTGACAGCTCTACACATGACTGGGGCTTATAAAACTCATTCAAATGAACGACAGAAGAAAAATTGGTTATTCCCAGAACTTTTCTAGAGACAGAACCATTACCATCTGGTTGAATGAAGTGTATTCCCATGCCTTTGCAAATCTGATTTCTTAATCAGTGGCGGAATTATTACTCACATTCTAAGCAGAAGCTGGAGCCTTCCCGACCGAACCTTGGTATTCTGTAACAGAAGGTGAGATCTGCCTTTAAGGAAAGGGGTTTTTTGGTGAATTAGAAATCATTGCTTTCATAAGTGGTCACAAAAAGAATTTACAGCCTTGCTAAATAAAGGAATGCAAGGGGAAAAGGAAAACACATGATTAATTAGGCATCATTAATGATTATAAGTTTGGAGAGTGTGAGATTATGGGTCAGAAAACACAGTAGCAATACATAAAATGGGAAATAGCTGAAATTCATTTTAAAAAGTGAAATCAAAAATACTTCCCAAAAGGTTAAGGTAGAAGTACACCGATTGTATGCGTTGGGGATAACGTAGCACTTGGAAAACACAGGCAGGAATTCACCAGAGCACATCGCCTTACAGACGGGTACCGTGTGGGATGGCACCCATGGCAAGAGCAGCTTGGGCTGCGTTATCGGCCTGTTCAAATAATTTCCATAAATGCTGTACCTTAACCATTTTGCCTCCTGGTTGCTCTCTCTAATATGTCCTTTTTGTTCTCTCCCATAGCTAACAATGCCAACATTCCCTGTCGTTGTGAAGATTGGACATGCTCATTCAGGCATGGGAAAGGTGCAGATGCTACTTATTGCATGTTAGGAGGCCGGGTGTTTGTCTAAAATAACATTGCATGTTCTTTTTTTCCTGGGTATTCTAACTTTCCATTGCCCAAATCCCATGTGAGATCCCTACTTGTGCAAACTTCTGCTTGTGTATTGTTCAGGACAGCACCTCTCTAGCAAAGCACAGAAATGCAGAAGTATCTTCACACCGGTGCCTTTCCAGCTCACACGTGCTCCTGTACAGGGCACTCTTTGAAACGTGATGAGGTGCTTTCTTGAAGCAGAATTGTATTTATTAATTTAGCTGACTGCAGTGAAACTATTTAAGAGTCAAGGTCTGTTTGCACAATCCAACTTTAGGAAGGTTTTCCCTTGGTTCTTTATTAGTTTCAGCTTGATACTGAACTTCTCTTCATTTCCTGTCTTAATGTCTTTGCTGTGATTGTTTCATACCACTATATAACTGCTGCTTTCTTTCTCCAAAGTAATTGCATTTCAGTGGTGAGTACAGTTGTTTTGCTATCACTTATCTCACAACGCTGGTTCAGTGGGATGTGATGTAAATCCCGCTTTCCTTCATACCAGTGAACATTTCTAGTCATTACAGATTAACCACTTTCTCACTGAAAACACTTCTGTGCTTTAAGTGTTTGAGATTTTAAAGTAAATCATAAGGGAATAGGTCCATCTATCGCCTTGAGCCTCCAAAAACTCCAAGAACATAATATTTGCAATAATATAACAATAGAAATAGAAAACTGATTTAATTGTATGTTATTTGGTAACTATGCAAGTTGTTCTGGATGTTACGTTCTTTTGCTTATTACTGGTTGGCTTTATTTGGTACTTAGTAAGTCAGTGGAGAACCAGCAGCCACTTTAATTGAGGGCAGAATTAACCACCAATTACTTAAACTGCAGTTTCTGTGGATTACTTATGGGATGTGTTAGGATTTATACTGTACTTTCAATATCATCTCTCATTTATAGAGAAGGGATATAATGCACAGAAACATTCAGCATATCAAATGTCTAGAAATACATCTGAATATTTTTTTAGCTACAAAATATTTTAAGTTCTTAAAGATTAAACTCTAGCCTTTTGTATGAAATGCTTACTGTCAGGGTCCCGGTCATCCTTGTACCCCCGTCCTCCCTAAAGACATTGCTAGGAGTAGTTTTCTCTGGTCAGGATTAGACTCATATATGCTATTCTGTTTTCAGAAACTAAGTGGAAACCAGCATTGTGTCTGGTTTTGTGGCTCTCAAATGGCAAATTACTCAGTATTGTTCTCCCTTGGAGAGCTGGAGCAAATACTTGGGCCTTATGAGTTCTTGTCACTGCCCCAGGCCCAGCTTGAGGTGCAGGTCCCATCTCACAGCTGTGGCACTCTGGCCCACAGGTCCCTTTTAAGTACCAAGTGACAGTGGAAGCAAACAAGACCCCCTGGGCTTCCAAAGAACTGCAAACTCTCCTACTACTAGACAACGTGAGAAATACTAATCCCTGCCTCCTTTCTTCACCTTTATGAAGTGCACTTTGGGTCAGTGCATTGTTGCAGTTCCACTTTTGAGTCACTTTTTCTCTCCAGTTCATCCAGCTTCCTTGAAGTCAACTGTAGAGATGTGCCCTCCCTGTCCAAAAGTAATGTCTCTGTCCTCCACCTGCCCTCTAAAGTCTCCTCCCTCTCCCCCTAAGCCAATATTCTCCACCTTTCCACCTCCCTCATATTTCAGAATGTTACAGTTGATGAGTTTAGTACCAGCCTTAGCACAGTGTTCCATGCCCTACCCCAGAAAGCCCAAGCCCTTGCAGAGAAGTGGAAAAAATGAGAAGAGCTGGTTCTGCTGTCTTGAGCCAACGTTCTGTGCTCCATGTCCTCCACTCACCAGGGCGCTTCATCTCCTCCCTCCTGGCAGATAGGTGCTGTGCTAGTACATGGTGGGCTCTGTGTACGTCCAGCTGCATGAGCAATTTACCAAATCAACACGAACGCTGCAGAAATTCGTGTTGCAGATTAGCAAACCTTGAGAAGCCCTGCAGCCTGCAGATCTGAAATTAACAATTGCCCATTGAAAAACAGAATGAAATTCCACTGTCTGCAAATTGCTTTCCACAGGTGAACAGGTAATACAGGTAGTATTTTGCCTGGAAAATAGATACTTTAATGCAGGAATGTTACAGAATCCTGAAATCGAGTAAAATACCCACTATGTGTTTTATAAACTGATGCTGTCAAAACTCATACTTCTCATCAATGCCATTTGCAATTGAATTCTCCATTTTGTTCCTAATTGCTCTTTTTTCTTTTGTATATGCTGTTTACTTGTGGTATGATGACTACAGATCAAGGTAGACAACCACTACGATTTTCAGGACATAGCCAGCGTGGTAGCACTTACTCAGACCTACGCCACTACTGAACCCTTCATAGACTCCAAATATGACATCAGGATCCAAAAGATAGGCAGTAACTACAAAGCATACATGTGAGCCAAAACCTTATATTCTTTCATCCTTTTGTTTCAAAATTGATAAGCACCAGTAAGATTAAGACTGTTGGATGAGTCTCTGGGCTGATGTGGTGACTCCATGTCTCATTGTCATGCTCACTGGAAAGACAGTATTTCAGCCTTCCTCAGCTTACCAAGACTTTTTAAGTTGATTGTCTCTGGGAGGAGGAGAAAAAGGCAACACTGCCAGACTGATTTTCCTGCTAAGCTTTGTTTATTTCTTCATTTGAAGAAAGGGGTATTTGGAATGGGATTTCTTTTCATGGAGGACTTGTTAAATCAGATTCCTTTGTATTTTTTCACCAATGTAGGGTCAAATTTTCTCCTCCCTCTAAGGACAGTTAGATGCATTCATTCACCCAAACCTCCACCAAACCAAATTTTAACACTTTATTGGAACTCTCCTTTTAAAACAACACATGTAAGAAAAACTGTAATCTTACAGTAACCTTCATATAGGTGGATGGAAAACTCTTCTCATTTTAGAATCCAGGTGTTTGTTTAAAGATCATGACTATATGAGAGGCTAAAAAGGTGTTTCAGCTTCATGAACAACATTAAGCTAGAGCAGCAAAACAGGTTATTGTCTAGTAGCTGAGCAACAGTGTGTTTATGTGTATTTTTACACTATTTCAATTATCAAGCATTGTAATCTGACATATACTCATTTCATTCATGGCTTTAAGATAAGTTAGATCATCTCATGTCTTTGAACCCTCATGCTTACAATTCTGAGGCAGGAAAAATATAGCAAAGTATAGATAAAAATACACATATGCATTTACATACACACACCCACACCCACATACACATGCAAAGATATTTCTCTAGGAACTCCTGTAACATAGGAGGGATCAGAAATTTCTTGTATGTTGACATTTGTAAGGTACAGACAAGTACTCCAAGCAAACCATAAATGCCAAGACAAGCAAAAGTTGGAGCTGGGTTAAAGAAAATGCATGACATGTTTCATAATATTAAAGATAGGGTTAGCATTAAGTGTCAAATGATCTAGGAACAGCCAACAATCTCTGTGAGGAAGTAGAACCTTTTGCCCAGGGTGAGGGGGAAGGGGCAAAATGTATCTCCTTGGCTTGATATTGGAAGGCCACGTACTCTTGTCTTCTCCGTTAAGATATTACAAGATCAAAACTGTACAAGTAACTGCTGGCCTCTCCTGGCTTAGGACTTCAAGGAGTATTTGATAAAGAACATCAATTAGGCCTTTCAAAAAAATTCAGAAGCCTGTCTGCTCCTCAGTGTACATCTGAGGGGCCTCAAGAAAGCACAACCCAGAACTGGGTGGAAATGCTGTTGCCATAGGTCAGATCCATCTAGCAGTATGGACACTCAGCCCTTTCTGCTTTATTTATAACCCAGAACTGTCTAAACAGTGTGTTGGAAATGGGAGTTGTATGCAGTGACCAAGGCAGAACACCCCGTTGCTGCAGTCCTTTGTTGGTGACTTTCATTGTTCTTAGTGATGCAGGGCAGAAGCTCTGTAACTGCAGCTCTCTGTGGAATTCTATCCCAGGTGTGATGGGCCTACCCCACCTCTCCCTACAGGCAGTAAGAATCATAAACAAATGCTTCTGAATGACACAGATTTAACCTCTGGATTCTCCAAAGAAGTTAACTCCAGTTCTGCTTGTTTGTCTTACAGTGGTGTTCCAGACCATTATCTGTTCCTGACTGGAGACACCCATCCTACTGTTTCTAATAGCACCATACTCTTAGACCCATGCTCACCTCCCTCCTATCAGTCCAAGTCATATCTTGGTCCAGTCCTACCGCTTTCCCAGACCTCTTCCACCTTTCTGTCTCTCAGGCCTTACCTGTTATGCCAGCCTTCCTTACAGCCCCAGGTACTCCCTTTCCCCTCTCTTCTGCCCAGCGCTGTTCAACAGGCCTGCTCGCCCTCTACTCCCAGTCAGCCTTCTTTCTCTGTCTTATACCTCTTCATACAACTACTTGTCTTCTTCAAGGCTAGGATAGTACTTCCTCTCTTGGTGCTTTGACAGGCAGATTTCTTGGGTTGTGGTACCCATCTCTCCCTCCTCTGCTGCTTATAAGAAATAGACTTGATTTGCCTCTGTCTTACAGCTCCCAAGTGACAGAATCTTAGGAACAAGGCCCAGGTTTTCATGGGTTTGACACAGCACCAGATACCAGCACTGTCTGAGATATTAGAGATTTGATGGTTCATTCCCTGTGGTAGAAAATGGATCACTACATTTCATAGGACAGAGCCCTATGTGTTTTTCTTTGACTTGAAATTTTAATGCTGTTCAGTCTCTAGAATAATTTTGGAAGAGTCAGCCATGGTAAATTTATTGTTTTCAAGCATAAATGTTTCTTCTTCACAGAAGAAGCAGTTGGCCTAAGGGACAGCAAAAATAAGTTAAAATGACAGCCTGTTCCTCCTACCTTTTATTTATTTTTAAGTTTCTACTCAGAAACTATGGGTTCATCCAAATGCTAAAAGCCTAGCAATCATTTTTTCTCTACGTTCTTTCATACCATTGAATCATACAAAAAAAAGAAAGAAATATTGATCCACTGTTACTGATACATCATGAAAAGGGGAAGATTTACCAAATGTCTGAAAAATTCTTCATATGCACATATACATTATGTCAGTGAATCTTGTCTTACAGCTGGTTCTCATTTCATTCTGTGACACAGGAACAGAGTACTTAGAGAGCCACCACAAAAAATACCAGCTGAACATTTGTTTTTGTAGTTTAAAGAGAGTTATTAAGAGCTGCAGTTTTATAATTCTGTGGGAAATTGTGGTATAAGTGGATCCATGACTCACAAAACACTGGTGCTTATCATCTGTCAGTAGAGATTGTAGCCAAAATGCAACATTGGATCCTTCTAAATACCACAGCTCCTCAAAACACTTTGTGACACATACTTAACTACACTTGGTACCATTACAGAATTCATCTGACTTCAAGGAAATATAGTTAAAAGGATCACACACAAAGAAGAAAAACAGAAATACAAGAACACTACATTTCCATCTCCTCTCCAAAAGCCATGCTCTGAATCCATAGCTTAATGTACTTTGATCAAAAGGTCAATCGGAGAAAAGTAGAGAAACCAGCCAAAGGAAGATAGTGCTATGGAATCCCAGCACTGAGCTGCTGCCTACCCGAGAACTGCCGGGAGGGGTTCCTGCGTATTGTTCTGACTACAAGTCCCTGTCCAGACAGTTTGGATTGTGTGCTTTAAATGGCACTACATAAAGCAGAAAGGTGTCTGAAAAGGAGAAGCTCAAGTTTCTGTGAATTGTTTATACTAATCAGAATTCCTTTTTAAAACAGTTCTCCCTTCTTTGCAAAGACCAAGTCAAGTGAAAACATCTTAAGCTGAAGTGTAAAGCGCTCAGAAGTGTTTGGAGTTGTTTTCTATATTGGTCAGTGTTTAGGAAAAGAGGAGGAAATAATTATGTGAAAGACCCCTAGCAATTATCAGAACATAAGTCAAGAAGGGTGGGAAGCCTATGTATTTCACTAGAGGAAATACAGAAATCATATCTAAGGTTTGAAGTGCCAGGTGGTCTGGTCAGGTGCTTTTGTATCACTTAATGGTGGTCTAATGGAACAGCCCTGTTGTTTTGAAGCTGTGGTCACAGACCTAGCATCAACACCTCCAACCCGCAAACTGTTGAGATTACTCCAGTTAGGTCTGTGTCCAGAGCATTCTTCAGTCCTCATCTGGTCCCTACAGCACCGTTACAGCCAGCCAAGCATCCAGTTGTGAAGCTGCTTCAGGTTCAGCAGGGGACCTTTCACTTTGTGGAGTGAAAGCACGGCTTGAGCAAACCACCTTTCCTCCCCTACTCAGTAGTGCCGAGGCTGCATCAGTGCAGACTTTTGTGAAAAGTCTTCAGGACAAATTTTTTTCCTGCTGTGGCCACATCTTGCTTTCTAAAAGACACCTGCAATAGTACATGCTAATGAATGCCTTTGGAAGTCTGCAATGCAGTTTCATTGTGAGAAGTATTAGGTCTCTGATGCAGAATATCTGTGTGTAGAGTAGTAATGAAAAAGTACAGACATACAAATAAATACCACTTTCAAAAGTGAAGTAGAAATCACCGTGCCTTACTGCTGAGCACAGTTACTGTGTACACAGCACTCAACACATACTTTCCCCTCTCACTAGTTTCTCCCTCATTGACAAAAAATATGGCACCTTACAAGAACCTTATGCTGTAAAACTCAGCTGACTTTGTGAGGCTCCAATAGAAAAGTCAGCATTCCCCCACAATCGCTGCTGACCCTCGTAATTAGGTTAATAAAAAAATCAAGAGAAAGCTATAGCTGCTGCCTAATGTACTTCTAATACATTACAGATGTTTCTATTATTTTACTAAATGGAAACACTTCATAATTTGAATCCTTAGCCTATTCCCAATACAGCATTTAGATTTTTAGAAAGCAGTAATGTTCTCAGTCCTGAGGTCTGAGGAGAAGAAAACTTTTTATGATTTTATTTTCTTAGAGATTAAATAAAAGATGTTAGACTCAAGCCCTGACATAAACTGACTCAATTGTATTAAGAAACTAGGAAAGAGTGAAAACTGAAGGAGAAACCAAAAGCCAGCTCTAAAACAGATCTGAGATCACTTTGGAGATGTTAAAAAATAAACATCTTGATTTTCAAGTATTGGGACCTAATTCTGCAGTGGTGTGGATTTGAAACGAGAAGCTGAAGCTTCAGGTTCTTGGGCTGTGCAGTGATAGTATGTTCCAGGCAAGTGATAAAAGCTTATTTCTGACACTTTAGCTTAATTGTAGTAGGTTGGGTTTTTAAAAAAAAGTCTTAAATGAATAAATGGGGAACACAAACTTCACAACATTGTCATACTTCCTAAGATACCTGCAGTGAAATGAGTGTGACTGACGACTGCCTGTTTGAATTCTTTGTATTTGAGGTGTTCTTTTATAAGCTGTCAGACATGAAAAAAGTGTAAATGCTGCTATAGTATTCATGTGAAAATCAGAGTTGTTTAAGAGAGAGTGAAAATATAAAACCACTGGCTGTCTTTGTAATTTCTTCCCCCTTTCAGGAGAACTTCCATATCCGGAAACTGGAAGACAAACACAGGCTCTGCAATGTTGGAACAAATTGCTATGTCAGATAAGTAAGTTGAGTCTCACATAACAGGTAATTAAAAAAACATTAATGGAATTTTATTTGAAATTCTTTTTTCGAAATCACATTGTTGGTGTGCAGTCCAGAGTAAATGCATGTCTCCCATTCATTTGGGAAAAAACCTTTGAATTAGATGAAAGAATATGAGCCAAGAGTGTCCTGTCACTTGTCTCAGAGTTCACTCCCCAGACTAAGTATCAGCCTTAGGTGATCATGTGCACCCTTGGGTTCCTCCATACCTGTCTCCACCTAGAAAACTGCTGGAATTCCCTTCAGAAAATTCAGTTTTTCAGACTCAGCCTATCCCCACCCTCTGGTTCCTTTGCCCTCATTTCGCTAACAGGCTTACCCCGTGCCACAGTGTTTAATTTTTTCTCCTACATCATCTCTTACAACCAACCAATCTAAGCTGAACTTTGCCTATTTAAATCATTTTTTTTTCTGCTTTCAATCCTGCTAAAAGTTCCACTAGATGTACTGTGAGGCTTTTTACCCAGATGCTGGGATACACTGAAGCTCATTCCCCTCATGTCATCGTTCCAGCTCTGTGCTTTGGTTTACTGGGCTTTTGTTTTCCTCTCCCCCCTTACACTGGTTGCTTTTTGCAGTCCAGTCAGACACGTTCTCCTTGCAGTATCATTTTGAAGCTCAGGTTTCTATTTACAGAACTCTTCTGTTCAGTACAGCTCATTTGCTCCCAGTTCCTCCACAATGTGTAGACCACTTTTCCCTGCAAAATAAACCCTTGAGGCTTTGTAATGGCTATGAATATTTTTTTTCAGCTTCTCCAAAGGTTGCTACAGGCGGAAGCTGAGAAAACTCTGTACAATTAAAGTGTCATTTAAAAGGTGTTTTAAAGTTCAACAGTAGCTGGTTGAGGGATTTTTTAAGGTCTGGAACTTACAACTTGTTCCCTCTTACTAGCTGAGGGAGGCACAAGAACTGAACCATTGCCTGCCCTGAGAAAGGTGGGAACAAGTAAGACGGGAATTACAAGTCCCTGCTGTCCAACCCCTGTCTAGACTGTGTCCTCGCTGATCTCCCCTCTGGGGATGGAGTGGAGCCACATTATTTTCTCTTTCTCATTCCCCTCCCACCTTCCTTCAGAAAGTGAGGTTATGGCTTCACCGAGCAGGGAAAGAGCGAGCGTGCTTTGGTGTGTGTAATTACAGTCTGTGAAACGCCGGCACTTCAGCTTGCTGTAAGGAAAACTAAACAATATCGAGTGTGGGTAATGAGTATGAAATGCTAACTTTGCCTCCCTCCCTCCCTGTAAGGGCCCTGTGTGCTTTCTTCTGCTTCCATGCCTGAATGTAAGATAATTAGAGCATAATAGGTATTTTCCCGTTATAAAAACACAACACAACAAAACGAAACTTCTGTTATGCTGGTGAAGAGAAAAGCATAAAAAAGAGGGATGTCTTCTGAGAACAGAGAGGTTTGTATTGCACAGCCACTGTTTGATTGCCCCTGAAGAGCACAAGGCAGAGCAAGGAAGAGAAAGGAAAATGGAAGGTTTCTGAGGAGTTGAAGTAGTTCAATGGCATAGCAAAACCACTCCAACCCAAGGTCTGTGTGCTTCATTTCTAACACATCTCAGGATTTAAGAAGTGTTTTGAAAGCAGTGCCTGAACTGACACTGTTGAGTGAATACAAATCTTAATCTGGAAGTTCAGAGAAGAAAGAAGAATGTGGCACAGGAAGGGACAATGAGGAGGCAGAGAAAAGTGTGTTTCAATGCTACACATCCTTGGTGAAGCCTCTGTCTCAGAGAAGCACTGCTCCCCAGAGCGGCCCAAAGAGACTCCTCTGTTCTTTGTGCACACCTCATCTGGCACACCCGCTGTTTCATGGCAAACAGACACCTGAGGAGCAAGGCTTTATTTAACCTGCCTGTCCTAAAGCTGCTGCACACTATGTTGGCTTGGTGAAATGAGAACCGTGACCTCTTGAACAAACCTACTGTGCAAACCTTGTGTTTAAAATGCTGCAGGCTAGTCTGTCCAACACCTCTCTTTCCAAATGTAACTGTATTTTTCCAGCTCAGTGTCTGTTGGCAGAAGATAGACTGTTAAAAATACTTTCATACATCTGATTGATGTTATGGGATTTTAAAGAAAATTTCTTTGGGGTTTTTTTTCATATAAAGTCCAGATAGTTACTGTCAAAGACAAGTTTTGCTGTCCCTGTGACTCTCTAAGATAGATGTTGGTATTTCACAGGAAAGAAAAGCTATTTGTAAGCAAGTGCATGCAAGTCAGTGCATCCATGGATGTTGAAATTGTCAGGCATCCAAAAAAACTTCTCATTTTGGACAAAAAACATGTTTCTCACAGGAAAAATATTGTTTTCATTGCTCAAATATTACCATCAGGATTTTTTCAAACAATTGTATCAACTCATATTCTGCTTAAAAGGAAAACTTTTCCATTGGAACAGACTTGATAGAAGAAAATATAAGGATATGACCTAGTAAGTTTACTTGGAAAAGATGCCATCAGTGAAGATATTTATGTGTGAATAAGACTCTCAGCCCAGCAATGAGCTCCCTTTGATCCTGCAGTGAAGACAAGTGCTATGTTTATTACATCCATTTTTTGGCAGTGGATAATACTATGATGTGTCAAATCCATCATCATGGCTCTAAGGCTGCGTCAGGAGAGGGTCTGTAAGAGGAAATGGCTCTCATTTATGCTCAAATGACAACCAGCTGAAAGAGAAAAAGCCTGTGGTAAATGGCTGCTTTAGAGCTGTGAGGGGTTTTTAAGGCAAAGTGTGTGGGACTGTGACGTCTGCCTATTTAACCTTTCAGGATTGTCTCATCAACTGCTGGTGCCCGCACACAGCCATGCTGTTAGTTAATCAAAGTTCTCAATGCCATTTTGTGTCCTGTGAGTCAATCCTTGCCACTGAGCAAACACACACATCTTCTATCACCTCTGAGCGCTCTCAGCAAAGTATTTTGGCTCCCTGTTATGTCACTGACAGTTCTGCCCTCGATCACAGGAATTGCCTCACTCTTTTTCTAGTAAGTCCCACTTCATTCCCTTCATTTCTCTATTCATAGGATGGATAAAGCTCTTCATGCAGGAAAATCAAATTGCATTACTGCCTGTAGAATTGATAAACTGTCCATTCCTCCATCCACATTTCTTACCACAATGTTAGAAATGAAACGGAGGAGGTCTCATGTTCAGGACTGTATGAAATACTAGGGGGTGTTTTTCAGACTTGTAGAAATTCCTCAGAATTCCTTACAGTTCACTTGATTTTCCTGTAGTCATCTATAACCCTCCATGAAGAATATTAGCCTTGTCAGCATGCTGTGTAGCATTTATGTAGTGTCATACATCTGTTTCTCCTGCACCATCTTAGGGGTTCTTTTGACTTTATCTTTTGCAATTCTTGATTTTTCTAAGCGATGTACATCTAAAGATATCATTGCTACTTGGGAATACAGCCAGGCCCAGAATTTAAGAGGGGCACTCTCATTCTGGTTTTCCTGATAAAAGAATAAAGCCCATCCCTAAGTAAACTGCCAAGCATAATTGACAAGGATCTGTCCACAGGTGCACAAGTTTGAATTTCACAGGGAAACAGAAGCCCCACTCCCTACTTTCTAAAACCTCTTGGCATCACCAAAGCCACAAACCAGATCATGTGGTAAATCCCTGTGGAGTTTGGCCATGCATTACACAACCAGTGAGCTGTACTAGCGTAAGGGCGCTGGAAGGGCAGGGTGGGTGGGATAAACCTAAATGCTGTTTGTGTTTCAGCATATCTTATCTTCGGGTTACTCACAGTTTAGAGCAGACTCATGTTTGGACCAATACAAACTGGGACAGAATCCAGCATAATACTAGGGCAGGATACAGAGCCACAAGTTCTCTGGATACTAGTAGGAGAAGTAATCAGGCCAGTCTGAGCTGCTATACGGAGAACTACGAATGCAATAAAACTGACCACCTAGTGAAACTTCAGACTCTAGAGGAAATGTTACATAAAATACATAATTAAGTTAAGCCTGTGGAAAAACAAAAGCCTGAGGAGATACTCACAGAAAAATTTGTTTTTATGAAACAGGTACAAGCTTTGGGTTGACACCTGTTCTGAAATATTTGGTGGTTTGGACATCTGTGCTGTTAAAGCTGTGCATGGAAAGGATGGAAAAGATTACATTTTTGAGGTAAGCTATCCCACTCTGTTCAACCTATGCAAACACCCAAGTAAAGAACATTTCTGAGAGTTAGGCGCTGCCTTGTTTGCCTTTCAGGAAAGACAGGGTATTTCTGAGCAGTGTTTAAATCACAATCCAAAGCCACATGTCCAAGTTAGTGGGAACACTTGCTGGAAAAGGTAACCAGATATATGGTGATGTCTTTTAGTGTGTGAGGAAATGTACACAAACTGCAAAACAAAACCAAATGTGGATGTCACATGTTCCCAACCCTTACCATTTTCTTTCCTGAGCAGGCTTACCAGTTTTTCCTGGAAGGTTTATAGATAGCACTACCCCAAGGGAACCCCAGCAAAATTATACCTTTACATGGAAAGAGAAATTAAGAACGAAGTGGAAACAACTTTGCATTTTTCTAGCCCAAATGTTAATTTTGAGATCTGGTTCTTCATGAATCAGAAGGTTTTGCTGTAGATTATTTTGAAAAGTTTAAGTTTATCATGGATAATTATACTTTTGTCTAGCCATAAAACATGATGTCATCGCTTGCCTGTCACGCAGTTCAGGATTTCTTCAGCATCTTCTGTGTTCTTATAATTTTATTCAGGAGCTAGGAAAGGATCTTCAGCTTCTCTCCACTGTAAGAGAGGTTGATACGTGCTAGAACAAAATATTTTTCTAAGCCGCAGGTGTAACCTGGAGACTATGGATTGACCCTCTAGAGTTATGGTGTCCATTTATTTCAGAAGAGCTTTGTGCAAGTAAAAATCCTTGTCTTGTCACCGTGTTAAAGAGCTCTAGGTATTTTCTTCACTTTTCACAAATTTATTTATCACTATTGCAGTTGCTAATAATTTCCAAATCAATCAATAGCACTTGAAAGAACCGAGCATCTTGCAGCATTAAACCTTCAGCAAGACAGAATTAATCTCTACTTCCTGCGATGCTGGGGAAGATATCTCCTTATTCTGCCTGTCCAAATCTGAATTCACTGTGTCTTACTGCATCAAAATTCACTGTAGCATAAAATTTAGGATTCCATACTAAACCTCCTCTGTTGCTCCTTCATGTGGTGCAGTCCTTCCCCTCCATCACACCCCAGAGTTCCTGTTAAATCTGTAATCCTGTAACCACAGGTGCGCATCGGCCATTGCCACGTACTGGGAGGGTCCCGATGGCTGCGGGCGAGTAAGCTCTTCTCCAGCAACTTGGCTTTGGCAACCTCCTGTGTGCTATGTGCTCTTTAAAGCTCTGTGAGATACTCTGCAGTTCCATAGCCCCCCAGAGCACGTTTTCCACACACCCCCATTTATCTTCATTCATTACACTGGAGGCAGTTCATGCTGGTTTGGCTGGCTTTAATCCAATAAATTTTGACCCCACAGTTTTAACTATAAAATAAAGAAATGTAGAATATTTTAAGACATAAGATCTTAGTTACCTTACCTCACAAGATAGTAGTTAAAAATGGAAAGATTGCAATACTAGAGTAGGAATGCATTTAATCACTGTAGCCTTGTAAGAACTGGAGGTTTCAGACATAAACAAATGTTGTTTCTTATACACTGTAGCTAAAGCTGAGAGGAATGATTGGCATTTGAACAGTACTTAGTCCCTCCTACCAATCTCTTTTATTCCCTTTCTTTTCATCCTGCTTTTCTGTACCAAAAGAGTTGGACCTTTCCTGCCCCTGATGGAAGTGAAGGATGTCTTCTTTGTTTTAACAGTTGTCGTTTCTGCGGCACTCCTCAGTTAGGACACTGCCACCAGACTTTCACTCCCTGACCTCAACTGTTTCCACATTTTTGATAAATGCATAATTTTTCTAATTTCTGAGCGAAGCCAGTGAGCACCATCGGTGTCCACTGAAGTCAGGCCCACAAACTAATCCCTGCATCGGGCCTGGGAGGTCCGATGGGTAGGAGATAGGGAAGCAGCTTCTTGAAAAATTAAATAGCCAGTGTAAATTATGTCCTGGACCAACAGAGCACCCCAATTCCTGCTTCTGAACAGATACCTGATTTTCCGTGCCAGGTACTGCCATGCTTTAAAGCAAACAGAATTCTGGGAACTGCAGGGTACATCAGGGTCTGTTTATGGAGCATTTTGAGTACTGTACATAATGGATGTTGCAATTAAAAGAAGAGTGGATAGAAGCAATAATTCTTGCTGTTCTACAGAATCAGCTGAATTGTTTGGAAGATGGCAGTGCTCATCAGCAACAATATTTAGAATCTGGATAAGGCATTGAAATGTAGAATTGTTTGCAAAGTTCACATCCAACAACATCTGTAAAACTTACAATCATTTGCTACCAAGAGGCTAGCTTACATCAACAGTTACTACACTATAATTTTAACAGTTATTGCACTATAATTCTGTGATACAACGAAGAGTACAAGACGTCTGCACCAATATAGGGAAAAGTTTGCCTTTTATGTACTTTCAATGTGGTACGATAACTGTGCTATTACAGCTAGCACGTACATACTGCAATCAGGAACCAGTATTTGAGCAGGACAATAAGCCCATAAATAGTGGGTTTACACTCCAATTGCAGTCCCATACTGAAACCTATGCTCTCATGTTTCCATCATGACTGGCATATCTACTACAAAACTGCTTCTGTACTGCTGGCACTTGAATACTGCAGATATGATCTGAGAAGCAGCATACAAACTTCCTCATGTATGAAATAATGTATGCAAATCTGTTCTTCCTCATATTTCAGTTTGAACATCCAACCAACATAACCCCCAGTAGGAAAGCAGGCACAGAGTTCAGCCAGCTTCCAACTGGATATGAGTGAGGGTGGGGTTCTACCAAAGGACTCTTCATATCCTCAGCACTCCAGACACAAATTAACTTCAGAGGGATTTTCAGTAAAAAGGTTGGGAGAGCATTTTTACAGGAGTGACTACGTGGACAACAGTGCATCTTGTGACAGAGGTGTTCAGCCAGAGATTTAGGACAAGCATAACCCAAGACAGTAGCTTTAAAATGCCATGGTGTTTTGTGTTACGTGTAACAACTAATCTGCTTACAAAAATTCATTCTAAACTAGTGTTAGAAAATATAAGACATAAATTACTTTTTATATGACTATTTCTGGAAGGGTCTTAAATAATTTCATACCATCTTTTCCTTTTTTATCTTACATTGATAAGTGTATTATAGTTGTAGCCACTCAACAGCTTTATGATGGTCATTCTGTCAGTCCTTGGTTTAACATTCTGCTTTCTTTTATTCCCCAAAACCATGGAGCAATAAATCATACAAGTGAATGTAATGTTCTAGCTGCACTTCTGTAAAAAACCCTCTACAGAGTGATTCTTTGGGTATGATCTAGTACGGTTCATTCAAGTTATGCAAAGTGTGCTTGCTGTGCAAGCAGAGTAACGACTTCAGGAATAATATGGAAGGAGCAGGGAACTAAAATCAAAGAAAAAATTAAGGTTTGTTCATGACACTGAAGTACAGTTCTAGACAATGTCTGCAAATACTCACATCTTTCTTACTCTTAGCTCCCTGTAGATGTCTCCCTCAGGGGATACACACGTTCCTTTGGCCAAGTAGGTCTCAATGGAATAAAAAGCAAGAAGTTGCAGCTCAAGTATAGCTTCTCACATTTGATAGCTTTGGGTGCTAGATTTGGGTCCATTTTATAGATTTGGGTTGGTTCCCCAGAGCTAATTTGTGCATCGGAATCTTCATGTTTCTGTAGCCACCATAGTGATTTCTAGTCATTTGAACAAGCTGAAGCCAGTACTACTGGTATTTCCCTGACATTATAAAAATAATACATAGTTAGTTTACTATTCATCTTTCCACACTGTTATAATTGCTATTCCTTGGGGAATTGTAAAGGATGTCCATTTGTGCCTTCTTACTACGCAGTTGAGGGATATCTTCTGCATCCCCAGGAAGAAAATCCAGACCAATTTGTCTGAAGACACAAAGAACAAAATAGTGAGGTCGTATTATTCAAACACATTGCAGCCTCTGTTTTCTGTGAAGCTGCAAGCTCTCTGCAGTTTTCTTAGGTGGGGGTTATAAGAGGTAAGAATATGGTTTTCTAAAAGTTGTTCCCTGGAAGAAACTATCTTCCCTAGAAGAACCTTGTGGTTCTTGTCTCTTAGTTTTATACTGCAAAGAACTGTCTCCAAACTCCTACTAGAAAGCAATGAACTAACTAAGAATCACTTAGCTAAAAGGTTAATCGGGAGGCAGGCCAAGTTATTATTCAGTGTAATAATCTTAGCTCTTCATTTAGTGTCTATTCTTTTCACTTCCATTGGAATACTCAGCTGCCAGGCATCACCATGCCAGAAACAAGCTGTAGAAACAAGAATTCTAGCAACACATTATTGCAACATACAGATTTTTAACTGTCTGGCCAATTCTTACTATATATAGTAAGACATCAAATTAAGGTCCATTAAACTTCAACTTCTTAAATGAAGAAGGACTTGTAATCTTTCCCTTTCCAAATTAATGCTCCTGCAGTTTTAATCTAGAAGGAACAGATACGTGAGCATTGCTCATGTTTCTGACTCTAACGAATATTATTTTTCGTGATTCATTCTTGGAAAACCAAACCTCTGGGAAACTAAACAACAGGTCATATCATGGTGATGAATGCAGTAAGAGAGAACAAATGTAACAGAATCCTTTAAAGTGGCCTCACAGGCAGGCTCCCAGATCTTGGGTGGCTGCTGCAGGTGTCTTATTTCTGCTTAGTTATTTTTACCCTGAGCTACATTAAAATTAGCTTCCCAGTCATTTATAATCTAGAAAGTTGCAAGCTGTTTGGATTTCAGGAAGAGTATTTTCAGCCACTGTAAGCCGATACAAGAAGTTCAGCAGCAGAATTTGCTGGAATAGGCACTGTTCCTGAAGGTGCTGCAGTCTAAAAAATGACTAGAATGGGTACCACCAACTCAAGCCCATGTGCCACATAAGGTGTAGTGATACAGCCCCAGCACTGCCTTCTGCAGACATCCATACTCCCATACTCACTGTCCTGAATAATATTGGCCAAAGTACATGAAGGAATCGAATGCTTCAGAAGGGAGCAAAGGCAGAGGAAACCTGCACCTTGTGCAGTAGTTGTGCAGTGTTTAGTTTATGGTTGTGCTTGCTAGGAACTGCCAGCTGTACTATTTAGTTTACGATTCAGACAGAGCTATGTCACCAGCTCTGGCACGTTTAAAGTGATGCTGTCTTTCCAGTTGCTCAGAAGCTAGGCTTCATCATTCTTCCATCTTAATCATACACATTTCCAAATTCAGCACCACAGACTGAACAAAGGCATGAAAATATGTTCTGACAGAAATACTTGGTAGGATCCTTGTAAGTGGCATATCACAAATCATAGCCATAGTTAGGCTGGGGGTCACCCGCTCCACCCGCTAGCTCAAAGCACACCTAACTTCAGAGTTGCTCAGACTCCATCCTAAAATTAAAAACTGAGGAAGAAGTTTGCCAAAACTGCAGATACAAATCTCCTGTAATAATGAGGTTTTTAAAAACCCCTAGAAATATAACTTTAAATTGTGTGATTTGGTGCATGAATATATTGCAGGAGTGGCAAATAATAATGGCCATGACTTTTTTACATACTGAAATGGCTTTCCATCCATGAAAGAATATCCTCCCTTCAGGCCAGCGAGGGAACTGAAGCCAGCTGTTAGAGTTGATAAAGTCACAAGTCTCTCATCATTGACGATCTGATACTGTAAGAAGTTTTGAAAACTAAGGCGTCTAAAATGACGCCTTTGGTGATATAAGTACTTTGTAATTAAGACCAAATTCATCTGTGAAGATTCATATTTCCAAACAAGGAGCATTCTTATATTTCCTAGTAGGAAATAATATAACTTATTAAGACTTAATTTAACTTAACAAGAAATAGCTAAGAAGATACAGTTCTAGAAAAACAACCTTTTTGATTAAGAATTTTCTGATGCATTACTGATGGATTCATTAATATATTCCTTCGTATGAGGGTTTCATATTCAATTTATTCAATGAACTCTTCTGGGGCTTTTTTTTTAATTTATTTTGGAAGTAATCCCTACATTCCAGATGTAATGCCATCAGCTGTTCTTAAAGCAAAGTGAATGTAGTGATGTAGTTAATGAAGCGGGGGTGTGAATTCGGTTTGGTAGGGCACTAGTGTTCTTTTGTTTGGAGCAATAATTATTAACCTGCATGAATAACATGAATATATTGTGTTCCATCCTAAGAAACTATTCACTAATATTATTTCCACATGATATTTATGTTTACTGTACCGTCAAAATACCTGTAACATTTTTAATTAGCAACAAGACTTCTTACATGTGACCATCTTGATTCTTTCGTTTGTTCACAATGAACTATATAATTCATTAATAGGGCAGTGAACAAGGTAAAATTCATTGTCATGTTAACTTGATTGTTATTTTATAGATTAAACCAGTCTCTTCAATGTGCTCGATTTTTTCCTCAGATTAATTACCTGAATTTTCTGGATATTTTTACACTTTTTTATCTACTATATTTGCATGAGCTTGCTACATCCAAATTCAGCTTCATCCATTGAGTTTGATTGGACATAGAAATCATTTGTATGGCTTGTTTTCATTCCAGATTAAAACAAGACCATATAAATTTGTCTGTAGGCTCTGGATCCTTCATCTCGGAACGCTTGATTCACCTTTCCAGCTGTTCTCTCTCTCTCTGCTAATGCTGTTACTCAGCCTTTACAAGAGGGGCTGTAAAAGCTTCCCAGCCGTCACCACTGACTCTCTGCTGTGCTATCCCTTGCTTCCTTCTCAGGTGTGGTTACAATTCCGATTGCGAATTATTCCTGCATCTGGTATAGAGGCCTCAGGGAAATCCCCATGATTACTTCACATCCAGTCACTCCCTTCCTTCTCAGAAATCACATCTCTTCTTACGTCCCGTTTAGTCTTAAATGACCTCCTCAAACTATTCAGTTTTTTTGAAGGTCGGTTATTTTCCCCATATTTTGAACACTTACATTAAAATCTGTATCAGCCTCTGCCCTTACAGTCAGAATTTTCCCCACAATTGATGACTTCCAGGTCCCACAAAAACACAGAAGAATGAACACATTCATGCTAAAGCAACGACACGGTCTGGCTTTCCTTATTCACAGACCAAAGTAAATGTTTTCTCTCAGTCTTCACACTCTGGAGCACAGACCATTGAAATTATCCTGATTCACAATGAAATTCCTCCTCCCTGATTACTTACCAATTGTTGTATCTTCTCCTCTCCTTCACAGGTCTTTTTCCATGGAAATCCACATATCATTATTCTGTCAGACTCCTTGGGCACTCGTGACTTGCAAGCCCTCTGTCCGTTCCTTCATACTCCTCTTGTATTTCAGCACCTTTTTCTTCTGCTGTATCAACAGAGTTCTTGGCCTTTGCCCTTCCTGTAACCTCCACAGCCCTCTTTCCCAGCACCATCTGGGCTGAGGCTTCATAAAGCTTGAAGCAAGAGATCTTTCTTCATCCTTTGGTGGCAAACATGTAATGGAGAACTATGTCTGGACAGTGGCTGTCAGAGTAGTTGCTGCTTCAAACATGATGATCCCTTTGCAATCACTAATATAATTGCACTGCCTCCTTTATTAATCCTGTCCCATTTCCTTCCATATTCATTGGACTTAGACAGCATTTCTCTCTTCTGTCTTCTCTCTTCTCTTCTCTTGCCATCTTGCAGCCCAGATTTCAAACATTGCCCTTACCCACACAAGCAGCGGAGGGCACAGACTACATTAGTCTCTGAAAGATCGTATCACTGAGAGGTCAGTGTTTTCTTTTATCACAGTAATTGTGTTGACTTAAACATGCCACTGTAGTTTCTGGTGCTGCTGCACACTCAGGCTCTTATAGCTTAACGTAAAGACGTGTTAAGTGCATTTCAGAACATGGTTTTTGGCTGATAAGAGAAATTCATCCTATAGAATTGGTTACTGAAATGGATATAAATTAAATATAGAAGAAATGTGAATTAAGTGACGGTAATTCACAGTGACCCATGTTTTTACTGGCATCTGCAAAAGTGACTCGATGAGTTACTGATGTCTTTTTCCTCTTACTGGGAAACTCCAATATTTTAAATAGCTGAACTAGGTACTGAAAAAAAAACAATGGCTGTGTTTAAATGATATTTTAAAACTAGTACAGACTGTAAATGGACTATTTATAAACAGGATGCTTGTGTATATTTGAATTGTCAAGTCCTCTAACGTGGGGGAAATGCCAGCATGGCATTCCTGTTAGTCATTCATGGGTTTTAAAAACTGTTAGCATTACTCAAAATATTTTTAAGTCTTAGGATACATTTATGTAAAACATTGCTGATAACTGCCATTTACTAGGAAGGAAAATAGACTGCATTCTCTGAAAGGAAAAAAGAAAATGATAACAAAACTCACCTGGTAAAGTACTCACCTTGATCTTAGCTTCTTTGCCAAGGAATAGCAGAAGTGTTCTCTTAGTATTAACTCTTCTTCTTGAGAGCCACCACAGCAGTTACACAGAGAGGGAAGCTTAGCAGCCACCATCAAGGCTGGGCATAGATGTGGTGCGGAGAACCCTCTCAGCAGTGCAGGCAGTAGGAACCCCATCGGCCTCCTGCCAGCTCTCACTGCTGCCCAACCCCGTGGCCTCACAAGTCCCATCAGCTGTTATACTGAGCAGCACTCTGCAGTTCTTAAGCTTTTCAGCCGTGGTGAACTTTTACTCACTCAGCTATTTAGTGACATTTCACTTTGCCATCATTAGTTTTCTTAATAATCTTAGTTTTCTTAATAATCTGATGCCTTCCTTTCTCTTTTTCCCACTTTGGCTACTGCCTGTACTTCAGGAAAGCACCAGAACACATTATAGTTTATCATCATCTGGGACTTCATCTGAAGATCAGCCTCACCTCATTCAGTACTTGTTCGGTGTTAGGTTCACCTTATCTTTGACCAACAGTATTTGTTCAACAAACAAAAGGGGGTTTAATGACATCAAAACCTGCCCAAGTGAGAGGAGATTGTCAAGGGCAAATGGCCATGGTTTTTAATGTCATGAGTGTTTGAATCTGCCTCAGTATGTGAATATGCTTGTAAATACTGTCTTCAAGAAATGTAAGATCTTCTTTACTGAAGTGGATGTGAAGTTTTGAGCAATACCTCAAGGCTTCTGGTTTTTTTATCCTCAGTCATAGAATTACACTTTTCCCACATGTTCTGGTAAACAACATGGCAATATCTTCTAAAGAAAAGTGATGTGTAACTTTGCAGTTATACAAGTATTTAAAAATAGAAATTCAGTCCGAACCCAGAACTCCTGTCTCATCCTTTGGCAGGATCTACGTTTAGGCAATTTGTTTCACAGTCACTCCAAATTTATTTTGTTTTTAATGTAAGCAGATGGTAAACAATGTGATGTTTCCATTGCACACTTGTGAAACAAAGAGCTCTTTGTTTCTGGGTTTGGGTAAGAGGGGGGTTAATGTACACCTGGGAGGGAGAGGGGCAATATTTTTTCAAATGTAACTGTCATTAATGCTTCCTTTGAGGGGGGCAGAGTTTTAGACCACAGACATAACTCCCTCTCTCAAGATCAGATGTTTTGCAGTGTACAACCAGATATACAATCTCTTTCATGCTGACATCAAGACATTCCAACTTTCTGTCATTATTAACACTGTAAAGTCCTGGTCAAGGTCTGGCACATGTGTTGCCCTCCTCCCTCCAGGCATTATGCATATTACTCCTGCAAAAAATAGCTCATGATAAAATGAAGTGGATCTCTGAGCGTTACGACAGTTCTAAGAAATACCAGTAACTCAGTGGAGTAAATCCACTAGTTCAGTAGCTACACAACCAGCTGGGCTACATTTCACCCATTCAGGAATACCAACTTATATTACTTCAGTATTTTGTTAACTAAAGACATTGATTGTGTTCCATTTAAAAATATGTTTATTTAAAAATATGGTAAGTTTTATAGAAACTTTCTGTGCAATTTTTAAGCATTTCTGCAGTGCTGTTTATCTGGCCCAAGTGGAAAAAAATTCATTTCTTAGGAAATATTTCTTCTGGACTCCAATTATTATTTCATTGTGTACTTTGGGGTTATTTTAATGGATTTTAGCGGTGAGGAAGCTAAGAGGAGACATCCTAGATTTGAAATTCCCAGAAAAAGTGTTGCCAGCATCTTGGTTGCCTATACACAATGTTAGTGCCTCTTGTAAATGAATAAATACAAGAATAATATAAATGCTCTTTGGGACTTCAAAGCTGTCTCATTACTAGAACACAGTAGTGTTTGTCAGCCTCGGTAAGAATTTCTGTGGCGCTTACAGTATTTTGAAAATCCTCAAGTTTAGGAATTATTTACAGTGGAGTTCATTCCCAGCTGCTGTGAGAGATGAAAGATTATATTCCAGTGTTATAATGAACAAGAAAGTTCTTTTAGATCCAAATGGCTCTTCAAATACCCGTTTTGTCTGTTTAATTCCTAGAAGTACTTGAGTATCTAAAAGTAGGCAGGTAAAACTGTGTCCTTTGTCCATAGAGGGGACAAAGTGTTCAGTATGAGCTGATGGATTGTGAAGAGTTTTGTTATCCCCACTACATCACTTCCACCTCAGGAGGGACCCATACAATGCAGATGAGTTTTATGCTCACGAGTCTGTTCCCTGTGCCACCTCTACAGACAATAAAATTGTTCCACCTGGTGAATATTTGCAGAAGCAGGTCTCACACAAAACTTCAATATCCTCACTTCAACTACACAAGCTGGGTGACTTGCACAAAGAGGCAACAGCCTACAGCACAATACCCACCTGAAGAGGTGGGAGTCAGCCTCCCTAGCCAAAATAGCCCTGACTCCCCACAGCAGAGCTCCCTGTCTAGTCCTGTTGCTAGAGACTGTGTAGCAGTGAGGGAAGTTTAAGGTGTTTCTCTGACCATTAGCACTTAAGGTTGCCTGTGGCTACAAGAGTCCTCCAGCACTCTCTTGACTGTTGAACCTGTTCAGTCTTGTTCCATTTACCCGCAATAGAGAAGGAAGCTCAGAAGCCAAAGAGATACAGGAAAGGACACTTTTGAAGTACAAAAACACCCCCATAAAACTCACCGATCCTTTGTTGTGCAAAACCCAGGAGGATCCCTCATCCATGAGTCCTTCTCTCTTTCCAGAGGAGCTTAGTATTGTGCCTAGGGCACGATTTGACCACACTAATGAGAAACCTTGTGTGAGATTAGGCAGCTTTTCACAGAGTGAAAGTTAGATGGACACAAGTCAGGTTGTGCAAAGAATCTAACCAGCTCTGAGATGATGACATCCACACAGTATGTTGCTGCTACTGTGGCGTAACTGCTTTGTCCCTGACAGCCTCTTAGGAACACTGGTGTTTGTACTGTCACGTGCGATCCACACTGATGAGAAACACCAGATGCAGGGCTGCAGGTGACAAGGCCTTCACCTTTGTTCTGAATAGCCTTGATTAATACTGAAAAAGGATTGCAGTTTGTCAAAGGGAACTAAATCCTTTTACTGTTGAAATAAGAATGTCTAGTGCCATTGTGTTACTATGTTATGCTTTTATTCCCTCCGAAGCAAACACCAATGTGCCAAAAGCAGCAGATACAATGTAGAAATAGCAAATGCTTATAAGCCACAAAAGTGCCTGAATTCAGTATTAGTTTTATTTGTCTGAACTAAATAATTGCTGAAGACTGTTAACCTGCCCCATTTACAATGGAAATGGATCTGCACATCTATCTTTGCCTCTCTGAGATCCTGCTTTCCTTGTAGAAATTCTCTTCTACATCAGCTGCACTGCAGCCACACTGCTTTTCAAGAATATGGATCAGCAATAGCAAGGCCTTATTTAAAATTTTTCATTAATCCATAAGGATCCAGCCTTCCCTAGCAGAAATTAAACAAACAGCTTGGAAGCTGAAGTTTTAGTTTGCATTTCCATGTTCCAGTTCAAGTGATGAGCATGGTAGGAGCCACAAAAACCCATGAGAAACTCTTCAGAATCGCTGTTCTCCTGCTCTCCTGATTTGTGTCCTACACTTGGGTGCTTTTTTTTCTGATATAACATATACCATTTCTACAGATCTTGTCTGACTTCTGTTAAAAGCAATCAAGCACAGAGAAGCCCTGACACTCTACCCAGATGTGGAATAATGACTTCGGTGCTGTATCGGTAGCTGACGTACATTTTATTTTACAGGTCATGGACTGTGCAATGCCTCTGATTGGTGAGCATCAGACTGAAGACAGGCAACATATAACTGATCTAGTCATAAGCAAAATGAACCAAATGTTGTCCAAAACTCCTATACCATCTCCTCAGAGAGCCACTGCCACTCAGCAGCCTCAGGTAGGAAACTTTGGGGTTTAAAATAGACCACCTTATTCCATAACTTTAACCTTAAAATTTTCCTGAAAGAATTTGTCTGGAAAACTATGCAGGCATACCCTGAACTACAAGGATTCAAGAACTTACCAGTATGTTTTATAGGTTTATCATATTTAGTGAGATTACCTCCAGATACAACTAAGTAGTGCAAGCATTGGTGTGGTCCTGCCAGTACAATGGTAACTGTGGATTCAGTGGATTCCCAGGCTTTCTATTGTTTCCTTTCTGTTACATCTGTATGGAATATCAGAAATAATCAGAAGCATTATGATAGATAAACATTGCCCTGAGGATGCCAGGAAGAACACTAAGACATGATGATCTTCTATGTGCTGCAGTTCATGAAAACATCTTTCAAAATCTGTGAAACTCCTGAAAGATGTTTAGTGCACTAGAAAACTCGTGTCAGATGTTGTTGCAATGAATGCATCTCACTTACTTTATCTCACGTAGTTTAAGTGTTGGGGTGCAGAATTCTGAACCTTTCAGGCTTTGGAAATCATCTTTGTGTTTCCATTTCCATGCTTACAAAATGTGAAGTTTATTTTATTGATCCTTTAAATAACTTCTGAATGATGCTATTTTTGAAAAAGTTTTTGGTAAAAGTTTTGCCTGTAAATTGGAGAGATATGGACTGATGGGTGGACTATTAAATGGATGTCTCTCTTTAAAGGTCTGTTCTAGTCCAAACCATTCTACAGTTCTGTGGTTCTTTGAAAAGGGCTAAATAAATGCTAAATAGCATCTTTCATGCCTTCCTAGCTAGGCAGCAGGTCTGACCAAGAGCAGCACTATCAGCTACAACTTTCATGGACTTCTTTTAACATACTGCAGGAATAAACCATGATGATACAATCTGACAACTATTAAGGACTATATTGCTGCTCTGGACCAGCACAGTTCCATGGTAATCAGTTAAGCAACAGCATAAGCCAAACTGTAATACAGGAATTACCAAGCCTAAATCAAGAATCTATTTTTACTCCCAGAAGGCTCCACACCAGGTAAACAATTTGAAAACAATTTTGTGGCATACCTCAGACAGACTAGTTCTTGAGGCAGAATGACTAATTTGTTCTTCAAATATATCATCATGCTTTAAGTTATAAAAATACACCATCCCACATAAAAAAGTGGTGTGGCTTCTATTTATATTACAGCCACTTGAAACTAAGCACAAAATTGTTTCAACCATGGAACCACATACAATGGAGAAGTTTCCATCCAACATGACTCAAGTCCATTGTAAAGAGCACTGAAAAAGAAAGACAAGAGGAAAAAATATGCCAAGATCCAGTTTCTTTTAGGACTAGTAAAATTAGCCATGAGTTAAAATGAGGCAGAGAGTGAAATTTGGAGTTGACCAGAGCCCATGAGTCAACATAAATCAAAATGTACAACAGTAACAGACATTATTGCGACATGAATAGATTTACGGTCATCTAGAGAATATGGTATTTCACATTTGGGGGAAAAATGTAAGGTCCTGGGTAGGCACGCTTTCCTGGATTTTGAAGAAGGCAAAGGATGTTTATGGTTACTGATTTCATCCAAAGGAACTGGTTATCTGTTGTATGTGAATAAAGTTTTACTCACTTCCAAAGACAAATTTCTTACGTAAGTACAGAATTAAAATAGCACTCAAAGATGATTTTAAAGGAATTCCCACATTCCTCAGTCATTGCTGTCACATAATATTTGGGGGCTAGCTGATGAACTTCTGTTAGACTGCTACTTAGTTTAGGTTACTGAGGAATTCAGCCTTTGTAATGGCAACAGGATATTATTCAACATTAATCTTTCCTTTATCCCATCCTTAAATTATGGAATGCAGTTGACTAAAACCAGAATATTTGCAATGTTGGTCAGTTTTCCTCTCAGTTAATGAAACTCTCTTCCTTAAAATTTGCCGTGTCGTATTATCCACCGGTTTAGGACAAAGAGGATCCGAATTTCTACAGAAGATACCATTTGTAAATACCCATTAATCTTCCCAGATTGAATGGAAAATCATGGAACAGATCTGTGATATTTAAAACAGATACCTCCTCATGTGTAGTTAATTTTTAGCTAGGCTGTCTTCCTAAGAATAAAATTGGTCTGTTGAAACAAGCTGTCCCTTTCATTTCTGAGCAGTCTTCTCCTTTTCTAATCTGAGGATGATTTCCTAATCTTCAGAAACACAGTACACTCATTCGCGGGGCAGGGGGGATGCTGCATAGTTCCAGAGGTCACAGAAAATGCAAAACCAGTAAGTTTTCCCAAATCAACTTTGCACATATGTATGTGTGGCCATAGAAACCAAAGTAATATGAATATCAGAGAGTGAAGTGTGTGTTCTGCTACCTCTGCTTGTAAATGAACAGGTTACAGTCAATAGTGCAGCTGTGGGTGTGCCATGGTTTGAAATCCCTCATTATCTGCATGGGGTTTTAAAAACTATTTCCAGTCTCCCCACACCTGTGGCATTGGGTGCTTCACACGGAACAGAATGCTTCGGTTTAGAAATGCCCGCAATGCTCAGTACTATCCCAGTTAGCTGCCCAGCAGAAAACGAGGCAATGATTAGGAAAACAAGGCTGTGTTTAGAGCTGGGCGGCCAAATCTCGATGGAAGTGATTGGCCTCGCAATATGCTCTGGAGGCCAACAAAGTGCTCTCTGTCGGAGAGCCAGGGGGAGCCAATTCCCAAGGCAGGGACCTCAAACAACTGAAACCTCGGAGGTGCAGATCCTGTGATTCTTAAACACATCAAATCTACGATCTGAGATGTCTTCTGTTCAGTGCTTACCTCAGAGAGTTTGTAGGCACTTTGGCAGTCATTGGTGCCTACAAACAAAAATCCAAGTAGTTATTCTTCGCCACTTCTGTTTTACTCCTGCCTTGAAGCTCTTTTACATCATAGTCCCTAGGAAGTGAATGGCTTTCCATATTAAAATGCTTCTTGAGTTATTGTTGTGGCCTGAAGGAAGATTAGGCAGCAGCAAGATGCCTTCCAAAAAATACTGGCAGAAAATCTAAAACATTGTCTTCAGAACTCATCGGGAACCATGAAGAATATTGCTGGGACATCTGTACATTCCAAGGCACCTGAACACGGCACCTTTCTTACCACTGTCATATTAAAGCCATTGTTACGAGTCATTTTTTAAATGCTAAGGTCCGCTGAAGAGGGAACGACCCTTTTTTCTGCAGTGGGGTGGGTTATTTGCCTCACAGCGACATCTTGTGACTCCTTCTCTTGTGGGATGATGACTCGGAGAGCTGCGTGTTGTATACAGTAGCACAGCCTAATGCAGAAGCTGTATCACAGTGAACAAGATCTTGGGTATACGTTTGACAACTAAGTGCTCCCTATTCCAAAACTGTTCACAATGCTGCTGTAATGTGTTTATTTATTTTCATTGGTTTAATGTGGAACATTTGAATATGCAGCCTTAATGTGTAGGGCTGTGCATTTTTTGAAGAGAAAATGTTTGTTTTATTCAGAGGGTTTTTTTAACCTTTTTAGTTATTTTATGTTTCTTAAAATGCAAGAAAAGCAGGTTTTACCCTTTTAGATCTTAGTATAAATGTATAGGATTAAAAAAAGCAGAAGGAAATAAATATATATGAACCCTGAGCTCACCACATCCCTGTAGAAGGCCACATTTGAGGTACATTTCATTCCAGAAAATTTTACAGTAGTCAAGTTTATTTATCACCAGTATAAAATGATAGCTTTTTTTCCCCACACACACACACCAAGACACCTACTCAGGGCAGAATCTGTGTTCTTCATGTAAGTGACAGAGATCGCAACAGAGGCCGAGACTCAGACTTGTCTGCTGGATGACAGATGTGCATAAATCTAAAACTGCTTCATTACACAAAGCTTGATTTATTTTGAGAGTCTGAGCTTGACATCCAGGTATTGTGATATGCTAAAAGCAAAGGTCATGCAGGGAAATAAATCCAAAGACTTTTTTATTGACGGTATTTAAAAACCAGTGGGACGCAATATACAAATAATGAACAGAGATATTACTAATAAATTGATCATTAAAGTTCAGATAACCTATCTGGAAATGCGTACTAAGATCCTATACCAGTAGATGGAGTAATTAGTAAGAGAGGGAGGCATGTATTGCTCAATTCTGATGCTTATTTAGTCTCACTCATCAACAGAAGTGCCAGGTAAATACCTTGCTGGATATTTGCTACTGATAAATGTCTACATAAACAGTTTTGGTGGTTAGCTGTGCATGTAGCCAGTAAATGAGGACAATTAAATCAAAACACTAAAAATGCTTATTTTTCTTAGCTTCTTCTGAACCAATGTGCCAAGTGTACCTTACAATCCCTTTTTGAAGGGATCTGATGATGTTTAGACTGTAAGAGAGAATTTACAAAGAGGCATATATTAAAGGTTTAAGTTTATTTGATAAAAATTTCTACTGACATCAACAGAAATTTGTCCAAATGAAATAAAATCTTTCAGGATGTGGCCTGATTTTTATTTACTTATATCTGAATACTGTATGTTGAATGCTCATCACCAGCAGTGTACCTGCAAGACCACGTAATCCCCGCAGACAAGCCTTTGCTCGGCTTGGTAAGAGCAGGAGTTACTCACAGAAATACTCTTTAGAAGAGCCCCAAGGAAAAAGCCTCACAGGCAACCTGAGATCCATTTCA
Source organism: Hypotaenidia okinawae (assembly GCA_027925045.1). NCBI lineage: Eukaryota > Metazoa > Chordata > Aves > Gruiformes > Rallidae > Hypotaenidia > Hypotaenidia okinawae. Next base: position 5,557,159 of record BSDF01000011.1, read on the forward strand.
GGACCAAGATGATTAGGATTACTTTGGTTGTCTGTGGTGCTATAGCCTTAATGCTAACGATTTTATAGTATATATATAGAAGGCAACAAAGCTGAAAAATGTAACAATTATTACTAGTTAACAGATACTTTTCCCTGTTTATTTTAGAAATAATAACAAAACTCTTCTCTTTTTGTCTTCATTCACACAACAAAATTAGGCTTTTGTTAACTTGTTTGTTACCTTCTGCCAGATGATCTTCTGATCATCTCGCAATGTGCGGATTGTATTGGCAGAAGCAGGCACTGCCTTGGAGAACTCTGGAACTCCATGGTGAGTACCCGCAAGAACAAAGAAAACATTTCATTTTTCAGCAGTCATGAGCCCACCACTACAGAGCAGCCTTTATAAGTCCTTAGCAGACTTCTATGAGAAATAGCTTTCTTGTTCCGCTGGCATTTTTGGGAAGATTTCAAAAGTGTCCTTATTCCCTTACAGAGCAAGGCCCAGCCTTTTAACAATGAGCACAAGGAGAACAGTAATCCCATCGTTACAGAACAGCCAATAGCTGCCATGCACACAAATAGAACAGGAAAGTCTAAGTTAGATCTCTTGGTTTTGTCCTAGTGCTATAATTACTATCACACAGCATCCCTCTGATTTTTTATTTTATCGTATTTTTCATCTTTTTTTACTCTCTGATTTTGTTTATTTAAGCTGGACCTAATAGAAATATCTTTTTTTTGGAGGCTTTTCCTTGGTCTCCTTTCCTTTCCCCACTGCGGTGGGTGTTTCCCATCTCCTTTTTTTGTTATCATTCTCTGTCTCCACTTGACTTTTTTATTTGATTTCTCTGACCTTTAAATCATAACGTGTTAAGCAAAGCTATTTGGCCTTACTCCATGTTTAACTTGCAAGGATTCTGTCCCTCTCCCCAGCAGTCATCGCCTCGGTTTATTTTGAGTAAGGACCACGCACTAAAGATACATTAAGTCTTTTTAAACAAGGATAAGCACCAAGAGAAATTATTGAAAAATCCAAAATAAAGCAGTTCATTTTCAAATATTCTTGATAGAAAAAAAGAAGCAACCTCTCCCCCACACCCCACTTCAGACACTCGTCTCATGGTGGATCAGTGCTCCACCTGGCTAGCTGCCAGTAGAGCAAGCTTGTCTTCAGCTGCTTATATATCATTCTCCAGTATCTCTCAGCTCCTAGGAGAGACTTGGGAAGCTTGTCAGAGTTCAGACCAACCACCAGCACCTCCTCTGTGTGGCTGGGTGCTTGTGCTGGGCCAGGAGAAACGAGAAGCGCATGCTATCACTGACAGAGAGATGTTGCGCTCTGTTCATTCACTAGCATTCTGGATTTCAGTATTGTTGGGGAGAGCTCAAGTGTTTAGCTCTGTGCACTACCTCTCCTCCACACCTCCTCCCACTCCACCCTTCTGTAACGGATGTTAAGATAAAATGTGGGCTGTAAGACTGGATTTGAGTTACCCCCACTATATTTTTCCCAGACTCTCTTCTTTCAAAGCTTAAACTTGAGTTCTGAATGGATCCAGTAATGATGGATCTTTGTGGCTCAAAATGAACTTCTGCAGATCCCAGTCTCTGCTTGTTCATGGAAGGGTCACTTCCCATTTCATAGTTTAAAAAAAAACAAGTCAAAAACATCTGCTTTTTTTTGTTTGTTTGTTTGTTTTAAGGCTGAAGGAGATGCTACAGCATAGGATCAGCCAGAGTCAAAGTCCCCAAGTTCAAGGGTCAAAATCTTCCTTAGAACTTTGAAGAGCAGTTTTGAAGAGCAGCATAGGATTTTGACACTCTCAAGCCCCAAGGGTGCCTTCGCCTGTACACTGAGAAAGGTGTAAGGAAATTTGTCTTTCCAGTAACTGGACAGTCTTACAGACATGCTGTACACCTCCACTTGCCTGCCATTTCTTACAGCTCTTTCTCTGGTACTTGCACGCACACAGGGTTGAGTCTCTGCCGCGTTAGCACACAGGGGGAGCTCTCTCCTATCACATAGGCCACATTCCTCCTTTGTCTATGGGGAGCAATTTTTTCACTGGCAAGAACTGCCTGAAAGCTGCTGTTGCAACTGCAGACTTTTAATGTTCCCTGTTCAGAAACAGAAGTTGAAATCTGGCTTCTTTAAGCAAGAGCTGCAATAAATAAGACTGCATCCTTGTCCATTGGAGTTACTGATTGCCTCTAGGAGGAGGCCATCTAGCTTCAACAAGCGATGCTACTTCTTAAGAAATGTTTTCCCTGACAAATTGGCATCCTGCTTTTTCTCTTTGAGCAGTGGGTGGGATTAGTTTTGTTCAGGAATATAACAGAAAATAGGGCAAGAATGGACAGAGAGAGGTCACCTGTTTGAGTATCTCAGGGGCAATACTGGAGCATACCTTTCAAAAGCAGTGAATCCATGCTAGGGTACTTGTTTTTAAGATTGTGTGTAAAAATATTGAAAAAGGAAGAGTTATCTAGCAGTGGAAAACAGACCATAAAATCCTAGTTGGAATACTCCTTGAAGTTTACAAAAAAAACCCTTTTTCAGTGCATTCTGTAAATACTATTCCAAGTAAAAGTTAGGCTGTGTAGCTTTTTTTACTGCTCTTAGCAGTCATTTTCCTTCCCATTCAGACAAAGATCTTAATGGGCTTTACATGGGTAATTTGGAAAGTTGTTTCAGCAATAACAAAAGCTGCTCTAAAATTTTGAATTATTTATCCCAACCTCAGGAGAAATTCTAGTCTGGCATCGATTCTGCTGTGAGCATCTTTTCCATAGAGATTTCCTCAGTGGAGAAGGGCAGGACTGAACTGCAGTACTCCAAAACACTACAAAGAAGCAGGAGCCAGCCCTCCTTTAGCTGTTCCCTTTCACTAACCGAAGTGAAGGTGGGTTCTCCGTAGGGTACACCTTGCCACCTCTCCCTTAGAGCTATAACTACACCCGTTTCACTGCCTCTCTCAGGCCACTGGGATTATATAATACAAGAAATAGCACATCCCTTGTAGTCCTGTTCAGCGCCACTGGCAATGCAATAAAGCAGATAGATGAGCTATGCCAGATTCACCCAAAACGGGGTAAGCTCCGAACCAGCAGCTGAGAAGCGTCCCTGCCATACTCACTGCATATTAAATGCATGAGGTGGTAAGCAACAAGGTAGGAAGGAGTTCCTCACGCTTGGGTGCTCAGCATCTGAAAGCTCCTTCAAGGTCTCGCTGCTTTGCTACCTGGCACAGTATGTGCTTATTCCCAGCCCCGTGTTACTTGGTTCATACCCATTTCTTCTCAGGTCGTGTTGTCCTTTCATCTACCTTGTTTTCTGCCTAGTCCTTTACCTGCACAATATGTTTATAAAAAGCAACTGTGCTGCCTTTGAGCCTTTGTTTTGCTAGACTAAACAAGACCCGTTCTGCCCAGTGCTGCAGGTGTAGCCGCTACCGCCTGCCTGGTCAGTTTAACAGCACGTTTCTACACCTGATCAGCATACAGACAACTTTCTTGAGTGGGGTGATGGAAATGATACACAGCATCATCCCCAGCACCAACCAGAAATATTTCACCGAGTGTGTGATAAGATTTGGGGTTTTTCACTGCACAAATCTTTCCAGTCAGTCAGCTGGGTTTGATTTCCGAGATGAAGAGTATCTGGTCTGACCAATGTGAACCCAAGGAGGATTTTCTACCTCCATCTCAATTTTAGCCTTTATCCCACCTACCACCTTGCCCTTGCTGCTGTATTTATCATAATCTAGGACATTTTAAATATTCATTTACTGTTGACACCCTACTTAAATTACCTAAATTACATCTCTCCTTAGCAATCACATTTTTTCTTAGTTCTGTTACTTAATTGTTTTACGATTTATTCTTGTTTCCTTTACGAGATCTAACTGAGCTCGTGTTTTGGCAATTCTCATTGATCCTTCTACTTCTTGAAAAACACGGCTTTCCCTTCAAATATTGAAATACCTACGAAAAGCTTCTATCATTGCATTACAAAGAAAACCAAATGAAGCCCAAGAACAACTATACGTGCTCCAACTATAGTTCACAAAATCTTCAAACCTAGCCAAATCAAAATCAATTTTTGCTGGGACTCAGTTTAGCATCTCTTTTGCCCAAGGGGTATTTCCCTGCCAAGTTGCTGGTTTTGCTCCCACCCATTTCAACATTCTTCAGACTATTCAAAATTGAAGTATATATGAATCCAGTCTGCATTTATATTAATATACAAGGTAGAAAAAGAAATAGTACCACCGATCAAATTCTAATCCAACATGCTTTCAAGAACAAGCAGTTCTTTCCTTCAGTTCTACACCTAAGATTCTAAGACAACCGTTTTAGGTACATCAGGAAAGGAAGGAAGTGCTACAGAGACATCTATAGACATCTGTCTTCTAGTCAAGGAGTGGGTTTTCTGCCCTGGCTATAATTAACTTCACCAATATTCTTAAAGACCATTATGCAACCAAAGCATCAATTGTTTCACTCTGAGTTGAGAAATCACCATAGTATACTTGCAGCATTCATGTGGCTTAGAGGTTTCCACAAGTAAAGTTGTATTTTTAAGAATAGTTACATAAACAGTGAATCCCCTTTGAAGAGGAGAGGTTCCGTAAGCAGCTCTATACCATCTTACTATCCACATCAGCAATTCCCTCTCTTTGGGGAATTTGGATGGGATATGAAAGTTGTATTCCATAAAATGAAAACCAAGAGGGCTCCTCACAACAGCAGTTACCACACCTCCCTTAGGTAATCCTAAACCATACTGAACACTGGTGTTTCTAGCTTCTCTACTACTAATTTTGCTCTTTAGCCCTGAGCATCCAAGTAAGAATCTGTTCAGGGTCATTTTCCGTGATGTAGTCTGCATTCTAATCCTTGATTCCGGCAGTGTTTGGACTAAGCAACAGGCAAGTTTGTAAATCAGAACTGCAGTGCAGGAAAACATGTTTGTACTAAAAGAAGATGGTAGGAGGGTGAGCTTCTAGGCTGGGCTACAAAGGAAAAAAAGAAAAAAACCCAAGAGGGGTGAATACATCTGCAGGACAGGTCTGGTCCAGCATCTCTGTTCAGAGAGATTGCATTGCCTATAAGAAGTTAGCAGCTCTTACAATTATATTGGCACACTACCTTGGAGAGGTGAGAAATAACAGTCTGTAGTTGATTTGCCAACAACTGGTGTTTTAGAAGAAGCCTGGATTTTATTAGAGGCCTTGGCTCAGGACAGCAAACAAGACTGGTTCAAAGCTTGTCTTTAATATCAAGTATCAGTTTCTGACTGTCTGAAAGAAAGACTCTTGAAAAGGACTGGGTTACTACAGACCATTGAAAAACCATGAGTAAGATTTCTCAATTAGGAATGTAATGCTAATTAGACTTTTTGGGTCAGCCTGGGTGGGTTGGCTAATTAGCAAAAGTAATATACCCATGTGATTGGCCTGGAGTGTGGGTGAGGTTCCTGGAAGCACCAGGTGATATCTGGTAAAAAAAAAGGATGTGTGGGTGGTAAAATCAGGACAGCTGCAGTCAGTGATGAGAGAGGGGGAAATGCATCTTCAACAGAATACGCACAAAGGCTCTGAACTTTCAGAACAGTTGAGGTAAGGATTAGTGAGCTTCTGTAAGGTTTATTGAAAGCTTAATTTAGGATAGAATAATTTCTTTCTAAGATGGAGAGATATGCAGATTGCATAAGTACTGATGTTGTCACGTCAAGTCAGTTAGGTGGTGTGTGTGATAAAGCCCAAGACCATTTAGGTGCAAGAACAAATGGCAGATTTGCTTCAGCCTCCAGGCATGGAGGAGACTGAGGCCCTGCAGATGTTGTTTTAACATTAAAGTAGATGTGAATGTAAATTGCCAGCCTGTGTTTTCAGTTTCTAAATAAAAGATGAGTTTTCCTATGTAATCTTTTAGTAGAAAAATAGCAACACTTACATTCTCCCTAGTCATCCTGTGCTGCTGCAGAGAAGCGTGCAGTTTGGTTTAGGGCCCTTTGCAAGGCCAGGATGTCTATTGCATGGTAACTGGGGGGATGTTACTTATAAAATAGTGTGCATGCTTTCTAGCAACAGTGATGTGATCTGTTTTGTCCTCCAGAACGAAACTCTTGGAGGTCCTTAGGCCTGAGTACTTCTACGTTCCCTTTAAGGGAAGCTCTGTCACTGTGCCTGAAGGAAAGCCGGGCTCTGTGCAGCACCAGCACCCAGGGGCCCTGAGGCAGGCAGGGAGGGTGCCAGGTGCATCAGAACAATGGGACTGGGATATGAAGGGAGTTCACTCCTCTAGGGCAGCTTTTCAAGATCTCCCTGGTATCCTGGGAGTTTCTGATGGAAACCATGTTTCGGTGAGCTCCAACGCAAACGCTTAATGTTACTGATACACATGTAGGGCAGAATGTCAGCTTTTACATGGGGCTCATAAAATCAGTGGAAGGAGAGAAATGAAACAGAGGTGGCTTTAACCTACACTAAAGCACTTTAAAGTTTTCTGGTGGGTGCCTTTCCTTCTAAAACTCTCTTCTACATATCCTCATCCTTACAGTGATGCTTCCTGAGATCTGTGTAACTGGTCAGTTAATATCAGGATCTGATTTTGCCTCTTTTATTTTGTACCTATCACTTTTACTCCTCATTTGGTCTTCTGAACTTTGGTAATTTTGAATATTTAAGAGTTTTAGACCTGTCCTATGTACTTTTATTCATGTAGCTAAAGCAGACAATACAATTTGCAACAGCTGCATATGATAGAGCATCATTGTCTTGTAACATTTAAAAGTGTAACTTCTAGATAGCTGTGCAGGAATTCACAGATCAATGAGTAAGATTTATTTCTATAGTTCCAAGATCAAATGCATCAGAAAAAAAAAACCCAAACAAAACAAAGCAGTGATATTTGTAAGAAACACATTTAATTAATTTTACATTTACTATTTAATACACTCTGTGTTTCTTCCCTCTTGACTGATGGCAATTTAATTTTTGGATCCTGTAGAAAAACACTAAACTCCAAGCTATTATGTCCAATGATTTAACGTATTTCAGTTTTCAAAATACTAGAGATGGGCCTAAGACAAAGTTTGGATTCAAAACTAATGTTCCCAGCGGGTGTTCTGCTCCAAGGTTTTGGTTCAGGCCCATCTTTTCCTCTCGACAAGTATACATTTGAAAAGGATACTGCCAAATAAATCTCCTGTTTTGAAAAGTTAAGTATTACATGTGTTTCTAATAACGTGTCAGATGGAGTAGCATGAAGTAATTTCAATTATTTTTATGATTTGTCTGTGGTTTTTGCTTCCTTCTTTCATTTTGATTAGCAAAACAGCTAACCTAGAGCAGCCCATCTCCCTTCCCATTTACTGTCAGCGAATCAAAGTGAAACTATCGCTAGCAAAACATCCTGCTGTGCTAGTGCTTCCAGATACAAGAGCATGTACTTAAAAATCAATTCTTTCTTAAATTACACAAAGGTATCTGTTGAAGCCCATTTTCTATTCAGTCTGTCGTAAAAAAAAAAAAAGAGAGCAGAAGCAATGTGATACAGAAAAGTCATTTGAGGTGCTAGGAACTGGAGGAGAAAGTCCATGCACAAAGAGAGGTAAGAGCTGGGAAGACACTCCTTGTATCGCAATCACATGCTGCACAGGGAAAACATTTTTTTTTTTTTTCAAGAACTCAGCTTTGGATTAGTCCAGGATTCATACATCATGTCAGACAGCAACTAAATTAGAAAACGTTATCTGGAATAAATTAAAAGTACACATTTGGCCCCAACCAATAATGAAATTTTCTAATGAAAATAAAGACAAATCAGTGGAAAATTGGAACTAAACTACTCTAATTTATTTTTTTTTCTCTTCTGTTTTCAAATGTATTTTCCAGAGTGGATCACTAAAGGAGCCAGAGCCAAACAAAATCCCACCTCAGCGACCACCACCTCAAGGTTGTTTACAGTACATTCTCGACTGTAATGGCGTTGCAGTAGGACCAAAACAAGTCCAGGCTACTTAGATAATTGAGACTAAAAGCAAAGGGTTAAAGCAAAAATGAAAAAAAGAAAAGAAACAAACACCCAATCTCAAAAGCAAACATGCCAGTTTTGTTCAATTTTTGCATTGTTTCAGTGCTGACCTGGACTGTGTTTTTTCTATGCAGTGTCAACTATACCGTCTGGTTGTTTACTTGTTCATGTCTGTGCGTGTAATGCTTACCTACCTTTCTCTGTAAAATTCGTGATTTCAGGGCTGTTGTCAACAGTGTACAAAGAATGTGCCTCTCTAGAGCCCAGTGCAACTGTACAGTATGGATGGTTAGACAGTATTTTTTGAGTATTCTATATCGTTAAGTAAAATACCACCAAGGTTCAAATCTAACTACTTTTGCTTACTCTGTGAGTGTGTGCACACTGTACTCATAGCCTTTATTTTTTTGTGCGTGTGCATGACTAATAGGCAGGTGATCCAGATATATTTTTAAAAGTCTAGATTAGAATTTGCTAGTGAGGCTTTTTATTTATAATTTTATAAAGTTTGTTAACATTTGAGTTATACGCAAGTGGAAGTCTAATATTTCAGTGACTCCATAAGATACAGTTCTTCCCAAGGAATATTTAAAATATCTTCTATTTTACATACTGGTATTCATATTTTTAGTAATGCTGCATTAAATTATTAGCTACAAAGCTATGTAAATGGGCCACCTATGTGCAATATCTCAGTGAAAGTGTGAGTATTTAATGTATCCTATTTCAATTAAGTAGTATCTTTTGTTGTCATTCTGAATTAGTAATCTATGGAGATTTTTAATGAAAACTAATGCAAATACTTTCAAAAATCCTCTACTTAACCTAAGAGTTAAATCCCAGGTTATGTGGTGAGAAGTACCTCAAAGACTGTTAAACTCCCTGTTAAGAGCTCATTTTTCTCAAATAGTGAGCTGTTAGGAGACAGTAGACCAAGGTACCTTCAACCAGCTCGGGATCTTACCCTGTGACTTAGGAGGCAAGGCGAATATGTCGGTGGTTTTCTTTACCAACTCAGGTCTACTACGTTGAACCTAGAACTATCCAGATAGCTATAAAGCCAATTCAGTCCCAACGTTATCCACATAAATAGGGTTTATAACAATCACTTGAAGTCAAACATGCAGAAAGACTGGAGATGCCTGACCACTGCTAGATTTTCTGCAGGACAATTATTTGTGACTCTTGCGTAGCCAACTCACAATGTAATATTATGAGAAATACACAGGCAGGCAGTTAATCTGTTGCAAGGAATCTAACCTAGAATCACAGGCAACACACTGCTAGCATACCAGAAAGCTTAGTTGCAAGTGAGCCACAAGACTATAATTTTAATCTTGAATATGTACAAAGATGAGTAGTGGCCATTAGTTTAGTGCAAACAATTTTGTTTAAAGGGAAAACAGCCTTATGTTCTACTTCTGTTTTCCCTACAAACACTGGAAAAAATTATCAGTGAGAATCATCATTCTTAGTGTTTCTTTTATTTGTACAAGCTGGCTGGTAAGATGAGAATTAAGGTATGCATTATTAGCTATTTAAATGTTTGTGGTAAGTGCTACTGTTTACTACCTATCAGTAAATTACATGAATATTTTGCTGTAGCGATCAGCATTTGTATGGGTCAGTGATCATTCCAATGATGGCATTGGCTATTTTGTTCTATATTAAGAAAATTCCACTTAGAATCAGGTTCACTAATCCTTACCTCCAGACACCGTGAAAGTGAATAAACCATACTGCCCTGGGGTGAAGACCTGAATCTGATGATTGATTTTTATTTCAAGCAGTTGGTATTTTTTGCATGTAGTAGTACAAGTATTCACAAGTGCTTTTCACACAACGTTTGTGAGTTGTGTGTGCAAAGAGGAGATGGGTGTTTCAGATAAGATTTTAGCTTGTTGACTGTAAAGGATTTACAAGGGCACACATGATTACTACATACCACAGACAAGAAGCAAGCCAAAATGTCTCTCTGCATGTAAGCATGCTTAGGTGCAATATTGTGGGTAACAGGGAACAGATGTTTTACAGTGTAGGCTTAATGTTCAGTTTTGTTGAGTTATTTTTGGTAAAAGTTTCTTTCATGATTGTTGCCTTTTGTACAACCCAGCTGCAAGAAAGTGAGCAAATGCTGGAAGTGTGACAGCAGTATATCTTTTATGTGAAATTTCTTGTACAGCTTAATGTGCAATAAAAGAAAGTTATATCTGTCTTCAGTGTAAAGTTTCTGGCATTCAAGCCTGTATGTACAAGTGGGGGAAAGAAACCTTTCTGTTTTTCAAGACTGAAAGAGTGAAAGGAGACTAATAAGAAAATGATCCTTATTAAGATGTTGCAAGACCATGTTATCACCTTCAAATATTTCCTACAAAAGTGGTTCAAATTAATAAACAATGAAGGCACATTCCTTAACATACAGTACGTGCTATTTATCTTTCTACACCACAACACACTACTACAACTGTATTGAAAATTATTGAAGTGTTAGTACATGCTGTTCTCAGACACATACACTGGAACCTCGTATAGTAAGTGGAAAGCTAACCATGATAGCAATTAAAAATAAAGAAATTGTATTGCAGCAGTACTTCCAGATATTAAGGCTTTCTTTCAAAGACTTGAATAGGTTAAGTCTTTTACTTGGACTGAGTATCTGTGTAGGACTAAGAATTCACTAGTGCTCAGAACATCTAGATCAGTTGTCTTCTGTAATATTTACTGTTAGCAAAGCTCTGGCCCTGACTGAAGCATTATACAAACAAATGGCTCAGAATTTCATCCTGTCCTTTCTTCCCCTTAACTCAGCTGTCCCATGTGCCTTGTCACATGCAAGAATAAAGATTCAGTTATAACAACTATCAGCCCAGAAAATCACGTGCCGACATCTGAGATAAAAGCAGCATGCCCACTGACACAGCACTATTTCGGTCAGAAAGCAGGAAAAAACCCCAAACTGTATGATGATGTAGCATCTTTCAGCTATGGATTTCACAATCACAGTCTCTACACACATTGTAGTTTTGCACTTGATACAGTGTTTTGCCAGTAGACTTCCTTCTTGGTGGAAAGGTCTCCTTGGTAAAGAATCAGTAATGACTTTCTTGTGTTTCTTGTAATGTTCTTGACATATTTCACTAAGGGGGATGGGGGGCTTATAGGGTTAAATAAGTTATCAAAAAAGACTTTAAGTTAGCTGGAAATTTTCAGTATAAAGATATTGTACTACTGTAAGAGTGATTCTAAGAGGAATATTGCATAAATAATTTTACAACTTTGGAGGAGCAAAACTGCAGTAACTACAAAGAAAATAGTAGCTGTGTTAGTGAAACAGGTATTGCTGATGTTGTTCTCCATGAGCTGGGTCAAAATTATTCTGGGTGTAGCCTCATTACTTTGATTTGAAGTCAGTACCTCTACTGCTGGGATAAATTTGGTACTACTTAGCAACTTTAAGGCTGAATGGTAGGGGCTCCAAGCAAGTTACTAATGTAGCAGCTGTGATTAGTAGTATTGCCTACGTGAGACTGCAGTCCATTATTAGTAGAGTTTTGCCTCAAAAGTAGAATTAATCACATTCAAGGATTATTTTAGAGTGTTGGATATGAAATCTAGTAAGAACTCTTTGATACTATAACATTATGAAGTTTTTCTTGTACTGAACCTAGGGGGCCCAGTGCAACCCCAAGGAATGCAATCACAAAGCCAGGAGCCATTGCAGCCACAGCGCATGTACCCCCCTGGGCAGGCAGCAAAGCCCTCGGCTTCCCAGCCACAGCGTCCACCTGCACCTACAACTCAGCAACCACGTCCCCAGGCTCAAGGTCCTTCCAGCACCAGGTTATCAAAGGAAGCAGAGCCACAGCCGCAGCCACAGCCTGCTCCACAGCCCGCTCCACAGCCTGCTCCGCAGCCCGCTCCACAACAGAAGCCTCAGTCTCATCCACAGCTTAAGTAAGATTTGCTTTATGCTTTTTCTTCTGTTAACACAGATTTTGTTGTCATAGCTGTAGTTTGGGAGTTGGTCTAATATTCAGGAAAAAATGTACATATATCTAAAAGGAGGTCAAAACATTTCAAAAATCTTATTCTATGTTTATGATTAGTAAGACTGTATCATTAGTCATATCCTAAGCACTGTACGACAAGGTCATTTATTAGCTGTGCGATTTCTGCCCCAGCTGGGTCTGAAAGCTCACTATCTTACTCCTATTTGTTTTCTCCCTTTTATGTCACTGACTCACGATCGGGGTGTGCTGTAAGCTTGCACGGAAAAGAGGAAGTCTTACCTATTTAAACTTTTAACCCTGCAGTCACTCAGACACCAGACTCCAGTTTCAAAAGGCCTGTCTCAGAAACAGCCCAAACGAACACGCTGGCCAGTGGCTGGCAAACTGCACTTCTTGGTGGTCGCACTCCATGCTACAGGCTGCTTTTGAGCGCACTGCAGAACACAGTCTGCAGTCATCTCACTGCTGGACGATTCCTTGATGCACAGCATGCTGCTGTTGCTGTATCTAGCCAGCAGCCTGTTACAGGAAGGAAGAATAATGCAGAAATGATCCGTAGCTATAGCCCCACTCAGAGCTTAGACACAGCAAACAGGAAATACGGGGAAGGCACTAGCAGTGGCTGGCTGGTTTTTGGGATAGCCATCCTGACACACTGTTGCCGGTAGTGTCACAGGCCCTCTACTTATTTTGGTAAGCACAAAGCTGACTGTAGCCTTTGTTTTATCCAAGAAACACAGAACCATTCTCCACCTGCTCACACGTTCATACTAGTGTGAACCAATTCTGAGTCCTCACCTGAGCATGGTTCAGAGGAAAAGCTGTGTTAGGTGACAGCGTGCAAAGATGACCATCTGTTCCTTGCCTTACAAGGACAGTGTATTTCTTTATTCTGATTTATAATCATAACACTCAGTTCATCCATTTCTTAGATATATGTAGAATATAGGGAGGTTGATTTTCTTAAGCAAAATGGAAACTAGCTTATAGTTTGAAACTTAACTTGTAAGCTTCTGACATTTAAGGAAAAGAGTTACAGACAGGAACAGAAGTACCGTATGCAGTTTCCCAGCTTTCTCTGAAAGGTATGTTCCTTGTACAAATCTAGGTTCATTTTTCTCTTCTTCAAATGGAAGAGGATAGTCTGTACTTTAAAAAAGGAGCAAGTAAAGTTTTTAAGATGCAAGCCGTAAGAGGAGCAGTTTTTCTAACCTCCAAGAAGCAGTTTTAGGTCCACACCAAGACTCAGACCTCCTGCCTGTAGGATTAACTCTATCTATTTGCATGTGTGTGCTTTGTATTCACCCACATGCTGTTGCCTAACCTGTATGTACATGTTATTAATCTGTGAATAAATATTTAATTAGGCTACTTATTGTGTTACTAATCAAGTCAAGTGCTGCTTCCCACCCTCCCTCTTTCAGTGAGTACAAACAAACATTTATCAGTCTATTCTCATTAACACAACTATAATTTATGAAAAACCTAAAACGCCTGTAGCACTGTTTGCCATACATTATTAGTTTAGAGGCAGAGAAGTTGCAAACCGTGAAGAGCATCAGACAGCCTGAATAAGAAAAGTGTTTCAGTTTTACTAGAGCCAAAACTGAAATCCTGTTACTGTACTGAGATATAAATGAAACCAGTTAACTAGTTTTACTAATGCATGGATTTCTTTGTAAAGAAGATCATAACTCACTAATGTTTTCTACTTAAATTCAAGCCTAATTTTAAAATATTTTCTCTGACAAGTAATGAGCTAAAGTTTTAAACTTCTGACATTTTCCTTCTTTTACGTAATTCGTGCTTACAGAGACTTATACCATAGTTACATGATAGCACTAAAAAGAGAATAACATTGCTAGACTAACTGCTTAGAGACAAGAAAAATTGTATCAGATTTTTGGATATTCTTTAAAAAGATATAAAGTGTCATTAGGCCTCTCTGAAGGATGGAGTGTTCTTTGGAGATATACAAGGAGAGCACATTACAACTTTAGGGTTCATTCTTCAAACTCACGCTGATATACCTAATTTTTCTTTGTGTGTAACTGTTTGCAGCCTTAATGAACACAATTAATAATCATGCTGTGTCAGGTGGTGATTTGGATTTAGCAGGCATGCCAACTTTTTCCTCAAGTTCTAATTTACATCATCCAGTGGAATGCAAAGTCTCAGATCTATAAAAAAAAGCACTGTGTTCTCTAAAGAAAAATTATCCTACCTTTCAACTCCAAGCAGGAATGTGCTGCGTGGCAGCAGCTCTGTTTGCTGCATCTAACTCTCTTGCTTGTGCTGAGTGTCCATTTTGTTCCCACACAAACTGTCTACATCTCATGGACTTTTTTGCTTTTCTCATAGTTCATACAAGTTAGATGTGGATGTAAGTCAGCAGACAGTATGACCACACAAAACATGTCGCATTTTTGTCTTGCAGCAAGTCGCAGTCTTTGACAAATGCCTTCAGTTTCACAGAATCATCCTTCTTCCGATCATCTGTGAATGAAGATGAAGCAAAAGCTGAAACTATTCGAAACTTGAGGAAATCCTTTGCTAGTCTTTTTTCTGATTAGCCAGCTTCATCTAAATGCACCCAGCGTATAGTCTAAAAACCACGTGAATGTTAACATAGGTTTTGTTTTCCCTGTGACAGTACCCTTCTCTACTGTGCTAACTGTTGTATTAAGCAATATGTTAAACCTACAAAAACAAAAACAAAAAAAAAAAGGAGGACTTTGATGAGATACCATTCATGATCATGTATAAACATCGATGAAGGAGGAAGGGTTCTATTGCTAACACAGAATGCCGAAAGCTAAGGTCCTTATCCGTTGTAATATTGTGGCCTTACTGTGACTGAACTATATAATCCTATTTGAGACTCCTTTGTAGAATTGTGTTAATAAAGCATTGAGTAATGGGTTTCTCCTTGCTTTACCCATTTCCAGTGCATTGCAATGCATGTGTATTTTGTGTGTAAATGTTTTGTACTGCAAAAGTATAGTCTTGACTTGTTCTTGCCTCCCAAATTTAGGAGGCAGTTCACACTGACATTCTTGTCAAGCCACTTAAATAACGTGAGGAATTGAAGCAGTTTCTTCCTCCTTATACAATCTTTCCATCAGCTGGTTGTAGACTTCTGATGTATTGCTGAGTTACCAGTACACTAACTTAATGTCATAAATAGAGTGTGTATGTACTACTGTATCTCCATATGTCTATTTGAATTTATTTCCAAATTGTAACCATAACTGGGTTTAGTTGCAAAGAATATGCATGATGTTACCCTTATTTTTGTGAACACCTTCTAATAAATGTAAAGTCCCATGCCTGATTTAAAAAAAAAAGTCTTCTACAAAGCTTGTTTCAATGTCAATACATGTTGTCTATTCTGACCAATATCAGAAGGGTGGCTTCATGATTATAAAATATTTGGACACAAGCCACATCTGTAAGAAAATAAACTATTACAAATAATTCCCTTTTTGAATCAGCATCATGAAAAAATATAAAATCTAGGAATCACATTTACGTTTTTTAATGCTACATATTTGAAAAAGTCTAACTTGCAAAACTTAGCGTTAATAGCAGCACTTTTTAATTATCTAAATCAAACTGAATTTCATGAGTAATCTTGAGACTATCCATCTCCAAATGACCATCACGTCATTCTGCATATCATGAATTACATGCAGCAGTGTTCCTTGCCAGGAAACAGTGCTAACGGGGGAAACAAGAAAACATAACTGCGATGCCAGCATGTCTGAGGGAGAAAACGAGCAACACAGCGTTAACTGAAAACCCTGTGGGATTTGTAATGGGTCTGTACAGACACATCTGTTTGCCTCAGAAATTGTACTTCTTGTAGATCTGACAATTTATCAGGTGTAGGTAAATCAGAATCGCCATGTGATGACATAAGTCCTTTCAGCCAATTTGGATTCCTTTGGGTGAGGAGCCCAGAGGTTGGCAATGAAGTATGGAAACTTTTATCTCCAGCAATGTCAGGATTCAGTTTGTACATTAGCACCTGATAGCTCCGTGTGTCAACATCATTGACAATCTGAGCATATATATTTCCTGAAAAGCAGACATGTCCAAATCACAGGCAAGGCAGCTGACACCCCTTTTGGACTGCAGTGATGACTGACTGAATATTGTAGTTGAACAACCGTACCTAGCACAGTGCTTTCCTGCAGGTCAAGACCAAAGCGAATTTATAGGTAAGTCTACACATGTTAAATACCTAGCATTGCCCTCTATGGGATGGAATCTCAGTCTCTCAGTCCAGCGTATTACCCTCATCTTTGTGGAACAGTCCTCAAAGAAGCCCTCTGAACAAATGAATGACAACTCTTCTTTCAGGAGAAATGCATTGTGTACAGAAGCCTGGTGCTTAGACGATGAATTTTGTTGCAAAACTGCATGCTTTAAGCGTTAATAGTTTTTATTATTTCATAACTATCAGCTATACTTAGATTTTTTTTGAGTTTTGTCCCCCTCCTGCCTCCCGCTGGATTGGGGCACCCTTCACTGGGCTGCAATAACAACCCTGAGCAGTTACAGAGCCTTTCATGTCTGAGAAGCACTTTACTTTTAGATTAGAAAGATTAATCAAAGTTGCTAACGCAAATTAATTACTGCTACAGAGAAAGCCTAGCAATTATGCATAGTTTGGCATGGTTCATGATTAGTACATGCCTGGTTTCAGCAATATTTAGTACAATGTGAATTACAGGTAGTTCATTAGTCCGGGCCCCAGATTTCGACTTGAGGCAAAGTTTCTCGCTCATATAAAATCCCCTCCCACCTCTTCCTGGGAGAAAACGGGTTTCACTACAGTCTTTGTTTTACCATCTGGAAAAAAAAAAAAAAAAGAAAAGAAAAGAAAAAAGTGAGCAAGATGATGCAATCAAATCTGCATGGTATATCCTCCCACACAATGTACATAACACATTGTCTCTCCACAATGCCAAAACTTCTTTATACCTCCAAGCGTGCTAAAGCGTGTCACATGCAAGCTGATGCATGCTTATGTTCCTTATGCAGTGTTTCATGGTTAAGACATTTTTAAGCAATCTATAGCACATCTCCAAACTACTAATCAGAAAAAAATGAGCTTTTCCAAAAAGTCTATTGAAACATTTATTGTCTGTTTTGTCTTCATTATATAGGTTGTGCTCTGAATTCCTGCACAAGATCTAAATACCCAGTTACCTAACACAGTGCTGTCTAGGGTTCCATGACTGGTAGCACAGAAATAATGTGTCTGTGGTTGTTCAACTTTATGAACATCAGCCTAGGAGCATAAGTTTTGCACCTTTCCTGTGGAGATGCCATGTACAGCACTCCACCTTTTTTCATCTTTCACATATAAATCAGGATAATATGAAATCCACAGAGCTACTAATCAGAGTTAATGTTGAGATGGAGCCATTTTCTGACCATTAGGCCTGAAGCCAATTAAAAAAGCTGGAGCAGATCTCAAGAGATTATAATTACAGGCACAGTGACTAATCTAGCTTTGAAACAACCACTAACTCTCCAATAAAAATTAGTCAAAATAGTACGAAGGTACTTTGTAAATACTGTGTGTACTTTGTATACTTCCTACTCCACAACAACAGAGTCACTTCTCTGAGACAGTGTTGTCTCAGACCAGATCATGTACAATAAAGCTCATATTTACCAAGCTGGAAAGCCAGTGCACATGGCCTGTGCATTGACACCACGGCTGCCAGCATCTGCTTGAATACTACAAATACGTTTACTAGCAAGCTGTCCATCAACAGTAGCTTCCAGTGAGGTTGGGTAGGATGCAGGTGGCTATGTCCAGCACAGCTATCCAGTGACTTTTCAGATCTCTTATTGACCAGAATGGCCACAGAGGGGTTGGCAGGTCTGGTACAAGAGCTGTGGGAGACCTGAGCTGTACTCCAGTGGCAACTGGAGGCTAGGTAAGATACACAGAGGTGATGTAAACTGGCACTAGTTGCCAATGTTTGGGACAGAGTTTCCTCCTGTGTTTGGACACTTGGCAATCTTACCCTTTGTAAGCGTAACTAACTCCAAGGCATGGAGTACGAAGCAACTTAATTGAGCTCTGTCTTTCTTCTTCCTCTGGCAAAATAAAGCTGTCTAGCAAGACAGCGCTGCCAGCAAAGAAGTGTTTGTGAATTCTGATCACTAGTAGAGTTTATTTTTCCATACCAAAAATAACTAGATATGATTACTGACTCAGAGTCATTTTAGGAAAGGATCTAAACTGTCACATATGTCAGCAAAAATGACTTTAAGTTCTGAATGACAATACATGTCTCCAAGATGGAAATGCTTTTTATTAGAAAGACATTTCTAAACAAGCAATTTTTTTAAAGTTGTTTGTAAAGTCTCATATTAGAATTTTCAAAATAAGTACCTAAAATTAGTAATTAGTTTTCCAAATGCATATTCAGTCATATTGCTCAGAACTTCCAAGGGTGAATGTGGTGGTGAAAAATTCATCCACTTCGCATTACTTGACATTTAAGTTTCCCAGTACAAAATATATGTTATGGGGGAGAAGGTACTCAGCTTTATGGCTAAATCTCTGTTCTATAAAAGTGATGGATGGTAACAGGGTAACTAAAAGGGGGTAAAATGTAAGCTAACCTGACAAGACTGAGAATGGATTAATTGGGAGCTTAATTCTTTCCACATGGTTTTTGTTAGCATTTGTCTCTCCTAACCATCTCTATTTTACTCACATGTGCCCATTCTTCTGACCAATCCCAATCAGCCAAAGTCTACATTAAGGATTTATAAGCTCTGAGGAGGAGATGAATTTTTGTTTGAAGGCAAGGTTTTGGGTTGTTAATGTCACCTTGTGCTGATCCAGGCTTCCTGGTGCATGAAGACAGCTTGAGTAAGTAGTAATAACTGAAAGCTGACTGTGTTCTTCAACTAGGAATGAAGTTTTGGTAGAAGACTGTAGATTTTAGAAACTCCTAGACAAGGAATACAAAACAGCTTTTGTCCATACAGATGAGACAGAAAAGAAGGAAGTAGGGCTGGTACTTAAAAAATTTCATTTGAGAGCTACTTCTCAAATGTCTGTCACAAGCATTTGAGTGACAACCATTTTTAAGAGCTGACCTAGTATGGAGACTCAATGACCTTTGAAGGTCCCTTCCAACCTTACACATATGTTCTGTGTTTCTTAATGTTATACATCTACTTCTGCTCCATCAGATACAGAAGTACTGCAGAAGAAATGCTCAGCTGTACTTTAGATGCATGAAACTAAAATTAACAAGAGCTGTGCTTTGTTAGTATGCCGTGTGCCTGTCTGAGGCTGTAGCAGAACCTAGTGTGGGTTTGATTTTAATGTAACTCAGAACAGTGAAGATGATCACCCAAAGAATTAACGTGGTCCACAGGCTTTTAGTACTCCTGCTGTTAGGCAAAAGTAGGATAAGCTGATGTTGCTTTTCCCTTATCCCTCAGATATTTCATATAAAATTCTGTCATTAAGACTCCTGAAATAATATTTGTGGAACTGGAGCTATTGGGCAAAATTTTTTCAGGTAATCAGATCTCAGTGTGAGAAAAAAACTATTTCACTCCCACCCACTGTAACAATGTGTCTCACTGCCTCACTCATAATATGCCCCTTCCTTAAAGTTAGGAGTTTTAGGAAAGAAGAGGGGGCAAAGCATCCTTTCACTAAGAGCAGAATGCCGTAAGCTAACACCTACCTTGCCAAGTGTGGTCTAATCAGAGATCTACTGTACAGATCTCTCCAACTGATGGTTATGTAAATCTGCCAGATGGGCCCTTTAAACAGCAGATTACTATCCTGACTGTATCTCTCATCACTGAATACTTCATAGCTTTGTCTGGTTCAAGCCAATTCCAGTAGTCTCTGCTTTTTGCACCTTTTGGTTGTTTTGAGGCGGGCATGAGCAGCAGTTTCAGGAGCAGAGATGTATCTTTAGGCATGTTTTACCCACACATGCTTTTTTTCCCTTCAGTCATGCATAGCTTGAGACCACATCCTTGTGCAGTAAGAAACACAGGATGCTACTAAAGAGACAGCCTCTAGAATTAAGTGAGCAAAGTTCTGCTGCCAAGGTGCCATATCAGCTTGCAGCATGTGTACAGCTTGTCTCTCACAACAAAGCCACCAAATAGCTCCCAGTGCCAGGTACTCTAGTTGAAGAAAAAGGAAATGCTCCTTTCCTCCCCTGTCTCATGGGGAAATGGAAATTAGTCACTCCCTAGCTGCTCACTGAACCAGGCCTAATTGCTACAGAGAAATGATAGCAAATCAGAACTGTGCTGAGCTGTGTTAGTTAATTGTCTTGGTGACAATTTAAGTATGTCTGTTAGCAGTGAGTGCTGTATGCTTCATCTTAAGAGTCCCAAGAAACCAGGTAGTGTTTCCACATAGAACAGATTCGAACTCTGATGTTGTTACTACACAAGTCTAATGAAACATTCAGCTTTGAACAGTCACAGAAATGGGTGTTGCCAGCTGTGTCCACGGCTGTTTATGTGAAAATGCCTGTTCTCATTGCTTGATGGAATTGTAACAAATTTGGGTATATGGAGACCTGTGATTTAAAGGCCTCTGCCCCGCCTGCTGTGGGAATGTCTCTGAACTAGGATCAAGGAAGCATTCTTTTTCTTATTTAGATGTTTTTGTCTGTTTGCAAGTCATGACTTAATCTATTAAAAAAGCGAAATGGTTGTTTTAAAAGTACAATGTTTCAATATCTTCTCCCCTTAAACTCAAGTTCACTTTCAGGTGAACACCACACCATAATATATATACTCAGCTTTGTTCTGCAGTATGTTTTTGAAGACATTAGCATTTTTCACACCTTTTTTTTACTAGAAAGGGAAAGCATGTGCATTGACTCTGGGCCATGGAGAGCTGATGTAATTTCATTGCAAGAAGACTCCTGCTGCCCTTAAGAATGTTAGTACAAGTTCTGAACTGACTTACCCTCCTCTGGAATAATTATGCATTCCACTCTGGCACACTTTATCATGCAATTCTCCTGCTTTGTAGATTACATGTCTTGAGGAGGTACAAAAGGGAAGAGCAAAGACTGTTTTATTTCTATACATGCTTCTACCAAAATTACATATACACACACACCTCAAATAGTACTTTTAAATGTAAAATTATGTGAGAATTTACAGACTTATTTAATAAGTACATTAAATACAGGTATCCTTTCATGCATCAAGGAGATGCAAGCATCTCTTGGGAGGAACACAGCAAGTATGGGGAAAACATATTGTTAAATTACAATCCAACAAGCTGGAACTTGTTCAGGTTAAACAGCCCACCCTCAAACTGCAAAAAGCCAAATTATGCCCTCAGCAACTTCTGAAAAGCAAACTGCCTTCAGTGGATTTCTGCAAATTTAACTGTCTAGATTCTACAGCCACATCAGAATAAGTCTCCCTGATCTCAGAGATTAAGTAGTCCCCAGACTCGTAAGTATTTGGTTAAGAGACCACTTGGCAATCCCACACAGCGTTACACATTAGCACAGGATGCATTTGAAGTTCAGAGCTTGGATCTGAGGGGTCCTTACAGCTTCACTTAGATACAATAAATGTACCTTTGAAAGTAGTATTAGGATGAGTTTATTAGCCAAATTCTGACCACAGTGAAAACCTAAAAAACATTAAAAAAAAACCAAAACCCAAAACCTAGAGGCTTAAGTGGCCTGAGTTCTCTTAAATACCAGATAATGAAAACTAAAGACATGCAAAGACTAAATTCAATGATGTGTTATGGAAAATGGGGAGTTAAATATTACTATGACCAAGAAAGACTAAAGACCGGGTCATTCTTTAGACCAAAGGCGTAAAATAGTATGTTTTACTGGAGTCAGTGTGTTATTAGAGTCAGCAGAAGCACACTGGAAACAGAGCTGCTGGACAGAGTTACTTGGACACTTGTTCTTCAGACCAAAGGCAGGAAGAGAAGAATTTACTGTCCTTGCAGTAACTCTTTCAGATATGTTTTAATATGTCTTCTTGAGGTGTAGGTATTTCAAATTCCTTTTTAACCTTCAGTAGGTCATGCATAAAACTCCAAGGGAGGGGGAAAAAGTACATTGACCAGCTATGAATTGTACATAGGGACCCATAAGGGACTTCATTTTGCATACTCCCAAAACATTAAATCAGTCATTAAAAATCTCTGTTCTACAAAACAAATCACATTCCATACTAAAACTTTATTAGGACTGGTCAGCCATACTGAGTCACAAAGTCTCCATGTTTCTCTGGGATGTGAAGGGGTGGGGAATGGATGGTGTGTGGGGAAAATCTGTAACTAAACCAGCTAGGAAAAGACCCACTATTGCTTTAAATTCTGAACTTCAGAAAAACAAGCAAGCCAGAATTGTAGCAGCGTGGATAACTAGAACACCTGTATCTGAACCTACAACCTTTCCTATTCCCTAGACAAAGTCTTCATTTTTAATTGTATGCTTCCTCTTTAAACCAAAAGTCAAATTTTCTACAAATGGGTCAGCTTTATGGTGGGGGGATGGGTGGGTAGGGAGGAATATATATGAACAGCCAGGCAATATACATAAAATGCTGACGTTCATTATTTTAGTCTTATTCTCCCCACTAACAAACTCAAGCCCTCATTATGATAAACATTTTTCCATATTTTTTCAAGAAAAGCCAAAATTTCCATTAAATTTAAAAATAATGTGTTAAGTTGCTAAATAGTACTGATGGGTTTTGTGCTCCCTCACACATATGGCTAGCTGAGAATGCATAGCAAGTTCAAGCTTGAAATGAATTTTTTTTAAGCAACCAGTATATAACACTAAACATGATTTAATAATGGAAAGACTGGCACAACCTTAAAGGAATATCATCAAGTAGGCAAGGTATGTACGCTTGTGTCTTATTATAAAACAGTTAAATCAAGTCGGAAGCATAATCCAGATTCTTTACATAATTATGGCAGAAGGGTGTGGAAGAAAGAATATCAATTATTTTTTTTAAACTGGGGATCTTCTAAGAGTAAAGCAAGCAATACATTGATCTCTCATTTCTCTCAACTCTCTTGAAAATGCCTGTGTAGCTTTTCATTTATACTTAATGTTATAGCCAACTCAAATGCCAGCTTAAGGTTTTGCTAACATTGGGCTTATTCCCTTGATAGCAAAGCTAGTAAAATTTTAATTAAAATTCTTACCAGGTCAAACCTAATATTCTTAGCACAGTATCATCTCTCCTTAACAAAGCTGATCAGAGAAAGTAAATGAAATGGCATTGCAGGTCCTTGTTCCATTGGTAACAAAACATTACTAACTTAGTTAAAGAAATTGTTTAGTTATAATGATGCAATCTGGTATTCTGAACAGCATTATAGAAATGACTGAAAATGGGGAATTTTTTTATAGTGCTTGCATTTACACTAGGTTAAAGCTCAAATAATTTCTGCTATAATTAAAAATTGGTTATTGTAGCAAACAGCAGAAAATGAAGCTTTTTAACTAGTGTTAAGAATTAAACACCCATCAAAACATTATTCTAATGCTCTATATTTTAGAAGTGCTTTTCCTCGGGGTTTCTGTGCATAAGTCATCTTGTAACTCCATGGCAAAAAGACTGCCATTCCCTTAGGTATCCGCTGCCTCTCACACTTTAAACCTTCATTCTTACAGATTGGGACTAGAAAACAAAAATGTGAGTGGCACGCGATGGGTTAGGTCTGAGGAATCAACAGCCTTTTACTGAAGCTATTGAAATAAGAGGTGTGTCTGTGATTACCGAAGAGATCTTCCGGTGATAAAAGAAGAATTGCATCAGCTTTTGGCTCAGAGTGTCAGAGTGACTCAGCAGTTCAGAAGAACGCATTTCCATTTTCTTTCCGGTTGAAAGATGGTGAACCTTCACTAATAACTTTCTCTTAAAATGCCATGGCACAGGCAAAATGGGGATGTTAAGTTACTCAAACAGCCTGACAGCCTTTATTCGGGGCAGCGTAAGCGCCACGCGAAGGTCACCAGTACCATCCTAGCACATGCTTGCTTTGCAGCAGTAGCAGGAAACTTGTTTCAACAGCTCAGTAGTTGTTCCCTACTGAGTTACCAGTTCACTTCTGCAAGTTAGTATATCACATAGCACAGGAAATTCCAATTTGGGATTAAAATTTAATTTTAAGTAACTCTGATTAGCTAGTCCTTTTTTTCCCCTCTAGTATTTTGGCCCTCTCAAACCAGAACTCTGTGCACTCTGTGGCAGTTCAAAGAAAAAACAGAACATCTCAGGAAGTTCCCATTAATCAGTAGTCTATATTTTGGGTACTATACCCAAGTTACCATGATTATCAAAATTAACTATGTAAAATACCTTTTTCTTAATACCCTCTCTTATTGCCATTCATTAGAGATGAAATACTGAATTACATTGACCATTGGTTTAACCCAGCTGGACAGTTCTTGTCTTGTGCCTCTTAAGTAATGAGCTTGCATCCATTACCCTAAGCCAGCCCAAGACAAAGCTAGTTCGGCAGGATTGACAAAATTTCTTCTGAGATTTCGTTGTGACTGTGCAAGGTACTTGTGAAAGGTGCCTGTCGATGTTCCTTCCCTCACAAGAAAGACTTGTGAATAGCCAGTAAATCTACCTGGGTATTTGCATTAGAAAGAGTACAATGAGGAAATTTTATACTTGTATCTGGCTGTTTATCTACACTCTTACCTCACCACTCAGCATCAGCTGAGATTGGCACCTCTGCCCTCTGACTAAAACCTCAGACTATCACACTTTACTTCCCATTCTGTTCCTGATCCCTAATATTTAAATCATTTCCTTGACCACTGACAGGAAGGAATTACAATCCGTGCATACTTTAACAAGGTATCAGTAGACCTTAACTGACTAAATTTCATCATCAGACAATGTCAGACAAAATGTTTTCTTTGGGCTATGCTATGTTTAAAAAGTGATCTTCAAGAACTGGAAAAAATCTCAAAGTTACATTTCCAGTTAGCCCCGTTCTTAGAAAAGGACTCTGAAAAGATCCCTAACAATTACAAACATATGGGAATAAAATTGACACAGACAAGGAAAAAAGCATTCATTTAAATCAATCAATCTTTGTCAAATATTATACCATGTTCCAGAAAGTCTGCTCATTCTCCTGAAATAAGAACTTGCATATTCTAGGTTATATTCATGAAGTTTGAAAGGAACTTTAAAAACAATTTCTGAAGTCTGCCATTTCCTGCGCATCAAGTTCAATAAGTCTGAAATAGGCGATGAAATAATGATGAAGTCAAGACTAACTTTTGTGCCCAATTTGCACAATACAGCTCTAAAATACAATCCATCATCTAATCTAGAAAAGTATCTTAATGCCAGCTGTGGTTTTCAGCAACATGCCCTTTTGAATCAGCATCGCAAGCAGTGTAACAGCACAACTGATCAAATCCCCCAGTTACTCAGCTTCTGACACACAGAAAAAAGGCTAAGTGATTTTCTGCTTATTTAGCTGATCTTGCTGCAACAGTGCTGAAAGTTGGTTTACAATAATTAAACTAATTTATGTCATTTTTGTAGGAGTCGGTCACTTTCTTGGAACAGACCGGGCTTTGAGTAGACTTGTTTTCTATGTGAAATCTCGGCACCCAAACTGCTGCTCTGGTAAGAATACTGTGGTCATGAAACCTACACCAAAAAGTCTGATGTGTTTATAAGCCAATTACACTTCAATATCAACAAAGGCTAAAAATCAGGTGTGTGCTGTAAGGAGGATTCAAGCCAGAAAAGGCCAGAATGTTGTGAAATTGATTAATACGCAGCACAAGGATCATTTACACTTTAAAGAAATGGAAGTATGGGTTAGTATGCATATCAGTATTTCACAAGGTACTTTCTTAATGAAGGAAATACTCATTTCTCAAATGCAAATACTGTGTTCCACAATTTTTCAAGATATTAGTAAAAATTTCAGGGGTAGAGAGGGGTAGAAACTTGCTGCTTAAAATCATAGGCCTCCTTTCTGTCCAAAGCATCAGCTATCTTCTGAGTCATTTTACCCAAAAAATCCTGAAAAGCAGGTAACTGCCAGCTATGACCCATTATGCTGCTGTACAGAAAAAGTGTCAAAGAAATGAGCAGCATGCCAGAATACTAATATACCTGTTCCATTGTGAAAGATAAACCACAAGAACCAAACATTGGTTAAGAGAGATCAAGATGCTATAGAACCCTTCTAAGACAACCACTGAGGAGCGATAGGTGAGCTGTTCCATGAGAGCACTTAGCCACTGCTAGTGCCATCTGCAGTGACAGAAAGCCAGATGGGTATGTGAGTGCACCATCTTCCACCCAGGAGAACAGAACTGGGCCCGAACTCAGCAAGTCTTTCATGCTTCTAGGGAAGGAAGGCGATTATTTCCCAAAAGCAGAGTAAATTAAAAAAAAAAAAATAGTACAAGGTGCTCTCTGAACAATGAAACATTTTTCAAACTTATGTATCTATTTTCACTAGTTCTGTGTGTCTTATTCCAAAGACCTGCTTTTCAATTACCAAGAGAAAAGACAGTTCACATCAGCCTCTTGCTTCACAATGCACACAATACATGTAATTGCACTCAGTGACCTGTATTATTTCTTACTCTGAGCACATAAGCTTTTGTATGCATAACAAAAATGTGTGCCAAAAACTCACTTTGACACAAAAGGCTTATCTTCTCTCTTCAGCAGATTTGGTTAGAACAAAGTTTCCTAGCATATTGCCATCATCTCACTAGAGATACTCTGAAGCTGTTCTTTAGCCGTTGGCTTCCTGATATCAATAAAATTACTGTATATTTTGTAAGGACTCACAGTGAAGTTTTCTGTTACAATACTGAATGATTTACAATATTATCCAAACAAAAGCAAAAAGGAGGAAAATTAGTAGGATACTTTAAGTTTTCTTCTATCTCTCCCCTCCTGCAATTCACAGAGATCCTGACAGTAGCACTGCTTAGGTACTGAATTACTGATTTGTCACTCAGTGACTCTTTCAATCATTACACTGTTGGCTGAGCTGCTGTTACTACAATGTTCATGTGTTAAGTCCCTTGGTTTTACATCAATCACTAAAAGCTAAGGCATTACAACAGGTCAACAACTACCACACCCAGTTCCACCAATGTCGGACAAACCTCTGATATCATGTACCTGATGCAAACGCTCAGGAGATCAGTCTTATTGATTTTGTGAGATGGCTGCTAACCAATCTCAGCTCATTTGTAAATATTCATAAGAGTTTTACACCTCTACACCTATGTTTTGAATTTGAACTTAGTGTCTACTCATTATGTCAAAAAGTGAAACATTAAATACTAAATAAATGGGGTTTAGATGATCAACACTGTGGATACATGAAACAAGTCTTGATACTGCAGTTCTTAGATTTTAAATAAGACTTCCTCTATCTTAATACCACAGTGTGTTTTGAGGCACTACTATTACTTTTATTTACTAAGTTCAGTTTCAGTGTCGAAAACTGAAAGCACCGATTTGGAAGAGGGAATTTGTACGGCGCCAAGAATCCCCGAATAGTTAGGAACCCCCAGTTGTCCCTCCGTGTCCTACCTAGCCCTAAGCGTTCCACGTGCTTTCCAGCAGAGGGCAATGGTATATATAACCGGTTAACCACATGCCCCGTGCTCCTCTGCAAATCGGGGGGATCCCTACTAACCGAGTAAGGGAAGCGTCCGCTTTTTGATCAGGCAAATTCTACTGCCCGCAGCCATAAGGATATCTGAGGCTGTTTAGTTACTAAATGCGGTACGGTGACAAGCTTGTATTAGTTTTTGTTCCAAACTACTTAGATGGCAGTTAAGGGTCCCATTAAAACTGAAAAGCATGATAAAAATAAAATATATTCAATTTCCTCATTTTTAATCCTTTTTCTAAACTTAGCTTGGGCAGCAGTAGCTTGGAAACTTCTGCCTCCAGACAACAAGAAATCATATGAAAAGTTTGCAAAAAGAGGAAATTATGAGTAACAGAGAGAGTGGGCTACAAAAAACTGAATGACCTACAAAAATATAGCTAAATGATGTCCTATATTTTACCTATGATAGTACAATCCGTTTAAAAAAAACCCAAATCAATGTAGGTTTTTAAAAGCCTGCTGTAAAGGAAAAAAACCTTAGCATGATCTAAAAAAGAAAAAAATATACCCCTACCATTAAAATTTTCATGCAAAGTTCTTTGGCTGAGTATGTGCACACACTACATTTCACTTTCTTGTTTATCACAGCTGCAGGAAGGAGGCTTTTGGGGTTGTTCCTCTGGCCTCAACCCAAGTGCACGCACACACCACCTCATTGCCAATGTCCCCCAGTTGACAATATAGAGATGGGAGGGAAATGAGGGAACAAAAAGAGAAGAGAAGCAGGGCTTGGTTTTTTCCACCCATAGGCTCTGAAACATATCTTGGCTACTCTACCTATAGGAAAAATACAATTGCAATTAAACTCATAACATTAGAGCATCCCAGTTATTAAAAAAAAAAAACCCAAACCCAAAATACATTTTCATCACTTTTTACCCTGTGGTTTTGTACATAGATTCTGTAATCCCTACTTTAAAAGGGTAAACACCTTCAATGTTGAGCCTTGTGTTAGAAGAATAACTCACCCTTGGGATGCAAGACAATTCAGACAGCATATGCCAGATCAGTCCTGGGATTATTTTATACATGCAAAAAAATATTCCTGCCAACAGTATCACGTTGTGCTGATTTATTTTCTATGTGTTTTCAAATGCCACTGCAGTGCTGTTCATTAGGGACCAGGTTTAAAAAGAGAATACCTCAGTAATGCATATTTCTTATTTTAAATGAAGATCCAGATTTAGGTTCCTCTGGGCATATAGAGCTTAAATGTCATTATATGCTTTCCTCTCCCTTTCATAACTGAAATATAGCTGCATGCATATAGCAATAAAATATTTTCATCTCCCATGTGTCTTAAAGAACTGCATAATCTAGCAAATCCCATCACTAACATAGAAAGTGTTAAGAAAAAACTGTTTCACTCTGTCCTGAAGAACTAAAATGCTTTTCTTCTGTACTTCAACATACACTAGGTCATCAGAAAAATCATTTATAGCACAAAACAGCTGCCATGCTTAAAGTCACCAATGCTTACTGCCATCCATGAACTAAGAACAAAATAATAGGATCAATTTCTAGGGTTTTTTTCCTCAGAAGTTCATATAGAGAAATTAAGATCTAAATATTTTATTTCAAACTCTGGTATTGCTTCCCCTCATCCTTCAAACAGGAGTAAAAAGTTATCATCAGGAGCTGCAATGCAGTTTGATCTTTGTTACATTGGGACTATGGAATCTAAGCAACTATTTTACAAGGCATTGTAATTGTTTGTACTTGCAAAACTGGATTAAGAAATCACTGCTATTCTTAAAACACATTTATCACATACATACAAAAGTCAGCATATTTCTACTTAGAGCAGAGCCTTCAGCCAACCAGAGTGAATTCCCGTGTACCGCCCACGCTCATTCTCTCATCCTCCCCTTCCCCAGAGCAATCACTGCATCTGGCCAGTCTAACATGAAGAAGTTTCCAACATGCCTTACTGGGGTACACCTGCCCTGCGGATGACCCACGTGTAGCTCACCTATACTCTGTTGACGTTGTTGCAATTTCTAGCACCCTTGCTGTAATTACTGAGACACAGACATGGGAAGTGTGGAATAAAGTAGGTTACATTAAGGAAAGATTCAGATGTGTTTAAGGCACAAGCCCTATTTTATTTGAAAAGCACTGGGAATTAAAAGCAGCAGCGTTGAAATCCTTCACAGGGTAGCTGAGATGAAAAAAAGAAGGCTGTAGTACAGGGGGTTTCATCAGACCTCTAGAATTTATAAGTTTGGCGCTTTACTGGAACATTTTTTCCTGTGATTTAAATCCATTTGTTCTTTGGTTAAAGCTTAATTTAAAAAACATGTCTTTTGAGTTGAGTGGAAGTCTGACTAATTCTGTTGTAAATGCTGATGAACAGAACTAACACAATAATTGGAAAAAAAATGCCAAACCCAACAACAAAGCCTTATGCATACACAACAGCCACAATCAGGCTAATGCCTGAGCTATGAGACTACAGTCCTCATTTTTGTTGACTGACTCAAAATCGGCACCCGTACTGCTAAAGTCTGTAAGTAAATCTTAATGACTGGGAATCCAGAAGCTGAAGATTCTCTACTCAGATATTTTTTCTTCCTATTTCTTTATGTCTGTCTCTTCTACTTTCCTTTCCCAGTAAATTATTCTTGTTTTTTCTTCCAGCCCTTTACAGATACACTGTCTTATAGTATAAACCACAGAGCATTCACAGTCCTTTAGTACCATTACCCGTGCCCTGTTGCTTCTAGGTATTATGGTTGGTCTCCAAGCCCAAACTCAGTGACAAGTATACCATTCTTTCCCCACAGATGAGAAAAAAAGTATCATGGATATCCTCTTTCCTTCTTACTTCAACCACTCTGTCCTTCTCCCATACAAGAAAATATTCCTTAAGAACTATATCAAGCAGCAGCCTATCTGATAAGAAGCAGTAGTCCAGTGCATCCTGGTTCATTCTCTGATTGCTCCTATAATTTCTGAAACATCTAATTGATACTCATAATATCAGTGTCTGTTTTTCATAGAAGAATTTCTCTTAATGATATTAAATAAGCAGTTGTGGTCACTGCCTATAAACAAGATGTGCTAATTTTTTTTTCATAGGCACTCATAGCATCCTCTATTTTAAATTACATTTCTTGCTACCTGCCATCTATAGCAATTTGATAATTAAGAGATAATGTCTATAGTTCCCTTCTTCCATAAATGTTGAATTCCGTCCTTCTTGCCTCTGTCCTCAATATGCAGTCTTCTTTAATGAGAAAAGTCATTCTAAACTCCCCTTGTCTAAGAAAAATTCATTTTCTCTATGGAAATTTCATTTGAACTGTTTGAGTTGAAATGTATTATGCCCTTCTTGCTGGCTAAGAACACTGCTTAGCCTTACCTATATTCTACCACTGCCAAAGAAGGAAGTCTATTTTTTTTTCCTCTTGGCAACTCTTTTGGAGGTACACTATTGTGTTCTCAGAGTACTCGTTCTCAAAGGCTATTGTGAAAACTGTAGTAAACAGACCTCTCAGCATCAGGATACAAGAAACAGGATCCAAGGCTGAAACTATTTGCCAAGAGTGGATGTGACCGCTGCCCCATTCAATCCTGGATGGTACAACAGTTCATCTTAGCTGCTAGATATAGCACATTCTGTAATGAGGAGGACAAAGGTGGCAATTACTGAGAAACCATGTTGCTGGAGAAAACAGCATCAGGATGTAAAAAAAATTTCCTTTCCATCAGGCAACTAAACAACGGATCTCAGTCACAGATAGTAGGCTCTAGTCTCAATTTGTATCAGCGTATAGCCGTGTACTGTTGCGAAGCTCCATGATTACAACTAAGTTGATGACAACTTAGAATTTGGCCCACAGATTGAAATTGAAATACTCAGAGTATTTCAATTAGCTTCTCTGCTGTTTGGCAGAATATGCAATGTCAGACATGCCAAGTGGCTCGTGTTTATATAAAACTAGGGAAGAACCAGAAAGTGGTAAATCTGACCATTTAGGAGGCTAAGTTTAAATACAGAATTAAACTATAAAGCAGAAGTAGCACTGCATAGGGAATAAAATACTATGAACAGCTAGGGAGGCAGTGATATTCTTTCACTTAGGTTATAGAAGGAATGAAGGAAATGTGTGTGTGTGTGTGTGGGGAGCCCCACCAGATAATAAATCTGACATTAAGAGAAAGACTACATGGATTTTACTATTTATTAAATTCTTTACCATAGTGGAAAGAAAGCATCAAAGCAATTCCAAAAGCAAATAATTGCTTGGTACTACCAATCTTCAAAATTCAGGCACATAAAGATATTGTGGATGTTAAAAATGGAAAAGACGATTATCTGGTTTGGTCTCCCACATAATAGGAAGACATAGAACACCCCCGCACTTCAAAATCGCTCTAGCAAACCTTTAAGTAATTCTTAATAATCATACATATATGCTAGAGGTGCTTTACAACTTGGTTTGTAGGCTCTGGTTGTAATAGATCACTTTCTAGATTACTTTTTTCAATTCTATTCTTAATCTGAATCTATGTAGTTGAAATAGTAAGCGATACATCTTTTACCTCTTTCTCCGGTTTCCACTGCTAGAAGAACTGCCCCTGCGTAGACAGTAACTGAGTCAATTGACCTTTACCTTCCATAGGTTGTTCCAAGCCCCCGATGTCTAGTAGTGCTGTAAAGTGTAGTGCAGCACTCTTACTTTCTTCTAGTACAGCTTCCCACACACTATTAGGCTTCAATTTTATCAATAATCCTCCAGTGGTCTCTTAGATGTAGAAGCCCATTTAAATTGTTAAGTAATTCAGAAAACATTACCTATTTTTACTAACATTCCATCACTTCTCATTGGTAAACAGATTCTTTGGCGTTGAAATCAAACATAAAGATGCTCATTGCCATGCCT
Source organism: Hypotaenidia okinawae (assembly GCA_027925045.1). NCBI lineage: Eukaryota > Metazoa > Chordata > Aves > Gruiformes > Rallidae > Hypotaenidia > Hypotaenidia okinawae. The sequence continues at coordinate 5,589,788 of BSDF01000011.1, forward strand.
CTAAATCCATTCTGGCACATACAGCCAAAATAGAATCCTACATCAATCAAAAACTTTCTGGTAATACAAAGCTGCTGTGCAGAAAGATGTCAGGACCTTTTCTCCATCTTAACACTTTATCAAGAACCACCACAAAGAAGTTAGGCAGAAATACCTGGCACACAGTCATCCCAGGACACAAGATGAAAGAGCATCTCAGAGTCCACAGAAAAGGAGAAGAATCAGGGAAAAGTTGTCCATAAGGAGGACAAATCTCTTCTCCCAAGCAACAAGTGATAGGATGAGAGGAAATGGCCTCAGGTTGCACCAGGGGAGGTTTAGGTTAGGTATTAGGAAAAACTTCTTCACCAAAAAGGTTGTCTAGCACTGGAACAGGCTGCCCAAGGAAGTGGTTGAGTCACCATCCCTGGAGACATTTAAAAGACATGTAGATGTGGCACTTAGGGACATGGTTTAGTGGTGGACTTGGCAGTGCTAGGTTAACCCTTGGACTCAGCGATCTTAAAGGTCTTTTCCAACCCAAATGATTCTATGAGGCTGTGACTCTATAAGCAGGATTGTAGTCTGAGTGCTAGCATTATAATGCTACTTTTAAAATTAACAGAAAATACACAAGATCTTTGGTGACACTGAAAACTTACTCAACTTTTGTATCTTTCAAAATACACCTCAATCCCTCAGCTCCTTTATGGAAGCCTGTGAACAGGTCAAATCACCTCACTGATTTATGTAGCTAAAATAATATTTTAAAAGTTTGGGGAAAGAATTTTATTCACTTATATTTCAGGAACATCTACAGCTACTTCGTAAAAGGAATGTCACAAATTCTACTTTGAGCAGAGAACACTCTGGAAACTATCGCTATGGCAATGCTTTAAAAATTACTCACAGCCTAATTAACATCTGCTTCAAGAGTTTAAGTTATTACAGGGTCATTTATCTACTCAAAGAATCTTGTACACAATTGAGCAGATTTTTAATGTTTAACATTTCTGCCCATAAACTACCAGTGAAAGACATTCACCTAAGGGAACACGATAGGTAATTCGGGTCTATGTTTCTCTTCAACATGTCTCACTAATGCCTGTTTTTCTAATCACGGATACGTAACATCACATGTGAAAGAAATGTAGTCCATTTTAGAAAACTAAGCAGATTGAAAGAATTCTAGCACTACCAGACAAAACAGCAACAACAACAAAACTGCAAACAAACAACTTGTAAAAACAAACTGGAGATTCTATAGTTGGAGAAATTCTTCTCTGAAGGGTCTGATGTGAACAGTCTTAGATGCACATTATAAGGATATAAACCTAGAAACAAACATGCCTTGGAAAGGTTCTCTCTCAAACAGAGTTTTCCCCACCTGCAGCCTGTCTTTTCTGAAACATTGCTGGCTAGAAGGTGATTAGTCAAGCTGTAGCTATCCTTTTTCCATGAACTCTTCTCCTAATTTTTTAGGGGAATAATTCTTCTGAGTTTCATTTCCCGCTGTTAGACTGGCCAGTTTCTTACATGGACAAACGGGATGTTGGGGAACATATATCACAGGATGCACTATTCAGGCAGGGCATAAAGTTCCAGGACTCAAGAAGACTTGTTTCCCTCAGCTCAGGCAAACTGCAGCATGTTCTTAGGTCTTTCTATTGTGTCCCTATTCTAAGAGATGATTTGAAATTTGAGAGCTGTGTTTAAACACTGGTAGAATGCAGATTGAGGAACTCAACTCTTCTTAAATTTAATTTTGGTTTTGCTTAATGTTTTTTATTATGTGAATCAATCCAAAGACTAGGGAAACTCTTTTTAATCATGATCCTGACAGTTATTTTACTTTTGGTTTGAAGTTTGGGATATTAGTTGTTGCTATTGTGCTCTACATAATAAGCATAAATTTCTAGATTAAGAAAGTATTCCTTTTAACTAGTTTGCATTAGTCTGTAATCCCTTTTAGTGGCACTTAGCAATGGCTGAGAATAGAAAAGGTGTCTAATTGAAACAACAGAGAGAATCAGCAGGGGAAAGACACAACTGGTTCTTGTTAATGTCTTTTTTCTAAAAGATGTGTTTTGAGGCATACACCTGGAATCATTGCTGCAAAGTACCCAGGAGAGATCAAAAAGCCCTCCTAGATCCTCGCTTCCCCAAGCACAGAAACAAACTCAAGACAGTGTTTCAGCTAATGTAATAATGAGGTCAGAAGAACACAGAAAATGTGCTCCTTGTTATAAGAAACCTCAGAACGCCTTCTTTCCCTTTTGTCTGTGACCCCACCCCTACCATACACACAATTTATCAGCTACATTAGAAAGTTCCCCTCCTTTCCCCTCTCTCACTCTCCCATCAGGAAGCCAGCGCGCTGAGGTCTCCAGCCAGACCCCCTGGGACCCCAGCTGTGCACTTGCAGATCACGATGCACTCTTTCCTTTTTTGGCCATTGGGTGAAGTTCTTTGCTACTGCACAGCAAAAGGGGATGCTAATTCAGACAGAGCATGCACTGGACCAAACTCTGAGCTCAGACACCCACACAATTCCTGTCGTAAGTCACATGTGTGCACATTTCTGACAGCAGGATATGCCCACTTGTGCTCTGTCTTAATGCATCAGCAGGAGTGGTGTGGCAGCCTTTTTAATAGAAACAAAAGTGTAAAGAAAGAATTTTTTAAAGCTTGGGGGCGTAGGCAGACTGGTAACATTTGGCCAACAGAAACCCAATGTTAAAAGAAGACAGTTAAGCAAATCAAAGCTACTAAAACAACTCTAGTCCATTCTCACTTAAAAGGGATTTTAAAAGGCTGGCTTATGTACAGGGCAACTCTGTTTTTAATACAGGTTGATTTTAAAGTAGTTATGGGGAAGTTTTATCATTTATTTAAATGGTTGTATGAAGATGCACCAGCTCAATTGCTATTTAAGAGTAATAGATAACTGGCATATGGAAAGGCAGAATAGTATAAAAGCGTACAATGAAAGTGTAGCTGGAAGTCAACACTACTCAAAATGTTGAGAAGAAGTATGTATCAAATTGGTTTTAGGGGTGTGAAGGAATACACAAATATGGTCTTTACTAGACCATCTAGAAACATGAATACGAAATATTTAGATAATCATTCTTAAAAGACAGGAAGATAATACAATCAGAAAGGGGAATTTAACATTTGACTTTGTGTCACACCCTCAGATCTCAAACAAGGTTGACTCATTTTCTTTTCCACATTCCAGTTTTACCTGCCTACTAGAAATCACTAAATTTTCCCAATTTAAGTGGTTTCAGAGTGTTAAAGAAGAAAATTAACATAACTGGGAAATAAGATACACTGGTGTCTTGATTAAAAAAATACTGTCAGTAATAGAAATGCCTATATTTTTACGACAATTGTTTCTCAAAAATGTTATAAGTATTAAATTTAAAGGCAGGTTTGAGAGCATTTCAGAATGTGAACTGGTGAATGCATCAGAATAAGAGGTCACATCATACAATTTTAAAAATGGGAACATACAAGAAAAGCTGAGAGAAAAAATTGTAGAAATGGAGCTGAGATTACCAACAAAAAAAAAAATCAAGTAAAACCCCAAAGGTATGCTCATAAATAAAGAACTCCAGACAAAAAGGAACTGGAGCTGCGTGATGAGTAAACAGGAAACTAAAGAGAGAAAAGATAGAATGGAAGGGGTTTGCTGCCATATGTGAGAGCAGTTACCCTAAATCACTTCCTTGTTCTGAGCTAAGATTAGGGGGTTTAATAACTTCATTTCGAGGAATAGGCTAAATCCTTAAAACCAATAACATTTTTTTCCCCATTTTTAGGTAATTTTGCTATCTTTTTTTTTTTCTCACAATCTTACAGTGCTCCCCCCTGCATCTAGCATTACAATATGGAATATTAAATTTGAAATTTTGCTTTTCACATCTTGGATGTTTGTTGTTATGCTTTCACCCCATTATAGACTATGGTAATTTAGAGAAGAAGTTGTTCTATCCAGCCTCCAGAAACGTCCTTGAAGAAGAAATCACAGTGTATAAGCATGTCATTTTTTTCCCAAAACACTTTTTTGTTACAACTTCCATATTGTCTCAGTAATAATCCATCTATTTCTAGGAGCAAAATTTTCAGAGCTATTCCCCAGTGTGCTGAAGCTTCTGTGGTCTATCTGGTAGAAGTAGCTGTAAAGTTTTTTTCACTCGCATTTAAAAGGATGTTTTGCTCATTTTGTGTTCATTTGAAGCAGGTGTAGATGCTTCTTGAAAAAAACAAATTCTGGAAAACCAGCTGTTACTGAAAATGTAACTTTGTGACCTAGTTTGTACTGTCATACTGTAAGGATAGGGGCTATGACAAGAAAATCCTGCTTTTTGAAACACTTTATTATCTGTATGACATTATATGTTATCCCTAAAAATTGTGGTTTTCAGTGATTTCTAATGTAAGTTGAATTATTTACAATGCCTATTTAGAGCAAAAAACCAGCACAGGTTACTTTTGAAATGCAGATACATCGTAACTAGGCATATCTGAGCTGGAATGGATGAAATACAAAATAAATTTCAGTTATAATTTCCCAATTTAATCAGATTTTCTGTCCTACCATTCTGCCCCTATTTTTTATATTTCAGTAACCTAGTACCAGTTCAGGTTCATCAGCTGGACCAAAGAACTGTACAGAGCACAATGAAAGGTCCATAGAGACAAAGAAAAGTCACAAAGGGGTGATCCAGCCCAAATGCCAGAAATTTTCCAACAGAAGTAGAAGAGTTCAGATTAAATTGACTTGAGTTCACTGAAAAAACAGTGGGCTGCCAGGCTCTAGTCCACAGTGTACTAAACTGCTGTATTTTATTATTTAGTAGTATATACAAAAGTCAAATAGCAGAAATCAACACAGTATCATCTATATATCCCAAGATTGCATTTTTTTGCTAACACAATACATAGGGTAAGAAAATACCAACAAAGTCCACAGAGTAAAATCTTATAAAGAAAAATGAGTTTGATGGCCTCTGATATCTGCCACATTGAAGGAATGCTTCTATATTAACTTACACTGATGTAAATACAATAGTATTTGCATACCACAGTATGCAAATGTGCTATTAATAAAACATTACCATATGTTACATACGTATGATAGACTCTTTGAAAAGCATACTCTTTCAGTTCTGCTCTGCTAATACTGAGGACTCAAGGCCATAAATAGGAATCACAAGTGCTATTATAATATAAAGATTTCATTCTGAAAAACAATTCACAAAAATTGTTAGTTGCATATCAGCTAGCTTCAACCTGAGAGAATTAAAAACTCTCAGCACTGTGGGAATATTTTTAATTAGTATTTGAAGCATATTAAAGCCATCAGCCAACAACACCCCCTAAAACTGCCTTTTTTTAATCAATTACATTTTGTAACAAAGAATTTTTTAGCAGTGAGTATTTATATCCTAAATTAGAAATACAAGGTTTCTGCCTGCTTTGTGTTTTGTTCCTGACCCAATGTTATTTTTCCTCCATTTCTGATCCAACCAGCTATTTAAATTCACCAGGATGTTTGCACATGTTTCCTAATTCACTTTATATGTTAGCTAGCACATTCTTTTTTAATATTTTTTTTGGCATTCAACACTTCATATTAAAAAGCAAATTCTATACTGTAAATGTTGAGTCATCAGTGCTCAGTGGAAGTCCTATTGCCATTCTATAGAATGGTGAAGAATCTTCACAAAAGATATCACATGTCCTGCCATGAGAGACTACAGTATGACAAAAATGAGAAGAGTTTCTGTATTGATAATGAAGGGTTTCAAGCACACAGTGGGCAGAAGTCCTAACATACTTGAAAAATATTTAACTGAACAATAATGGAGCAATGCCAAATACTAAAAGTTACCAAAGATAATTTTAATTGTTGTAGATATAATAGTGTTCAATGACAGCTGTTTTGGAACAAAAAGGTTATTTCCTGCAAATTATTGTAATATTTTTCTCCCAAAATAGCCCCTGATTCACTGCTAAAGTTACCTGGCATCCTCTAATGGCTAGCACAGGCTAAAAACCAGTTATTAACTTTATTTTTTAAGTCCTAAGCTCTTAAATAATGATTTATTAAAAAAACTGAGAAGACTAAGTTCAGAAGAGCAGCTGACAAACCAATGGAACTATTTGCATGAATGAAACATGATGGCTTTAATACAATACCTATTTCAAGCTGTATTGCCTCACCATATTTTATTTTCTCATACTTCTGCAACACAAAAATCCACAATCAGTAAGGTTTAAAGTTACTGCTCCTCTGCTCAGCAAACTTCTGTGCATGTTGGCAGCACATTTTCAGGCTGAAGATTTAACCACAGAGTAAGCAGATATTATTTACGCAGTAGAAACTGTCATCTGAGGCCTTGGAGTTTAGCATCTGTGTACGTTTACACAAAACAACATTTGAAAAATATGATGCCCTAATAGTTCAAAAATGTATGTGCTTTCTCACTGCGCAGCTGTAAGCAGTCTCATACCACTGCCTGTGGATCCATGTGTAGAAGTTAAAGGTTTTTGCGTATGCTGTTGGAGTATACCTCAGTGGTCAACACTTCCATGGCAAAAGAGAAGCCTCTGCAATACAATCTGGGAGGTGTGAGAGAAGAATGCTTCCATTTTACTGGTACGCCACTCCTGCTGGTGATGGGATTCTTTCAGAAATAACATCACTAAAATGACTTAATTTTAGGACATTTAGCATTATAATAATATCTACTAATTCCAAAGACAAACAAGAAACTGCTTTGTTTAGTCTTTGGACTTGTTACTGAAACCCCCTCAACCCATTTGCTGTAAAGATTAATGATGGTTATTCAGTTAATATAATTAAATCTACAGGATAGTTTGAATGCCATCCAATCCCCTTTCAGCCTTTATATTTATCTTGGAGAATTACAAAATGCTCAGAATGTTTGTACGTATCTAAGGGTATAAACCTAATTTACCAGACATGTGAGAGACATCCCAATCTCCTTGGTTTAAAACCCTACAGAGATTCCCTCTACAACAGAAACAAAAGTTGTGGTAACATGAACGTGAGATCCATGCCACTGTGACTGGAATGCTGAGAAACTAACCCTTACAGCCAGGCAGTACACTAGGAGAGATGCTCTTAGATGCCATGGCTTTAACTGGGCTTTAGTAGCTGCAGTGTATACTGTTTTTCTACAGAATCAGCATTTACTTGACCGACAGTATTTCCTACGTCTATCTGGAAGACCCTGGAGATTAGGGTAAAATATGTAAAAAGCAGGGATTTTAAAAATAGTATTTCAAATTAATTCCATCACAACAATGTATAAAAACTATAAAACGGGACAAAGGTTATAGGAAATGGAAGTACCAAGAGATCTTCACACAATCCTCCAAAAGAAACAATGGGAGGGGGAATTAATTCTTTTTAACGATTATGAGGGAGTACATACCATGAAACTACCTTTCTCACACTCTTACAAAGAAAACTAAATTCTCTTCGTGAACAAATGTTTAATTGGAACCTGGAAGCAAAGTTCTCTAGGTTCTTGAAGTTAAAATTTGCATTTCTGGGTTTTTACTCTTCTTTAGTGGAATCAATGAATTGCTGAGTGAAAAAGACATAGAAATTATGTGAAATGAACTGCATTAGGAAAGGAGGTTTTGACCTGCTGATGCACTAACTATTACACACAAACTCCTGTGTGCATAAAATAATTGTATAAACACTAATGACTCCAGTCTCACAGTGCTTTAGCAATTACTGTAAGTAGGTATTATTTCCATTTTATATATGAGTAAAATGAGGCACAGCTAAGTGACCTAGTGACCCACAGGAAGGGAGTGACACAAGAAGGAATAGAACCTAGACCTCTCAGCAGTCAGTCCCATGCTTTAACCACAAGACTAGCCACCTCCTTCTCATCTTATATTAGCACAACTCTAAGTCTTGGTTGCATCAGCTACTAATTTAAGATGTGCAGTTGTAGAAATCGGAATTTCTGAAGCCAAGTAAGTGGTATTCATAGATCTGTCTTAATCACCCAAGAAAGTAGGATGAACTGGTTTTAAAAGAGAGTCTCAAAATGACCATGAACTTTTGGTTGCTTTAAAATGATTCATTCAGAAATAAATTTCTGATGGATTAGTGAATCTCATGGATTGCAGTATATGCTTAAACTCTTTGTTCCCATATATTCTTTTGCTTCTATCTGTGTGTGATACATAACTTGGACCTGTTTGATCAGAAAGGGACTGGAACATAAAGATTACATCCAATTACAGAAGAGCCAGGCAATCCTACAGAGAAAGTTTCTCTCTTCAAGAGAGAATGAAATCAGACAAGTCAAGAGTTAGGGAGAGACCAAAGATCATGAAAAACCATTCTAATTAGAGGTAGGCAGCCTGGTGTGATCTTGACTTTTCTGAATTTAAAGCAGGCATGATTTAGATTTTGTTCTCTTTTTATCTAAGCCTCAAAGATCAGGAAAAGGAGGATCACTTAGTTTAAAGGGTTCTTGTTTTGACCCGCTCTACAGTTATCTATGGAAAATCTGCATTATGCCTAGTCCTATCACTTTTGTTGGATCAGAGGCACAACATGCTAAATGCAGTATAACAATACTGGAGTGCAATCTCAGAAGAGTTTGGAATCATCCCAAGGGGTAGTCCTCAACCATCACATAAAGAAATGCAGCTTATACTAGAGATTTTGCCATGAATATGTATAGAACACCACAGACAGCAACTGAAACTTCTGATTTCCTTCAAGTGTGTGTGTGTATATCGTGAAAATTGAAGACTGGAATGTAGTGAAATACTATGAAATAGTTTTTACAAACATCTCTATCCAGATCAGAACTGCCAATAATGACAGAATAAGACACACTAAGATAAAGCTTTCATTATCCATTAACAACACCATATATTTAAATTCAAAATGACATAACTCAAGAGAAAGTAACTTTTAAAATGGCAGCAATACAATAGCTTGTTTTAGCTTACTTAAACTCCATTACTTTAAACCAATGTGATTTCCACAATCAGAACTTGTTCTTCTGACTGGTAGATTTATAGTCACACTGCTAGTGTATGAGATTGCCCTCTAGATGTTAGAAGTTTGGCTAGATGAATATCCAAATACTGAGATGGGACACACTGTGTGATTTGTGATTTTAAACTTCTGTAATGCACCTAGAGACTTAAAGCACAGACACAATGGAAACATCAAAAAAATTAAGTAAAAGCTGGAACTAGTACATCTGCAGAGAGAGGAAGGGGTATAAATCTTTCACTTATCCTTGTGAGACTTCTACCCTTTTCAAGCCAGCCATAAAAATCACGGTATCACAGATAGAGTCTCTTTAACATATTAATTGTTCTAACCCCAAATCAAACCATAAAACTCTATCTGGCATACCTTAGAACCTGTTGCAAAAAACCTCCCAGCATTCATTTAGATGGAAAAATAATACAAAAATGCTTAGGGGATGTTATTTGGTCAGTGCTAATACCCTTATCCATCTTGCGATTGCACAAAGCACTCTCTCTCATTCCAGTGGGACTATATGTGCCGTATGATTCAATTTAATCTGCTTCAAACTCTCTTGATAATTAATAGTATACACTCAGTGTGTATGTAGAAATAAGATTTTTTTTTCAGATGCAACAAACTTTCCCAAAATACTTACCATGAAAACAGAATGATTAAAAGTAATACAAAATGCAGTTCTTTTACATGGACTAAAGCTTTTATTTCCAATAAGAAAAACCAAGTAGAATTGATCTTTTTTAAAGACAAACCATCGTCTAATTTTAAAACCAGAACTGATGCTGACAGGCCTTCTTCTGCTTCTCTTCGAATTTAGGGAAGACTTGCCCGTGATTCAGGAAGGTCTGAGCCTCACATTTCATTCTCATTTCTTAACACTTAAAGACCCCAGCCAAACTTAAGAATTCTCTCAGATAAGCAGAGGAGAAAGTCCAGATAATCAAAAACCATGCAGTCAAATAATGCAAAGAGCAGCTGTATGAGAAATTGATAATTTCTTTATTATGACCATTTCATTACTGTATAAAGAAACTTCAGAATTAATTATAGAATAATAAAATATATTTGTAGCCTATTTTATTTCTTTACCAATAAGAAAATGATTGGTTTTATACGTTCCATGTGTGAAAAACACCACTCTGCAAATAAACAGATTAATTAAAATTATAAATACAGCATATTTTTAACTACAAAGAAAATGTATAGGTTTTTCATCTCTTGATTCATCAATTTAAGATTAGCTTTATTTCTAAAAGAAACATTTAATGAGGTACCAAATACTACCTAAAAATCTGTTAAGCTGGAAGTCAGACTAAGTAATTTTTTCCTTTCCTATCTCAGTGTGTTAAAATGCATATTTACAAAACCTAATTAGTATATAAGTCAATATTACTGTTTCTACTTTATATTTTATGAGTTCTGTTCAAAGGATGAACTTGCTAAAAGAGCATAAAGCTTACAACAGAAATCAAATTATAAGTCATTTGTAATGCTTCTCTGAAAGCCCTGTTTGACTGATTTCTCTGGACTGAGTTAGATATGCCTATTTCATCCATGCAATTCTAAACTATGCTTTGTATTTCTGCTTTACTTATTAACTTGTTAAAAGTTTAAGCTCCAAGTATGATTCTACAGTCACGATCAGACGTTCCTTTAATATCTGCAAATTTTTTGAATGCTCCCAGTTTCATGGGGCTTTGAAAAAAAATTTGCTTGTTAAAGCCTAGATTTTTGAGAGGGTTCCTCTATTATTCAGACACTTAAAAGTCAATGGGTATATTCTCCAGCATTTTGCACAGAGAACAGTGTTGTTTCTGTTCTCAGCAGAGCTAAATCTGAACCCTGTGGAGGTGTCCAGCTAAGACCCTTCTTCTTTTATTGAAACTTTACCTGAGATGTTGCTGTAAGATGGTTAGAAATATTGGTAATTTCAGTATTTAAGCCTCTGTTATCATTAGGTTATCTTACCCACATTTGCCTGTTTATTCATCCATGGCATCTTGAGCTATTTCTGAGGTTTTGTTTTACTTCTTTTCAGCACCTGGCTCCTAATTCGGAGTCGGAGTATTACTGAATAGATATTACCCCACAGTATGTAAGGAAAAAAACCCAACAACCCACAAACAAAAAAACCAGCACCAGAAGACAAAAACAAACCAAAAAAATCCATAAAACGAAAAGTTTTCCACATTTCTAGGGCTAAAAAATTCAGATGGAAGGAAAAGCAGGAACTGGAAAAAAAAAATCCTTGATTTGTCAAGACAGAAGTAATACTTCAAGCTTATACAAATAGATAATTCTCATAAAAATTAGCATAATGTTTCAAGCCTCTGCAGACAGAAAGATTGTTCTCATAAACAAAAAGCTGCAGGCGACGTTAGTATCTATAAGCAGACCAGGTATTCTGACGTATTCAACTGTAATCTATAAATTGCCTTCGGTATACAAATAATAAAGCAAATGCAGGCTCTCCTTCAAAATGCTTGATGACTAAGAACCATAATGAGGCAAATTTAGGATCCTGTGAGTCTTCTAATGATGTCCAAGAGCGCGAGAGGTTTTAAAGATAAACTGTTGTATCCTGAGGCATCTTGACTTAAAAGATGACTCTCTAAAGTGTGTTGAACTTAAGACTTTTTTTTTTCCTCCTTTCACATCTGACTTCTTTTTAAAAGAATCAGAGGGTGAACTAGGAGGTGACATGCTTGTTTGAACTTGCTCTCTCTTGAGACTTAGGGAACACAGCCTATACCATTTCCCTCTGCATTCCTGGGGAGGAGCGGGGGTAGGGGGAGAGAGAATCTCTATCTTTAAAAAGTGAGGGGGGAAAAAAAGAATTTACCTCTGTTACTGCTAAGAATCTTTTCAGGAATGCCTTTGCTCCTGTCACAGTAGGGCACATACTGACGTGAGGTGACCAACCCAACTACAGGCAGCGCAGAGAGGAGTTAGCTGGAGATCGGGAATGGAAAAAGAGAAAGCAGTTAGCAGCCGGAAAAGCTGAATTACTGGAGTTACAGGAGATTACAGAGAGCAGAGATCAAATTCCAGATCCACTCCGGGGCCCGCGCTCTGCCCTCAGGTGATTTCGCCCGGCGGGCACGGACCTGGAGGGAAGCGGCTCGGGTGAACGGACGGGCTCCGGAGGCGAAAGGAAGGAGAAGCGGCGCCGCCTCCGTCGCCACCGCCGCCGCCGCCTCCTCCTCCTCCGCCCTGGCCCGCTCCCTTTCCCCCCGTCCCTCTCGGTGCGCTGCCCCTCCGCCCCCCGTACCTCAGCCCCGCGTCCTACCGCGGCGCCCCCGCCCCGCCCCCACTGCCCGCCAGCGACCGCGGCGCGAGCCCCGAGCCGCCCAGCGTCGCGTGCCCCCTTTCGCGCCCGCGGCTCGGCCCTCCGCGCCGGCAGTGTGGGCCGGCGGGGAGGCGGTGCCGGCCCGCGGGGGCGGTGCCTGTTCGGTAGGACGGGCCGAGCGGGGAGTTTATCCCACTAGAAGGGAACAGTTTCTCCCGCTGAGACTTGACAGCGCCAGGTCAGTGTGGGCTATGGGGGACCTTCCCCCGAGGTGAGGTGGGCCGGCGCAGGCGTGAGGAGACCTCCGGGCTGAGGGAAAGGGGAGGCGGGGGAGCTTGCGAGGAGCACCTCCGTCGGGAGAGGGGCCAGCGAGGGCTCGGAGGGGCTGTGGGGGCGCGAGGGGAAGTGTGCGCGGTCTGGGAGCTGCTACCCGGGATGCGATGAGGGATGAACCCCGGGCCGGCAGAGGAGGCCGTGGCGCGGGGGATGCTTGGGGTGCCGGGGAAGGAAGGTGGCTCTGGGGGAGCGACGGGGGGGGGGGGGGGGCGGAGTTAGAGGGCTTTTCCTGGAGCGGAGGGGAGAAGCGGAGTGTCGGGGGGAGTACGGAGCATGGCCGTGAGGGGAGAAGGTCTGCCAGGACCGGCCGTTGGTGCCCGTGGGGGCTGCGTGGGCGGGGAGGGGGTCGAGGCTGCTCCGCGGCGGTCGGGGAGGAGAGGCGGGAGGGACCGAGGCGACGGGCGGGACCCCTTCTGTGAGGGCTCCAGGTGCGCCGCGGGCGGGCTGCGCCCAGCACCTTCCTACTGGGGGAGAGCGTGGGCGCTGTGTCCATGGTGCTGGGCCGGAGGGCTGGGGAGCCGTGACTCGAGCGGGTCAGCTCCCGGCCTTCCGAGAGAGGGATGCTGAGAAGCGTACCGCGCCTCACGAGCTGCTCTCCTCCCTCCAGAGGTGGAGGGGACGGAGATAGATGCACCCCGTGGCTGCGAGGGGTAGACCGAGGGATGTCCGTTCGTCCTGCGGCAGGGGGAAGGAGCAGACAGGGAAGTGATGGTGCTCACCTGGCTAGGTCGCTTAATGAATGAACAGACATTTTTTTTTTTAAACTTCTCAACCGCAGAAAGTTGGGGAGCATTTCTGAGCCTGCAACAGCTGAGATGCTGTGTTGAAATACATTATGTCTTGGTGGCATGCCTCAGGTTTGCAGGAGCATTTTGTAATCTTCCTGGTGTCATTTCTCTCCAGGGTATTCTACAACTGGAGAGTGCAAGTTCCTGTGGTGTTGTAACTTTGTGTCACTGTGTACACATGACACTTCAATGCTGACTTAACAGTGATGTATTTATTAATCAGTGACGTAAGACTTATGTATTGTAGTGAACAGCTGAAGAAGTTATCAGTTTCTTCAGGATCTGTGGGGTCTGGGTTCCTTTACATCAGAAGGATCAATTGTCGTTATCCTTGAAAGCAGCAGGGGTGTGGGCAAGCTTTGTACTTGTGACTTGCTGCCCTGTCTCTGAACACGCTTTTGCAGTGGAACACTATTATAATGTTCCATTTAAAAATGAGTACTCACTACCAAACAAACAAACAAAAATCTTTCTGGTACCAATTAATCCATCATTTAATCAGTAATTTACCTTTTAAAAGGTTACCATGACTTGTTACTAGTTAACTAAAAATTCCCAGCTTATACCAAGTAACTAAGACTCAGCGCTCTCCTTTGAAAAGAAGTTTCGTATGTTGTTCTTTCATATTAGTATCAGAATTTGTTGCATGAAGTCTTGTGTTTGACATCATTATTCTCTTTGGCTGTCACAAAAAAAAAAAAAGCTGCAAAAATTGCTTAGAGATTTAATTAACAGATTATAAGAAATCACTCTTAGTGGGTTAAGGTGTGTGGTACAATATAAGCATGGGCTTGTCAAGAGGAGAGTGAGTTGAAAAAATAGTTGGCATGGACACTGAATGATAACCAATCAAATAAAATTTCAAGGCATTTTTACACAGGCAGCTTTTGAATTTGAATGTTCTTCAGCATCAATTTTGTAAAGTATCTCATGAAATGTTAGCGGTTCAGAGATTATATGTCTGTAAACAGCCTTAAAATAGTATGTTTTTCTTAGAAATGTCTCAATGTCAAATTCCTGGATAATATAATTTATTAAATATCAGCATTCAATGAAACTTCCTTTACAGTATAGAATATATGAATCATTATTTTTATTCTGAGATAAATTTATATTTCATAGAATAGATTCTCACAAAATAATGAAGATGACAAAACACTAGAATTTAACTGAAGACTATTGAAGCTATGCCATTTTATGATACTGATAAAAACCACCCACTATCAATGCTGCTTCTAAATCTGACTCTTACGTGAATTTTTAAAATAACCATAAGTCCATTTCTAAGTCAATGAAATAAATTTAGGCCCAGCTTTAAGTACTGTCAGTATAATTTCCTACTCATAGCAATGGTTAATAAAACTAATTTTGCAAAAAAGTTCTATTGTAAAACCAAGGAGAAGTTTAAATTAGAACACAAACTGTCTCGTACATAGCTGGACTAAATAATGAAAAGTATACCCTAATGATTTTTTTTCACCTTGATTGCTGAGGCCCTCATTGGTTTTTTATGTTGTTGTTTTGCCTTTTTGGGTTATGTGTTATGTTGGGTTTTTGGGTTGTTTTTAACTTACAAGCTGTTCAGAATGGTGTTGAATATATTTGCTAGCCACTTTTAGTAGCTTAACTGGGAATTGCTGGTTGTGCGTATTTGATATTCAGAATTCAAGTTTCTTTCACTAGCTTTTGTCACAAGAATTATTCCTATATTCTTCTGTGATAAGCAGTAAAAGAGTTTCTAGTGCAATTACTCAAAAAGAATTAAAGTACCATTATAAATCCTAGGTTTGTTTGAAGATATGGATACAATACTGTCCCTTACTTATCGCTACTAGTTTCATTTTTTAATCACTGATAGACTTACTGGGGTTTGCATGATATTAGATGAGGAGTGCTAATTACTCCATGGTGTATTTCCATAATGATCTGGGTGGGCTTTTTTAACAGCAAGGATCTATTTTTTCAGGTACATCATACGCAATGTTCTTTGTGTGTCAGTTAACATTTTGTGAACTAACAAAAGAAAAAGTTAGAAAGAATCACAAGTGAGTGAACATTGTTACACTTGAGTCCTGCATATCTGCACCACAGAGGTTGGAGTTTCCCATTAACAGGTCAGTTCTTAAGGACTTCATTTAACTGTTGCAGAGTACTTGGAAAAAAACTTTCCCTCGTGCCCTTTTTTGTTTTGTTTTGTTTTTTCCCCTCTCCCCATTGAGGTGTTTCAAAGGCAGAATGAAAAATGAAAGAGCCAGAGGATTTGTCTTCAGATTAGACTCGCGGGAATAAGAAAAGTAGATTGATCCATATGTTACATTATAAATCTCTTACATTGCTTTATTCCTGCTTTTTTTTTTTTTAATGAAGAAAATTGCATCTTTTCTCAGTTCTGCTTTTTTTTTTTTTTTTTTTTTTAATAAAATGAAGGATATTCCATCTTTGAGTTGTGCTATCTTTCAGGTTCCAGTGACAAAGTATGTAGAAAATGCAGGTGCTAAAGCAAACTGTTGCCCTAGAAGTACTAGAACCTGTGGTGCACGGAGCTTGGGATACTTGCAGATCTTGCAGGTGTAAGGAGATATGAAAAACAAAATATATGTAAGAACCATAGGAAAGACTAAGTTTCTACTTCAGCATCAGGTGATACTGTAACATGGACTTCTCTTTTGCCTGTTGCTACAAAGATGTCATCCCTTCTCACACCACAAGACAAATACACAACTAAAACTTTTGTAAGAGTTTATTCTTTTAATTTAAAAAAAAAAAAGGCATCGCCTTGTCTGTGCTCTTCATATTTGAAAACTTTTTTGGAACTTAAGACAATTTGATTGAGTTCACATTTTTCTCCCATTCCACCCACACCTTCCATTATATTACTCGGTGTGTTTGTCCTCTCTTAAAACACTCTATAGAATTGAACTAAACAATTATATCATTCTCCAATTAAAATTCACAATACCTGATCTATACAGATATTTTTTAATTACCTGTGTTGCACAAGTACCTAGCAGCATAGTCAAGATTGGGGCCATCTTCTTAACTCACTTAGGTGCAGATTGTCCCTAGCCTTAATGCTCTATGATCTATGATGTGAGAATGGCAATAGTTATAAATTTACAACAGAGACACAATGTAGGAGTGAGATTGATGCAAAAACTTTAATTTAAAATGTCAGGGTTTTGATTTATGCTTACATTGTAATAGATTATTACAATAGTAATAGATGCTAATCTGGTTAATGGCAGATACAAAAAAGCTTGGTATAGGTGTGACAAAAAAATCCCCTAATTAACAGACATACCCCCCCTCCCGGCTTCTAAGCAGCGCCTTATTGTCTAAATACAGCTGGCTGTACTCTGCTGTTTCACTAGATTTTACTGCAAATAGGAAAAAAAGATATCCTACTTAGAAAGGGGAAGATAAGTAAGTACTTCAAAAGGCAGGTTGCGAGTTTCTGGAATTGAATAGGAGATGATGCTTTGTGGACTTGCATAAGCCACCCCTTCCCTCATGACTAAGCAGATCACCTTCATGCCATGCAGCCTGCACATTCAGGACAAAGTCTATGAATTCAAGTCTATGAATCCCAAAGTCTACTCTGCTGGTTGATAATTAGCAATTTAAAAAACACAAAGCTGACGTTGCTTTGTGTATGTATGTTCAGGCACAAGTATGCTTGATGAATACTAAAATGAACGTGTAGGTATGGTTAGGTGTGTACTTGTAGGGGATACATGTGTAGGGAATGTATTAACCCTGTGTTAGAGCATTACTTCCTATTATCTCAGAACTGTTGAAAGGCTACATCTGATAACACAGTATAATAAATATTGGATAATATCCCAACAGAGAAATACAAAGAACAATCCACGGTATCAAAAAAAGATGGTGTTGGTTTATTGGAAGATGCATAGAGTCTAGAAAGAAAATCTCAGCTTCCTTCAGGTCAGTGGCAGTTCTGTTGTTTCAGTAGGGACAAGTTTGCAATCTATGTGCAATGTCAGAAATTTTGTCCTAGATAGGGCTTGTTTCTCTGCCATTGCTATCAAAGTCAGCCTGTAGTTTTAGAGTACTGAAAATATAGGGTCCACCTCTAAATTAATTGCTGTTTGGTCAGTGAGAGTAACTGCTTGAAATTAAATAATAATGAATGTATACTATTGCCAAAGTCCTACATATTTTTCTTTAAATTATTTGAGAAATGCCAGGGTAAGGAGAGTAGGATATTCATCTGCCTTTTTTCTGGTATTTGTGCAATTAGTTTCTCAACGTATTTTAACTCTAAACGAAATACTAACATATCAATACAGACACTGCAATTAGTATTAGTTCATTGTAGACATCTGAATTGAGACTTGAGATCTAGTTTTTGTCTTATAACAGCTTTTAAGGGAGGAAAATATACTTCGTACTGGTTTGCAGGTTACTGGTACTTCATGAACTCCATGGGGACTCATGTCTTTCCTCTTTATCACAAATCCAATGTTGATATATCTTAGATTCCCTTTTGCCAGAAACCAATACTTTTTATAGGAGACCTTCAGTTACAATTTTTGTAACCTACCTGTACGTAGGTGTAAAATTCTAAACATGTTCTTTTCATGCAGGCACTTTTAGCTGTCATGCAGTAGGCACGTAGCATAAGTGAGCGCGGTAGAAGTTTTCTTATTGCATGTTGTGTTTTTCCGCTGAGTTTAAGCAAAGAACTTCTCAGAGAATTTCATACTTGCACAAAGTAGCCCTGCCCAGAATTATGATCTTGTCTTAAACTTTTTACACAATATGTGATTACACTGCATTGCATAAAATAGGATTTTATGTTATAACATTGCATTATAAGTCCATAGTACTTATGTGTTTGTTTAGATTTATTGAACAGAGATGTTGTGTAACTGCTGCAACTACTCATGGTTGTGTAGCAGCAATTCTGAAGTTTGAGAGGCTTTGAACTTGGGTAGCTTGCTATATAGTGATAGAATTATGTATATTTTCAGCATTTATGCTAGGAGAATATTTTAATGTTGCTGCGAAATAAGTTCTCAACCATGGTGGTTTGAAACATATGTTAGAGTACCAAAACAGTCACTCTGTTACACCAAAAAAAGGAACTATGAAAAGAAAAATGTTAATTACAGGCTTTAACACTCACACCAAGATCATCTAGCAGGGGTGGTCAGAAAAACAGGTTTTACTACCTAGACCTGGTGCTTTGTGGTGCTATCTAATATGGGGGCTTGTGGAAAAAATGCAGCCGCTTCTATTTACTGCCTTTCATAATGTACATATTTCCTCATGATAGGTTTAGGTACTGACTTTTTATGTCTACAGTAAATAAAACTGAAGAGTTTATCCTTTCATCTTGAATATGTTTTACTTGGAGATACTGCTCACTGTTCCCTACAGTGGTATTTCAGCTAGAAAATTTTATGCTGAATCTCAGTTTTTAAGCTTAGTAGAAGCATGTTATAATGTGGTATATTGTGAAATTGATTTTTAATCCTAATGTAAAAAATATAAAGCCAGAGAAATCTATACACAAGCAAGTACAGAACAATGTGAGGGTGAAAGGTTTCTTTGTTTGCACAGAATTTTATCTGTATTCTCTAACCTGATTCAGGACCATAGTTAATTGAATCCTGAGAAATTTTGAAGAGGCTGAGGTTCACGTTCCCTCCAGGATGACGAAAAACTATTTTATCTGCTATTTGCTTTCCAGCTTGTAATATGTCTGAAACAAAGTTCTCACACTGACCTAGTGATGTAGCTATTTCTCTGATTCTGCTAGTTAACCACTGATAGTGGATGGATTTACTTAAATTGAGTCACTAAAGTTCTATCATGTTTTGTCTATAATTCTTCTCTATCATCACTCCTGGCTGCCATTATTTGCTCTTTAACTGCCTATCTGAGGTGACCTATTTGTACATCAGGGCATGTTAGCGTATTTGCTTTTTAAAATTACTAGAAATATTAAGACAAGCAGGCCAGTGTTTTTATTTATTTTAATTATCCTATAGAAATTGTCAACATGAAGAGAGTTTGAAAAATGACTGCACATTGCAAGACACTCAGAAAGGTATAGGTTGGGGTTTTTTTAGTTTTGCCTAGAACATGATTAAAGAATGTGGAAACAAAAGTACTGCAAATATGCTTTCACTTTCAGAATGTCCAGCTGTTACTGAAGATGGTTTGAGATGATAAACAAGATGAAAACTTAAGTTTTATTTTGAGCAAAAGGCTCTCACACTAAATCAGTTCTCTGAATGAAATAAGCATCGCTTTAAAAGTTTATTTTCCTGGATTTTTAATTATTTTTTTCATACTAGAGCTATTGCCAGAATTGCTAAATTGGCCGGGAGTAGGCTATTTAGTGAAGATCTCAGCTAAGTACGAGTTGTTACAGTTAACTACAGAATAAGTTTCAAAATTAGCATTACACAAGTTTATTATGACAGGTCCTGAATTTAAACTAGGAAATAAGCAAAGATTGAAGAATTACTTTGAAAGGTTTGGGGTTTTAACGATGTTTTAGAAGTATTTTACATTATCAAGGCAATACAAAATAATTTTCTATGGGCTCTCTATTGGTAGTTCCTAACTCACTGCTTGGTTAGGTTTTGGGGTTTTTTAAAATTATTTGGAAGTTTGCATTTAAAAAATAGTATTCCAAGCAAACTCCACACTTCCTTCCCATTATTAGCTTGCCAGTTGATCTTGGTTCTGTTTTGAAAGCTTCTTAGAGTATTAGCTGTGATGTGAGCTTGCCGTTTGTCTTGAACTAGTTAATAGTTTTTGTGATGCAGAGAAGAACATTATGGTATGATGAATAAGAGACCCAAGAGGGTTCTTTACAGTTTCCTTTGGGCACTGCCCAAAGACTTGTTCTTTGGGTCGACCTCATGTGATCAGGCAGACTAACTTTACCCAGTTAAATTGGGTGCGGTGGTTATTGTGTTCACAATATCTTGTTTAGTTTGGGGTGGGTTTTTTTCAGTAATCCAACACCTTGTATAAAATATACACTTGAAATCATCACACTGGCTTAGGTTTTACTCAGGCTAGATAGGATAAAAAGTCAGGTTATGCAAGTTACTTTCTGACATAGGTAATGCCCTCTGAGGAATTATTTTCTTAGATCAGGATTATTTTTGTTAAGAAATAGTTATTACAGCACAGTTGGCCTTGGCAGGAATTCTGGACAGTGCTTGAAGTAGTACTGGAAAACCCTTCAGTATCAAGAACCATTTTTCCTCCACCGAAGATATTTTCTTGCTGTCTTGAAAATTATTGGCAATGAACATCTTAATCCAAAAATAGAATAGTGAAAATATTTTCTCCTGTGAATATACCTTCATATTTTAATTTATAGAATTAAACCACCCCACTTGGCATGCTACTGCAACAGTTCACAGCAACCATCCCCATTATGAAATCTGTCTGTCTTTAACAGTCTATCATAGTTCTTGTTATTCTGTGCATTGGAATACGACATCTGTCAAACTTTTAGGAAGTCACAGCTTTGTTGAGAAAGGCTTTTTTTTTTTTTTTAGGCAAGAAAAGAGTTACGTACAGTACAGCAGCCCTCTGACTTGTACATAATATGCTGTTTCATCCTTCATGATGTAATACTGGGGATGTGGAAGTCATGTGCATTTCTTTCCATTCTTTTTTGGGTCACCAGGGTGCCAATTCTGAGTAAGTGAGAGATCAAAAACCACTTTCTGTATACTTTATCAATTCTGTTTTTCAGATAAAAGTATTATCAACGGTGTTCTGCTTCTTCACAAACAAAACTATCCATAAAACTTATGTGGAATAGGAGGAGTAACCTGCAACGTTATGATAGGCTCTGCCTTAAAATATTGTGAAATACCTAGAATATCTTTAATCTTAATAGAGGCTACTGGTGTTCAGTACGATTATGTGAATTGCAGTGGTGCATTGAGAAAGGGATGGAAGTGTAAGGCCAGTGTGAGACTTTAGAGGTCCAGCAGAGAAAAGCTGGGAAAGAGTGAAAAAGCTGTCCTTAATGAGTGGCAGGAAAGGAAAATAATTAAAATTGGAAGGAAGGTAGTGGGAATATTGGCTAAGAAAATGTTGTTTCTCTTTATTCAGCCCTTTTAATGTTTGCAGGTTTTAAATGTTAACAGATATTAAAAAGTAGGGAAAATCTTTAAAAATGCAGATGTTTGAGTCTCTCAAAGTTTAAAGTTTACTATTGGAACCTTCTTGATTTTTGAATTCTTCTCTCTGGTCTCTTATGAGATTTTTCAGCTTTTCTTGGTTTAAGATATGCTGACAATGCCATAACATGGTCTTTCACTGTATTTTGGCATTCCTACTCATTGTTCTTTTTCTGCCCAAGTTTGTTCTGTTTTTTAAATCTAGCCTTATTTATTACTCCTTTGAGAACAGGAACTGTCTGATATGCTAACAACAAGTGACAGCTTTCCTGTCACTAAGGACAGGAGAACAGGCAGTGAATGCTGCTGAAGTCTGAGGTAAGTTTAGAGCAACAATAACTTGCACATGCACTAAATTTGATATACTGTAGTGTGACTGCATTCGCTGACGCAGGCTGTGCAACAAATTCCTGTCTCCTCCCCCATCCACTAACAGGAAGGCACAGCACAATGTTATACACCATGTGGCAATTTTAAATTTCTGCTTAGACAGGAGGGTAACTTTTTTGTGGTCACTGATGAAACAACTGTACTATGAATCTACTTGAAACATCAGCATGAATGGATTTCAATTAAAAAACAGTGAGAGACAATAGGACCATCTCCCCCTTTTCTCCCCAGCTCTGCGTTATGAAGTGAAGAATAAAGGGTGGAAAATGGAGGTGAATAAGGTGGGAGACCCAGTGTAAGGGGGAGAGCCATAGGAGAGAGAAACTGGAACTGCCGTGGAAGGAAAGCAGAAAAAAAGCTAGGAGGAATTAAAAAATGATGCAGGTACCGTTGCCGCTTTCCCGACAATTACTCCAGGAAGGGCTAATGAATGTAATAATTACACCTGGCAGCTACTCTGTGGGAGAAAGGAATTCTTTGGAGTTCAATACAGTAAGAGTTACTGAGTGCTCATTTAGCAATGAATACAGAAATTAAATAGACAGTGTAGGCTAAAAACGGTTTTCTGATTCCAGTATGTCATGTAAACTGCTGTATAGTTCCTCAAAGACAGCATCTTCTGAATAAGAATTTGAGATTAAATTGGAGAAAAAAAAAATTCGGGAAATTTACTGCAGAGATGAGTTTTACATTGGGAAGAGATACTGACAGAGACCCCATAGGATTTTTCTCTCCTCATCTTCTATGAGCCATTATTTATAACAGGTTCCCTTATGCCCTTTGATGCTGTAAAGTCCATCTGAAAAAGTTAGGTTTATTCTGTGGCCACAGTGCATGTGGATTATTTCAGCTCATAGAAAGTTAGGGGTGATTTTGAGGTGCCAGTTGTATCCAGTGTACTGTTAGCTATTCTCAGAGCGGGAGATGAGATAAATAATAAACAGCTTTGTTTGCTATAGTATTGCCATTTTTATGTTGTGGACTTCTGAAGCAGCAAAATATTTCTTCTGTCTTCATGTGACAAAGATAGGCAAGTGCCCATTAGATGTCAGTTACAAGAATTTGATCATTTTACTTGCTTTGTCTGTCCAAGTATCAGGAATCTAATTTGTATCTTCTGTCTGCAGTTTAATTTTGCACTGAAATGAAATGCGAGTTTGGGAAGTATAGCTTGGTATATTTTATGTTAGTGCTCAGCAAAACAATGTACAAAGGAAATGCATGTTCAGTGAGATGTATGAGAGCTCTAGGGTCCTAATCACATTCACACTGATGCTGAAGGTCTTCAGAGTTGCATGCTTCCCCTTCCTGAATGCTAAGAGTACCTTCTACATGTATTGGTAGCTTGCAGGCAGAAAGTGGGACTGCATTTTGGAAAAAAGCTGACAGAAAATGAAATAACTCTGTGAATCTGAGGAAAACCAAACCAAAATCCCAAGGCAATCATATTCCCTGGTCTCAGAAAAGTCTGACTGAACTCGAAAGCTGGATCCATACTAGTAAATTAAAAAAGTGCTGTAACTTGGATACAGGGACAGGAACTGGATTGTTAAATAGTTAAATTCTTACAATTGTCCCTGGTCCAGTTTTAGCCCACCCAACAAATAGCCACTCAAACACTTTCCAGAAATAATTTGGGAGGTAGCATGGGCCATGGACCGTTTGCAACAGGCCATTTAGGTATTGCCACTCGGGTCTGGTGACCAAAGACTTTGACGAGTGGGATAAGTAGGGCCAAAGAGGGTATCCTGGTACTCTTCAGTTTATTAGCTGAATCAGAATTAGTTTAAATGCCTCTCAGATTTCTTATAATTTCCTTTAAGGTTTCTTCTTGCCTGTGGACCAAGATGAGCTGTGCGTAACACTCCATTCATAGATTTTTAGTTCTAAAAAAATTAATAATTTATAACTTGGTGATCTTTTTAAGTGTGAAAGCTTATGACACAGAAGAAAAAATGGAAGTTGTTTGTCTGGCAAAGTAAAGGCGATAGATGGTTGAGATTTTATGAAAAGGAAAATATGTGTCAGTCATTATAGTCAATACTGTCTGTCCATTTGGCTGTGATATAAATAGGACATAAAACATAAAGCCCAAAATCTTAAAAAAAACCACAAAAATTCCTAATTTTTTTTTTTAACCATTGGTTAGAAAGGATCAAGTTGTTGTCAGAGGTCATTTTGTGTGATGACAAAATTCTCTATTTGTACATGTGTACTGAGCAGATGTGAGTAAAATTCTTGTATATGACATAGTCATTCTTCTGGAAAAAAAAATTGAAAAATATTTTGACATTTTTACTGTCCTACTGTCTGTTCCAAGAACTATAGATAACTTACATTGTAACTCACCTTTAAAGAATACATTACAACTTGTTTGCTCTGAAAATTCCTTTTGGCTCAAGTGAAAGTACACAGTGCAAACAAAGTTATGAAATGTGTACACAAGGTGTGAGAGTAGATGGTTATACCCATGTATAACTTTATGGTTCTGGTTCTTCAGGGTAGTCAGTGCAATCTGAGCTTTATGTTCACCATCTCCTTGAGTGGGATTACATGGGAATATTAGGGCCAGGTCAGGCTGACAGGGTTTTCCCAACTAGTGTGAAAATTGTGGATTTTTTTTTTTTAAATGCAGTGCAAGACACAGAATTGTAAAATCTAAACAGATGAATATGTATTTTAAGATTTGAGGATTTGACTGCTATAAATTTGACAATGTGGTCACTGTTTTAAACCTCATTTCCATTGTAAGAGTTGATATACATTTTGACTGTTAAAATCCTTTCAGCTCTGTCACTATCGATTCAATCAAAGCAGCAGAAAATACCATGTATTATTAAGACCTAAGACAGAATACGGAAGGAACCTGCTATAGGTATTTAAACAGATGAAGCATTCAAGAAAAAATAGAGTAAGTTATTCTAACAAGACAATGAAGCACTAAACTTACTAAGAAAAATCAGACATACAAACCCCAATGTAAGATGAGAATTTTAATATTTTAACTTCAAATAACTGACTGGAAATCTCAGAACCAGCATGTAGAGAAGGAAGTTCTGTGTAACTTTGCAAGAAGCAGTCTTGAATATGGAAAACTAGAGATGGGGGGAAGCACTGCATTAAAATTATTTAAATGTAGGAAAAATACCCCAGGGCTCCTCGATTCATTTTGTTATTCTTAATTAAAGACTAATTTCTAAAGTAATTTTTCAAAAAGAAACCAGTGTCAGATTTAACCCACCCGAAACTGGATTAGGTCAGCACAGCGTACATGGTGTGCTCAGCAGCATGACCTCAGCAGGTCTAAACTGGATCAGGAAGAGTAATCCAGAAATGCGAAGTTCTGTAAGATCATTTCCTGTTTTCTGAATCTTGAAGACATTTATTTTTACATTGTTCCACCTTGGGAAAGCTTAGCTAGATCAGGAATTAAACTATAAAAAAAGTAGATATCTGGTGTCTTTATGTAAAATCACATTTTTCAAACTTATATGAATTTTAATGAAGCTAAGGGTGGTAGAGAAGGACAAATAAAGCAACTAGTGTATTATCTTGACTGTTTGAAAGGTCTTATTTTGCCTTTATGCAAACTGTTCTTTGAACAGGCAACCCAATTAAGTTAGTTTCCTATGGATATGTCTTCTAAGAATTTTTCTTTTGGATTTTCTGATATTTATTAGAGGATAAGCTCAAGCTATTGCTCTTTCAGTGGTGACACAACAGTCAAGGCGCATGGTGTTAAAACTCTGCTTTGTAGTCAGTTCAGGCTGAAACAACCCAACATTTTCCAGAGCATTTGGGGGTGAGGAGGAAAAGACCAACAAAGACACACAATTGGAAACAGCAAATGTTACAAGCCTTTTTACTTTAGGATTACATTTATCAAAGGAAAAATATTTTTATAGCAGTCATTATTTGAATAAATCTGTTTAATATTAAAGTTTTTATAATGCAGTTCAAATTACACTTGAGTCTAAATTTTAAAGCAGTCGGCATAACTCTGGGATGTGCTGGCCATCTTCAGGAGACACTGAAATATATGGAATTTCTTAAAATGACCTTTCAGAGGCTGTACCTTAGTTAATATTACTACAAGGAACCAGAAGCACCGGAAATCCCACAGGCAAATATGTTCCCTTTTGGTAAATGGATGATGGCTTTGAGATCAGAAGGCAGAGAAAAGCATCTAAACATTTTCAGTTTATTGTCAATTACTTTGTCAGTCTTCTGATACTGTATTTGAACTACCAACTGTAACTCAAAATTGTTCCATATCATAAATTCATATCGTTTTTCAAGTGAATAAAAAAAAAAAAGCAGTTTGTGGCCTCTGGGAGAGTAAATTCCGGGGTTAATTTATAACTAAAGCAAATGTATCTATAAAAAGAAGAAAAGCTCCATAAGAAATACGTTAACAAATGACAAGAAAAAAGAGGCTTGATAAAAGATATCAGAACTTGTTTGGCACCAGTGATTTTATGACTGAGGAATTCAATTATAGGTGTGTTGGGAGTACCAAATCACAATTCTTTAAATTACTAATGGGAGACAAAGCTCTTTATCATGGTCTGAATGTGTTCACATGAAATGTTCAGTCCTGCCCTCTGTAAATAAACTTTTAGTGCTTACACTATGCATCTGCACTGAGAGTCTATGTCG
The DNA here is from genome assembly GCA_027925045.1 of Hypotaenidia okinawae. Lineage (NCBI taxonomy): Eukaryota > Metazoa > Chordata > Aves > Gruiformes > Rallidae > Hypotaenidia > Hypotaenidia okinawae. Next base: position 5,616,482 of record BSDF01000011.1, read on the forward strand.
CTAGAGTAGAAAGAGATACACAACTTCTGTTGAATCACTTTTCTAACATGTCTCCTGGTACATCTGTTAGAAATTACAATAGCCAACAGATCTCTTCCTGTATGTTTGCAGTATTCAGCTTGCCATTTTTCATTCTATATTACTAGCATTTTTCGAGAATCTTGGTAGATTTGTTTGCAGAACAGTTAAGTCTATGTGGCATCAGTGTACTCTACCACGATATGCAGTAAATCGTATCAGTTTGGATTTGATTACTCCTTTGTTAGATACATAAGTTTCATAGAAGTCTTTAACTGGTGGTGCAGATAATGACTACATACTTAACCAAGAGAGACAGACTAGCCTCAGATCAATTGCAAATTAACTCCTACGGTCTGCATATAATCTAAATTGTTTTTCAGGCTGTCTGCTATTTGCTTGTTAGAGTAGTAAACCCATGCTTCTTGTCACTCATTGAAAGAGGAAGGGCTGTTTCTGGAAATGCAAATTTACTGATGGGGATGCCCCCCTGTTAACAGCTGTTGCAGGAAAATTTGAAGGACTATATGCTGTTTGCATGGCCAAACTACAGCAGACACTGCACGTTGCTACTATGAGAACTGCAGAGCAGTGAAATGAGTAACATTGGCTGAAGTTGTTTGGTGAATCATTTGAATCTTTGTATTGTTTTGTTGGATGTGTCATTGTCATGACATTCCAATATGATCATGATTATTTTATGTTATACTGTAATACTTGATATTACAACGTGACATTGGTACAAGTACATTATATGCACAATGCCTACCCAGAGTACTAAGTCAGCAGACTACTTATATGAAAAGCTTTTTAAAAAGTAATTTATTTTATTTCATCATCAGTTTCTTTTCATCTTTTGGTATTGGTAGTATGTGTTTACATAGCAAAGCCTTAATGCATAAAACTTTTACAACAAAGACCCAATAAGCAACATATTTTATTTGTTTTAGCCATCCCTTTATTGACATACTGATTTTACTTTCAGTGAGAAAATTATTTTCTTCTGAACAGAAACTTATTAAAAGTTGTTGGTTTTTGCAATCTTGACCATTTGAAGATTTTTATATATAAGCAGCATTACTCAGCTGCTAATTGTTTAACCAACTATCTCTGTGGGCTTCATCAACATAGAGATGGGATGAATACACCTGTCTTTATTAAAAACTGTTAACTATATATAAGTATTTAACCACTGTTATTGGTAGTTGATAATCATCCCATATCACCAAGAGAGATCTCTCCTCTACAGAGTAATGTAGAGGAAGGGGTTGACTTTGGCTGTTCTGAATCAGCTTTAGAGGAACCTTTGTCACTGACCACTGAGGAGCTTGAGATACAATTTACCCATTGGCCATTTTGAATAGCTGCCACCTCATAGGAATATTTTGAGAACTGATTTTTCCTGCTACTTTTAGATTTTTCCTGCTACTTTTAATTAGGTTCACGAGATCCCTGGAAATTTTACGCTATATTATACTATATATATTATATTATGCTATATTTCTATATTATGGAAATTCTGAAGTGTGTGAATTTGTAAGATGAGATCTATATTTAGAAGCAAGGAGAAAGGGGGAGAGAAAAAAAAAAAAGAAAAAGAAGAGTGCTGTTGAGGTGGTATATATGAATGTGTTCCAGAAACAAGCCATCATCTTACAGCCAGTGCTACTCTGTTCCTCTGAATGCAATTCACTGAATCCTCAAATCTTAATCCTCAATGACAATTAAAAAAACCGAAAGTCAAACCAGTCACCAACCAGCCAAAAAAACCCAAACCCAAAACCCCTGAACAAACCAAGGTGAAAGATTCAGGGAAGTACCTTTGTTATATTCCTGGGTTTTTTGTTAACATACCGCATGGCTTTCCTCTCAACCTCTAGGAATGCATTGGAAGTCTGTCAAGACCACAAAGCTGTCCGTACTGTAGAAATGTATGAAAGTTGTCTCTATACAGAGTTGCCATTGCTCTTTTCCTTATCTGTGAAGGAAACACAGCAACTCCCACTGGGGAAATTTCATGTTAACTTGATCTTAAAATAAAAAATCAAGGGAAAGGTCATATCCTAATAAGCTGTGCAAATCTAAATTCCCAGGGAGCTTCAAAATGACATTGTATGACTAGGGCATTAACAATTTTCCAACAATGTATTCTTGGATTACATCCAACAATGTTTTTAACATCCGAGAACAAATAGTAAAATAAAGATACAACTGGCAAGATACAAGATCCAGTTGAGATCAGAGATTCGCAGTTCCTAGCCCATTGATAATCTGAGGGCTTTGTATCTGTCAAACAAGGGTTTAGGCAATTTTTCTGCTCTCAATGAGCTGTACATCTTGTGAGGAAGCTATTTATTTGTCCGTTTATGTATTATGGTGATCTCAGTGTCAATAGTTTCTTTTCCCTAACCTAGGACTACAGACATTGTGGACTGTCAGAGGGAATTCACTTTTAGAGCCTGGTTAATATGGGATGCGTGTCTGTCTTGGTGGAGACTTTTGAATATGTTATGCTCAGATATTGACCAAGAGGTGCAGGATTCCTGTGCAAAAACAGATGTCCATGTCCCACAAAAGGTAAATTAAGTAAACTGATAGGAATTTTACAGTCAGTTTTTAATTGTTTTGTCTGACTCATTGAGCATATTATGTAGAGTTGTAGGAAATATTCTGTGATTCCAAAAAATGGCCAAGTCTAGTATCAGTTTGCACCTGAAAGTGTTTAGGAATTCTCAAAATACAGGGGATACCACTGTCTAATGGTATTAATTTTACAAAGGATGTCATGCACATTTTACAAGTTCATCCTTTACGAGGTGAATACTGTCTCCTTGTAACCCAGTGAAAACCAGTTTCTGCTTTGCAGATAGTTTGTTGTTTAACCTAATTTGTGAGTGACATATTGATAGTAGAAATTGAAGGTGACAGATCAAAACCAGGTTCTAAATTCCCAAGATCTCCTAGTTTCTAGGGGTACAAAGCAATTAGATTATAACTGTCCTTATTTTCATCCTTGTCATATCCCTCTAAACCAAGTATATCACCTGAGCTGCTACAAAAGAATTTCTTATTTTGTATGGTTTAACACAGATGTTCACACCTTGTTAGACAAAGGACAGGAAGTACAGGGTGTGGGAAGCAGGCTGCTATTGAAGACCCCTTCTGATCTTTTGTATTAGAGGTGATTCAACAAGTTCCAGTTTTGCAGGCACTGTGACTTGAAGTGTCTTATCCTGTTATTCAGCTCTATATTACAGTGCCTTACACCGGATGTAATCCAGCTGCCCCTTAAGGATTTATTTTTTGTGATAATCTCAATAGTATTTTAATATGATGCCTTTTAAATATAAGTGAATCTTTGAAGAGATGGACCATCTGTCTTGTGATCATGCTTCAAATTCAGCATATAAAAGCATGAAAACTATTAATTTTTTGTTTAGCAATTACAAAAAAATCTAAAGAGGAAAAAGTCACAGTAAATTATTCTCAGTATATACCGGAGCCACATGGTATCTAGTTGTTTGTAAACCTGTTTGAGGCGTTACAAAAAGTCACAGTGATAACTTTTAGCTCTTCAAACTAGCTTGCCTAGAAAATTAATCTCCTTAAAAAAATAATGGGGTATGACAATATAATTTATTGCAAAGTTGACTATTGGTATTCTGTCCAAATTAAAGATGAATAGCTGAGTTGAAACAATCACGTTATCGAGCATCCCAGAGTACGTGGGCAAAGTTCCAGGGTATTATTTCTGGTGTGTATGTGAAAGTGACATGCATATTTGGATTAAAGACATATAGTTGCATGTAATTATTCAAAATAACTTTCCAGAAAGTTACTTAATTTATTATTTTTTTCAGTATACTAACTTACCCCCATCTCAGTAAATGTTCCAGGAAAATATGCAAAAAGTTAGCTATAAATATAAGTATATAATATAAGTATTATATATTGGATTGGAATTGTGGTGTATACATCATGTCATGAAACTGAAAGGTTTGCTGTTAGCTGTCTTCTTAGCTTACTCACAGAAAACGTTCTTTTTAAATATGGAAAAAACAAGATTACAAGTGCATGACAGAGAAGGGAACTGAGATCTTCTCAATCTCTTTCTTCCTCTCTTTTTAATGCTGTTAAAATTTAACATAGCTGCTTTGTTTGTACCACTATTGTTAATGTTGCATAACCCTATAATTATTAATCTTACTGCCACAGAGTTAGAGCTTGATTATACACTCTTCTCAGCTGAAGCTAGCAAGTGCTGTCAAAGATAGAAATGGAATGGCAGTTCATATTTTTAAAGAAAACAGGCAAGTTTGTTTGAACCAGGATCTCTATAGCCAATTGTCAGTCTCATATACAGAGCTCCATAGGATCTGAAATCCATATGATCATAGATGACAGGGGCACACAGAGATTTTGTGGCTTAGGGCTACTAGACGCTTCATGCTCTCCAAAGTATCTATGTGCAAGACACAAAGTGTGTTCAGAGTCTTTACTGAACAAACATTGGTAGATTTTTTTTTTAATAGCTGAAAGCAAAGAAATTTGCAGTGATCACTGTTTAGCATTAGTTGTTAAAAATAACAAAATTCTGAAAATATACTTTAATAACCTTTTCCTAGCAGTAAATTCTTATTAACTGTGGATACTCTACTTTGCTTGGTGTCCTAAAATGATGTCACTTTAAGTCTTGAAAATTTCTTGTTAAAAATAGCAGCACCAGTTTCCATCTTCCTTTTAATAGAATGACTTGCAGAGTTATGTAGGCACTATGCAGATGAAAACTATGCTGACACTGAGTGTCAAAGTGTGTGACAAGAATGAGACTCGCTGCGCATGGACACTGTGGGCTAAAGATCACTGATATTAATAACTGCAGAATAACACCAAACACCATTTTTAAAATGTTAGTTTATTGCAGAAGCAAAGCACATTAGCAGAAGCCATTGGAGTGCTAAAGGAGTGCTGTTTACTGCCAGGCATATATGTTTGCTTAAACATCAATGTAAAGAAACCCTGCTTTCTGGATGAATGAGGCTGACAGGAAATGCAGGAGTGACGTACTGTTCATGGTAGGAAGGAAAAAGTGAGTTGTGTGGAATAATGGACAAGCTAGAAAACTTTTACTTCAAAACAGAAAGGTTGACAAAAGCAGGGCCAAGTCGTAGACATATTCTTAGGTTATTAATAGCATAGAGGAAGAATAGCCCAACAGAAAATAAGATCAAAGAAATTCTGTCCTTTCAGTTTTCATGTGCATTGCAAAATCCAAGCCTTGCCAAATCTCTTATTACTGATCTTATACAGGAAGCTTTTGCATCAGTGACAGAGTCAGGACTTGGTAGAATTTTGCCTTAATGTGTCATTATCCATGTTATATTTAAGTTCTTTTGGAGTGCCTTAATTATTTTTGAAATGAAATTGTGTTCTTTCCCCACAAATATTTTGTCTACTTTTTCTCATCAAAGGCCAATATTCATCTTTTTGTTCAGGTTCAAACACCACTTACACATGGAGATTTTAATGTTATTTCTATGTCCTAATGAGAAAGGCATTTTGTTGGGTTTTTTGTTTTGTTTTGGTTTTTTTTTCCATGAAAAGTACTTTTGGAAAAGAGTTAAATATCTCCATCAATTTCTGTGCCACTCCCAGACTCGTGTCCAATTCCCAGAAAACTTTGTGACAGGGCCTTTTCTGAGAAGCTACTGAGGGATGGGTGACAAGCAGCATGAATAATAACCTGGTGTAATGACTGAACATGCAACCTTTTTTTTTGAATCATCAAATAACATTGCCCTGATGATGTTACCTGAATACATGTACTGTGATATTTTCTTTTTGAGTGGTAAAACTACTTTGTTTATTAGTATTAGATGGTAGGAACGGAAATGACATAACTGAAAATAGTTTGATTTGTCTTATGTATAGGCTGACATCCAGGACTACTTAAGAGTTTGCTAGGGAAATTGTTTGCCCATAAATTTCTAATTTTAACCCTTTTTATTTAGTTTAGAACTCAAGATAATGCAGTTTTGTTTGGGGGCTTCTTGGTATTGTCTGTCTCTCAATAACCCTGATCCTGGGCTCTTTTTGTTTGGGTGGTTGTTCTTCTGTATTTGGTAGGTACTACAGCTTTAAGTTCAAGTCTACCAGAATTTTTTCTGAAACATACCAAGTAAAAAACTCCCAATGAAACTCCTACAATTCCTCCTGTAAAAAAGAAATACAGTAACATAAAAGGAAGGAAGTTGTTGTTAACTGAGGTTTTATAGTTGATACTTCAGTATTTTTTCTCAGGTTGCTATTATGTAGTCACATGCAGGCTTTAAAATATGTATTTTATATCGAGGTCTTATGATAGTTTTCAGTGCTAAATTTCCTTCAGAAAGTTTCCACCTCTTTTTCTTCTGGGATAAAATACAGAATACAATGTTCTATTATGTTACATTTTATACTGGCCACCCAAAAAAACCGAGAACGGGGAGGATTCTCTTGACACTCTAGGCCAAGAGAAGATTCAGAAGTGGAACTGCTCAAGGTAATTGAAATTTAGACTGCAGTTTGTGATTAATTTACCAGTGTTCATTAAAGCTTCTCACAATGTTGCACCATGTTGCAATTTCAGTTACAAAAGCAAGCTTACCCTACTAATGACCCGATTCCACACTCCTCATGTAGGTAGCCTGAAGTCTCCTTGATGGAATAGTTTTAAAGCTATCTGGAAAAATTAATATTTAGAAAGATAGAGTACATGAGATGCAAAGAACACTGATCTAAATATGTGATAATATCCTACCCTATTGAGAACAATAATTATTGAATCACATGTAAAAACATGTCAACATATTTTAGTTGGGAATATTTTGGAGGGTCAAAAGTACAGTAGTCAGATGACAAGAGATTGCTCTATTGCTGAAAAGTGGCAGAGCAGGTTATATGCTGCTTAGTTTGTACAGTTGAGAAGGTGAATTTTTTTTGCTAATTTAAAAGATGAAAGAGATATATTTGTGCAACTGATGTTAGGTTTACAAAAGTTCATGTCTCTGTATTACTGAATTATTTTAGTGGACTACTCTTACTGTAGGCTGGTATGAGTCCTGCTGCTATTTATATATATATATAAAATCAAAGTGGGGTACTCATTTGTCTTTTGCCTGCTGTTTATCTTGTCAGAGCAGTGGCAGCAGTTGAGGTGGGGTAAAAAATAGGGTCTTCCAGCTCCATGTTGGGCATCACTGCACTTTGAAGTGGTATGCCTATCACTGGTTGTACCCTTCCTGGTTTAGAAGTGCCTGGTAGAGCAGCTTCAGCAGCTGATGAAAATACACTTCAATTTCACTGTGTGAATAACTATTGCACACAAACTGAACGTATTTTTGTGCTGGATTGATTTGGGGGGCATCTAGAAGATGAGAATGCTGAATGATAAGTCCTCCGTGGTACCTACTTTGTCAAGCTTTGATGTGTTTGAATCAGCTTTGCATCACAGAATTTAGTGGCAGTACACATATACAGAGTATTATCTTATCTTGGCATATATCAGAAATCATATATAATTATAGATAAGAAAATTATATATAAGAAAGTGTGCTCCCTGTCGTGCTGAGCTACATTCTGTGTTTAATGCACAAATAGAGCTAAGCATGTTTACATTAATGAATGAGTTTTGCAACACAGTGCTTTTTAGCTTTTAGGACTTAGTGATTGTCCAATATGTTAAAATATTTTAAGTGAAACTAAATTAAAAAAAAATCCTCAATCAAATTATATGAGCCCTACATACAGTCTTATCATCTTGAAATGCATTTTTCATTTTTAACATTTTAGAAGATGACAGTGTTGTGATGAAAACAGCCTATCCTGATATGAGAGAAGCATGTTTATGGATAATTTTCTATGTACTTGACTGCCAGGAAAAACTTTAAAAGTGGGATTTAATTCAAGGATTGAGCTTAAACCCATGTTGCATTTGTTCCTCCTCCTCTTCCTGTGGGAGTACTCAGTATTTTGCCATGGCAGGGAACTGCATTTAGGATAGTAATGAGAATATTTTGCCCTATTACAGTTGGATGCCTTATTAGCTCATCTCTTGGAAACAATACTTAAGTTTACTGTTTTGTGAACATTAAGAAGTCCTGACATGACAGAGTCTGAAGAAAGAAAAAAGTCCCAGGCTTCTTACCAACAGTATTATGCACCCATAAAAATAAATTCTCTACTACTAGTAAGTGGATTGGGAAAGTCTTATGTGGTTATTTAGGTATTAATATTAAAAAAAAAATCTTCAGTGTTAGTATAAAATTTATTGCACCTAAGATGTCTTAGAAGAAAAAATTAATCTGGATACCATGCACATAAACTTAATAGTAAATGCTGTATATTATTAACATTTCAAAATGAAATACAAACTTTGTGTTCAGATTTGCATCACAGAATGAACATATCTGTTCTAAAATTTCTTCCTAAATGAGTACCTTAGTTGATAATTACCACCTAAGCACTCTTAAAAATTCTAGAGTCCATGAGTAGTATTTTAAACTACATTAAAAGACATACTGATAATGATGTAATGAAACCAAATAAGTAATGGAGCATAAGATTGATTGTCTTGTAAATAGCTGCAGTGCTTGCACATCTTTTCTATGTATTTTGCCATACTACATGCTTAAATTTAGGTAATCTTGCAAAGGCTGAAGAAGCAATGGAGGAATTTTGCTAGTTTTCATGTCATGAATTATGTGAGCACAGTATAGGTTTACCAGATAGCATTTCTATGATACTTGAATATTTTGGAACATTGATGCTATTTAATCATACTGTAGGCATCTGGCTGAACATTGCCACTAGTGTTTCGTGGTGGCTTTGAGTTTACCTGATTAACTCTGGGCACAGTCTTGTCACTGTGGTTAGTGAGAAGCAGTAATTTTACAGAGAAAATATGGCATTGTTTGATAACCTAATTTGTTATGGATCTGTACTGCAACTCACAGAATCACAAGGTTGGAAAAGACCTTTAAGATCATCAAGTCCAGCCGTTCCTGTCCTATGCTAAACCATATCCCTACATACCTCATCCACCCTTTTTTTAAATGCATCCAGAGAAGGTGACTCAATCCCCTCCCTGGGCAGCCTGTTCCAGGCCCTGACAACTCTTTCAGTAAAACATTTTTTTCATAGCATAATACATTGATTTATTTGTGTATACATGTTTATGATAAGTGATGTAATAATACTGTATGCTAATTGTAGCTAAATAAGGCATTCCTTAGCCAGGAATGGAACTTATGTGCTCTAACTTTAAGCACATGTTTAAACACCGTGAGCATAATACACTATTCAAATTAGAGCATATACATAAGTTTTTTGCTTAACAGTGGCTTAAACACAAGCTATAAACTTTTCTATTGTCTTCCAGACAAGTTTGACAGCTGAAGGCACACTCACAGGTTATGCACAAGCCTTCAGACGACACTTCTGAAAGTAGAATTTTCTCTTAAAACGTTTGTAATGGCATGTGCTGAATTTACACATCTGACTGAAAGTGAAGAGCATTAAAAGTTTTCTTAACTACTTGGCAATTTCTGGTTTTGTTACTGTTAATAGCAAGGGCTTATATCCATTATGCATTATGACATCATCTTTTTAAAGTAAAATTATCTTATTGTACCTCTATATGTGGATATATGGAAAGGTTTCTGGAGCACTGGCCTAGTCACGTTATTTAGCACAGCAAGAATCCAGCTTCAGAGAATCTGGCAGCAGATGGTTCTCTCATATTGAATTGGGGGGTGGAGGTGGCACTAAACAAAAACGCTGCCTAAATATGAAGTTCTTTGAATTATATGAATTTCCCACAGTTAGTAAGACCATGACCTGAGTGATACGAATCCTGCCTGCTACAGACAGTTACAAAAGGTACTTTGAGGCTCGGAGCCACATACAGTTCTGGGAACAGTGCCCCTCTCTCCATTCGAGTTGTGTTGTGACTTCTAGCTGAGAAAGCTTTGGGATCCTGTATACAGCACAGCACGGTTTGGTACATTTTAAAATCAGTTACTTCCTTCAGTCTTGCGGGGCCACTTAGATGGGAAGCCTACTCCTTAGTAGCTTGGCGCTTGTAGTTGTCACGCTTTGCCAAAGGGGGCAAAGGTCTCTCTTAAGAAGCCAGCTTTTTCTGATTACAAAATCAAAAGTGATTCATTGCCTATCTATCAAGTATCCTTTTTTTAAATCACAGTGATTCATAAAGAGTAACGCCTACATTTTATGTCATGAGATAGTTTTACAATATTGCCAGTGCAAGTTAGAGAAGTGTTGTTTCTTATTTCCTCAAATCCCTCAAAACCAAAACGATCCAGATTTGAGTTCTACCAATGCAAATAGGCATATAATAAATACCAATATATGAACTTTGCCTGTTAGAATTCTGTAGACCTTTATTCTGATTTTTATACTAGCAATCCGATAGTATCTTATTTTTCAGATTTTTATGCTTTTCGATCTTTTTTGTTTAGTGGAACAAAGTAAGAGTCGTTTCTGTTCTGAAGACTAGGGTGTATTTTTAAGATACTTTTGAACAAAAAGCATTGGAAGATAAATCTTTCCTCAGGATAAACCTCAGTTTCTATAGACAGCACCCCACAAAGCACAGATTGCAGCTGCCTGTCACTAGCAAACTGTGTGGTTTTCCTGCTCAAGCATTTCTAAGAACAGTTTGAGGGTCCTTTCCCACAGACTTTGAATTTGCGTTAAGAGGGCAGAGTTTATCTCTGCAGCTCAGTGTTATGTCAGTCTTGGGGCAGTAGCAGAACACTTTCATTTCTATTGCAGTCAGTCTTTCACCAACAGGAGCCCGACACCGTGTCACTTCCAGGGTTTTCTAGTTCTCCTTGATTTTGAAGTGTTGTTCCTCTTAAATCTGAGCTAGCTGTCTGCCTGCAAAGTTTTTCAGATAATTATCTTATACAACCATCTTCCATTGTCCAATGTTCTCAATTTCTATTTGTGCTGTTGAGCACAGCTTTGCAATTGATTTCTTTTCTATTTCAAAATAAAGGTTCATCGATATCTATCCAGTATCAGAATGCAACAACCCTGTGTTAAATAATTAAAGTAGGATAGTAGTATTTGTAGCATATCTGAGTAGCCTGTGGCATTTTTGAGCTTGTTTCCCACTTGCATTTATATTCTCAATGGCCTTTGTCCCTGCAAGGGTATAAATGCTACTATTTCAAATAAGGACCCAGGCCATTTACTGTTGTGTGTGTATTTCACACAGAATAGAAAATATATTTTATAGTGAACAGTTCTATTATTCCCTGAATGGGGGGAGGAAGGGGTGGGGAAATTGTCTATTTGTAGCTACATTGTAGTAAATTTTATGGAGCATGCTTTTAGTGATCACAGCTTGTAGTTATAATTCAGTTATAGGACTAAAATATATTTCCCACTGATTTATGAGCTGCCTGCTTTAGGCCTTTTCAAGTGTTTGGATTTACACCAATTCTCAAGTTTCTTCTGATGTTTGTGCATCCTTACTGAGAGCATGAATAGGCTGACTTTCTGTTTGGCTTATTGAAGGGTCTCGGTATCTGTGCTCTCTGCAGCTGGTTCATCACTTGGGTTTCTCAGCTTGGTTCTGAAGCCATCCAGTCTTCAACACTCCTCCATGGTTTGTATCACTGCAGAGATGTGACAAACCTGCATCTGGTGGCAGTGGTTTAGACATTCCTGGGAGTATCTGGTTTGCTGTCACACCCTTCACATTCCACTTGGCCCCAGCTTATTGCTTTCTTTTTTTCTGGGTTTTTTTTTTTCCTTTGCTATCAGAATTTTGGTCCTGTGCTGGTTCTGCAGGTTAGTACAGCAGACTGTAAAAGGAGACTTTCATAAGCCCATACCCCTCCCACTCAGTGATTAACCCCTGCGGTCTGCTTGTTGGCAGCACCCTGCCACCATGGTGATACATCCCTCCTCCTCTGCTTAAAGATGTAAATAAACCATTTTGATTAGAACCACTAGACTTGTTTTTTATTGGGAACATTTGTTCCCATCCTTTTAAAAATATGTTGTCTGTGTTGCATGTATTTGGTATCTTTCCTAATGGACATGTTCATGTTTAGATGGCTTGAGGGTTGGATCTGAGGAACAGAGATGAAAATGTCACCCACTGTCCTGATTTTGTGCTTGGAGTCAGGGCTGAAATTAAAAGCAGTGCACCAAATCAGCTATGAACTTACCTCTTCACAAAGTCACTTGTTATTACAGAGTTGGTTTGGACACTCAAGGTTTGTTAGGGAACGCTATTTCCTTTGGGTTTACTGGTAAATTGAGGAAGAGTTTTAGTTTATAGTTATCTAACTGAAACAAATCCATAGAAGTTTACTTCTTTTGATAAATTCATACTTGGAAATAAATATATCAGGTCCACTGAGGCAGCGGTACAGGCAGGAGGAGCGTGCTTGTCTCCAAGGGGCATGCAGAAGCACTTCTGTTCCTGCCACAGTGCACAGCTCTAGGGTAGGAATGCTCAAAGGCAATACGGAGTTTTCAAAACCCATGTGAATTTACAATGCAAAAGTTTGTCAGTACTTAGTCAGTTGGCTAAGCAAGCCCAGATCCTTCTCCCACAACCACAGCAGCTTCTAAACTGTAGTTTGCTTGGAAAAAGGCAGCTTTGGAGAACTGTATTGCTGCTCAGTGCACACCTCATCATGTAAATGAAACAGTTTCTGTCCTGAGTTATACCAATGGTTTGAACATATGCACAGATATAAATAAAAGCCCATCCTTTTTATCTCTGCTTCTTGCAAATACAACAATACAAAATTCTGTAGCAGAAGTTTTAAAACAAGTCTTTATGGGGTTTTGCTGTTCCTTTGTTTTCCTTGCTGCAGTGTGAAGTTCACCGATTTTGTCGAAACCTGAATCGGGGGTGTCAGCCAGGCTCTTTTTATGTACTTTCTTGCTTGTTTGTTTGTTTAAGAGCATCCCTGATTGTGTCAGCAGAGTTCTTGGAAAGAGGGGTGTTTCAGTTATGTTGTGCTCCCTCTGCTGACTTTGCAGCAACAGAACACAGAGCGGTACCGGCCCTACCTTAAGGAGCAGTGGTTAGATTTAAGAACCTGCAGATGATACAGTAGTTATTTAATGTATTAAATGGACTGTGCTCAAAAGCTTTGAGTCGCTGTTTGAAATACAGGAAAAAATTCACATGCTTTGGTTCATCTAAAACAAAATTGTCTTTATTTTATGTGAATGATGCGTGTTTAAAGTCTGTTATAACAACAGATACTTTGAATGAAAATACATAGTTTTCATGATGTATTAATGATTAATTTGATAAAACTAAGCCTAAAGCTTTTTTGCACTCAGAAATTATAGGAATATTTAAAAAATGGGGAGTAATGCCATCCGTGTGTGTGAATAATATTCTTTATAATACTTTCACTGCCCAAGTGGAGAACTGAGACAAAAACCTAAATAGTAGCTTTTCTTGCTTCCCCTCAAGCCCCAGAAAAGGTAAATGCAGTAAGATGAAGCAGTTTTCTCTAAATAACCATAAGGACAATGGATGGGACAAAGCAATACCATTTTTCTGAGTCTTCCTAGAACTGACAGCCATCTCCACTTCCCAGAGACATCAGCCAATCCCTTTCTGAACACAGTGTATCACCAGACCCTATGCCTCACATTTAGGACCCGAAAACAACTCTGATGAAAATGTTGGCTTGAACTACTTGTCCATTGCCACATAGAATTTCTGTGTCAGAGGCAACGAAAGAACAGAGTTATTGAAAGGGCAACGCAATCGTTTCATCACAAGACTGTCCTTTCTCTTCTTGTGGTCCTTTGGCAGCATTGTTTCTAAAAGATCGATGAAGGGTTTTAATTCAGTTGATGTGGTTCTGTCATTTAGGGTAGATGTGTCTTTACAAGGTACATAAAGCATTTTATTGTTCCTCTTAAGTAGATAAAAAAACTTTAAAAATGGGGATTTGAAGCTGACCCTTCACCATCTCTAAATTTAATTTATTAAAAGCTAAGGATGGTTGTGTGATCTTCACCAGCTAACATGGGACATTATTTCATAGATGGTCTCAGCTCACTTTAAATTAACAGGCAAAAGTCCCATTAACTTCTGCAGCACTAGCATATGCTTTTATTTGATGTATTTATACATGAGATGAAATTCAAACTATTCCATGAAATAGGTTTTAATTAAACCCAACAAAACCCAGTATTTACATCACATACATATATATCTGTATTTATACCTGTCCATGTAGTATAATTATACCATCGCTCTGACTTTTAGTAATGTTACAAAGCTGAGATGCTTTAACTGTTGGGTTTTTTCCTTCTGATTTTCTCTAACTCCTTTGAGGTTAGGATGTTCTGGTTGCTTCATTAAATACCTCTAGGGTCGTCTTTTGGTAGTTTTGTCTGGAAAGAGCGTGTCTAGAATGTAGTGCAACAGGCCTTTCAGGTTAACTGAGCACAGGTAGTGTTTATGGTAAAGAGTAGCTTGTGATCCAAGATGTTTTTCATACCATGGCAATTTATTTTATGTTTTCCCAATATAAAAACATGCCCGTTCTTAGGAACGGGAAATCAATTCTAATTGCAATTGCTACTGCATGGAGTAACGTAATACAGTGAGAGTTCTCACAGTCCTCCCCAGGTTAACTACCTGTGAGCTGTAACTCTGGCCCGTGGCCGATACATACATGTATCAGATGAGTTCATGTGCCTTCTCGTACTTCCTTGTAGCCAAGAGCTTGCAGTTGGCTCCGTGAGATTAAATGCAAGTAAAGGGAGTTGTAAGGACTAGTTTCGTATCTCAGTGCTTAATGTTATCTCAACAGCGTTCTCTCGTTCACTTCTGGTCTTTTTGCTGATTGAACGTGAAATCATATTCAGCTGCTTTTATGTGAACAGCATCTCTGCTTCCATCCTGCACCGTCTCTTGCTGGCTGGGAATGACTTTTGCACATGAAAATATTTTTAGCCAATATTACTTATGCTCTTATTTCTAGTATATCACATAAGCATGTGGGAGTTTTATGAAAGAGTTCTGGAGTAGTCTGTTGATTGGACTTATGCTTTGGATGATTTGGTGGGTTTGGGGGTTTTAAAAAGCCATGTGAGGACTACAATTAATTTATAGGTTATTTTGGAGGAAAATGTTGGTATCATCTCTCACGGTGAGAGATGGAAAAATACACAGCAGAAATCAAGTAAAGTTACACGCAAAATAGAAACATTTGTAAACTATTAAACATAGGAAAAATTTTTGCTTTTTAGTTTTAAATAATGCAAGAATACAACTAGCAGATTAGAGGTTTTCTTAATGTTAGTGTTTATAAAATGAAATGGGCTGAGCAGTAAAATTCATTTTGTTTCCAGTGCAATAGAAAACTTTATTAAATTGAGCAGGATATCCATAATTTGACAAAGACTTATCAGTCATAGGATAACTGACAGCTAGCTCTAGAAATGCTGTAATATGTGTCTTGTTATCCAGATACAGAGAAAGAAGCACAAACCAGCTGTCTTGTGACTAGTTTGACCTTACATATTCTGATAACACAGAATCTATTACACTGGCATCTTCAAGTTTCCAATATCAACTTTGAATTTATTGGCATGTTTGAAAAATAGCTATTGATTGGTTTATCTTTGCACCGGGTCACGTTGCTGCCTTTCTGGGCTGTTTGGTTTAAAAAAAACAAATGTGCTTAATGAAAGTCAAACATCTTAGTCCTTTAATTGTCATGAAATATAGTAAGAAAATAATCCTTTACCACTGACATAGACATCACAGTAAATGGTAGAAATATAGTCCTGGGAAAGCACAGCATTTACTTTATGCAGCAATGAGGCAAGCCAAGCTTAAGTAGAAGCTGCCTGTTCTCCGTTTCTCCCCCTGAGATGCACGCACACAGAAACGCCCCTCTCATCCTGCCTTGCAGTGCTGCTGCTGGACAATGTTAATCCCTCAGAAGAGATGTGCGGTCCTTGATGCTGAGGCCCAACAGGCAAAATGTTTCTCCACTGTGGTTGGGTTCAAAGTCTGGGTTCATGAGCCCTCCTAGGTTCAGGCTAGACTGGGAGTGGAAAGGGAGCCTGTGTAAATTGTGCAGAGCTGTGGCCGTGTTGATTCAGATTCACAATAAAACTAAAGTTCACCCTTTTCAGTGGAAGGGAAGCAGTAAAACATGTACATGCAAACCTGTTGTGGTGCGGAGTGAATCCGATCCATGTGATGCATTTACACTGTAACAGAAGGCTTCAGATATGCACACTAGGGTGTACGTGTACAGGTGTAGTATCATGGCTGGGTACCTTGGTGGAGAGCTTAGACAAAGTTCTGAACAACATAGAGATATTTTAAAACTAAAAGTAGACCTTTTTCATAGCGGAATGATTTAGCAAAGCCTTTTTAGTTGCCTGAAAATCAGAAGAGGTGATATGACTTGTCATGGGATGTTAACCTCTGGAAGGGGTGGAGTTTATAGGGCTTTTCTGAAAGAATCATAAATGGCTGCTGATTCCAGTTTTTATTATCTCAGAGCAGAAATACAAGTAGCATAAAAGGGAATTGCTTTGTTGCCTGCAGTAGCTGATAGGTGCACCCACAATTCCTTGTTTTTCTCTTCAGTGTAATCTAGTTTTTCTTTCCTCTATTCCCTGCGTACTGAATGTGTGTGTGACGTGAACAGATTCACGGAAAAACCCCACACAAACAGGAAGGAAAAACAGCAGGCATGAAACACAATCCCTCATATGAAGCAATTGCTAAGTGACATCAGTTTTAATATTTCTGTTTTCTTCCTTCTAGAACTTAGTAAAAATCGAAAACATCACAGTTCTAGGCTAGAAATACTTTTACCATGGTAGAAACTGTCCTGGCATTACTGTTAGACTTTGCTGTAACAAGTGAGCAGTGCTGCAAACAGAAAATTCCTGCTAAGGCATTACTGTACCTTCTTAGCTTTGGGAGTTTGGGCCTAGCAAGCCAGGCCTCGGGATTTTGTGCTCACCTGAGCCTAAGCTGTAGGATGCCTGTCCGTTGTGAATTTCATGCATGCTCTGTGTTATAATCGTTCAGCAGTTTCACAGAATTAATCCTGTTACATAATCGAATTCTCATTCGCTGTGGTGTGAAGTGAAATACAGACTGGCTTTAACTTGCCACGTTTTGCTAACTGAAGCCTTGTAAATGGGAAACAGGTAGTGCTAACACCTCTAGACTGTGAGGGTGTTTTTGGAGAGGGTTTATGGTCGATGCAGGAAAGCTGTTCAATTATAACATCTGTTTTGCAGGTAATACAAAAATTGAGATCAGGGGCAGGTGATTAAGTATCTCTAATCAGTGAGTGACTTAGGCTTGCACTTGCCTGTAAGCATGTACTCAAGCCTCTTCAGCTGCCCCTCTGGTGCAGGGGAGGTGTCTGTGCAAGTCCCCCTGATGACATGGCTGCCTGCGGTTGTTCCCTGGGCACACGGTAACCTCATGGCTTCATCAGCCATATTGAGTCTGATGAACTTGGGCTACAAATGGGCCCATGCCTACAGGCATCCTCCTTCTTCACCCTCGAGGCAGATACAGAGTGGGTGTAACTATCAATGTCTCTTGCTGAAAGGAATACAAGACAATGTTTAAATTTTGGATGTCTGTTGATTTTATTTTTTTAATTATGTGCCTGGTTAATTACACAAATGGACCCTTAAGGAGAAGTCTGTTTGATGTTTATTGCTTTATTTGGAAATCTGTTTAAGTAAGACGGTGTTGCTGGCCAGGGGTTTGCAATTCATGCTTACAGAAAAATCAATTACTTGTAAGATACAATAGAACAGTGAAGCACTATGCCAACCTATGATCTACTTTCAAAAGCTAATATTCACTAGTGGCAGTTAGAAATTCTGTTATTATCTTGTAGACAGATCTTAATTTCATTGATGACACCATGAGACTGTTTATCCCACCCAATGGCTGAAGCCTTTGGGAAGGTAGATGGCTGGCTGACTGTCAGTCAGGCATGCCAATGGTCCTCCCTTAAACACTGCTTTAAAGGACTCCCTCGGCCATGTAGTAATAGAAGGGGCAGTATGTAGGAGCTTATAGGTTCCCCTTACGTGCTATTACAGGCCTGTTGTGCAGCAGGGCATACAGTAGCCTCTCTTTTATTCCAACTGCATTGAGAATTTATTTCTTGGAATTTAGAAGTAAGAAAGATGTTTTACAGCCTTTGTTGTCAGTGGTCAAGGTAGAAGAACTACAGGGTTGTGCTGCAAGTCCTAAAAAGTGGAAGACTGATGGTGACTTTCCTGAGGAAGAGTTCTGTAACCGTTTGTAGCCGTGGCCAGCTTAGCACTTCAGCCTAGGTGACTGGGGGACAGTCACTGTCTGACTTACCCTTAGGCTTGGCCAAACAAAGGATGGTCTTGAGACTGTAGAGCTGATCTATTCCATTATAGTAATTTTCCAACAACAGCTCAGGCAGTGTGATGCAGTACTTCTGATTCAAAGCAGATCAAATCAAAGTTCCTGCTATCTAGAGGTTAAAGGCTGCTTACTTGACTGGGTCTGAAGTCCACACTAAACAACCAAAGTGACCAAGTTCCATACCTTCTTTTCTATTTTTAGATTAGGTTGTTCTTTTTATAAATACTGGAAAATCAAAGACAGATCCTAGCTATGAAACTGTGTTTTACATATGCTGGTACTCATAGACTTTTAAAAAATATGTTTAAATCAAGGAATTTGGTTCATCTAGCTGTCTGAAGAGGTCATGAAAACACATGGTTTATCTCAATCTAAATTCACGTGATATGCTGAAGATTTTTGCAGATTGAGGCTTTTTATTTGTTTACTACTTTCAAGATCTGCATAAATACATAGGGAATTTGGAAAGCCATAAATTAAATTTCCTTCATCCTTGGATTTAAGACTCTGGAATAAAACTTTTGACTCTCGAATGATTAATGATTTCAACTATTTTTGGTTATTTGGAGGAAAAAAACCCACTATTAACTCTTGTTTTTTCAAATAAAAATCCTTACATTTTTCAGACACTTGGGAAGAATAAGGATTTGAATTTGCAAAGCTGAAAAATTAATTCTGGAAGCCTTCTACTTCTATTCATATGCATGCTCTTGAGAGGTGTAATTAGTCAGTGTTATCTCTCAAAAAAAGTAGGGTTTTTTTTTTCCCAGTTATGCTGCTTTAATTTTGCATCGTTGGATTTTTAGGCATTTTTAATGTCTTGTATGCTTACTTAAGCACACAAATGTTCTATAAAATATACGATAAAAATGCAGTTGTATTTAATCTGGCAATTCATAGTTATTTAGAAGGTTATTTTTCCCATGTACACGATGATAGATGGAGCTTCAACATTGTCCTAAAAACCTACACCTAATTGTGAGCTCGTGTCTCAACCCTTTGGGCATGAGGCAACTGGACCTCGGCGTGGGCCTGAACTCGTTACAGAGATAACTAACTACTTTTAAAATGTCTCCTTTTTTTTGTTTTCAGGGATTACAATGGTTGACACAGAAATGCCATTTTGGCCCATTAATTTTGGCATAAGTCCAGTGGATCTGTCGGCAATGGATGATCATACACATTCCTTTGACATAAAGCCATTTACCACTGTTGACTTCTCAAGCATTTCTTCACCGCACTATGAAGATATTCCTCTTGCAAGAACTGATCAGACAAGCATTGATTATAAATATGATATCAAGCTCCAGGATTGCCAGAGTATGTATTTCATTATTTTTAATGTTTCCTTCATGTTCCTATTTACTTCATTCTCTGGGCTGTGTCCTACCAGCAAAAGGATTTGGAAGTATTCAGGTGTCTAAATGCTGGTATCCTGTGCCATCAGGCACGTCCACAAGATATTCTTTCAGGGCAGGTAGAAAAGAAAATAAATATAATGGACCTTCACCCTCTCTGAGCAGCAGTGGGGAGATTAGGCAAGGTATCATAAAGTACCTCAACTCACCCGAAACACTTTTCATTAAGCCTGTGAAACCCACTGTACGTTTCGGAAACCTCCAGTCTCCTATTCGTGGATCTTGTGTCTAAATTGTCCTCTGAAGGGCTATGCACACAGTTCAGAATAAACATCCTGGACATTAAAAAATTCCCCAGCATACATAGCATATTAATTATTAACATAGCTTTTAAATTCCTAAAACAGCCCAAGAAACTGATGGAGTTAGAAATACTGGCTACACCTGAGTCATGATGCTGGTACAACCTCATCAGGGTTCCTAATTCAGGCATAACCTTGGAATTTGTCTGTCCAGGAGTATTTGTGTGCTATGAAAAACACTGCTCTTTTGCTAGTTAGTGTTTAAAAAAATAGATGGAACTCTATTTTATTTATCTATCTATTTATTTATTCTCTAAGGAAGTGACCTAGGCTTAAATAAGTGGTTACTGCATTCCTGCTCAAAGTAGGAATGCAAGGTTGCTGTGCCTGAAACTTCTTTAAAGATCTGCTTAGCCTACTTATGTCTGATGTCACTTTGGTTTGTAGTAATCTGCACAGGAATTCTTTCAGGGAATTCTTGCTAGGAAAACTGTGGTATTTGATTTTGGTTTTGCAGCATAGCAGGTGCTGTACCTCTGGGTTACTTATTAAATAAATTAAAAGACATTTTTCCAGCTAATTTATTTTTCTTTTAATTAGAAATGTCCATGACACTTTAACAAGCTAGAGTGTGCCGTAGAGTTTAGGTAGGGTAAAGCCTCTTTGTCTTTACCAAGATAATTTTCCACTTTTTTTTTTCCCTAGTTTATATAGGAAACAAAATTTTCTGGTTTATATCACATAGCCAGTCTGGCAAAGATAAACATTCACCTTAATGTAGCGCTGTTACTTCTGAGATGTGATCTGAGATATAGTGTCAAATGTCACAGCTTTCTTCTCTGCTCAGTAATGATTGATTTAATGATCCCATATTTGGTTGTTTGAGCTTGTTGAAAAATACAAGTTACTCTCTTAATTAGAAACTTTCAGAAGAGAAAATACATCTCTAAACTGCACACAAAGTTGAACAGTGTTCCCCAGGAGAGAGCTGTATTTCTTTAACTATCCGATGTTATGTTATCCAATATAAATCATAGAATCATAGACTCATAGAATTGTAGGGGTTGGAAGGGATCTCGAGAGATCATCGGGTCCAACCCCCTGCCAAAGCAGGCTCCCTATTACCCAATGATATATATTCAATGTATAGATCTATTAGATATGTAAATATTTTTTTAGATTAAACTAGATACTCCGGTCCATCTCTCTGCAGTAGTTCTGACCACGTTAAAGTAATAGAGCTAGGTTAGGTACTGAGAGAAGTAAGGCCTTTCAACTAAGAGTCTCTGTATGTAAATTTTTAATATCCCTATCTTCAGATCACTCCACACTACAGAGCTGAAAACTGGATCTGTAATGCACTTGCCACATCAGAATCTGCCTCCGAGGTTTTTAGCCCATATACTGCCAGTGAAACAGCAGCTTGCAGCTCACACCCCTTCACATCCTTTCCTCACTCCTCAGTTTGTGTTCTGAAGCAGGCTATGCTTACTGGGATTGCTTGTCATTACTCATTTCTGCTGCTGCTTCTTCCGCGTATTTAATTAAACCTTTAGTTTATCATTTAAATCTTCTCCACACACAGATGCAATCAAAATGGAGCCTCCTTCGCCACCTTATTTTTCAGAAAAAGTTCAGCTGTACAACAAACCTCACGAGGAGGCTTCCAACTCCCTCATGGCTATAGAATGCCGTGTGTGTGGGGACAAGGCCTCTGGATTTCATTACGGGGTGCACGCGTGTGAGGGCTGCAAGGTAAGCTGTCACCGGGGTGTTTGTTGTGAAGGTTTGATGCTGCTGTCATCTGAATGGTCACTTGATAAAACCAGAGACCTGTGCTTTTGAAAAAAAAGTGTCTTGGGTCTTTGAGTAAATTATTCTACGTGTACTTTATGGCTTAATTAGCAGGATTATTTGAAAATACCATTTCCTTTTTTTATTACCTTACTGCTCTATTAGGCTTTTTTGTGCGTTTCTCCTCCTTCTCTGTTGGTTATGCAATTATAGTTCCTTCCAGTTGTCTTGGAGGCCACTTGCAGAGCCTGAATTCATAGAACGCAGCAACAGCAGACTCATGGCCAGCTCCACAGCTCAACACTAAGCAAGTTAAAATTCAAGCTCTCTTAATCTGATCAATTAGAGTTTCTTTACTCATTTTACAGGTTTCTAGGTGACTAGAGGAAAGTCTAATGGTATAATTCTCTGAATGTGGCTTTCTGCTTTAAAATGCCACCTTTTTTTTCCTATGTCAATGATAGTCACTGTTCATAACTAATATAAAGGACAAAAGGATGGTGTAAAAATTGGCCATCCTCGACAATGAGGAAAAAACGCCAGAGAAAGGAACTAATAATAAACTGAGTTCAAAGACAAATATTACAGAGTTTAATATGAATTTCTCAGCTTCTCTACTTTCAATTTCTTGAGGAATACAAGTAGTACAAAAGGTGCAATGCAAAGCTTAAATAAAAGTTGTAGCACTGAATTAGGAACACACATAAAGTACTAAGTGTGCTGTTAATTACTTAAATTGCAGTGGATTTTATAAAGAAGAGCTGGCATTATGCTTTTATTGTTGTTTGCTTTGAGGAAAAACTGCTACAAGGAATAAATGATGATAAATTTGGATAAACTTTATTAATCTATTATGAGCGACATGAGAAAGCATATTTAAAGTGTTAAAAGTTTACAGATGTGAATTTCCATAATGATTTCTGTCTTTCTAAGACTTGGTAAGACTTCTGTGCAGTAAGAGGGTTTGGATTTTTCATGTGCCAATCTACTTCACAAACTTGTAATATCCAAACAATGGAGATAAGTGAGAAAATAAAACAACTTAAAACCCAGAAATAAACATTGCAAAGTTAGTTCAGCTCTGTGCAAACCAAAGAAATAGAAGAGGTGAAAGAATATAAATTCTCTTTTAAGTACTCAGGCTCAAAATAGAAAATAAATACGTGAAATAGAATAAAGAAATACTTAGTTGGGAAAGAAAATTAAACCCAGGTAACTAATGACCTCATTTATTTACTTGAGATCAATCTGCTCTTGGTAGAATTTTTGGTTTGTTGTGAAGTTTTCTACATTGGTAGGGAACTTCAAATTTTGCAAATGTGATGTTCACTCTGTAACAAATTATCTCATGAGCAGTGGAACCAACAGAGCTTTGCTTCCTTTGGCATAGTGCTGTCCCTGCTCAGCACGTCTGCAGAGCTGTCTGCTGACGTCCCTGATGTCCTTTAAACCCCACTGATTCCCATACGCTTCCCCAGCTATTTGAGAGTTTTACCTCTCATACTAGGTTGAAAATGCCTAATGAGATTGGAGCTGGAGCACGCTGATAAGCAGATGGTACATTGGAATCTACATCCAGATGTGGGTCTCCTAGGAAGGAGGAGACCTGTCTGACCCAAGAGTTAGGCTCTCTGAGTATACAGAAAGGGGATTTGTACGTATAGAGAAGTGAGACGATGGCTCTGTTGGTTTCCTGCATCCTCTTACATATGCTTTTACGTTCACCCCAGGGCTTCTTTCGAAGAACGATCAGATTAAAGCTGATTTACGACCGGTGTGATCTGAATTGCCGCATCCACAAGAAGAGCAGGAATAAATGTCAGTACTGCAGGTTTCAGAAGTGCCTGGCTGTTGGGATGTCACATAACGGTAAGTGCACGTGGCATATTGAAAACATCTGCAAAGCAACACGAAACATCACTATGGTTTCTGAATGTGCTGCTTTAACATCTAGAATCTGCTGTTTCTTTACAGTGGGCAGTTTAGAAATATGTATCAGAGATCACCTCTCAGTTTAGGAGACTGTGTATGCTGGGAGATTGTTTTCAATATAAAAATCAGGTAGAAATCTGCACGTATCAAAATAGTACATACTATAAGTTGGGTTTGCTCTCCAACTTTCTTACTCATTACACTGTTGGTTGTTCTTCCTGAATATATCCCTAGTGTAATTGTTGTTTTTCAGTTCGTTGTCTTATTTTTTTTTGCATACTATAGCTCAATATCCCTTTCCTCTTAAGTGGAAAACTACATTTAATTATGAGAAATGGACTAGAGAATTTACTGAAGCTTTGTGAATAGTAGCAACTTGAATGTGATGTCAGACACTTCCTGAGGACTGTTAGCATCACTAACTAGCACTTCCTCAGACTAGAACACAATAGTCTAAACGAATGGGCCTGACCCTGTACTGTTTTAAAAAAACCTGTCCTCCTCCTTCCTAGGAGACCCACATCTGGGCATAGACTCCGATGTGTGGTAAGTAGGATGTGGTGTTTCTTAGCATGACTGTTCAGCTGTCTGCCTCCCATCGTTCAGTGTGTAGAGCTGTGATTCCTGTGTCCTGTGCCCTGCCTGACCTCTCCACCATGCAGAGGTGGTTGTCCCCTCCCATCTGTGAACTGTTCAGTGTGTTGTAGTCTGAGATTGCAAAGGTGTTCACAGTTGTGTATGGTTCTGTGGCTGCTGCCTTCACAGTAAGTAAGCAGATGGCATTAAGCCTATCTGTCCTCCTGCATAGAATTTAGAAGAAAGTCCCTCTGAACTTTTGAATTAACATATCAATTCATGTGGAAATACTTACTTGTGAGTGTTTGGACAGAAAGACACAATGAAGATTCTTTGCTGCCTTGCTTTGGCAAAGTTGAGCAAAAACAGGAATTAAATGTCATAACATAGAGACTTATGTAATTCTAAGGGTAAAGAATTGCAAGCATGACTGGGAAAATAATTTCTCTGTGGTTTTTTTAGAACTTTCATTATTTTCAATATAAAAAATGAGTGTACTGTCCCCAGGAGGAAAGCGTAACTGTGGTTTGCAAAGTTAATACATGCACTGAATGTAAATTGGTATGGGAAATGTTTTGTTAATAGAAAATATGGTTTTCAAGTTCCTGGGATGCAACAGTAACACTTAAAAATAAACCTGATTTTGAAATGCTACTGTGGGTATTTTTATAGTCATTCAGGAGGTTTTATTATTATTATTTTCAAGGTACATGCCAAATTCTCTCATAACCTAGCAACACGGCTTCCAATTATGTCAATGGGAACCATGTGCGGTTCTACCAAGAAGGGGAAGGCCAGACCATTCTCTTTGGCTAAGTAAAATAAAGGGCCCAAGAAATGTCCTTGGAGTGAACATTTACCTGCCCTTTCTTCCTGTTCAGCCCCTGCTGAGGCAGGAGCTGTGGCACCAACAGGGGCCACCGTTATGCCCATCAGGGGACATGTAGAGAGGAGGGGGAAAGGGCAAAGCCATTTGTCCTAGAGCTTGAAGGACACTTGCTGTCATCATGAGCTCACCCAGCAGGGCATTAGTAGTGCTCATGTTCACATACTGCCTTCTGCATTTGCCTTTTTTGCCCACTCTGTTTACATTACCTTGCATGAAACACCACCTTCATTCCTCCATCATTTATAAACAAACAAATTTATAAAAACCCCTGAATTTCACCTTTGAAGACATGGGCTAATATAAAGGAGCATTCTGAAATGTAACACTGGACATTCTGAGTGAGAACAAGATAAATTTTTTTGTTACAACTACAGATTAAAGTTTGCCCATTTGAGTAATGAAATAATCTAAATTTTAAATGCCTGGAATCAGAATACAGATGATTTGTGCCTGAGGCTTCCACTCTACGCTTGTCTTTGCATAGATGATATTATTGCAGAATGAAAAGGGCGCTTAGAAAAGCAGGGAATGCATGGAGACACTTAGCAGCTACAGCCACATTTTTTCACGTATAAATGCTACATACCAGTTGGCTGAAAGTTAAAAAAGACAGTAGTGTTCTCATGCTTTGAATATTGTTTTTCTTTTCTTCTCTAGTCACAGTTCTGCTCTGTGTTTAACCCCTAATGGCGTAGATTTTATTCTGAAGTACCACTAACAGAAGCTTGGTTCTCTTACTTTAGAGATTTCATTAATCTTTTTCTCTTCTACTGAAAGTACTATTCTACAAACCTAACTCTTGTAATGGGAAAGGGAGCACATGTGGCAATGTGTCTTTAATGTCCATTCTGGGAGCAGTGAATTGCTCATTCTGAGCATATGCCTCCAGTAAACTCAGACAGGTATCTGCCCTGGCTCTATCATGTGTTTTCTAGTGTAAATAGCTGTATTTAGAGTCTATTTGGGGACTCATTTATGCTCAAAAAAAAATCAAAATCCATCCTCTAGAAAAGCAGAACAGTGCTATACAGGATAGCCTGTAAGCAATGCTGAACTCTCCAAGTCATAAAATGTGGCACAAGGATAAGCATTCTAGGTTTTCCACAGAGATGTGAAGAATACAACGCAACATGTCATGCCTCACTATGTCATTACTGGGTTTGTATCACTGACATTTGAAGAATACTGTAAATGCAAGTAAATAAATACCTGCCAAAGGAGAGGCAGAGATCATGCGTTCCGACTGCCAGCACGTGCCCAAACTTGCACAGCCTTGTATGACTGTGGAAGCAACTGCAATCTGAAGCCCTTCCACCCATGCAGCATGAGCAGCAAGACATTTCCAGATCTCTTACATTAGCTCGCTGCCTTGTCACTGCCCTTCCTACCCCTATGGATCCTGCCTTGATTCACTTCCCAGGCTCCCAGCAGATAAAGAAGTTGGGCCTGCTGTGAGGGTAGACAGAGGAGAGAGGAGATGGACTAGCAAGGATATGTGGTCCAGGGAAATAGAAGACAAGACCAGGGTCACAGCAGGGAGTTGCAGTGGGAAGCAGAAAAGGGAGATGATCATGCCACCCATCCTTTAAATTTTCCTCAACCACCAGAAATGCTGTGAATTCTTGTCCACCCCTTGAACTCTCCTTTTTCCACCCTAACCTCTGTAAGTATCACCAATCCCTCCTACTTCTCTCACCCAAAGCCCCACTTTCCAAATTCCTTCTGTAAACCTCCTGGTGCCTGACCTCTTCCTGATATTTGTCTCAGTCCCCTGAAAATGGCAATGACTTCTCCAAAAGGAAATGACTAGGCTGCTACCACAAAACTGAATTTCACTGTAATACTGATGAGCATTGAACAGAATCTCCTGCAGCTGATAAATTTTTACAATATATCTAGATTTTTTTTTTAAAATTAAAACTCCCCTTTTTCCAATCAAATATAGAAATGTTTGATTCACAACTCTCTCACTTTGTTATTTTTGGGTCCTGATCACCTTATGTGTAGGAAACATTATTCTCATAATTCATGAATTACATCAGAAATTTCCCAATGAACGTATTTTCACGAATCAGGGACAAGGTTTAAAAGTGCATCATGAAAGATGCACTATGTACAAGTCTGGTGGCAGACCAGAAGATACACCCTAAGGGTTTGTATAGTACAAAACCCAGTAAGCTCCTTTCTATTCTTCATGGTCAGTTCAGGTATTGAGACAACGTGGTCCTACCCGCTGCTATTGGCAGCGCGGTTCTGCTGGACTGACAGCCACGTGACCTGCTGGCAATCCTGCACCAGTGGGTTGTTACACCAACAGCGGGTGTAGGAGATAACCCCGCTGTACTGCTTTGATTAGCTAATCAGCTCGTGCATTCTTTGATAACAACGGGTAGTTTGGACTGATTTGACACTGATGTAATAGCTTTCTGTGCTATGAGTAAGCTGTGTTTGTTGTAGCTAACTCAATTCTGAATGCAGCATGCAAGCATTCAAGAGAAGTAATTAATACTTACAATCTAGTTTACTATATAAAAACTGTACAAATGCTCAAACACATGGACACAAAAACCCCTAAATCTGATTCTGACACAGAAGAGTACTGCAAATAGCAAAGTAATAAAGACTATTTGGGCATTAGAGCACTTTTCCTGCAAAGATCTCAAAGCACTTTGCAGGAAAATAATTATTGCCATCATAAAAATAAATTATAAGCTAAAGAAGGCATCTACTCAAGAACTAGTAATTGTAAATGAAATAGTAATGATCTAATGAGCTCCAGTGCAATCTGCAAATTAATGGAAATAATTGAGCATTAGAAGCACTAGGGCTTATAACACATGCTTATTTTGCAAGGGCACTTTTGTTTCCTGTGTTGGGGATAGATAAGCATGACAGAAATGTGGTTCTGGAACATACTCGGTCAATCTTATTTTCCATTATTTAATTTTTTAAAGTTGTCATTTATTATAAATTCCACACCAGTGTTATTGTAAACTTTTACCAGAGAACCATCAACAATATGTTGTTTAGCAATACCAAACTGCTAGCACAAATACTGTCATTTACTTTCCAAGAGACTCTTGGACAGGAGACAAGAGACTGCACAGGAGTCAGGGTATAGGATAAGGGACGTATTTAGAAAACATGATATACATATTATGCTGTCATTTTATCCTCAAAACTGAAAGTAAGCCTATCTTATACTGGCTGTCTCACTGCAACAGCAGATAGGTACTGTTATGTGGATAACTGTCCTAAGTTTTACAAAAGAAACTCTCCCACTCAGTTTTGGAAAACTTACTTGGAAAACCAGGCTGTAATTAGTGTTCACCCATGGAGGAATTTCTAGCAAGATGTTTGTTATCAGTCTGGCTTCTGTGCTTTAAAAGAACAGTCAGTTTTTAAAATCCCTGATCTTTGCAATAACATCTCTGCATTCAGCAATTCAATTTCAGTGGTCAGTGTCGCAGGTGGTATATAAACTGTAGTATTTCATTGAGAATGTTCTAGTAGATATTTGATTAAAGGCAGGAGGGGGGAGGTGCAAAAAGAAAATAACCCCCTGCTGGTTTTAATGCCTTGGGGAAGTTTATAAAGTATTTTAGAGATAAGTCAATATTAAAACATAGGAATAGGAAGCAATACAGAGTCCACACACACCCCCTTTTTTCAATCCCTTGTTTGTAAAAACAACCTTGATGAAAGGGAAGCTTATGCCAGAGAGATTCCAGATTACAAAATTCCTTCTGCAAACCCCAACTCTCACAAGCAACCCCACAACAGAAGCGCATCTCGTACTAATGTGCTGTCAAGCTCCCTTTCCATAAGGCTTAGAATTAGTATAGAATTACAGAATTCACATCAGGCTGTTAAATTATGTGTTTCTGCTGTAAACATATTGTAAATATATATAACATTATAAATGTATTCCATATATCAAAATATTTTACAAGTAGGTTTTATCATAACACAACATGTTTCTGGCCCAAAGCACCTCGTTCCAGCTATGACTGTGACGTCTCTCTGAGGACATACTCCTTGGGGTTCCTGAGTATTTCTTAGTATGCATTAAGCAGTCTTCAGGCCGTAATAAACGCACTCCATATATTTCTGGAAGTGATTGACTTTTTTATAGCTACGGGCAGCTCTGATCTCCTTTTTATTAAGTCCTGTGGACGTGGCTAATATTTGCCTTGCTTTCTTTCCAGCTTAAAAGCTTCACTGTAATAGTCTGAGAAGCCTTGCTTGACCTCAAAAAAATCTTCACTGTGAAAATTTTTCCTCACTAAAAATAAAATAAATTAAAAATGGTGAGGAGTTGAATTTGTGGCAAGAACCCAATCGGAAGCATCAAATATCACAAGAGTTTTTTTTCCATTGATGAAGCTCTTGCAAAATGTAGATTTTTAAAAATACAGAAATTAATCATAAAACATAATGCTATGAACATTTTTATGAATCATTAATTTCACCATATGATCATCCATTCACATTACTTATGTATGAATGATGTCTGTCTCTTCCAGCCATTGTAATGCATATAAATTAATGTGAAGTTCAGAATTTTTCTTTAAATATTTCGCTCTCAGAAATAAGGAAGGCTGGCAGAGATGTCTCCCTGAAAGCTGTTAGTAGTAGCTGATTAAAAACACTTAGTGCATCCCCATGAGACAGGAAAAAATATATATGCTATGGCATATATGATGCAAATCAAATGCCAGTTGATCTTTATTAAAAAATTCCCATATAAAAAATTATAAGCAAGAGACATATTCGGAGGAGAAAAAGTACGTTAATTTGTACCTATTGCACTAGATTTTCCTGTCATGGTGATTTTTATTCTGACAGGTTAAATCAAAGAATACCCAAGCAAATATGAAATATACAGGGTGCTTCATTCAGCAACAAGTGTGCTGAAAGAGAAATGAGTACAGTTGTAAAAATAAACAGCTTTATTTCTACAGCCATGAAATAAGAGAACTGAGCAATAAACATAATATATGACAAATGTTTTTAATTGGGGTTTGGACACAATTATTTCTTCTTGAAAAAAGTGTCATTTTTGTCCCTCAGCACACTACAAGCATCCTTGTGAAAGGAAAGTGTCTGGGCATTTCCAGCTTAAGTGTCCCTAATATAAGCGTTCATGTGTATGATCTTAACAGCACCTTTATGCAGGGGAGACACTAACTGCTGAAAAAATATTTGCAATGTTTGTATTATTTCCTCTGAAGGCCAAAGTGGAAACCTTTATTTCTTCCTACTGTTCTTTGTTTTGATGCTCTTTTGCACTGTTTTGTTTTTGTAAAATAAAATAAATGTAAAATAAAAAAATTGTTTGCTGATTTATTATATGATAAATCAATCTTTATCTTGATGGCTCATTGGAAACATGGTCCATGTCCATCTCTGTATGAGTAAGCAGTGTCTTGGATACTATGCATGTAAAAGCAGAAAGTTTACAGCCTGCCTTATGTTGGTATCGAGCAATTTTGAGATCGTATGACTGGGCAGAACTGTCTCTTGTTCTTTCAGTACTGCATGCACATAGAGTTACTGTGGAGAACTCAGCCTTTTCTGACTTCTTTATCCCTTGCACAACCTTCTCTCTCATTCCTTGATTCTTCTGGTAGCATTTTCTAGCACTTGCTACATTAAGTTCCATGCAACAATTTAGGAATTTATTCCTGCAAGGCATGCAAGTGTTCCGTTTCTAAACAAATGAAGAATCTAAGATCCATATGGTGATTTGCCTGTAACAATTCAAGGCTGAACGGTGATTCCTACCCTAAGCCAACAGAATTTTAATAACTTCTTTACATTTTATTTAGCTTGGAGGTAGACTCAGAGGTTTCCATCAACTCTCTCAGGTGAGCTGACAATGGTTTTGCATTTCCAAGTAAGATACTGTAATCTTACAGTTTGGGTACACGAACAATTTCCTCTTTGGGAGTTGTTTGTTTACATTTCTTTGAAGCATTTCAGCTGTTTGCCTATATTACTGAGGAAAATCATCTTTCTCTTACTTGCCTGAGTAAAGTTTTAGTAAAAATTCGAAGAGCTCATAACAAAAGGTGACATAAAAAGCTACTAATACATGCTTTTTTAGGTGCAACTGTAGCTGTAGTAATTGCTTGTCATCTTCTTCAGCCATCAGGTTTGGGCGAATGCCACAAGCGGAGAAGGAGAAGCTCTTGGCAGAGATTTCCAGCGACATCGACCAGTTAAACCCCGAATCTGCTGATCTACGAGCACTTGCCAAGCATTTGTATGACTCATACATAAAGTCCTTCCCTCTGACCAAAGCCAAGGCGAGGGCGATCTTGACAGGAAAGACGACAGACAAATCAGTTAGTTCCCTCTGTTGTGTTTCTTTTTGCTTTCTTTGAGTAAATGATTTACACATTGACAACACATCTTTTTTTAAAAAAAAAAACCCACAACTTTGCTGTTGGCAGTTACATATTTCAAGCTGTGTCTGAAACACAGGAAATGTTTTTAGATAGGATAAGTAAACATTATTTGAAAAAACTCCAAGTTCACCTAATAAAATACTTGAAACCAGGACAAGAATTTGAAGGTCATCTTAACCTTTTTGTATTCTCTGATCCACTCTTCCCGTTTTCCTTCTCCTTCACCAGAGGTTATCTTCCACACTATCTATTTAAGGTGGCTATCTAGCTGTCAGGAATTGGTTGGGATATATACATAATATAGCCCATTATCATTGCATATTATCAGCACTACCTGTACCCAAAGGAATACTGTTTTTCATTAAGTGTCAGATGATTCCCAGGACCCACACCATCACTAGCCTTAACTATGGTGCTTATTCTTATGATGCTCTGATGACTTCTTGCATTTAGTTGGGTTATATTGGACCAGATCAGTATCCTGTGCTGGAAAAAAATTGGAAATTTTGAATTTTAGGAGAATGGGACAGAAAATCTTTGAAAAGTAAGGAACAGAGATTTGTAATTGTGGGTTTCTTTACTAATGTCATTGGTAATATATAACGATCTTCTGTATCGGTGAGGAGGAGGACAAATAAGATCTGATATTTATTGTAGAGGGTTTTTTTTAATGCTTACTGAGGAAAATATCTGACTCTTAGTTTGATATATTTTCTAGAACGATTGGCAAAAATTTCATTGTCAGGAATACAACACAGGCTGTATTTTATTTTCTTAAAGAATTTCAAAGACAGGAAGGATTTTGGAGAGTTTTAAGCTTTCTTCCTTTAAAGGCAGTTAAAATGATAATTTAAATATTGTCCATTATTTGGTTGTACCACTCATACATAAACTTCAGATATGGTGGCCACTTACAGTTTGAGCAACTTTTCATCCTGGAGTAGGTAAAGTATGAGCTGGCATAGTGTGTTTATTCTCAAGAAAGCTGGTGCACTAAGTCTGCTTGAGGGTCATTGCTTTTTCTATTTCCTCAATTCTCTCTCTCTGTCAGAAGATAGATTACTGGGACAGAATTAATACAGCACTTGGGGTTTTGCATGTGCGTTCTTAATAACTGTGTGCCTGCATTGGGAAACAGAATAATTATATCTGTTGTTTTTTCCCCTTCAACCTAAAAATGTCACCAGGAGGCCTGCTCCTTTTTTCTGCAGCCGCCCTCTGGGCACACTCTGGAAGGTGATAGATGTCTGGGCAGGGTTACCTATGGTGGTCTCCTCTTTCTGTTTTCCAGATCTGTGTTTAGAAATCTAGGAAGCTTGTTTCTGAGGCCCCAAGTGCATCCACACATCCTACTTTTGTTCTGTGAATTTGTTGTTGTAGAAATAATAGGCATGTGGTTGGCTGCTCTCTGCGCCGGGTACTTGACAAACATCTGGGCTTACACAACTTGGTGATGTCTGAAAGTTACACTAATGCAGTACTTGGGCAGTAAATACATAGTGTGGAATTAATGAGGTTCTACCTTGCTACTGAAAGTTTTAAAACTTCCCCAGGTTAGAATGTAGCAATAAAAAAATAGACGTAGAATTCAGCTTTCCATTGCAGCAAATTTTCAAGCCTTCTAAAAGGAAGAACATTTAAGAGAGTCACACTCAGCATTTAATGACTATAACTTTGAAGTTATTTGAGGCATAATGGACTTTGTGCTCCATCAAACTGTTCACCATGGGCATAGTTTCAATTCATGTTATTTTTTAATTGCTATATCCTCTCCCTTAATTGAAAATTATTGGATGTGCTAAATGAGTGAGTCAAAACTAAAATGATTAACTCATCCTCTTCTGAGATACACGGGGCTTGTTTCATATAATGTTCCACTCACAAAGTTCATCTGAATCTTTGCATTAAAAATTTCTTCAGCTATTTTGAACTTTTTCTTAATTTTCATTTTCTAATGTCAGTAGGCTGGTGGCATAGTGTAGTCTTTCTAAAGGACATGTACGTGCACAGAATAGATGACTTTTTCTTCTACTCAGTGCTCCAACGTAAGCTTTCTAGAAAGACAAGAAAGGAATGACCTACTAGTACTAAAACATGCATTTTAATTCTTCTCTGCCATCTTGTCATTCCACTGTTTTGCAAGTGCATGCACATACATATATACAGATATATAAAAATGTTTTTTTCTGCTGCCAACATAGCATTTCAGCTTGAAAAATACCTCATCCTCCCATCTTTTCTCTGTGGGGTGTGTTTTATTTTTTCAGTTTCACATTGAAATCCCACAAGTGGTAAAACAGTATCACACCTCATAGCCCCTTTAACTGAATCTCATGGTCTGGAGCTACATTTGCTTGCAGTTATGGTGAAAGTGACAGCAGGAGTTTCACTGGCTTCACTGATTTCACAAAGCCATTGAGAAAGCTGGACTCCCCTCGTGTGGATACTGTTCGGTTCACAGATAGAGCTCTGCTTCCCAAGCAGCTGTATCAGTTAACAAGACAGAACTCTCAGCTGTCAGCACTCTGCCTGCCCAGCCATAGCGGGTCGGAGCTTTCTGTTTAACTCAGCCTGAGACAGATGACCGAACACTTTCACAATCTCCATCTGCAGGACTAGGGGAGGTGGAAGTAGGAACTGGTGATAAGCATCTGTGGGTAATATCCTCTGCAGAAGGCACAGCCAGAGTCTCCTTAAGGAGAGTAGCTATTTCCACTGTGTAAAATTCCATAATAATTTAGCACTGAATATACTTCAAAGCTGGTTTAAGTAAGTAATTATTTTATTTTAGGAGTTTCCAGAAGCTAGTTCTCTGGGAGAGGACTGCTGACTGCGTGTAGGAAGGCCTAGGTTACTTTTGAATCTGTTCTGCAGTTTACAGGGAATATAATGAGCACCTGAATGAATAAGGCTTTAGAACTTGTAGCCATAAGAGATCTAAAATGGAAAAAAGACAATTCTCTAGTCCAAGTGTTGGTATATACTTACTTGTATTTTAATTAATCAAGTATGTTACTAAACCTGTTAATATCGATAGGTATTTGTTCAGTGCAGGAATGAACTATTTAGTCACTTACCCTCTAAGGAAATGATTCTTCAGATACATTAAAGAAATTAAACTACTTCTTTAAATCTACGAGCTTCTTCAACACATTCTGACACAGATTGTTTCCAACAAAACGAAAACCTTTTCCTGGCATTATTTTTCTTAATCTGCTTTATTTATTCCAGTTGAGTTTATTTCACAGTCAGACTCATTCTTGTGTTCTGAATCGTGCTGCTGTAGTTTACATCCTGGTATTTGTAAGTTCAGGTTAAATATATGCTAAGGTTTAACTTACCAGGTATTCAATACCATAAAGTTGATACCACTCGCAGCACTTCCTAGAAGCAAAGAACATGGCAGTATGTGAAGTAATCAAAACGTGAATATACTCTGTGTTTCTATAAAAAAGAAGTTGTATCATCAGAAGTTCAACCTTGTTGCTGTCTGCTCACTAGATTCTGTTTCATAGAAGCCAGTAAAATTCAGGTAAAAGGAGTAACAGCTTCATCTTTTGTTGATAACCATTCCAAACTTGGAATTCTGATATTACAGAACTTCTGCAAAATAAAACAAAAACAACCAAAAAAAAAGCAAACCCCGTGGATATTTTAAAATAGTGTTCCTTACTTTTTGTAATAATTAGGAGAAGGGGGTATCAGCTAAAGTCCTACTTTTAGACTGGAGATTCATGGAACTCATGAGAAGTCCTTAGGAACTACTTGTCCTTTCTGTAAATCATTTTAACTTTGTGAGAATATTTGCCTTAAAATGTTTATGAAGAGTTAATCCTCTTGGGCCAACTACCCTTGATACATTCCTCAAGGGTTTTCTGCTGAGTTATACCTCAGTAGTCATACATTTGTGGAAAGGACTTTTGAAATTAAATTGTCTTTTCCTTCTATTTTCAGCCATTTGTTATATATGACATGAACTCTTTAATGATGGGAGAAGATCAGATCAAGTGCAAGCACGTGTCGCCGCTGCAGGAGGAGAACAAAGAGGTAGCGATTCGCATTTTCCAGCGATGCCAGTTTCGCTCCGTGGAGGCGGTGCAGGAGATTACGGAATTTGCCAAGAACATTCCAGGTTTTGTGAATCTTGACCTGAATGATCAAGTAACTCTCCTGAAATATGGGGTCCATGAGATCATATATACTCTCCTGGCTTCGCTGATGAATAAAGATGGAGTTCTTATATCTGATGGACAGGGATTCATGACACGGGAGTTTCTGAAGAGCCTGAGGAAACCTTTTTGTGACTTTATGGAGCCCAAGTTTGAGTTTGCTGTGAAGTTCAATGCACTGGAATTAGATGACAGTGACCTGGCAATATTTATAGCTGTCATTATACTAAGTGGAGGTAAGTGCTGTTTTACTTAATATGTTATTTTGTAGATTGGAATTGGAAATTCCAGTTGGAACAGGAAGGTGCTCAGCTCTACGGGATGGAAGTGAGTTTATTTACGTGCAGATTTTGTATATAGTTTTCAGCTTTCTAGATGTTGTTTGCTTTTTTTTCAGTTTCAGACAGAAACTGGAAATGCAAATGACCTTATATTAATGATGAGGCTGGAAATGCCTGCTGAATCAGCAGTTCATTTAGAAAACAAAATCAAGACTACCCTTCTAAAAACAGGAAGGGTGGAATTTCACTGGCAAGAGCTTCTAGAAGTTAAATTTCTGCAGGAGGATTTTTTAAACCTGCTGTTAGATTGTGTGGCTTGTTAGTCGGACACAACTAGCTTTGAGCCTGTAACAATTTCAACGTATACGTGGCATTTGGCTTAAGGATTTTATAGTGGGGTTTTTTTATTTTTGTTGCTTTTTCATTCAAGCATGGTTTTGTTTGCCTTTTAAAGCAGGGTGGGGGTGGAGGCAGGGGAAGAGAATGCATTTCCCAGGAAAACAACTGTCTCCCAATGCCTGAGAAAAACAGGCATTGTGTGTCTATCCCGTTCAAGTTTCCTAAGCTGGTCTGTTTGTACCAGTGTTTATGTGCTATGCTTTGAGCAGAGCATGAGTCTGAAGCTCAGGGAGCAGACGAGGTGCATCCTAACACTTTGTTAAAAGAGACACTGAATTTTCAGCTTTTTGAAGACAGTCAGGATGTTTCATCTGATTCTGAGGTGGTGTAGCTTTTATACTTGTGAAGCAGCGACTACTACCCAGATGTAGTTCCCTTAGAAACCTTTCCACTGAGAATCTGAGATACCAGGTACGGATTTCAGGCTAGGCTGAAAGTCTTTGACCAGTATTATCAAGGTAGAGATGTCATGCAAAGAAAATTTTGCCCGGCTGATTTGTGTGTGTTTTGGCTTAGAACAGTACTGCAGATCTCAATGGGAGGAATGTGCTGAATGGTCTGAATTCAGATCCTCCACAGAGCAATGCAGAGTATTTTGTTATTAAATTATGTTTAAGCAATCAAACACAACCACCACTTGCTATTGTTCTGAAAGCAAACATTCCATTGAGAGTGCATTGTTACATACAGCTTCATTGAAGTTCCCATACAATTACTCCTGGCGTTGTGTTTCATTCAGTAAAAATGTCGTATCGCAATATGGTTTATTAGACCCACTACATCCACTTCAAACAAGTACAGCTCCCAGAAGACATTTTCTTGTGCAGACCTTTGAACACAATGATTCCTGAGGACTATGAATTAATTCAGGAAGAGAAAATATGTTACTCGTATATTTTTTGTTGGCTTTGATGGAGGAAGAGAAATTATAGAAGCCTGTTAGGGCACTACATAAAACATGCCAATATTTTGCATTTTCTAATATAATGAAATTTGACAGATGAGAAACAGGCCTCTCAAAATCCCCTCCTAATTGAAAAAAGGGAACTTGCAATCTGCAAAGCTGGGTCTGCTATGCTTCAGTGATGTTTGGTTTACATTAGAGGAAATAGGTATGATGTAACTGATCTCAGGAGGACAGTGACCCACAGGAAGAAAATTGACTATGCTGAACCAGATTTATCAATAAGCCTTTTTAAAAAAAATAATAAATTGTAAACAGAGATCTATAAAAGACTACCTCAATTTTAATAGGTCTTAATGAAGCAAATCCATATAAATACTTAAAGCCATATAAATCAGTCCTTTCTGGAAGAATCTCCCCTACCAAAAAACAAAACAAAACAAAACAAACCCCAAACAAAGCCAAACATGATAGTTATTTGTAAAATCTGAATTGATACATTGAAAGCAATTAAGCTTTGCCATCAATTAGACTTTTATCTTGGAATTTACAGTTGTGTATGATAAATATTGAGTTGTATGTATTCTGTGGGAATACAGTATCTTATATGGCATGGAACGGAAGGCCCGATTCTCAGATGCTCTTGTTTCTGCAAGAGGTAGGTCCTTACAGAGCTGGATTTCTGTAGAAACTATATTAATATCTAACCAGGATGATTTCATTAAAAACAGAATTGCAAAACCGGCTCATATTACCTCAAGGACTTTATTGCTGTAATGTTTAAGTTGCTTCAAGAAATCCTGTGTACAAATAATAGAAAACCAGTTTGTGAAACTGAAAAATATCCCAGCCGAATGATCTAAGTGACTCTGTCGAGCAAAATCACATTAGTTCTGCTGGCTTTTATGCAGCTCTGAAAAGAAGAAAAAAGGGGAAAAGAAAGATAATTCCAGCTGGAACATTACATGTAGAAAGCATTTGATTTTGAATTATGCGTTTGGAATTTGCCACATATCCTATAAAACAGTTTGGCCTTTTGATATGAAAACAGTTGCTTTTGTGTGATATGTAAAAAGCAAAATGCCTTTATAACAGAAATAAGAAGCTGACAAATTAACCAGAATAGCAACAAACTGAAAGTACTCCCCCTTCCATGGTCAATCGTTTCACCGTCTCTGAGCTGCTTGGTGTAGCCTCACTCTGTCTCAATAATTGCAAAAGTTACTCTGAGCTCACTATTACAGAGCTTGTTCTGAATGATGGTAAAGTGCTGTAAATGGCAAACAAATTCTCCTGTTCTGAATTTAATGCTGATCAGACTGACTGTGTGTGTGTAGGGGGATATTAATGTGCTTTTCCCACAGAAATGCTTTATGCCATTAACAGCAATGCCAAACTCTCACTACAACATTTTTCTTATGGTGATGTTGAAAAATGTGCTTTGGTAAACTGAGATTTGGAAAACGTTTTTCAAGGAGATGTTCTTCCTCCCTGTTGTGTTCTTCTGTGCCACTGAGGCATATCCTCAGCCACCTGAGTCCCATGTATACGTGTTAAAGAACTTGAAGCATCTTAAAAATATCACACCTGAGCTGAAAGTGAAATCTATCATAAGAAGAAGGTTTAAGGAGAACAAGCTGGGTGTCTGTATTTGGGCAGGAAAGATAATAGTCCAAGCCTAATTGGGATAATTCACATCTATAAACAGAGCAAAGCCACTCAAGCAGGCTATTGTCAAATAAAGACAAAACTCAAAAGGTAATTTTGTAGCATGTTTACGTATCATGGATGGATTTGAACTTTGGTATGTCACCTTCTTCAGTGTTTAGGGTAAGTGGTGTTTGGGAATTGTGGCAAAGTAGACCTGTGAAGACCCAGAATCTTGTAATCAACATTGTCAGACTAGTATTTGAATTCAGAAATGTTGCTACATTCACCCCCTGTTTCCTGAGCCTGAGCAGTGAAGCACTGCTGCCTCTTTAAACACCACATTCAACACTTTTCCTACAATCTGAGATCAGCAAAATTTGAAGATTTATCACTGAATTGTACAAGAAATAGTTCATATTTGACTGCTACACCAATCCTGCTGCAGCAAACCTGTTAGAACAAAGAAATGGATCCTAATCAGTCCAAGAACTGCAGATAAACACTGTGGGCTTTGGACCAGAATCCTGGTGACTACAATACATGTGACAGTCTCAGAAGAAAAACCTCAAACAGCTGAGTCATATCTGCCTCAGCATAAGTAGTAGCACAGTTGTTCAGCCAGCCCTATCTTTGATTGTTTTATCATATTAAGATTTTAGAATGTTTATTTAATTCAAAATGCACCTAATCAAAGCCATTTAAAACATAAAGGTTTGGTGAAAGGCATGATGCAATTTGCAGACAGCAATTCCATATGCGAAGAACAGAAACAAATGTAATTGTTGTTAGGAACATGAAAGATGTATCCAAATCTGTAAGTAAATAACCAAACACAATATTCCTCCCTGAGATATCACAGCACACCAGTTTACACAACGTCCTACTGTTGACACCCAAACCTAAGGGGCTTTCCCAGTCAGGGTGAACATTTTCAGCTTCCTGCAGAATTTTCAAACCAAACAAAACAGCACTATGACAATGAATGAAAGCTCAAAGAAAAACTCCACAAAGGAAAGTAATACTAAAAAGAGCAATGTGGTACTCCACTGTCACAGTCTGCACGGATAAAAGGCAGGTCACAAATAGCACATAAAAAAGCTGAACTCCAGTCAACAACCTGCTGTATCAGAGGCTTAAAAGTGGTGTCCAATTCACTTTTAACTATTGCTCACCTTTTTCATTTCAGCTCTCTTTCCTTTGGCCTTCTGTAACCTAATTTTGTTGAGTCATAAGAACGTCCTGCAACAGCTCTTTTGGTTTTGTCTTTCACTTCCCTCATCAGTTCCCTTTGCAGATTTCTCTGTGAGCTTCCAGCCATTCTCTCTTACACAGCCTTTCAAAGGCCTCCACCCCAGCATCACAGCTAGTTTACTCCCGTTTGTTTCTGTTCTCTATCTAAATTTTTCTCCAGACTTACTGTTAATTACTTTCTTTATATTTTTTTTCAATGAGCCACATCTCTTTGGAGGTCCATACTGCACAAAATACATCTTTTGATACAGTAATCCAATGAGTCTGGAGCACATACATTTGCAAGCATCTTAGCAGCTTGAAATATACCATGATACCTTTATGTTACAGCTTTTGCCTCTTCTTTTTTTTTCCTTACTGGTTTAGATAAGTTTCTTGGAACAGAAACAGCATTTTCCTCTGTAAGAAATTTTTACTGAGAAAGTATAGCAAACTGTCAACACCCAAAAAATAATGTCCATATCCTGAAGTTCTCATTCATGAAAAATCTCTCTTGCCATCAATGGGAATTTTCCTTCCTCTTGAACCAGCTTATTTAAAAATAACATCCCATGATCTCCTAGGCTTTTGTCATAGTCATCTTTTCTGACTCTGGTTCCACTGGGCCATTATAAAACCATTAGACTGAGTTTTTCAAAGGACCTTTAGGTACTTCAGTCTCATTGAACTTCAGCTGACCTTGGGCACCCAAGTTTGGGAGTCTCCTTGGCAAGTTCCAGACTCACTACTGATCTCCTGGGTTTGCCTCCTGGACACTGAAGTTGTGCAGGGGAGCACAATGTTTGAACTGGGTTCCGCTTCTGAAAAACTCACACCCTAAAAATTCCCACCATAAAAGAAGCAGGGGGAAAATGGAGATTAATCTCAGAGGAAATCAAGGCCACAGTCTTTGTGCATTTTGATTTTTTTATATCACTGTACACTGAGTCATACCCAGCTAGTTCAGAGTTCATCTGCAACACAGAAGTTAAATTTAAAGCTAATGCAACCCAAAGCCAAGATTATTAGCAGCTTTGAACTACTGGAATTTGGGAAGTTTCTGAAAGATACAAAGAAGGCAAACAGAGTTTGCAGCATATGCAATGCATTTAGGTAATCTGAAAAGAAATAAGAATTATAAAAAACGTCTCTATGTATCTTTACAAATTTATTTGATAATATTGCCAAAGGAAATTAATAAAAAGGAGCCATTTGTTTGGAGACATTTTCCTGCTTGCAGATACTTACTTACAGACTCTCTGAACCATATTTTATGGTATTATCAGCTGAATGGTGTAAATAAGTGACAAGCACAGCTTATTAGCATGAAATACCAACTATCAAGAGGGACCAAATGGGTCACCTACAGCT
This sequence comes from Hypotaenidia okinawae, assembly GCA_027925045.1. Classification (NCBI taxonomy): domain Eukaryota; kingdom Metazoa; phylum Chordata; class Aves; order Gruiformes; family Rallidae; genus Hypotaenidia; species Hypotaenidia okinawae. The sequence continues at coordinate 5,658,222 of BSDF01000011.1, forward strand.
GAAAGCACTCGCTTCATAAACCCACTGTACACAAATATCAAGCTTCATGTTATTCCTATTTCTGAACAACTGTCCCCAACCTTACCTCTCAGAGAGTTATTAGCCTTTCCTAATCAGTGGCCTGTATGTATTCATGGCTAGTGTATACTCCTTTGTTTTCATGCCAAATCTGCCTTTTAGTTTACACTGCAGTTTTTTTTTTCTTGGTGAAGTAAAAACCTCAATGTATTTATAAAGGGCTTTGTTTTCTCTCAGCCTTTTTTCTAGTGTGCAACACAAGCTAAGCTGAGTTAGGAGAACTGCATGCACAGAAAGGTTATGAAGATCACAGGAAATAATAGCCTATTTTGTAAATTTTTAATACAGATCAACTTCTTGTCCTTTCTGAAACAGAAATATTGCCTTAGGAAAGTAATTTAAGGCTAGCTATAGGCACTCATTTTTATTGATCAAGCCATGAAATTAATTTCATAGCTGCATAGCATATGTTATTTAAATTATTTACTGTTTTGTTCATTCTGTGTATTCTGATAATCAGGATGCATTACCCAGTCTAAAGTGGTTTAGCAGTAGCAAATTACTTGTGATGATTGTCACATGTGAGCATTTAATGTTAAGCAACTTCATGAACTTTCAGGGCTGTATAATCAAATAATTTATTACCTCAAGTTAGAAAACAAATGTTAAAATAACAACTGTAACCACTTAGGAAGGTATCCTGTCACAGACACAAGGAACAGACCAGCTATTATTATGAAAGATAATAGTGGTTAAAAGAGAAAGATTTTTCTTCTTGCTGAAGAATAAGCTATGCCAAAGATTAACCTGGACTTTCACAGCTGTGGCAGTGCAAGTAGCTGCTTTGGTTGTAAACATCCATCCCAGATTCCTCCATATGGAGGAGAACACTCTGTTGGCATGAGCCTAGAAAAGGCATTTTTTGCACAAACCACATCTATCAGTCCTCTACTACCATAAGCTAAGCTGATGAGCCGATGCTAAAAGCTATCATAAGACTTATTAATAGCAACTGGAACTTGGGTGTGGAGAAGAACTGAACCTGTGACTGTTAAATCTCCCAAGTTAGTATGACTGCAGAGGATGAATTTATGTCTTTTTTTGTTTTGCATCCACATTTATAATGCTAGCAAATACATGCAAATCCATCCAAGTCTATGTGATTTTCCCCAAGGTGAATTATCTGATACAGGCTGCTTATCCTCAAACTGTCTCTCACCCTTCCTCTCCATAAACACTGCCAGCTTATGTGGAAAATGCATTGTAGTACTATATAAACTCACACCAGAGCTTGGACTGTTTTTAAGATGAGTTCTGAAACTTCCTTGAGCAGATTCTAATAAAACCTTACAAATAAATACATTAGGGAATTGTCAAACAGCTCTCAGGTAATGCTGCATGTAAATGCTTAATGTACCTAAGAACTTAATGTGTAAGATCCAGGTTTCCATATACTTCAGAAACTTACAACTTCCCTTTTATTTTTCCCAGATCGCCCAGGTTTGCTAAATGTGAAGCCCATTGAAGATATACAAGACAATCTGTTGCAAGCTTTGGAGCTCCAGCTAAAGCTGAATCATCCAGAATCCTCACAGTTGTTTGCAAAGTTGCTTCAGAAAATGACGGACCTCAGACAGATTGTAACGGAACACGTGCAGCTGTTGCAAATAATAAAGAAAACGGAGACAGATATGAGCCTGCATCCACTCCTACAAGAAATCTATAAAGACTTATATTAATGACCATAGTAGTTCTAATCCGCTGACATAATGTATGTTCTTCAGATTGCACTATTTCTTTGAGGGAAAACTTTGCATACCTAAGAAATTACTGTGAAACAGCATTTAAAAAGAGAGAGCTTAGTATAGTAGATCTATTTTATGCATATTGTTTATAAAGACACATTTACAATTTACTTTTAATATTAAAAATATCTATATCATTAAATTGTTGGCAGTATTTTCAGAATTAATTTTTTTAACTATCTTATTTCTTAAAATTGCTTGTCCAGTATGATTGATGCTTCACTGAAGTTGGTTAGGCATGCAGTTAAATTTTCAACTAAAAAAATAAAAATCTTTCTCCTTCAACATTTCTAGGGAAACGTTGTAAGTATTATGTTTGATTTTGTGCTCCCAAGGCAGCAACAAAATAACACTAATGTTGAATCACGGATTAGTTCAACCTCCTCTGAGAGCTTAAAAGTAATGTCACATCTGACAATATTTGTGCCTGCCGTAATGTCATTTTACCCTGACAGAGCTCTGTGAAGATGTCTTAGTGTAAGTAAGGATTAGGCCTGTCATTTGTGGGCAAACCTAAAACCTAGATGCCATTTGAAGACTCAATGAAGTAAGGAATATGCACTGCCTGTCCTTTCGATTGCTGGTGTGACTCAAAGGCAGGTGGAGCAGCAGCCTGTCCCATGGGGCTGCCCTGGCAAGGCACATGCTATGGCACCAAGTCCTCATGCAGCTTTCAGTCACCGTTGCGTTGGTGGTTGGAATGGGTACGTACAAAGCACTTGCCCTGAGACCTTCCCAAACATTTGATGAACTGTCACTGAACAACAAAAATGTCACGGACAATTGGAATGGCATGACTACTCCTGAATAAAGGCAAGGTTTGAATTAAAACAGAAGCCAGCAATGGAAAACCTACTGCGTTTGTTTGGCTTGGGCTGTCACTGTTACTCACTGGAAACAAGAACGCTTTGAGACATTTGCTGCTGTTAAGATTGTTAATTTTCTTATATTTGTTGCCCTATAATGTCACCAAAGATTTCCACTGGAAGCCAGGCACAGGAGAGTAAACAGGTTCACCAGAAGGCAGATCTAGATACAATAGCTCCCTTTGGTATTCTCACTACTAATGTGATCCCCTTCGATTCACATTTAGCCTGCCTACATTGGCTGTGAATGTGACCCTGGTGTGATCCACATGGGTGGACTGGGAATGGGAATGCTGATTGTAACACATAGAGTGAAGTAAGGAGTGGGCCTCAATTGAGTATCCTGAGTTTCCTCACTGTGTCCACATTTTATTTATGTCACAAAAGTGTTCCTTACACTTAGTGAGCCAAGTTCAGCAGTGATATGTAAGTGGACAGTCTAAGTGTGTGTGTGAGTAGGCTGGATTTTGAGGGAGTGTAACTTGGCCTCACTCCCAACACAGACCTTAAAAATCTAAGCTGGTGTAAATTGTGCAATAAAGAGGCTGAGGCAAATACTAAAATAAATCCTTAAGCTCATTCATGCCTTCCACACCTGAAAATGTTTCCTACTACTAATTCCAGATAACTTCTGGACCTGTGGTCAGTAGAAAATATTGTGCCCAGCAGGAAGTTTGGGGAACTGGATCATTCAGCCTTAAGGTTTAAAACCCACAGATGAAATAGCACTGAGATGGAGTCAGTACAAGGCTAACATGAACTGGTTTGATCTCACTAAGTTTGCAGTGAGATCATTTCAGGTAACTTAGAAGTGATTGCCCTAAAGCAAACAGAGTATTGCATGTTAATGCTCAAGATTGCATGTTTCCTGCACGTGTCAAGATAGGCACATTGTGTGAGTCGAGCATCAGATCCTGACAGGAATTGCACACACGCTATTTGTGGGTGTTACAATTCAAGAGAAAATTTTCTCTCTCTCCTTGCTTTGTTTTCCACTGGCTACTGGCCACTTGAAACTCTTCCATCTCTCACTTAGTGGGAGAACCTCTATTTAATTGCAGAGTTCATCCCCCCGTAGGAGAACATATCAAAGATTAACTGGCACCCAGAGTGGCCGCAGCTCCAACGCTCAATTCCTATAATAGTAACACACAGCACAAGCCATCATTCTGAGCCTGCAATTCTTACACAATCAGTTTTACGTTGGCTCCACTAGAAACAAGAGAGCAAAATTAGCTTTCAATAAAGGAGAATTCTAGGGCATGGTCTTGTGTAAGTAGTATTAAAAATTATTTGAAAAGGACAGTGGAAGAGGTGCACTGGCAATGAAATGATGTTCATTACTTTGCTGCAGGGAAGAACTTCTGGGTAACCAAGAAGAACATTAACTCAAGGAGCTCAATTATATTTCATTGCAAGTGGTAATATTTTTGAAAGCAGCAGTTCAGCAGTGACAGTGTTTAAGCCATTCAGTCCAATACGGACATATGCAATCCATACATTTTGAGAGTTATGGTGCAACAGTAGTCACAATGGTCTAAGGATAAAAGAGAAGACAGTTTTGCAGGAACAGGTATTATCCTTTATCAGGATGAAGGAACTGACTGAACAAAAGCCAATACTTTTCTTTCAACTGCATAGGCTGCTCTAAAAAAATATATTGTTTGCCCTACATCCTGTCTTCTCCTACATTTTGATAGCTAGTTGTCATGTTTTCCTCAAGCCTCAGAAAATGTTAATTTTTTATGTGAATTACTAATCACAGAAATGTTCTGATTCTAAGTGGTTACATCATGGTTAGGAAGTTTTGCCTAAAATACTTTTCTACAGCAATAGTCTTAAGGGAAAAATGTTCACTTAATGGACAATTGCTATGTACTAATTTAGAACAAATGACTGTTGTGAGGATATGAAAACATTTTTTCAAAAAATAGTATTTTCTCTTGTGAATTATATTCAGAATTTTGATCTAATTGTAAATGCTTTCTGTTTCTATGGGACTTTATTTATTAAAAACAAAAAAACTTGCTAATGGGAGTTTGTAAGTAGGTTGTAATATTTTCAGACTCTCTGGAGTTTTGGTTAGAAGGGACTATGCCATAAATGAACAATTTGGGTTTTGATCTTCAGTGCTACTAAAAACATTTAACAACTCAAAAATAGAAAGTCAGCTGGTATGTGCCTTCCTTTGAAGAACTTCATTTTGTTTGTGTTTTACTGTCCTTCCTTAGCCATCTGCTCACTGTATCAGTACATCTTCAGAGATGATGTGCTGAGTGGGATACTGCGATGTTCCCACAGGGTTTAAAACCTCGGGGCTGTCGTTCTGTCTTGTATTTTACACTTACCAGCTCTTTCAGTAGAAAAATGCTGGAGATAAATAAGGTCCATAGAAAGTCAGCTGGTCTACCTGTGCCTATCCAGCGCCTATCTGCCTATTTCCCTCACCATGCCAAGCATCAATTAGACACCAAAATGTTTCTCCCAGAAGCTCAAAGGCCTCTATTTAACAGGGAAAAATGGCCTTCTTCAGACACAGGCCATTGGTGACCATATCTGTAGTAAATATTACTGTGAGTGGCATCAAATGAAAATTTAGGTGAGACCAACATTTCCAGCATCACCGTGACTATAGCAAAGGCAGCTGAGACCGTTTTAATCAGTGTTTCTGTAGCAGTGATGAAAAGGTGTTTATCCTACTAATGTGGGTAACTAGCTGCCTTTCAGTGCTGTATGAAAGGTGGCAGCTGCGCTGTGTGCTCCTGACATAAACTCCTCCCAACAGAGACAGCCCTAGAATCCCGAAGCCTGGGAATTGGACTTCCTGATGATTGTTGTCATGACTTGTGTTACAAAGCTGTGGAAGTGCCACAGGCCTGCCCTGCCCTGCCCTTTTTACCTCAGCATACACGCTCTGGGTTTCTATTCACCACTGGTACAGTTAAGCCCTGGGGGGATCAGGATTTCATGTTTGATTTGCAATTGTAAACTCTGTCTTGAAGTTAAGTGTATTTTAATGGGAGTTTTTCCTTTTAAATAAGAGGTAATGTCTCTCTCTCAAACATGCATAACATCACCTTTGTAAACATGAGCAATACTAAGCTGCAGTTTTATAGAAGGAGGAAAACAAAAATGAGGGGGGCTAATCATCCAAAACAAACTAGCCTCCTGTGTCAGCAGCTCAACCACACACCTGTCAAATGCTTCAGGTTTTCATTCAAGCATTAGGAAAAATTGTGCCTCATCTTAAATCCCTTTCCAACTCCCTTGCCTACGGTGGTTAAAATCAGCTGCCTGGGTGTGTCTCCAACAACATGAATACAGCAATATCTGTACACACTTCCCAGCACTACTTAGCCCTGAAAACGTTGATACTTATAGGAAAAAAGAAATTCTGATTTTTCATTTTGCTATGCAGGACATAGATATGAAATTAGAGTGGGGAAGCAGCACATCTTAACTACTGCTTCCTGGCTTTAATCTGGAGCCCATGCCTGACCCAAAACCAAAAGGAAGTAAGAGAAAGATTCCAGGACTTCAGGTGCAATATAGTATTATTATAGGTGTGTGTATGCACACATAAACAAGAACATACATGACAATAATTTAGAGTACAGTTTCTAACCAGAAACCATTACTAGTAATCTGTGGGTGGAAAAACTCCAGGCAATAAAAAAATAACTGCTACTTGTTACCTTTCTGTTCATACATTCTGGGAGTTACCTCAAAATAAATACCACTCATTTTCCAGTATAAAAAAAATATTTAGATTAAAGTATTTTTGCTTCTGATTAAGCTGCATTCCCATCTGGCCTTCTACTTCATCAGCCCTCTTCTGCTGGACCCTTACTTTCCAGACTTATCTTCAGCTGGATTTTCCCTCAGCTGGCGAGCTGCTGTTTGATAGAGACAGTGTTGGTTTGGAGATGGGTATGAGCAACTGTAACTCAGGATATGGAGATAGTATAGTTTTGCCATGTCTGCTCTTCCTCAGACCTGGCAAACACATACTCTGTTTCAAGGACTATAGAGAGTATCCCTGTTAGTGGTTCCCTCATCTCTGGACCTTTGTGTTCTGTGTAAAAGCTGCACACTTGCAAAGACACCAACTCTTCTTCCTAACATGCACAGTATGTAATTGTGAAAACGTATCCTATCATACTTATTTGTATGCAAGCCACCTGAAGTTCCTAAACGAGATTAGAGAGTGCTGCTTCACTTGGCCTTACAGGCACCAGGGCTATTCCAAGTCACATACACAGCAAGACAAGGCAGTCAAAGGGAAGGAGCAGTAAGTGGATTTTATGCTGGCCTAGTCAGGACTCTCAGCTCTGTACCCAGCCTGACTGCTTAGGCCGCCCCTCACAGTATTTACATCCATGCTTCACAACAGCCAATTGCCTTACAGGACTTTGTGTTTGCAAGAAGTTTTAGTGCAACAGGGCCAGTAAACAGCATCAACACACTACAAAAACATGAATGGCTACTTCTATTCACAGTCTCTTTCATGACACAGGTCTTTATTATTTGATCTATCAAATCCTCTGCTAAATTCCTGCAAGAACATAGTGTTTACAGAGTGGTGTATCTAGAACATACAGTAGGAATTCTTCCAGCAAGCCCTACTCTGGGCCAGCCTTAGTCAAGACACTAAGTCTTAGATCTTCTGGGTTCATTTCTTCAGGACTTCTTTTAAATGTAAAACTGATTTACTTCAACAGATTTTTGCAAATGGCTAAAATGAGTTCTCAGCTCTCCAATGGGACAAGTTGCTAATTACGATCTTGCTAACGGAGTAGCACGTGCAGCTCTGTGTTAGAAAAGTTCACGCACAGCAAAGCAGAAGAAGCTTTAGCTGCAAATGAGAATAGGCCTTCTTTTGGGACATATTTTTAAGGACTTTCTTTTTAATTACTAAGCTTCCTTATTGTGTTGGAAATGGGCAGCATTTTCATAACAGCATTGGCCAAGAGGAATATCCATTGCTCATTATATTATATGCTGTTACCCAACAAGGCTTTTTTAGTTCAGTGGAAACAACAAGGGAAAACTGTACTCTCTAGAGGCAGGGGAGGGAAGGAGAAATACGCAGCACCATTGGTTCTCACACTGGGAAGAGCTGGCAGTGCAGGAGAAGATCTTGTCCTGCTTGCTGCAATGATGATTAAAGCATTCTGTTGTGTCAGCATATCCTCAGTTTGTTAGTGCTAACTCTCAGCTGGCCATATCCTGCCAGATTTGCAAGCAAAGCCTGCCAAGCCATCTCAACAAAAATGTAGCTTTAAATATTATAAATGATGCTGCATTTTGCTGTGGAAATGTTTCCTGAAAAGGCTGTTCCAAAACATCCTTTATTGTTGGGGGAGGGGAGCAAAAGGGGCCTGGGAGAGGGAGGAGGGAGGAAAAAGAGCTACTTTTAATAGACTTTTTTTTTTCTTTTGAGGCCAGAGATTCATTTCACATCATTCTGCAAGACCAAATGGGTATATTTTTTTCCCAGTGACTATAAAACATTACAGTAATAATTTTGTATGTAAGTTTTGGCAACTAAGCTTGGGGTGGGAGGAAGGACAGAGGGCATCTTATTTTATAAAGGATTGCAGTGAGGGATTTTGCAATTGATCAGTTAGTAAAATCTTTTTGGTGGATATCTGCTTGCTGTCAAAGGAGGTATCTCTTCTTCCTGTTGCTACGTTAAATAAAAAAAAATCCAGCAGAGCAAAGAAGGTAGCTCTCATAGCAAGGCCAAGGTTTGGGTTCTAGACCAAGGATTTGGCTCTGTGTTAGCAGGATAGTACCACAGCCAGTTCAATGAAATTTCTACAAATCTGCTGTTCTTATGAAACTTTGGCTGCTAAGTTTCCTTCTTTTTATGTGTATGACCCAGAACTAAAGCCATGGGAGCTTATCTACACGTAGAGTTCCACACATTTGTCCAGACACACACAGAAATTCGAAGCTGTTCAAATTCAAAATTCCAATTTTAGCCCATTTGTATGAGGAGGTCCTTTCAGAAAGAGCATTCTCACAAAATTCCTTTGTAGTTCAGCCTCAAACCAGAACAAATCAAAACAAAATCTGCCTGAACCCAGGTTATACTTGCTCTTTGCCGAACTTCAATCAAAAGGTCTGGTAGCTATTTAGCTGTACATTTCTACACATCCTTTACACCTTCTCTTCCTTTACACATTTTTCTGCATTTTACAAGAACATTTTCTTGTCACATTAATTCTACAGCTGCTAAGCAGTCAAACCTGTTATAGCTGGGCTCTTACAGGCAAAGCACCATGCCACACAGGCTCTTTTGCATCCTGACTCTGCCCATACAGTTCGAGGTACAAGTATTAGGTGTTTGTAATTGATGCATTTTTACAATAAAATGTAAACAAGGGTAATAAAACAAGTTTCAAGGAAATTTTTACTTTAAAGATGCTTTGCCTTTGCGAGATCAATTTATGGAATAAAATCCCTGGAGTCTTATTATTAAGTTCACACTTACACTCCAGTGGAAAATGATACTGTAAATGACTATCAGAAACAGAAGGCCTTTAATTATTAAAATTAAAACATATTAACTTCTTAGTAAATTATATCTCCTTTATTTTGCGTATGTTATTGAGAAAAATTAAAATGTGCAAAGACAAGGGGAAATGAAATTACTGGGGGTTTTTTAACCTTTATTTCTGGGTGAACTCTACAAGAAGTGATTGCTCTATTTACCATTCTAATGCAGAGCTCCAGAGTCTGCTTGCAACTATAATTGAAATCTGGTATAACATTGTTAAAGGCAACAGCATTACACCACAATGAAATCATACCAAAAAATGGATTTTAAAACATGACAGTTGTGACAGTGGTTATTTAGGAATTTAGATAGCCTAAGCCCTGAAAAGGGTACTTTGGCACCCAGCAGTAAAAACCCTGTACCCATGACGTGGGTGTTTTCTGTTGTAAGCTATTTTTGGATCCCCATTAGCATCACCTTAATTTGCCCTTTGTAGAAGATTGTGAGACACTTACTGCAAGATACAAGTGCTACCATAATATATTGTCATTATTGGACATTATACAACTTAATACATGTGAGGAAGGAAACAATGGGCTGTAAAGCATCTACTTATGATGTTTATAGGTAATCATTCATTGATGTTTGCTCTGCACTGCACTTCCGTTTGTACACCGTAAAGCTGTATACATTAACTAATCCCAGGCCTGGAATGTCATTAACCAAGTTACGTGGAGTTTGACTGAAGGCCTTCTGAATCTGAGGAAAGTCTCCAAATCTGGGGTCAAGCCTATAATGTAGCAGCAGTTCATGTTTAGAGGAAAAACACATTTCTGTTAGACACAGCATAACCTAAGTGCTCATGGTTTAGATTCTGGCAGCTCTGATCAGGCAAGATTTGGAGTCTAGGGGAATGGACGTGGGCTGTTCTATGGCAGTTGGCTTCAAGGCTGGAGAGTTGAGCATAGTTTACTAGCACAGTTTACTAGCACAAACACAACTTCGGTCTCAGCTGGATGGTTCCTTATCTCACGTGCCATTTTGCATTTCCATCCAGATCAGCTCTCCTGAGTATTGGAAAAGGCCTTCTAGCAAAGGAGAAGTGACAATACATAGGAACTCCAGGTATGACCCTCTTTAAAATACTCCTGTACTCAATTGTCCTGTTTCTGTTCACAAAAGTGCTTCTACCAGTGCACAGTTCCAATGCAAATCACCTTCAAACCAGGACTACTCTTAGAATTGGCCTCCAGAGGATGAAATGTAATAATGAGTTTCAGCTCCTTGACCATTACTATTCACTCTTCTGTCATGTATAAGGAGGAAATACTTCCTGTGCAAGCAGGACAGAGAACGTTTGGTTTGGAGGGCAAATCTCCATTTGATTTGTGTCAGAAGCATTCTTTAATGTGCATGTTGGTTTTGGTACTGTGTGCAATGCCTCCCAGACTGCACCACAGCCCACTGCAGACAGACAGATTGCTCACAAGTGGTACACCCCACTACATGGTTAGAGTGAGGAGTTTGGGCACTGCCTGCATAATGTGAGTACCCAGACTGAGCAGGATTCGATCACAAATGGAACACTGGGGATACCTGAGCCAAATATGCAGAAAAGACCTTTGCAAAGAACAGTAAATGCAAAATACTTTTTTAAAAGAAATTACACATTAAAAAGAATGAAACCAGACTGTCAAGTGCCATTGCCGTCCACTTAGAAGCAATATTCCATGCTCAATGTCAAGCACCAGTGTGAATCTCTGGTCAGCACTCTGCTGTCTCTGGACTAGGCTGAAGCCTGACTGATATTCAGTGGCTTCTGTACCAGCAAGAATCCCCTAACTTCCACTTGCAGGAACATTAATATTTGGTTGTGGGCATTATTCAAACAAGAGGGAGAGAGGAGACTGTTGTAGAAAGGAGTGTGTCTGCCTAGTTTTACTAGTTCATATATTCCATAAAGAAGTCAGAAGGAGCTGACTCTCAGTGCTAACTAGAGGATAGTTTGTGGCTGCTGCTGCACCCCAGATTCTTCCCATTGTCCCCAGTTCCTGTTCCGTGCATCCGGCCCATGCCCTTGCTGGATGTGTCTGTCTTGCTCAGAGTTATGATAGTTTGGTGAGCAGCCAAGGGGCTGAGGATACAAATTATAATAGCATTTCCTTCCCCAGAAACCATTGTGCCAGGGGATGGGAGCTATGCAGACCCAGCTGTTCCTGCCTTCTGCAGCTATCCTGAGGTCAATGGCAACCTTAAGGAGCATCTTGCCAATTCCAGAAGGCAGCAAACCTCCTCACCAACAGCTCTATTTGTGGGATAGCTGAGACCTTCCAGGCAGTTTTCCTGCTCAGCATGACTGCATGATCAAGATTTTTTAAAACCATTGCAGTGGGGCTTGGAGCAAGAGGAATGCACTTCTGCAAAAGCAAATACAACTGTAATCCACAAAATGAGTTTCTAGTGTGCACTGGGACTTCCATGATTGTATGAAGAAAAGCCCTTATGAAAACCCAGGATCAGAGTCGTCTTCTTGAGCCGTAGTACTGGAATCTAGTTTTCCTCAGCTCTAGCAGGTACCTCAGCCGTTGCAGTCAGTTTATCTTCCAGGTTTTTTCTTCTACTTTGCCTGAATAAGTAGGCACTGAAAGTTGCAGTACTCACCTGGAGAGCAGCACAGGAACTTGAAACCTCTGTCCCTCACATTACAGGGGAGTGATTTAACTCGTTGGCCTTTCCTTGTCCCTTGTTTAAGCTTTCTCTGATCTGATTCATTTAGTCTAGTGAATACAAGGTCTGGTATTCAGAAGTGCTGAGCAACAAGCAGCTGGACTCAGAATACTTAAATATAGATTTAACAGCCTAACTTTAGGCACTGGGTTTGAAACTCTTGTGCAATTCACATTGTAAGATAGTGTAGGGACAGTAGGGTGTCTAGGAGACACTTACAACAAACATTCTCCTTTACATTATAAACAAGGCTTAAATAAATAGTGGATGGAGCTGTTACCCAATCTGTTGTGGTGTTCAGTGTGGTGGATTTTTTGGAAGACATTCCAAAGTACCCTACAAATTGTTGGAAAAATGTCTTGTGCACATTTTATTTCTTTTCAGTAAAATGACAACAACAACAAAATGAATGGGTCCCATGCTACAGATCAGACAATGTTTCTTAACAGGGTTTTAAAGCCTGTTGTTACAGAAATGCAATTCCTGCTGCCAAGAGTAAGTTAATATATTCTTGGCATGCCTGGTAAGTCTTAAATCACAGGCAGTGGTACATTCTGCCTGACATCCAGAGGACCAAAATTTCGTTTTGATAGTGGCATGGTAAAGAATCTCTTATCCAAAATAAAGTCTATTCTACTATACTTAGCCACACTCCTCAAGCTCAGTAGGCACTTTGCATATGTTAGGACTGCAGGGCACAAGAATGTTGTCATACAATTATATCTTCTGATTTTCTTAGAAATTACCCCAGCTAAGTTTCAATGCTGCTGATATAATTTGAAATGAGCTCAATGGATTAAGAATCCAACATGTTTTATTGGGCATTTTAACACATCTTTCAAATGTGGTTTCTTAAGATAAAATCTCAGTCTCCCAATTGCACCTTTACCAAAGAAAACACGCTGCTCCACTCAGACCATTCTCTCCTCAGGTTTTACACCACCACACATACCCAACCCAATGGAGATGGTTAGTTCAGGAGTGATTTTTCAGCAAATAGCTCCAGATGCTTTATAACAACCAGTACCAGCTAGATTCATTTCACTGATGGGGGAAGCTGGAGCATGGGGGTTACAGGTGATTAACCTGAGATCATCCAGAAAGCCAGCTGCATACTAAGCCTCATTCTTAATCCCCCTTTTACAGTTATCTTCTGCAGTATTCCTACAAATGTTTGTTTTTCTAAAGAAAAATCCACTGGTCATTGTATAAAACAGCACCAGAAAGATTTAAATTTACAAAAAAGAAAGTCAAACTGGGACTGTTCCTTTAAAATTTCATTTCCCTAATTGTGTGTTTGCTTGCAAGTGAGCAACGCTCCCCCTCCACACCCAGTGGTTTTGTGTGCTACTTTCTCACGTCTCCTAGAAGAGCAGGAGTGCCTGGATAACACGTGGAGAAGCACTACTCTAGATCACTTCAGGTCAGTGTAGCTGTTTAATGAACAGTAAACCAAAATGAAACTATCTAATGATATATTCTCTAAACAGCACAGCATCAAGTTAATGGATAGAGTGTGGCACTGGAGCTGACTTTGATAGAACAGCTTTTTCCTACCATACACTGACTCTAAAATTAAGTGTTTCTTTACTGTTGGTGCAGACTTCTTGAAGCCACCCACAATGGGAAATAGCCACTGGTGTTACCATATTAAAGTAGAAAACTACAGTTTGCAAGAGGCATTAAAGGAGATGAGAAAACATTGGGTACATTAAAATAAAAATAACAGAGAGACAGAAATCTCAGGGGTCCAGGACTACCAAGGGAAGATGAAGAAATAACAGAAGACAAAGTAAAGATTAATTGTTCAATGTCTTCTTTGCTTAAGTCTTCACAGTAAAAGGTCAATTCCTACCAGATGCTTAGAATAATTAAAATTAGCAACAAACTGGAGTATAGAGTAGAAAAAGAATAGGTTAAATATATTCAGCTGGGTTAGATATATTCAAATTAGAAAGCTGTAAGGAAATTTACCCTGGAGTATTTAAGGAAATAGCTGAAACAATCTGAACCATTACATGATTATCTTTAAGAACTCATGGATCATGGAGAAGTGAGGTCTCAAAGGACTCAAGAAGGACAGGTTTTTTTTTCTTCTCTCCTTCTTAAAGGGAAAAGAAAGGACCAGGAGAATTACAGGTTAGTCTAGCTTCAAATACCCAACTGGTTACTGATTTGTCATGTAACTATCTATCTGAGAATATCCAGCCAATAGCAAGATAATAAGCAGTCCATATATTTTTGTCAGAGTAAAATCATGCCACATTAATTTAATTTCCTTTTTTTGGACAGAATAATTGGTCTTGTGAGTAAGGAGGAAGTAGTAGATATGCTATGATGTGACTTTGCACAATTGAATGCAACATTCATATAAACATGCTAGTGAAGCATTGAAAGGTGAAGCTGTTATGGGTGCAAAAATGGATGAAAAAGCATTTCTCGGTAGTTAGCTGAGGAATCATACCAGCTGGGATGCACAGGAATGTTTCTGGGTGCACTTGGCTTTGAACTTTTGCTTAATGACTCAGGTAACAAAATATACAGTATACTTAAAACATTTCTAAATCACATCACAGAGACATTCTGAAGCATAAGATTTTAATTCAACCCAGTCTTGAGATTTTGGAAGTGTCTGGAACCAATACAGTAAGGTTCAGCAAACATAAATCTGAGGCTTTACCTGCACAAGAAAAAGAAATAAAAATCTAGTAATCCATTACAAACCATGGAATAATTGGCAATGTAACACTGCTGCATGACATGAGTATCTGGGTAAAGCAAATCATGATCCCAATACACAACAGTATTATGTTGCTGTTGCTAAAAAAGGCAGGAACTACTTGGTAGCCAAAACATCTGTTTGGCTGACAACTGACTGTTGCCACCACTATCCAAGATTGTTCTGTCCTTGCCTTGAGTTTGATGGCACAGTCATAAGATGCCTGAAAGGGAGACAGGGGAGAACTGGGAAATGGGAAAAGGATAAAAAAAAAAACAAAAGCACCTTTATTTCATTTCTCATGTTGGATGTGGATTTCTTTCCCCAGGAAGATCCTGTTTCTTGGTGAGGATAGCTTTCTTCCCAAGCCAGTAGTAAACCTGCCCTTAATATATTAATTATAAACTTTTCTAGATGGCCTTTCAAATATGTCAATGTCAACACTGGCTGACAATGCAAGCGTCAAATCCAGGGTATGCTTCAGAGACAGCAGCACTCTCTCAAAGGCATTTTGAAGCCAGACGGGTGCATTAATCTGTCTCTGCCGCTCTTCCACTAACCACTCTCTCATGCATAGTCTACTGTTCCCACGAATTGCTGGAGAGTGAGGACTTGATGTTCTCCAGTTCAAGAAAAAGCCTCAGGAAATTGCAAAAAGTCCTAAAAAGCCGCAGTTTGTTTTCATAACATTCTTTTCCTTTTAGAGAAGTAATAGATTTATTTTTTTTAACATTCTCTCTGATATTTCAGGAGTTAATGTACAGTAATGATCTTCAAATTGCAGAAAAAAACCTATGGCACAAAACATGGGAAAGAGAGCTTGGTTAATTATCAGGGCTTCATTTGTGTAGTAAAAAGGGGTGTGTATATTACACCAAAGAGTTTCAGCTTTTAATTTTTATCTTTGTCAGTATCTGTTGCTGAATAGATTTCTAGGTTCCATCTAGATCCTCTTATCTAGCTATTTTACTACAGACAAGGCAAAAATGTGCATGTATGCTATGGCTTGATTTGTCTGTCTAAAAGCCACATATCCCAATCTCATTCTACAAAGGGAAGAGGAGTTCAGTGTGGCATTAATCTCCTGCAAGATCGAAGTTTCAGGCTGTGATATGGCTTGCACTCTGGAGATGCTGCTCCTTCTACAGGCTATGAATATGAATGTTAGATGACTAAAAAAATGAGACAAAGCATAGAATATAATACACCCCGCAATGTGACACCCTGTATCTTCTTTCCAGTCATATACAGAGGGCTTCTCTCACATAATGTATGAAATTTTATAGAAGTCTGCTACTGTAGCTTAATAATATCATATATCCATGGAAAACAGCAAGCTAATGTCATTAGTTTACTCCTCCTCTTCCTCTTCTCGCTCAGGTCTCCTCTTTTTCTTCTCACCTTTACTTTAATGAGATTTGAAAAATAACCAGAGCACAATTATTTCATGTCAAGCAAAGGAAACCTGAGGCATGAGAAATTTTGAGCCCATTTCAACTTGTTACTGGAGCTCCTCACAAAATGTTGGGTGCTCAGAACTGGCTGTTCGAGGTGACAGTTCTCTTTGTTTTCAGCTGTTCCATGTATTAGTAGAGGACAAGCAGCAATACATTAAAAGCTTTATTAATATTTGTTTCTATTAGGCAATTGCATTTGCCATGGGGATAAGATGCAATCAGGGCTGGAAGCAGCAGCAACATTTGCAAACTGGGTGGGTAAAATTTTTAGTGTGTGCATCCAAGAACAGAAGGAGAAGGGTCTATAAGGCAGATTTTTCATTTTAAGTGTGGTCCAAGTGTTCAAATGTGGGGAACTGCTCCTTCAGCAGAAAGTATAAAATGCTTTTAGCAGGTTGAATTGAGCAACAGATATCACCATATGATCAGCTGCTGCAGTGCTACTATGCTTATCCCAAGAAATGAGCTAGTTAGTTATTACTTTCGAAAGACAGAGATGCTTATTTCATACATATGTCCATACTGTTCTCATTAGCAAAGGTTTATCCACTGAAGGAAACAGCTTGCTGTGTAAATGTCCTCACCAATGCCCTGTGATAAAAGGAGCTGCAGGTTAACTGTGTTTCATCAAAGTGTTTCCTTTTATTTAGCTTAAACATGTTGGGTTTTTTCCATTTCACCAGTAAGAGCGTTTTCAGACCTGGAGCTGCCCACAAAAACCCCACCTTTGAGACAACAAACAGACTAACTGTATGTTTAACTACCTGTGTGAATGTGCAATTCACAGATTTGCTCATAAAAGCAAGAGATTTTGCAGGAGCACAGGATACACCTGCCATTGTACAACAGCATCTGGTTACACAAAGTTTTGCACATTTGGCCTCAAACAAACCTAATTCAGAAAAGGGGAAACTATACCTGAATACAACAGTTCTGTTTCAGATACATCTACCACCAGCTTCTATTTTTTTCCCTTCACTCTATCAGGAGTAGCTCTAGACTCTCAGCTCCTTTCTTGGAACAGGAGAATGGATTAGAAGACCTTGTGGCCCTTTCTAGAGCTATTCTTCTATTTCTTTCAAACTGATATTCAGGTCCTTCTCAACCCCTCCACTTCTTTTTCCTTAAATGGCAACATCTAACCTCATGATCCCAAGTCTTCTTCAGTGCTTCTTTGAATTCCCATTCTTCCCATCTGAGAACAACTTCATTCTTCATTTAATCTGGAGTAAAAGTGGATTCTGTAAAATACATACTTGCCCCACTGGACTAGTTTAGCAGAAGCTGAAGGTTTCAGCCTACTAATCACCACAGATGATCTTTTATTTAGATGATAGATTTAAACACGGAAGCGAAGAAAGAACATACAGCTAGAAGAACAAAAATCATTATTCTGCCTAGGTGCTCTTGGAAACCAGTTCCTGAAAAAAATCAAACGAATCAGTGTTTATCTATTTTTCAGCATAGCTATTTTCCCTGTTATCAGCTGGCTGAAGTATGTGTGCAATAATCTACAGCTAAAGTGAGCCTCCCAATTTACCAGCAGCTTTTGCAGTTGCTCCCAGAAAATACAGTGCTGTTTCATTATTGCTCCCACATTGCCCTGAGGTCTGTGCTGGAATGTACCAAGACTGTACACCGTTGGCCAAGGTATAATAGAAAGAAGCAGGTGGAAAAATAAAATATGATTTTAATTTCCTGCCATATACTAACCTTTTACTATACCCAAAGCAAAAGAGGATTATAAATAAGATCTTACTTTTTGTTTGTCACTTGATTGATGAGCTGTTTAAGTAATTCTCACTAAATGTATTTAAAACATATTTTTCCCTGCCACAACGTGCTCTTGGATTTCTTCTCTGGGAACTTGTGTTTACAGAGCTTTGCAAAGCATAAGTGTTGTAGCTGAGTTAGCAGAATTCCTTGGCTTGCTTTTGTAGGATTGGGCATATAGACAAAATACTGGAGTGACAATCTGTAAGCAGAATACCAGTGT
Source organism: Hypotaenidia okinawae (assembly GCA_027925045.1). NCBI lineage: Eukaryota > Metazoa > Chordata > Aves > Gruiformes > Rallidae > Hypotaenidia > Hypotaenidia okinawae. The sequence goes on from BSDF01000011.1 coordinate 5,676,315, forward strand.
TTCGATATCTGCCAAATTGATAGCAGTGGTTCACTGCCAGATGATAAAGAAATGACGAAATTATCAGCAAGAGAACTTTGTGACTTACAAACTGTACTCTGATGTCTGGTTATTACTCCAGTAGGAGAATACAGAACTGGGTAAATGTGTAACTACAGCAGAATCAAACCAAACCACTTGGCGCTAGCTGGGAGAAGCTGGCCATCTAGAAGGAGTCAGTGACTAATTAACTGAAGAGCAAATGCTGTACTGCAGCAGAGACACAGAGTGAATGGAGTGACCTCTTTCTATGCTTTTGACTGCACTGTGCAGCTCTGTATTTAACAAAGGTCAGTCACAGTCCCGTGCCATTTCTGAAATAAGCAATGCAGAAATGGACATTAAAAAAAATTAACAACAACAAAACCCAAAGAAGCAAACTAAAAAAACACATACACACAGCCTGATGGCCATTTCCAATAGTTGATCCACTGTGTGCACACGCTTGTCACCTACATGGCAACATACCTTCCTTCATCAGTTCTACAGAAAGCAGGGTGAACACTCAGAGTAAAATCCTGCTTGGACCTTGTATCCACACACGAGCACTTCATCTCTGGTTAACCGAATGACAGTTAACGCAAAGTAGATAATCCCCTTGTAAAATCTGGCTTGGATACTCCCCAAACATTTGTTCCAGACTACAAACATGTAAATTTTTCTCCTCGTTTTGACCCTGCTTGGCAGTGCAATATCAGCCCAGTGCATATCTACTGTAAAGAATCTCAATCTGATTGCTTGCTTTGCTTTGTTTGGAAGTGCAAGGTGCAGGCAGCTTTTTTGCAGGCACGACCAACCTTCTCATGTCGTGTTCATTCAGAACATGTGTTGTTTCACAGACTGATTCCCCAAGCCAACACACGGCAGAGAATTGCTCTCCATCAAAACATGAGGGTCAGTAGCCACTAGTTAAACAGAAGCACTACTAATAAAAACAAATGTTGCTTTTATTCCCTGTTAGAAAATGTTTTGCCCTTGAAGGATGGAGTATTGTGTGACAAATGTTCTCATTCCTCTTTTATTTTTAATCCAAATTCCCAGCTGTAATTGGCCTTAGGTCACATGCTATTTGTTCTGCCTGACCATCCTCAGATGATAGCAGAAGTCATTGTGAGTCATTTTCTCAGAAAGAGAGGCTACGCTGCACATTCTGTCTGAAAGCCAGTCAGAGGGGCAAAAATGCTCTCAAATGCAGAAATACAAGATAATTCCTTATATGCTCTATGTGTAGAGAGAGGTAATTTGTACACCTCTTCCCCACACATTAGCCAGCACAGATTAATGGGGCAATGGCCTTGCCTGGTTGTTCATGATGGGAGAAAAGTCTGTTCTGACATCAGAGGAAGGGATAGCAGAGCCTGAGCTCGCATACAGGAGTGGCCAAATGCCAGCTGTCAGTGAGAAAGAGTATATACCCAAAGGGGTATATGATAGATCTGTAAGCAGGATCATAGGGTGAAGAATTATTGCCACCTCTCTGAAGTCTCAGCAATATTCAGATACAGTGATTGGATAAGTGTTTGGACTCACACTTCTGACCAGCCCTCTGCAGCTAACTGTTCTGACTTTTGACTCTTCGTTTTTACTTTCAGGCGTTTCAATGAGCAGCTAGATGACACTAAACATCTCAAGTGGGCTAAGTTGCTCTCTTCCCTGGACTTGTACTCCTACCTCCTTGACTAGAAGACCTATGAATGTTTGGTGGCTGCTCATTTAGGTCTCACTTTGTTTTATGACTGCCTCCAAACACACAAAGTCTCTCCAGATATTGAAAAGTGAGTACCATTGCATTTATGGCTATATGTCACTGTTCATGTCACTGTTCATGAGGATGAGAACACTATAATTTATTTCACAAAATATTTGCTATTTTTCCTAATTTGACAAAAATATGACTCGTCTGAAACTTCTTGTCATCTATACTGCCTCTGAGCCAGCACCCTTTCCTGCAATCAGCACTCCAAGGTAGGGGAATGCAAGGTCCTTCATGGTAAAGAATGTGTCTTTCAGCCCTTGGTCTGAGCCAGCATTGATAAGCACACTGTCTGAAATGATAGGGGAAGCATGGGGGATATTTTCAACCTAGTCCTGGAAACGGCTGCACATATGCCACAGCATATATGCAGAGTTCTCTTGTTTTTCTTTTGTGACTGGCAGCCACATCTCTGAGGGAGAGATTCTAGCTAGCTAATATACTGGGTTTAATGCCCTGACTCTACATCACAGTTGCTCAGGAACTTGGGATATTAGACAGGAAGGATTTTTATTTTATTTTCACTAGTAGTTGCATGAAATGTAATAGGTGGAATAGGTAGCCTGCATCACCTGCTGCTTCTGTCACATTCTTCCAAGGTTTCAAAAAGAATGGCTGGATTTATGGAACTCTGCTAGGGTTTTGTTTTACCCATTTACTTCCTCTTCTGTTTATACGTACAAGATAAATCAAACTTCTAAGTGTTTACCTACAAAACAGTATGATTCTGTCAGTAAGATTATAAACAAGTAGCTGTTTGTGAAGTCACTCATGGCTACAGACACTAGTGTGGAAAAGCCACTTCTAGGGGGTGTGTAATTTAGCATTTGTAGTTACTCATTCCTTATCTTTGCTGAGACACTCGACAACAGGGCTTACTGACTGACTGGGTCCTCTTCTAAATGAAGAGGACTAAACCCAATTGGCTTTCTGTAAAGTGCTGTGCAATACAGAGAGCTTCAGTCCATGTTCCATTACCTTTGTTTTAGTCAATAGTTCTGTTGATGTATAGGGAAGTTCTTTTGGTTTCTGTTCAATGCAGAATATTTTTCAAGGAATGTAACTTTTCTATAAAGCACAAATAATGCCTGCTTCATGATGCAAGGTTCAACAGTGGTAGCATTAGCATATTTTCTAACATTGGGATTAAGTTCTGGAATTATTGTAATTTAACACAGTACTATGTCTGAAATCTTTTTGTAAATGAACAGAGCCAGTATTGCATTTACCAGCTTACCAGACTCTCAGGGAAGCCATAGACATTTGCACTAGCACCCAATTTGGATCCTGAAATTTTGTATACTAGAAGCTGCAGATAATACCATAGCTGAGCTACTGCTGATTACAGATAATCATATATTGGCCAGATAATTTCTATAGCAATTTTAAAGCTTTCACAGGAGAAGAAATGGAATAATTTCTTGTCTGAGCAAATGATATCTATTTGTATGCAACTGTGTTAATGGTAGCTTTGCATCCAAATTAGAAACTTGAATACAGCCTGAACTATGAGGCAGTGTGTGGGGATGTGTCAGGATGCTAACTGAGGGAATAAAAAGACAAATCTCTTTCCTTTAAATTTTCCCAGCAGCTTAAATACGGAGAATATAAATCATTCTTCTGAAGAATACAGGCGAAGAAACTGCTGTATTCTGACTAGCCATACAAGGGGATGATGTTCTGCAACTGTCCATGTCGAGTAGCATACCTAGAACTTAAAATGAATCTTTTCCAAGCACTTATGCAAGTCAAACCTGTTTACTAACAATACGCTGTGTCTTGTCACCACATGGGTGACTTGGGATTGCATCACCCCATAGTGTCAGTACGTGAAAAGAGGAAGTGACAGGGGGCAAAACGTAGAGGTGTCAGATGACATCCTTCTGTAGAGACATTTGCTCTTGATGTGTGGGTTGGCATGTGCATAAACATTCATGGCAAAAGAATGCTCCTGGGATGCTAATTTTTTGAGTGACATAATTTACTCCAAAATATGATACAGAGTCTGTATTAATGCAGGATCATCCTGGAAGAGCTGAAGAGTTTGCACAGGAAAATTTTAAAATATCCAGTACTGTTTTGAAAGATGACTGAGCTTCAAAAGAGATTGTGCATGAAATAATGCCCAGGTTGTATCTTATCTGCTTATGCCAAAGTGGAAAAAAGTCATGTCAGAATGCTTTTAGCATTCCTTCCTGTGCTCCCTCTGGAGAATGGGGCAAAACTGGACAGCAGGCTATGCTGGGAATGAGAGAGGTGAGCAGGGGATCATGAGCTCCTGCTATATCTAGTGTCAGAAGAAACCCCAGTATGTGTCATTTACAAAGGTCTGACTTGCTGAAGCCTTTAATTCAAATTCTTGGTGAATCCTGATCTCAGTAGCCAAAAAACTCTAGGGACACTCTTGGAATAATACTCAGGCTGTAGAAAACTAAAGGATAATTCTTGGCAGCATGCTACTGTATTTTAAGAGAGCCTTTCCACTATGTGTGGCTTATTAAAGACAGTGAAACTGCTATATATTCCCCTTCCTCCAAATAATATACCTCCACATCTCTTATAACAACTCCTTTATTCCCACAATGATGATCTTGTCATATAAATCACACACGTACAACAACTAGGATTAATTATAGCTTCAGAAATATGCTTGCCTACATTCCTACCCCTCCACAGCCCACAAAACCCTGTGGCAATTAAAATATGTGGATTATGGGTTGCTTCCCTAGGGTCACTGGAAAGCTAAGGACAGATGCTTGGAATCCTCTTGCTGTCAGTAATGTTGCTGCTCTCTTAGTACCAAATAAATAATCTAGGGCCAAGTCAGTTTTACTATATTTTGAAACCTTATGTTGATGCAACAGGACCTTGCAGTGCTGCAATAGGCCTGTGTTTGGAAAAGGCAACAAAAGTTTCACATCTCAGCACCAGACGAAGGCACATGAAGTTCATAAAGAGCAGGCACTTGGTGCAGCTCCAAAATGGGAGACATGCTTGTGGTAGATGTGCCCCAGGTGCCCTTCAGAGGCTTTCAAAGTGATGGGAGGTGAAGGATAATGACCTCTATGTTCTATGTTAAGATGTTAGAGAGCATTCGTATGGGGAGAGATACAAGGTAGCGTGTTTGCAAATGCACCTGAAAATCAAGGAACAAAAGAAGAACAACTGTGGTTAAAAAATTAAGGAATACTGAAAAAGCATAAATGAAGAATATTTCCTCTTTCCTGTGATCTTAAAAGCAAATTTACCCTAGTATTTAGGGTCAACATTAGTCACCTTTGTCTTCTTGAGTTGTCTCTCACTTCTCAAAACTCAGGAAGCCCCCAGTGGAGGAGTAAGAAGGATATCCCGTACTTAGGTGGTAAATTGCAGGGTATCTGTGACATTTGTCTCTCTTCTTTCCCCCTTTTTTCTCTACCCATTTCTCTTTCCTTTCTGGCAGCCGTGTGAAGAGTGAATCTACATCTCTGTGCCAGGAAGGGTAAGGGAAACCAAAGGCTTCAAGCTTAGACAATAGCTGTGACTCTCTGCCTGGGTCACATTATTACAGGAAAGAAGGGAACAAATTCTAAAATTCTTGAGAAATGCCAAATTGTTGAGTTATTTTACAGGTTATCGTTCTTGCTTCATGGGAAGTTCAGTAATTCAGATCAAGGAAACACGCAGTTGCAGACTTTCTAGTCATGAAGGAAGTATTAAAACATTGCCTGAAGGCAGATGGGGAGATGGCTTGTTTAGGGTTTGCTATCAAACCCAAAGTTCTCTGTGATTCTCTCAATGGAGGAACTTACTTAAGGATGATCAGAATGTTTAGGTTGAGGACATGCTTAACATTATGATCAGTACTGACCTAAAGACAGAGTTAATAAAACGCTAGCAGTTTTACTGAAGAAAACAATTCTGTGTGGGCTAACACCCATTTTATCCCTTTCATCTCTTTTTATGGTTGTAAATAAACCATAAATAAACACTGTAACACTAGTTTCATGAAAAGAAGGTTCAGACGGTCTGTGTGAAAAGACTCCTATAGTTAATGACATTAACATTGTTTTCAGTCAGTTTTAGAATATTCATTCTACTGTGTCTGCCTTAATTTTCCACTGAATGTTTTATTGCCAATATGAACTGCCTGATACTGGAAATTCTTGTCCCTAAAGTGGCTGCAATCAGGTAGTAAATTATGAACCCCCTGGGCTTCCACAGAGTTACACGTCCTGATAATGTCACCAAAATATTGTACAGCACAGTCAGACCCAAGTGGCATTGGATCCTTCTGTTCAATGGCACTAGACAGATAGTGGAATATCTCTGAAGAAAGCTAGTACTTTGGCAACTCCTTTTTGTTTTGGCTATACAATGATAAGATACAGCAGACTCCTGGATTTCTTATGAAGTAAGTTGATATCTGCTACCTCCTTTCTTCACTGATAGTTAGAATCTGCTAATTCCGAATGCATATGGCCTCACAGACATCTAATATAGATTGGACCCCTAATTCTTATTTTCACATAGAAGTTAACAGCCTGAATTGAGATATCCTGTGGTGCAAACAGATATGAGTATACTGCAGGTAGTGAAGTACCTATGTTCGAGTTATTTATGTACATTGATGTTATTTACCTTTGCAGCAATGTGACAGAGACTAAACAGTTGAGTTTGCCTTGAAATTCTGATACGTGAAGAAACGCTAGCAAGATTATCTACATGGATATTCTATGCAGACATCTAAATTACAATTGTGAGCTCCAGATCCTTCTCCTAATCCTCACCCTCTTATTTAAAAAACGAGAGATAGAAATAACCTGAATAACATTGAGCCTTCTGACAGCTGTCACGCCAGTGGTTATTTTGCACACCTCTGAAAAGATTGCCTGTGTGTAAGTAGCAGAGAAGCAGGGCTGGCACAGCAGCTCTGGGACCACAGCTCCTAAACATCTCTCATCTCACAGTCAGAAATGGGGCCCCCTGTGCTGCTGTACCCACAGCTTCAGAGCTTCTGTCAAGGGGAGGATATAATTCCTCTGAAACCTAATGTCACCTGTTTCAGCTGCCCGTTGAGAAAGGGATTACCTCTTGAGAATGAGCTCAAACCCATGAAGTTTAGGTCTTTACTCAGTGTACCACATATATTTTTACCATGATCCTGGTTATCATTTCAGCAAAGACAGTAGCTTTTGCAGAAATCCAACATTTCATGTTCTTTTTTCTCACCTTCCTATAAAGCAGGAGGAAAGGTCATGCTGAAATACATGCTACCAGATTAGAAAGACCAGGAGTCTGATACAGTTAGGAATTCCTAACTGTTTTTCAGGCCTATTAGGGGGTACTAGTACATAAATTTGCTGTCCATAAAAATATGTGTGTTCTTACATAGGAAGATTTTGATTACCAGAGCATAGTTTCATTTCATCTCTCTGTTCTGACCCAATGCCGCTTGTAATGTAAAAGCAGAAACTACAGAAGGCAGAAGCAAGGAATTAACTTTGTGTGAACAGCTGTCATGTTTGAATTGATATAGTAATTCTGCAGTGATACTAACAGATGATGGTGCTCAGACCCTAGAATTGATATTACATGGACAAATACAAGACTCTCATTTATCAGATCTCATGTAGCAGTGTTTTCTATGGTTCAGAATCTGAACTTCTGCCATTAGTGCTGGTTTGGAGCTGTAGAGGTGAGTGAACAGTTAAATTCTGTCCTCAAGAGCAGTTTTACTTTAATCCACTTTTTCTGGGTCTTTCCAAGTTGCTGCAGCCTGCATACAGACCATGAGCATGTGCTAGAAAGCCTTTTTGAATTCCTGCTGCTTACCTATGAGACCAGAATATTCCTTATGGAGTGAGGAGGTTTATGGAGATTTTAAATATGCATTACAGATACTTAATAGGATGAAGGAGTAAATTTGCATTTAGATAGATGCCACTGTTCCTATGAATACTTAATAATTTTTAAATTATTTTTTGTAAAATAATTACTTTTAAAGGATTTTAAAAAGGAATTATAAGAAATAATAAATCTTAAATAACAGTACCATTCTCTATTAATATCAAAGTGCTATGTAAGTGGCTTCATTCTGTTTTGCAAATAAGGATACTGAGTAAGTGAGGTGTTATTTGCCAAGTACATGTCAGGATGGGGAACAGGACCCAGTGTTCATACTTTTAGTCTAGCATCCTGTCTGCCTGGGCCATGGTGCCTCTAAATAGCTGCTGGAAAGGTGTCAGAAATGTGGCATTTTTGTGAAAGTCTATGGGGAAAGTATATAGACCTTGCATAATAGTCAGTTGCTGTGTTACTTATTCCAAGTATTCAAATCCAACCACGAGTCATTTTTAATCAGACAGTGTTGACTCAAGGGATTCATACATCCATTGCAAGAATTGATGCAATCATGCTATGTCTTGCAATGAGTTGTGTTAATAGTTTGTGGTCCCAAGACTGTTCATTAATATACCTTCCTGACATAAGGCTGCCACTGGATCACCATGCTATGAATACATCCAGCACTCTCAAATCCTAAGATTTCTGCAAGGATCTATGGGTATTTCTTTTGTACAATTTCCATAGCAAGGACTGATAGATAGATATGACTTTTCCATGTGTGTGAGGACAAGAAGCATATAGATTTATGTGTTTAAGAAGTTTTACTGACTACAGACGTTGCAGAAACTTTTTTTTTCCCTGCCAACCAACGTGGCAAATTCAGCTTGGGTTCTGGGACACAAAATAAGAGTTCTTCAGGTTCCTTGCATGTGTCTAAATATATAAAGTTCTAGAGGTGGGATTTGTCCCTCCACATCATCCTTGCTATGCCTGGTATCAGCAAAGCACGCCTTCAGTGACCCACCTGTCACTTACAATGACTTTGTATAGGTGTAATTGATTGAAACTGAGTAAACAATGCTGTTTGAAGTTTCAGGAGATGAACTGTATTCAGCAGTTCACTCACTTGGAGTTTGTGTTAACTCTACAGTATGAGTAGTTAAAAAACATAGGCTTTAACCGGTCAGCTGATAGGAACAAAGTACAACTTTACTGAAGAAGCAGTAAAGTACCTGAGATTATGTATGGATCTCAGGGAACTTCTCAAGAATTAACCAATTTAGTCTTTCCAACAGTTTGAAAGATAGATGACATGACAGAGAATGTTCTGTTCCCTAATAAGGTAATGAACACTTTTTGCTGACTATATCAGAACTACTTTCTCTACTCACATGTTGATTCAACAAGATGAAAACAGGAGGGAAAAGTAGCTCAGCATAAACTATAATTTGGTAAACTACACTGGTGGACACAAATCGCTCTAAGAGCAAAAGAAAATTGTTCCTTTAAAAGCTGGGTCTCTCAATTTAGAATAAGATGCTAACCTGCTCAGAAAAACTGCACAAACAGCCCAGCAGGCTTCTTTTACCAGCTGGTTACCAGGTTATCATCTGGTGATGGTAAACACTTGGTGAGAGACTTGTTTTGAACAATGTGTGAGCCTATCACACATCAAAACTGATAATGTTTTCAAAGGGCAGCCACCCTTTGAAAAGGGTGCCACCCTTTCACTGCCTACCACTTCCAAAGGGAATAATACTACTTGCCAAGCAGTTCTGCTGGGAGTTTGACAGACAAGTTCATAGACAAGAAGATGACATTCCAGCTCCACTGTGAGTCTCAAAGTACCGCAAAATTCAACCCCACTAACATCAAAGGCATGAAGCTTAAAATCTGAAAGATGCTTTCAGGAAGGTAAGAAAAGGGACTCAGAGGTAAGGCAGCTTTACAGCCTTGGCAGGTGGCTCCTGAAAGTTGTTTCTAACAGAAAGTCAAGCTGAGCCACAGTGAGATGGATGACTTGACACCAAGAGTTCAAGTGTATGGCAGTTTATTTAGCATGCAGACGCCTTGATTTTCAAACTGCTGTCTTAATCTATACTGTTCTTGTGACTAAAAATAAACCTCCACCCACAGTAAAGAAAGTAATTTACTGGCAGTTGGGCCTGATTTAAGAATTAAAAAAGAAGGAAACATTAGTTGCGCTTCTGTAGAAAGCACTTAATCAGCAAACCAGAGTTCCTTTAAAACTCAACATGTTGAATTCTCCTATAATTTGTTTCCCAACAATTTGTTGGGAAATAAAATAATTTGTTTCCCAACAAAAGACAGAAATAGTTTTAGAACAGCTTTTACTAATGTTTACTGTGGCGTATCATGCTTATAAAAATCTTTTTAATATGTAACCATTTAACTTCTCTTGGCAAGATAAATTCACGGTGATACAGATACTTTGTGTATACCATACCAACAGCCTCTGAGTCAGAACAGATTATAAAAGAAAATGGCATTTGAAATAGACTCGGGTTTGCAATGTAGAGAGGTATATTGGGCAAAATTTTAGGATGAACTAGAGTTGAGGGTTCAGCATGTTCTTTATGGTACAGATGGCAACGATGTGCCCTGAACTTCTCTGAGGGTATTTCTGAGGTCATCTGCTATCCCGTGGGGGAAATGACTCAGCAACAGCGTAAGTGATTTCAACACCTTTGTTATAAATTCCATAGATTAATAATAGGAACTTTACAAAGGTTTTGCTAATTTGGGACCTGTGAGACTTTCCACTGAGTAACTTCAGCTTTAAAAATTATATGTACTGCCACAAGATTTGCATTAAAGCAGTGCTAAGGACTCAAGCAGGAGCAAGCTTTCACTTTGCTGCTCTAAGGCTGCATTTGAAAACAGTTCCTGCTCTAGAAAAGGTTAAGGCAAGGCACAAGTATCTATTATAAACTAAGTGAATGAAGAACATTAAGAATGAGAACCCTTACATTACTGAGACAAACATATATAGGTATTTATACAACAATTCAAAAGTTACAGAAAAACATTTATTACAAAGGCAGCTATATCTAAAATGCTTGTATCAGTACCAATTGGAAAACTTACACCTTAGGTGAAAAGAAAGTTAAGAAGCAGTTTTCAGGAAAACGGTATTGTAGAATTCTAGGATGTGGTACAAGAGTAAGGAAAGCATGCATGGTTTAAACTGTAACATTAGAAATTCATATCTGAAGGCTAGAGATTGTTTTTGGCCATCAGTAATACAGGAAGTGAAGTTCAGATGTCACTACCTGACTGCTGTCTGTTAGAAGTAAGGAATGTCTCTCTGTGTGACTGCAGAATTAGGATCCAAAACTGCAGCTACCCCCTGACAGCAACTTGCATCTAATGCGCAAAATGTGAATATGAACTACATGTGTCTTGGAAAATGTCTGCTCACAGTATTATTCTATCATCCTTCTCCAGATGATTAAGTTCTATGTATTAGCACACAATGATTCTCTGTTCACCCTGGGTGGACAATGATGTGATAAACCAGGAAGTTTTATCCCATTGTTCTAGGCAGCCTATATATTAAACTCACACAATTCTATCCAGAACAAATTGAGTATGTGTAAGTTGTTCCAGACCTTAAACACTTTAAAAACCATACATGTGAACCTTCTTAGAGGTGTATTCATCAGGGTGCTCTCTGGTTACAAGCAATTTTCCCAATCCAAGATCCAAATACATAATCCAGTGCCCTAAAGGCATTTAGTGGAATTGTGGTTCTCTTACGGGACTTGGTGGGTGTAATACAATGAATGGAACATATTCAGCTATAGATGGAATTTTCCATCTGTGACAGGTTGAAGGTGTTAAACAATTCAAATATCCCACATTTTTCTTTAATGTTTCAGGAAGGAACAGAATGGAAATCACTTATATGAAATATGATAAATGTTGAAAGCCAATACAACTTAGATCAGTAAAATGTGTGTGTAATTTTTATCTGCTACGGTCTGGGAAAGGATATGAGAAATGGGGTGTTTATGTATAATTTCACTGGGACATTCATGTATATGTGTATGATTTGCATGTTTGACTATTGTTTTACAAATCTGAATACCAATATCTAGTCGTCATGTGAGGGTTAATCAGCTTCTTCCTGTGTGATATGAAATCCAATCATGTCATAAATTGCCCAGTAGGTTTCATAGCACACTACAGTGTGATGACAAAATTGTTCGTATTCAAATGCAGCCACCCATATTGCTGGGCCACATGCCTCTCTTCTGGACTTCTACAAGGAGCAAAAGAATTGTAGCTTCTTGTAAATTTTATCATGTGTGAAAATAACCTTGCAGAAACACACAGAAAGGCCTCAACTTGGCTGCTAAAAAAGCTATGGTTTTCACTTTGCAGCAACTAATGTGCAGAACTGATCCTGAGGTAAAAGCACAGAAAAGACCAAGCACTCTGATTTAGTCTTGAGTTAAACACATCAAGGTCAGCTCGAAGTGCAGGCTTGGATAATAGCACAGTTACATCATGATAAAAATAACATGGTTAGTCTTCTCTTTTTACTTCAGAATAGGTCCAACAGTTATTTATTCCTAGGCGTAAAAGCCTGCATTTTGAGCAATGAAAACAAAGCTGCCTGTAATGTGGTAGCACCTGTATTAGTTCATCCATTTCCAAGTCAAGTGCCACACAAAATGCCACACTTCCAAAAGGTTAACAGAAGGCATTTTTAACCTACAATGCATCCTGAGATTGGAAGCACCATTGACTGATTGTGCTCCTCTGAAAAGTTCTGACCAACCAGTTCTGTCCTGTGCCAACCTCTTTAGTTTGCTCATGTTGTCAATATCTCATTAATAAGTTCATACTAACACAGTGATTTCTTTCAGTGGCCTTGCTTATGATCAGGATTACTATGCTTATATTTTTCAATTCTTAGCATAATGTAGAAAATGTTCCTGGGCCACTTCCTTTTTTTGCTTCCAAATTTCCAAATCATATCTTGCTTACAGAGTCCTCACTACTAAATAATGTTTACATTCCACTTGATAGACTTAGTATCTTCCTATAAAGACCACTTTTTAGCACACACGTATTAGTGTGCAGTTTTAAAAGGCCATGCTTGACATACCCATTTTAGTGATAACTGGTCAGTTGTCTGAGTTATGAAAGGTGTTCCTAGGTAAACTAACTGTTGGTAAACTATCTCAGAACAGCAGCATTGGGCTTTTGCTCAATGGATAGGAGTCCAGTCATTTCTAAAGAGGTGGTAATGATTCTAGTTTTCTACTGAACGTCACTGTAATGCCAATAATGGGGACACAGATATGATCAATGATGCTTGGGTCTCTGAGCCCAATGTTTACCTCTGAAACTTTGGTGTCTGTGTCAGAGATCTGTTGTGTAGCTAAGTCAGTGAAGGTGCAGAACAACAGGGCAAAGATCATACATCCTCCCTCAATTATTTCAAGTATGTTAGAAATCCAAGCCCCAGCAGCCTCCAAAAATCTTCCAGTATCACTGTTCTTTACACAGCCTGACAGATGAAAAAAAGGTTCCCTCCTGTTTGCACTTCCTTTTATGAGGTATTTTCTCCTTTTTTTCCTCTGTTTTTTTGGTTGGGTTTGGTTTGGTTTTTTTTTAAGCCTGGATTTCAACCACTGCTGTGCCCACAGTTATAATCCTAGGGAATCCAGTTGCTAGCTGTTTGTACCTTACTCACTGTTTAAACAAGCCCATGTCATGTTAGAACTATGTGAAGAGAACTAGCCTACTTGATAGAGTTTGGTCTGTCTGACAGTGGTGGAACTATCCTCCTTTTTTAACATGCTTAAGGGAAAATTTGCTGTAGTTACTGCAGTTGTCACAATAGGATGGGCAAAGCCAAAATAGGTTAAAGTACTTGTGTAAGAAGTCTAATGATCTTTGAAAGATATTTGTCATTCATTCTTTCAGAGTCTGGTCTAAGGGCCATTTAATTAATAAGCAGCCCTTCAGGTTTAGGATTCACTTCCTCATGCTAGTGACAATCCTTGTTCTCCTGTGGACCCCATAACAGATGTATGATAAACTTTTAGCCCAATGTTTGTTACAGCTGAGATACCAAAAGAAGCAGAGCCCAGCAGGTAATGGGGAAATGAAAAAAAGAATTTAATCTACAGTGGAGTTCAAAAGGTACAGCAAGAGGTAATGAACAGAACACAGGAAGGGCAGGGACAAATGAGCCAAGGAACTATATAAAGAAGTACAGATGAGACACCAAGCCATTATAAGTTGCTCCCTTGGTTTATGATAGGTAATTGTTTGCCTTTGTGTGCTCATAAATGCATTTAAAATAAACAGAATATTTCCTAGTATAGGCCATGGCACTGTTTTTTTCCTGGTAGAAGTTTTAAGAATACCACAGGAATATTAAGATGCTGACATGTAAAACTCAACAAAAGAGCTACAAACCTTTTCCTGTTATTAAACAAACGGAAAGTAAATATTCAAGATTGGGATATATTCCATAAGAGGATGTTCTGGGGTTTTGTTGTATTTAAAAACATATATACTTTTGGCAACAAATAGATTTGGTTTATTTCAGTTCTTAGAATGTGATGATTTAGGGATTTATCTTGATTTGCTTGTTATTTTGTCCTTTTGTCAGTTATGACACATGAACCTAGGCAGCATTTAGGATGAGCTCTGAGACACATTTCAGAAAACATCTGGATCCAGTAGGATTGTATATGTGCTTAAACGCAGAAAGCCATGTGAAGGCACATTCCTGGATCAGACATGGTCAAGATTAAACAGTGACACCAAAATTTCCTTTTTTTTAAATATATAATAAAATAACCTATTCTGTTTCCTTAATATTTTAAATGAGGTAAAAGTACTGGAGACAAATTCAGTTATAGACGTTATACTCACATCTATGGGAATTATAAACCACTAGTGCCTAGTTTGCATCTGGTCCTGGAAGCTGCCTTAAAACAGTCTGGTACATAGCATTCTCTAAAATCTATTCCATCCTTACATTCAGCAAAACTGAAAATGCCTGGGAAACCAGAAGATAAACACTGAAAGGAGTCTCCTTTCTGGGTTATTCCTAGAATGGAATTCAGTAATCTTAAATAAAACCTTCGTTTCAGCTCCTTGGAATTCCCTAGTATTTGAGTTAAATCACTGGTGTCTGGCCTATTATTAATGGCTGGGTATGCAAATCACAAAAATATCACAGAGGACACACTGCTACCTCTACCGTATGACAGGTAATCAAGGAAGTCAGTAAGGATGTCACCATTTGGCAAGACAAAGATGACTAGATTTGCTGTGGCAAATGAGCAGAGTGATGACAGAGATGCTCTTCTGCCAGCGCAGACAAATGGATGTTTGGAAATGTAGCCTGGGACTCTCCATGCTGCGACACTCACCACTTCAGCAGAAGGTGAGCACACACTTAAAACAGTGCAAACCTTGCTTTCACAGTTGCCATAAGGAGCAAAGCACTGAAAAGTATCTTCAGTAAATGAATACCGAGGCCAGCAGTCTGCCTACAGTTTGTTTAAAACTGTGAGCACAAAAAGAACATGTGCTGAGTTCCCATACTTACGTGCACACGAGCACACGAGCATAACTGTAGTTTTCAACACCCATTAGATACCCAGAAAAAGTAGGTAAATATTAGACATCAATATTTGAAAAGAAATGTAATAAGGAAAACAATTGGTTTACAATTAGTCAGTGTATCAAAAAACCTGAGCCGATGGTTTTGGAATGTGCACGTCTGAATGAAATGATGAACCGTGCACAGACAAACTGGAAGCCAAAATGAAAAAAACAGCAAAACCCCACTAAAAATCTTGAAAGCTTTTCCCAAAAATTTATTCCCATGAGTTACTGGAATGCAAATAAAAATTTGAAAAATACTAAGCAACTCAAGGTTGTAAAAAACTAGAGAGGTAATAGCCAATATCTGAAAAGTCTGACAGCCTTAAAGCTTTTTTTTGAGAGTATAAATTTACCAAAGTGAAAGGTGTTTTCTGAGTAGGTTCAGTGCCTTTTAGACAAAAATCCAGGTGCACAACTTCGCTAAGATGAAAATCTATCTTGTACTTAAATCCTTCAATGGAGCATAGCAGTTTTATCCGTTTTGCACAGGGCAGCTACCGTTACTGCATTTCGAATTGAAAATTGCTGAAACATGGACATCTAGTGGAGACAGCTAATTATTACAGCTTGCTTTCCGACAGGAAAACAAAAAGACGAAGCAGATTTTTACTGATTATCTTGCTGGAGCCCAGAGTTCTGTCACTGCTTTTCCCTGCCTGGCCCACTGCATGAGGTGAAGGTGACAGAGTCAGGATTCGGCAAAACAGAAGCTGTGCGTCATGTACCAACTTACCTAGGTGATTGATGAAGCAGAAAAACTAATGACCCATGAAGGAACAAATGTTTCTTCAGCAAAAGGTAAATACGTCTGATATGGGAGCTCAAGGGATGGGCAAAAATCAGAGACTGCAAGTGCGCTTTAATTTCCCCTGAAACTGCAAGCTCAGACCTTTTTAATTGGTTCCCATGAGGACAAAGAAAGCGATGAAGTGGGGGTTTTGAAGGCTTCGGTGCAGCGAAAGTTAATGTGTAGATTTTCAAATGCATGTGGTTTGTACTACAAATTGAGAGCTAGCTCAAAAAGGGTCAGTGTGCCCTGCAGTATCTGCAGAGACACTGCTGTGATGGGATGTCAGCTGGATCAAGCCATTCTATATGAAGTCCTCATCACAGTGGGATTAATCTCTGAGAACACAAAATCATTTTCCATGTCTGAAGTAAATATGCTAACTGCACACTCTTTTTTAATGTGCTTTTTTCTCATGCTATTTCTTTATTGCTGTCCTCCTCGGGATTTCTGCTATTGTGGGATTTCTTACTGGGTTGATGCTTGGCCAATATTTGTCTGACTTCTCTTTTTCTGTCTCCTGTGAAAACCATCTGAAACTAAGCAGAAACTAACCTTGATTTATTTCTTTAATAAACAAAATGAAGATACTGCATATTAATAAAAATGAAAACTATTCCCTAGTTGTGTTTTTTTTAAGTTTCCAA
Source organism: Hypotaenidia okinawae (assembly GCA_027925045.1). NCBI lineage: Eukaryota > Metazoa > Chordata > Aves > Gruiformes > Rallidae > Hypotaenidia > Hypotaenidia okinawae. Next base: position 5,693,029 of record BSDF01000011.1, read on the forward strand.
AAACAGTCCCGTATCTCTGTCAAAGTTAATGTAACCAGAATTTCCATGGGAATTTTTGTCAGTCTGGGGAAACTGGAACTGGATAATGTAAATAACTACAGCCCATCCTCCAACTACTGATCAGATCACCTTGTGAGAAAGGAATGAGCTTTGCTGAAAAGAAAATGCAGAGTACAAGTAGTCGGGTATAAGGAAACTTCATAGGAACATTCTGTGGAAACCAGAGACAGAAATGAACCTAATGATAAATCGTGACTTGAATTTAATGGGATTCTATGCAAATCCTTTTTCTTTTTTCTGGTATGCAATCCAAAATGACCTACAGAATACTCACCACAAGAATAGGTCATTCTTTACAATTTTGTGACTAACTTCCTTGAGAGTGTTACACAGGCAAATAGTTTTACAGGCAGACATTTCTGGGTTTTTTTCATAAGCTTAAGGACGTAAAATATGTATTTAAAGAATACCTGGCCTGTATATTTCAGCTGAGATAGGACTGGGAATTAACATCCCAAGTCCCTATAAAAGTGGCCAAATATCCAGAAAACCACCACCTTGGATAACAAAACTCCTCAGTGCTTTCCTGCTTACTGCAACTTAATTTTACTGTAGTAGAATCTTCATAGCATGAAAATCAGTTAATATTAGCTGTTAAATATTAGTTAATATAATATTCAGTGAGCCCTTACTGTTTAGAACATTTCATCTAAATTATTCCAGTGGACCTTTGTGGTATGACTATTATTGCAGGACACAATAACCCACAGGAAGACTAGGAGTACCTGATTGCAAACACTTATGCTTAGATTTTAAGGGATATTACCTTGTACGTGCTGTCAGAGTTTAAAAAGCCTGATGGTGAGAGCATGACTTCCTGTTGTAACTGTACTTCAGTTCTACTCCTCTACCACTGACTCAGATATAGTGTGACAATTCAGAGCAGAAGCTAGCAACTTCCCCCTGGAAAGACATATTGCTCGTTCAGAGGGACTACTATGCGCACACCAGTGTCCCCAAATGGGACAGTGCCACAGGAGAATCTGGGTACAGCAAGGTAAACATTAGGACATCAAGAATCAGGGAACGTATGACTGAAAAGTATTCAGCAAAGGCAACTGTGTCACAGTTTAAGGCAATATAAAACCGAAGGGTTACAATCAAGTTCACATCATGATTTGGAAAAGAGGGTTGTATTAGTCTTTTCAGAAAGCTGACATTGGTTTGAAGCTTAGTTTAACAAAGAGCAACAAAATAATTCAGCTATCAAGAAATAGTAAGCAGTTTAGTACTCTGCATTAGAAGCAATGAATCAGTCAGAAACAACATGAAATGGTCTGTTCTCATAACAACATTCCCGAAACGAAAGTCTGCAAAGCAGAAATGGAAATCTGAATGATGATTTAACAAAAGCTGCAGGCTTTCAGCCTCTGCAGGGCAGTATAGAGCATTGCGTTTTCTGCCGCACTGCAGAGAGATCAGAAAGCTGCTGGAAGGATAAACCTGAAAAGTCCCCTGAAAGGTACCTTCAGCACTTTAAGTGCAGCACCTTGTCTCAAGGCAGGGTGAGCTGTATTGGAACTGTTCTGGAAGGCGTTTGTCTAACCTGCTCTTAACATTTCCAGTGATGGACATAATACAACCCTCCTAGTAATGACAGTGTTGTCCTTACCTCAAGGTACAGCATTGTTTTGCAATATTATCTCCTCACTCCTTCTATTGTTTTGCAGTGATCATGCAGAGCAACGTATGTCCCCTTCTTTGCGATGGCCTGTTTTGCCCATTTCACTTCTTCTAGACTGATTTACTTACTTCAGTAAGGGTAACTCATAGGTTACCCTTGTCACTCATAGGTTACCCTTGTCACTCTCTTCTTGACTCTTGACAGCAGCATGATACTTTTGACTCATCCCTGACTTGTGATTCACTATAATCTCGAGGGTTTGCTTTTTGGAGCTATGGTCTAGTCATTTAGCTGCCACCTTGTCATTTGCTGTCACATCACACAAAAGGAGATCCAGATGTTTATGAAAGTGTCTGTAATATTATTGATAATCTTTTTAAAAATGGGCATGAGTCATCATAGAGCAAACTTGTCCTTCTGATAGCAAAGTTTTTGGCTGAAGTGCAATCTGGGCTTACAATCTGAAATGGTTGAAGAAATATGAGTGTCATTCAGTTGACCGACTGAATGGCGTATGCTGCGGTTTCCCTCTCAAGGCTGTATGAAGATAATGAGTTGCAAAGCAACTGACCTAGAGCTTTTTTATATTTTGTCTGCCTCTGGCTGTAATGTCTGTCTCATAGTAATGTGTCTGCACAATGAGAAAATAAAGACGTATCTCGCATAGATAAACTCCACTTCCATTTACGTGACAAATCTAGGAGGACTTTTGAAACAGGGTGACACCTCTGATACTGATGCCATGCTTTCATGTTGCTACCTAGAACAATATAACTCCTAGATATTTTAATCATAGAGCTTTAAGAATGAACCAGAAGCTTTTGGAGCACTGCTGGGTACTTTGGTGACAGGAACACAGCATCACCCTCTGAGGTTTAGCTTTGCCACTTTGTGTTCAAATTGATATTCAACATACATAACACTCGTGCTTGTATATAAAGCAGAGCTCTGCTGGAATTAACTGTTAATATTACTGGCTTGGCATTCCCATGTTTTGTTCTACATTTCCTAAGAATGATGTATTTTTACAACTTTTCATCAGTGACTTCACTGATCTCTGCTGAAAAATCATAATTCTCTGCCGAGAAAGCCAAAACACCTCAATTGTCTCTCTTTAACAGTGGTCCTCCACAATACAATCTCAAAATAAGGAAGACAGTAGCATGCATGATGATGAATTTGATGAGCAGGGCTCAAACTAATAACAATTTCACTGTGAATCACAACAGAAAAGCGATGTTTGCTCCTCACTAGCTGGTGAAAATGTTTTGCATTTTATTTAGGTGGTTTTTTTCATTTTAAATTGCACTACCGTGTCCTCCTGAATTCAGCTCCGGCAATAAGCTGAACAATCACAACTACCTCTGTTAGCAGGTTGTGTAAGCAGCTTCACATTACCACACCGCATGACAAGTCCTGACCATGTCAAGGGTTTGTTACAGAGCCAGAAAACGATTGCTCCAAGCTGAAAATGGTCTCTCTGCCTCACCTCCCACAGTTACAGTATTTCATCCACCCATGTATCTCAAATGCCCCTCGTTATGAAGCTTTTCGTTCATTTCTGGATGAGTGTTCCACACAAGGTGTAATTTTTCTGTCACTTTATCACTTTTAAATCGATAGTCGGTCTGCAGGCAGGGGGCATTACGGCAGCATGACGGCCGGCAGCAACTAGGAACGCAGCTCTGCGGTGCAGAGGCCCCCTGGGAGCCCAGTCTTCCCCTTTCTCGCACGGAAGCATTCTCCGCGTCTCTCCCCGGAGGCTCGGCCCATCTCCCCACACACTGTCGGGCTGCCCCCACCCGTATCTCGGGGCGAGGTGCCGCGTCCCCCCAACAGCAAAACCCCCAACTCAACCCCAGCCGCCTCACTAGCCCCTCACGGCGCTGAAGAAACGCCGGAGGGAGGGCGGGGCCTCCCGCGCGCCGGCCCCGTGCGCACGCGCGGTCGCCCACCCGGCCCGCGGGGCGGGATATTGTGGCGCTCTCCGCTGGCGCGTGGCCTCCTCGTGCGGCGGTGAGGGGTGCGTGAGGCGCGCGGTCGTGACGGCGATGGGTGAGCGGCTCTGCCCCCTTCCCCTCCGCCCCACCCGTGGCTGCCCGGTAGCCGCGGCGGCCCGCTTCCCGCACGGCTGCTTCACCCCTCACCCCAGGCGGGGCCGCGGGCGCCGGGACAGGGGCTTGCGGGTATGGCCGCCCGGGCCTGCGGCGCCGCTCTGCTGGCCCCGTCCCTAACCGCGGCTGCTGTTGTCGTCCTCCTTCCGCGGCCGCAGCGTCGCGCAGGGGTCCGGCCGGGCGGAACTGCGCGTTGCGATTTTCCTGGAGGGAACAGGCCCGGCCCTGTGGAAAGGCGGCACCTGCGCCGGGGCGCCGGCAGGGCTTGTCCCCTCTCCGCCGGTCGGCGGGGCTGTATCGGGTGCGCGGAGCCCCCTCCGCGGCGGCTTTGCCTGGCGGGTAACCTTCCCGGTTACCTATCCTCGGCGACTCCAGAGAGCCTCGGAAGGAAGCGCTTCCCGATTGCCAAGCTGCTGCTCCTTCTACTGTGTATTCCGTGATTCGTTAAAACAGCTTATATGTAGGCACCTGTGTGCTGTGGCTTGTGCTGCTCCGCTCCTCCCTCTGCTCGACTCTTGAAACGTTTTCAGCACGTTATGCACTTGCCTTTAATCTGAAGTTTACGCTATAAACGCTTGGCTGGGAACTACCCCAACCCTGGTCTTCAGGGGATACTGCAATGCCCAGGAGAGGAAGATTAACAGAAAACAGTAGCAAATCGCTGGTTACGCCTGTCGGACATCATAGTTAGAGTTAAACTTGGGTTGTACTGTAGGATTTATTGGCGATTTGCTTTTGGGAATGTAGCTGAAGCGTGAAAAAATGGGTGAGCTTTAACTACTGATCAGTAAATGTTTTGTTTCCACTATTTAGGAGGGAACATTAATATTAGGAAATGGCAGAAGCAGTTTTTCATCCCCCAAGAAGGAAAAGAAGAGTTTTTGAGTCGTATGAGTCTCCCTTTCCCGTGGACGTAGGTGGGAAGGATTTCAGAATATGCCAGGCTGAAATCATTAACAACAATGTTATTGTGAGGAACCCTGAAGACATTGAGCAGCTTTATAACAAGGTGCTGTACCCTGTTTTCACAGTATTTTTAGTGTTTCTAACATAGGTAAAGAATAATACTTTTGAAAATCTGTCTGTGTTTATGCGTTCCTTCTGCTTTTGCCTCTGGTAGTTCTCCACATCTCCTGAAATCAGTATGAAACATGTATTCTGTATCAAATATGCAAAGGATTTCATTCTTATCCCAGCAAATGAGTTTTGGAGTGAAGTGACATTGTGAACTAAGAAACAGCTGTAAAAACCTCAATGTTTTTATTTTTCCTTTGAATATTTTATGCAACCTTGCAAAAGCATTTTCTTGTTTTTAAAGCTCAGGAGATTACAATATTAATGTTTTATGAATGTTTGTAGAATTCTTGTAGCTTCAGCACTATTTCTTCCAGAGTAAAATAAGCTACATTGAGCTTCTTATGTCTGAGTACAGTTTCCCCACCATTCCTACCCATCTCTTTTTTTCCTGTTATGCGTTGTCACATGCAGGTGTTTTCTTCTGCCTCTGCTTGGAGATGCTGACTGATAAATATTTAGAATTGAGGAAAAAGACCCAACACCTTCCACTAGTTAAATCTTTTGAGTGCAAGTGTTCAAAACACTGAACTAGTTTTATTTGGAAAGAAGTTCATTTTTGTCTGATGACATAATAAATATTTTTTCTTGTCTTCAAAGGGCTACTTTGGAAAAGGTATCCTTTCAAGAAGTCGACCAGAGTACAACATTTCAGATCCTTCACTGGTTACTAAGTGGCAAGGTAAATTGTGTTGATTTGTACTTCCATAGCTATTCTAATAGTGCTCTTCACATCAGACATTGAAATTACATGTTTATCAGTTACACACAGAAGAATAATCAGGGATCTCATTCCCCCATGTCTTGTCAATGATGATGCCCAGTACCAGATACCTAAGAAAAATAGAAGAACAGGAAATACATGTCAATAGCTCCTCAGTGCATTCTCCTAGCCTTTACTGGATTGTTGCTTAGGAAGCAAAGGTGTCATTTTGGACTTTTCTTCCTGTAACTGTTGAGTTTTTCTTGGTTTTAATGTGTAGATTTTTTTGTCCATGAAGCAAGGATATGTGAATTTTTTCATCTGCTTATGGCCAGTTACATCTGATCTGGTTGTGGTTCTTTATAGAAAGACTGTCATCCTTTATTCATCCTTTTCATGACAATTAAGACTCAGTAGACATCACTAGATTTTATCATACCCTTCCATGATTGCCTTTTTATGGACTGGGAAAAAGAGAGGATTTAGTTGCTGCTCTTGTGCAGGCTGTTACCTCTGTACCTCTTTAGTTCTGCTGCATCTTTGAATACAGGTGGGACCGAAATGGCATAGTGTAATGAAAATGGGCGTAACTGCTAGGCTGCAGATTACCTCAATGATCAAAATCACATTAGAACATTTTTATATTGATGAAGCAATGTATGATTTTTCTTTATACAGGTCATGACATAAACATGCCTATAATTACATCCAAAAAGTAAGTTAATTTACATGAATTTATTCTTGGGATTTTTATGAGACATTATTTTGTATTTTATTTTACTGATTTTCAGATTGTTGGCTGTCTAAATGCTGATGATTCACTTTTATTTCTTCTGTTTAATTCATAAATCACACTAGAAAAACTAGAAATGGAGTAGGTGACATTATATTCAGCGTGTTTTTCCTGTAAGCTTGCAGGTGTTAATTGCTGAATAAAATCCAAGTTGGAGTGCGTGCTTAGGTGTGTGGGTAATTAATTCATAATGATATCAAGGATAATAAACTAGTTTCTCAGCTGAGCAGGCAGAAGAGAAGTTTCTGGGGCAGACAATTTAAAATACCTCTCCCATTTCCATAGTATAATGTGGGCTGAGGCAGCTCTTGAACTTACATAATACATAAAGGGTTTACTTTTTTTTATATAAAATCCTAGAATCTCATGAGTTGGAAGAGACCCATAAGGATCATCAAGTCCAACTCCTGGCATAGTCTCCATTAACGTTTCTAGGTAGTACATTTAGCAAAACAGGATGTTGGATCACATACTTACTTTGTTCCACTTTAATAGTATGTGAACTAACTGTAAGAGTGTGCAAGTTAGTTGTTCTGCTCTAATCCTATGATAACTCTAAAAAATGTATTTAAATTTAAAAGTTACACTCCTCCAGTCCTCAACTTTAGATGAACCAAACAGCTTGTCTTACAAACTAGTACTACAGTTCCTACATCTAGCAGAAACACCTGCAGTACTGAATTACATAGTTTTACCTTGAGACTTCAAGGGGACTTAGATTCTGTGTTGACAGATAACATTGGCATTTGATTGTCTCTCTGTATTTCTTCATCACTTGGTCTGTAATTGCTGTGTGAGGATTTTGTTTTGGGAAATGAATGTTGTATTAGAGTTGTTCAAGTTTGAGTAAGGATAGCAGCAATCAGCCTTACCTTTCACAGAATTAATATCTCCAACTGTGTATTGATGTTATCTTCTGAGGAGAAATAATTGAAGGATCACTAAAAACTCTGTTGTAATTGAAAAAAATTATTGACAGCTTTCAGCTATTAACTCACCAGCTTATTGCTATTTCTCAGGGATGTGTGGGTTTTGGTTAAGGGTGAAGGTTGCTTCTGCTTAAGACTTTTTTGCTGGTGTTTTTGCTATGCCATTGCTGTTCCAAAGACAGAAGGGAGTTTTTAAAGCTGCTGTTCTCAGTAGTTAGCTGTGTGATAGATGAAGTGAGTGAGAGCTCTATATGCAAAATCTTCTTGTATATTTTAATCATGCAAGCTCTGACACAGAGATGTTTTGGCAGGGATTTCAGGCTTAAGGCTTCAGTGGGAGAAGGAAGCTTTTACCTGGTGAGGTCCTTGCTTCTTGAAACCATATAGCAGTGCTCCTTGCACAACATTCAGTAACGGTGTTTGTTGCCAGGGAAATTTAAAGGGCAAAACAATGCCAAAAAATGCAGCAGAATCTTGATGTTCAGGAATGTTGTCAGCAGCTTCCTGCAGGCGGGGCTCCCATAACATCATGCATGTTGTATTTTACACAGCAGTTATTGGAGGAGGGGTGGGCAGGTGGGGTCAGATTTGTTTTGTGAATGGTGCTGAATCTTTTTTTTTTTGAGATGCTTTGTTAAATAAAGGATGTATCCCAGAACTGCTCATTTACTTGTTTACTAGGTACCAGTATCGTGTCCAGTGGGCTAAAAGTGTTTTGCGAGAGCAAGGATTTGATGACCGCTCAGTTGCCAGAAGAAAATTACACTAAGCCTCTTGAGCTGCCGCTTTTGGAAGAAAACAGAGCTGAAAAGAACAGTAATAGCTGCAACAGAACAGGCCCAAGTACAGAAAATACAGACCTTTCCAGTCAGTCTTCTACAGATACTGGAAATGTAGCAGCCCGAAGCCCTGAGAATCAGAAAGAAGGCCACAAGAAGGCCTGTTTGGAAGGAGATGCAGCATTTGATCCTGTGGCTGTATGTGGCTCTAAGGAACAGGAAGAAGGTGACTTGAAAGAAGTAGCTGAAGTGTCTTGCCAGAAGCACGGTTTTCTCATGCACTGTGGCTGCAAGGAGAGCAGTGAGCAAATATCTTCTGAGACAGTCAGGTCAAGAGAGTGTGCTCCAGAATATGTATTGGTGCAAGAGGAAGAAGAGAGATTATGTCCTGAAGGTGACCCTGCTCATGCAGAAGAAAATGTAAGGATAAAGAGTATCCTTATTTTCTAGGAAAATTCTGTTTTCACTGCTATTTCCAAGACTCAGTATTTTTTACAGTTTACAGTTTAATAATACAGTGTGGGGGTTTTTTTCTTGTAGGTTGTCAAGAAGGAAAAACTAGTATGCAGAAGAAATCCATTTAGGATTTTTGAATATTTACAACTCAGCTTGGAAGAGGTATTTTTCAAATACAGTACAAGTTGGTTTAGTTTTACTCTAAAAAGTAAACGTTAATCTATGTTACAATGCCGTTGACTACCTACCTGTTTCTGAAGTACAGGCTCCTCCTGTGACTCCTAAATACTTGGATTGTCCTAGTCATTAAGAGTACTTTTAATAACCTGCAATAATTATATGGTTAAAAAAAATTCAGGGTCCAATCCCATTTGCTTTGTATGAATAATTTCACTGACAGAGAGACCAGGGATAGGATTTAAGTATAGAAATGCCAGGAATATGACATGTATTTAAATCCTGCTTGTATTGTGCTGCTCTAAATCTATTCCTGTGTGTTGGTTTTAACACAGCACTGCCAGGTGTCTACAGCAGATGCATAGACTATTTTTTTTTTGTAGTGCTGTGTTGAAATACAAAGGTCATGAAGACAAATCCCAGGAAACTCTAAGGCGACTTGTTTGTCTTGCCAACATTAGGATTCTTGTATAAAATTAATTTGGCTCAGTGTTCTTGCATGGAACAAACTATGGAAAGAGTCTATCAGTTAAAATTATTCTCTTTCTTTTTTCAGGCTTTTTTCTTGGTGTATGCTCTGGGATGTTTAAGTATTTATTATGGTGAGGTAAGAGATTGGTTTAATTTTGGATTACTGTAGATATGATTAGTTTGGATATGTTTTGGTCTGAAATTTTTACTAACTGTGGCCGTATTTTATAGTTAATTCTGAAGGAAGAAATACCAAACAGAGTAATTAGGAATTTTTTTCTTACAAGTATTGATATTTTTCTATGAAATACTAATAGTTTTATAACTGAAACTAATACTAATAGTTTTTAAACTGAAAGTTTTATATTTATCAAGGCAAATGTAGCTAAGCAGTTCTGGTGCAGACAGAGGTTTTTGTTGTAACTTAAGAAATAGTGGAAAGTAAGTATGTGAAGAACAATGTGGTGAATACTTCTCTGAAAAAGGAAAATTCCTTATTTTATTGCCTGAAGTTCATGCTCTTCACAGTGGACTTGATATTTGGCTGTTATGCTCTACTAAACACACTATTCTGTATCTCCTGTAATATTATTATAGTCATAGTCACATTAATGCCTCTGGTTGCAATTTTTAGGAGCCCCTGACTATTCTGAAGCTATGGGAAGTTTTCAATGATGTGAAGCCCAACTTTAAAACTACCTACATGGCGTATCACTACTTCCGCAGTAAGGGCTGGGTGCCCAAAGTTGGACTGAAGTATGGAACTGATCTCTGTGAGTAGCTTCCTCACATGAATGATTCAAAAATTATTCCATTTTTTATTCTCATTTAATGGAAGGTGGACTTACTGCTAAGACTGTTTCTCTGTATGGTTTTGGTGAGGGAGGGAGAGATGTAGGGAGGAGGGGGAAGAGACTTGTTTGTTAATGGTATGGGTTTTAATCCTGCAGGAATAATCAGTAATGTCCATAAATCCTTCGCTGAATAGTTCAGAAACTGCCTTCAGCTCATGTTTACATTAAAAGTACAGTAATGTATGTTGTTACAGGAAAATGTGTGTAAAGGGAGATACTTTTTAGTGCATGCATACAAACCAGCGGGTGTTTTATTACTTCTGAAGCAGCTTTATAATTTGGGGGGTTGTGTTTTTGAGGGTGTCAAGGTTGTGTTGACCTTTTAGACCAGTGTGTAGGTTTGCCTGAATTCAGCATCACTGTTCTTAGTACCCTGGGCTATAAATGGGGTTTTACTATTGATCACCTGATATATATGTGAAATTGGTATTAGTTTGTTCACTGTTCATTTGTGCTCTGGCCTTAATTTGTTGTTTAGTATATCACTGCCTTTGAGTTTGTTGCAGGCAGAGGAAGTGAATTAGTTAAGGATAGCAGGAGCTCTGCCTGTACTCCTGAGCAACTCCACCTTCGTGGTTTTGGCAGTGCCTTCTTAGAACTTATATTACTACAATTGCTTACAGTGGATAATTTGCAAGTTGTGGTTGTCACTGGAATGAAGTGCTGCTTGTTTTCTTCCTGATAAGGTCTGTGCTAGGTAGCTGTGTAATAGAACCTTTGCTAGTTAAAGATAGTCCTTTCCTAAAAGCTCATGGCAAAGGGGAGAGAGAAAACATGACCATTTAGCTCAGTTACAGCTGCAATGAGTCTTGTGTACTCTTGAAAAAAGGAACATTTAGTGCACCTGGTGAGCAGTGTGTAAGAACTTGTGCCCTTTGCCTATCCTAAACTGTGTGGAAAATGCTTGTATGGAACAAAAACTCAATGGCTTATTGTGATCCTTTATTTGTACTCCAGTCACTCAACTTCTGTTGCAAATACAGTGTTAAAAGCATGAGTCTGTTGCAGAAAAATTCCATCCTAAACTTCTTCCCCCAGCAATTGCTGACTGTCCTTTGGCTCTTCTACTTTATCCTTTACCTGCCACTGCCCTGTTCTGCATCACCCTGATGGCTTTTTTTGGTCTCTTCCCTCACTCTCCACTTGCTGGGACAACTTAATTCTGAGCAGAATTCCAAAGGGTTGGGAGTTTTGCCTTGTGTAACTAAACCCCTACAAAACATTTGCAAATATCTGTGGTCCCAGGTGTTAAACCCAGACAGGAACTCTGCGATTATCTAAAGTGTTTCTCTTTCCTTTCAGTGCTGTATCGAAAAGGGCCGCCCTTCTATCATGCAAGGTTTGAAACTTGTGTTCCTGTCTAACTTCTCATTTTCACATCAGAAAATTTTTCTTTCATAAATTCAGCATCTTCACTGGTTAAGTACATATTCTTCACACAAAATACTTTGCCAGATGCATTCACATTAGGAATGCAAAAGTCCTTTTGGCAGAGGTACCAAATAATACAATTTAATTAAATTCATGTAACAGTAGTAAGACTCTAAAACTTAAAAGTTTCAGTGAGCATATTTAGCACTCATATGATGAATGCACTCAAAGTAATATGATTAATGGGATTTAGTAATACCAACTAATATAAATGGCATGGATAATTTCATTTTGGAGAGAAAACTAAGGGATGATTATTATCTTTATTCATTAGCTAGTCAAGTTAAACTCCTCAATAATAATAATATGATTATAAATATCAGATTGGCATTCATAAGAGAATGCTACCAGTCAGTAGAAGGCTGAGGAGGGAAAGTGCTAGTAAGCATATTTCCAACTGAATTTTTTCCTCCCCTCTGTCCAGTAGAAAGACATAAGTTTAACAACTTGCTTACTGCATGATGGCAAACTGTTTAACACCAATTTTAGGCTGTAATTCTTAGGTTTTGCTATCTTAATGGTTCCTTTCTTTCTGTGAATTGCTTGGTTTTCCAGTTACTCTGTCCTTGCTGAATTAGTTGATGACAATTTTGAAGGTTCTCTTCGCAGACCACTCAGCTGGAAGTCCTTGTCTGGGTTGAACAGAACAACTGTTAATGCTTCTAAAGTAAGATGCTAGTTTTAAAATAGCTTTAAAAATATAAATGTACAGCCAAAGAAGGGGGTGTTGGGGTAGGACTGGAAAGAGTCTATTTCTATTTCTACTTCTATTTCTAGTCTGCTGAAGAACATGTTGAGTTGCCAGTAGGTAAACAAGAGTTTCCTTTGTCAATATCTGGATGAATTCTGGAAAGAATTTTATGGAAAAAAATTTATGAAAGTTCTGTTGCCTGTAGGAACATTAAAAGTTGTGTGAGGAGCAGAAGACAGACCCAAGGGACATGTCTATCTTGCTTGACACTTCTGTCTTTAAATCCCTCTCTCTATCATTTTAAACATGTGAAACAGGAAGATTCCAAAAGGTTTTTCTCTGTGATAAAGCTTCAGACATAGTGCTTCCATACTCACAACCATGCTGCTCAGGTGGTGTGATATAATTCTAGTTTATCTTACAGGAGTATTGTGCTTTGATAAAATGAGATAAACAGCTGTCCCAACTTTGCAAAAGACCTTGTGTAGGAAATTTGGCATCTGCATTGTTAATTAATCTAAAGCTTGTCTGGAAAGAAATCAGTTGAAATTCATGTATTTGTGTTTTCTGTTTACAAACAGGAACTTATGTTATGCTATTTGATTAGACCATCTGACATGACTGAAAAAGAGATGTCAACACCAGAATGTATGAGAAGAATTAAGGTCCAAGTGAGTAATTACTTTCCTGCCTGTATAGCTTTGCAGAGGGGCAGTTGGGCAGCTCCCTGCAAGACCCCCTCCCCTTGAAGCTTGCTCTTTAGCATGCTTTGGGTTTTGCACGCGTGGCCACAGCAAAATAAACTAGATTCCCCTGTGCCCCAAGGCATGAGGAGTGCATCACAGGCTGCTTACAGACTTAGGATCTTCTATATTTTAATGTTGCTACTACAGTGAACATAAATATTTGCATGCGGAAACAGGGATACCCATGGAGACTGTAAGGTTAGGTTATATTTAAAGATGGAGAAAAATGTGTGATAGACCAGGAATAGATGTACTCATTTACTAGAATTTCTCGCTGGTCCCATAATATATGTTGGTTTGCTGATGGCTTCATCCCCACCCCTCTGCCTGTAGCTTTCCCCCCAGCCCTTCCTTAATTAGCTGCTGGTTGTTTTTCAGGAACTGATTGTATCTCGTTGGGTTTCTTCCCGTGAGCGCAGTGAGCAAGATGAGCTGTAACTGACTCTAGAGGAAAAAGCCTGTTTTTCCAAACCACGTCGTCTTGGCTTTTACCTGATCTTCTCATGATGACCTGTTGCCTCAGAACAGTTTCTATCAACATACTGAGTTGATACATATAAATGCTATTTAAAATGAAGTATGTCCTGTTTACTGGTGAGAATGGTGTACTGTAAAACATAACTGAACTGTAATAATGCATATTGGGAGGAATAAAGCTGTGTCCCAACTCAAAATACTTGTTTCCTTAAACTTAGAAATGTGTATCTTTGGTGGCTAGGCTGCAGTGATTAGTAAGGGTAGGTTTAATGTCCTGACAGATCCAGGCATTAGTGCTGACTTGGCACTACAGCCTGCAGAGCCACTGAAGTCCAAAACCTGAATGTCAGCCTGAAAGCTCAAGCAGTGAGGGATCGAAGGGATTTCTAGGAATACCTCACAGATCCAGAAATGAGGACTTAAAACTTGATGGTCCTCAAGTTTGCTCCTGGTCTTTAACTCATTAAAACCCAGCAGTAATGATAGTGAGCCAAATAACCTCTTGGGATACCTCGAGTACCATTCTTCTTCAACCAAAACCTGATTTTATAGCCATGATGAAGTTGCACAAACTTACATTTGGGAAGGGACTTGGTTGTTGCAATATTGTGTATTGAAACCTGTTGCTGTTAGGTGCCTAGACCCTAGGAATTGAGTGGTCCCAACTGAAAGTGCTTATTTTCACAAGCACTGCTCAAAATCGAGGAACTTTACCTAGATTGTGCAAGGATTTAAATTAATTCTGGGGTCTGAGCACCTAACAGTATCAGGTTTCATCAGTGGTTTTTCATCTTTTATCCAGCAATACATTAGTCTGTACATTGATTTCACAGTATGCTTGTAGCTCTGTCCTAGGCTGTCCTGTGTGGTAGAACAGACTGGGAAACAGTGCTGTATTTTGGATACTGTGAGGTGTAGGACAGTGCTGAGCAGTTCTGCCTTGCTATACTAGGTGCCTGCTATTTTCTCACTTTTTTGTGAGATTTAATCATCTAGATGGCAGGTTCCTAAACATGATGTTTATTATTGCTAAGCCACATTTAAAAAACAAACCAACCAACCCAGCAGGTATTCAGCTGCTTTTCATGTCGAGCCAGGCGGTTTAAGTATCAGCTGTACAGAGTTTTAAGCATTGCTGCTTTAGATACAGGTATTTGAATTCTATCTTAGTGCTTGGACAACAGGTTCCTTGCTTCACCATGAAGATTTTATTTTTTCCCCTGTGTTGTGAGAGATTTGCTGCAGCAGTAAGGATATGTTACAGTTGGTGACAGTGACACTGCTTTGGATTTTCTTTGTGCTGTTTTCTTTCACTGAAACAGGGGGTTGCCTCCTAGTTGCAGGAAACTTGTGAGGAGCTGGTAAAAATTGTCAGCTCTGATCCCCCTAAACACAAAACCTTATTTGCTTAGGCAGTTTAGATTGCAAAGCCAGGTCACAAATGTAGGAAATAATAGGACTTCTCCTGGGAAGATGTAAAATGACTATGTTAATTGCATAATAGCTTTTTTCAAGCCAAACAAGTATGTGTTGTGGTTTATTTCTAGGAACAATGGCTGTACTTCATGTTTCAGTGCTGTATCAAGTAACTTACATGAGATACCATAGCACTGATACTTGCCATTGTATTTATATTTACCAACTGAATTGCAGTACTCACATGAAGTATGGATTCTAATTTGCTCAGAAACAGCGTACCATAGTTTCTTTGTGCAAGTCAAATCCTGGCTGAAGAATCCTGGCTTGAAGGAGGAGTGGGTGGATAGGTCTCAAGCAGCAGGAGAGTAGCATGTTTCAAGCTCATCATCTTTATTGTGTTGTTTTTTTGTTAATATACTTTTAATACGTTGCAACTGAAGAACCTGGAGGGAGGCAAGCATGTGAAGCACAGTGTATGCAGCTACAGTACTGGGGCAGGCTTGATGCAGCCTGTGTGTGCAGAAGTATAAACTAAGCAGACAAAAGCCCAGTTCTTTATGATTACTCTTCATCTTTGAGAAAATGGGATTTGCATCTAGACTAAAACCAACTTTGCAGAAAGTAGTAGGAAAAAAAAAAACCCTGAAATAATTTTCTTAAAATAAATAGCAAAATTGCACAAAACTATCGCTGGCACAATTTTGACCTCTGCATACACTCCTGTGTAGTGTGTGATAGGGAAAAGTGCTGGGTTGGGTTTTTAAATTAAAATTGTTTTTGCTAAGTTCTAAAGTTTCACTTCTGAAATAAATCCTGAGTCTGTTGCTTATTGCAGATGCTAAGAGATACAGACACTACGTTATTATCTTACAATACTAAGCACCTGTCTTGGTTTGAGGAATAAAGGTGCAAAAGATTAAGAAGAATTAGAAAATAAATACATCTGGCAAAGAGGCTGGATTTATTTGTTGTTTTAAGTAATTAAAGGAAAATTACTTTACATGTAGTGAATCTGCATTAAGCCCTGCACTTTGGATTTCAGCAGCATGCAAACACAAATTCCCTTTTTTATTTTCCCCCCACTCATCAGTAAACACACACGAAAGGGAAAAACCTTTTTGGTCTGCTGCAGCTTCAGTTACCAGAGCTCACTTGTTAAAACCCTTAATTACACAGCAGTTATGATGTCTGATCAAGTGTCCTGGCAGAACAGAGCATATATGAGTGCAAATAGGAAAACACTTTTCCATAGGAACAGCTCCCACAGAAATTTTCTGTGGTGTACACACTGTATTTCATAAAACGCGCAAGTTCAGTTTCATGATCATTCCAAGGGGTGCAGCTTAACCTGCAAAGCTTTGTGGCTTTACATCAAGTAGATGATGCATCTTAAACCCTGAGATTTGGAGTTGTTAAGACCTCCTGTTGCATGTTGTGTTTTGATAGAAAGACTTGTCACTGTCAGCTCTGCTCTTCTTGACCAGGAAGGGGTACAATGTAGAAATCCTTAGCTGTTAGCTCCTGCTGCAGAGTCATGTATTTGGAAGCTTTCTTTGTCTGTGGGATCACGAATTTCTCCGTAAATTCAAGTTTACCCATTTGCTCTTTTCCTTGTGCGGTCAGTACACTGTTAATGAATGCCAGCGCATATGTGTAGCAGTTGTGGTCATGTTCGTCATACCTAGTAAAAATACCTCATTAGTAAGAGTTAGCACTAATCCACTGATAACTGTGCATGGAGGAATATTTTACTGAGTGAAATAAGGCAGCACACTGTCCCCAAGAACTATTGCCACCTTTCTTTAATGCTGGTGCTTAAATATATTCTGTTCAGTGATATTTGTACTTCCCAGCCAGGGATACCTGAAACTAAGCATTAAAAAAACAGCCAAAAAGGGCTGCAGACTTGACAATAATGAGTTCTTAATTTTTACTCTTGGATTTTACCTTGTCAACCTTTGCTCTTGAGTATTGTTAGTGTTATCTTGAATCAGAGAAGCAGGATAAAGTTCTGATTTCTGCCACCACAGGCAGTGCTTTGTGTGACACCAACTTGGAAGCTTACTTAAAATGAGTAAGTTCTATCACTAATACGTTGCATCAGTTGCTGCACGATGTGCCAGCCAAACTCCAGTTGGCAGCACCTTGTGCTGACTGTGCAGGACAGAAGTACTAGCTATGGCTACTCGGGAGCTGATGAGGACAGGTGCCCTCCTAGATCTGTTGCTTGTGAACGGAGGTGGTCTCATGGGGGAAGTGGTGGTAGGTGGCCATCTTGGCCAGAGTGACCATGCAGTAGTGTCAAGAGTGTTCCTCAGATTCTCCCAAATGTTTCATGTTGCCCACTAACTTCAGTCATTTACTCTGTTCCCTCAGCACATGGTGCTGGCTTTTCCACTGGCCCTGTAGAACTGCATGTAATACAGACCTGCTCAGACTCCTGTTTGCCATCTGCCTAACCCTCAAGCGTCTTCTGGATTTGCTGCATCCTGTGTCATTTTTCCCTTGTTCTTCCTGGCCCTGTCTCTCACATCAGTGGTCCCATTTCATAACTAAGCCAATTCCTACAGTGTAGTTTACCAAAACAATTATTAAGGAAAAAAAAACTGAGTAACTTCAAGAGTGGCCATCATCAGTCTGCAGTAGGAGACATCTGGAAATCGCACTGAAAAGATAATGCTGGGTTACCCAGCTCAGGGCTGAGCACTGCAGCATGTTGGGATAACTTGTGTCTGTAGAAGTGCTTCCCTGAATCAGTGCCAAGACAGAGCACGTAACTTCATTTTTCTATTTATAATGCAAAATAATCTGTAATAACACTTCTTAGTACTGCCTGTGTCTATCAACTAGCATCCCATTTTTGGGAAGCACGTCTTTATATCCTGACAGGCAAACCCAGTATCTCTTGGTAGCTTAAGATACTGTTGGTCATGGCTGTGGCCACTGTTCTTTGCTGCTATGGACCATGCTTCCAGTAAATGAAAAGCAGTTGAGAAAATTAGAATCAGGCTTGGCCTGAACCCAAAGGAGTTACAGGATGAGTTTCTCCTGTTCCTGTCCCTTGAAAAAATAAACAGAGGAGTTAACTTTTTAAAGCATTTACATTTTCAGTTTAGTGGTCACTGGTCTGTGTGTGGAAAAAGTAGGTCACCTTGTCAGAGTGGCAGACAGAAGAAAACCAAATAAAAGCTTGTGGAAGAGATGCACACATCTGTCCAACTTCTACCAACGTTTTTTGACATTGAGTTAATTTTAATAGTAATGTTAAAGCACTGGGAACTGTAAAAGTATCGGAGGCAGCAATGCTGTTGGCTTTCAAGTTCTGTAGACATTTAAAACCTCTATTTTAGGTCAAATTCCGTAATTTTCTTTTACTAGGGAGATAGAATCTTTATAGTTAAGCACATCATTGCTAAAACCTGGTTTTGATTTGTGGGTGGGCTTTTTTTCTTTTCTACAAGATGATGTCTACACTCCACGAAACTTACTTCACAGAACTGTGGTGAGACAGGCTGCTGATTAAGTGTACTGTTTGTGATGAGCAGTTCAAGGATGGGTGTTTCCTTGGAGAGCAGGCTGCTTTCTTGTCAGCATGCGTGGTTGTGGCAGTGCATATTTTAGCTGGGCTGCCTGACTTGTAACAGTCATGGGGCACTAACTTCGAGGAAAGCTGCGAAGAACTGAGCATTCCCATTGGAACATACCAGTTTAATTCAAAGTATCTGGAAGTCTTTTTGTGTTTAACCATGCAGAGCGATGTTAGAATCAGACTGGGCTTCCTGTTTCTGATTGCTGGCAATAAAAAAGTCACCTGGATGTAGGACCTGTGTAAGAATTCCATTGGTGTGGTCAGCCTGTGAACACAAATACTCCTAAAGTTGTTGAAATGTAGAAGGAATAATTACGGAATTGCACCCAGACTTCTGTACTCAGCAGCATGCTCTTAAAGGTAATGTTCACTGAACCAGCATTTTTCATGCAAAATTCTTTTGTTTCAAATTAAAACTTTCCTAAACTGATCTCTTACAGCTTCTGCATTCCAGCAGGTGAGCTTATGACATAAAAAACTCTTCTGCTTAGCAAGGCCACTAAGTTTCAAGACAGCCTGACAGCATTATTTGGACAGTGTGCACTTTAAAGGGACAAGGCTCTGAATGATCCACAGGCCTCACAATCCACAATGGAACAGCCCAAGTTCTCATCCCAGACTAAAAGTTCCTCCTGCATCCAGGTTTTGAGCTACGTACCTGTGAGGAAGCCAGGCCTCTCCTACAGAAAACTCCTCTAGGAGCTGATCCCACTGCTGAAGAAGCCCAAACATGTCTGGCTGCACTAGTGGGATACTAAGGCACTGTTCCCAGCCTGTTTCAGCTCTCTGAATGCCCTCCTCATTGTAGTTATATACCACACCTGAAAATAATAAGCAACAGATTGTCAGGAGTCACTGCAGAATCAGATCCATCTCTTTAAGTGTTGAAAGCTCCCAGTTTTCCATGCTGCCGTTATTTCTTGGATTAGCTATACCCTACCTTACCTTCTTCTCCCTGGCCTTCTGTGGCTATGGAGTAGAAACTGCAATGCCTGCCTTCGTCAAAAAAACTGTTACTGCTTTTCCACCGTTATTTGATAGCTTTTTTGATAAGGAAATCAGCTTAAGGACAACCAGGCTTCTCACATTAGACTGCTTTTTTATATTGAGAGATTGTTGCAGGGTCAGCCTACTAGAGAGACCCTGGTATGATTTTTAATATGGGGATTTTAAAGTTTTATTTCAATATTTTTAGAATTAGCCCAAACTGCTGTTTTACTGAAACAAAAGTAGGCTGCCAAGCTCTCCCTCTCCGCGGTCGGGAACAGAAGCCATGTGTTGGTTCCGTTCCTGGGCACGGAGGAGGGGACGCTTTCTCCTAGAGGCTGTGCGCCTGCTGCTGCGAGGCGAGATAAAGCCCGGGGCCGCGGGTGGGTGCGGGCTTTACGCAGCACTCGCGTCAGCAACAGCTCGGGGCCGCGGCCCGCAGCAAAGCATCGGGTCTGGGGCTGCTGCAGCCCCGTGTTTAAACGGTGCCGGGCGCTGCCGCGCCGGCCGCCGTGGCTCCCAAGTCGCCCTCCGCTGGTGCTGGGCCGGGCGGGCACGGGGTGCGGGTAAAGGCACGGGAGACGGGCAGCGGGCTGCAGGCGCGCTCGTTACCGTTACTGGTGGTGATTCCAACGTGGAGATCGGATTTCCCGTCGTATCCCCTGCAAGAAAAGCAGGTGGCGGGCTCCTGGTAGGCACATCCCGACCGGTCCCTCTCTGAGTGGGGGACGCGGCTCGGGGGCAAAGCGGCTGCCGTCCGGGAGCTGGCGCTTCCCCTGCCCCGTCCCGGAGGGCAGCTCGCTACCAGTCCCCCGGCACGGGGCCGGGGAGGCAGCGCGGGAGAACGCGTGTGCCCGAGGCGGGCGCTGCCTCACGCCCGGGCTCCTCGCGCCGGGCCCTACCCGAGGAAGCTGCCGTTGGTGGGTCGTATGAGGAAGGCGCGGGGCTGGCGGTGGCCGTGCCGGAAGGGGCTGGGGAGGCGGACGGGAGCGGCGGGCAGCCCGGCGTCGCGCAGGCAGCAGCCGCAGGCGGGACAGCGCGCCGGTGCCCGGCGGCAGAAGATGTCGGCGCCGCAGTGCCGCACCCGCAGGATGGCGGCCTCCGCCATGGCCGCGCTCCGCTCCGCCCCGCCGCCCGCCTATCCGTGGTGCTGCCGAGCCACGCGGCTCGCTAGCCTGTCTTGCCGGCCTCTGCGTGGCAGCGCGTCGGTGAATTGTGTCCGTGCGGGCCGCCGGCGGGGGGCGGGATTGTGGGCTGGCCGCGCTCCGCCTTTCCTCCCCGCGGCGGAGCGTAACCCGGTGCGCGGTGCGGGGGGTCGGCCGGGTGGGCCGGTGAGGAGCGAGGATGAGCACGAAGCAGGTGACCTGCAGGTGAGCGCTGCGGCCCGGCCCGCGGTTCTCCCCTCCTCCGCCCTGGGCTCAGCCTCCCTCGGCCCGGCCCGCGCCTCTCGGGACGGCCCTGGCCCCGCGGAGCTGCTCGGGGCCTGCTAGCGACGAGGCCAAGGTCGCGGAGGCCTTTTCCGCCCGGGCCTCCGTACCGCCCCTGGGCTCGCCGGACCCTGGGCCCAGCGCGGCCTCGGCCCCGGCCCATGGTGTCTTTTCTTCCGCCGGGGGAAGCGCGAGGTCGGCAGCGCCGGCCACCGCGTCGGGCGCTGCCCGGGGATGTCTCCCAGATGTAACCCGGTGCCAGGCGCGGCCTGGGACAAGTAGCGGCCCTGGGGGTCTGTGGGTACAGGGGATCCCTCGGGCACAGCCTCTGTCGTGAGGGAGGAGCGCGGTCAGGCGGGGTCGGGAATGCTTTTCCGGGGCTGCTCTGGGAAGTCGCCTCCCCGCCCCTTGCCCTCCCCTGACAGAAGCGCCTCTACCTCAGGTACTACATGCAGGGAGTGTGCCGGGAGGGAAGCAAGTGTCTGTTTTCCCACGATTTATCTACAAGCAAATCCTCTACCATCTGCAAGTACTACCAGAAGGGACAGTGTGCCTACGGAGCTCGGTGCAGGTAAAGACCTGACGTGTTTTGGAGTAGTGATTTCTAGAAGAACGGGGGGTGATGATCCTGTGTGGTCAGCTTTAAAACCCCAGGGCATCAAGGGTCAGAAAAAGATGAGATGATAAAGGTAATGTAGTAACATATGATGGCAAAGGGAGTGAAACAGTGCATTAAATATGAGCTTTTTCTATAGTACCAAGGCCAGTATTCAGTGTCACTCTGCCTTGGCTTCAGCTATTATTATATTCTGTAGAAATTAAACTTCAGGTTTCATGTACGTTTTTCATCAGGTTCTTAATATAGTAAGACCCATTAAGTGCAAAAACCGGAGCCTGCAGCTTCGTGTGAAATAGCATTTGGTGGCATGGTTTACTTTCCACGCCGCTGAGGCAGCAGGCAGCGTTTTTGCAGCGCTTCCCTCCGCTCTCCTGTTGTAGCTCCTCCGTGCTGATTTGACGTGCAACTTTGAGGACGCTCAGGTCTGTCTTGGAGCAAAGTGTTCCTTTCAGGCTCCCCTAGGTTTGGTGGGAAAGCTGAACAGTACCACACCTTTTCCAAAAGCCTTCTGGTTAAAACTCCTTGAGGAATGCTCTAGTAAACCCTGCGCGTTCGCTAATGCTGTTACATCTCATCAAGGATGTGCTGCAGGGCAGCCTGTGGCTTCTTCATGGAAGAAGTCTGGTCAGGGATGAGAAGCCCTGACTAAAACAGGGGATCCTCTGGTGTTGCTGTGATTGTAGTGGCTTAGTCATGTTTCCTTTTGCTTAATTCATGGTACTGTACGTGGCTCAGATCAAACAGCAGTGATTTCTGCAGCTCCAGATTTAGCTGCTTGTGTTGAATTAGTAACGTGATGGTGCCGACGGCTGTGTTATTCACAGGGACCACGTGTTACTTGCTGACTGGACTGTAACGATGGCTGCCAAGCTGGTTTACTCCAGCTGTTTTGCTGGAGCTTGGGGCACTCTGCACATAAGTGATCCTTGTGCAGGG
This sequence comes from Hypotaenidia okinawae, assembly GCA_027925045.1. Classification (NCBI taxonomy): domain Eukaryota; kingdom Metazoa; phylum Chordata; class Aves; order Gruiformes; family Rallidae; genus Hypotaenidia; species Hypotaenidia okinawae. The sequence continues at coordinate 5,715,385 of BSDF01000011.1, forward strand.
CATCTGTGGGTGCATGCGGGTCCTACATATGGGACCAGAAACAGGGAGAATATTTTTGTTCCCATCAAAATAGTCCAGCATTTGGGTATGTCCATGGCTGTACTGGACCAGTGCTGATGGCTTCTGCTCGGCTACTGGTGCGTATTTCCACCGCCTTACCGGATGCTTCCCGTCCTTTCCTATCCCGTGTGCAAGCACTGCATCTTTGTGGTGTGGGAGCGCAAAGTCTGCCTGTGGCTCCCTGAGGGGGAAGCTGAGATCATGAAATGTCACTCTGTCCTGTGCAGTGTTTTGATGTGGCTTCTCTGAGGAATGCCGGCAGACCTGTTTGTGTGAAGGCATGAGGAAGATCTAATTTAATATCCACGTGAATTGCGTTCTTTCAGCGGTGCTGGGCACGCTTTACAGGTGCACTTTCAGACGCATCCTTTTGTTGAGACTGAGAAACCCTCTAAATACGGCTTTGAAAGACACCGAGCAGCTCAGTTAACTTCGCAGAACAGTCCTTTAAACAAAAATAAAATAAAATAGCTGCTCAGTTTTGTTTTGTTCAAGTGTCTGTCAGCACGGTGTCCTGCCACTGTGCCAAGTTCAGCCTTGTTCTGTCTTTTTCCTTTCGTAGATATGACCACACCAGGCTTCCTGCATCAGGGGCGGCAGCAGCCCCTGCACCGCCTCCCCTCTCCTCCTCGGCGCTGCACAACCCTCGCCACCCTCCCAAGCACAGCACAGCGCCGATAATCCGGAGCAAACTGCACGAAACTGGCAAACGGGAGAAGAAGACGCTCGTGCTCAGGGACAGGAGTGAGTGAGAGTGGTGCGGTGCTTGGCCTTGATGTGGGGCAGGAGTTGGGTAGTATTCCTCCTTTTCCCTGCTGGGGTTTCCTAGATGGCTGGAGAGGTGCAGTCAGACTTCTTGAATTTGCGGAGAGCCATCTGTGCCTGACAGGCAGGGGGAGGAGCTGAGCCCTGCTGCTGCCTGTGCCCTGTTCCCACCTGCTCTTGCTGTTGCCCTTGTGCAAAGTGGGAGGATTGATTTAATCCTGGTTGTAAACAGAAAACAGCTGAAGAGACTCTGAAATCAGAGTTTTCAGGGGGCAATTTGAAAAAATAATTGTGATTTGTCAGGTAAAGGAGCTCAGAGATGAGATTCCATAGAGAAGAAAATTCATTTTTTTAGACAAAAGCCCAGCAGTCATTGGAAAGAAAATATAAAGAGAATGTACAGAGCTTCTTGGGTGGGTTTTGTGCAGTGTCCTGTTTGGCTCATATCATGCTCTTGTTTCCTCAGATCTGTGTGGTTCCAGTGAAGAAAAGCAGAAACCCAGTGCTGCAAGCGACAGGGTGTGTTGCAGCGACCAAAACTATAATCTGGAAACGAAGCCCCATTCGTATTTGGAAGCTATTTGCAGTGGACTGGAAGATCCGGCAGCTGGAAGCTCCAGTGCTGAAGGAGAGCAGCTCTGCCCTTACGCCGCAGCGGGAGCGTGCCACTTTGGAGACCGCTGCCCTTACCTCCATGGAGATGTGTGCGAGATATGTGGATTGCAAGTTCTCCACCCTTTCGACCAAGAGCAGAGGAAGGCTCATGAGATGGTAACCTGAACGTGACATCCATGCGCCATTTGCTTTGCTCGGTGCAAGATTTGCTTTGTGTGCCCTGAAATCCAAAGACGTGTTGTGTTGGGAGAGCCTCTTGTTCCAAAGAGCTTTTGTTTTATCGTTTCTCTAGCTGTAAAATGATTCTCAGAGTGGCTGTTCAGGCATCTGAGCCTTAATTGGTAATGGTGGTGCAGATACCCTTGTACAGCAAATTCTTTCTTCCTGTTTCATCCTTACCCCAAACTTGCCTGCAGCCTTCTCCCAGAACATCCTAAAAATACCAGGAAAATGTCTTCTGTAGTTTGACATCTCAGTGGTGTGTTGTGTATGGTGACTGCTGGTGTGTTACAGCGATGGACCAGCCCCTCTGCTGAGGCACCTCTTGGGGTGTCTCCTCCTGGTTGTAGCTGACTTCAGGGCAGGGCTCAGTAAGGACGGACGGAATGGATTACGATGGTGTTGGAGCTGAACTTGGGGGAGAGTGGTGGAGAGACCGGCTAAGGAGCTGCTTGGGTTAAGATGGGCATAGGGGGCTGCTTTTTTTCTCTGCCTGGCTGCCAGGTTTATGTCAGAGCTGGTCAGGAACAGGAGTTCTCAAGGTTGAGGAGAAGGACTGGCATTGTCAATTCTTCCTGATTCTTAAGTCTCTCGGGAGTCTGGAGTAGAACCCAAGGGGTGAAAGCCCTCAGGTTTTGTGTAGTTGGCATACATGTGCAAAACATGCTGGTGTAGTTCTCCCTTGTACTGGAAGGGAGCTTGGTGATGCCTGGCAAGGTGTCCTGTTGCTGCTGCTGTCAGGTACTTGGCTCCTGAAGCAGAGGGGGGTGTTGGATGAGAAGCTGCACTAGTCAAAATATTGCTATCAGTGTGGAATATTATTATAAACTCATTTTACTTGTCAAGTCCTGAGAACTTTGAAAAGTGAGAGGTAAAACTACACAGGTATGAGCACCAGCTCACCTCACAATGGCAAGGGAGTGGGAACTGGTTATTGGTTGTCACTGCTGGGATACTGTGATAAGTGCTGCAGGGAAGCTGACAGTGAGACTGACGACTCAGCTCAGGGGAAGCTTTGTATCCTCTGAATGAGCGTGGCCTTAATGATTGGCAGAATAATGTCCTGAGCGTGGCACCCATTGTGAACTGATGGGTGCTGGGGGCATTTGCAGCACCTCCTTGTGCGGGTATTGCACATCTCTGGTCCATGACAGGGGTCTGCATGGGGGTAAATGGGGAGTGTTCAGGCAGCTGCACTGAAGGGCTGAAATACCTGATGGAATTTGATGGTCTTAATTAACTGATGACAATGATGGGCAGGAGCGATGCCCTTCATCAGCGTACCTTGTCTTTACTGTAATAGGTCCCCGTGTAATGGGACCTTTTTGCTTTACAAGGAACAGACTGAAGTACGGGCTGCAGTAACTAATGACATCTCTCCTGTGACAGATGTGCATGGCGACGTTTGAACATGACATGGAGAAGGCCTTTGCCTTTCAGGCCAGTCAGGACAAGGTGTGTGGTATCTGCATGGAAGTGGTGTACGAGAAACCGTCGGCCTCCGAGAGGAGGTTTGGGATCCTCTCCAACTGCAATCACACGTACTGCTTGTCTTGCATCCGGCAGTGGAGATGTATCAAGCAGTTTGAGAATCCAATTATAAAGTAAGTTGATGTTAACTAAGGTCTTCTCTGTGGCCTGTATGGGTGAGATGGCATGCTTTGACTTGGTATAGGCATAGAACTGTAGATATTAATATAGCCATTAATAGGATCTGAGCTCAGAAAACCCTATCCTGGTCCAAGTGCTGGCAGATTCCAGGGCCGTGAGAAGGACCTTCAAGACCTTTGGGAGCAGCTTACCTTCCTGCTGTGACCCTGAGGGAAAGAGCTCAGCCTTTTTTGGCTTCGCCCCCTCTCACTACAGAGTGCACACGTGAGCTGTGGAAGAGTGGGGAGGGACCTTGTTGCCCTGCACCCTTCACAGTCAACTGCAACTCCTCTCTGTGTGTAATTCATTACTGGATTTTTCTCTGCCTTCCAGCTTACTTGGGCTAAATGTCCCACTAGCCACACCTTTGTCTGTATCTGAACAGGTGACTTCACCTTCTAGGTGTATACCCTTTTACAGGGATATACAAACATTTTCCAAACATGCCTGTCCTCACATCAGAGAATTTAAGACATCTGATATGGGCAGTTTCCTTGTTTGAGCGTCTCTTTGAAAACTCTCAAGTGACAAGTGTGCTGAGGAAAGGGTGGGAAATATTTTCAGTCTCCTGACAAAATGGACTTTTCTGCACAACTTCCACTGTGAATTGAAGCTCATGGATGTAACTTGTATTGGAGTCAAGCTGCTCTTGGACAGGCACTGAGATGTTTCTGCCTACAGTAGGGACCAGGGGCTGTTGATTTTTTCCAGCAACAGCACTAAGGAATCTGTTTTGAGGGTAGATTATACCTAATACAGAGTCTTCAAATGTGTTTTTTACATTTCTCCATCCTGGGGAGCATACGCATCCCTGCAGAGCTCATCTAAAGGAGGGATATGGCTTAGTCCTAAGGGCACTGACTGCCATAAGAGAAGGTGTTCTCTGGGACTTAGGGAGGGGTAATAAAGCCTTTCCTAGGCTTGTTCAAGCACCTGAAGTTGCAGAATCAATTCTTGGTCTTAGTTCCACCTCTTAAAGCCACTAGATGAGCAACGCCTCGCTGCTGGTAGAAGTCAGAGCACATTTCAAAGGCCTGAGAGTCAACCTTTGTTTTCAGCAGGTTCAGCTTCCCTCTGCGGGGGAGCTGCACTACTCACATAGTAGTGAGCGTTTACACCCTTGTGTTGAGATCAACAAATGCCGTTTCCCCCTGCGTATCAAGGAAACACCCACTACTTCTGTTCAACACTAGAAACAAACACAGGGTAGCACAAGCCCTGGCTGTGCTGAACAGGCTCTTCCAGTAGAAACTAATAACCAGCGTGTGCTGTACTGCTGGCACATGGGGAGGTGTCTGCTGCTTCCCTGGGACAAACCGTCTCCCTTCCCCTTGGGTGCAGCCATGTCTGGCAAACGTGTGGAGGGCACTGTGCTCAAAGTAATGGCAGTGCTGTTGTCTCTCGATCCCTTGAGGTCCTGCCCGGAGTGCCGTGTGATATCCGAGTTTGTCATCCCGAGCGCATATTGGGTGGAAGATCAGGAGAAGAAGAACGAGCTGATTGAAGCATTCAAGCAGGGAGTGGGGTAAGTTCAGTAACCACACTCACTGTTTACATTGTCCTTACAACAGATAGGCCAAGACTGAGTCGATCAAATGCTGGTATTTTTAAACATTATGTAATTAGAAACCATTCTGCAGCCAGCTCCTAATCTCTGTCAACACTTAACTTTGTGACTGCCACGAAAGGGTCTGGCATGTAATTATAGATCAGAAATTGTTCAAACTCACTGTGCTCTGCACTGTTGAAGCTATTTCAGTTCACTTGCCAAAACTGGCTTCATGCACGTTTTCTGTTGATCCCTTGAACACAGTTGCCTGGGAGGTTGTCAGTTACTGGGAAAAAATACGATAGTTCTTGAAATACAGGCTAAAAACTCACTGGGCTTTTGTAATGTCTCCTGGAAATGGAAAACAGGACATGACTGTGTTCCTTTCACTGTCTAGTGAGGACTGTGCCATTGGCAGAACAGTCACATCCACTGCATACCTCCTCGTTTGCCCTTTTTAAGGTAGGTAGGCAGGCAGGCAGAGGTGTGCTGACCCAGGGGAGTGATGACTTCTGGTGAAGGTTGTGCAGCTTTGTGCGATGCACTCCGACCTTTAAACATGCCCTTTGGAGGGCAGGAAGAATCAACCCTGTGCATAGCAGTTGCTTTTTCAGCTGCTCAGGGAGCTGTAAGTCTCTGAAGTCGTGTTATAACACAGCAGAAGACTTGCTGAAAGCAGGACTCCTCTGTTAAATGTTTAACCAGCATCTTACAGTCAGGCCATGTTTGAGTGAAATCACTTCGAATAGGTCCTTCAGCTACGGTGTGTTCTCAGAACCCTGTTGCTGGTTGGGTAGTTCATACAGACTTTGAGGTAAAGGTAGCACAACGCTTATGAAGTGGAGCCTAAGCTAAAGGCAGTGGCTGTGCCAGCACAACTCCATTCCAATCTGTACATCAGCACAGGAGGGAAAAGGCTGGACCCAGACCCCTGGAAGCTACAGATCACTTGGGCTGCAAACGAGGACAGATGAATTCACTGTTAGCGACCGCCTGGTTTAGGGATGTTGGTAGCTGGGAGAGGTAGTTACAGTTGAGCTTTCTTCTCCTTTGCATTGCAATCTGATGGGCTGAAGCTATTTCTTAGGAACCAGTTTCATCAGTGTTTGCATATGAATCTTACATGTTGAATTGCATTTTCTCTGTAGTTTCCTTTTCAGCTGTTTTCTGCTGCAGCCCAGCCCAGCAGCGCTGCCCTGCCTTGCTGTGCTGCTGCTGGAACACCCTCAGAGAAACGTGCTACGCAGCTACAACAGCAGCATTCAACAGCAACGATGGTGGAAACTTAAATTAACAGAGTTTTATCACAGAATTTCCACAGGAGCTGATGAGAGGATGGCTCATAAAAATGTAGTGGTAGAAAAAATGGGAGGAGTGTTGTGAGAAAAATAGCAACGGGTTTGTTCCCATGTAGGGTCAGTGATGAGGAGGGTCACTTTCCAGTCTTTAACTCTTTTATTTAGGATGCTGTTCCATTTCTGTAGTTCTTTGTTCACTCCTAATAAGCTTTCTCATCTATTTTGACTGCTGACCAGTATGGAGAGAGGGAGTCTGAAACTCTTGCTGTGTTAACAGAGCAGTGCTCTGCATCGCTGGTGAAGGATGAGAGAAGCAGCAATGGAGAATCAACTGTTTCTGCTTCCTTTGTAGCTGAAGGCAGTAACTCTCTCTTCTAATTGCACCAGGAAAAAACCCTGCAAGTACTTTGAGCAAGGGAAAGGAACCTGCCCGTTTGGAGGGAAGTGTCTTTACCTTCATGCTTACCCAGATGGGACGCGAGCTGAACCTGAAAAGCCACGGAAGCAGCTCAGCTCTGAGGGGACTGTGCGGGTAAGAGAATGATCTCGCCCAGTTAATTAGTTTTAATTGTAAAATGCACTACTTAGATCTGTTTCATGCCATGTGTGGTCTTGTCAAACTGAGGCATGCACCCCTCGGTTTTCCTTCAGGCACAGGTTTGTTAGGGAAAGGAGAAAGCCCCTTCCACTTAATAGCAAAAATGTATTTTTGCTTCATTTTTTCAACCAGTCCTTCTCCCAGCAACCCTTTCCCCAGAAGAATTCTGCCCTTAAAGCAGCTCCCACCTGCAGCAGTAAACCTTCACCTCGAGTGCCCATATATAGCAGTAAGACCAGGTAAAAAGGTGAAAGCTTTCTCCAAACTTGCTGAGGGCCGGTCAAGGGACATGGGGGCAGGTCTGCAGTTCTGGCTCCCTTGACCTCACAGGATTTAACATGGAAGAGAGCAATTGGCACCTGGAATGTAACACCAGAGGGTGCCAAGAGCATTACAAGTCCTAGATTTACTGGCATCTCAACTCTTTTTAAATGAAGAGCTAAGACTGATGAGGGAAAACAGGGTGACAGGCTGTGGTGAGTACTGGTTCGTGCTCAGTCTGCCTTTCTTCTATTCCAGTTCTTCAATTCTGTTCGTCTGTGGGACTTTATTGAAGACAGAGAAAGCAGGACTGTGCCCAGCGCGGAAGACCAAGTAACAGAACTCGGAGACCTTTTCATGCAGCTTTCTGTGGCTGAGGATTCTGCTACTTCTCAATAAAGAGACTTCAAGGTGCTTTTGTCTGCAGCAATTCAGCTATTTATTTAGCGCTGCTTTGACTCTCCCCAGCAGAGTTAGAATCCGTGTGTCCTGTGGTTTCCTTGTGCAGTCCTGGTAACGTTTTTTCAGATCGTTTTTGTACAGCAGCAACAATACCAAAATATACTGGAAAAGTTACATTGATTGCATGGAAAAATCCCTTAATCCCTAAAGGGTTTTCTCCCTCTTTGGCCTGACATGTTCTGTATTGTGAGCCAAGTAGTAGTGTAAATACAGCTCCTCTCTTACCATTTAAAGCTGGTTACAACTATTGCTAAATCTATTTTGGGTGCTGGCTTGTTGGGGGTTTTTTGCTGCTTATTTTCCTGCTTTCACTAAATTAACTACATTTTAAAACCCCACCAGGAGTTAAAACTCAGTGTAATGTTTTCTTCCTTAAAAAAGGAGATTTAAGAACTAAAGAATTATACCTCATAGTAATACCTGGTTCTCAGCAACTGTGAGTGACGTTCCTGCCTTGTTTTAAAATGCCCGAGGTGTGAGGTGGCAGGAGGCAGCTCTTGGAGGGAGCCCCTGTCTTAACACAGATACAACTGGGCTGATGCAGACATTGAGGCAGAGCAACACCAGGGTTGCTGCAGACCGCTAAATTAAACTTACAGCACAAACTGGATTTTGGAAACTGTATATTGGAGTCAGTTGGTACTTCCAGTGGTCACTGCAACAGTTATCATTACATTTTTGTTCAGTTTAATTAGTTTGAATGTAGTTAACTAGAAGGGAAACCTTGCTTCAGTTAAATGAAGTAGCCAGAATCAAGTGAAGTAACTAGAGGTTTTCTGATCTCAAATTGGTGATCCATTAGTTTGCAACTGTACTACAACAGAAATAATTTCAGTTACAAAAGAAACAATTGGGTTTAATTGCTGTTTTTCTTAACTAGACCATGGCTGACAGCTCCTGTACCTCTAGCAGCAGTGAGAGATTGCTCCCATCCTGAAGGTGCACTGCAGCCTTAGAACAGCCCTTGCTGCATGCTCTCCTCCCTCCTGTGGCTGGCAGAGTCCCTCCTTAACCACGCAGGCAGCAGTTCAGAGGTTTTGCAATTGGATTGTGCAGTTTGATCCAAGCAGTTAATTCTGCCAAGGCTTTTTTATTAACTTTGCCATTAAACTAAGAATTCAGCCCGGACACAATGGAAATGGGTACTGAGTAACAGCATCGGGAGGCTCACAAGCAGCACTCGCACATGGTCAACCCGTGAGCTTACCAGAAGTAGAGGGCCAATGGAACCAATGGCTGGAGGGTAAGACTGCATCCCCTTCAAAGGCTGCTTGTCTGTAAAGACTCCAGCATTTCAGAAAGCTCGACAGTTGAGACAACAGGAATTATTTGGATTGTGAAGCAAAGTATATTTGGAGACACTTGTGCAAAGCCCTTGCATCAGCAGGGCAAACAGGGCACTGCTGCTTTGATGGCTAAAAACTGGGCTCTGGGTCACAGCTGTAAAGCCAACGGCAGGAGCTTCGCCTGGGATTCAGACATTTGTAAATGGCACCAAATTAGCGACTCCACTTTAGCTGCTGGTTGGCACTTCTGGGTCAGAGCTGAAGGAAAGGTTCTGGATGGAAATACTGCGTTTCTGTGAAGGTTCCAACGGAAGGGGGAGAACTCCTCCTCCATTGCTGCTGGACAACACCTCCCTCAGATTAATAGGCACGTTTTCCTCTCTGTTCTGACCCAGAAAATGCAACTTTTGCACACTTATTTCCCCAATTTAATGCTTACTGCAGAGCCAGGCCTTAATCTGTCACGATCCATAGCCACCTACTTGTCAGCATCATCTTGAACTGGGCTTGTGATGATCTCACACTGGAGTCCTATTAGAGTCATTCTTTGCTGCTAATTATAAAGGTGAAGGGAAACAAAGTATCACTAAGACAGCTGTAGCATTCCAAGGTGAATGTTACAGAAGGTTTGCCCAGGCATGTGTTCTACCCTGAAACACTTAAAGCAGCCCTTAGTCTCTGCTCAAGCTTGTTTCTAGCTGGTCTTAACATTTTGTTTTCTTTTTTCCAGAAAGCAAGCTTTTCAGTAATAAAATATACCCAAAAAAGGCACTGGAGAGGATGTTCCTTACCTTAGACAAGATGTTCCTGATTTACATTGCCCCAGGAAGGCATAAACCAGGTGACACTAGTCTGAATTCAAAAAGATCACTTGTTTCTCAAAGCTACAGAGGGACAACATCAGTAGAAGTTTTCACTTAAGAGCAGACCTCCTAAATTCTTCACCTAGCAGCTTTCATCTAATTTGACATTGCGTGCTGGTTAGAGGAGCCTAGTGATCCAAAATATTTTTGCAGGAGCCACTGTCTGTTTTAAACCCAGAAGTTAGTTAACAGTTTCTTTCTGGAAATCAGAGCTAAAGTAAAAGTAGCTTCCAATTTTTTTTTCCTTAAGCTTATTCTAATGAAGGCAAAAGGAGAGAGAAATGACCTTTAGAGATGGCTGCAGTTAAAATACCAAGCATGTTATTAAACATCAGGCAGAATTATATGGAACAGTTTCCTTCAACCTTCAATTTGCCTTTATTTTTAGCAAGCCAAGTTTATGTGCAATTCCCACCTCAGGATTAATATCCCACCCTTCTTACGTCTGAGGAGAAACACTCTGGGTCTTACTGTGGAAGTATTTACCTGAATTACCTACTTCAGGCTCCTCCCTTCCCTCCAAGGGCTTCACGGGAGGTTTCCTTGCTGCAAGTAATGAGCCAGAACAGTTATCTGGACATCACAGGCAGTTGAGTTGCACATGGGCTGTCAGAATTCACAGCAAAGCATTCTGCATACCAAATTTCAGGCTGCTGTTTAGTAAGGTGGTACCAGCAGTTACAGAGCCCTCATCTCTCACTGGGCAACGTGCTTGCACTGATCTGAACGCACAGAGAAGGACACCAACACCCAAGCTTCCCTTCCAGTAACTTGGTTTTCCTTATTTCCCCTATGACCGTATTTAAATGGAACACTATATAAAAATAATTTCTTAGATTAAACCACCTATTTTTTGTCCTCTGTGGCAATTCAGCCAAAGCAAAACGTTCAGTTCTTTCTAAGTTAACAGTAGGTTCACAGAAGATAAAACGCAGAGCAGAAGTGGGGCAGTTCAGTAGCTTGACAGTACATCTGTATAGGTGTCTCGCTAAGTAGATGCTGCAGCTGAATAAAAACATCATGAAGAATGTGATGGGAAGGTCTAGGTTGCCACAGCAAGTGTGTTTTTACTTTAACTGCTCTTATCTATCCCAGCAATGTTTTTGAAATGATTCAGAACATCATTTCCTGAATATTTCCAATCTAAGATGTGCATGTCAGAACTTGATTACTACATTAAATGACGACATTGAATCTTAAACCTAAAATTTAATTTATTTTATTAAAATAAGATAATCAGAGGAACCTTGGCTTACAATAAATGCATTTTCTCAGGAGCAATAAAAACAAAATTAAAACCCAAATCAGCAAGAAAAACTGTATATGCTCAGTTTCCTCTTGATAGTGCATCTCTTGGACGACAGCTTCAGATGGGACGAAGACTATGCTCATTCTGCAGAAGTATAGGATAATGTTAATTAGCCTCTCTCAGCCACAAAAGCCCGTCTTTCCACACTTACCACCTCGCTGGGCTGCAAGAAACAAGTCAATAGTACCAAAGTAAGCTGCTTAAGTTACTGAAGATGACAATAGCAAGACTGGCTAGCTTCCTTCTCTGAGCAGTACGATTCAGAAGATATTCCATTCTTTTGCAAGAGTTTTTCTTCTATGTGCAAAACTATTGCAAACCTATTTTGTGTTGAATTAGCATTGTAACTTAGTTCATTGGCTTGATGAAAGCTCTCAGGCAGGAGCCAATTTCCAGAAGGTTGGGTTTTTTCCTCTTCCCTCAGACTTGGTTGCAGATGCCTGTTACAGGGAAAACCCCCTCCCCCAGCTTGAAGTGGCATATGGCACGGGGCAATCAGGAGCACCATAATGCGTCGTCTCTCCTCTAACGCTGAGGCAAGCCATCCTTGCGTAAAAAATAGCAGTTTATCAACAGATCCCAATCAATCCAGAAACACTGCCAAAGAAACATCCACCGCTTCTGTATAGGGAAGAATAAGGCTCAAGTGCATCTATTAAAAAAATAGTAATAGATCTCTTGATTTATAGTCTGTTAACTATCCCAGTAAAAGAAACCGTAGAAAAAGGCAATATGGAGCTATGTCCCTGCAGGATAAGGACTGCAGAAATCCTTAGCAGCTTGTTCTTCAAACTGGGACGCAGATAATCCTGCTGGCACTGATCCTGTACACTGAGGCATTAAAAGCACAACTTCGGTTACTTCTGTTCCTTTCCCATCGCTGGAGACAAGGGAAGGGGAGCAGGATCCTAAAACACAGGTAGTCTCGTGGATGTTAATGTGCAGGAGTTTATGTCCTCTGTGTGGGCAGCGCGATGCAGAGACGGTTCAGAAGCACTCCGGTTGATTTTGGGTAGAGAATGTTGCAACAGCTCAATGGATGACAGTATCTGAGGGGAACACACCAAATTAAAGAGGTGTCTTGGACAAGCAGTTCTTTCTGTTTAAGCCTTAAACCTTTTTTCATAGCTTTAAACACATCTTTAAGAGCAACAATATACTGGGTGGAGACACTGAAAACACTACTCTGGAAATACTCAGGTTTGAGTATTCAAACTGCTGTACAGTTCCCTTGCTATGAGGGGTCTCACTGAGGATGGGAGGACACCTTTCATTAGTTCACAAACGCTCTGATCAATTAAGAAACACCTAAAGAATTCTCCAGCAGGAACAGGGAAGGAATTGCATCTTCTGCAGGTTTTGTAAATGGGACCACATTTAGAAAGAACTTTTGGAACAACCAAAGTTATACTTGATTCTAACAGCAAGAAGTTACTTTTCCAAAGTTTTGCTGACACTTACTGCCAGCTGTTTAATAAGAAAGTACCTTCATCATCTGCACAGCGACAGGAAGAGGCAAAGTGGCCTTTGTAAACATACCAAAAATTGCTACATGGATTTACATCCCCCATGGATTGATTCTGTTTGCTTGTTCCCAGTTGTGAGGAAAGAAAAGAGGAATAGTCTCTCATTTCCCTCAAACCTACACTAAACTGAAATGTAACTACAGAGATAGATGTGATTTCTATTAGGGTGCTAGGGTTGGGTTTTTTACATATGCCTGAAATGGGTCTGCTGTTGAAAGCGAATTGCTGTGGTGTTGAGTCCAGCACTGCTTCAGTCTGCTTGCATAATACTTTTAATGACCTTTACAGGAACTGTGCACAATCGTTATTACAAACTGCCTGAGGGAGCTGGGCTATGAAAAATGCACACACTAATAAAGACAAAAATAGGAAGCAGACTGTACTCTCTATAAACCAAAACTCCTACCTATATAGAATGCTTTGTGTGCTAATGGCTGCTTATAAAAATACTCTGAAGCTTACGGGCAGAAAACGCACTTACTTGCGGAAACAGAGGTCGTTCTTCCCTAACTTTCTTCAAACAATCTGCTACGAGCCTCTTCATTGCTTTGGGGCAGTTCTTGTACAATTTGCTGAGGTCTGGAGAAGCATACCCTCGGCCCACCATGAAAATAATCTGGAAAAGAACAAGCAAGTAGCAGAAGACCAAAGTTGTAGAAGCTGTTTCACTGGTTGATAGCTTTAGTGTCCCTGGGTGAATAAACACGAGTACCAAAGGCACACACAGCAGCAGAGCCCTCTAGATGTGTTCTGATTAGTTAACAGAGACAATGGTTGTCCTGCTGCTGTTTAATGTTAGGCATGATTTTATCAGAGTGATGCTTTGCTTGTAATGCTCTGCAAGTGAAGGAACAACAAGACATGTGACATGACATGGACATGATGTCATGAGCCTCTATTTGAACAATCAGAAGCAGCCAGCCAGCCTGGCACTACAGCTTCATCCCTCAGCACAAATGTATCTGCAGGTATCGCTGGAAAACGTGCTGCAAAAGGAGACACACTGCTAGCAAGCTGTAAGAGATCATCACAACTAAGGCAGCAAGAAAGGAAATGGTGTTTGGTTTGTTTCAATACAAACAAAGACATAATCAGTGCTGGGAAATACCTTTCTGGTTTAGTCCAAGTTAAAACAGTCATTGTTTAGATTTTCATCAGCCTTCCAGTAACCTTAGTAGCTGAATGCATAGCACTGGTAAGACTATTATCTGGTGAAGTGGTAGGTTTGGCTGGCTGAGGGCTTTATTGGGGGGAGCAGGGGTACACAGCACTAACTGTGCTATTGGTTCTCTTCCAGCTCATCTCCTCTTAATTAAGGTGGGCGTCAATATAACATTGCTAAAATAAGGTCCTAGTGTTGTTCTCCAGGAAATAATCCATCCCTTCCCGCTCAGCTTCCCCGAAGGTCAAGTGTCCCAAGTTTTCCAACAGTAACCATTATTAAAGCTTACATGTAATACTAATATTATGAACTGAAATTCATTCCAATATCCCAATTTGTAGACAACCTTAAAAGTAAGAAACAACTTCCTTAACAGAACTGGCCTCTTCTACTGCCTAACATACCCGGGGCTAAAATCCAATAGCTTGTCCCCATACAAACACATTTCTCATTGTAAGATCTTAATTTTTAAAAAGCCAAAACAAACCCAACAAAACCCAGAAACCACAACTGAGGATCAGCAAAACAGAGATCACAAAGACCTAACAGTCTGAAGTTCATGCCCTACAGAAAGAGCGAGCTCTACACTCACTAAGCCAGAAGAAACATTAATGTATAGAGGACAGTGGAGGTTTCTGTCCTTAATGTGCTGCTTCAGAATTGCTGGTTAACTGACTGGTAAGAATACAGCTCACTAATGGCTGAATCACACAAACATTCAACACCAAAAGGCTCAATGATATCCACTTCCTCCCCCCCTTAGCCCAGAATCTAATCTTGCTGATAGAAAAGCAGCACACTCAACCTCAAAAGGGAAATGTCACATCTCTGCAATTATATAACCCAAGATTTTACTGATGTAGCAAAAGCTTTACCCTATGAATAAGTTAACAGGGCACTTAAAATGTTTACAAGAAGAATTTTTTTCCTTTGAGTAACTGCACTGTCAATATTTAAGTAAACATTCGATTAAACAGTTGAACTGCTAAAACAAATAGTACTGCAAGCAACACTTTGTTTCTTGCTTTGCACTTGTCTTTACCTTATGTTTCTTGAGGGCAACAAAATGTACAATGCCCAGAAATAAAATGGAGTGTTCAGAGACTGTTTCTTACCTGATCCCGGTTGTTTATGTGGGAGTATGGTAACTCTCCTGTCATTAGTTCATATAATACTATTCCATAGGAGTAGACATCTGACTGAAAACTAAACGGGTTACTATCCTGCATCCGTATCACTTCTGGTGCCTGGCAAAGGAGGAAAAAAGAAACAACTTTTGAGCAATATTAATAGAAATTTGAAATGGAAAGGACAAGAGAATGGGGAAATACTTGGAAAACTGAGAGTGAGTTCAACCAAAAATTAGTGAACAAAAAATACCTCAAAACCTTTGAAGGGTTTTACTCAACGCTCTGGAAAAGTTCAGTCAGTGCTACTCCACATCTTTGTAAAGAAATCAATACAATTGGGAGTAAACAAGCAAAAGGTCCTTAATTAAAGGAGCATGTTATCATTAGAAAAGTGATTGCTGTTCTGAACTGCAATAGTTACTGGCTTCTCTTACGTTCTACATAAAACCGAGTCCAAGCCTCTCGCTGTCAGTTTCAATACTGGCTTCACCTCTTGTACAACTGGTATCAAAACATTTATGTGACACGTGAAAGCCACTATGGAACTGCACATACTGAAGATCAGGGAGAAGCACAGGAGCATCCTCACATCTTTTGCAAAGCACAGCAAAATTCTAAAGCTAAAGAACTTACTAGGAACAAAGTTGAACAGTTTCAGAAAACAAAATATAAACCATCAGAATACCTTCCTGTTGACTAAGACTTACTCCCCCTAAAGAAGTCCCTCAGAATTACCAAGGGAAGTTTAAAGTACAACAAAAACCCAGCCAGAGATTGTATCAACTTTCAAGGAAACAGAATCAACTCTGCTTCTACATAATGACAGCTCAGCAAAGATGGTCTATAAATGATTAAATGACAAGAAACTGTGATCAGCAAGAGCGCAAGGCTTTTTCCAAGCTGTTTCACATACACAGGCACTCCATTAAGTGAACTTGTTTTAAACCCTTCTAAGGGAAAGCTGTGCAAAGCTTTGGCTTTTCACTTTTTGGGGTTTTTTTTAAAAGAAAAATCAGGTTCTGCTTTTGCGACTTTGTTTCTGGTAATCTGTGTCTTCTATTGGTCACAAACAAATCAGGATGCTTGGCCACTTCCTGACTTTGCTCAAACCAAAAAGAATTCAATAATAATAATAATGAATAACAAATAATATTTTTTAGAAAGTAAAACCCCTTTCAAGCATCACCTGCAGTTCTTTCAGTGCTAAGTATGGAAAGATTTAAATATGCACTAATATGTAGCATTCAGAAAGTCATTTTTGCCTGATTACACTTCCTTGAAGCACACACCACTTCCCTGAAGTTGTGTGCCCTACCCTGTGAGCTACAAAACACTGCTGATCAGGCTGTGGGCTGAATTGAAGGAAACTGCACAGTGTTAACAAAAATGGCCAAGTGAAACATCAATGAAATATTTTGAGTGCTAAATAAGATAACCATGTTTTTTAACCTGGTAACAGACTCTGCTCTGCTTCTTCCATTTACTTTATAAAGTCCCAAATTATTTATTTGAAAAGTCACTAATTATTTTCTCCAGGTGATTTGAGGGGAGACCTTATCACCACCTGCAACTACCTGAAGGGAGGTTGTAGAGAGGTGGGCGATGGTCTCTTCAGCCAGGTGAGAGGAGATAGGACAAGGGGAAATGGCACAAAGCTGTGACAGGGCAGGGTCAGACTAGATGTTAGGAAAAATTTTTTACTGAAAGAGTTGTTGGGGCCTGGAACAGGCTGCCCAGGGAGGGGGTTGAGTCACCTTCCCTGGATGTGCTTCAAACAAGGGTAGATGAGGTACGCAGGGATATGGTTTAGCTTAGGATGGGAATGTTTGGACTTGATGATCTTTAAAGGTCTTTTCCAACCTTGTGATTCTGTGATTTTTGGAAGGAAAAAGCTGCAGAACTGCTTTTTAAGATATGGCAGAAGTTAAACATAAAGGCAGCTGTTGGGACTGTCCTCTCAGACAATGGCTGGGCAGTACCCTTTCTGCAAGAATCTCCACACCTACCAGTAGAACTTGAGAAATTCTGTACCTGAACCGACCTCCATCTGCTACGGGGGTTTGAGCTGCCTCAAAACCCACTGCAGGTCTCTGGTGCGAGGAGAGGAGCAGCAGTGGGACCAACAGCAATGTCTCAGTGCACGTGAAACACGGTAGCATAGTGCCAAGAGTGAATCATGCTCCTTCCCATACTTGTCCCAGAAGCATTCCCTATCCTTTTGTCAGTCCCCTGCCAAGTCTGAGCAGGGTGGAAGAGGTGGCGATGCAGAACACAGAAAAAGCCAGGGTCTCACCGATTCCACAAAGCCAGCACTAACAGATTAAAGCCTGCTCACTTGTTTGGGGAAAGGCAGGATTACAGCAGGAGAAGGGCTCTCCCCTGCCCCAGAGCAGCTGCCTGCACTTCACTGACAGCCCTGTCTCTGCCCTCAATACTTAACCTAACTCCAAAAATCAGAGAGAGAATCCATAGGTGAATGAACGGTGCCCACTTTGGACAATTAAGTGTTTCAGCACTTTGCTCTTCAATTTAAAGTTCTCCTACAACTGGAATAAAGGTCTGCACAGTACTAACAGCATGTATTGACTCATTTAGATCTAAAGCTTTAGAATGGTGCTCAGCTGACAGACCATAATGCAAGGTAGCTGCTTAAGAGCAGCAAAACATTTTGCTCACCATCCACAAGATCGAACCAGTGGGCTGCTCCACCTGTTGAGATCCACTCCACCTGGATTTTACAGTTGCCAGACCGAAGTCTCCTATTTTCACTGTGAGGCCTTCATGAAGAAATATATCTGAACATTTGTTAAAGAAATTCTGTAGAAAAGTTTAAGCAATTCTGAAATTTCTGATGCGATTATCACAAACGCAACCAACTATCCAAGAATATTGCTGATTATTTTTTTACCCTGCTAGAAGTTGTACCTTAAACAGAGGCAAAGTAATTTTATGGCACCCGTATTTACAGAGTCAAGATTTAAGACTAAACACAACCAGATGTTTCAGCATTAGTTGTGTATTTATGGTGAGTTCAGACAGAAATCAACTGTGTTTATAAACACTGACGACTCAGGTACCTAAACACTGGTGTCAAGAGACACAAGAAAAAACAATTACAAGGAGAAACAAACACCAAGATAATATCTCTTCAGATAATGCTCTCTGGCAGATGTCCTGAGATTTAACTATTTCAAGTGGAAATACACACATCTGTACTACTCGTAATCTATCTATTTAATAGACCTGTCTGTTAAATTAATAGCTAGTGCTTTCTTTGCTGGGATTATTTTAAGAAGACATAATTTTACAATTTCTTTTAAGAATATTTTAAGTTCAAAAAGATGATTCAGAAATACAAATGAGAATGATTCCTAATTATCATTTCCATGTCAGGAGAAGAGTTAAATTTGTTTCACAAAAATGGCCAATCATTATCTGGAATCGTGACCTCCTATACATGAAAATTGTTATTTTTCTAGCTTAACTGGAAATGGGAATCCCCTTACATTACAGAACTCAGGTGTATTTCTTACAATGGCATTTACAAAACATTCTGTTCATGTTTTATGAAAGGAAGCTATAATTTATGCTGCTAGCTCAATAGATGCTCTTCTTGGCAATTTCAAGGGCAAAAGACATCAGTTCACAACATTTTTATTCCATATGAATCAGTGAATTTATTTTTTTGCAAGAAGTAAAATTGTAAAAGGATGCCTTTTCTTGAGTTGAAAGAAGATTTTTAGCTTCATTTCTGCCAGTCACATGAAGATGTTTTTAGATTTATTGCAAATAGATGGGAAACAGTAACGAAACCCACATGTGCACACATACACAGCACGCACTGCACATTTCTCTGGTAAAGAGTACAGCTTCTCTCCAACACAGCATTTGGCTAACACAGAATTGCAGAAGCATCATTTAAGTAAAATAGGAGACTTTTAGAGCACAACTGTTGCACATCTTTTTTTCATCTTTATCCCAACTGTTTGGTAAGTAAGCATCTACTCATCCTTGCTAAAAAATAACTTCATTAGCAATTACTCATTAGTCCTTATATACATTTGAAAAGGCTATTTCACCCCCCAAAAAAGCTGTGTGAAGATATCACTCACCCTTTAAAGGAAATAGGATTATGTTAGGAAAGGATACTATTGGATTTCATGTCTCTGTGGATGATATTCTTTGCATGTAAATAGCTGTGAAAGAAAGAGCAGAAAGGTACCACTGTGAAGGTTGTTCAGGTTAACTGAGCCTTTCCATTTGCTGGCAGACACTGTGACTGTTTATAACACAATCAGGCTTTTCACAGAGGTCTTGCTTTAGTCAACTTGTCCAGGATGCATCTACTTTGGGAGAAATGTAGCAAGCGCTTGCTGAGGGCTACTGCCTGATGCATGACTGAAAGTGGAGACAACGCAGTAACTAAATCTCAGGAAGAGTGGCATCACTGTTAGGGAACTGCCCTAGAAAGCTGTGCCCTTATATGCTGTGCTTATATGCCCTTATATGCTGTGCTAAGGTTTGCTCTTTAAAAACTGCTTTACTTTGCAGCCACAGTACATATGTGTCTCTAGTTTTCTGGGTGTCTGACTCCAAGCCAGGTCCTGATCTACAGAATGGCTGAGCACTGATGGCATCAGCCAGAGTTGGCATCTTCTACAGCAAGAACAAGTACTGTGGTGGTGGTTGTATCACTTCAGACATCTGTGGGCGAGTCCTGTAGCTATAGAACAGCAACAGCCATCCCCTCATCTCACAGAGATACCATGAGTATAAACAAGTGTTTGCCAGACACTGCGGTGTTTCAGTAACACATGGATGGGGAAAAAAACTGCTGTATTTAGAACAGGATCTCAGGTAATGCTTTACAGCAAGACCTCAAACTACAAAAGAAGGTCAAATCCAGAAATGCTGACTTATGTGAGTAGTGCTCCAACACTCACAGAGAGGAAAAATCAACTGAACAAATGTAAGAATGCATACGACAGCGCTGAGTTACAGCTGCCCAAAGCCTTCACTGGGGATACCATTTTGACCCATTACTGCAGGTAGAAAAGGGAAACACCATTCTAAGAACAAAACCAGCCAGCAGGGTTTATCCTACTCACTCCATTCCCTGTGCGGTCTGCCGAGCAATGTCAATGAGCTGGAACATTTGGAACTTGGTCTCTTGAACATGTAGGTGTTTATACAGGCTGCTTCCTTCACACCACTGGGTAACAATGGCCAGATTATCTTTAGTCATGTAGCCCATGAAGAGCAAAATATTAACATGCCGAGTCTTCCTAATAGAAAGTAACAGAAAGAGAAATTAGTGCCTTTATGAAAAATGTTCTTGAATTCTTTTAAAATTGCATTCCTGGCTGAAGGAACATGTTTCAGCTACTGAGTCCAAACCCAGGAGTTTCCTGCAACAGTTTTCCTGTGCATAAAATTTTAAAAATAAGAAAAACATGCCACAGTTGCCAATTTATCATTTCTAAATATCAGCTGATTTTCTACATTTTAGTTAAAATACTTCCTTTTAGTTCCAAGGAAGTTTTTAAAATCAACCTTTAAGAAAAAGATGTCATGAAAACAAAATGGGTTTGGAATTAATAACTGATGTTCACATTTGCAAGAGGCATTCAAAAAGTTACTGTAATAACAGAAATCACCCTGAAAACTGTGAAGTGACAACTTGAGACACACTAACTGAATCCCAACAGGAAACTGAAGGGTCATTATACCTGCAAAGGAAGTAACAGATGAGAAGATAGTCCTTTTGTGTTCCAACTGGTTCAGTTTCAGGATTAACATTAAAGATAGTTACTTGGACACTACAAAACCAGTACTTGAAAGCAAAAAGCAGATCTGAGGATACTTCTAAAATAAAAGTAATTATGCTGCTATTTTAGAAGGTACAGTTCAAGTCCAGTGATGAGAATTATGGCAGAATCTATTAATCCCCACCTGTTGCTGCATGCCGAATGTGACCTGAACAATTCTGCATGTGTTATTTATCTGAAAAGACAACTTTCAGAAATGTGACAAACCACTGAAATACTCTGAATTCTGACTGCTGTTTCACAAATGATTTCTGATGGTTGTCCACAACAACATTCAGAAATATTACTGTGCTTTTTTTTTTTTTAATTCTTCTTTACTGGAGACCTGGGTTTTCTGTCGACCAGATGTGTAACATCGGGCAAGACAGCTTAAAGGAGGGGTAGTAGTCAAACACAGTGTCCTCGAATAACAGGATTTAGCAGTGAAACTACCAACTCACCTTAATACAGCCACTTCATTTCTGAAAGCCTGGAACTGCTCTGGGGTTGGATCTACAACCTTTAGTATCTTCACTGCTACATCCCCTGAAAATACATTTACCATGGAAGTTATTAAAAATGCAGGTTTTTTCTCTCCAAAATAACATTAATATACATTATACTTAAAAATACCTAATTTGTGCACAGTACATCTCTACTAATTTGTAAACAGGCCAAGATTTTCCTGCAGGCATATGAGTTTCCATAATGTTGAGTAATTCATTTACCTGAATTTCAGTCTAATAGAAAAAAACCTTAATTGTTTGTGTGCTTCCCATCTATTTTCTAACAGCTATGGCTGGCTAGAACTACACGTGTGCTTTTTGCCCAATATGAAGCTACTACAATTTCAAACAGTTGTTGAAAAGGAGGGCGTTCTAGAGTAAGTATACTATGCCTGAAGTAACATACTGGCAGTCATCTCAGAGCCTCTTGGCTTCCAAACATTATCCAAAGTTTCATCACTTGCCTTTGTCTATCCAGTTTAAGCACACATACACCACACCCTTTTGTATTTTTACATAATTAAGTTTAGATATTAAATGTTTTACATATATAGAAACTATGTGTATACACATAAATACTTTAAAAACGTTAACTTTATTTTAAAAACACACTTTCTAGGTTCAAATAGTGTTAAGTTTCAGAAATTGGAGAGAGCTATCTTCTACCCAGGAATCATGGAAAAACCATGAATGATGTAACTGATGTTTGTATTTCACTAACAAGTCTGGGGACTATGGAAAGCAGGATATTTTAACATTACAAAACTTTACTTTAAAGTTTCTTAAAAGAAAATTTCACTTAAAAGTGGTTGATTCTAACAAAAGTAAAAGCACTACCAGCAAGAGCCACCAATCCCTCAGCACAAGACATAAGCATCACATTAACTATGGATGGACAGCATTTTAGCATTCAAGAAGGGGGAAAGCTTCCCTTGACACTGTCACAGGAAGATCAAAGCAGTTTAGGGAAACTGAAACTTCGGTCTTAGTCCACTTGTCATAGAGATCTGAGAAGCACTACACTCCAACACAGACTCATCCCAGAGTTTAAAGGCTGCTGCCACTTGGCATTACAGGATCATCACCTACAGTAAAACCCTGGAGCAGGAGTTTTCTCTGCTATCACGATCACTAATTCTTTTCTTCTTAATACGGTCTCTTTTCCAAGGTGTGTGTGAAAAATGTCAGCATGTCTCTAGAATATAATGATCAACTGAATACATTAGAAAAACTGACTGCTCAAAAAACCCCAATAAAGCGGCCAGCAAAGCACGAGGAGGATATGCACATAGTTACTTGAGAGTTTCAGAGGACCCGCAGTGACCTGCGGTAGTTACCACCAGTTACCACTGTAGTTACCAGCTGCTTAATTTGCTCTGTAATTTGAAGTCACAAACATTGAACACAGTATTATACATGTACAGCTTCAGTCTTTAACTTCAGTAAATGCAACAGACTTCCTACTTCACCCTCCAGCACCTTCGCCAAGAAAACCATCTCCCATTCACAGTATGCACAGTGCTCTCCAAGTTACAGAACTCTCTTCTTACAGACCAGAGGAGAACTGGTAGAAAGATGTCACTTTCATGAGACTACCAAAATCACAGGCTTTGAAGTAGCCAGCTTGTACTCCTGCTGAGGTACAATGAGAGACCAACGGATGCTCTACTGATAGCTGAAGGTCATTGCTATGAGCTGAGCCAAAGCAAGGATGAAGCATCTGCTGATTACAGGTCAAATGTTTTCAGATTCCCTTCCAATATATCATGATCCTTGCTCCAAGGATGAAGAGCTGTCTTTAACCATATACTGTTCTTACTGAATCAGGTGCAACTTTTTTAGGCTTGATGGCATTTCCCAAGCAGTTTTCTTTAGAGAAACAAATACAGAAGAGCACTCGTTTTGTTTAGCAGCAATCTGAAGACAAATCTGCTTCCACGACCCCCCCAACCACCAGAACCCTAGAACTGATTACCAGGGCCAAAGGGGAAATGTGTTTATGATAGGTAGTCTTCCAACCCATTTAAACTGCTTTGGTTCTCTTTCCGCCTTTTAAATTTAGAAGCATGCTACAGGACACTACGGGATCCAAATGGGGTCTGTAACAGAAGTGGTGCAAATAGGAAAATTAGTACTTAACCATCAGAACAATCTGGAAAAATATGGAAGTGCACGGTACCTGTTTGGTGAGACGTGCACTCCTTGGAGCAAGAATGTCCTTGACACTTCGTTTTTATTTTGGAAGGCTAAGCTTATTGGGAACCTAATACAGTTTGCATATAACTGCACACAATCCTCCACAGGTGCCCACCAAAGGGGCCCTGCTTTACAGACGGACATGTTAGGAAACCCAACACTTCTAACTTAATCTTGAATTTCTACTTAAGTTTGCAGCAATCTGCCCACTTCAATTAGTTTCCTTTAGCTTCACCAAGACATTTTATTGCTGCATTTGTACTATCAGAAGAGGCTACTATAATCTCTGCAGTTTCACTGATTTGTGCAGTGAACTCACAGTTTCTTCAGTTCTAAGCAGAAATTACTTGCAAGAAATATGCACCTTTAAACCTTTTAAGATTACAAAGGAAAAAATAGTAATTTAACTTTGACTTTTGTAAGAAGTCTAGAAAACTATGAACAGGTACCACAAGCAAGATGTTGAATTTTATGGGGTATTGAGTTAGGAGACAGCTCTACTGCCACCTCGCACGCACAACTCAGGGCTCTTTCTAAATAGGAAGCTCCATGTGCTTCCTGTTCAACACACCGAAGTTCTGGATATTGTTAATACTTATTTTAATAAAACATCTGCAAGGAATCTTCATATATTCCCTTTTTCAGTGCAATCAAACTATTTTTCATCAGGACTTCTGTGTTCCCTTTCAATGATATAATGCAAATCAGTTTAGCCCTTCACAAATAGTACTTTTAAGCAGCATTAGCCCTTCCAGTGAAGTTGACAATACTTTAGGTTCAACACATGCAAGTATTTATTCTCTAAAAATAGAGTGGTGAAGATGCTCCCAGATGTTTATTGTCAGCTTATTTTATGACAATAATGTTCTTTAAATTAGGGCCTGGAGGGGTTTGTGTGTGTTTCTTTTTAACTCCCAAGCCCTGAACTTGGAAACTAATTGTGTAGTTCTGCGTTGAGCCTCTTTTGTTAGTATCCTCTAGCTAACTTTATATCATAAATTGTCACAACAACCACTTTTTCCTTAGAAAAACTCCACAGTATAAACAATTTATGCCTATTTCCTTTCCCTGGTACCTTCAATACAAGACTGTTAATTAAACCACAGAGGTATTAAAAAAAGGTAAATACAATTAAACATCAGGCCATGAAATTTCCCAGATAATTCTGCTAAAGTGAAAGCTTTTGTGAAAACCAGCTGTTGTTGAATGTGGTAATGAAGAAAATGCTGGCTCCAATACAATGAACTTGTAGATGGCAGCTGTGAGGTTTAGATTTTGGGCTTCAGTTCTTCACCAGCTGGCCTAACATGGGTCTCTCCCATGGGGTGCAGACCTTCAGAACTGGACTGCACCAGCCTGGTCCCCCATGGGATCACAAGTGCCCCCCAGAACACATGCTTTGGAATGGGCCTCTCTGTCCTGGCAGGGCTGCCGATCCTGCCAGGAGCTTGCTCCAGCGTGGGCTTCCCACTGGGTCAGAGAGTCCTTCAGGTGTCTCCACCTGCTCCAGTGTGGGGTTCTCCACAGGCTGAGGGGAATCTCTGCTCCCTATCAACTTCATCCATGGGCTGCAGGGTGACAGCCTGCATCACTATGGTTTCCTCCACGGGCCGCAGGGGAATCTCTGCTTTGGTGCCTGGAGCACCTCCTGCCCCTCCTTCTGCACTGACCTTGGGGTCTGCAAAGTTTCTCACATCTTCTCACTCCCTTCTCTGGTGGCAAAAAGCTGCTGCTTGTATTTTGAGGTGGGTTTTTTCCTTCTTGAATATGTTATCACAGAGGCACTACCACTGTCACTGATGGGTTCAGCCTTGGTCAGCAGTGGGTCCAGCCTTGAGCCAGCTGGTGTTTGCTCTGTTGGGCCTGGAGGAACCTTCTAGGGGCTTCTAACAGAAGTCACCCCTGCAGCACCCACTCCCCCCACTAGCAAAACCTTGCCATGCAAACCCGAAACACACCATTAAAACAACTTTATCTTTTTCTTGATTGCTGTTCTACCATAATCAACATTTGAGAAGATGGTAACACTTGTCAAGAACTTACCATGCCATTTCCCTTTGTAAACTGTTCCAAAAGAACCTGACCCTATTCTCGTAGAAAGCATGACTTCACTTGCTTCTATTTCCCAGTAATAACTGGAATCTCTCTGTCCACGAGGCCTCTGTAACAAAAATTGACATGGTTTTTACTCTAAAGTATTTAATCAAGTATCTTATATATATACACACCAAGAATTAAATAACTGACTTCATACAAGTTTAAGATGCACTGAAAGCTTGATGGTTTTGTCTTGCAGTTTGGACTTTTTTCTCCTCAGTTTGCAAGTAGGTTGTTTTGGATGTCTTGAACTGCTTAAGCAGCTCTTGCTAAGTTCTGTCCTAGAAACTTAAACCCTGATCTTAGATCAAATATTTTATAATCAACTGTTTAAAAACATCTGAAATACTTTAGAAACAGACTTGTCCACAATCACAATGCTCAAATTTAGGAACTCATTAATGTATTTAAAAGGAACAAACCATAAAGATGAAAGCAGAATTCTCAAATGTTGAAATGATTAACAACTAAGTCCCACTAATGAGTTCTACTTTCACTTTTACATCCTATAAGCCTTCAAAAAATTGAGATGTTATCCATTATTATTCTAACTTCTCCTGAGTCTTCCCTGCCCCCAGGTTTAAATCAAGACTTTGAAGGAAAAGTTCAAATAGTGATAATATGGCTAACTTTAAACATATTTAAAAAGAATAAATAAGATGCAGCCCCTAAAGATTTAGAAATGTAATCCTTGAATCTGTACTGAAAAATAATGCCACAATACTCTCTGAATTTTATTTTCAATCAATTTTCAGTAACTCAAAGCAACAGTGCTTTCCCAAGCTAGTTAAAAGGATGATCTATCGAAGTCCCTTCCAACCCCTAACATTCTGTGATTCTGTGAGTACTGCTATTATATAGAATCATTTAGGTTGGAAAAGACCTTTAAGATCATCAAGTTCAACCATTAACCTAGTACTGCCAACTAACTCCACCACTCAACCATGTCCCTAAGCGTCACATCTACAGGCCTTGTAAAGTGCCTCCAGGGATGGTGACTCAACCACCTCCCTGTGCACACACAGAGCGGAGCAATCCAAGATTACCATCAGCTTTTATTGCCTTTCAAGTACAGAAATTTATCTCCACACACCACTACTCCCAGCCTAGATGAACATAGGTAAAAAAAAAAATAATCCAATATTATCATACTTACAATTTTGTTCTTTTCTTGTGTGTTAGATCCAGGGGCTCTCTCTCTTTGGGCTGGGACTGGGGTTTTGGGCTGAGACCAGCCAGTTGGGCTCATATTATTAGGACTTCCAGACAGAGCAGAGGGTGAGGCTTAAATACAAGAATAGAAGAAAAAATATTTATGAAACAGAAAAAAACCCCCACAAATTAATATTATAAATTATTCTATTTTTTTAAACCATACCTGATTCACTATGGCTTCGAATTGCATCCTGTAACAGAGAAGATAGGTAATAATGTTAATAAATATATGAGGGAACATATAAAGGAACAAGCAGGAATAGTGTTGAAATACAGTTCCTGACAGTTCTGGTCAAGTGCAATACTGCACTGACCAACACCCTCCAAAAGATGACAGCATGGTTATTCTCTAGTTATAATAATCCTATAGGCTAAAATCATGCAATTTGTGAACTCTTACAAAACATTAAGAATATTCACAGCATATTGAAAGGTATTACTACCAAAAAAAGAAAGGAAAAGAAAAAAAAAAAAAAAAGAAAGAAAATACACAGAACAAGAAGAAACACCAGAAATACTGTCTGCATTCCCACCACTGGATTTTTGTACATGCTGGTATGCCAGATCTGAACATAGTTCCTCTGATGGTCCTGTATCTCTAGGGGGCAAGTTCTCAAAAAGAGTTTGGGGTTACAAGTAGGAAAGCTTTTAAAAGCCCGGAAAATATTCCATGTCAATATTCATTTTGAAATATCTCTATTGTACTATTTCAACCCAAAAAATGGCTATATCTACTGCCCTAATAGAAAACCATCTAGTTTTCAAAACATTTTCCCACAGATTCGAGTTTGATGATTGAAAAGCATTTCTTACACAGTTCACTAGTTGGTACAGTGCGACAGCTCTCACCTCATGCCACAGGCACTTTACAACACAACTCTACAGCCATGCACAAGATAAACTAAGCTCTGACAAACATGACTTTACAACTTTTCTCACCTGCTATGTATTATCCCAAAGTACATACAGGAAAGGTAAAATATCCAGGTACTGTATAAGTACAAAGCAAGAACATGCACTACAGAAATGTTAAATACCATCAAGGTTAATAGAAGTCAATTCAAACTTTCTAACTAATTAGTAGAAAAACAAATGTAAGATTTCACAGGAGGACAGAACAAGGCTACATTCCACTATACAGTTTGCAAATTATCTCAGATAACTCTCAGTGAAGATTCATTTGTGAAATACATCATTTTAGCTAGCTAGTTGCATTCTCCCAGGCTTGACTCTCTATCCTGTATTCATGCAGAGAACCTCCACTCTGTGTCTGATTAAAATCTACATAAGTGACCAATGAAGAACTCTTGCAGGTTACTGCTTTTGCCCATTCTGAGGACAATAAAAATCTTTCAGAACCTGATGTAATAACAAGTGATGGCATTTGTACATAAGCCTGAGAATGTAACTGCTGTCACATAAACCAGCAATGGATAACAAGTAATTAAAAACTGTTCTCTTACATTTATGTATGTAATTCTCATTTAAGAAGAAAGTATTTCTCAACTTCTATCCTGTTGTATTTTCTTTTTTCCTTATGAACCCTACAGCAAGTGAACTAAAATCAGCATTTCTTTAGAGTTGTTCTTAAAACACAAATACCATACAGTGCTGCAGTCTACCACCTTTACTGCAGGAAATAAAAGTATCAAGGAAAAAAAGCCATACAATAGATGTATTTGAGAAGGTTTTGTTTTAGAAACTGTGTGACTAAATGCATCTCTAATCCAAGCCTATTCAAATTCACACTGAATTTCATAGTAGTATGGATTCATCCAGTTAAGCAACAAATGAAGCACTTTATCAATTTGCCTCTTCCAATTAGTGTCCTCAATATTTAAGTATAAACATGCCATAAAGATTTGCATCAAATCAACTCCAGATTAAACATTTCATGTGGACACTGCCACAGCTTACAAGTTATAGCAATCCTGTTAATCACAAGAAAACAAAAGGCACCAAGAAAATACCTACTCTTCCCCTCAAACAAAATCGTCTGCACCAGGAACTGGGAGAAGCATTCAGGCTGTTATTCTAGGCCAACACAGTAAGAGATAAAAGAAAAGAACAGAGGAAGTATAAAAAAAAAAATTAAAAAAAAAGTTAGGGTAAATGAAAAAAAGTAACCTAGTTTGTTTGATATATGGTAATTAAGTACAGTAAAACTTTTAAGTAAGCACTCCTGTTCAGAGCCGAAAGTTCAGTTCAGTGCAGTGCACTGCACTCCGGTTCCAAAGGTCCAGAAAACTTCTCTAGCACATTTCAGAGTCCCTTCACTTTCCACAGAAGGCTATAAACTACCAGCTAAAGATGCAAGTAAACTCAGCAGTCAAAGGCTTTTGCTTGGCCTAAAGTTTTTAAGTGATTCCAGAGCAAAAACCCAACTGTTAGCTCTCTGAAGTCCTGCAGTTCAGCACTTTCTTTCTGCAGGCCTTTCCTGCACACCACTCCCTTATTTTGTTAAGGTTATCGCAAAACAAAACAAACAAAAACACACTTTTGGCCTGTCTTCAGAGAGTTGTCTCTTACTTCTGCCAGCTTAAGGTAGGCAAAAAAAAAACCCAAAAGAAAACAAAAACCCCCTACCAAAAAAAAACTTCCCACAAAAAGAAAGCAAACCCACACCCAAAAGTACCCATAACAACAACAACAAAAAAAGGAAAAGGTGCTTGAGAGCAAGTAACAGCAGAAATATAAATGGCTTTAACAGAAAAGCCCAGAACTGCTGTTAATTCCATACAGGTGTAACACAAAACGTATTGTCAATAAGCTTTGGCTTCAGCATTCCAACTCTGAAAACTACACGCAGACCTACAGGACCCGTAGTTGGATGTAAAGTAAGTACCAGCCCCACAACAAATAACATGTTTAGTATTTCTTCAGCAAAACAGAGTTTATTTTCTTTTCAGATCTGTGAAAACCTCACTGCTAAGCTCCCCCCATCCTTACAGACACAAAAAATCTATCTAGATTTCAGCAAAGTCGATGTAGACTGCAAGAATGACCTGAAAACTTTTAATGCAAATATGTCATCTGTACACTCAGCAAACTAAGGCAAACAGTAAGGAAATGACAGAAAGCCAAGAAGAAGAACCAACCAGTGACTCTGAGTTGACCAGTCACAATTTTAGTTTAACTTTGTACTATTCCCTCCCTACCAAAATTACCTCAATTATCCGGCTGTCCACAGGCATTGTAGTGCTAACCATATGGACATTTGGTGTGGATGTAGATCGTTGTCTTTGGGAAAGAGAGCCCTCAGAAGAAGGATTTGATGTGTTGAATGTGAAGGCATGAGGTGTAGAATACCTGTGCTGGGAACTGAGAAGGAAAGAGAGAAAAAGAGAGAGAGAGAGAGAGAGAAGTGAAAGTTGTGGTTATTTTATCCTCTCTAGCAATTGGAAAAATACAGTTTGATGTAACCTGTCCAAAAGCAATATGCACAGAATTCCAAGCAGAGAAGAGATTGGGACTAACACACTAACTAAACTATCTGGTCACCTGAATTAATCATTCCCAGCTTAAATTAGGAAATGAATTAAAGCTTTGAAGATCTTGTCACATCACATACTTATCTGAGTGTGTTTAACTTAAGTCTCTTTCTGCCACAGTTCAGCTCAACCGCCATCAAATCACATTTAATGTACTGATAAAATTCTGGCTCTGCTGGATTAATTCAGGTCTGTGAAATTTAAAACAAACTGCTCATCTCCAGCCTGTTAAATGCATAACCAAAGAGCCACTGTTATGGGTAAGCACAGAACTGGTAAAGCTTTGCAAGGCTGTTCCATGTTTCACACAGAACAGCCAGCAAAGAAGTCATGAAACCCAATACCAGTTAAAAGGAGGCCAACACTAAAACCCAGTTCAACAAAGAGTTATAAATCACGGCTAAGGTCACTCAAACTTTATTTATCCCAAATCACACAAGTATCCTAACTGAAAACAGCCAGTCTTCAGAAAAAGCTTAAAAAACTGTTGCATTAATGAGTCATTGTCCAACAACATGATCAACTCCTGATACAGTTCCCACTAAAATAAATTAAAAAATAAATGACTAAATAGAACCATTTGCAAATCAGCTACATGTTCTGTGCCTCATTCCTGAATAGGCCAAGATTTTTTCAAAGGAATGTAGAAAAAACAAAAGGTGGCCTGCCCTCTTGAGCCTTTTTTCAAGAAAAAGAATACAAGCGCAAGCACAAATTAGGATCAGAAGACAGGCCCCTTGAAAATAAAAGCCATTTTTATTCTAGTATTTAAATCTACAGGAATCTTCTCTTTAGGTCTCTCAATATTCCTTAACAGGAACATCTCTCCAGTTTCCACTGGTGTCTCTTTAAACTCTGTCATCATAACATTAGAATGTTACTTTAGTTTAAGTTATGCAAAACACATCACAGACTCTTACATGATTACTACCTGACCAGATAAAATAAGATTAATTCACAAAAATACAAAATGGAGCCTTGAATTTTCTTACACAGGAAAACAAAGGTCTCCAGAAAACCTTTAATACCCTCCCTTATAATCTTAAGACTAAAAATTAAAAATACAAAATGCCAAATTGATGTTTTGCTTGAATCTACAAACAAGAAAGGACTCTCCATATTATCTTTGATGAAGTGGTGTTGCCTTCTTGCACATGTATCCCAACCTTCTATAAAATCATTCTATTTTTGAGGAGTTGGGGGTATTCTGGGTTGGGGTGTTTTTTTGCTTTTAAACAACTGTATTTCCCAAAACAGAAATGACAGGAAATACTAGCTTACCTAACAGGTATCCGGGAGACAGACTCCCGCATCCGTCTCATTGTCAAGGGAGGTAGTGCAGGGACACCACTGTCACTGATATTTGAATTTGGGAACAATCTGAAATATCAACAAAAACAATTACAATTTCAACTGCTACACTACCTCCTGTACAATGCTCTTGAATGCTGAAAATTTCAAGGGCTGCTTCTTTCCAGCTTAATTAACTTAATGAATACATTCCTATCTTTACATAATATTTTTCTTCTGTGTATGGCACAAAAGCTCTGTCTTCAGACCACCAAGGAAAATTTCCACGTGTTCTTTCTAAACTTAACATACAAATCCCTTTACACCAGACTTGATGGAAACAACTACACTTCCCAACAATCCAAACTTATCTCTATGATAAGAGAGTTAAAAAAAAAAAACCCCAATGCTTGTCTGTCACACTATTGCTACGAAAAAGGAACAGTCCTTACAAGAGTTGCCTGATATTGCTCCAGTCGACACACATGGTTGGAACCTTAGTGCTGCAGTGTTCGTGGAATTTATAACCACATGTCTGACACCGAAACCCATTTAGCAGGAACTTCTGGCAGATGTCACAGAAAGCAAGCTTTAGAAATGTCTTCCGAGCCTAGAGAACACATTAAACAGTTAATCCAAGCTACTAGATTCTCTTTGTTAGCCAAGATGAACATCTTCAGTGCCTGACATAAAAAAAGACCACATTAAAACATTATCAGTGTCCCCAGATTGCTACAGAACCATTTGTGTATGAATTTCCCTTTTTGGTTGGAAACCTGAAAGCTTACGTGCATGTAGAGCTTTGTTTACCTGATTATTTGAAAAGGAGAAAAAAAAACTAAACCAGAAAAAGTGTTCCCTCAAATTTCAAAGCACCATTTTGTGCTTGTGAAGGTGACAGAGGTGGATGGGCCAGGAATTGGGGTTTTGGTTTGTTTCTAGTATCACCAAGGAAGTGAAGGAGGATCAGATAGTAAAAGCCCCCTTAGTATTTTTTTTTATTATTAATCAAAATGCTTGCTGTATATTTATGACTAATCAATACCCCTTGTATAAGAAATAAATTATAAATAAATAAAACAATTTAAGGAAATTCTACTTTCTTAAATGGCATCAAACATTTTTTAAAGTTTCTGAAATACATAAGAAGATTAAAATGAACCAAAGGGTTTCCTGCTCTGGAGCACAGTGCAAAGGAAGGCTCAAAGTTTGAGCTTCTTCCAGATTCAGAGAAAAACATTAATTTTCTGGTGATCAACTGCAGACAATTTTATTTGTAGTTTTCTAAAAATGTAAAGTAGAAGCAAAGCTACTTTCAGTTCTTGTAAATCAATTCTAGCCTTTCTAATGGATGTAAGTGATAATTGTTTAGTTTTGCCGCTTGGCACAATATAGTTCTGGGACAAAACAACAAAAAGGCTAGAATATAGCCATAGAGTTCCTTTGCAGGGAGAAAAGAATAATGCAAGGGAAAGCTGTTAGAGTTCAAAAATACCTCCTAGTAAAAAAAAAGAACAGACAAACAAAAAAAACCCAAAGCCCAACCACCCCACCCTCTATTTGCTCTATACTGAGCAAATAATCAGTTTTTGAGAAGGAACTACAAATCTGAAGTCTTTCATCCCCCCAAAAAGTGCTCTCTCAAATTACAAACCAGCTCACGTAACATCACGACCTTGCACAATTAACAGCATCCCTGTACATTCAGTACAATTAGCAAATGTCCAATAAAACTGCCTAATTATCTGGGGTTTTTTGACTGATGAGCCAGAGACTAAAAATGCAAGTTACCTCCCAGTTCTGGACTTTAAAGACACAATGTCTTAATATGGAAATTATAGAAACATGGATTTATATAAAACAAAAGTAGCAATCATCACATTCAAAGAACATGCACAAATGTGAGCTTTTGAAGTCTCTGACACCTGGGAGTCACTGAACATAAATAGAATTCTGGCATCTTTATGCAGATAAAGCAAATTGATAGCAAATTGATATTTAGCTAATGTAATTTGTGGGGAGCAAGGGTGAAGGAATCACGTAATCACTTCTGAAATGCCTCTGTGCTTATAAAGCCAGAAGCTACCTAATGCCTGAAACATTCTTTGACTGAATGTGATGTTCAAGTAGTACAATTTACATCAAAATACAAAAGGGGAAAAGCTTACAAAATTGTGTGTAGTTAGTGGAACATGATCAAGAAAATCCACTTGTAGTTCCTCTCCAATCAAGGAGGCAGCATCTGTATTCCAATCCAAACGCACTTTTTTTCTGAAAGAAAGAGAAAACAGGAACAAAAATATTACTTAGGAGATAAGAAGTCTGGCCTAATCAATGATCTATGTTGTGTGAATTTCCTTGAGTAAACTGGAAACTAATATAAAAAAGTGTGGCTAACTTCTTACAGTGAGCTATATTTCAGTGTCTTTCATGTAAAAAATTAGAAGCAGGCTTGAAAACATGGTGAACCACCTCTTTTCCCTGATTTTTTAAAGTGTAAGTCATTGAGATATATAGGTTATTTGAAATAAGAAACCTAGAAGCTGTAATGGAGTCATACAAATATCCTTATAAACAAAACATAAAAAATTATGAATGGCAGACTTAGTGACATGAAAACTGTATTACGTGCTTCAGCACTGAAGTTACTGGTGACCCCAGAATGGACTCAGTTACAAAGAGATGTAAACCCACGAATGACCGCCTCATGATTGAGGCTTAAGAGAGCATTAAGCTCAAGCCTTACGAGGTGTGAAGTTAAATGTATTAACTCCATGAGATACCTTCACTCCCTCAGCTTGTAAAAGAATCATTTGGTATTTAATAGCAGCATCCCCGGTCCTACAAAAAATAAGGAATATCTGAAGTGAGATTTAAATCCAAACATTGAAAAGTTGCAGAGGAATGCAGAGCCTTAAAACCAAGCACAAGGAGATGTTCATTTAAGTTGGCTAAGGATCACTAGCACTCAAATTTACCACGACAAATGCAGAGGAGAAATGCACCTCAAACATGAAGGCATATCACATCTTCTCATCTAGAGTATGATAAAAACCTCTGTAAGATGCTACAAGGACTTGAGTGTACACCCCTCAAATTAGAGCTTTTTTAATATTGAGCTTTAAAACAAAACTGAAATTTTTAAAACCCAGGAAGCTGAAGGAGTTGCCCTAGAGGAAGGTGAAGAAAGTGACATGGAAGTGTTCACAAGCAAATCGTGCTTTTCAAAGAAACTAGAGAGACAGAGGAAGAAAGAGCTATTGCTGCTATTCTAAACCCCAGATTTTTATATTCTCTGGTTCAAAGTTTCACATTTAACATTCCAAACTCTTACCCTTTTGGTTCATTAAGAAGTCGAAAAACTGCACAGCATTCTGGCTGCAGACCTCTTACTTTAAGTGCCTTCATAAGACAATCATGTAAGGTCATCCCATTTCGCACATTTACCTGTGACCAAAGGGGGGAAAAAAAAAATCATGTTAGTGATTGCAGAATTTATTTTGGAATTTCAAAGGGAGGGGGGGGAGGTGTAATTTTTTTCCTCCTTTTATTTAGAAGTTCCAATAGAACTCCAGAGCTGTTCACTTCTGAGGTCAATAAATAAATAAAAATGGTTTGTATGATTGAAAACAGACTGCCACTCTGCACATGTTCAGTCAACGTGTCAGGCAGACACATTTACTGCCACATACATAACTATTGTGTACTTATGCAAAAGAAGTTTTGAAGCCATTTTAAAATTTTTTAATTTCTTACAGTTCTTCTGCAAAACAGGATTTTATACAGCATCCATACCAGTAGGTAGCTTGTAAAAGTTTTAGACATGCAGCAAAATGGAGTTAAGTACTGAAAAAGGCTTAATGTAGATTTCAGGGAACTTTGTGTAAGGCTATGATTAGCACTGAGTGTTTCACTTTGGCTTTAGCTACCATACCTCACTGTGAGCACCCAAGTGAAGAAACTGGTGACAGAAACAACTGTGTCATTTTATTTTGTACAGGCATTTAGGTTGGCCAACTGTCTTCTAACGTTAGATAGGTAAGCAAGGTATCTTGCTCATGTATAATGGAAAAATACAGCACCGAGGTAGAGAAATACAGGTTCTCAAAATACAGACACTCTGCTTTCCAAGTATGTCCTCTAGAATTAACAAACTGATGACAACACAGTTAATCATAGTAAGACCTTTGTGAAGGTTGGCATTTCTCTGGCCAGACTCATAGCGTTAGCAGTGGGAACGGTACAGCATTTCTCATGCAAAGGTAATGCAGACTTACCACTGTGCGCTGCTTGTTGGGCAAGAAAACACGAATAGTATTACTAGTTTTGGAAGTATCTGATATTTTGCCATCATCAGATGCTCGGCGTTGATAACCAAACTGCTGGACAATAGTAGGCGAAACACAGTTGGGGCCATCAAAGACAGAATCCTTGAGTCCAAAACCATTACTGATAGTCTTCCAAGCACCCTGAATGTGCTCCATTGGTGCAGTCTAAGAAAGAAAAACAGAGAGTGTCAGGGAAAATTATAATATCCTTCGCTATAAAGTAGTATCTTTCTTCCTGAGACAACAGACCTCACAGCCACTTTTGAAAGCATCTGAAAACTGCGCTGCCTTCTCCCTCGTGACACGATCAACCTACACATACATGGTACAGTTCACCCACATTTGCAAGATTAGTCTGAGTCTTGAAAGCATTTGACTTTCTGCACATAAACAGATCATCAGTAATATATGCATAATTCCTCTCACTGCATCTCTGGTTTCACAGGAACAGGTTACCATCGTGTTAATTTAGATAATCAATGTCTGAGGGTCTTCAGAAACATGGCTAGATGCTAAATCCAGGCCAGAAGTGCAGTCCTGTAAGCCAGACATGGCATGCAAGCACTAGCACAGACTGCACTGTTACAGAAAAGAGGTCCAACAGGAATTATAATAAAAAGCATTCAATGAATAAATTCCATTTTTATCAGTAATTTTAGGGCTTTGGTTTGTGGGATTTTTTTTTTGGTGGGGTTTTTTTTGTTTCCTTGTTTTCTGTGGGGGTGGGGTGGTGAGATTTTTTATTTTGCTTTTGCAAGAGTGGCAAGTTTAATACCATTAGAATGCAACAAAATACACAGCATTTTATTAGTACCACAATTTACATAGCACAAAACAGCAAAAGGAAACTTTTAAAGCCACACACTCACTGTGCTCAGTTACATTCCAGCATAAACCTCTCCTGGTGCAGAGACATGAACAACCCTCTGCATACTTCCAAATCAGCATATAGTACTATTTTTGCATGTTCAGGGACAAAGATAAAGGTATCAGTGTATTTCTTTCCCCAGCTATCACAACTTCAATGCAGCTTGAACTCCAAACTATAGTCCAAACGTATCTTACTCAAAACTAAGCAAAAACAAAGTCTGAAATAGTTTTCAACTGTGAAATGTACTCCCTGCTGAATTTCCAAGTAGCCAGGTTTAGTACCAAGCTTTCAAAAAGAAAATTAAAAAAGAACAATGAAAGTATTTCCTCCATAAAGCTACATCCTTCTGTATGTATCTGAGAAACCAATGTTGAGAATGACACAGTGCAAGTATGTATCTTTTGCCATGTCAGAAGATTGTTTCCAAATTAATCTTCAGTGCTTATGTCCACCACCTTTATTCCTCACCACCTCTACAAAAGGTGAGGAAAGTTGTATTAAAGCTACAAAGCCAATAAGCAAATCGGTTAGGAAATTCCAAAATAAAGGTCTTCTAAGCAATCCTAAATCCATCCCCTTATAGCACAGAGAAGACATCCACTGGAAGACCTACATCATTCCCCTGAAACTTGTAACAACTTAATTCAGTATGTAATACCAAACGCTCCTTTACTGCCATCAGTACCTATTAAAGTCTCATCCCATGTACCCATCCTGTACCCATTTGTTGCAAATTATGTGAGCTCTCCAATTCGTTTTCTAGTGCCCTTTTTTGTAGCAC
Organism: Hypotaenidia okinawae; assembly: GCA_027925045.1. Classification (NCBI taxonomy): domain Eukaryota; kingdom Metazoa; phylum Chordata; class Aves; order Gruiformes; family Rallidae; genus Hypotaenidia; species Hypotaenidia okinawae. The sequence continues at coordinate 5,752,720 of BSDF01000011.1, forward strand.
CCATGCCAAAATAACCCAAACCAAACCAAACCATAAAAGTCTCTTCTTATCCACATTCACATGCTTACGTCAGTAAAAAGACAACGATGTTTGTTATAACTGAAAAGCTGAAGTAATGGAAATCAAGGGAAAAAAGATGTCCACTACTGTTAAGTGTCTGTTTTGGGATGCCCAGAAGGATAAACTTTCAATTTCAGAGTGTTTTCAGTCACAGCAGAACTCCAAAAAGCCTTAGCTAAATTTTAAATATTTAGCACCGGTACAGACCTAAACCCAGATCTGAGCAGCAGCTAGAAAGGAAACATGGAACGACCAACCTAAAGCAAAAGGTTTGGTTTACATGACACACCTACCATCGCATGCAGCCTCCGCAACAGCGGGACTGCAGGCCTTACGCTCTGCTACAAAGGGATCATCCGGTCTGTTCATGAACATTTCTTTCACTGACAATACATAGTGACAACGTACATACCCTCTCCTTCCCTCCTGCCAATTACTGCCATTGTCACATCGATGCTATCAGTTATGCAGGTCCAGCTGCTCAAAGGTTCAAAATATCTAAACACTGGCAAGATTTAAAACTCAATACCCAATCAAAATCTAACAGGATTTAGATACTTGGATTTTTTTTTTAAATCTACAGCACCTCAATGACAAGTCTTACGTTCAACATAAAACCAGAACAATGAATGGGAAGACACAGAGACATGGAAAAAAGCAAAGAGGAGGGGAGATAAAACTCGAGGAATAAACTGAGTCCAGCATGCAAAAGTAACTACAACAGTCTCACAATTCACATGCACTGCCCCACTGTCAGGAATCACAAATGTAGAAAATAAGATGAGTTGCAACAACTATATTACACACATGGGCAGCTAAAAGAGCAACCTGTTAGACAGTAATAATAAAACCAGGGAGGAGTTAGATAAGAGAGGTAAACCCAGACAGCTTGTTCTCTTCCTCCTCCTAACTTGCCTACTCTGAGGAACCTGACTTTATTTTACTCCTCCAGGTAATACATGAGACAACACCGTAAGGGGAGCTCAGATGGAGTTCTCCGAGTTGTTACAAGAATAGTGGAGCAACCTTCAAAACCTCCTTGTTGCTATTGCTGATGTTGACAATGCTCTAACATTACAGCCTCTACATTTGACATTTTAACATGCTGCCAACATTTCCTGAAAAATTCGAGAGGAAAGAGGAAATGACAGAAGATTCAAGCTGGCACCTTGACAAAAGCCATGTTTCGTACCAAAAGTGACACCGCTAGAGCGGGGAGGTGTCTCACCTGAAGAGGAAGGACCTATGGCATGCTGCAGAAAAGCCTGCTAGAGAAGATCACAAAAACACATTTAGAGGTTGTTTTATGCATAGTCAGAAAACAAAATAAAGACAGCAACTGCTGTACAATACAAATAGTTGTATCTTTGATTATGCATTTTCATTTCTCTCCTAGGATCTTTACCACAGTAAGTGCTGGATATTCTCAGGACTACGTACGTCTGGCATAATCCTCTCTTCCAGCTATGCCCTGCTCTCTTGCCACCACGCTTCACCAGTTCATTTTTGCCATCTTTTTGGCCACAGCTGATGAATGGGTCCCTGGCAGCCTGGGTTTGCTCACAGACGTTCGAAGTTCTTCTTCTAGAAAATGAAAGTACCTGCTCACCTCACCAGGCAAATTTAGAACACACCACCCTTAGCTCTCCTTCCTACCTAGACTGAAGGCTATGGGTTCTACTGACACATTTCAAGAAGCCACCACTGGAAGAAGATGAGAGCTTGGCTCAGATTTGGCCTGGAGTAGGCAAAGACCTGCAAGTGGCCTGAGGGTGGAGGGCTAGGGGAGAAGAAATGAAACTAAAAAATATTCAGAGTTTCCTGGGAAGAGACATAGGGAATCTGTGAGGAAAAGTTGCTAAACCTGCTCTTGGTATCCATGGTACAAGTGCATGCAGTTGGTGAGGTGGGGCTTGCTGAAGAAACAGCAGTAATCAATTGTCCTGCTGCCAGCCCTTGCAACTGTTCAGAGGCAACCCTAGTGTGGGATTATCATGGAAGAACAGACAGTCAGTAAAAACTGCTTCTTAAAAAGTAAGTTAGGAATGATTTACATTTTTGTCCTGCCCTCTAAAAGAAATCTATCTTAAAAAGAGTTGTATGAATATACACAAAAGCATCCACTTGGAACACAAACAGCTCACTGAATACATAGATAAGAGGTAAGAGATAATTAGCGTGATAACTACTTGACCAACTTTGAACTGACCAAAACAAAGTAATCTCACTACATAATATTGCACATGGACATGCAATTTCTAGTTGGTCCAATGAACACAGAAGCAAGCATAACAGCAGAAGACAACAGATACACTATTTCACAGAATATGGTTTGGGTTGGGAGGGACCTCAAATCCTTGCCAGTGCCACTCTTGCCATGGCCAGGAATACCTTCCAACAGCCCAGGGTGCCCAAAGCCCTGTCCAACCTGGTCTTGAACCCTGCCAAGGATCCAGGGGCAGCCACAGCTTCTCTGGGAAGCCTGTGCCAGGGCCTCCCACCCTCACAGGGAAGGATTTCTTCCCAATATCTAATCTGAATTTGACCAGAAAATATCAAAATAATCTATAAAAAACCCTCATGCTCTTCCTCCATCTCCCACAGGTATACTGCACACTGTGACCAAGACTGCACTTCTAACTGGTACTTTCTGCACAGATTACAAATTTTGATAGTCAGTCATTTGACCAAGCACTAACATCATATGCACAACATCACTATGAATGTGCACACCTGACAGTATCACATTCCTAGGCATCATTCACTCACATCCAATCCGATCATACACTCACATCATTTGTTCATACCTCTAGTTACTTACACGTGGCTAGCAAAAAGTGTTTAGTCTGAGCTATTAAAAAATCCCATTTATCTCCATAAGGATTGCTGAAACTGGTAATGACAAAGCCTGAAAGTTTGCAGGATACAAAGCTAAACTCTCAGTACAGCTTTTTAGGTGCCTTGCCCTTTCCTTTATTTCTGAAACAAACACCATAAGCTTTTAAAGAAAATATAAATAAAGTTCCCCTCCCAATGCACACATGCTGCCATTTCTATCCACATGATCAATTAAGTCACACTGGTGTTTTGTTAAATACATATAGGAAGGCAAAACACCACAGAACAAAACCCAGAATCCATTTCATCTGGGGAAATAAAAGAAACCCACACCAAACAAGTATCTATTGTGATATATAGCAGTATTTTTTAAAGTAGCTTTTCATAGCAGCAGGAGACAAATATGGACCCTTTACTGTATCAACAAATAAAGCTGTGATCAATGTAAACATAAATGCAGGGTATGAGTTAGAATCTGTGTAACAACCCAAGCAGATTTCTCATACATCTACAAGACTGGGGTTTTTCCTTTCAAAGTCCTTCAATTTAAGGGATCAGTGCAAAAAGGAAAAAAACTCCCTCCTCATAGAACTAAGAAAAAAAAACTGAGAAGGAAATGTTATTGTCCAGGAGAACAAACAAACATAGAGACCACCAAACACAAAAAACAATCCTGAAAGATTTAATTTCTGTTTCAGTTCTTCGATCTTGGAAGCATCTTTTCTCATTTATTAATCTATTTATCTGAGCCATTCATTTCTAGTTACTACTTCAGCTACTATGCTGCTAATGAAACTTTAAAGTATTCAAGAAAAAATAACATTGGCTTTCCAACAGTTGAGCTCTACATTAAGGAGGGCACAATGAATACAACTCTCAGTCTGACACACATTCAGATTGATTAATCCTCTGCAAGAGTCTGTATTTAAGAGTAACTTTCAGAGTAGAACTTTGGTTAGTAGGCATAAATGAAGTCATGCTGCTTGGCTGTACTTTGGGCTCTAGGTATTTGTCACCAAAACTACCTGCACCTTTGGGTGCTCTGTACCTGGTCTCCCCTGTTGATTATAAAGGAGGCTACTTTCCCTAACCAACTTTTAGGAAGATCTGTTTGGGTTGTCCTTTCTGCACAGATCATTCCTGTGCCAGTCATCCGTTTCTTTCCACATCAAAATTCCATCAAGTTCAAATGCAGAGTTCTTTAAGTTTCCCTATAAAACCTGAATTCCTTCATTACAGAAACAGAAGCACTAACATTCCACTTCTATCAAAGAAAGCACATACGGACACAGAATTCAAATCTTCCTTCTCCCAAAGCAAAGAAGCAATCTCAGGTGAAAAGAAAAATGCAGCAAGGACTCTATCAGAACCTTTTCAAATTTCAGTGAAGTACTGCTGATGAACTTGCATGGATACACAAAAAAAAAGGCTATGAAAGGAAAAGGCAAGCAGGAAAGCACACAAATTTTGCATACACATTTTGAACAAGCTCTGCTAACAAAGCACCAGCTGTCGTGGAGTAAAACCGCCTAAAATCTCCCTTTTTTTTTAGTATAAGAATTTATAATTTTTATCTTATAATCAACTGATAAATACTAAGAGATAGTCATTCAATATTTTAAACGTGTTCTCTTAACATTATGAAGACTATTAAAGCTGAGGCAGTGTTTAAGACATCTTCATTTTTTAATCTGGTACATTCAAATGCATTACTAGAAATAAGCATACTTCTGCTTCCTTACATCTGATTGTATCAGAATTGCATAGCATGACACTCTTGTCATGCTGAGACTTCCTGTTTCTTCACCATCATGGTAAATTTCCTCACAGCAAAATCCTCCAAAGAAAGACACGGAAGGATAGACCTCCAAATCAGCCCTTGCGCTGCAGAAGTGTGGCTACGAGTTCACACGTGTATTGATGTTACACAGATATTTCAGACAAGCGCTTTCTCCTGAAGGCTTTCTATCAACTGTACATACATCCTCAGACACGTGCCTCTCTGCATTCTGAACTTGCCCATTTTTGAATTGTTTCAAGTATGGATGAAAGCCCCAAACTGTGTTTACAGTTGCCTGGAACTCATCCACTTTACAGCAAGGATAAAAAAGTTACTCAAATGTCAGCAATCTACTAAACAGCCTTCCCACTCAAGTTTTCAAGGATTAAACAAAAGTGACTGGCAATCTCAGCACAAAGAATCGCTGGCTCTGCCCTCCCTCTGTTGTGCGTAGTAAATGAAGTAGCACTGAGGGCACCACTGCTGAGAACAGACCAGCCTTCAAACCAAGCTCAGCTCTGATGAAAAGGAACGCAGCCCGAGATTGGGTTATTCAGGTAACTGTTGGGAGCTGCTAGTTACGCCGGCTAACTGTACAGTTCAGGCACACCACAGTTGCTGTTAAAATACCACTGCAAAGTTACAGTCAGTCTAGATAATCTATAGAGTTGGAAGAGAATGCAGTGACCCAGCTAATTCAAGAGTATTCTGTATTCACTTGAGACAGCTTTAAACTGATAGATGCAGTTTACTACATGGGGGCTCTGTGCCAGGACCAGCAGTGCCCAGGGAGGTCAGTTCTGTGATTCAAAAGCCTGAGCACAGAAACAAGGTAGGCATTGGGTCAGGGAATAGGGGCAATTGCACCAAGGCATGTTTGGAAGGAGCCTTGAGATATTCTGCTGTGAAAAGATAGAACTGATGATTCTTGCTTATAGTTGAATATATGTTTCTGCACTATCAACCAAATCCAACATGATACTACTTGAGTATTTTGGTTACAAACTGACTGGACAGTTCTAACAGCTTATTGTTTCTTACACACCAGTATTTTTAAAGAACCCTGCGTAAAATGGCAAACAAAAACTACATCTACTTAGAAATTACAAGCAGAATTATTTAAACTATGTCAAACGTTTACTGTCTTGAGTGCCTCCAAAAATAAGTTACACTCCATTTTAACACTATCTCACATTATTTTACTAAATACATCCATGACATTAAAATTCTAGTATGGGCGGGGGTTTATTTATTGAATAAAATGCCTTAATAGATTTTGTTTCAGAGGTACAATCTCAGAAAGGAAAACCCAACCACTAGCAGCAAGATAATGTCACAGACACAATTTACATTAGGTCTGGATTGCTCACAACAATCTGTAGTTGTGCAGAAAGGCAAAGACTATTTGGAGAAGACAAGCAAATATCAAGATCTGAAGTTCTAAATTGAGTAAGGGCTTTCCCCTAACAAGGTAAATATCCAGACAGAGTGACTATAGAGAGGTGAAGTTAAACATACATTTCTGGTAAAGCAAACACCAAAACAGCTGTGGATATCACATCAATTTTGTGAAATTTCTCAAAAAATAAAAAGCAAATTTTAGCAACAGCAAAGGAACAGAAGCAGAGAGCTCAGTCGCTGCAACTTTCTCTTCCCCCAGGAAAGGCCCAGGAACCTTGGAAGGGGAAGGGGAAGGAAGAGAAAACTAGGGAAACTTAGTTATACCTTGAGTTTGCTTTTAAGTGAATGAAGTCCTATGACAAAAGGATGAAGTACATCATCTGTGGAAGGTAACACAGAATCAAAAGATATTTACAGAAGTTATAGAATTATATATACTTACAGAAGATATGACAAACTTAAACATGTGCACAACATACCAAATTAGTAACAAATTATTTTGTGTATTACACCAATAGTAGAGTTGACTTATCCTTCTACTGCTACGAGTTCCCAGGGCCTCAAGCCTTTCGCTATTTATGCAGCATTTCCTTATAATGTGGCGCACCGTGTGCAGCCAGACTGCACGACAACCAAATGCTACCCCAACTCAACATAATCTCCTTCTTACTCAAGAACATCACACGTATCTCTTACAACTCAAAATTCACTGCAGTAAAATTTAACTAGGAGTTGAATAATTCCTTCTCAAACTTATATACAGACACACCTTGCTGCTTCACAAATGGTTTATAAATCTAAAACAAAAAATAAGAAAAAGCAGTAAGCAGCTTAGCCTCTGAAGGCTATTTGTATATCTTGCAGATAAGCATCAAATGTAAGAGCAAGAACTCCTAGGGAAGCTTAGGAAGTCTTAATGAAAAGACTGGAAGCTAAGAGTAGTTAAAGAAGTGTAAGTCAAATGCACAAAAATATTGACCATTAGTAAATGGTAAAATGCTTTCTTACTCAAAGTTCCATCCTAATTAGCAATTCCTAAACCAATCCCACATCGAGATGATTAAAGATGGCAAAGATGCAACACAATCACAGTGTCATTGAGGCTGGAAGGGACCTCTTCAGATCATTTAGTTCAAACTCCTGTTCAAGCAGGGTCAGATAAAACAGGCTGCCCAGGACCACCTCAGTTGGAGTTTGAGCATCTCACATATACCCATTCCACAGCCTCTCTGTGCAACATCTTCCAGTGTCTGACTACCCACACAGTTAAAAAACAACAAAAAAAAAACCAAACCACCAAACAAACCAGCAAGTTTTCTTGTGTTCAGATGGAGATTCCTGTGCTTTAGTTTGTGTCCATCGTTCCTTGTGCTGTCACTGGGCAGTGGCACGATGCCTGGTGTCCTCTTCATTTTCTCCCAGCGTGTTTATATACATTGGTAAGATCCCCTCAAGCTTTCTCTTCTGACTGAACAGTCACAGATTCATCAAGTCTTTTTTATAGGAAATATAAAAATAATTCAAGAAGAGATCTTATATTGCTAGCTCACTTTTGATTAGAAATATCCTCTCTCCTGGATACAACAGGTAAGGAAGGAAAAAAAAAGACCCCCCTAAAATTGGTTTGATATCTCCACCCTGGGCCACTTAGTAAGTAAAACTAAAACCTACTTACAGTCTGAACCATACATTTACCCTGCTTACCTCTCTAATGCAAACATTTAGGAATGTAACATACAAAAAGTTGTGAATATGGTTTCCATCATGGAAAAAGATAAGCAGCAAGACTGGGCAGAAGGAAGGAAGGAAGGAATGCTGTCTTTTGCACACCAGAGAAAAAGCCGAGCTCTTTAGTTCTAACAGAAGACAACCAGTCAGCAATAATGACATATTTCAAAAATATCTACACTAAATCAAGGTGGAGGTGTCTGTTTATTTTTAACAGATTACACTACTGAGGAATAAGGTGTAGAAAGTGATATGAACACAGTAAGTATGAGAAGCAGAGAAGAACAGGGAAGATCAAAAACACTGTTAAGAACTGTAAACATAAACAGAGGACCAGAGAAAGGTATCTTCATAGCACCTGATATAGGCATGGGGTGTTAAGGGGTAAGTGTTGGGATTTTGTTAAAAGTAGCTAGGTTGATCAAAGTAATAAAAACAAAGATACACTTATGATTCTCATATTGCTTGAAGGTGAAGAGATTTCTAAAGACCAGTTGCTGAGGAAAAGAGCTGAAAAAAATCTGGTCAGTATGATGGATAATGTCAGATGAGGACAGAAAAATGATGGTGATGGGTAGAGGTTTTATAGACTGAAAACCTAAAGCGTTTTTCTTGTAAAATCAGCCAGAATGAAAAGAAATCACATACAAAAATCAAGAAGACATAACATAAAACAAGCATGATGGGCTAAAGAAGAGGCAAGTACAGTATTTCTGGCTGCAACCAAATAACTGTAAGGCAGTAAAAATCCTTTTTCTTTCTTGGTTGTTAACAGATACATGAAAAGCAAAAATCACTAAGAACATCTGCCAACAGAACTGGCAACAAGGAGGGTTTAAGAAGCAAGGGACTTGACAAAAATACCAGCTGTTACTGCAGATGTGAGACTCAATTAAACCTGAGAAGTGGAATTGTTCACCTAAGACAATGGCAAAGCCAAGGGAGAAGAAAGCGCCTCTGGCCTAGAGGAAGTTTGCCTGCCTGCAGGATTTCCACCTGAGACCCTCCACAGTGTATGGAGGAGCAAGGGAAGTGTGTGTGCTGCACAGGGAACACAGAGCTCGCACAAACTGATCACTGGTCACACTTCACTGTCAAACCACCACTTTGGAAAGATTAAAAGCACTGCTAGGAATATACGGCTAATTGCACACATAGAGCAAGAGTCTGAAACAGTTTTAAAACGAGAGGCTTGTGTTCCTGCGTTGTCAAGTCACTTTTGAACAAGATGCTGACGGGCTTACGATATTGTCCCAGTGTATTTTCTATTTGAGATTTGGTAACCACAAGACACTTCAGCACTGCAATTCAGGTAGTCATACTTCCACATATATGACATCCTATACGGGACACTTCTACAACTCAACCGCCATGTTACACTGTTAAGACACTCTTGCCATTTCCTCCAGTTTTCACTACAATCAGTTTGGTAGGTGTATCACTGACTGGCAGTGCTGAAAACCTATTCCCAGAAAAAAAAAAAAACCCCACTAAATTAATTTTCTATTGTGTAAAGGACTAATCAGCTTAAAATGTAATCAAAAACAGCTAGGCTTTTTAGAAGTTATGACAAAAAAAACCCCCAACCCTCCTCCTACACTTATTCTTGGACTGTAGTGTTAATTCCCCATCTTTAAAAATCACATTGCCTAGTTAAAGTCTCCTTGTGAGACATTCAGAAAGACAAAACACTCAGTATACAAAGGAAAACCAAAATTTTTAAAAATCCCTCTGTCAGGCATAAAATATACAAACAAAAGTGAAAGAATATCTTAGTCACAGCAACAGGATTATTTGTGGTGACTGAGCAAAAAATATTTTCAAATGTAAGACAAGTTTAGTCTCTATCTGCCTGATGTTACTGAAAATTTTCTTCAAAGCATACAGCATTTCTGTAAAACAAAATAATTCCAGGTACTGTCCTGTAATTTAACATCACAAGGGCAGATCTTACTGGAATAGGTAAAAATAGCATTGGCGAACATGCCAAAGGAGAGTCTTTCCACTATATGGCCAGCGCTTAGATTGCAACATCAGCTGGCTCTCTTTTTATAACCTCTTGATTGCCAGCGAGCAAGTTACACAGTCAACTTAAAAGCTTTGAGAAATCTAAGAGTAAGCTCTGGAACTGGCTTTCAGCTGAAATCAATCCACTGTATCACTCTGACACGAACACTTTGTTTCGACACGCTATTATTGCCTGTGTAAGCTTTATATTTGCTTCTAAAGCATTTAAGACAGATAAATGATGTAACTCAGAATACGGTTTTATTTTTTTGGTAAATGTCAGCATAAAATTGGAGGCTTGCACGCTTTGTTGTTTCACTTGGCTATAACACGCTCTGGAAACTCCTTAAGTTACTATGTTCTCTCACAGCCACACGTGTGCCATCCTCCAATGAACCCGTTTTGGCCCTCACTCCCTCAACTCTAACCAACCTGAAAGAACCACTCCCTATCACCTGAAGCTTTTTCCCATGTTTCCATAAAAAAAACCAAAAAAAAAAAAAAAAGAAAAAAAGATAATCATCACAATATGAGCATTTAAAACTCCTAGACCAGAGATGAAACTGAGACATAAATGTTTTTTCATTAGAAGAAATTCATGCTCCTCAGCCTGCAGATTGACAGACAGATGACTGAAATTGCGTAGCTTTCTAATTAGGTGCAAGGGAAACCAGTATCCTCCCATCCTCTGTACCACAAACAGGTTTCTGCCTGCTCATGCCTACAGATCAGTATTGATTGGACACAGCTTTCAAAGTTATTGGAGACAGAGATAGGGAGGGAAAAGAGAGCTATAAAAAAGCAGGACGTCGCTCAGCTTGTACAGTTACTATTCCATTTTCCCCTCTTGGTCTAAGAAAAACTGAATTGATTGTTTCTTATACGCACACAGTGGCCCCAGTACCCTGTGTCTAGATGAAGAAATACACACGAGTGTCATGCAAATTCAAACACAGAGATCAGATACATTTGCTGTGCTTAATCCATGAGTTTTTACAACGCAGGTTTTACAAAAACACTGATAAAATTACAACAAAGATGTGTCCAAATAAAGAAATGATAAAGGAAAAGAAAGGTATTTTAATGGGCTTATGAAATAGATTAGATATGAAGGAATTAAAATTCTGTCAGAAAATACCAAAATAAGGGAAATATTTACCCAACATTAACCTTGGATTACCAATTGCTACATTCTGAACTTCTGGAACTCTATAACAAGGTTTTATAGAATTTGAAGTTGGAGTTACATCGTATGCCATAAATGCTGCCAACTTTTACTGAACCTTAGAACAATGTTTCTAAAACATAAAAAAACCCCAAAGCAAGTTCTTACTAATTATCAAATACACCTTTTCAACTGTAAACTAGAGAAGTAATTATGGGCTCTTTCGCCTAAAATCTACCTTCCTTTTGCAAGAAATTGATAAAAATATTTTGTTTTCTATGATAGAAATTTGGGAATAACGTAACTAGCATACTTTTTGTAGCAGTAGAGTAGGATTACTTTTTAAAAATCTTGACAGTATTTTCAAACAATTTTTTCTTCCCAGGAACACTGCCATCATTGAAGCTTCTGGTCTGGTGCCCCCCCACCCCATTTGCTCTATTACCGTGCAGGACCATCGCTCTGCATTCCTACATTTCTCTAACAACACCATGCAAACAAGCAGGAACAAATGCATCTCCACCTGTTGGCTACTGTTCTTTCAGTTCACCAAGAAACATACATAAAAGTCTCACGGGCAGTTTAATCTCCACGAGGAAAATGATAGAATAAAGCAAAAAAGATGGTAATTTATTTGCTTGTCCAACAAGTGGTTAGTGAGGGAGACACACTTCATCTCTTCCACAGGTACAAAGAGAGTAGAGAGAGAGCGGTGCCTTTTGTGGTATGGTATGAGACCAAAAAGGTCACTCTACGAAAAACTGAAAGCATGACCAGACTTTGAACAAACACTGTTAAATGTTTGAGAATGGAACAAGAAAATGGAATATGCAAAAAATAGCTCAAATTACTGACAGAGGTGACAGGGACATATACCGGAAGCAAATGGCTAGCAAAATAAAAGACATTACAGAAAAATAAAAAGGAAGATTGGTCTTATATTAAAGTTTCTCAATATATACCTATATGTTAGCCCTACAAAGGTACAAAGGCACTGAAGGCATCTTTCTTCTATTTTCGCTGTACCTCTTGCTAGTCTCTTTACCTAGCTGTTCCCAAACCACTCCTTTTCAAACCTACCTTGTTCTATTATGTAACAGAAGACTAGAATGGGGGCTCTGAGCCATTTCTTGAAGTCTAAACCTTTGAGCCAGCTTTAATTAATACGGTTAACCCCATGCCACACCCAGCTGCAAGCTAGTGAAGCAACCTCCTTAGCTTGTGAACTAAAAATATACAAGATGTCTCAACTGCTCCTAACCGATACTACGTATTTCAATTGGAAGGTGATAGTAATTAACACCCTTTTGTCAGCTGTTTGTCAGAAATGAAATGTTTTAGGGTCAGACCAGTAACAAGCATGCAAGGTAATTTCAAGTCTGAGATGCGGCAACGCAATGCAGGAGGAAGAGCAAGCAGCACAGCACTACCGTAATCACCGTGACATCTGCAGAGCGCCACAACGCAGCAAGTGAAACGATTCCACAGAGCAATGAAACTGAGAACAAAAACAACATAAAAAGGGGCTTGTATCAGAAGAGCTGGAGTTACAGGTCCCGTTTGCAGATTTTCAGATAGTGCAAGGAAAACAAGGCAAGAGTCACTTGCACACTCACCACACGCACAGGTGATTTGCAAGGCAACTCTAGAACTCCTTTGCCTGAAGTTAAAACCTTTAACTGTGCTGCTTCATTCGTGCAAGCAGATGCAGGACGTGTCTGGGACATACAGGAGGAACAGCAGAACACAGACACACCACACCTGCCAATGCAAACAAATCCTATGGCCTACATTTGCCATCACATTGTCCTGTACAAGTCCAGAGGTTTTGTGCATTAAAGTCTCAGCTCTAAGCTCTCATCATTCCCCCTAAGCAAGCAAAAGCCTCTGCAGAAATATATCATTCAATCATATTGACTCTGTCACTTAAAACCCTAGAAAAAATTATATTCATTTATGTAAACTTTATTATCAGTGATAACTCCCAGCTCTGAAGTGAACCAAAAAACTCATTTACAAATGACCCCAGAACGATGCTTTGTTTATCCTCATCTACTGTTATGCACTGCAGCATTTCAGTACACAAGTTGACCATATTCTATTAAACTGTAAAAGGTCAGTATACACGGCTGCAGTAAAATCAACTTCGTATGAAACATAACATTTATAGTACAAACACAATATTCAAGTTACTAAGGGAATAAACGTGCACCAGCTGCTTTTCAAAGCAAAACCGTTGTTTACAAAAAATAGCATACATAGCAAGAGCAAACACAGCACTGAGAATTATTCACAGAACTGTGTCCAAAACAGACTTTCTTTTTAGAAAAAACAGGGACATCGTTAAATAAATATCTGGATTACCCCACAGAATACCATACAGCGTAAGCGCTTCAGGCTGTCTCAAAACTGATGAGCTAATGCATGCTCACTGCTAAAATACCTTGTGAATTTGACATAAAGCTAAATTTTTACCTGATTTCCTAGCTTTACATCAGCATCTCTTTCAGTTTACTTCTAGAGCTAACAAAATGTTTCCACAACCTTATTCAATACACAATGGATATATTTCATACCAGAAAATACTGAAGGTTTTTGCGTAAGTCATTACACAAAATCAATAAAAATTGTTACAATGCAGATATAAATGAGCACACTTGCTTACAAATTAATCAAACCTGCATGAAACTTACTGAAACCGTGTTTAGATCAGCATGCTTGAAATTTTAGTTAAATGGTAAATTTTACTCTTGCATTGACTATTTTGACTATTGTTACATCCCGAAAGAAGTTTTTGACCTATGCAATTTGGCATTTTTATGAGAATTAAATGCTCACCTCTATGTCTCTTCACACAGTTAGAGAGCTCTTAGATTTCTGTATTTTTAAGTTAGAAGATGGATGGAACTTCTTTACAGAACAATCATCCTTTTCAATTATTCATTTGTTTCAAGCTGAATTTGCATGGAAGTTTTGGAAATTAAACCAAAACACATTACCCTTGTTTCCTAGGCAACTGGGCTGGCTGTGTGTGATCATGCCACCCAGCTGTCCCTCTGCATCTCCTCCAACAACTCTTGGACAGACTAGATTATTTCAACTCAGCAGCTAGCTAGAGGCATGGAGAATACAAAACTCCCACAGGCTATGGAAATAGGAAGCCCAAGTAGGGAAGAATCCTTCGCTCTCCTGGCCTCTTCATCAGCCTGGGCACTGCAGCACAGAACAAAACCACACCAAGGAAAAAACCCTCCCTCTTGCCTAGCTGGCAGACCAAGAAGGTAGACAAGCAACACCAAAGGAAGGAGAGGAGAAGGAGGAGGAAAAAATAATCTAGAGGGTGTTTTAGTCAGGCAGTATCAAAGATGGGGAAGCAAGAGGTGCTGGGGTATTACAAAAGCATGGCAAAGGGAATGACTGAAGGTGTCAGGGAAGAGAAAGACAGTATTTTCACAGCAGAGATTGCCAGAGACGAAGACAAATCCATATTGAACTAGACTTTGGTTACTTTATTTGCTCTCTTAACTGTATTAGGAATATAAGGATAATTTAAACATTCTGCATCTGTAATGCAAAAACGAATTTATCAGCACGGCTCCCGCATTTGAAACTGACTGGATTTTAGACTTCAGAATACATTCAAACTAACAGCTTTTGGTTTCCATCTCCTACAGAAGTTTTAGAACAAACAGCTCTCATCATTTCAATATAATTTGTTTTCAAAGACAGAAAACAAGGAAAACTTGTTTTTTCCTCAACTCCTGGTTTCCCAACAGCAAAGGAGCCAAATAAACAAACTGGGGGGGAAGGAGAGTATATGTCCCAGAAGAAACTAGTGCTGATTTAGCACACCAAGAAGTGCTGAACAACGATTTCCATGGGTCATGTTTGTGGTTTATAAAATATGAGTTATTTTAATAAGTTGTAGTAAGTTAAGGCCCTGAGACAGAAGTAACTTCATATGTAATTTAAATAGACTTTGCTGTTGGTTAAACAATAAAAAACTGAGAATTTTATGTATGCAAAGGCATTCAACTAGAAACAGTTTTATACCTTCTTTAGGAAAAAAAGGTATTTTCTCTGCTACTTCCAGATTTTCTTTCAAAGCAGGTTAGTCAGCGTGTTGCACAATAAGTTGTCCAGTCCTGAAGATATTAAAAACACATTCCAGATTTGTGAAAGCACCATTGCTCCAACCCAAGTAAGCTAGTTCACATCTGATTTAATAATCTAAAATTAAACTGCTTACCAATCATCCATTTCATGATCATACATACAGATCCATACCTTCTTATGATTAATTGTAGCCTTGGGGCTTAGCTACAAAAAATACTCATTAAGACTAACTAAATTAAAGCCACTTCCATTCTGAACGGGTGTACACAGAATAGATTAGCTGAATTGCCTGAAATTAACTCTCACGTTCACCAACTTAATCTTTTCTTCGGCACCAAGGCTGCAGACGTGTCCTAAAGGATAAACATATCCATTCAAATGACCTCATAGATTTTGCAGTGATCCTTTATGCAATATTTGGAGCTGAGCTTTTCGGCAACGTTCAAAATAAAAAGCATTTTAAAAGCCTTTTGTACAAAACCGTTGTCCGCTTTGTGTTTTTTTAAAGAATCCTAGTTTTACTCCATTACGGACCCTTTTTGTTTTGCGTACCTACAACAACCTACAACTGCACCTGGAACGCACGCCGTGCGGCTGGAGCAATTCCCCTACAACTGGTTTTAAGGTTTCCTTGTCCCACGTAAAGTCTATCTATTTGTGGTTGTCACTTAAAGGCGAAGAAGGAAAAAAAAAATCTACACTAATTATGTAGCCTGACGTAGGCAAGATGAACAATGGACAAGAGACGTGCTGCTGTTAGCACAGGCAGGTTATTTGCACGTACATTTAGACTGTAGATAAAAAGAGCCCAGAAACAGCACGGTCTTTGAAGCCCTGTCTCTGGAGTAACACCGTTTATACACAGCAAAGTTGTGTCCCTTTAAAATAAATTGAGAAACTAGAGAACCTTACTCCAGTTTTCAAACGTCTTTGTTTTAAGCTGAATCTAAGTCGAAACAAAATCAAGCCGTCAGCTTGATCGAAGAAGGCCAAAGCAGACCGCGCTAAGCGAAGCCAATACAACTTCAGCGGATTTTCCATTCCCGGTTCAGAGGAGCAGAAGGTGAGGGAGTCCCGCGGCAAGCACGGCGGGGACAAAGCTGCCAGCAGCGAAGCGGAGACCCGAGGAGGCCGGGCAGGCGGAGCCACCGCTGGGCATCCCCCTCCCCCGACCAGGGCACCATTCCAGGTGCCTGCTCCTGGATGCCCGTTGCTCATCCCGCCAGCCTGCCGCCCCAGCGCCGGGGCACACCCGCCTCGGCCGCGCATCTCCCCCGGGGGGCAGCTGCGGTCTCGGGGCACCGCGCTGGCGCTGACAGCCGGCGGCCACGACACACCTCCCCTCCCACCTGACCCGCCGCCGCAACGGGCCTCAGATACCCCCTACATCCCCCCCATCCCGCACCCTCCTGCTTCCCCTGGGCTTTTTGGCACCTTCCCCGCTCCCCGGGCCGGGCCGCCGCGCAAGCTCTCCTCTTGGGGCGGTAGCCCCCGCCCGGGCCCCGCGGCGGACAGGGCGGCCCCGCGGCAGGAACGCTGGCCTCGGCTGCGGGGAGCAGGCGGCGCTCACTAGACGATCCGACCTCAAAGGGCTCCGCGGTGAGCCGCGACCCGCAGGTACGGAGACGGCCGATCTCCCTTCCTCCCTCCCTCGATCCCTGTCAGGGGGCGAGCGGCTGCCCTCCCCCGCGCTCGTTTCCTTCGCGGCCGAGGCAGTGGCCGGGTCGATGTGCCCGAGGCTGAGCCGCCGCTGGGAGCTGCCGGCGCTGCTCCAAGCGCCAGCACCGGAGAGCCGAAGAGAAAGGCGAGAAGAGGGAGCCCTCCCCACCTCGTTCCCTGCCTTGTCCTCTGCCGCTCACCAGCCCGACACCGCTCCTACCTATGTCACTCCCTCCCGGCGGCTCCCTAGGGGCTCTTGTCCCACTCGGCGCCGTTCGTTTCGTTCTTCATCTAAAATGGCGGCCTCACACTCAGCGAGACATTTATCCTCCGCCCATCGACCTCTCGGTGCTCGGCTCCTTCCCTTTCGCCTGTCTCTCCTTTTTCCCGTCCTCTTCCTCCCCGCCTCTCGGCCTGACGGCCGAGCGCCCGCTCCTCCCCGCGCTCCCGCCCCCTCTGCATGCCGCCATTTGGGAGCGCCTGAGCCGCTGCGGCCTGCCGCCGCCCGGCTGCGGCGGGAGGCGAGACAGCTTCTTTTCTTTCTCCCCCACTTTCTCAGGAACCGATGCGGACTTGGGGGATGAGCTCTGCCGCCGCGCCGGGGGAGCTAGAGCGGGAGCGGGCCTTGCCTAGAACGGGCCTCGCCGGGACGATCGACCGGCCTCCCCTCAGTCAGTAACCAGTCCTCCAGAGGCGCCTGCAGCGCTGCTGCCAGCTTGGCGTTACAGTCACCTCCCTGCACTCGGCTAAATCTCTTGCTTGGTTGACAGTGACCTAAGCGGGATGCACCGGCAGCGAACTGGCTCCCGGCGATGCGCGCAGCGGCGGGGCCCTGCAGGCAGGGTCGCCCCCTCCCCGAGCCGCCCCCTGCCTCAGCCGCGCTTCCAGAGTAGAGCCAGTAAGTCTTACCTGTTCAAAAGCAAAGCCTGTTTCTGAAGAGAGCAGGCAAAAAATTCCCGAGGGTCGGTACGTGCTGAGAGGGGTGGGGAGTGAACTGCTAGGAAAGGTAGCTGGGGAGCAATTTAAAATAAAAATAAAAATAGCGTACAATCTCTTCTCCTGGAGAAGACAAGGAACAGCTGTCAGACAGCGATGCCCTGCGTGCAACAGCACAGCCTCCCTGTCAAAGTAAAGGGCTCTGCTGTGTGTTGAGGTAGTGCCAGTGCACCACACTAACCTATTTTAGGTCAGGCTTTGAAATGTACAGCACTGCACATTAAATGCTAAGCAAGTAATTTATCATCCCAAAACAAAACTTCTAAGGATAGCTACAGCACAGTAACACACTTCTCCCAGAACTGTTCTTAAAGAGCATACGTGTTTGCATTTACAGTCATGTAAGTTACATTAATTGTTAATTAAATAAGCATTTCTCTAAAAAGAGCCTCCAGCAAAATTCTCTCAGCCTTATTTAGGATTTCTCTACAGAAGGTGGTTTATTCTGATACAAACCAATGCTTGAGTTCAGCTAAAGTCACATTAACCTCATGAAGGCATAGCAAGGGCAAGAAAAAAGCAGCACTGTTAGGCTTGCCTCTCCTAAACAGAAAATAAGAAAAAAGTACACACAAAGTCTTTAGCTACTGGTGCCTCCAGGAAGAGGTGTGGTTGCCAAGTAATAGGAGATTGAAATGGGGATGGCAACCAGGAGCTCTAGAATGCTGAAACAGAAATTTCCACGTCTCTAGAATACTGTAGTCAATTCCTGTATTTCTAGGTCACCCACTTATTCCATGGTAATAATGCCTTCAGTTTAGAGGCTATTACTAAAAGAAAGATTTAGCTAGACTTTTGTAGTACTCTAAAAGACAAACCATGTAGAGATTTCAACCTTCCTATTAGGAAAGGTGCTTTTTCTCTTCCCTGTTGCCATGGGCTCAGACCTGCCAAAAAAGAAAAAGTCCCACAGAAAACCAAATCCAGGCCAAGAAGGTATTGAGCAAGGACAAAGTTTATGAATGCGAATCATTCTTTTCAAGGGAAAAGCTACTGTCTAAGAATGTGTATATCTATCACTGGACTCCTTCAGTTTAAATATGACAGTTTATCTGACTTTAAGAGGAGTCATATCTCTGTGAGTTGGTCTGGAGAAGCAGGGTGTACAATAGATGTTCACATGGCTTAAGACTAAGTATATCCATGTTATGCTGTAGACAGTAATACAGATTTTGCAAATACACAAAAGTAGCTTGAAAAAAATTGGAATGTAGAATATGGATAAGAACGTGTCATGAGATGCTTAAAAAGGGAATGAAAAGAAGGCTAATCACCTCAAGATGAGGTGGTCTTGACAGAATACCATCCATAAAGTTTTAAATGAGTAGAAGGATCAAGGATTGTAGTCATGGAACAAAGAAACAGCTATGGAGGAAAGTGAGACAAATTTCAGATAGTTAAAAAATGTAGCACATGCAAAGAAATACAGTAATGGCAGGGAAACAGAAAAGCAAACAAGGAAATCAATCAAAGAAACTCAAACATTGCAGCATGAAAAGTAGAAGGGAAATAAAAACAGACCAAACTTTCCAAAATAAAGTTATTAGCATTCTTCCTAAGGTTGATCTGCCTTATGTTTGTGTTTAGTGGTGGGGTTTGCAGTGTTTAACCCATGAGTGCCCATGGGTTATTAGACTTTGATTTGTCCAGGCATATAATCAAATATTTCATGTTCACCACCTGAAGTATTTTCTATAAAATGCAGCCAGAGGAGTGATTAGAAAGAGAATGAGTGCCACTAGGGTTTACAGGGGGCTGGTGACAGCGACTATTATCTTGAGATACTAGCCATATCTGTCTAGTCGTGGTAGACTTGGGAACTCCCTTTCATCCGGTGGGCATATCAGACACAGCCATCTCAGCTTCACAGACTTCAGTTTCCTCACAGTTAAAGATAGGATCAATGATGCTGAGTGACCATCTTTGAGAAGACTTACTGACTGCTGAGAAGAAGCATGTAAAATTAAACCTAGGACTTGTTGTGGTTCAGTTTGCTATGTGCAATATTCACGTAGTCACAGCCTACTTAACTGTGATTACTTCGGGAGTTTCAGAGGGTATAAATTGTTCTAAGTGGCATCACATAACCTTAGTTGTATTTTTACTATATAAAATACCTCTAAGCCTGAGTAGAATGAGTAGCAAGAATTGGCAGAGTAATGCTAGCTGGGAAAAAAGAGGAGATGTATGTATACACTTTATTATGGAATTTTGGGCATCAAACCTTGCTTTGTCTGCAGCAGTCTTTGACTGGGGAACTTTGCCACTTTAACCATCCAGGGTTATTCAGTCTGAGCCACATTGAAAGCATTGTACTTCTGCATGTTATTTTGATATCTGCTATAAATTATTCTCTTATTCCCCAATAAGAATATTTTTTTAAATAAGAGAATATTGCTTAGAAAAAGTTTAAGTCAAGGTAGATACAAAAGCAGTTCAATGTACAAAGACCATGAAGAAAGTGGCCTTGAATAAATCAAGCAATAGCAGTCCAAAAGGGAAATACTCCAAATAAGGAGTATCCTATTTGTGTGATGATACCTAAACCACTTAGGTTTTATAGTTCAGCTGAAAGACTTGTTTATTTCCCTGTGTCACTGAAGTGATCACAGAGGAGGGGTTGGAATGCAATTTATAGTTTGTTTGGGTTTTTTCATGCACTGAAGAATTTAAATTGCACACATTACAACAGGATATCTTACATGTGAAGCAGTTAAAGCAATGAAGTTGTTTTCCTGGAATGGGAGCCACAGCATAGTCTGTTCACATTAGTTATTTTTGATTTATCCTGGACAAACTCTTTAACCTTTTATTTTACCCATATCCAACTAAGCGTGGTTGCTATTGGGCTGTCTACAGTGCATATCTTTCTCGACTCTGTTGAGCTTCTCTTCAGCCAAATAGTGAGGCTAAATCATGGGAGCTTTTCTTTTCTTGACTAAAACACCACCTGACTTCCCATGGGCACCATGAAAACAAAAACAAACAATAAAAAACCAGAACCAAAACCCAAACCACCGAAAGTTCATCCTTATCATCAGTCATAGATTAGGCATATAGTGACTTCATTACTTCCCTGGAAAAGCTGGATTCTAGAAGCAGGTCATTTGAGCAATTCTGCACCCAGACAACACCAAGGAAGTCACTTAGGCTGTGAGCTTGGGTCACAAGGCTTGTGTAACTGCAGGTTCTAACCCCCAGGGATTTCCTTCAGCGAACCTTCACCTTGGTGTGAAGTCATGTACTTTATGACACAGAATGGACTGCCTGATTCTAACCTGATATTCACTGCTGCTACTTCATGCTTCAGTAACTATTTTTAAACTCACGTCAGTTTATTTACTTCCAGGGTCAAGCTGATTTCAGTGCTTTAAGACAGTTACCAAGACCTGTCATGCAAAGTTTCTTTCATCGTGTTTTACATGTACAAACTGGGAGACACGCTGCCTAAGGTAAATACCTTGTGCCGTAGTTACCTTGCAAACCAGTTTGCCTTAGCTGTTGACCACTTCATTCTATATATACATTTAAACTTAATGTCTTTATTTTCCCCTCCTTTTCTTCTTTTTCACTGCTTTAACACTTTAAACATGTTTATCTAAAAAAAACATATGTAATTCCTTGTAATGTTGAGGACTATAATCCTCTACAGATTTGTTGATTCTTCCAAAATACATTCTCTCTTTAACACTATAATCCTCCTACTAGGTATTCATACTTACATGGTTCTTGGGTTGTCCTTGTATAAACTTAACAATAAAAATATTTGATGAAAATGTAAATTGCAATGGATTTTCAGTACAAGTTTGTGTGGGAATGCCTCAGAGTAAAATTGAAACAGATTTTCATTAAGCCTTACAGTAATAAATAAGTTATTTTGAGGGGGAAACTCTATAAACAATAAGCAATAATCTCTCACTGGAAAAAAGACATTATTAGTCTTTTCTCACTGATAATCTTATATGAAAATTCCTAAAGTTTTCAACAAACTCTCTACCAGTTTTTAGTCCTCCATATGCTCCCTGTAATTTATGGTATTATAGATATCCAGTGGCTCTGGGCTTGTTCTATGCAGTGCGGCAGAGAATTTCTGCTTCTCCAATTTCAGTGCAGTGCAGTTCGCTTCTAGGAAAATTCAGAGGCACTGCACTACCCTGTCCAGTTCTCTCAGACTCTTCTCCAGATGGGAGGCATTCACTTGCTTTCCTGAATTTTAGATACTCATTTGAAGTACTTATTAGCAAGGTTTATTTTTCTTCTAGTGTAAAAAGAAGTTGTGACACATAAGAATGCTGGTCGTAACTTTGAAACCCGAGATTTAAAGCACAGGTCCTGCTTACAGACAGTTGTTCCTGCTGCATGACTCAGCCTATGGCCATCACCTCATTTGCTGTTGGGACTTTAGCTACCCATTAGTTTGCAAATCTGACTGCAAAAAACAAACAAAAAAAACCCCACACCCAAAATTTGAAAATGTATCACTAAAGCCATGTGTTTTCCAAGTGATCTCTGTTAAATTGCACCTGACAGGCATAGTTATATTTTATGAGATAACCATAGATGTGGGTTTTCTCTGTAGTTGGAAAAGTATTGGAGGGATAGCAGTTAGATTCCTAATAGAAGGATCGAGAATTTGGGCAGCATTCCTTTTGAAGCTTCAAAGAGGAGCACAAGGCAAACATACTAAGTCAGCTGATATACCATCATCTACTGAGAATATCAAAGCATGAAAAAACATTTTACAATAATGTATAAATTTAATGGGGAGATGCTGAACTGATGGGTGCCACCTGCACAACGAATAAATACTCAGTCTGAATAAAGACTGTTGGAGTTCCAAGGGTGGTGGGGGAAATCTAGGCTTTAATTTGTTGCTATTTGAGTAGTCATTCCTTCTTCATAGACAATAAATAGTGCACTTTGATTTATATGTGTTCTGTTTTTGAAACCTAACCAAACTGGTTTATTTGGTTTATTTTGACTTTCTGAAAAAGGCTAACCACAATAAAATCTATTCAGAGCTGGGTACTGCAGTTTAAAAATAACAAAGCATAAATAACTTTCCTGACAAACATTTTTAGACTGTAGCCTGAATATAATTGCTCAGCTGCAGAAGATTTTTTATTATACCTGATACAGAGCTACACAAAGAGTCTGATCAACTGGTTTGGCATGACCTCAAGCTATACGTTACATATCCTGTGCGTGGACAGTTTCTAGAGTGTGGTAATTGAACTGCATTCAATACTGTGATTCTCTAGAAATTATTCATTGTAGTAATGTACTTTAGGATGACAGAAAAATTTTAGTTTTCTATGAAGAATCACAAGTATTGAATCGGTAGCAATAGGGTAAAATAGATATACACACAAGAAGATAAATATACACAGTCAGAAACACATATTCAAAACACATGAAGGGATGATAGACAAGAAAAAATTATAAATCTTCTATCTTTTCATAAATCCTGTTTGTTGTGATTCTTCATTAAAAAGCTACACTTACTTGTAGTTTTGATGAGGGACCTATTCTTGTCATGTGTTCCTACGGCGTACAGACACATTCACACTCCTTTTGACACCATGCTCTGCTTTTATCAGAGGTAGATTCTGAGAGACAAGGGAATCAAAAGCTGTCTAGCCAGCGTTTCTATCCAAGCTGCACTCCAGCACTGCTGTTCTCAGATAAAGCCAGACTAATTAGAATATAGGTGTAAGGTCATAAATAGCCGGTATCATTCAAAGGCTCAATGCATCTAGCAAGACGACAAATTAAAAGCCCATTTTAGCCACACACATACATTTGAGTACTAAGAGAAACAGACCTCTCATTTGATGGATTCTGTTTTGAAAAGTTGTGCAAAATTATGAAAAAAAAAGTATTTGGCTTTCAGCACAAGCCTATTTATCCATTGTCTTTCAAGTTCATCTCAAACATTCAGATAAACAAAGATAGATGATCAAAGGCATACATTACCTTTGGCAATATACCCATGCTTTAGCTAGCCTTTGATACTTCAATACACCTTTTCAATACATGCTTTAGCTAGCCTTTGATACTTAAGTGTCATATATAGCAAATTCTGCTTAGAAGGGTATGACAAAAGTTACGTTGTAAGCACATATGAAACAGCATACTAATGAAAATATGACAGCAGTGAAAGATTTCTATTATTAAGCTGATTAGGCTTGATAATTGTACAAGTTCAAGTTCCTAACAAGCCTGTGTATAGCATGCTGGTATGTAGAGTTTCAGAGCTAGACTAAGGTGCAGTGGTGAAAATGCTAATGGACCACATCTCTGTTACAGGTATCAGCATCACTCTTGTCAGCAGCAGAACACATCGGTAGATTTCCCCATGTGAAGCTCTGTAGGATGATACGCCAGTGTAGGTATGCTATTTAAAACAAAATAAATTGTATAAGTATATGGCTAATTTAGTCTGTGATTATAGAGGTAGGATGTTCTTGTCAGAAGTTTCATGTGACTTGCTAAGGCTTTTTTGTTGTTACAAAGTACTTTCTCTGGGACTGGACAGCGATAATCAGATTGATTCTATACATTAGGATATGCTTTTCCTCCAATGGAAAAGTCAATTTCATCATGTTTAAAGCTTCTGATACAAGATGATGTTTGTTTTGGACTTACTTTTGTAAGATTTTTTTTTAATTTCTTTTTGCAAGATAATAAAAATCCAAAACAATGCTATGAGCAAAACAACTAAATTACCTGAACAGTAATTAGAGAAGACATCAGGTAAAAGGAATGCAAACATACAAGTCTATTGCTATACCTCACTGCAAAGCTCTAGTATGCTGTGTTAGTAGATTTGTTCAATCTTTCAGCAATTGCAGAGAAATGAGTATCGACATGTCTGGTTGTACCTGAGTATTTTTGATACTTGCAAGATGTGTATCTAATACTCAGATGTATTCAGATTAAATTATTCAGATATTCAACCAGAAATAAGTTTGAAGTTTAGCAGACAGAAGCTTTGTATTAGCAACAAATTATCTTTCTTCTGCATTTCAGCTAAACAAAATAGTGATCTACGAGTTTACACAAGTGCTAAAACATTATTGCTGAGACATCAGTTCATTTGATAGCAAGGCTGAATAAAACACCCCACAAAACCTTTTTTGGGACTAAAGCCCTGGGTTGGTTTTGTTGGTTGGGTTTGTGGTTTTTTTTTTATAAAGTAATTGCTACTAACATCTTTGAGTGGAATTAACCTAGTTCTGTGCTCACACACCAGCTTTTGGTGTGTGTGTGTGTAGTATTATTTTTCCCTAATATATATAAAATTGGCAGAGGGAAAGTAACAGCAAATTCTTGTTGCCAGTGTCTAATACATATTTATTTATAATTGCAACTTGGGGTTTGATGACGTCAACACACCACCATTTTAATCCTTTCATATATGCCATGCTATCACCTTTATTCCAAACAGAGTATTGCTTGCAGTGTCACAGGGTCAGTGGTGCTTTATGATGGTTCTGTAATTGCAGTTAATCTTTCCTGAGGCTGGTAGGGTGAAACTCAAAAGCATTACTTCTATCTGAGGAGGATCAATTGCTGAAACATCTCCCCAGGACTTTCTTGACAGTCTTAAAATAATTGTATCTCTCTCTTGAAAATCAAGAGGAGGACAGATCCACCTCAGTTTAAGTTTGTAAGGCAAATAAGAACCAAGTATGACCAAAGATCTCTTATGTTGGTGCATGCAGTCTTCACATGCTTTGAGTCAGCACTCTCTGGGTAAATTAATTGACTTTTTGTAGCTTTCAGAATCACAGAATTCAAAATTAGCTATTTTAACTAAATATTTTGGTAAAGCATTCAGTACAAAGCAACAGAGTTATTTTCCTAAGTGATGGATCTTGATTTATGAAGTTTTCAAGTAGGGTCATGCTCTCAGCTGACAAGAATGCAAGAAAAATTATTTACAATTCTCCCTCACCCCTGGCTTCATTTAACATTTCACAGCATATAGTCAACTACAATTATTCTTACCTACATATAGACAGAGTTTTGTTCAAGATGAACACATTTTTATAAGCAAGTTTCCAGAATATTTGAAATATAGGACATCCTACATTTCATTCATTAAAATTATATAAATTAATATTTTACATCTGCTTTTTTAATATCTAGGAGAGTTCAGGATATTTCCATTAAAACCAAAGGTCTAAGCTCAGATTTTTAATGTGATCATGGAGAAGGATATTACTGAGATTATTTAGGTTTACTACTTTATGCATAATCACCACACTTCACCCTTTAAACTTCTACCATTTTGCTTTCCTACCCATCCTCATGTAGCTCAGAAGGACACAGATTTAACATGCAGAAGAAGAGAGACACGCAAGATTTAACATATAATTTTGAGATGGGGATTAAAAAAAGCCAGTAACACAACAAAAGAAAAAATCCAAAAGCAAACCAAACACAACCTTAGAACACATAAGGATTTAAAAAAATAAATCAATCACTACCTGTCAGCATCAGAGGACAGGATTTATTAAATTTGTTACATTGACTGTAAGAAACAAAACTCATCTCTTCCAAGGCAGGCCATTATTTTCACATGCACAAATACATAATGATATGTGCCAAGCCTTAGTTCTATTATATTTTCATTTCAATACACCTTAGAGCAGTCTACAGTATTTAAATATTCTCAATGCAAAGCTTTAGCATCATGGACTACTGTAAGCATAACAGTTTGCTCCTGCAATATTCACAGTGGTGAGGTGCTATTACAATATATCCCAACTCCTCTGGTGTCTGGAAGAGAGTAGTGACTGTCACCACAGTAAACAGTAAGTTAAATACTCTGAGTTACTGCACACATGTGTTAGCCAGTATTTTATATTTAAAATGTGGGATTTAAATCTCACATTTAAGTGGTTAAAAGATAAACCAGACCTATATAAAAAAAATTTCCATTCTGTAGCAATCCAAGGAAGTCTTTGAATGTGGGTAAGAAACAGCATCTGTTCTCATATTTGATACAATATAGTTCATAAACAATAGATTTATTTAGTACAGGCCATGTAATTCACATGAGTATTTAACTTAAGCATGTGGAAAATCCTAGTTTCTCTTAGGGATAGGAAATAGACTCAAGTG
Organism: Hypotaenidia okinawae; assembly: GCA_027925045.1. Taxonomy (NCBI): domain Eukaryota; kingdom Metazoa; phylum Chordata; class Aves; order Gruiformes; family Rallidae; genus Hypotaenidia; species Hypotaenidia okinawae. Next base: position 5,779,602 of record BSDF01000011.1, read on the forward strand.
ATTAAAAGTCTTCTGGTTACTTTTCCTGGTAGCTTTTTGTTGCTTGTTTTTGTAGGAAGTTAAGAATTCTCTGAGGAAAGCTCCAAGATGTTTGTGTGGCTTTGTGAGTAATGGAAAGAATTTATAGCTAAATGTGTTACTGCTGCATAGTGATATGGGACAATAAATAATAAAGTAGTCAAGAAGTAAGGATCACAAAGAGTCCCTTTCTATAAAACAGCTTTTCCTAGAGGAAAGTAGATCTGCTGTAGGACAACTTCTGTGAAACATTTGAGATGATGCTTGCACGGAAGCCTACCTTGGAATTTGGCAAAAGGCCAGCATGTTCCAATTACTTTGCAGTTTGAGTTCTTGGTAAGAAAGTGCTACTTGGAAGGAGCTAGTACTGTGGAATTTGATAATCCTGAGTAAGTTTAGTTGTTCTGCTAGGCTAGAAATCTAAGCAGTCTTTCAAACAAGAAAATAACTCACAAACAAAAGAAACCCAAAACCCCACAAAACCAAAAAGCCAAGACCCTACTGAAAATAAAAGTTTTATAGAAGAGGACTTGACAAGGATATAAAATGCTGGGTAACCAAAGTTGAGCAGTATTATAAATAGTCCCTTGCATAGGTTTTTACAAATATCAGTTATTTTCTTGTGAAAATACATTGTTTTCACATTGAATACTGTATCCTCATTTAAGCAAAAGAGGATAGCAGTGTTGAGAAAGCTTATAGAAGGAGAGACTATAGTCTCTCATGGTAACAATGCAGTAGAAAACTTTCAAAGCAATAAGCCTTATAAATGTTATTCTTACCACAACTGTTTACTGCAAGGCATAACACCCTTGGTCTTCATTAGCATTTTGGAATAAGTGAACGTCATAATGGCTGTCAGTATGTTATACTGAAGCAACTGTTGATATGCCTATACAGTTGTGTTCAGTTACATTAGCATCCATCTTCAGTCTAAGCAGCTTTATTTTTAAGCTTATCCTGAACTTGTTATTCTGATTTCCCATTGATAGAACAAGAATAAACAAAGAGCAAAAAGGCTGTTACCAGGCAACTTTAATCACAATCTGCCTTCATACATTTCTTTCTTCCCCCGCCCTCACTGCTGCCACCACTTCCAAAGTTGTTGCATCACCTGCAGTGCATTAGATGTATACCACCCAGTATGCTTTCCCACTGAGAATGCCAACTGCATTTATCTATTTGTAATTAAGAGGTACCAGAGGGTTTTTCCATTCATAGAAGTTATAAATTAGCCTAAAACAGTTTTGCAAGCTATTCTGACTAGAATTAGACACTATCCAAGAGATTCAACTGAATCAGTCTACATTTCATTGGAGAGCTTTTCATTTTTTGTTGTAATTTCCTGACACAAGCTTTTACTTCCAGCATAAGCACTAACCCTCAATGTCACAGATAACGTGCTCAAAAAAGGTCACAGGTCTAAGAACATGTACAAGCAGTTCATGACTTTTGTCTAGGATTAAAGCTTCACGCTGCATCAGAGCATCTGGACTATGTTCCTGGCCATCACATGAAGAAAAAGGGTGGGTTTGGTTCTCCGTACCTCAGGTTTCTCCTCTTGGAAACAAAAAGTAGGAGCACTGCTGTGCTTTAGGGCTTGGGTGTCATTTCACAGTACATGTCACAGTCTAGTTCTATACTGCTGCAAAGGGACCGTCTCTTTCTCCCTCCCCCAGCCCTAGCTGCACATTTCTGCCACGTCTCTCAAACCAGACCTAGCAGTCAGGACACTGCACTGAGTCTGGTTTTTTTGTGTTTTCATGACTAATCTCAAATCCCAGCACTTCTTGCTCAATTCAAAGGAAAGGACAAGTGATGGATGAGGTGTGCAGAGACTCAAGTCTCCCCGTTTGGCAAGGGCCTACCGATCCAGTTATTTGGTTCTAACTACTCAGGCTGCAGTTTCATGAAACTCTTATCTCAGACAGAGTATCTTTTTCCGTGTGTGAAGTATATCTCAGAGGCTAGACCTTCTTACTCATCTGTTTATCACGCTGACATAAGCATTATTATTATGCACTATCAGGGTTAAATTTGTTAAATGATTCTTTTTCCCCCTATTGTACATAAATGCCATATGTTGCAGTTAATTCCTCTAATGCTATAGGTATTGGCTGGTTTGAAAAAAGCCCATATAACTTCTTCAGAAAGTTATAAAAATGAACAGTAAGAGCAAATAGGAAAGCAAGAAAACTTATGTTTATCAGCAAGCTTTCAAGAGAGACGAGAGTCAGATATACAATGAAAAAGCACAGCATTAGATGATGAAGTAGTAGATTAAATCTCATGCAAATTAATGCAAAGGAACAGTCTAGGAAGAGGCAGCCTGCATCATATATAAACAATAATGAGTTCTGGTTTAGTTCTTGTCAACCAGATAGAGAGATGTGGGGTTTACTGTGAACAGCTCCCTGAAAATGCCAGCTCAGCACTCAGCAATGCTTAAGACAAGAAACAATGCTAGGAATTTAGGATGAGGGCTGAGAACAAAACAGAGGAGAGTGCTTACTGCATTGTATAAGTCAAGGATGTACCCACATCTGTTCCTGTGGCAGAATGTTTAATAAAATTAAAACTTGAACAGAAAAAGGCAGCAGGGATTTTGAGAGATATAAAATGTCTTCTACACAATAAGCAACTAAGTAGATTTGGACTCTGGCTGGGGAAATAAAAGGATGACAGAGTAATTTACATTTACAAGACAAGTGCCTCTCACATGCTTATATAGTCATTTCACAGGGACAAAAAGAATTAGGCAAACTCAGAAAGTACAGTCTAGTATTTTGACAAATGACTTGTTGCACCTAATAGTGGTCTTTCGTCCTGCTGTTTATCTTTCTTACCTTTGGAGGGAAAGGTCTTTTCATACTTTTTTTTTTAAAAAATAAAGTCAGTAGATTAAAGATGCTTTTCTAGAGGTTCAACCTACACTCTAAAGTACCTGCAAGCATTTCACCCTCTTAGCTTTTACTTCAAAATGAAAGCAGAGATTGATTTGCCTAAGGGCACATGGTGAATTAATGAGGGAGAACGGGAACAAAATTGAGGGCTAATTGGTTGTTTCAGTATCCAACTATATAATAAGAATTACAGGGGTAAGTTGTATAACAACAATAATTTTCACGTCTTGGCAACAGTTATCCTGCAGTTTTATTATGCTGCCAAGCACTTCCAGCTACATGAGATACGCTAGAGTTAAACAACAGTGACATATTCTTACACATCAAAATGTTGGGTTTGTGTCAGCTCAGTACAGACTGGAATTACAGCAGAACACATACCCTACTGACAAGGGACAACCACACAGTTCTACAACTACTTACAAAGCAGGTGCCTTCCATTTGTGTAATGGGACTACCATGCTTAGAGACATCTGTGAACTGAATTACTGATTTCAATTTATGTGTGCCTGAAATATTAAAACACAGATCTTAGTGTTCTACTACATATGGCAAGTACAGGAAGTATGATGGAATTACACCAAAAGATATTTCAAACAACTGTATGTATTAATTTCTACTTTTACAAAATGCAGCCAATATGACAAAAATATTATCAGTTTGTCACTTTCAAGTGACAGCAGCTCAGTTAAGTAACTCCAAGGCCTTTTCAGTCCTTTCATTTCTGATCTGTGCTGATCTGATTTTGCTACTGAAAGGCTACTTGATTACTTTCCTTTTAGTCCAATTACTGAAACACCAAATGTGCAGATTTTCTGTCTCCAAAACATGCCAGAAGTACAGTGTTCTGACTAATCCAAGTCTGACCAAGAACAAGTAATTGGTCTATTGATATATATTACTTCAAGTTTAAAACACGCACATCTCAATCTGAAAAGGATTTAAGACGCGAGATTTAGATCCAGATCTATTCTTTGCAAGCTCCATAATTGTTGGAGTTTTTAATCTGTTAATCCAGGACTGCCTAGGGTTTTTAGAAAAAATACAGCTCAGATTTAGTGATGCTCTCATTCCTTCACAAAATGCTCACAAAGTTCTGGAGGGTGCATGTTTTGCCCTGCTTGACCTTTGTTTAATTAAGTACAATAACTACACAGTTGTTTCTCCAACACCCAGAAACCAGAGGGGAAAAAAATAGCAACGTGGCATAAAAATACTTGGAAAAGTTTTTACAGTGAAGCATAAACACCATCCAGTTTAATTTGCAGGATTAAAAAGTTGTTCTATATTTGCAAACATTTTGCAGATAACTTGAAAATCTTTGACAGGAGTATCCCAAAGAAACATCTGGACTGTCAAGTTCTGGACTAGAGATACACGGTGTATATAAAAAGCTGGTGGTCTCAGAGGCTTTGTTTATACATAGCACTTTTCTTGGCAACACAGAACAGCAAAGTGTGCAGCATATTTTAAGAGAACAAGTTCAAAGCACACAGAACTGTCATCTGAGATTGCTCACAAAAAACCCACTCCAACATGGAGTGAAGGAGAAGAAAGAGAACTAGCCCTTGCCATGCAGGTATTCTGGAAAGTATAGCAGACTCCACCTAACAGAGTAAACAGACAGTTTACAGAAAAGCCAAGCTCAAAAGAGAAGTAAAATGAGGAACTCTACAGTCAACAAATACAGAAACTTACTAACTAAATAAACGCTCAGTGTTAAAATTTATCATCCTGATTCTAGGAACTAAGCGATATGACCACAGGCTACAAAAATAGCCACAGAAGGAGTCACATGGAGTGATGTAATGTGAACGTGGAACAAATCCTTGCTTTTTTTAAACTGAAAAATTTATATTTAGTGAAACTCTAGGAAAAACAGAAACCAACAAAAAGGTTAACTCTAGCACCCTGAATCAGGTCAAGTATTCATCCGTATGCTTTTGATACTTGTATTAGTCTCCCACAGTAGAAAAATCTTACGCTAACCTTGGCATAACCATGCCAAGCACTGCACAGAGGTAATGGATAAGACCTTTCTTTCTGGAAAAGTTGCTCTGTATCACATTTGTCATCATGTAGCCACTTAATTCCTTCTGTTCAAGGACAGCACTAAGTATGGGAGAGTTAGGCAACCCCATTATGAGGTTCTGTCCTCCTAAAGGAGGTTCATGACGTGTGAAATACAAAGAATTTTTGGTCTGTTGCTTTTCTACCAAACATTGTGAATAAAGGTACCCAGGAAATCCAAGATGCAGAGGGCAGTGGGTTGTGTTGCACTTTTGCCAGTCTGCTCACCCACTCCTATGGTAATGTCCTCCAAGAAAAGGTTTTCCAAAATCTGAACTATTTAGAAGAGATCTTATTAAAAATGTAATCCTAAAGCATTACTAAGGCAGCCAGAAAGAGAAAAATAAACCAGTTTTCAACATTTCCATTGGAATATTTTGGAAAATACTCACCACAGTGCTGAGCTGTGAATGGTTAAAGAAAATTAATAGCTGTATGCAGTGTGCTAATACACTAATGCAAGCAAAGAGCGTCATTCCATATGCCCTGGTGCATGAGATCATTGGCCAAGTAGCTGCATATTTCAAGCCACATGAGAGGAGCATTGCTCCTTCCAGCATGGAATATGGCCAGAAAAGAAAGAGTTTTAGAATCCTCTTTAAGAAAAAAGAAGACAAAAAAGCAGCCCTACTGTGAGCTGTACGTGACTTACCAGGTCTACCTTTTAGAACTGGTTTTGAATTTAAGTTAGCCCCTGAACAGATTCTGCATTATCTTCTCTGTCTAGCACATCACATCATCATTGAGGAGTTCAGCAACAGACTCATTTGGCTTTGGAGTCTGTCATAGCTCCTGGTTGTCGAAGTTACTCTTATTATCCAGCTCCATTAATTCTAGGGTTTTTGTTCCTTCCATAGTAGTTGAATATTCAAGTGTGATGCTTTATACCATTTAATTCTCTGGATAGAACTAGGTGTTAGTAAAGAAATAATGTGGCTTTAAGATAAAATGCACAATAATATATATACACACAACAATATTGTAGCAAATTTTAGATTATAATGAGCAACAACTACAAAGGCATTGGATTTAAAGCAGTGAAGGGCTACAATTGTGGCTTTAGCAGAAACTACTTAGTCAGGTCACTTAGGTGAGTAATTGAAATATGCTTAAGCAGATGTTAAGTGTTTACTGGCTCTGTGTTTACAATCAGAGAGGTCATGTCTTCAAGGCAGAGGAGACAGTCTCCAATCTTAAGCCTTGCTCTTCGTTCATACCTTCCACTTCCATGCCTCAGTGAGGAAGAATGAAGCAAAGGTAAGCTAGACATCACCAGACTCCCGGCTATTACTGTAATGAGGACTCAGTTCTAATATTTTGGAACATATTTGGAAACTCTTTTGGTTAGTAAGGGTCTATAGCCTCTTGATGCCTCAGTTTTCTGTCCTTGAAACAGAAACAGGCATACTTCCCTTCTTTCACCACTTTCAACTGTTTGAGGCACCAACATTGATTATACAAGGGACATATTCATAGGCCAGAATTCTTGCTAACATTAGATGTAACTGGAATATCAACAAGGAAAGGATCTCTGATGTCCATGCCCACTAAATGCACACCTGTAATAGAAAGTCCCACCTGCAACTAACTTTCTCCTCCTTCAACTGATGCATTTGTCTCCCTTCTTTGCTATGGGACATGGGGAGCAAAGAGGGAAAACGACTCTTAGTAACCAGGAGAGAAACCCATTGTTGAAGGGCATGCTTTCCAAAAGCATATACACGCATATTCTTTTCCACAGGGAAAAACTGCTTCTGATCTAAATTGGGTTTGGGATTTTTTGTTCTTATCACTCACAGAATTTGTACATTTATTACAGACAGTTGTAAAATCTATGTCTACCTAGGAAGAGTTTCACTAGCATACTTGCAGCATAAACAGTCTGCTTTTGCTGTCTAAAACATAATCAAAATTAAGAGTTACTTCTCAGCATAGTGGGATGACTTTATAACAACTGCAAATGTTGCACTTTTCTGGCTAGCAGCCGTTTTCCCTGTGGCCTGGAAGAGAAGGAAGAAAATTAACACACAGGTCATGTTGCAGTAGTTGCAGAGATCCTCAAATTCTCCTCTGACATTATTTTATAGAGGTTACTTGGTCCAAAACTGTCAGTGTCTGAGAAGTAACAAGTGCAAAAGCAATCATTGATCAGCAAGTTCCCTAAAGGTGAGGACCACTGTTTCCAAGCTGTCCTGCGACATGCAGATTTCTCTTTGACTCACCTAATCTTTAATGGGAAGAGCAACTAAACTCTGTTGAGATAGAATATGCCAGCAGCTCTGGAGAACAGCTTACAGGTTTTTTTAAACGTACTAAGACTGCCAGTGGGAAGTTTAAAATAAAGAGTTATGTGGCAACAACCTGAATTCTCTGGCCACAAACAAGTTTTTGTTTGCATTAAACTCTGATGTCCTGAAGCCAGTCGCATAACTCTGTGTTTAATTCTGCAAAGGGAAATTCTTCCACATATCATTAGAGGTATGGCTCATCCATGATACAATCTTGGTCTGGCTTGAGGAACAGACTGGAGTCCCTGGCCAATTCCTTTGAACTTTGACAGCAGAGTGTTGTTAATTCTCACGATTCTACCAGGAGTACAGTGATTCTGCCCTGTGATCCAGCCAGTCATTTGGAAATCCAGCAACTCCAGCTCTCACATAGTATTCATCCCAGTCTGTGGAAATCTCCGTTGAGTATCTGCTATTCACATCTCCTGGGGTAGAGCATCTAGGTCATCACTTCAAGGCAGACAGGCCTGCCTTTCTCTCCTGCAGTACTCGATATGATTTTTCTCAGCTGAGGTTAGATGGGAAGCAGAATCCTACACGCAGCCCTCACAGGGACAGCGGAAACTCAGGCCAGCCCTCATCCCTGTTCCCCGCTGCTCCTGCGAACAGTGCCTCATTTCAGCTTTCTCTCCCTCTCAGCGTGGAGGTGAACTGAAGAACACTTAGGTTTGACTGGAGGACTCCAGCCTAGAAGCTCTCTCAAGCCTGTGATAAAAGTAGATGCACACTGCAACCCACAAGGAACAGGAACGTAAATAAGGGCACCACGTATGTAAATACATGAAAACCATGATTAAATGAAAGCTGGCTGCTTTCATCAGGTGGATCACTAACTGATGTAAGCAGATAGCTGGTGGAGCAGAATGTGGGGCATTACTGGAAGCCTTAGTTATCAGGCAGTTTCAAGAGTTCCTGTAGCCCAAAGGCAAATCCCATTCTGTACATTTGGGAGAACTGTCAACATTACAGACCCCAGTTCAGAGTACTCTGATAATCAAATAAATAGATATACACACACAGTCCATATGCTCTTCTTGGGCTTGTTGTTGCTGTTGTGGAAGTTTTTTTCCTTGGGATATTTTGGGATGCAGCATGTGCTTTTTTTAAGGTTAATTCTGTAATACTGGTACCAAATGGGTAGCTGAAGATACTTTCTAGCTATTCAAAACTGAGAGCACATGCATAGGTAGTAAAGAGTGCTAGCTGTAGGTTAAGTAATTGAGATACAGAAAGTGTCATGAAGTCAGAAACTTAGAATTCAGTCATTAAGGTATAGGAAGAGAATTCAGGAAAAAGTATACATGTTGGATTTTGTTTGTCCATGTTTTGTTTTTGACCATGAGGGGAGAAAGAGAAAAACTAATCATGATCCATTTGTTCTCCCACCACAAAGAATACTGAAAAGGGAGGCATCTGCTCTTTATGATTTTCAAGTGCTAGGGGAGGGAGAGTTATTTTAAAACCCTTGAAAAATGGGGGTTGCTGTGGTGCTGGATACAGAAGGCTTAAGTAGGATGCTTCTGCTTTAAATAAAGTTCTCTCCTCCTTAACCTTACTGAATAATTCTACTACATAAACCTAGTCACAGCGTGAGCTGCAAGTTCTATATATATGTGTATAAGCCTTCTTCAGGTTTTGGGGTCTTGTTTTGTACCTACTTGTATCTAAAGGGCAGAATCCAGGCTTATTTACACAGGAATTATTGCACATCTATTTCCTAGCTTGAGTCCTGCAACAGTTCCTTCTGGATTAGAAGTTACTTTATTATGGCCTAGAATTGTTTTGGGAAGAGCCTCATAAAAAGTTTTAGAGGGTAAATCCAAGACCATTTTTAAAGCTTGTCAATAAAACAGAACAAACATTACAGGTAAAGTCTTTTATCTACATGCTAGGTCTTCAGGTTCTGCCATAACCAAGGTGGATACCCAAACCCAGCTCTGAGGGCTAGTTTTCATCATCTTTCAGTCTCCCCTGATGGAACTGGATTACTTTGTATAAATATACATGAATAGGAGCAAAATCTTGGAACTTATTTTGTTCCAAGCAGTTGGCCTACATTAATTTGATAATTTGGAATGAAGGGATGTCTCATCTAAACCAGAAACTTTGTCTCGGAACATTGAAACTTTTCCTGACAAAAGCTTCACCAAAATAAGTTCATTTCCATGCAAAACTTTTGGCTTTGAATCTCTTTTTCCAACGAAAAAGCATTTTGTTGAAAGATTCTTGATGAGTTCTCTTTCTGAACAGATAGATTTTTGAGTAATCACCATGTAGGACAAGGAAATACTTGAAGATCACGAGCTTCATCAGTGTCATCCAACAGATGCATTTTTACATAAGTAATTAACTTGAAAGAAATACACATAAACATTCTTTACTGGTTTGCAGTTATTTTCAAGGGTATAGCAAGTAATCTAACACTGCATCTGAAAGCAGCTGCAGTTTATAGATGAGTAATCTTTGCATATGAATAGATTTTGATCTGTGTATGACTAATTTCTACTTATTCTGAAACAGATTAAGCATCTTTTGCTTCCTGTTAGAAAGCAATTACAATTTACGTGGACAATTGCACTCTTTTTTTCTCTTGGAAGAAATACTGCATTTGTCAGTATTGAACACTACAGTCAGACCAGAAGCTGTATCTCATTCTTAACTTGTTCAGTTGTTTTTGATTTTACCCAACAAATTCCACTGGAGCAGAATCTTAAGGCTCATCAAGTGATAATTTATGGGACTCTAAGCAGTTAAATTATATGACCACAAGAGAATCTGAATGTTTCAAATTATCTTTGTGCTTACTTCAAACCAGATACATAGTAAGTCTTTTTTTTTTATTCAAGTACTTACAATACATACTACATTGCAAGAGAAAATGTGATTGCAGTATATCCATGCCAGTTTTAGTATAAGCAGAACAAGTGAAAATAGCAGTGCAGGTAAGTTATTATGGATGTCAGCCTAGAAAGCAACTGCAATATATACAGTAGCTCCCAGGGAACAGGTAAGTATTTATGCTTATGATGACTCCAGTCAGTTTTATTGGCCTTTAGGCGTGTAACGATGTTAAAGAAACACCTACCAGTCCTCAAGCACAACCTGCGCTGGGCACGTTGATGCTCTAGTGGAAGACTGACATAAGTATTACAGGTCTTACCACTGCAGTATAGCAGAGCGACCACCAAAGCTCTGTTAACATGACCAGTATGTTTTTTAAAAAGGCCAGATAGGAAACAAAAAACAGCACAATATGCATGGAAGAGCTACTGATAACTGCATTAAGATTTCTGCAACTGTGTTGAAGAGAGCTGTGAAAAATCACTTTAACTCACTGACAGTTGGAGACAATAAATGAGATCATACCCTTTTATCATCTCAAAATTTAGTGTGCTGTTGAAACTAAGAGAATAAAACCCTGTATTTCTATGATGAAATGTCTCTATTGAATATGCATCAACTCACACTTGGAGATACAGGACACAGAAAGGTGGGACTTGGTTTTCATAACCCAAGGGCCAGAGTGCAGTAGCATAAGTGACATTTTTTCATATAAATTGACAGTTAATAATATAGAGGTGTGGTGGGTGTGGAAAACAGGGAGAGAGGCAAACACTGGATAAGAGGTATTAGCGTGAAGGCAGCACTGGTACTTCAAGCACAAACCATTCCTTTCACCAAACTCTAGACAAAGAACAGTGGTCCCACTGACTCTATGGTTCATCTTCAGTATCTTTGTTCGGAGTTGAACACTTCAGTCAGTAATCTCTTTCTCTAACAATACTCCTGATGAGAGTATGAGCGCCCATTACGTACCATGGCATCCATTTAGACCTAAGCAGTATACCAACCAAGCTGGAATCTGGACAGTTACATAAATAATATTACACAAGTTTCTGATTAAGACCTAAATGCATAAAAGTTGGCTCTGGTTTCTGTAACAGTTCTTCATTAGCTCACACTCAAGAATTTCAGTAATTCTTTGGTGAAAGAGTAAGTTTTCCACAAGCCCTTGTTAGCAAATAGACTTTGAATAGAAGCAGCATATACGAGTCAGAAATGCAGAGGTTCACCAGCTCTTTAACCAGTATTAGTTGCTTGTCTACTGAATGAAATTAGGCTGTCACAGCATTCTTTCAGCTTTGTGTCTGTAAGAATTGTATCGAAAAAAGAACCAGAAAAAAGGTAGGCAAAGCATTTATTTCAGGTTTTGAGACTCCTCAACAGCTCTAAGGACTGTGAGCTTTTGGCAATACGTGAAGGAATCCAAATACAAAGGCTGTGAAAGAAACCAGATTCAGAAAGGTGCTGGAAAGCACTTTGTGGGAGGCACTCACGCACACAACCCCAGAGAGCAATTAAATGCAGGAAGCTGGCAGGGAGACCGAGGTGGGTGGGTTAGGTGGAATTGAATCAGGTTTTGGTTTGTTTTTCACAGCACTGCGCTAAGCTAGTTCTTACAGCTTCAGTCTGGCAGAGGGATATGTCATTAATCAGCAAGACAGGATAGTATAAACTTGATTTTGAAATTGAGGGCTACCTATCTGCAAAAAGATAGCTATTATCATCCCCCACTTTTGTAGCCAGAGGAAACAGTTCCCTTACATTGCAGCCACTTTCTACAATAGATGCTAGAGTTGCATCAGGTTTAGTTGCTCTCTTACATCCCTCAGCTACTATTTCCTTCAGCACAGTGTCACAGCAATGTGACAAACATAGGAGTAGGACATATTTAACTATCCTAATGTGATCTCAGAGATCTGTGTATTTGAATCTGCTCAGAGGAAGGTTTTTTACTGGTAGAGAAGTGATATGGAAGGAATTTCCCTTGCACTCAGTCACATACACACAACTTCAGTAATCTGGGTTCTAGACAGATTTGAACTCCTCTTAAAAATTTGATTCTTGTATAAATCTAAAACCAATAATTTAATACTAACAGAGTAATGTATCATTAATTTGAGCATTCTTACTAGTCTTTCAGATACAGGTTCTTTCAATTACATTAGGACAAAGGGATGATTATCAAATCTGGTTTTGGGGCAGGTTTTTTTGGTTGTGGTTTTTTTTTTTTTAATTTATGTCTCAGTACATAGCATCATTGACTTCTGTAATGAAATGTACCAGTATTTTCTCAGTAATAAAGTTGCTACAAAAATTCCCCTCCTCGACATGCACCGACACTCCCAAAGCATCACCTACTACTTATAGTGCAGGGGCAGAAGCTTTGATGGGGAAGAGTCAATCTGAGTAGAGGAAGTTAAAATAGCCAGTTAGGTTACACATCCACTAGTTTGTAAACTAACTGCAGGGATTGTGTAAATTCCCAAGTGTTGCCACATCAGCTTTGAGATCTGCTTACTTACAAAATATTTCTAAACAGTATTTCTTTACTATATGACATAAATACACTTCAATAGGACACAAAGCTGACACAAGGGTCTCTTATGTACCTTGTGGAAACAGAGAGCTGTCTCTCTTCTCTATGTAAAATTAGTGAAAAGCATTTCAATACCATAACAACTAACATACAATCAATTTATCACACATTAAATGCTTAGCTCTCTCAGGATAGTAACCATATATTTTTATATTTAACAAGCAATATAGTATATACTGTTCAGAGTAAAACCATATCTACAGTTTGAAACCTTTGCTCATGACAAAACAGGATTTATAAATGTATAGGCAACTTTAATATACTATCTGAAGAAGACCAGAGCTGCTTCTGCACCTTGAAAACATTATCTTTGATTAAATAGCGATTACAATCTTCCCTCAGATAAAAAGAAAATAATATATGTGTGTATATATATATATATGTATATAATTTCAAAATCAAAGCCTTGTACTTACTGCATCTTCTTCTGCATGTCATCTGATGGCATTGGGAACAGATCCCAACATCCCAGAATGCAGCTTGGCAGGTATTAGCCTCCTGCTTATAATGGGCTCTCTAATTGCAATGCATTTTTTTCCCTTTTGAACTAGCTAACTAACCTGTAATTTTTCTTGGTATCTGCCCAAAGGTAAATGAAGTATCTGATACACCCAAGGAATTCCTCATCTGCTACAGGTGACTTCAGATTAGGAGTTGCCATCACCAAATAAGAACGAATCTACATGTAACCAGGTTTCAATAACATCCCCAGGCAAGACAGATCGCTCATGCTTCCATTTTTATGCTGTTTATTGTTTCTTATAAGAAGAGTGAAGCCCATATGCAAGTCTCCTCCCCTGAGCTCCAACACAAGGTTGAAGCTGAGATTCTGATCATTGAGCAAGTATTGACTTGATTTAATAAGGCAAGAAGAACCTCAACAAGCAATTGCAATTCCTGCTGATACCCACTGGCTTCAGGTGCTTAGCAATTCAGCAGATCAGCAATGAGCACGCTTAAGCTTGACCCACTTTTCCCTCCCCATTTTGCAAAATCAGGGTTATTCTTGTTATCTCACATTTGGCACTTTGCACTTAGGCAAATGCATTGCAATAGATTATCTTCCACTGTTCAAAATTTGAAAAGATTTGGCTACTAGTATGTCTGTTAAAAGTCAATGCATATGTAAAAGTGAGGAGGAGGCTGCAGTATTAAATGCAAATTCACATGCATTTCCTATGGCAGGAAAAAAAAGAAGGGCTTGAACTAACATACTGCCTCTTCTTCCCTTTCCCTCATTCTGAGAAGCACTGACTTTGTCTTGCCTTCTGTTCTTTCAGCTGTTCCCATAGCCTCTTCTTCCTGCTGGCATCCTGAGTAGCAGATAAAAGACATTCTGTCCTTACCAGGTGTCTCTCTTCTCCAGATTAAGTCAATTGCTGGGCAGCCTACTTGTCTGTCAGGATAAAAGTTTGCCCTCTCACTAAGAAGGTAAACGTCTAGTTTCTCCAAGAGTGGAACCACTGTGACCAGTATAGTGTTTTTTCTCCAGCTGTTTCCTCTGTTGAAGATTGATGTTCTGCAGTGCAGCAACTCCAAGGTCTTCCCCTTGCATAGAGGAGAGGCAAAGAGCTTTCTGTTTTTCTATTTTCTTTTACCATTATCACACCCATTCTTTCATTGTGGCCTCTGCCTTGTTCCACATGTGGGAAAGTAGACAAGAATCCTGAGAACAGTGTAGGGCAAAGACAAACCAGGCTTCTCACTCAGCATGTGTGAGCTAGAAAGAGTCAATTCTCTGGTGGGGACATGAAATGTTTCCCTAAAGTGTTACCCACCTGCTCTGTAGGCAAGATAACATGGCAGTAGAAATACAGCTTCCCCCAGAAAATGATTTCCCTTTATTTGTAGCCAGCTATTAGACAGGTTCCCTGTATGCCATGGTGTAGCATTGTTCTGCTTTTGGACAATCCTTTTTTTGTACTACTAGCAAGTCTCTGCTTACCACTTCAGGTACATAACCATGCAGATTCAAGTTAACACTAACACACTGTGTGTAAGCCAAATGCAAAGTCCTGTAGTGAAGGAACTCTTCAGAAATCACACACATGGTCTAGACAGTGTGGACTGAACATTGCAAAACCCACTAAGACAGTGTCTGCCAATATCCTTGCCTTTCTCTGAAGCACAAAGTCATTTCAGCACACAGGTAAACTTAATGAAGTTTTTCTTTTACATTTCTGGGAAGTCATTCACATTCCCAACTATGATTCTCATCAAGAGATCAATGCCTTTTTACTTATGTCGTAGAAGCATACAATACCAGGTTGGAAGGGACCTCAGGGATCACCTGATCCAACCTTTCTTGGCAAATGCTCCACCCAGACAAAAGCATAGTCTAGACAAGATGGCCCATCATCTTGTCCAGCCAAATCTTAAAAGTGTCCAGCACTGGGGAAGCCACTGCTTCCCTGGGGAGATCATTCCAAGGGACCTCAACTTTTCCATGTGACTCCTTGTCAAAAGGGAATCTCCATCTGCTTTGTGGCCACCCTCTAAGTACTGGAACATGGTGATGAGTTCTCCTCAAGCTTTCTTTTCTCAAGGCTGAACAAACCCAGTTCTCTCAGCCTTTCCTCAGACAGCAGCCTTCCCAGTCCTTGGATCATCCTGGTGGCCCTTCTCGGGACCCTGTCCAGCCTGTCCATGTCTTTTTGGGGGGGACCAAAACTGAATGCAGAACTCCAGGTGTTCTCTCTGTTTGCTCATATTAAGCTTCTTGTCAATCAGAGGACCCCCAGGTCCCTCTCCACAGAACTCCTTTCCAGCCAGGTGGTTCCCAGTCTATGCTACCCTCCTAGACTATGTTTCCCAGCTTCAAGACCTTACATTTATCCTTGTTGAACTTCATAATGTTCTTGTTAGCCCACTCTTCCAGCCTATCTAGGTCTTCCAGAAGGGTGGCTCTCTCTTCCAGAAGCCTTTACTTTAGCCAGCAGCATTTCTTTCTCTGCTGAAATTTCAAGCTTCTGTATCTAAACTGTTTCATGTCATTTAGGTCTCATATCTACAAGGTTTGTTTCCAATCCACTACAGATTTTGTAACAAAAAAGACTGAATAATTTTCCATATGAAAGTTGGGGAAAGATACTCAGTTTTAGCCATCTGGTTTAGGTACCAGGGAATCAGTAAACAGATTAAATTCTAGTAAAAATAGTAACATTATTCCCATGTTTGTGATAAGAAGTAAAGTAACTCAAGTAAAAGTGAGAAAAAATAAACTGGTGGTTGGGAATACTTAATTTCCATTCAGCTTAAGAAAATACTGTCCTCATGAAGAAATTAATGGGTTTAGTTTGAGTGATTTTTCTCTAACCCTCTGCTTAGAAACATCTTAAGTTCTGCATTCTCCACCTGCAGGTTCCCCATTTTGAGAAAGAGAAAAGGACGTTGTAAATCTTATGGCTATTATAAAGCAGCATCATCTGTTTCAGATAGTTTGTTGGCAGGGATCAATATGGGGTGATTCCTGATGTGTGTGGCCCTGCTTTAACCACCATGTGGATACAGTGGGAAGGTTTAAAAGATTGTAGGTGTGTGTGCAGACGTTTTACAAAAGCAAAACCAACCTACAGGTGGAGGTAAAAATACCACTGCATAAAATTCAGTCAACTAGTTTAAAACACTAGTTAAGTCCCAGTGTCAGAGGGTGTGACTCTGTCATCATTTATCAAAAATATTTATTCACTTTTTTCCTTTAATACAGTTACTTTACACTAATCAATATTTCAGTAATGACATATTGCAAAAGATGGAGATTTGGGTCTTGGCTTCTGTAGTATTGTATGGCTTTTAGATTTTTTCTCCAGACTTCTGTGTACACAGTTTTATTTGTATGCAAACAGTATTTGTGCAGGTGCCTACCTGGTGTTTGGGGCATTCAAAACTAGGGCCTGCCAAAACTTTTATTTATTTTTTGTTTCTTTTCCTAGCCAGATAATCATTTCACATACCAGAGTGTCTGGGCACCAGAAGGATGTGTTCTTCCATTTCAATAAAAGTCCACATTCTTTATGGAACTATTTATGCTTTCTTCTTGTACAGTAAATGAGTACAAGGTAGACCAGAATTCTGGAATCCTTCTCCTCCAAAGTAAGGTTTCTGTCTTAACACACATGCACACATGCAGACACTTCACTGCTTCCTGATAGATTCTGGAGTATCAAAAGCTGATTCTCACCAAATTTGGGGCAGGGGAAAAGAGTGATCCCTGGCTGGAAATATTCAAAGGAGGGAATAAGCTAAGCATCCTCAGATGTGGAGTTCTCTAAGAAGGGACTTCTGTATGACTTCTGGAATCAAAATAAGCAAGTATTAGATTTGAGTATCAAACTGAATCTCCTTGTATTCAGTTGAATGTAAAAGGAACAGGTACTCAACTAAACTTCTTGTGCAGTGTGATTAAAATTAATTAAGACAAAACAGATCTTCTGTGGGAGAACTGTGTAAATATAACAGGATTCTGTGCAAGGATCAGTTCAGTGGCAAAGGGAACACAGTTCATTTTCTTGAAAATGCTGGTCCATCCATTGGCTTTGCATGCAGCTACTGCTCTTATTTAAAGGTATGGCACTACCACCCACATTTGGTTTGCCCAAGAGGAGTGATACAGTGTCTTTGTGCTTAGGAGGAAAAGTACAGTCAATATTCTCATGTTCCCCTCCTAGGGAGAGGTACTGGAAGGAGCACAGAGCACTCCAGCACACAGCACAATCCATACTATGGGAACATGCAAAAACCAGAAAGAAGATAACATTTAGGCTTCAAGAATTAAGTAGGTAGCAACCACATCAATTACAACAACGGAATCCAGAAGAAGTCAGCATCCAGGGGCCGCTGACCTAATCGTGGTATGTAGAGCAGGTAGCCAACAGTATTAATCTAACATACTATGAATGCCCAGAATACTCATCCCAATCTTTTTGCTTCAGATTGTGAAGCATGGGATATCTGCCAAAGGAATGAAATGCAGAATAGCTTTGAAGCTTAGAGGGGAAAAGCACAGCAACCTAACATTCTGGGGCCAAAAACCCTGTTACATTTCCATTTTGTTATTCTTTCTCCTACAGCTGGACTAATGGCAATCTAGTAATAATTAGGATTCCACTGAATTGCAGTTGGGAATGTAATTTAACAATACTATTAACTTGTAAACTCCTTCTTCAAAGCAGATGACAAACAATATGTGCTTGATTATCAAACGCAAGCATGTATCACTGCCAAGGAAAAGGCCACCGGGCAAAGGGGTTCTGATGGCTATCGTTTGGCAGAGTTCTGTGTTTGTAAAAAAACTGCACTTCCAGGCATTTGGGTGTGGGGCTTTTTAGGGAACAATCTTGATTAGCTTGCTTTCCTAAGGAGAGGAAGCTTATGTAATGGTTCGGTCTATCTCTTGCTCCAAATTTCAAACATATTTGGTACGTGAGCCAAGGTTTCAAAAATAATTAAATTTCTAACGTTTCTTGGAAGTCAGCAGCTGAAGGCAGAGAAAGGAACCATATTCATGCCCCAGCTGAAGGGAAGAAAGAACTCAGAAACCAGCCATCGTGCATTGTACTGTTTACTGTAGCAGGCTGCCCAGCCACCTGCCACCAGCACCCGCACTCTGTGAGGTTCTGCCCTATGGGGGTGACACTGAAACAAGAAACACAGCGAAGATAACCTTATTTACATAGTGGGGAGCACAGCTGAAGCTGCTTCGGTTTTGCTGCTCACAATCTGGTTTTCTCTATGAAATGTATTCTAACTTTCAAAACCCCATCTAACTTTCAAAGCATCATCGTTTTGTTCTTAAAGCAGCGTGGAACAATACTCAGCAAATTGTACCATAGCTGAGGCACCAATGAATTACAATATTGGGTGGGAGTATGCACAGCATTTTGGTCCTTGGCTTGAGGACAAATGAGAGGGCAAGGGTGGGTAGTAAGTTTTGATCTGTCTCTCATAAGATCATTTTGATTTATCCAGGGTGCCACAGAATGAGAATCTGAATGCAGTTGCTGAAGTGGCAGTATGTTGGCTCAGATTTTTCTGAGGAATAAAAGCAATTCAGTGATACAGCCATGCAAGTGACTTTGTCCAAAATCATGAAATGCTTAACTTTCTTCCTTATAGCAAAGCCCTATCTGTGTCATTTCTTTTTCATTTGTTGTACTCAGCCTGGATTCCTTAGATAACTTTGCTAGAGACTTGAGTTTTATTGTAGATAGGGAAAACTGCCTGGAAGTTTTGCTCCTTGATTGTTCTGGCTGCTTTCCAGCCTCAATAATACTCAAGATGCAACACATTCAACTTGCTCCAGCAATCATTCTTTATAATAAAGCAAAGCATAAAGGACGCCATGCAAAATTAACTCTGCTGCTACCTTAGTTAATGACTTCAGACACCAGTAAAAGCAAGATGTGACCCAGATCTTTGGAGGGCTGGTTTAACTCCATGGTACTGGTTAGATGAGCCTAAAATACAGCCACAGGTAAAGGTGGCAGGGTCAGTATAGAAGTCAATAAACACTGCTCAACGCTGCAGATCGTGAATTACTGATGTTTCTATGACCATCCAATACCCAAAGAATGTGTAGCATGATGCAGTCTGTGCACACATGTGAATTGTTCTCACTGCCAGGCTGGCTAGCACCAGCTGCTGACAATAGGGAAAATGCCTGTGGAGACATCTGGCTTATATTAGACAGTGCTGTTAACAAAACCCTAGCTGACTTCTGCGAAACGTTATGGCTACATGCAACCTAGAGAAAAAGTACAGACTAACAGATGGACTTACATGAAGCATATAAAGGCAGTAAGCTAAATTTTAAACCTTTCTGAAAAAAACTACACAGTATTAGTCCCAGTGGTATAGATGACTATGCCATGTTGTCATTTCCAAGCATAAAATCCTGGTTTCTGTTGCTTATTAATTTGCCAGCAGAGTATTTGGACTATGAATGTTCATGCTGGGTCTCTGCCCTAAGGTGATTTTTTTGTGTGTCCCCATCCATCCCGTCTGTGTCATCCCTCCCCATATGTATAAAATAGCAACAATCAATTCCTCAAGAAGGAAAACTAGTGAACTTTACTCTGTTAAGCATTTTCCAACCACTCCTTTGAAGCTGTACTGTGACCAGCCTTTCAAACAAGTGCTTCAAATTTGGTGCATTAGTTCCTTTGGTTAAGGATGTGTCTATTGATATCTTGTAGGCTGATAGAGTTCCCTTTGCTGGACATCCATTGGGTTTATTTACAGGCTGAATCACTTGTTCATTAACAGTCCCTAGCAAACATAATTAACAGTATGGGCTTCTACATGGCCTGCAAAGGGCCAAGCCTGCACCCATTATCTTCTCTTATGGTGGAGAGACAATTTAAACATTGAAGCCCTGAAAGTTCAAACATCTGTGTGAAACGTCTCAAGAAACCTTTTCACGTTCCCCAAAGCATCCCCCTGATGACCATTTGTGCTTTCAGAGGTATTCAATAAAGGCAGAACACAATCCAGACTTCATGTGAGACTTTTAACACATTTGCTCTTTACTTAGAAGGTACATCAGAAAGAAGATAAGATGAAGAAAGTAGAGAAATGATGTTCCTGTCACTTGGTTTCTTCACTATGCTGAAATAGATCTGGTACTGCGCTAAGCATCTTTCAGGTTTCTACAAGTCTTTGTTGCTATTCTTGACCTTCCTTAAGAACTTTCTCCTCCTACTCCTCCTAAGCATCAGTTTATTTTGATATCATTCCGTTCTACATTTATGCTGGATCTTTCTGGTATGAAAACCTGCTTGTCTCTTCGTCTACATTACTCATGGCTTCCTCTGAGTGTGAGGGAGTCTGGTTGGGTTTCCTCACCACTCATGGAAACTGTGTATCCTTGAGTAATTTGGTTAGCTTTGCCTCACTTTTGGAAAAGAGGAATTGCTCTTTCACATCCCCTGGCTTTTGTCTTGACCTCTGTTTCAGTTGTAAGGAAAGGTAGGGTGGGGTTTCATACGACACATGTAATAACTTGCTTCTACTGAGTGGTCAGAGGAAGGATTTCACAAGAGTGTGGACTCACGGAGAGAGGGAACCTGGTCACACACAAGGCTGAGGGAGTTAAGAGAGTTTGTGATTCTGAGGCAACTGAAGAATTTAAGAGTCAGGCAGGGACTGCAGACCTTCCTGTGTGCTGAATGTCCTGGCTGACATAAGCTTTGATAAAGGAGGATATTATTGCTTTTCTTGAAACTTCTGACCTGCTGCCAGATATTGTCCAACTATGGACAGTCTTCAAAAAGCTTGTGATTACTTTTTAATGTCAGAAGCTAATGAACAACTGTTATTTCTTTGAAATGAATTCCTAATAAATAGCTGAAAAGGATTAAACCTCAGACTATCTAGGAAAAAACCCATAAAGCCCAATCTTCGGGCAGTGAGTTTGACAGTTTTGTCTTCTACTGAGAAATCCAGCCTGTTCTCTCATCTTTATTAAAGAGAGGGTTCAAAGGATTTGTTCTGTAACTGAAACAATCGTTGGGCGAGGTATCAGAGGAGCCCAGCAGGGCTGTACAGCAAGGAGGTGAACCTCTGCTGTACGGGTACACTGCCTAGCCGAGCAAGGCTTGGATCCTGCTTAGCCCCCTGGCCTTCTCCGAACCACCAAGCCCTCGCACAAACCCTGCCTTGAGTTACTCCACGTCAGGCTCACCCACTTGGTGAGCTGCATGGGGTATTGAGCAGAGTGTTTAGTTCCTTTGTACTCTTGGGATCTCTCACTGTAAGGTGCTCTTAATCAGATATTAAGTTGCAAACCTGATGTGCTGCAAAACTGTAAAGGAATCTGCCATGTTCATATACAAAAGTAACAGGCATTTTTCATATTTATTTTTACGTGTTTTTGTTTGGAACTCGCAGCCTGAGTCTTGGTGGAACGGCTTCAAATGCCCTTCTTAGTTCCATTAGCTTTTCCTTTGCTGTACATTAAAATATATATGTCCAAATTTCTTCTACAAAAGTTGATGAGGGAATGAAAAAAGTTGATTAGGGGTACAGGGTTTAGAATATTTGGACTGGTATTCTTAAATTGTTTTATGTTATTGTAACATTTCCTTTTAGCTATACTACTAAAAAAACCCTAACCCTTACCTGCCTAAACACAGCATGTGAAGTATTTTCAAGGTCACACAGTTGGGACAACAGAAGTTTAGTCTCAGCATATTAGAAGGAGCCACAACAAAACCACCCAGGGATCTTGAAACATCTTCTTATCATGGCAGCAGATCACTTCCAGGTTTCTTTAGAAAGCACAGTGCGAGCTGCTGTGCTGAAGATTGAGAACCAAAGCAAACCTAAAAATTGCATAACACACAGGGCCAAGGAAGTAAGGTATTGAGTCCTATTGCTTCATTCACTGCAATAGACTTCGTTGCAGCAGTGCATTAAGAAACCAAGGTACGAGGCAAGACGAGACATTGCAGTATCTCAGTAACATAGAACAGGGCTGGTTCAGGTACAGGGAGCTGGACTTTCAGCTTAGAGTGAAGGAGCAGAACTTCACAGCTCTTAGGAATGCTCCTGAGTCCCATGACTAAACTGTGGCATACTTGGAAAATGCCATCCATAATACATACAATCTCAATCATCATTTGGAAACCTCTGACCTATATGCAAACTTCCAAGGAGCTACCACTGCAGATACCCTATCACTGCAGTTACGGGTAGCCATGGAGCTGGAGTATTGTGTATATGTAATACATTGTTATGCAAACACACATCTACTTTTAAACCCCAGTTTCACAGTCATCATGGTTTAAATTTCAAAGCATCAAAAGAAGGCAGAAATAAAGTCTGCTGCAAATAGACCTCGATTAAATCTAGGAAGAATTTTTACAAACAACACAAACACAGGCAGTTTGAACCCTAAAATGGAACAGTTCTGGTCAGGAAAGGCCAGCCACAACATATCTCGCACTGAAAAATGCAACTTTGTACTTGGTAAAAGTTTATTCTTCTGCTGGTTTAATATTTAAATAGGAAAAGACGGTTTCAAAGATTAAGAGACTTTTCCTCAGCAAATGAGGAAATGCCCACCAAATTCCTTACCTGAGATTCATAAAAGGCCCCTTAGAAACAGCACTTGGGCTTTTCCAGCTGATCTTAAACTAATTAATTTAACCTTGTGAAGCAGGTCCAGCAAGTATTTAATCCTGACCCTTTAGCCTGGATTCACAGAATCACGAATGTTCCCTATGTCTCTGTACAATTAAAAGTGCTGTGAAAGCTGTGAAAAACATATTCCTCCCCCCAGATCCCCTCTGGGACTCACCAGATCCTGAAACCTCTTTCCAACCCAGCTAGCTTGCTGGCACCATCAGCAGCAGTTTTGATCCGAAGGAGAAATCCAGCAACTGAGACAGCCCCTGGCCGGGAGGATGTGTGCAAACAGAAACCAAGTGCACCTGGGGTTAACAGTTCTTGGGGGAGCGAAGGCAAGGAGCTGAGACAGTCAGAATGATTTGCCTTTCCAAAAGGCTCTAAGGCATTCTTTGTGTCAGTCGAAATACCTGGACCCACAGGCTGAACTCTCCAGAGTCACATGGGTGACAGAGCTAAAAAAGGCAAACACATCGGCTCAATCCAAACTCCCTCAATACGTTACTGGTTTCCCCTGGGTCTGCTTATGTGCCTCTTCCAAACTTCTCTGCAGTTTTCCTGGGATTTTAATATCCCACTCTCTTTGATTTGGTACTTTTTCTCTCTTTTATTTTTAGATTCAGTATTTCACAGTGGTCTGTAGAGTCTGCTTGACGCCAGCAAATGTAACTGGATCCCAAATCCCTGCAAGCCAGGAATTGCAGCCATGATCAGCACGATGCCGAGAGCGCAAACCTTGGCACTGGTCAAAACCAAATAGTCTGAATCCTCTATTTAGCTTACAGCAGGGCTTGGGAAAGGAGGCAGGAAGAGTTCATCAAAATGTAAGGAATAGCTGGGAAAGGTTAGGGGTAAGTAAATAGAAATCAAAGATGCAGATAGGTCTGTTCTACAACAGATTTGTGTGACCAGACTTCCAAAAGCATGAACAGGGATTTACAAAAAACCTTGAGATATTTCATTCTTTAGTAACCTAGTAACAGGACAGGCATGCACAGAGCAGAATGCCTTTAAAAAGGCTTGTGTCAGCAAGGTTGACTTTACTGGAATAAATAGGAATAGGCTGCTTGGCAGCAGGTCATTGCTGACAATAATCTCACAGGTCAGATTTTCCAAGTTACGATGGCTCGTTTGATACACATGTAACTGCAATTTCCAGTGCTGTTTAGGTTTAATTTGGGCCACCATCTTCCACCCAGCCTTTGGTGAGTAGGTACCAAGGTTTTGCCTTACTCTCCTATGGTATGCAACTGGAATAAATCTGGTCTCTGATACTAAGGATCTGAATTACCTTGCTTCAACTTACTTTTTCAATTTTCTATCATTTCTGGCTCTTTCTTCCTGTAGCAGATAACAAAATGAAGGTTTTACAGCTTATCTGATTAAGAAATTGCTCCTCCTAACTCTTTTAGTATCTATAACAAGTGTCTACAACAGAGTGTGACCGCTTCACGGAAGAAAAAACAAGTGTATTGAGGCAGTTATTTCCCAAAGGTGATGCGATGAGTCAGCAGCAGAGCTCAGATTAGAAAACCGTTCAGACTGCCCATCCCATATGCAGCTCACTAAACCACTGCTCCTCCTGCAGCCTCCAGGGAATAAAGTTCATTTCACTAGGTGGTAAATGCTCAACTTCTGCCCTTGCACTTAACCTTGTTATTTATCTAAGTTTTGGCAGGCTTAATTGTTTGTTGCCAAGATAGAGTGCAAATCAAGACAAACAGAAAAAGCATTGGTCTGCCATGGACCAAAGGACACTGCAACAGCAAAACTCCACTGGGAAAGAACAAGAACACTGGCCTGCTGATACACTGAATATATAGATTGCATGGAGCACTGAAATTGCTTGAAAATCAATTTTTACCAGGTACCTCTCTGTCTCTTCAGCAGTAACAAATGCTGAGTGACAGAACTGCAGAGCAGAGATCTTGAACAGAGCAACTAACGTTATCTGTCAGTTTTCTCCATTGCATAAAGAAGGTTCCACTATTTTAACTTTATATTCCTGGCATACTTAACACTGGTTTGGGCAAGTTACATAACCTTAGCAAGTCTCCTGGGCACAGATGATACTCAGAATTCATATCTGTTCAACTAATTTGAAACTCAGGCAGCCAGTTGGAAGTAGTTCTGCCAGCTGTAAGTGATGCCGCTTTACGTATGCATAGGACGTGTTCTGCCTTCACTGCTCTGCTGTGGCATGAAGTGGGAAGAGATTGTAAAAACATGCCCTGTGTCATCTCCTGCTGGATTCTCATGTCATTTTTCAGTTACCCTTTGTATCACAGCTCCTCTTGCTTCTCCTTGATCCTCCTGGTTCATCATTAGCCCTTCATTCTCATTGTCCCAATTAGCAAACACTTTAACACCAGAAAACTGATATTGTTTACGCCTGACATTGAATGTCACACTTTAGGAACTGCTGTTTCTACAGTGATGCTTCAGCATCTCATCATGTTAAGCACCACTACAGTAGAAAACTTGCTAGTCTCCCATATTGATGCAACTTTTCCGTAAAGTTGGTCTTCTCATCAGGATTTTTCATTAAAGGACACAAAGCCTTAGCTAGCAGCCTGATGTATGTACTTGAAAGCACTTTAGATTGTGGCTTAACGATGAGTCAGAGTTTCTTGCAATTTGCCCATTGGCTATTTACCTTTTTTTTTTCTTTCAACAGTAGTGTTGATTTGTTAAGGGAGTTTCTGATCTGTTTGGGGATTTTTTTCTGTTTTCTAACTTTCAGGATGTACACAGATGATGTCAGACAGTGTGGTCAGAGAGCTCAGACGCATTAAGACTGTCTCAGAAAGCTCTATGTTTGGACCACAGGGCTTGGAGAAGGCCCTCAAGGCAAGTAGTCCAGTGAATGCTGCAGGTGCACTGGTCTCTGGGGAACTGGAAAAGCTATGCACTGCCTACCACCAAGGAGCCTTTTGAGGTCAGTCCAACCCAAGATACCATTAGCATTAAAAGCAGGTGTGACCCCCAGGATAGTGAATGTGTGGCTGGGCTCTGTTAGTGGGGCTCTTCCCTGCTTGGGAAGGATCCTCCATGAGGCAGCATGGATAGCTGCAATACAAACCCTTATTTTGAGACCCAAAGCACAATTTTGGGGCATATATTACATCCTATTTAATAAATTACCTTGCCAAAAGTGATATAAACGTGGTATATGTTTGAATACAGCTTCACATGTACATGGCAGTGCTTTTTCTATGATGGAGGGTGCAGAAGTGTTCTGGGCAGGAAATGCAGACAGATATTCTAGGAAGCATACATACATGGTAACCTAAGGCAGTTATAAAAAGAAAATGGGGTGCTGCTTAGATGACTTAACAGTAGGGACTGAGTTACCACTACCGGTCGTGATTCATCGACTTGTTGCCTTTCTGTCACCAAGAAATACAGAGGAGCAAGTCCATGAGAGCAGGACACACAAGGAGCCTTAAGCTCTTAGCATGTAAATATTTGTACAGCAGACAGTGGGTCCTGTGCAGTAGAGTAAACATTAATTCTTCTGTTTTATTCTCAAATGCAAGTGTATTTTATTCAAACCCTAATCTATGTGCTGTGTAGCCACCACTAATAAACAATTTCTTTTCAGCTAATCTCTAGACAAAGATTGCTTCCTATGTACCCTGACATGTTTCTTGCAGGCATGTTGCTCATTGACTTACTCTTTCTTTTTTTTGAACAAGGTAAAACTCATTAATCTAGGAATCTGCATTGTGGAGAGAGATTTTAAAAAACAGTCATACAGATATAATTGTGGAAGGCATAAATAATTTAAGTTCAAATCCAACAGCAACCTTAATTAAGTTTTTGAGAAGGAATAAGAGTATATGTGCAGTTTAACTTGCATGATCTAAATTTGGAGCGTAAGGAAAGAAGTGGACTCTCATGTTCTATTTGAGTTAGTTTCTGTAAGATCTTGTCTCCCTCTTTGGAGTACAGAATGTGCCAGGATTAGCAGAGCCAAACCATTCTACATTGATTCCTTCAATGTGAGGATCGTGCTTTCGACTGAGAAGGATGCGATCTCCTCTCTCTGGTTTCAGTGGGAGTGAAAAATTACACATCTGTCAAATATTAACCAAATTCAGGTCTCTAAACTAGAGTTACAGAGTTCTCATTGACACATTTTAAAATTGCAGTTCCAAATCGTAGCTGAGTATGCCTGATACATGTGCCATCAGCCAGAAAGCTTAAATATCGACTTTTATAAGTATTTCCTTCATATATGGAAATAAGTACACCCCTCATTTCTTACATATCATCATCTGAACTTATCAGTAGATTGAACACTTATAATTTTTACTTTTTACTTCCTTTGACCTGATTATTCATGTGCAAGGAAGCTCTCTGAATGAACTTTAACAAGATCAGTGATGAAAAAACATTATCCATGCAAAGAACATTTTGAAAGAGCTCCATTTCCTAGCACTGCCATTCTGGTATTGACTTGGACTTGCTTCTTGAGTGTTGTTACAGTAATTTTACGTGGTTTCTTCATCACTATTTTTGGATATGATTTATGGTTGCTTGTCCAGCCCAGAGGAGGCAAGTGTTTTCAAAACTGCAGGTACACAGACGTGGGCAGGGCAGGCAAGCAGATGCCTGGATGTCTGTAGCAAATAAGAATCCTGGCTACAGTTAAACACATCACTACTAAAATGAGCAAACATGTTATTCCAAATAAATTAATTTTTAGATTATACAATTTATTACTGTACTTTCAGATTTGTCCCCAGAATCAAAGTAGGGTATTCTATCCAGTCTCCTACATCACTTTTATCTCCTGATAGACTTAACTGAATTCTCCCTACTGACTAAAATACACCTTATGCCTTCATTCTCGTGGGTTAATACTCAACAAAATTAAAACCAAAATAACTTTAACAGAATCCCAGATTTCTTGGAGGAATTTCTGTACCTGGCCACTTTGATATTCTAAGATGACTTATTCGTTAACATTTTGTTTGCCTTTCTTGAACAAGCTCTCAATGCCCTTGAAATCTCCATGTGATATATTTTGCTTTACAGATGGAGACACTGAAAACCAGGAACCAAATCTGAGCAGGGGAGTGAATTCCCATATGACTATTACAACATTTAGAAGTATCAGCAGCCTCTCTCTTTCTTAGAAGAAAACAGTCACCATATTACTAAATAGCAAACTAGGGGTTTTGTACATCTGGGAAAGGGCTGAGTCTAAAAATGATACGCTAAGATAATGCAGAAGTTATATCATTTTGGAGAAAACGAACTGTCATTTTGTGGACCTCATAAAACTGATAAACAGAATAATTCTGATGATTCTGATAATTCTGGGCGAGCTAGGGTGTTGTGAGTTTACTTATGAATGCAGCAGGAAGCACTAAATTGTTTGGCTTCATAAACTGCTGTAAGAGCAGTTCAGCGTCTCAAGAAAGAATGCCGGAGTCCTCCAAGTCAACAGTTACAAGGAAGTTACAATAAGGACTCATGGGAGACAATGCTGGGTTTTAATCTTAGACCTCCACCATCATGTAACTGTGGATGAATTCTCACTGATGCCATTAATAATCAAATAATATTTGATAATTGGATGTTGTATTATCAACACTGCGTGGAGCAGGAGTAAAGCTGCACAAATAACTGGGGTTTTGATAAACGTGTATTTGCTGATTATGTGTGGTAGATATAAAATATTGCCATTATAGGGCCTTTTAAGTAAGCAGAAGTTTCATTAATGCCAATGGTGCATAAAGAGTGGAATACATATTTAGACCAGGTCAGGATTTCGACTGAAATTGTTGGAACAAGGTCTTTAGACTTTCATGGCTGTTCCTTCTTGCTTATCCCATGCAATAGACGTACTTTGGAAAAGCAACCGTAAAGCATATTTCCCTTCATGATATGGGTCAAGAGCCAGGATGAGAAGAAAGACACTCCTTGGTGCTGATAATGACTGTGGTGGTTGAAACTGGATCCTTGATGTTCAGTGCCTGGTTTTATGTGGTGGGGTGGGAGGAGTCCCTGGGTTCCATGTTCTCCTGTTATCAGCTGGGAGTGAGTTCTTGAGTTTCTTTCCTAGTGGAGGCTGACTCCTGATGGGGCACTCTCTAATTTGTACAGAGGGCAAAAATGATTCTTCAGGAAGTTTACTTTGTCAGGGAGCTTGGATTCAGTGTCCTAATTTTAGGAAGAAGGAAAAACAACAATAAAAAGTAAAAAAAAGAGCTTTTTGGTTATAGATACATACCCAAACATGCACAGACACACACACACATCCTACATAATTTGCAAACCAAAAACCACTTGCCAAGGTGTCAGTGAAACTCGGCAGATAGAAGTTCTGTTAGTCAATCTAGTTTCTGTCTCTAGAAAGTGAGATTATGGAAAGTCTAGTCCAAAGTAAAATAGCAGTTAACTTTCCAATCTAATCATTTAACTACTTAGTGACAATAAGAACTTTATTTTTGGGAACTGTATATTTAACTGTAGAGCCACAGACAACCCCTTGTTTGCATAGTGAGACAATCAGGGCCACCACTGATGTCTCAGGGCAGTGCTTCTTGCCCAGATTCAAAGCCAGTACATTTGATACAAAGCCACAGACCCCTTTATTTTTTAGTGTGACTTCAACAAAGTTCTGTGTCTTGCCTAGTACTTTTCTTAAAGACAGTAGGTGGGATGACAAGCCTTTCAGTGATGAAAAATTGTGGAGAGGGTATGTTGTCCAGCCACTGCATTAGTAGTAGACAGACAAGAAAAAGGAACATTCTGCAGCTTTCGAGTTCAGATGAGCAGCAGCCTGAACTCTCTCTGGTCAGCCCTTGCTATTTACTATATAAAAAGTAGAAGGTCCTGGAAAATAATGTAAGAAATGAGCTTTCTCTAAGCTCCAAGAGGATCAGAGCAGAAAAACAACCAATGATATGAAAAGGCTCTGATCATTTTTAATGTTTAGATGATTTCATGCTAATGACAGCGTGATATTTCTAACAATGACTGTAACTGTAAAACATGTCTTCTGCTCTGATTGTGACAGTTTGTCTCTGTGCAGGACTTGGGTTAAGTCATCTCAAGCCATTCCTGAAGTTGCTCAGATAGATGAAGGGTACCTAGGCAACAGCTGCACGTGTGTTCAGCCATACTTGTTACTTTCTAGTAAAAAAGTACCGCTGAGCTAATAGTTTCCATCACGGGTAGGGTTAAATGAGTTTCACTTACACATCTTCGCTTGCTGTCTATGAAGCATGAGTCAGGAAGAACCCTGCTCGACTTCAGCCTCTCTGGGGAACAGGCAGACTTGGCAGTTCAAGGAAAAACTTGTTTATAAAATGAACAAAAGACAGACAGATTGAAGCAGTCCTCCACAATGTCACTTTTAAGATTAGAAATGCACTTTAGCTCTGCCTGTCACCTGCTCTCCAGTCTGTTTACTGTACACATTACTAAGTGCAGTTGTTATTGCTTGCTCTCTTTCTCAGACCTGGGTGTACCTTTTCAAAAGACCTTATGGAAAATGCCTAATGTAAACCTAGCTTGCTCCTCTGAAGGTCTGTCGGCTCTCTATCTATTGTTCAGCAGAGCACTGGTTATCTGACACTGCATACCAGGGAGGTTAAGTGAATGTCAGCTCCTTTAAAGGCACAGGTACCTGGAACATTGAAGACTGAGTCTGCCCTTCATGTGTGGTTACATGAGGTCTTTTTCAAAGTCATTACCCATGACTCATTATATTGCATAAACGGTTTTGGCTATTTCAGGCTGGGTCTAAATTCCAAATGACACCTACCCCTAAGGCTTTTTATATAAAAGTCACCGGGCTCTTGCATATATGGTAAAACACGCTGATCCGCTTTGCAGAGTTTTTCTGTTCTTCAGCCAGTCTGTGTAAGGAGGCCAAAGGCATGCTGCTGACTCAGCCCAGCATCTCTTACAATTTGTAGGAGTTCTGTGTCTTCAGCCAAGTATCCAGAGGAGACACTGTGTAATTCATTGCTGAAAGAGGCACTGTGAAGTACTGAGGGCAATTACCAAGCCAGAAGTGAAATTTTAACTTCGGTTCTGTATTAAATCAGAACTCTTTAACTTGGAGGTGTTCCTGCATCTCTGAATCTTCCACATTTCATATCCTGTATACTTTATGGTGTATGCAAAAAGCAAATAAAAGTGACAGTTGAGGTTTACCTCGCAAAGGAAAATGCAGAGCCAGAGCCAAGTTAGCATGAGATCAACGTGACCTTTACAAATTCACCAGTTTTTGCAGGCTTGGTCTTTTTGGTTTAAGGAGCATTCATAATTCTCCCATACCATCTTCACACTGCTGTGGAGATACTCAGATGTGAGAACTTTTGCACCATCTTGAGGAAGGAGCTGTTTGGTTTATATATCCAGATTCTCTTTTGTGCAGATAAGTCAGGAGTGCTGATTGTGTGAAATCTGATCTCCCATTCTTCCTGGCCCATTTGCACCCACCCACCCCCCCCGTGAAGCTAGGAGAATCATAGAAGGCTTTGGGTTTGAATCTTCCAAGAGAATGTCTCCCAAAGCAACCTTGACCAGTAAGGGCAAAATGAGAGTCACAGAGAGCTGATTCTCCTCAGCCCAAACAGACTTTTGAAAAGACAGCTGAGGTTGATGAGGTTTTTTGTAACCAGAGGACAACATTTTTATCACAACATCCAAGTCTCTCTCGTTCCAACTCCCACTTTTGAATAACACACAGCTGAAAACTCATTTCACTTGATCTTTCAAACACGAATGTTGGCCTTTTTTCATCTAGAACTAAGCGTGGAGAGCTTTGACCCAAGAGGAATGTATTTATTAAAGCTAGAAACAATAGAAGCAAGGGTGTTAAACTGACTACCAACACTGCGCTTTTAAAGGCTACTGCCCGAGTTTGCTGAGGTTGTGTATAAAACTTAAAGTATAATGTACTATATTTATTAGAAGTACTTCTGCTGTACAGTCCTTCCCAAAATCAAGAGTTAGATATCTGTGGTGGTCTAGCCCTGGATGGAGGCCAGACACCCACCAAAGTCAGTCTATCACTCCCCTTTGTAGTTGGATGGGGGAGAAAATATATATTGAGAGGCTTAGGAATCAGTGTAAGGACAGGGAGAGATCATCCTGTCATCAACGACACGGGCAAAACAGACTCAACACAGAGTGAAACCAGAGTCGGGAGTGTGACCAGATCTTAAAACAGGGCGGCTAGATCTTAAAACACTTTCCCCCCACCACTCCCTCCTTAGCAAACTTTAGTCAGGATTTTTGCTCCCCTCTTCCTTCCCGTTGTGGCACAGGGGTAGGCAGGGACTGGGGAAATGGGGTTCTCAGTAGCACCTTCCTCCCCACCCCTCCATTCTCAGCAGACTTCCCTTTAGTCATGATCTTGCTCCCTTCTTACCCCCAATCGAGGCATGGAGGGGGCAGGGACTAGGAAAATGGGGTTCTCAGTCACTTCTTCATGAGCTGTTTTCCTTTTCCAGATCTTAAAACACCTCTACCTCCCCCCACTCTCTTCTTAGCAGACTTCACTCTAGTCATGATTTCGCTCCCTTCTTCCCTGCAATCGTGGCACGGGGGGAGGAGGGCAGTGACTGGGAAAAGAGGGGCTTCGGTCAGTTCCTTGCAAGTTGGTTTCCTTCTTGGCCAGGGGGAAATTCATTCCACACCCTCGCCCATGGGTTACTGCTATGGTGGGCAGTCATAAATCACAATGTCTCTCCAGTCCTCCATGGAGTCACAAGCCTCCCCCCAGAAAACCTGTTCCGGTGCAAATCTCTCTCTTGCTCATCTGTGTCCCTGTTTCTCAACATGGGCTGCAAGTGCTGGCAGGCGCTTGCTCCAACATGGGTCACAGCATCTTCTCTATGTCTCCACCTGCTCCATCCAGGGTGGAGCCTCTCCACAGGCTGCAGGTGGGGTCTCGGCCTTTTCCATGGGCTGTGGGGGAACACCCGCTCCACCATGGGTTTCTCCACGGGCTGCAGGGGCATTTTTCTCTCTGGCACCTGGGGCGCCTCCTCCCCCAGCCTTCCCTGGCCTTCGTGTCTGCACAGCTCGTTACATCTTCTCACTCCCTTCTCTGGTGGCAAAATGCAGCTGCCTGTGGGGTTTTTTTTCTCCTATATGTGATTCCCAGAGGCACTGTGACCATCACCAATTGGCTCAGCCCTGGTCAGCAGCAACCTTGGCCTTGAATTGGCCAATGTTTATAGTCTGGGCCATGCAGAGAATTCCAGCAGCTCCTTACAGCAGCCATTTTCTGCAGCCCCTGTTCTCTTCCAGCTCCCAGCTACGCAAAACTGCGGCAGTATTCTAATCACTTTCATTTATTGACAGCCTTTGAGCCCTTTGCTCCCCTTGCCAGTGGCGGCTCGGTAGCTGGCTAAGAAGTGTCCTGGGATGTAGGCAGCCAAGGTCAGAAACTGAGGCAGCTTCAGCCCCTGCAGTGTCAGTCACCTTTGAAGTCTTTCCCAGAAGACAGGTGATCCTGTTCAGAGGGAGATGCTGAAAAGCTTCAAGGAAACGGTTTGAAATACAGATCTGCAGAGCATCGTCCCGACATCATTAAACTCTACTGAAGACTCGGTGCTGTGAATGTACAGAGACAACGTGGTTCAACCGCTCTTTCATCCTAGGGCCGCAGCCAAGTGCATTTACCTGTGGGCTTCCTTCTGAACTGAAGGGAAACCAGGGCACACATTCAACACTGAGAGATGCACATGAGCTGCACTGAGTTTCTTCTAATGCTGCTATAGTAGTTCTTACATCTTCAGGACCATATAGGCAGGAGATCTGTACCTTTGGTTTCATCCTGTACGACAAATCTGTGGTAGCCTGCAACACAGCCAGCTATTATTTCAGGCATTTCCGGCTGAGGGGAAAAAATGGAACAACAGTAACGATAATCTTGGGACAACCACAGTGGCCCCAGAGCTACCAAGTGCAGACTTGAACCAGTCTGCACCAGTTGGTTAAGGAACTAGATTCTTTTCCTGGTATGGTACATAGAGGCAGCATCTCCCCCAGCTGGAAACAGTCTGGCACAGTGTGTGAAAGTTTCTACGCTACCAGCAGAGCAATTCCTCTCTTCCTGCCCAGAATGCGGAGCAGCACAGTACAGTGTTGTTCTGGGCAGGAAGGCAGCTCAGGGAGGTTTTGTGTTGCTCAGTTTTACAGTCCCATGTGAAACTGGTGTCTCAGTATCAGTCTTGTTGTTGTTGATTGGCGATTTCTGTCCATCACACATGCGGTGTGAGTGTTCAGAGAGCCAGAAAGGTCAGCAGTAGGCTCCCTGAAAGAACAGAGTCCCTGAAGTTGTAGCATCCCTTCTCCAAATAGAGTCAGCTGTCCCCCTTATTTCTAATGGTTATGTAGAACTTCACAGTCACCAAGCGTAGGACAGTGCTGCACAGAGTGAGACAAAATTAAACTGACTTGTAAAGCTGTACTTGTTCAGCCTTAGAATTTCAGTGGAAATACTTTTTTGGCTAAGGACATTACATCTGGTTTTGAAAGAGCTTCCAGTTCCCTGGCTGCCAAGCCTGACCCATGGTCAAACTCTGAGCCCCAAATATGCAGCTTCTTAAGTTTTTGAGTCAAAGACTCCTTCTATGTATGCCTTACTCTGACAAAGCAGCACAATGACAAACATTGGAAACACTGTTTTCCCAGAGTTTTGCAAGGAAGATTACGGAGGAGATTGCTTATGGCAAGACCAGCACACTAACAAAACACAGCTGCTGAGCCCATGATGCATACCTCCAGTTACCCCCACTGCTGGGCAGCAGCCAGTGCATTTCCTAACCACCACCAAGTGACTCTGGGCATATGACTGTGGCAGTTCTGTTGAGCATACTTTCCCTGATGACACTGGACAAGTGATGTGAGCCTGCAGATACAGTGTATGGGACTTTACAGTGCTGCACAGTTGAGTGTGACTCACGGGGTATCCCAAGAAAGAGGAAGGAGTCTCTCTGAAAGAGGCTGTGGGGCATATACTCCATGGCAGTAACACGGGGAGTTACCCACACTCTCTTCAGCTTCCTTCTTACTTTGCCTGTTGGCCGTAATAAAACAATCAGATGTCTTTAACAGATAAATTATGCATTTGGGGATACCAGCCTACTTCTATTTAGGTAGAATTGGGGGTAGCAGCTTTGTGTTATTTGTTGTTGTTTAATAAAAGGTTTGAAGCCTATGTATGGTAAAGTGCTTAGCAGCAAGGGGGTACTTTCAATACTCAGAGTTAGCATTAGAAATTGGAAATAGTAACTGAAAACAGCTTTCCAATCACAAGCATCCAATATGGATAAACTTGAGGTATTTTTAGAGAGTCATTGCTGAGGGAGGGAAACATACAGCTGTAAGAGCAGATGACTTTAATGAGACTGAACAGCTAATAATAGATTGCCTTCTACTAATTGCAAAGCTATAATAAAACTAAAATACAAATGCTCCTACTTTCTTGTCCAATGAAGGATCTAGGATGCTCTACTGATATGTCAGTACCACCCAATACACTCAAATTTCCTCCAAGATTATTTTTATAAATATAGATATATCTATATCTCTGACTCCCTGGGGATCAGACTCTGGAAGTTTCTGTCTCTTGGGAAGTCTGAACAAGGCTTTAATTTCTGCTGAAGACAGAAGAAGACAGTCTGGGATCTTGCATCATATTCTCCTTGTTGCCATATGTCCTTATTCCTATCAGTAGCAATTTGAAAATATTAGTTGAAGTGTCCACAACTTGCACAGGGAATGTTGCATTCCACATAATAACTCACAGGAGGCTGACCAGACTTTGATCTCTTTATGCTGTCTGCAGTGCAAGCTGATGAACCCAGCCTCAGCACACCAGATACTGGGATGCAGCAGAGGCTGATAATCAAGCGAATGGGGGCTATATGCTATCCTGAGTGTATCTTGTATCCTTTGGAGATTGAATTCCTTGTCTGACTTAAAACATTTCACTCTGCATGGACGTTTACTCCAGTGGCACAGTTTCAGCCTTGAGCTCGACAAGAGGACCAGTGAGGATAAAGACTGCCCTCTCTCCTCATGACTCAAAGCAAATAGCAACTTCCCATGTATTCTTACATTGAACTTTCAGAGCTGTTGAAGATTAAAATAGTTCATTGTACAATGTTAGAATTAATTGTGTGCTTGCTTAAAATTAGGTTGAATTGAAACCTGAGTGACTTCGCTTGGCACGAGTGATTTTGCTTGGCATGAGTGACTGAAGTGCAGCAGCTTTGGACCACACGTCGTAACTGAACGTTAGTTGAACCTTTGTGGAAAGGAAAAGTACTGGGAGACTTGCACAACAAGATAAACTGGACCAAGCCTATAATTCAAGGGCAAGACCTTCAAAGAAAGAGAGAAACTGTTCCATCCCAAGTCAACAGAAGACAGATGAGACACAAGTGCAGATAAGATGGGAGGATGATGAGACTGCATGAGTAGATTAAATTCAAAAGATGTTACTCCAATCATCATCAAGGAAAAGCAGTTATTAAATACATTGATTAGGCAAAAAGTCCGTGCCTGTCATGGGGACAGCTGCGTGAACACCTTGTGTGGTAATTGTGTCACCTTAAAAGGAACAACAAAATAACCAAGGAAGTCTCTCTTCAGAGATACCCAGCTTGAGCTGCAATAAACTGATTCTGTGGCAGAACAAAGGGTCCAAACTCTTCATTAGAGTCAGGGGCTAAGATTGGACCACACCTGACTCCTCTGAGGAAGAATTTAGAAAGCAAAGGTGTCCAGTCTGAACCCCTCTGATGCTTTTTTATTGTCAAGAGCTCGTAAACAAAACCCTGACATTCTTGTATCAATCCAAGTTTTCTGGGTCACTTTTAGACTACAGGCTGTCCTGGAAAGTTAACAATAACTTTCTTGCTGCCCCACAGCAATTATCTGTAGGTAGCTAGCAAGAAGTACCGAGGTACAGGAGCATGGGGGCATCTGAAAACTTCTTCTGCAGCTAGTAGACAAGCAGTGGAC
The DNA here is from genome assembly GCA_027925045.1 of Hypotaenidia okinawae. Lineage (NCBI taxonomy): Eukaryota > Metazoa > Chordata > Aves > Gruiformes > Rallidae > Hypotaenidia > Hypotaenidia okinawae. The sequence continues at coordinate 5,816,456 of BSDF01000011.1, forward strand.
AAGTACCTCTTCTGATGGCTCTATGAAAAGGTAATAATGGTTGTGGCACTGTTGGATGAAAGAAAGAGGTTAAGGGCTTGAAGATCTGAAGCCACTCTTTCAGATTGCGTTACTCAAATCCTGTAGCACAAAGGTCCATTAACACTTAAGTCTTTCTCAGAACATTTTCTTAAAAGTCAAACTAATACTGGAGTCTCAGTCCTGTTTTCTCTGGTAGTTTGGGGGTGCTGGAGCTGGCATGTTGTGGCCCTAGAAGAAGAAATTCCAGCTACAAAAATATGAAGAACATGTGGCAGTGTCTGCAGCCAGGCACTAGCAATCCATAAGCCTCAAACTGTATCTGGGTTTGTGCAGCTGCTGCACATGTAGACAGAGGACTCTGTATTTGAAGATGTTTTTAGGGCCTGCATGAGTGTATCACCCATGAGGCGCTGCCATGGTACAACTGGCTGAACTGTGTGGAAGGACACAGATGCTGTTCAAAGACTTCTCATAGTTGTGCTCACTGAGCTGTGGAGTCCACGATCCAGTATGTGTTTGTAACAAACTGGGAGATTGAGGCCCAGAAGGCAAGCACAAAGGTTTACACCTTCAGACCTATACCTCAGCCACTGTAAAGAAGCGCAAGAGAAAGTCGCTATGAAGAATGGAGCTGCATCTCTCACTTTGCTCCTCAGCTCCAGGGAGTCAGGCCTGACAGAGCAGCTGGCTGCCGAACAGCCTGACAAAATAAATTCCTGGTCAAACCAAAAGTACTACCAGTAAGCAGTTAATGTCTAATTCTAAATCAGAGCTTCACTTCTTGGAAGTCATGTGTGAACTGTCCCCTCAACAGAAGGTTACAGTGTGCCTGCGTGTGATGTAATTGTTCTGACACTAATGACCTCCTGTGAACTAAGGCTGCTGTGATTATTTCATTCACAATAACCCAGCTACTGAAATAATCTATAACGTTGTCCAAATTAGGGCACAGGACTAGGAAGAAATTCCTTGTACCTTCTCCTGTAACAGAGAAAACCGCTCCTTTTCAACTGCTCAGTGACCTGTCATCTGAAATTCATTCTTTGTTGAATCCTGTCTGACTCAGTGGGGAAGCCTGAAGGACAACCAAGGACTAGTTGTATGAACAAGGCTATCACCATTGTCACTGGTCAGCTGATAAAAGGTTTGTTTGTTCATGAATATCACTCAGTTGAAAATACAAAATTTGACTCATTCAGGGTTGTATTTTTTTGCTTTTTTAGGCTGTCCTCTTCAATATTCCTGTGGACACACATGCCTTCAGATGGCGACAGGTGAAACAAGGTAGTGAATACACAGAGTACAACCAAGCTGCAGTGACTTGACTTTGAATTGCACAAGTAGGGGTAAGTATTTGACTGCAAAATGTTGATGTCCTTTTGTAATGGGACCCTCCACGAAGTACACACTGAAGGGAATAACTCTACTACCCACACCTCTGCAGTTTTGTCCATTTACATTTGCTGTCATTTGGTCTGTTCCAGTGAGTCACGCAGCATAATCGTATTTAGAATTATAATGCACTTGAAAAGCCAGCAATCATGAGCACTTGGTATTTATAGAATGGAGAAGTGATAACTAGTACTTTCAATGTAACAATTTAAGCTTGCTGGAACTTTTCCAGCCAGGACAGTTTTCCATCAGAAAATGTTGATTCAGTGGAAACTTATTGGGCTATTTCTGGTCGATCTTTAATCTTAGAATCTCTCTTTATGCTGATGTTGAAATGTATCCTGCTTAATTGATACCATGGATGAGTCCTTGCTCGTTTTCTCCTTCAGCTCGGACCCAGTAAAGCTGAAGGTCCATCTCTGACACCCCGGTGCCGTGCTGGTAAACAGGTAGGTACAACTTATTTTTAACAGCGGTTTCAAGTACTGAAGCTCTTTATTTACTCAAGAAGTAACTTACAGATATGAATGCATGGTTGTCACTGCTACATCCCTTCTCAGCCCAGGTTATTCTCCTCCATTTACTGTCAGCTGATGTGCACCACAGTGTATAAATTGGATGATTGCCACTTCTGTCACTAGAGTGTCCTGCTGCCAAGTGGCTCCTGTGCATCCTGGGCATACCACTGTCTATGCTTTCACTTCCAGGACAACCTCCCTCTGTACTTTGCCTTGCTGAGTGACTCCTAAACGTGGTGAATGCTCCTGCCTGACTTCTTGTGAATCTGAGCAAGGTCAGGTCACTGTTGTCTTCGGACTTCACTAGCTTCCGTGTCTGTTTAATGTTGGTGTCAAAACTTCCCTTCTTAGTTTTAAAACTATCCATCTTGCTTCAGACTGTCCTGTGCCCTTTCTGCTGCAGTGCTGGTCGATTTTGCCTCTTCATAATCACATCGCCTTGGATACAATAGCTGCCTCCTGCACAGCTTTCCTGGGCCTCATTAACTCGTGCTGAAGTCTCATATTTCAGATGCCAGTTTAAGGCTTTGGTCATAATCTTCAAAGTAATTAATGGATCAAGCCTTAGCTACATTAAAGGCTGAATTTTGATCTGTGAACCATCACGACAGCTGCTTTTCCTTGGGGCAATGTAGATTACAAAGCCTAGGAGGAAGTGTGTGAAAGGAGGAACAAGGCAATCTTAACTGAGAGAAGCAAGTGATGGAAAAAACATTCAGAAGATACTCTACAGATGCAGAACTTTCAAAATCGAATCACTCTGAACATTGATTTCCCTCTGGATTCTAGCAAAGAAAGCAGCAACACCTCAGCACCAACGTTAAAACAACCCGAAGAATTATTTTCTAGATCTACCAGAAAGTCTTCAAATTGTGCTTTAAATACAAAGTTCTTAAATAGCCAAGAGAGCTAGAACATCTGTTCTCCCTTGTCTTCAGTTGTGTGGCTGCAGTCATGGAATGCCTGTTCTGAGGTGGTTCCTAAGAAGCAGAATCAACAACAAAAATTAATGCAAAGTATTTACAGAAACAATCAAAATACAAATGAGTAGTCACTTCAGGAGGGACTTTCTGTGAAGCTGGTGATGAATATAGCACATGGTTTACTTCTGAAGTTAAACCAGACTTTTTTCATTCCTATTCTAAGCTAAATTAGTGTATTTCAAGCTTAGTGTTTATCCAAACACAAAAGTCCCACTGGTTAATCTCCCATGGAGGCTTCAACCAATGCATTTCAACTGGCATAAACACTTCTGTAGAGTCTGAGTTTAGTTTATGTCAATTTGGAATCTGTTTATGGCAACCCAAAATAAGCTATTCTTAAACTTGACTACAAATGTCAGCCAACTTCTTGCACCGATTTTGACGAAACTGATTTAAAATAGAATCTTAACGTAAACTAGTGTGACTTTCCTGGAAACTGGGGACTTCTTTGGTAAACTGGGACCTCCAGTTGTAGTGCATGGCACGTCTTCCCTCTTGTGGCTGCCGTGGAGATTCACAGCCCTGCAATGCCTTGGGCTGTCCTTAGACATCACCCGGCAGCAGGGGCAGGGAGCTGGCAGTTATTTTGGTCATCAAAAATCTATAGGCACAGCTTGAATAAAAGAGAGTAACAACATACTTGATGCTGTTAGTTTGAAGAACTGAATTTATATTTAGCTTGGAATAAAATAAATGTTTCCACTAGTTACTACACTGGTAGCAATATACTATACCATTACTGTGGTATCCTAATATAGTATATTGCTATTAGTATGTAACTAATGCTAGTATGGCTTTTGCTCTGTGAGGGTTCAAGAAAAGGAGAGTTTTCAAGGATGGATAACTAGGAATTGGGGGTGGCTCGCTCAAGGTAGGGACAAGGAGAGAAGCTCTGGAGGACAGCCAAGAGGAATAAGGCTTGCAGAATTGAGAGATGGTCCAGAAACTACCTTTGTAAATGGAGTTCCCCTCCTCATCCTCTGGTGGTAGCCGTGGCTGAACAGCTGGATGGAAAGGAGATAGTGAGCCAGTGCAGCGCTGTGGCATCGGATGGTAGTGGTGGGCCATGCCGGCCTTCCTACCCCATGCTTCCCGTTCAGATACGGATGATGGAAGCACAGAGCAGTGTGGCTGGTGAGTGGGTGAGCTGTGCTTCTCACAAATAAGAAATAGCTGCCTAAGGCTTCAATAGAAGCATAGCTAAATTATACACAATAGATCCCTTCCTTTATTTGGTCCTTGCCTGATTGATTTCCTGCCATAACTACGCAAAGATTAGGTGATTCTCAACATGCTTAGGGGAGGTCTGAAGTAGCCTTAAGGTTCTCAGTCCTTCATAGAATCATAGAATATACTAAGTTGGAAGGGACCCATAAGGATCATCAAGTCCAACTCATTCCCAGATTAATGTAATCCTTGTGATTATTTTATTGACACTATTGCAAGGTTTTCTCATTTGAAATTTTGCCTAAAAAGGTTTGGTGCCCGATGAGTCCTCTGCTTTCCTGCATTGCCCTGCCAGGCTAAAGGTGTCTCCAACATTCAGGCACATTGTATGCATTGTGCTGGCACCTCTCAGTTTCTTCTCATTAGAAATCCAACAATCCCATATTGTTAGCATCCACCTCTTCTGTGACAGCACCAGGACTGAGGAATGTAATAAATTCTATCTGGAGGCATGGAGGTTCAGGACATGGGAAGAGAACAAGCACCACGTTAACTCCAGTGCAGAGGGAGGAAGTCCTCCTGTGTCCCTAACTCTGGGGTTAGTGCCTCAGGTCATCTACAAAAAGGCATTTGAGAAAAAAATCAAAGGTGGTGGCACAGGAAGCAGTTCTCCAGGAGAGGATGGGACTGACCTCTAACATTCCCCACCTTGATCTGCCAGTGCTACACACTAGGAACTCATCTGCCTTGTCTGTCCTACATGTAGTGAGGCAGCTTGTGGCAGAGGAAGAAGCTGTATGAGGAGGGGGACACCTGGACTAGCTGGGAGCTCCTGTGTCAAACCAGAAGCATCCTGTGCCCAAGAGCCACTATGGGACAACATGGGCATTGACAGGAGGGTCTATAATATGAGCTATGCTGTAAGTCATCAGTTACCTGTAGTTTATTCCTATGCTGCTAAAATCTGATATAGATTAGAAGTAAACACTCAGTGAAGGGTAGCCTGGATATTCTTCAGTTGCTTGTTTTTCAAAATGCTGACCAACTCTGGTCAATATTAAGGCCTTGAAGGTCATTGATGCTCCTTAGAAACATCACCAGACCAGACTGAACAGTGTATTGCAAAGGTCAGGAGTAGAGTAGAACGGAGTCATCTTCCAGCAATCATGAGAATTCACTGCACCCATCGAGCTGAGCATTGCATGGGTTAATGCCCAGTAATCCACATGGAATAAAGTCCTTCTGTTTTGCAGCAGTGTTGCTGGGATAATCAGAGTTCTGAAATCATTATTGCTCAAGACTTTTTCCAAGTATATTTTCAGTTATGTTGCCACCAAATTCTGGATTTTCTGGTTTTTGGGTGATCTGTAAACAACTTCAGTTTAACAAGGCTGTGCCCACTGCCAGGGAGTAGCAAGTGCCAGCTGCTTCCCAGAGGGATGAGCACGAGAAGCAAAGTGCACTAACACAGCCAAGGTCCAGCCCCATGGTAACCAACCCAGGCAAGCAGGTCAGACCCACAGAGAGTAGCTAGGTTCAGCCGTGAGTCCAGATCATCCCACAAAGTCACAGTGGTGAGACAGGTCAGTTCACAGGCCAGGGCCAGGATGAGGTCTCATGAGAGTATAGTCAGTGATCACTAGGCAGGTCCATGGTCAAAATACAGATCCAAGGCCAAGGTGGGAGGCCAGTCCAGAGGTTGGAATCAATGGGGTCCATGGCCAGACTGAGCAGTACTCCTGCAGCAGAGCTTGGGCCAGGAAATAAGGCCCAGGCCTAGACTTCAGTGGAGCTCCTGGGCCCATGGGTGAGACTGTGGGGTGGAAGCACCAGGCAAAGCTGGTCAAGGCCAGAAAGACCTATTACTGTCCTCAGGGTCCCCAAGACCCAGTGTAAAGAGTGTAAGTGACTTCTGGCAATGCCCTCAAATAAAATGCATGAAGAAGAATTAAGAATCCAGGTGGAGAAGGTAACTGGCTGGGACCCCAAGGAGGCTGGAAAGATAAAGTGTGTGTTGGCAGAACTTTCTGTAGCGCATTTTGAAGAATCATGGTCACAAGAGAGAGTGTATGCTTGCTAAATATGTCAGGAGTCAGGTTTCTGAAAACACCGAGGGGAACCAGTATTTCCCTGGTCACCCAGTGGTGACTCATTGTAGGATTCAGCCCTGAGAAGAGGAGAGAGGGACACTGAATTCAAAGAGATCTTGAGTTCCCTTTGTCACAGTTATTCCCATTGCTTATTAAAGTGAAACATAGGGTGGAAAAGGACTTTAAGAGAACAACTAGGCAAAGGATGAAACATCTCTTCCATACTGGAAGCCAAATTAGGTCTTTGATGGTCCACAGTAACAAATTCTTACTGTCGTTTGGTAACAAGATGGAAAAAAATCATGTGGTTCTTCAGCTTTATGCTGGGGTCGTACATCTGGCTTCATAGTTTAGGCTCCTCCTCTCTGATCTTGATTATTCCTCTGTGTTCAGAAACAGCAAAAGGATGAGTGTCAGCCATGGAAGGGTAACAGTGGCAGAAGTTCTCCTTGGTGAACAGCAGTGGTATAAGGTAATCATTCCTGGACATCGTGAACACTGCGCAAAACTTTTTCAAATTCATCTTTTGTAGATGCATTAATTCAGCCCACTGACAGACGTTTTGGACATCCTGCTCACATGGTTTGCATTAAAGCATTATGAAATCCCAAATTCTGGTGCCAGATGGTTTTGGATTACTTGTATAAAGGGTTTAATTTGGGTGCATGGAAAATGTAAAATATTCTGGTAATAGCTTTAGCAGGACTTCAGAGTCTGCATTTGCTTTATGTGCTATCTGCCTTCTGCACATTATATTCCAAGTCGTGATAAAACTTGCAAACATGAATTCAAATTTCCTGACTTCCCAGAACAGAGTTTGCTCTGTAAAATGCTTACAGGGACTTCCTAAAGACCCACCATGCTGAGAAACCACATGGTGAATAAAAATAGCCCTCTCTTTCCAAATACATGGCTCCTAAGAATGCACTGAGCCTGGGCCCGAATGTGAAGCTAGAAAAGAGAGAATGGGTAAAGGTCAAGCATCCAGCTGTTGTTCCTGCCAGTAAGGATGTTGCTTGCTTTACTGGGTGAGCTGAAAGAGGTTTTTAGCTGCTCTTAACAGGGATCACATTTTTTCAGACGATCTTTTCTTGGTGCAACAGATGAGCGGCAGGAATATAAGTACAAAGTTAACTTGAAATCAGATCTGTTGGAATTCACACATCCTGTTCTACATGGCATGAACAGGGTGAAGTGGCCCTTGCACTTCCCGAATTTCATCCCGCGCAGTCACCAGTCACATCACGTACCCTGGGGCTTCTGCCTTGTCATTATTCAAATATAGAATTCCCTGATCCAGTCGCACTCCCAAACGCAACTGCAAAATGTTGACCTGGTTAAACCAGTAGCTTTCTAGGATATAATAATGAAAATAAGCTGGATTGTAGGAGAAGACTTTATAAAGTTATTTAGCTGGATGGGATTTTAGTTAGTTTGTTTAAACTTACTCTGGGAAACCAATGACTGGCTAGAAACAGTCATCTTCTCAGTATCCTCTTTTTTAGTTTTTCAGAAATAAATCGGTTATTTGCAGCAGCAGCACAGAAGGAGGGGCATGACACATGGGCAGTGATCTTGTTCTCAGAGACACGGAGGGAGGTAGGCTGGTTTGTTCTGCAGTTTTCAATTCCCCAGTTTCCACATGGATTGTTTTCCTGAGTTTCGGTGTAAAGTCCAGAAAGAGAGGCATCAAAGAGCGAAACAAAACAGGAGCTCCAGGATTGATTTTGACAAGTTAAGTATTGCCAGAGAGTCCGTGTGTTCCAGTTGTACTGCAATAAGCAGACAGAAAATCACTGACTTGCTTTACATTTGGTGAGTCTCCAGCTATTCTAGAATAATTTCTTGGGAGTAATTTTTCTATCAAGTTATTCTCTAAAAAGAAACAAAGCAAACCATAAAGAGTCTTAAAGCCTGTGAGCTCCACATGAGATCTGCACCAAACAGTGGACAATTACAAGATTATGGGGGATTTGGGACTCTGTGAATGCTAATCTCTATTCCAGAGTCCCAGGTGAGTTCCCTCAGCTGTGTCACCTTCCCAAGGCAACTGAAAGTAGCTGCTGATGTCAGCTAAGACCATAGCGAGACCTAGATTTTTTTAGAGAGGTGGAGGTGAGGAGGAGTAAGAATAATATCAACAAGTACGTCAGGCAGTAACAAGGTACCACGATCTTGCTGAGGTCAGCATCACACCCAAGACTCAGAAAGGCTGACTGCGATGGATTGTCATAACCTTAGAGCTGAGTATGTGCTGTTTGCACAACTCCTCGCTAAGCTGCGGGGTGGGGTACATTTCAGAGAGCAGTTTTTGAATCAGAGAGTGAGTAGACTTAGATGTAACGGTAGGATGGGGAAGTATATGAAGCAGATACAAGGCCTAACACTGCCTGTGGATGCAGGCAATGCATCTCAAAGGTTTTTAGGATCTGTATTAGTCGTTAGTGCACTTCAGCAGCCTCAGTTTCAGCCGCTTGATTAGCATGGAGACACCTGTGTGCACAGTTTGTTACACTCACTGAACTCTTGTTGTTTAGCCTATGCTGTACCAAAGATACACTTTTAAAAACTGGAGAGACAGAAATTTTCCAGTCTTCCTCACTTTGTAACCTCTCCCAGTGGCTTCCCAATCCATCTCGAGGAGTCCAAAAAGGGACAGAGTGCCATGTATTATGTACATGGCAGAGGTTTCCCCTGGAAGACTCTGGGTTGCTTGTAACTCTACCAAATTTTAATCATTTTTATACATTTTTCAAGATGAATGTCTACCCCACCTGGTTAGACACACTCAATTTGCATTGGGGCAACTTACTAAAACTGAGTAATTTCCAGGGGTGATCCTTGCTTTAGAAGTTCAGGTAACCTCTTTTCCTGGTAACTCCAGTGCTCCCAGCTTTAGGGTTAACATTTGCCTACATAGAAGTTTAATGTATGTGACCTGTCTGGTATCCCACAGGTGATCTGTGGCACAAGCGTGGATGGAATTCAGTTACCCAGGACAACGCTCAGTTCTCTGAGCCCTGAAACAGTCTTTTCCCTTTCCTGTAGCCTCCTGTCCCGTTGTGCATCTCCCAGCTTTCCCAGCAAGGTAAACAATCTGTCAGTATGCAACCCTGATTCATTACAAGCAGGCTGGAAAAAAAGAGCATAATTCTGTCCCCATGGTTGTATAAATGAACTTCAGTCTTGCACATGCCAATTTTGGACTGCCCAGCCTGGAATATTTGCATGTATTCCAGTAACTGGGCTTGTTTTGTGCATGAATTTTGTCTAGAAATTTACTCCCATGCATCATCAACACTCCTCAGTTACTGTTCACAGCAATCTTAGTGCTCAGAGATGCAGGCCTGAAGAATTAAGTGATACTCACCAATACTAATGGACTGGCCAAAAGGCACTTTCCTGTCATAGAAAAGGGAGGTTTAATTTAATTAAATGAAGATTCAATGGAAGAGCCCCCACTCAGACCTTCTCTTTAGAGATGTATAAGAGGAAAAGATTTCTGTGTCCACCAGAGAGGCACGACGAGCTGTTTGATTAACATGCCTCCCTGTTCTTCCTTCAAAATGAAAACCTGTCCCAACTTGCTGGAATCATCATCACCTTTAGGGAGCACAGATGCTTAGCTCCATGCACAAACAGTCTGGCCAGGAGACGTGGTCCTGCTAAGGGATTTCAGGCATCAGGACCATCTACCACACAGCTCGCAGATGTACAGAGAGTAAATTACAGTCAGGAGTACAAAGGAGGTCCTGCATTTCAGGTCTCTGTTTCAAATGAAATGCGTGGAACTTTTAATTACTCGTGTAGGCTGGCAGAAGTTTCATGACCACAAACCTGTTCATCGAGTTGACTAATTAACGTATTTCTTTCTGAACGTTCCAGTGTCAGTGTTAGTCACTGCGTGAATGTTTGTAACAATAGAAGGATCAGGCAACACCCAAGGTCATTCCCAACTGCAAATATGAAAATACATTCTTGGTGTACTTTCCATTTGCTATGCCTTTTGTCACTTTTCCCACTTTGAAGCTGATGGAGAGCTGCTTCCAGGAAAATTATCATGACCTGATAATGTGTTTCATCCCAGTACACACTAAAGAGAAAAACATGGTAATTTTTGAAAAATATTGTCTCCTTTCTTCAAGGCAGAAATCAGTTAATTCTATCTGTTCTCCAGTTTTCAGGGGTATCTGTTTTTTCTCTAATGTCACATACAACCTCCTTTTCCTTGTCTTTTGCTGAGTACCAGTATTGTGCCTTTTTCAGGTTCACATGGCTAAAACATCCTTCTAGAGGACTCCTTTTATTAGTATGACCAACTCCGGGGGTGGGTGTTTATGATACAATTGTGCCTGGACTTTCAGATGTCTGAATTTTAAAGGAAGAATTTTTTTAAAGACGACTTTACTATGAAGTGTACCTACTAAAGCTGGTGACTATACCAATAATCTGAAGCTAAGATGAGTTCTTGCATGTTTAATTACTATAATATGGTATTATCAAATAGGATGCCAGGGAGGAAGAACAAATGATACTTTTGAGCAGCAAGAGGCTTTTTACTCCATTTTATTGAATAACAAATGCTGTAAACAAATACCATTTCTGCATCATTTTCTGAGGTGCCTCTATCTACTTTTATAGCATTTATATAAAGCATGAAACAGTCATCATAGTATATGTTGTAGCATCAACTTGGAATTAGAGGTGCCTTGAAAACCAAAGTGTCTGCAGTTCTGAAATCCATACATAACATTAGATATAATTTGCCAAGTCAAATCACTTCAACATCAAATCACTTTGATGCTTCAATCACTAAAGTAGTTGATTGGGAATCCCCTTTTGGGGTGTAAATAACACTTTATTGCACCCATCTGTATCTGACACTGGAAAAGAAACTTTCCTGACAACTCTCTTAAAAATTCCATCACAGGTGATGTTTTCCTGCATTTTACTGGTCTTTTAAACTCTTCCTAAAAGAACTAGAATCAAAATCTGTGTCACATCTAATTAACAAAGCTTTTAAGCTGATCCTGTTTTCTTCCCAAAAGACTACACCTCAGCAGCGATCCTACTTATCTTCTTACATTGCTGAGAAGTTATAAATTTGGGCTAAAAGTCCTGAAGAACTGCGGGGGGGGGGAATGCCTTGAAAGTGTGAAGTCTCATTGCTCGTGCAGGGGGTAAGGGATTCAAACAGCATTTCTACATGTTCCAAAAGACTTGAATTCATTATCACTCCTCCATCAATCTTAACACTAAGATCTTAAAAAAATCACAATTATACATTAAAAAGTCATCTGGTATTTAACTGATACTTCAGGCAGGCTTGTTCCTGTTCTCTTCCAAATGAGTGTGTCTTTTTATCAGGCACTACTTTCATCCCCTCGCTATGACTGAGCTCTCCTTGAGCAGTAGGCTGGGCAGTGACTCTTCACTTCTGGTCCTTATAATGCAGCTCGGTCAAGCTACAGAACATGCTAAAAGGAATATCTTTGATTTTAATTGTTTGTTTCAGTCAAGGAGTGTTTTTCCATTCTGAGCCATGGAAGCCACTTTTAAAGTAAGGGCAAAAATTGGTCCTGTTGCAGCACTGACAAAGCAAGATGGGAGTTTAATTACAGATCACAACCCTCATACAATGCTTGGGACAAGAATCTTCGGCAGTACACGTAATTCTCAAGTCAAATGAAAAGTTTAAGTGGGTTTTCAGCCACTCCAGAGAGACCACATGGGAAGGAAAAACATCAGGGGAAACAGAATGTCACTGCACACAACGTTACCAGACAAACATAACCACCTTCTCTCTAGGCCTGGTACCTCAGTTTTCACTGGATACAGGTTTAAGGAATTCAGTCCTAGGTGTGTCTAGATTTATTTGCTACACACTAGTACATCTCCAGCAGCCCCTCTGCACCCATATCCCCACACGCACCTCCGATGCCTAACTGTGACTCCAAACATTTTGCCAGTTGAGTAGCAGAAGTGAATGTATTTAGTGTGAGAAGAAAAGTCTTTTAAGAATGAAGTGCACTGGAAAACATATTTTGAAAGGTCAAAGGTTAAATAGAAGCCCTTTCTGTATTAAACCACAGACGAGTTTACGTACAAGTATAAAGGTGAACTCTGTGTTCCAGAGAGAGCTATTTCTAGTCCCTAAGACTAACAATCCACAAGATTTTATGAATATTCAATTTAAAAAGCTGGGAAAAAAGGAAGAAAATAATTTATACAGCACAGGTGACACCTATTGTGAATTACAAACTATGATGCCTAGAGCAGAGCATATGTGCGTAAAACTCAAGCCTTAGGTAGCTGTCCACTGAGCTAAATCCTGCACATTAAGGAGAGGCCGAAGAAATAAAGATGGTTCCGTCCTAAGTTAAAGTCTCACTTAGAACAATGAAATGCACTCACAGGAAACAAAACCAGCTTGGAGCTCAGTGCTGAATTAGTGCTGAGCACATCCTGAGCTGAACCTTCAGGAGTAGCTTCCACCCAGCCAGGCTTATGTTCAGCATCGTGCTCTGACCTGAGCGGTGCAGGGCCATGTGCACAACCTAGGGCCTCTGTCTGGTTTTGCATTTCTGGGACCAAAAATACTCAAAACTACTTGAGAATATCCCAACAGGAGCAGAGCAGAACCTGCCATATGCATTGAAAAGAAAAAGATGCTTCATGGGTGTAGGATGATGTCACTTAACTAAAAGCTTGCATTGAAGCTGATGTGTTTTTCTGTTTGGTTGCAGCAATTAGATCTGTAAACTTAACTTGGTTATGAAGAGCTGGAAGGTTATATTATTATACAGTTATGAGGAGAGTATTGCTTCACTTCTATCTAATTTGCATGGAATCGACATGAAAGAGGGGAAGTCAGGGAGACCTACAGGAGCTTTAACTTTTAAGTCTTTCCCGTTACAATTCCAACCACCGTATGCTTGCACTCCTGGTGAACCTCAGGATCTGGGCTTTTCCTGACCTTTAACGCCGCCTCGCCTGGATTTCTCTTACTGCTCTTTTGGTATCTTTAAGGCAACTCGGTTAACTCAGCCCTGCAGAATACCTACCATGCACTTCTTTATCACAACTTTTAATTCTGATATGTCTGTTCTGAAGCGTTTTTCTACCTTCAAGCCAAGCACCTTTTCATGACCTTTTACTCATCTCAGCCTGCAGTTTCTCATGCAGTTAAAGCAAGGCATGCCTATTTTTAGCGTATCCAAATATTCTAGGGACTACAGAAGTGTTTGCTATCTCTGTTGGTAGAGCCTGACTGTTTTCATTTGTTAGTTGGTTTAAATTACCATGGAATTTGAGCTATCTTTTTTGTTGTTGACAATGTTTACATTTTTTAGATAACTTCTGCCCTGGCTGTGAGTTATTTACACAGCTCCTTCCCAATAAGCATACCCCCTGCCCTGGCTTTCCACAGCATTAAGTTAATATCTTTTTCTCATCACCTTTTGGTTACCAGAAGACTATTTGTGAGAATTCTGTCTGTACTTCTACTTCATATTTAATAAAGCTGAAAGGATGACCTCATTTTTATATCCACATTTCCATAAGAGGTGGGGTAACTTCACTTAGCTCACTTTCATGTATGCTCTGCATTATTTCAGGTAAAATACCACACGGGAAAAAATCCCAAACAATAAAGCAGACAGATTGCTATAATATTAAAGACAAGCTTTTTTCCCATTAGATGTCTATCTTTCTATGTAGAATTTATGTCTGAAAGGAATGCTTCTATAATATTTTCCATTAAATTACCACGCTGCTAAATCTTTCTTGGCAAAGATTGTGATAAGGTGAAACAACTCAATCGCTTGCGTGACAGATTATTCCAGTAATAACGTGGTGGGGGGGGGGGAAGTTCTACTCATTATTTCAGTAATGAGATGTTGGGGGGAGGTTTCTATCCCTTTCACTTTGGCAGGCTGCAAACAGGACACCAAATGGGATATATTTAATAAATAAACACTGCAAAGTCTCTGATCCACCTACAGCCAAGTCCTTACTCAGCCTCCTCTTACTGAAATCATTTGGAGTTCTGTCAAGTGCAGATAAAGAGCTCAGCTCATTTTTGCATCCAAGCTGAGTATTGCTGCATCCAAACTAGGTTGGGAACCTGATACCGGGGAGAGGTGGGAATGCAAAAGCACAAAGCTGCTTTGCTTTTGTACTTCTGTTCCAGGCTCTCACTGTCTTGCAGTCCAGTCTGAACACTATTTTCTCTTACAGTTGCCTCTTGAAAACTCAAAAAACCTGTTCTAGCACCAGGATATCTCCAGGCTGTCACTGTACTCTTGACGTATTATTTCTTTCCTAAGAATCTCTTTCTTCCCCTGAGTTAACCAGACTCGCTGGGTAGGGATGCCCCCTAAAGCAGGTACATCTCTGGTGCCCAGTTACAGCGGCCTGACAGCAAACCTGTGCTGACACAAGATGGGTTAATTATGAATCTCAAATGCAGACTTCTTAATCCATTCCACACAGTTCAGTATGACTGCCCAGCAAAGATAGGTTTTAGGGATTGGATCTGATACTCCTCTGGAGTCAGAGAACAGGAGGCAACCTCTTGAAGTCAGCAGAATTGCACAAGCACTCAGCTGACACACAATGGAGGATTCAGGCTCATACAGGTCCATCATGTTAAATTAATAATTAATATTTTAGTTGTATTTGGGATAAAACTCTTATCTTCTACTCACTGCCTCATCAGCAGAACTTAAATGTTGGAATCACTTGTGTAAATCACCAGAAGCAGCAAGAAAACCACTGAAAGCAAGTGAGCGAGCAGCCCGGGCTGCAGATTGACTGCAGCAGATGCCCGAGGATCAGACAGCTGAGAATATACTTCAGTGCATTCCCTCATACAATCAAGGGAACCTCCTGACCTTGGCTTTACATTGTAACGCTTTAACCTTGGGGCATCACACAAAAATAGAAGCAGCAGCATTACAAAATCTGACCCTTTAGCTGAATATCCCATTTTAGAGGGATACCAGAACTTCTTCATGACTGTGCACACGTAAACATCTACTGTTACCATCATGGCTCAGTGCCTAAGTTAGTTCACACGGCTGGCTGAATAGGTTATTCTTCAGTCTTCTTTTATGTGTGTGGTCTTACAGCCAGCCCTCAGTGACCACTGCTCCACTGCACAGAGAATAGTTCTTTTAAGCATCATGCAAACCATCAAATATTGGCGGTGTTCTTAACAGCACGGCCAGCTTAGCAGATTGAACAGTTGGCTGAATGGTACATTGCCGGTGTGATAAAAGGAAATGATAGCTTGAAGGTGGAAATAACGTAAGATGTTAAAATATAATGATCAGCTGGGAACCAACATGTTACTCCATAGGCTGTTTTAAAGTAAGAGAACAGCAAAAAGCCCCTGCCCACCCCTGGGCTCTAGCTCTGCTTTCTGCTAGGCACGGCCATGTCTGTGGCCAGCGCTGGGCCTCCTTGACCCGAGCTGGGTCATCCTGCCAGGGTCTGGGCTCTGCCTTGCCACTGCAGAGTTGCCTCCCCTGGGCTTGCCCTGCCTGGGCTGGGCCCTGCCACCTTGCTGGCACAGTTAGGTCCCCCTGGATCATGCCAAGTAAATCTGCATTGCTGCATAGGTTTATACATCACTAAAGGGTATTTACAGAACATACAGTAGCTTTTCAGACATACTTAAGAGCTTCATTCTCTTTAGAGATGCAGGAGATTGATTGTGTGACTGGACCCTTAGAAATGAAGTCCTTTTTGCCCAACTCTAAATTTGGGTATCTGTGCAACAGTCATGAGCTGACTAATCGTTCTTGCATTATTATGTACATTAAATAATTATTTGAAATTTCATCACCTAATTATGATAAATGAAAATGAACCAAGCATCTGGAATCAGTCAGTGGGACTGCTTCTCTCCAACCAGAATAATTTTACCCCAGAAGACCCTATGTAGCTGATTTAGAATAGGCACACTCCCCAAAGAAAAGGATTTATGAGCCTGTGAAGTAATTCAGCCATGAAGCTTGAGTGTGAAATATGAATATTTTATAAAAGCAGCAGACAGACCTTTCCTGTTACCTGCTGCATCATCCAGGGGATCATGCCTTCCATGTTTAAGGGGTCTCCACTGAAGGTCCCTCAATTGTCCTTTACAGGGACAAGCATTAACCAGTTATCCCTTCCTTTCTCAGTACACCAACTGATCTCACTGGTGTTTTATCCAGCCTCTTTTCTGAACCATTGACTATGACTTTTAAAAGAAGTAAGTATATAGAGCTGACCAGAGAGTCACTGCACAGTTGGGTGCATATGGCATGCTGTCAGGGGAAGGAACGGGCGACAGCTACCACTTGTCTGAAACTGCTGCTGACAAGTTGTTTCCAACTAAATCATACTCCAAAAACAGCTTTTCTTTTGCATATTTAGAATCCATGGTGATTCGTTTTGGCCTCCTTGGTTTTGAAAAGACCCACATAAAAAAAACGATGATTTACTTTAATACTAGTGATAAGAATACTAATACTGGTGGCTGAGAAGCAATGACTGCCCAGCAGCTCCAACAGTTTTCTGCCCCCATGTCCAACTACTCAGAGGAAAAGAGTACAAAGGCATTGGTTGCAGAATGTGATTTGTTGTTTTATTTGGTCTTAAAGTGATCTGGCTCTTCACCCAACACTTCTAAGAACTGTCTGCATTAGGAAAGATGTATTGCTGAAACAATGAATTACCTTCGGCTATTACTGTAGCTGAGCTCCTTTGAGCCCAGCCAGTCAGAAAGTGTCCTTGAGGCTTGGAGTCTTGGGGGCAGAGCTAACACAAGGGAGAAGTCTGGAACTAACAGAAAATGGTCTTTTCTTTGCACCTAAGAGACTGAAAGACTTTGTAGTTCTGCCTTACTTTCTGTCCGCCTTGTTTCCTACAGGAAGTGCTCACTGAGCCAGGAACAGATGCCATGCCTCTCGCTTTTGTTCTTTATCTGCAAGACTATCCTTTGCCTACCTATCGGAGAGAAACCTGCAAAACAAGAATCGCAAACTTTACTAAGATACCACAAGCCAAACTAATTATTGAGCTAAGTACAGAAACCAAATGCTGTTAGAAGGCTGTCTTCTTATCTGCTGGGGGAAAATGTCATCCATTGTAATGAAAGTAAAAATATCCTGTATTATAAGAAGAGTGGAACTGTATTTGAGGCAGTACACTTAGGATGATTAATTGATTTGTAACCAACAGCAACAGTTCTTGTGTAATGTACTGTCACTTCCAGTTGCACCCTATTTCCATTTCAGCTGAGGGAGAGTCCAGGGTGTGATTTGAAGTTCTTTCAAATAAACCAAACAGTTTTGATTTGTCCAGGGGAATTTACTGGCTGTTATCAGTCACAAAAGCATTCAAGGACAGTAAGTCTCTGGATTGCCACCGGATTAAGCTTGGAGTTTCCCAGACTCATGGACTGTACCAGAAGTTCACCCATCAAAACACAAGAAAAAGAAAACTTGTATTACAATTGTTTTGTCAGTCAGTCTGAAATTCCTGAGTTCCACCACAAGGACTCATGCAGAAGGTTCTAGTACTTTCAAAAAGAAAGTATTTGATGAAAGAAATGTGGATATATAATTTTCTCTCAGCACTCTCAGTGTCATGGACCTGTTGTTTGTTTGGGGTTTTAATGCAGTGTAGGCACACTTGTGGTTTAGAAGCTCTGAGCACTATTTTTCTTCTCTTTATCCCCTGAAAAGAGTAATTAAAAGTACAAGCATTGTGAATAGGATTGTAATGTATCCAAGGCAACCAAATGCCATTAAAATGATGCTGAATTATGACAGTAGAGATGAAAAAAAGTAATTAATGGGAAGAAACATGATTCTGAGTTCAAAGCTTGTCAGCAAAGTTGATGTTTTCATGTTACAGTACACCAAATACCTGCATGAGAGATGACAGAAGTTTGGGTAAAGCACTGTAGGGCAAGATGCAGAGATAGGCCTGAAAGGCACGTTCCCTTTTCGCACCACCTTGATGCTGATGCAATCCAGCCTGAGTGGATTTCATTTAGTCCTGTGGAAAATATGGCATTATTACAAACCACGCAACACAAACATGCAAGCACGGCACCCAAAATACAAATAAAACAACTCAAGCCCATCTGAAATGAACTGTGCTTAACAACCCAGAGAAAAAGACGTGTTGTTACTCATATTCTAATAAAAGAAACCGAACTATAGTGCTGTAACATTTGGTTTACAGCTTGAAGAAAGGTCAGGCCAAACCGAGTCCTGGGGCCTGCTGGGGATTTCTGACCAACACGGGAAAGATGTTTCAACCGGAAATGGAAGCAGCAGGATTTTAAACAAAACAATGATGACCAATGAGTAATTGTGATACTGCCGGTGTAGCGTCCTTTCCAGGCATTCACAGTGAAGCGGGCTTGGTGCAATACTTGGTCCCTAATTCACTTACAGAGTTCCTAGGCAAAGACTAGAGGGCTTATGTAAAAACCTCAGCTGAGCACTAAGCAGCAGTGCCACTTCTGAGGTCTGTATAAGATTCAGGTAGACTTTGTCCAGAAATTCAAAGAACTCGTTCCTCGTGCACGTGCAAGCATCACAAGCCCCGTTAGCCGGTGTCCTCACGGGCACTGATGAGACTGCAGAGTCCGGTGAAACCGGGTGGTACCTCCGTGACCGACCCCACGTCCACCATTTCCTCACGCCGCGGGCAGGACGCCACCAGGCCGCCCCGTCAAGATGGCGGCCGCCGGCCCCCAGCCCGCCCGCTGAGACAAGCCGGGCCACCCGCCCGCTGTGAAGAAGGCAGGGGAAGCCCCGGCGTGGCGGAGCAAGAAGGCTGCTCGGGGACGGGGGGCGGCGGCAAGTCCGGCGCTGGGCTGGCCGGGCGGTGCGGAGACACGCGGGTTATGGGAGGCAAACCCCGAGCCAGAGGTGCGCGGGCTGCCCGGCTCGACGCTGGGAGCAAAGGCGGGACGGGGGAGCGGGGTGAGGCCTCATGCCCTCGCACTAACATGGAAGCGGCTGCGCGGGAGCGGGCAGGGCAGTGAAGAGGCAGCTCCCGCCGGCCGACCGACAGCGGGGCGCGCCAGTCCCTGCGGTGCTGCCAGGGGCTCAGCCGCTGCTCTCAAGGCGGCAGCTCCGCAGCAGGAACTGTCTCATGTCTTATCCACCGCGGGGCTTTAACCCCGATCGCAGGGCGGGGGAGATGGCAGCCAGGACACGCCGTTTCACGGCGCTGTCCGTCCCCTGCTGCAGCACCGGGACAGCCTGGCGGTCCCTCTTGCTGAGGCGTCACGGGGTGGGGGGAGGCGCGGGCAGGAAGCCGGAGCTGCCGGGGCGGTGAGTCATGGCGCGAAGGGCAGGGAGGTGCCGCAGAACGCGACCGGCAACCGCCGCTCAGTCCTGCGGCGCGCTATCATCACCCGCCCTCTCCGGCGCGGTGGGCGGGCTCCTCCCACATTTCAGCGGCGATGGTTGGGTGGTCCCGTCTACAGCTTCTATTGGCTACCCAGAAAAGAGGTTCGCACCCATTGGCTAAGAGGTGGACTCCAGTGAGCCGTGCGCAGAGTAGTAGGGAGGGGCGGGGTGATCTGGGGGGAGAGCGCGTGGGGCCGTGTGCAAACCGCGTGTGGCGCAGCCAGAAGGGACTCGGGAGCAGGCGGGCAGGGCCGGAGAGAGCGGGGCCTACTGTCGTCTGGGCGGGCTATTGCCGCAGCGGGATCGAGAGGCCGCAGGTAATCGCCGGGTCGGCCTCGGCAGCGAAGGCCAGGGCTAAGGGTGAGCAGCAAAAGCAGACCGTAGAGGAATGATGGCGCTGGCGCACTCCGGCCTAGTGCGCGGGAAAGTGGCGCCGACCGGTCCCCTTGGGCTCGGGCGCGATTCCCTAGGCCCGGTGTTGGTGGGAGGACGGCGGGAGGTGGATGGGGATCGCTGAGGGGGGAGTGAGGCGCCGCAGGCCCTGCGAGGGCGGGCGGTGGCGACGGGTGAGTCAGGCTCTGGCGGGTTCCGGGAGGCGCTGAGGGACCTTGCGCTGCTCTGGAGGAAGGGAGGCCGGGGATTGGGGGGTTAGCTTGGTCCCCTCAGAGGCTAGCCTGGTTCTCTGGGGCAGGTCGGGCGCTACCCGGGAGCGGTTTCCTGCCGAGCCCGCGGGCCGGTGGCGGCGCTCGGCCTGTTGGCCTGGGTTTGACGGCGACGGCTGCGACGACGTGTCCTGCCGGCTAGGCCTGCAGCGCGGGGGCGGAGGGCGGTGTGGTAGTCGGGGGGTAACGCTTCACGGGGCCGGCCTGGCGGCGTGGAGAGGGGGAAACCGCCCGGGCCGGCCTGCAGGCGCGGGTTGGGGTGTGTGACTAACTTCCCTGTGGGTGAGCGGCTGCAGCAAGTTCTGGGAGGAGAAGCTCTTGTCAGACGGGGGCAGGGCGGAAGGTGGCTGAAATAAAATTGTTTGTTCTTCTTTTCACTTATTTTTTTTCTCAAATCTCCGCTAAGCTCCGGTGTGCCGTGGCGGAGCAGTGGCGGCGGGGCCCGGGTCTGGCGCACCACGTGGCTCCCCACGTGTGAGGCGCTGCCGGAGACCGGAGGGTCGAGGTGTTGCAACTATTTCTCTCCGACCACAGGCACGGGTGGTGGCCTGCTCCGAATCCAAATATGACCTATAAATGGATAGGAAAAACAGCCTGTGACATCTACAGACCATGGACTAGTGGAGGAGCCTTTTATTTAAGTTCCTGTTAGACATAGCTCTCGAATAACTCCTGTTAATTGTTTAGTATCCAGAATTCTCATAAGGCATTATTAAACTTTAAAGTGGGCTATATTTTCATTTCAGTACTTAAAAAGATCCCCATTGCCACGCAGTATTAGGGTAGCCTGTTTTCTTCAATGCAAGCTTGCTTACAGAAGCAGTTCTGCATCTGTCCTCAAAGTAAAGAGTTTAAATAGGATCACCTAAGCAGTGCAACAACCTTGCCAGTTACAGGCTTAACCTATCTTTTTTTTTTTTAAATTGATATTAAAAGCCTGGACTGAATTTTATGTTAAAGCTTGTGGATTGCTGATGATGTTAACATTTAAAATGTGCTGATAGGAATAAAAACAAGAGTGGAAGATGGTAGAATGTGCATATTTGGTAGGTAATCTTTAGTTTCTCCCTTTCTACATTAACTAGGACAAACAGATGGAAAGTGCTTACAGAGTCACTGTTTTGATGAACTTCTACTCTACTGATCTGTATCAACAAAGCTATCCAAGAATTAGTAATCAAAGTCGTCACATCTTTTTGACCTGGCTTCTGGTCCCTCAGTAGGAATCTAAGTTCTTAAGTTTTAGTTAATGTTCAGAATTCTTGGGTCAGATTTACAGTGGTAGGTATCAAGGGGACCCAAATGGAGCATGGGACTGAATGGGGGTAGCATTACCTGGTGGTCAAAATACCTAATCTTGTCTATTTTTCTGATGAGGACAAAAGCCAGACATGGAAACATCACTAACTCTCTGTAGCATATTTTCAGGTTACAGATGTGGACATCCAGTCAGCTGAATACTGAGTAGGTTTGGTAACTTTGGAGTTGTCCTGTGTACAAGAATTCCAAAAATGTGCTTTTTGGGAAATAAGAACCCCATATGGTTAGCATTTCACTTCAAATTAGTAACACCTTGACTTCTCTTCTGAAACTAAATGCTAGCACTTCTGTTGCCAGCCTTTTCTCACTTACTGTGTCTTTATCTTACAGGAGAGTGAAGCTGTGCTTATTACATAGGGGTTTTGCCGTGTTCAGGCTGGCTGTGGGCTGGCTTGTCAGGTGCAGGTGCAGTATTGTAGGTTGGTCGCCAACAGCCTTGAAAGGAACTGCTCATTTCCCAGCATTGGCCTCTGATACAGCTGACTTGCCAAAGCGCTCTTAAGTATGCTGGCTTCAGCAGTGGCTTTTATCTCATATGTCCTTTGACTGAAAGAGTGAAGTCCTATTAATATGGAATGGATGTGATACTTGTAGGTCAGAAGAAGCACATGGTGAGTGGAATGAGGATAATTGCCCCTGTTATTTTGGACTAGTGAATTCTAAGGAACTGCTGGTGTCTGGAAGAATAGTGAGTATTCTTTAAGGTGAAGTTCAGCTTCCTTTCTGCTATGAGCAGTCCAAGTTACTTCTCTTTGTTTTAACAAACTTTGTCAGAGTGCATCGTGGCTAAAAAAGCTGTAAAATAAAGGAGCCTTACGAAGGAGCTCATAGGTAGTTCTTGCCGACATGGGGTCTAAATGGGCTCCTAGCCCAGACTTTTGGTTATTACTAATACTTGTGCCTGGATGCTAATAACACCCTCTCGTTTTAAAAGCTTTGAATTTGTATTAGCTGTAAAGACATCATCTTCCTCTCCAAATTTTGATACAAGAAACTTAAAAGTTTCTCACACCAGTAGAAGAGTCACAAAGAAACTTTGCCGCTTTCAATTTTGATGCTAAAGTTGCTCTTCAAGTCTTCACATCTAATGTACGAGACCACTGTGCTGGCACCTCTCATTTGGACCTTGGAGCTGTTGTGAGATCATAGTCTTCAGCAGTAGGGTGATGATACAGAACAAAGTTTGAAATTAATATTTTGCTGAACAGTTTCAAGGTTATTGATTTCAGCTTCAAATACAATTAGGGAGCTGTTTAAGAAGTTCAGGTAAATTCCTTTAGTAGAAAGGTAAGTTTGAAGGCAACTAGACTTCTGTTTCTCTGCAAGTTTTGGAATCTCATCTGAGGCAGTGGCTCAGTATGTCTTTCATAACAACCTGGCTCAGAATTGTTAGATGAAGGTGTAGTTCTAATTTATTTTTCATCCCTATTTTTCCTGTCCCAGTGAGGTAAGAAGCTAGCTCTGGGATGTGAAGGGGTGAGGGTGAGCAGGCTGCTTTGTTTAACATACTTGAGCTGCAGAAAGCACTGATAGATGTGATGGAGTGAAAAACTTTCCAAGGAGACTTAGACATGTTACTGCCTTAGTTAAAGTGGCCTTGATAGATAAAAGGAACTCCTGTGAACTTGCCTGTGGTTACAAAATGGAGGAGTACTGACAATAGAGCAGAGCTTGAAGGTGTGGGGTTTACTGAACCTTCTTTTCCTTAATTTTCTTTGGAAGTAACTGAAAAATGGAATGGTGTCCAAACTGCTTGGAGGTTATCCATTTAAGGACTTGTGTTCTGAACCAGCCTTTTCTGGGTATTACTCCTTAAAGGTGGTGGCTTGCTTTATCTGAAATTAAATCCTTCTATCAGTTTTTCAAATGGTTTACACCAGTAGGGAGTTTTGTCCTGTGTTCGGCTTCTTGGAATGTGAGGCAAGTAAAACTACTGTCAGCTGCATCCACCTGTATCTGGTGAACTTGTGTTCAGTTTCAGATCCTTTATAAGAATGCAGAAGTTAAACATTAAAATACTGGTGAAGAGAAATTCCAGACAAACTCTTTTAAAGCTTTCATATGCTTAAGGTATCTAAAGAGGGAGCAGTGTGCTTTGTAACTGTATTCTGTGGCAGCTGTAACCCTCAAATATCTCCAGGTTGAGGGGAAAAGGGGGCCTCTGAAGATAAAGGTTCTTAAATTTTCTCAAGTAGTCTTGAAGGATAGTTTTGCTAAGACCATTGTCTGACCAGATTTTTTTTTACTCAGCTGTTGTAGTCTTACTTTGTCACTTTGCTGTATACAAGAGGAAAAGAAACTCGAGGTTTTACTCTTGAAGGAGTGGTTAAAATGGAAGCAACTTTGAATCAGATGTAAAACTTCACTTTTCAGATACCTTTGGGGCAGTGAGTAGTCATCACTTGTCTGTTATACAGATTGTGGCTGTGACTGGCAGATTAATTTCAGTATAAAAACTTCAGTGCTGTGTATGTAAAGGAGATACAGCCCAGCTATTAAAGATTTGTCTTTCACTATATGTTAACTTAGGGGGTTGTATTGGGTTCTTTTCTGCCAGTAATATTCAATCCTGTCACTTTATGCTGTAGTCTGAAATTCTTGGTTTGGAATGAAAAACTGGTAGTTGTTAGTATCTGTAAACATGTATTGTAAGTCTGTTAACAGCTGTTGGTTTTACTCTTTTTAACAGGTCTAATGTTGCTCTTCTATAATGTTTTAACATAAAGAATTGTTTACAAGTTGCAGGTTGAGTCTTGGTATATGACTCAGAGACCCCATCTTGAAATCAAAGGCAGCAACAGCTATTGTGCCTGAGCCCAGCTCCTGCAGTTGGCTTTAGTTGTGTTTCTCCTGCTGTGCAGTGTCAACATAGTTGCTATGAAAACAGGCATCAACAATAGCACACTGAGTGCCATCTGCTGCCACCATCGTAGACCGTTCTTCACCCTTGGGTGTCCTAATAAGATAATTTGAAATCTTGAACACTGAGAGGAAGTAGAGAATATTTTTTGTGTAAAAATCCTAGCATCTCTCAACTCCTAAGGCAACCAGCTGTTGCAACCTTAATGCCTGTTTAGAATCTTCTATTCTTTCACTGCAGAACTTCATTTTAACAGCAAATACTATCATCTGGTCCAGCTGGAAGCTAGTTCTGGGATTACAGAAGTTAGTGTATTAAAGTTTCTCTCTCTTGTACTCTGAATTCTCAGGCTTCTACTGTGGTTGGAAGGATAGATGGTCACTTTGGCGCTGAAGATTTGAAGAGAACAGAACTGTTTTGAGAGAGGGGTGGCTAAGATGTTATTGTCAATTTTTTCAACAGAGTACTTTAAAAATAGCTAAATAAAAAGATCATGTTTAGATATAAGCTCTCCATTTAAGACCTAAATGTCAGGTTGCTAATTCTGGTTACTACTTGAGGTCATGTGGTGTTCTTGCTGCCTCTGTAGTGGCTTTGTGCAAGACACATCCCAGGAATGTTCCTAGTAACCTGCATTCTGTACCATTAAATGGTAGGGGTACAGGCAGATTGTCTTGATGGGTGATGGTGTGAACTGACCAAATACACCAGATGATGACTAATGACTCCTAAGACCAACACATTGGGAGAAAGCATGTGAAGCATTTAAACTTGAAAATGTCAAAGCTTGACATGTGTAAACTAGTACTTCAAACTTGTCTTCAGGCACACTTAAACTTTTAAATATGAGTATTTTTTTTAAACTTCCTTGTTCTTGTATTTCTTGTTCTAGAGGTCTTGTGCAACTTGCAGCTGTGGGGAGTTACAGTACTGTGACCACAGTCTGTTTAACCTACCCCATCGCAACCACTGCTTCAGTGGCCTTCAGGTTGGCTTTGCAGCTCAATGAAATGCATACCTCAGCTCCCCAATATGGACGAGAAGTGGTTTGTGTTGTCTCTGACAGGCATGCCTATCTGATGTTTCCCTAGCATTCTGAGGATGTTTTCCAAGTTAGCCTTGTAGATAATCTGGCACAAGTGTCTGTTGTCTTTTAAGGAAGCCAAATGTCTTACACATTTTCTTTCACATAAAACTGGGAGTAAAGTACATATCCTGAGCTATAGGTTAATATATTGAGGTTTTAATTCTTGTTTCTTAAACTTTAACTACTATTTAGGTCATAAGAGAAGTTAAGTCTTGAAATGTTTAGCAAGTATGCTCTTTATGGCTTTAGATTTAATACTTCATTCTTGCAATTAGCTTCCAGAATGAAACTTGATGAGTCAATCAATGCAGAAGCTGCCAGCCTGGCACTTCAAGAGAGTGTAGCTACTACTTGGTAGAAATAATTTGTAGAGATAAGTAGCTGGCTTTGAGTGTAACTCCAAGGAAGAAGGTATGTTACTGAGATCAACAGTTGGCCTGGTAAGGCAGTAGTTAAAAGGGTCTGTTAAATTTTTTTTCCCTGACTCCAAAGAATTCTGTAAGTTTTTGAAGTGAAGATGGGCTAGAAACAGGTTAGAGGACATGTCTAGTACACAGCCGCTTTGGCTGTTCAAAACTGCCTTTCTCTAAGCAAAGTGGAAACATCCAGAAGTCTTGCTTGATTTTCATTGCCTTTGCCAGGAGGGTGGGAGACCTCTAAATCTTCTATTTTAATGTAGCATTTGGTTGGAGGAGAAGGTACTGTTCTAAAAAGGTCTTTCTTCCTCTGGCAGGTAATCTGTAGCCATGAGCAGCAACGAATGTTTCAAGTGTGGACGTACTGGCCACTGGGCTCGGGAGTGCCCTACTGGGATTGGCCGTGGTCGTGGGATGAGAAGCCGTGGCAGAGGTGATTGATTACTGTGGTTCTCAGTATTTGTACAGTAAGATCTTTGACTGTTCTGAAGAGTGTGTAAAACTGGCTTTGTTAGTCTGAAGAGGTTGGGACACAAATTGGCAGTAATTCTGCTGGTTCTTCCCTCTGCATAAGAATTTTGCCAAGGGCCTCAGAGTGAAGTTAACGTGTCAGTTCATCTGGTAGTGGCCTTAATTAAATCTTAATATTTTTACCTTGATCCTTAAGATTGTCTTTCTCATGTTGCCCATTCCAAGCAGGCTTCCAGTTCATGTCTTCATCTCTCCCGGACATCTGCTACCGCTGTGGTGAGTCTGGCCATCTTGCCAAGGACTGTGATCTTCAGGAGGATGGTAAGTATCACTAAATATTCTAGCTCTTCAATCACACAGACGAGGTCTGTGGTTGAAGAGAAGGATGCAATACACAAATCATAATTCAGTGGAAGTGAGCTGTATATGTCCCTCAAATAGAGGCATGCTACATCTCACTCTACCAAGGTTTTATAGTCTTGTTTGGTATGCTTTTCTTATTGTGGAAGCCTGCTATAACTGCGGTAGAGGTGGCCACATTGCGAAGGACTGCAAGGAGCCGAAGAGGGAGAGAGAGCAGTGCTGCTACAACTGTGGCAAACCTGGCCACCTGGCTCGTGACTGTGACCATGCAGATGAGCAGAAGTGCTATTCTTGTGGGGAGTTTGGGCACATTCAAAAAGACTGCACCAAAGTGAAATGCTATAGGTAAGACATGATCAGAGGCAACTGCAAAATGTACCTGAACTGATGTGTTCTAGATTAGGCTTCATTTCCCAATCAAAATTTAAACAGTGACCAATTAAGCTTAAGCAATGTAGCTTGTTTCTTTAAACAGTTACCTACTGTTGTTCAAAACTAAGACTTCAGTGCCTGTTAGCAGACTCAAGCAATACATTGTGATGTGCATCTCTAGATGGCCAGAACAGAGCAGATGTGGAGTCACTTAAACCTGTGTGGGAGAGAGGGCTGTAGGCAGAAGGTAACAGGTAGCCCTTGCTTAAACTTAAGGTGGTTACCCTGTGTCTTGTGCTGGAACTGACAGGCTCCAGCAGGAATATACTTGGGATATAACTTGGGTTATAGGAACAGCACATAAAAGCGGATGTTAAATCAGTTTGAAAAGCTGGTTTCAGAATACTGTCTGGTGTTCAGATGTGGGCCTATACAAGAAACAATATGTATCTGAGCACAGCATTTACCCCTGCCACGGTTCCCTTCCAAAGAGGGAGTGAGAAGGCATTGCATTTGAGTTGAAACTCTTAATTATTCTGAAAAGAAGGCTAAACTGCAGACAGAAGCATTGGTGCAGGCAAAACCTGACAAACAGTAAAAAACCCCAAAGCCAACCACAACAAAAACTCAACTGTATCTGATGTCTGGTGGTTTTGGCATATACTGCTGCTAATGTCAGGTGATCAATTGGGGAGCAGTTTCTGGCTCTGGTGAAGACAAACTTCCACATCAGAGAATTCTGGAACACAGAAGTTTTGAATGTGGAACCAGTGTTGTGTGACATCTAAGTAGATGATGTACTTGGCAGAGCTGGGTTGCTTTTCTGAGTACCTGTTTGGGGTGGGTTTGATTAAACTGCTTGTCTCTTCCAGGTGTGGTGAAACTGGCCATGTAGCCATCAACTGCAGCAAGACCAGTGAAGTCAACTGCTATCGCTGCGGCGAGTCAGGGCACCTTGCACGGGAATGCACAATTGAAGCTACAGCCTAATTATTTTCCTTTGTCGCCCCTCCTTTTTCTGATTGATGGTTGTATTATTTTTCTCTGAATCCTCTTCACTGGCCAAAGGTTGGCAGATAGAGGCTACTCCCAGGCCAGTGAGCTTTACTTGCCGTGTAAAAGGAGGAAAGGGGTGGAAAAATCAACTTTCTGCATTTAACTACAAAAAATGTTTATGTTTAGTTTGGTAGAGGTGTTATGTATAATGCTTTGTTAAAGAACCCCCTTTCCGTGCCACTGGTGAATAGGGATTGATAAGTGGGAAGAGTTGAGTCAGACCAGCAAACCCTCTCTGGGTTACATGGAAGCGATCCTATGCAGGAGGAAAGAAATTCCGGAAGTGTCTGTACTTCCTCGTAACTTTAATTTTATTACAATGGCCTTGGATTGTCTGACCTCAGTAGCTGTTAACACCAAGTAACATCTGTATCAGGCCCTACCTAGAGCATATAGCTGTGTGGGAGTAAATAAGATGCACATGCCTGTTAATGGCCATGGAGAGAGAGAGAGAAATCAGGAATAAACTTAAAGTAACATATTTCAGTCAACGAATGTTCACGTTGGAGATGCAGAACGTAATGGGAAGCTTTTGAGTAAATACTTCAAAGTAAATCTGGAACCCAGACATCAGTGCTCATAGCATATACAATTTGGAGCTATTCAGGAGTTGCAAATAAATGCATTTTCACAGAAATCAAGATGTTATTTTTGTATACTATATCACTTAGGCAACTGAGTTTCATTTGCTTGTAATCAGTTTTTAAAGTAAGATGGTAAAAGCAATTGAAGTCCTAGAACATAGAAAAATGTAATTTTAAACTATCAATAAAGCTGGAGGAGGAAGGGGAGTTTGGCTAAAGTTCCTTTTGTTTATTTTTTGTTTCCATGTACACAGTGCAAAATAACATTAAAAAGGGGAATGTGGAGGTATAAAACACTTAATTTGGACTTTTCTTTTGTACTGTCTTATGTTAAGTTTCCATTTGGCAGACCAAGCTGTAAATAGGACCCCACGGTCCTCCTTCCCAGCCCACTGCCTAGCTGCATGTGTTCATGTGAGTGGATTGCGCTCTCAGGAGCAGGCTTGTACAGTCTGTCCCAACATAGGTTTTCTTTGGAAATTGCTGGAGAGGGCATAGGTGTCATTGATGCTGTGAGAGACTCCAAAATCTGGAGTAGTCTGGTGTGTTAGCAGTTCTTCAGCTTTCACAGGTGCTGTTTGCACCAAGAACTATCACTTAAAGGATCTGGTGCTCCAGGCACTTACCTGTACCTTGTTCTGTGTGGATTGACTCATGGGCAGTAAACCATGGCAAAATTCTGCTCTCTGTCAGCTCCCTTTAATCCGTGCAGCTTGAGCACATCCACTCAAAAAACAGGGAGCTTGATCAGTGCCTTGCTGGTGGGTGGGTCAAAGGCCATTTAAGAGCAGCTTCAGCTGGAGCTTTTCCTCTGGAGCTTTTTGCTGGCCTCTGGAGCTCCAGCAGATGTAGGGAATCTTTCCAGTTACCAACTGAGGAGTTGTACAGGAGTCACTTTGTATTTTCACAAAAAGGTTTTCCTACCAAATCCAAAGTGTTTTTCATAGGTGTGTATGCTACACCAATGGGGAAAAAAACCTGCCTGTGGTGTTGGGTTGACAGGATGTGGATCTCTTCAGAGAAAGAAGTAACAGGCTGGCAGTTGTTGCTGTGGGGTTGTGCAGTGTCTTCCAGGAGCAGCCTCAGCCTGTGGCTGGGAGCAGACTACAACATGCTGACAAGGCTCCCAGCAGAGCAGTTAAGTGGAATCTAGATGATTCCACTGAGGAGTTTTACCTGGGAACGTTGGATGGAAACTAAAGGCAGGGGTATTACCTGATCATTTTGGGGCTGTTTAAGGAAATCCAATACCAAAAATACATGTAGTCAAGAAAAGTGTGACAGTCAAAGCTGTGGTGTCAGATCAGGTGAATTCTGATTCTTGTTGGTGACTTGCAGTGGGCTGCCCTAGAAGTCCTAGACCTCAACAATTAATAAGGATTTGTAAAGAACTATGGTTCTCAGCTTGGGTTTGCTGTTCAAAGCCTATGGAAAATGTTGAGCAGTAGGTAGGTCAGGAAGCAAAGACTCTTGAGTGCAAATGAGGTGGTGAGAGCCCAGATACATCTGCAGCAGCCAGCCTGAGTGGGTCCTGGAAAGGTGGGGTTGGTGCTGCAGCAGCAGAAGTTGCTTTAATTGCAGCGGTAGAAGGGGATGCCTGTACTGCTTTGCCTAAGGAGAAAAGGATTGGAAGTGTTTGCTTCTGCCTGGTTGGTGTGGCAGTTGTAGAAGGCAGGTGGTAGAGTGTACACCTAGCAGGAGTTGGTGGCGGCTGCTGTTGGAGCTGGCCATGTTATCTGTAAGGATGCCTTTTGTCCAGCCTGCTGGCTGAAGAACAACACCTTTCAGCTCCTGGGGAGCCAAGGAGTGGGCAAGAGTTACATGTGTTTAAGTGGGGTGTGTGCTTGGGTCATCTTGTTTGGGTTTTTTAATAGCTAGTATTGGAGCATGAATGTACTTCGGAGTACAATGTGGTTACCAAATGCCTGGTAAAATGACAATGAGTTGGCTGGCTGGGATAGTACAGGTCACCTACACCACAGCGTATTGTTCAGCCTTGTGGTGGGCTGGTACAAATTGGCTGTGTCTTTACATACAGTTAATGGAGTTAAACAGTAACAAAGCTTGAAGCTCTGATTACGGTGACCTGGTAGACTTTGGGACTTAACCTGTTGCTGAGAAAATGCTGGGCTGAGCACCTGCCCTGCTCACTGTGCTCAGCTTTGCCCTTCCTCTGGAACTTGGCAAGGATGAAGCTCGGCTGCCGAGTTCCTGCAGCTCCTGCTGCTTTGCGCTCTGTTGAGGGGCTGCTGCCTTTGTGTCACGGAATACCGTGTGTGGGCTGGGAACCAGTCTTGTCCTCAGAGACAAATCACTCTGCTGAGGCGTCACCTTTCTCTACAGAGCAGCTCTGAAAGGCTGCTGCTGCTGCTATTCTGAGGGCCCATTGTTTCAAGGCCAACAAGATGATGAAGCCGATGGATTTCTGATGATGTGAGGCCTGGGAAGATAAAGCTGCTCCCTCCTTTGCTCCTGCGTATGATGGCTTTCAGGGGTCTGGTGTGCTACCTCTGTCAGGGGCACAGAGGTCCGTGTACCAGTTACTGGAGCCAGGGCTCCATGGGGCGGGCTGGCGGCTTCAGGTAAGGGGAGGTTGAACTCGTTGAGACTTACGGAAACGCGATGCTGCAGCACGGTTGCCAGGCCGAGGAGTGGTCTGTAAAGGGCGGGAGCCGCGGGCCCGGCCCAGCTCGGCCGCCGTAGCTCGCAAGGGCGGCGGCGCGCGAATGGACTGTGGCGCGGCCCCACGAGGCAGCGGCGCCTCTAGAGGTAGGCGTTGGCTCCGCGCATGCGCGGCCAGACACTGGGTGCCGCTCTCAGCGAGGCGGGTGGCGCGCGCGCAGTGGGGGCGGGTTCTAGTTCCGGGCCACGGCGCGTCTTCTTCCGGGGCCTATCCCGGCGGCGGCGGCGGCGGTGGTGGAGCCCTGTGGGAAGGGAGCGCGTCTCGACCGGCGCCATGGTGAGTGGGGGCCTCGCCCGCGGCCCGCACTCTCCACTGTCCTGTGTACCCGGTGGCGGGGGTTCTGTGGGGAGCGCGGCCGCTCGCTCGCTGGCTCCTGTGCTGGTCGTCCCGCTGGCGGCTCGGGTTGTGAGGATGAGGAGCGAGGCGGGGGCCTGGCGGCCGCCCCCTCCTTCCCTCTCTCCGCGCCGCCGAGTAACGATGTCTCTTTTCTCTCTTTCAGGCTCGCAACGCAGAGAAGGCCATGTAAGTACAGGCGCTCCGGGCCCCGGGGCGAGCGCCTCTTGCTGCGGCCCCTGGGCAGCGTCCTTCCCGCCTGGTGCTGCTCCTGGGAAGCTTCCCGTGACCAGCTGTTGGGGCCCATGCCTGGTGGTGCGGGGCTTGCACGCCAGCCAGAGCAGGAGAGATGCCGCAGCAGGGTCCGGGTGGGAACGTGGTGAAACGCCTTCTCCTGGCTTCTTACGGTTCTAGGCAGCCCCCGGGTTTGGAACGGAGGTGCCAGGCTCCATAGGGATCTGTCAGTGCTGGCTTAAGTACAGTTCTTGCTTGGGAGTGGCTTGGGCTAAACCTAGGGGCTTCAACATATTTATTTAGGTATTGATTTTCCTGAGTGCCTTTCAGAAACGTTGCAAACTGCACGTTTAGAGGCTCTTCAACATATTTGTCTTACAGGATCATAGAATGTGTGAAGATGGAAGGGCTTTTAGAGGTAATCTAGGCCAGCCCCCCTGCAGTGAGCAGGGACATCTTCACTAGATCCAGTTGCTCAGAGTCCCATCAAACCTGACCTTGAATGTCTCCAGGGATGGGGCCTCCACCACCTCTCTGGGCAACCTGTTCTAGTGATCTACCACCCTCATATTGAAGAACTTTTTCCTAACGTTCAACCTAAATTTCCCCTTTTCAAGTTTAAAACTATTACTCCTCGTCCTATTACTGCTCCATGCCCTCATGAACAGTTCTTTCCCAGCTTTCTTATAGGCACCTTTCAGGTGCTGGAAGGCCTCTATAAGGTCCCCCTGCAGCATTCTCTTCTCCAAGCTGAACAAGCCCAACTCTCCCAGCCTGTTTTCATAGGACAGGTGTTCCATCCCTTTGATCATTTTTGTGGCCCTCCTCTGGACCTGCTCTAACAGGTCTATGTCCTTCTTGTGTTGAGATCACAGAAAGACAGGTCCATGTCTTTCTTGTCTTTCTCTGTCCAAAGCTGGACGCAGTACTCCAGGTGAGGTCTCACCAGAGCAGAGGAACAGAATCACTTCTCTATTTGTTCATTTCCCTAAAACACTTTCTGAGCCTGTGTCAGTAACTCTTGAGAGAGGCTGCAGAAACTACAGCTGTCCAGCACCTTGTGAATTGGTGATCCCATCCTGTGCAGGGGACACTGGTTGGGTGGTGTGACTTTTCATTCATTTAATTCCCCCTAGCAGCAGGTGGAGCCTAGATAATTGGCTTAGAGGCAGGGTATAGGTATGCCATTGAAAGGTAAAATAATTTGTTTTGTGCTTTGTAATGTAACTACTATGTGACTAGTAAGTAAAACTGCATTAAAAAGCTGTAGTTGGTAGGCTCTGGTCAGTTGTGAGACACTCAGGATATTTCAGTAAGCTTAAGAAACTCAGTTGTGAACTGCTGCTTTCCTTGCAGAGACTTTTATTCCCCATGAGTTTTTTGTTTGCTTTTTGATGTATCCCCTGCTAAGATACCTAAACTTTACGTTTCAGCTTATAACTTGTTGGCATCCTTTTGCTGCTAGTACCTAATGTGCCAGCATAAGCTAAGCAGAAAAAATAATTAGCTGCTTACCAGGATTTATACATATCTAAAGAATTAACTCCTGAGGATTGCTTGTGTGGAAGAAGCTGCTGGCTAGATGAGTTAGTGAATATGTTGAAGCCTTTGTTTTCTACAGACTGTAGTTAAGCTACTAATAAACATCCAGGGCAAAACATGTTTCTGTTGGAATGTAGATATGCAAATCTGTTCCCGTTCTTCTCTTTAGGACGGCCTTGGCAAGGTTTCGTCAAGCTCAGCTTGAGGAAGGAAAAGTTAAGGTATGATATAAAAAACCTGGAGCTTTGTTAGCTGGGGTGAGGGGTGGAATGGAAGCCATGCACAGACCTGCCTGGCAGCCCTCAGAAGGGTTTTGTGCCAGCTGCAAGTGTCCTGTAGGAGCGTAGTGAGAGAAAGAGAAAAGTTTCTCTTACAAGAGAAAATAATCTTTAAAAAAAAAAATCACACCATGTAGGTAGTGGCAGTTGAGAATGTAAGGCCTGAACCTAGCAGCTGCTTGGAAAACAGCAGAGTTTATTTATATCCCAATATCCCAGCATATTGCTGTTGTAATTCACCTGTCTTGAATGGAACATTATTTGTATTGGGGGGGACTGTGGGGTGATTTGAAGAACAACAGGTGACAGATTTTGTTTGGAATAAGGTGGACTTTGTAGATTGTTATATTCTGTGATGGTTGATTTGGGCAGGGCTGTAAATCATTGCTTTTCACTTAATAAAAATTGGTGGGAGCAGAAGGCACTGGAGCTTGGAGGTGTGGTTTGGAATTAATCAAGCAATAAAGTCTGTGTGAAATGCTTTGAATATATTGGTGTTACATTATCACTTTGTGTCTGGTTTTCTGTCAAACAGGAACGAAGGCCTTTCCTTGCCTCAGAGTGTAATGAATTGCCTAAGGCTGAGAAATGGCGACGGCAGGTAATGTCACGATACAGGCTTTTCCAATCTGTAGTAGGTGGGACTTTAGCACTTCCTGTTTAGACAGCCTGCTTATAGCTTTTGGTCAGACTTACTCAATATAACAGTTAAATCCCAGAATAATTTAGATTGGAAGATCATATAGTTCACAACTCTGTTCAGATTAGGTCTTGCCAAATCAAGCTGCCCTGGGCCACATCCAACTGAGTTTGGAGTATCATTAGGGACTTGGATTCCACAACTTTTTGGGGTCCCTGTTCCAGTGTTTGACCTTCTTAATGATATTTTTGCCCTTAAATTTAGTCAGGATTTTCCCCCTTCTGACTTCTTTATTGCTACTTTGTCATCACCTTAATCAGCCTGGCTCTGTCTTCTCTATATGCTCCAGGCATATTCCCTTTTCGTCTCGAAAGGCAGATAAACCCTTTTCTTGCTCAGCCTTTCTCTGTGCCTCACATGCTCCTGCCTTCACCTCTTGTAAAAATGTTTCCTTGTTTTTTAAGCTTCTGAGGTATTGTATTTGTGTCTGAGTAAAACCTAGTTTGAAGTTTGATAGACTCAGGTTCTAGAGGGTTTTTTAACTTTTTTGGGAGAAATTCACTTCTGTATTCTTATTTAACTAGATCATTGGGGAAATTTCCAAGAAAGTGGCACAGATTCAAAATGGTAAGATTTTTCTGGTTACATTTTATTTCTTTGAATCTCCACTCTTAAGCAGTTAGCATAAAATCCCATTTCATCTGAACTGTGCTGTTTCCATTGCACATGTTCTGAAATTGCTCTGGTGCTTCTAGGAAGCTGTTTAACACGTTGCTTTCACCCCCCTCTTAACAGCTGGATTAGGTGAATTCAGAATTCGGGACCTGAATGATGAAATAAACAAACTTCTGAGGGAGAAAGGACACTGGGAATTCAGAATAAAGGAGCTGGGAGGTCCTGATTATGCTGTGAGTGTAGAACATTTTGTTACTCCGTGGCTTCTGCTTACAAGTGACTAATGAGAAAAAAAATCTGTGTAACAGTTAACCATGTATTTACTTGGCCAGTGTCTCTTAGAAACTTCTATCAGCTCTTAAAATGTTAGGTTGTCATAAAAGAATTACTTGTTTCCATGATGAGCAAATCAGGCTTTGTCATTTGGCACACTGCTTCAAGGGGTTAAGAGTTTGCAGCAGTGGTCTGATGTTACTCATCAGTGGGTGTTGTTTTTCCATACTGTGTCAGTCTGTAGAAGGGTTTTCATTTGGCTCACCTGGTTACTGCTGCAAGTGAAGTAATGGGACTGGCTCTCACTTTCCAAAACGCCAAACGTGCTTATTGTCAGATTCTGTAGTGCTCCTTCAGCTGATGTCTGGATATACTACTGCAGACAATAAGACAGGTTTGGATGTTTTGTGGAGGTGAATCAGGTGCAAGCCCTCTGTAGTTTGCATCGTCATTGTTACTGTGATCTCGTAGTTATAAACAGAGAACATGTACAAAAACGAGCTCTGAGGGTGTTTTGCTTGTGAGGTTGCTTAAACTGGTATGGTGTATCTCCTTTCTCAATCCTCTGATCTATTAAAATGCCCAGGCATACAGGGAATGCAAGATGTAAGAGGAATAACATTTAAAACAATTAACTCTGCTAACTTTTCAGCGGATTGGACCAAAAATGCTAGATCATGAAGGGAAAGAAGTTCCAGGAAACAGAGGTTACAAGTATTTTGGAGCTGCAAAGGATTTGCCAGGAGTTAGAGAACTTTTTGAAAAGGAACGTAAGTAAAGAACAAATGTTCCCATGTGTGAATCTACAATCTTTGAGTAAAATGCCTGCTCTAGTATGTGGGGAGTGCTGCTGACAGCACATCCTGGCCTGTGCCTTAGATCAGCTACATGAAACACTGAACACAAGTAATTAATTAAATGCTGTTTCTTTGGGAAAATGCCACCTTTTGCTTTTTGCAACTTAAAGAAATGTAGAAAAGAGTGAACTCCCCACAGAAATGTGAGTTTAAAGTAAAGAACTGATGTCCTATGGAAACCTGCCAGCTTAATGGGTTAAGTTACTGCTAGTTCTAATTAGTACTCTGAGTCTGGGGAGGGGGAGGGAAAGGAAGTTACTTTGCCTATAGTTTTAGGAGCAGGAATTGGCTTTCCTAATAGGAAAAACTAGATGTAACTTGATAAACTTGTATGTATTGATTTATCATAGAATGAGTGGGAATTCCTTGGACCTGAAGGTGAGGGAGGCCCACTGAATCAGCTCTATCTTATTTACTACCTGCAAAGAAAAACTACGGGAAGTACTGTGTGATCTGGGGGATTGTTTCTTTCATTTCTGGCCTTGCTCAATACTGGGACTCCAGCGCTGGGGGAAAGACAACCGTGTGTAGCACTGCTACGGGGTGGGAATGGGGCAATGTGAACCATCAGGTCATAGAATGATAGAATGGTCTAGGTTGGAAGGGACCCCAAGGATCACAGAGTTCCAACCCCCTGCCACAGGCAGGGCCACCAACCTCCAGGCCTGGATCTACACAAGGTTGCCCAGGGCCCCATCCAACCTGGCCTTGAACACCTCCGGGGATGTGGCATCCACCACCCCTCTGGGCAGCCTGTTCCAGCACCTCACCACTCTCTCTGTAAAGAGTTCCCCCAATATCTAATCTAAACCTTCTCTCCTTTAGCTTCAATCCATTCCCCTTGTCCTGCCATTGTCTGCCCTTTTAACAAGTTGATTCCCCTCCTGTTTCTCTGCTCCCTTCAGGGACTGGAAGGCTGCAAGGAGGTCCCCCCACAGCCTTCTCTTCTCTAGGCTGAACAAGCCCAGCACTCTGAGCCCCTCTTTGTAGGGGAGGTGCTCCAGCCCCCTAATCATCTTTGTGGCCCTCCTCTGAACCTTCTCCAAAGGAGGGCCACAAAGATGATCAGAGGGTTGGAGCGTGAATTCAAATAGTTTTGAGCAGACAGAGCAAAACCAGTATTTTTTATATAAAGAAAATAGAGTCTCAGTATACTCCTGATACTGGCAGTGGTTCAGATCAGCCATTGGTAGTTGTACCTGCTGTGAGGTCGATAGGAACCGGGAACATGCAGCAAGCCATTGAGATGGACCGGGATGAATGAGTCGTGTGTTCTTTCAGCCCTCCCACCACCGCGGAAGACTCGAGCTGAGCTTATGAAATCCATTGATGCAGAGTACTATGGCTACAGGGATGAAGATGATGGTATTCTGGAGCCGCTGGAACAAGAACATGAGAAGAAAGGTATGTGAGATTCAAGCCCCGTGTGAGTCAGCCCCAGAAGGGTGATTGTGAACTCTGAAGTTCAGATCTTTTTTCTCTGCTGGCGTTGTCTTGTGCTTACCTGTCAGGTTTCATTTGCCATGTAGGTATCCACCTCACTGCTGTGTAAGGCATTGCAGGGCTCGGGGGGTGTGTGCTTTAGAGTATCCTTTCATCTTTACAGCTGTTAATGGTTTCATATTGTCAGCAAGTGATGCACTCTTGAAGCAAAATCTCATTACTTTCCATGCTCCAGAACATGAGAGAATAGGTTACAGCTGGGAGATCGGTGGAACCTGAGCAGTTATCTCCCTCTTGACTGTACCACCTGTTTCCTGTCTCACCTCATTATTTATCCAGAAACATCATGGTTTAGTTTCCTGGAGATTAGAGGGGTCCTTCTAGAAACCCCAAAGCTGAGGTGGCCTGTGTTAATTTATCCACGTCATCTGTCTTGCAATTCCAATGTGTTTGTGAACGTGTTTCCCCCTGAAACCCATACGTTCTTAATAGACAATAGTTACCCACGCATCTGCTCCTGTAGTTCCCTTGCTTTGTTTCTATTGCCCAATAAAGACATCAGGATTGAGTCTAATTCCTGAAACTCTTTAAAGAGTTTAGAGAGAACTCTGCGTTCTTCTGCCATTCGTGGAGCTTTCAGCAGGAGGTCACACACCTCCTTTAAGAGCTTATTTCTCTCACTGCTCCTGCTGCAGAGCCTTGTCTAACCCCGGCAGTTTGTTGCTGTTTGCCCATGTGTCTTTTCTTCTGATCTCTTCTGAAGCTTCAGCTACAAGCAGACCCTCAGTGCTCTGTAGGAAAAGGTCCTGGCATCAAACCCTTGCAGGCTCTTCTGCAGAACACAGCAGACAAACCAAGCTGATCTTGCTTGAATGCTGCTGCTTTGTGTATACAGTTACACCTTTAGAATTGGAGAGAAGGGTATTTCTCAAACCTGCAGGAAGTGACTTGTGGAAATGATTGCAAGGTGTTGAGCTTCAAACTGTTACCAGTACTTAGTATCTCTTGGAGTGACCATCCACTTATTTATCCCTTCTCCATGTGTGAGATCTTCACAGTGTCACACATTAGATGTCATACCTTGGCAGTTGGGTTGTAGATGGGGAGGAAGAGTGGAATGAAGAAAATATATCCCTTAAAGGTCACCCACAGCATAGCCTTGAGCTTTGCGATGAGTGACTGGTGGCTACCAGTCGATAGCATAACGGGGGAAGTTGTGTGGTGCAGGGCTGCCAAACAGCCTCCCACTCAGTCTTTGTCTGGCACTATTTGCAGACTAGAGATGTTGCTCCTCTGGATTTGTGTGGTTAGTGAAGAAAATGACCTTTGGCAATTGTGCCTGGTAAAATAACAAGGCTAGGGATGCTAACAGAGCCAGTACTATTAACTAAAATTAATATATTATTAATGCACAAAAGCTAAGATTCTCTTAACAGCCCAGACAGCAAGTGGTTGTGGTTTTTACCTTATCAGAAGAGTTACATTCTT
Organism: Hypotaenidia okinawae; assembly: GCA_027925045.1. Taxonomy (NCBI): domain Eukaryota; kingdom Metazoa; phylum Chordata; class Aves; order Gruiformes; family Rallidae; genus Hypotaenidia; species Hypotaenidia okinawae. The sequence continues at coordinate 5,855,685 of BSDF01000011.1, forward strand.
GTGAAACAAAGTATTATAATCACTTTTATTTTGGGGTACTTTTCCTGTTACTGAACTACACAAAGAGGCAGCAATGTACCATGGGTTAGTTACATCTTGCTTTCTCAGGGAGAATGTTTGAATGCTTAATGTGTTAGAGCTAGGGGAAGGACTGGTGATGTGTGTTGTGGCAGGCATTGTGTGCTGCCTGGTCAGATTAATCATGTGCTTCCCTAGGACTTTTATACACTGTCTGTGTCACTGATTGACCTTCTTACAACTTGTTCCAGCACTCTTACTTAGCTCTCTGCTAGCAGCAAGTTACAGAATTGGAATCATGCTACTAACCAAGAGAAAGACACTATGAGATGAAAAGCAAAAGACTTACGTGGGTGGTCACTATAAGGATGTAATTGTGTTTGTTTAACCTCATGGTGATCAAAGTTCCTGAATCTGTTGACATGCTACAGAGCTGTTAGAGGCACTTAGCCTGGTCATGTGAGCCCATTCCTCAGGTCAGAAAGTAGGTTGGTAGTTATCCACGACATTTTGAGTCTGAAACATGCACAGATGAAGGCACTGGCAAGTACCACACTAACACTGGGTTTTGCTGAGGCCATGTTGGTATGTTTTATTAGATACTGCATCAGGGTTCTACAGTAAGTGTGTGTTACTGCCATAGAGGATTTAGTAAGAAGTTTGTCTGTTGGGAAAGCTTTGGAAATGGGTCTGTGCTGCTTTCACTTCCTGTCATATACACTTGCTGTTTTCCTTTGCTAACCAGTTATAGCAGAAGCAGTAGAAAAATGGAAAATGGAGAGAGAAGCGCGACTTGCGAGAGGAGAGGAGGAAGAGGAGGAGGAAGTAAATATCTATGCTGTCAACGATGACGAGGTATGTGATGGTTAAGGTGATCTAACATTTCATGTGCTGATCTAACATTTCATTTCATCTAATGTTTCCATGCTGCTGAGAACCTATCTGCTGCTGGATTCTGCCCTTCTCTGGTGGTTCCTTCAGTTTTGTTTTATATAAATTAGCCCAGTTCATAAGCCCAGCTCTCAGGTGTGGACATGAGGGAATACAGAGCTGTACATGAAGTGGTACACAGATTTTTAAAGCACTTGCTTCTAGACTAGCTGGCTCCTCTCCTGTTTATAGCTTTGTTGTGGAACCAGAGAGATACAGAAGAGGAGGGAACATAGCTCTATATCCATGTCTGTGTCACAGCGGATGAAAACCCACAGGAAAAATTAAAGCAATCATGCTGAAGATGTGGAGGAGTGGGATGTGAATCTCACGCTTGTCGTATTCCTTTGTTGTTTGGTCCTATTCACCTACTTCTTGTCTTTGTAGCGTTGATAATGCTCTTTCTGACTGCTGTTAGCAAAGCAAGCAAAAAAGGTGGTTTTGACCCCTTCAGAAAATAAGATGTGGCTTAATATTTTTTTTTCCAGTCTGATGAGGAAGGTGGCAGGGAAAAAGAAGGTGAAGAAGGCCAACAGAAATTCATTGCACATGTTCCGGTGCCATCTCAGCAAGAGGTAAGGGCATAAGGAAACTGAGTTGCAGAGATGCACTCTGGCTGTTGCAACATAGGCTTCTGAACTTGTGGCAGATCATCAGTAAAAGTGCCCTTGATTTGTTATTTCTGTGGCTCTGCAGCTGTTTAATCCCCTTGCAAATGCTGTGGAACTGGCCAGAATTATGGTACCATTGCTGTAACCCTTTTCATCTGAGAATTTCCAAGCCTTCATAAGCATTGCATAAATTCAGGAGTGTTGTGGAGTTATGATCAAGACAACCCAGATTAGCTGCTATATTTTTACTGTACTTTTCTGCTGCTGTTAAACTGGGTTTTTTTTTTCATTTAATGGGATGATTTCTGAACTGCAGGCTTTGCTCTCACAGATTTTCTGAAATTATTTTGGTGTCATGACTTTGAATTGGCTGTCAGAAACTTCTCTATGGTGTATGTTGCCTTACCATTGACAGGTTGCTTGAAATAGAGCTCGGGCAAGAAAGTCTGTGTCTTTTGTTAGGGATGTCTTTACATCACAACATGTGGCGGTTTGTCCTCTGCTGTCATCTTGTCAGACAAATGATGTACTCTGCTGTGAAGTCATCATGCTGCACATGTGATGGCTTGTCAAAGCTGCAGGAGAGAAATAAGGATTAAAACCAATGCTCACTGGCTGATGGTGTTCTCTTAATGAAGAGAACATAACTGTGTGTCAGAACTTGCTTTCTAACGCATAACCACTGATTCACATAGAAATCTCTTCTAATTAGATGTGACCAGTGTAATATTTTCTCTTTTTTAGTGGCAAATGACCCCATACCTTATGTCTATGGGATCACATCTTCCAAATTCTGCATTACAAAAAACTGTGGTTCAGAACATTTATTTTTGAGAGATACTGTGTGTGATTTGAACAAATATGAAGTCATCACTAAGGATAAAACAAGCCTTGTGGGTTGCTTGCTATTAGATTGTTAAAGTACACACTTGTTAAAGCATCCTGTATTGCTGGCACTTTTTGACAGAGTTTAGGTAAGAGGTTCTTAGCTGTTCCTAATGTGGAAGGCACGCTCACTAAACTTCAGGGGTGCAGACTGGTGTGGTGTAACTCTGCCTGCTCTCCATTTGTTAGTGCTGGATGTGAGGCACTTGTTTGAAACCAAATTCTGGCAAGGGTTCTGAGAGGAAAATAAAATTGCGGCTCGTGTCCTGATTTAAAAAGGGTGGGAGCATGGATCTGAAATGGAGGCGTTGCTCTTACTGCTTCTTCTGGATTCCATGAGTTTCAGCTGATACTAAAAAGATACTCCTGACTTACCTTAATTCAGCCTTTTACACTAGTACATGCCTCTAACTTTCACTGTTTCCTGCATTTTAATTCCTCCTGTCTCAATATCTCAGTGCACCAGGTTTTGGCAGCTCAAGCTGAATACCATCCTGTTTTTCTGTTTGCAGATTGAGGAAGCCCTTGTACGTAGAAAGAAGATGGAACTTCTTCAGAAGTATGCCAGTGAAACCCTCATGGCACAGAGTGAAGAAGCAAAAACACTCTTAGGATTGTAGCATTGCACCAGAATGTTCTATAACCCACCTGAAAGCAGCAGGTTCGTATGTTCTGATAGCGACCACTTTTAGCTCTGCAAGTTGCTTTGGGTGTTCAGGTCAGCCAGAGGAAGCTGCAGGCTATTCTGTAGGAGGAAAACATCATTTTGGTTTATCTGCTGAGGTGACTCGCACGTCAGTGCTGACAAAGAGCAAACCTGGGTTAACTTGTCTCTGCATCTTCAGCAGCTGTGTTCACCCCATCACTTCGTAAAAGGGTCTGTGTAGAGGGACCTCTCTGATAGACCTGCAAACCCAGGGACTCCTTAGACCCTGAAGGGAAGCTGGCTGACTCCCACCATTCTGCCTGCTGTATCTTGGCTGTAAGTGTGCGTATCATCCTCGTGTTGATCTTTGCTGCCCTGAGTGCAGAAGCCCCTTACTCTGTGATGCCGGGGTAGTTTACCAGAGTGACCTGGAACCTGTTTCGGGGTACCTCAATGGCAGATCTCGGGAGTGACTTGGAAGTTGATTTGGTTCTTTATGTAACTCATGCAGCAAGTGGAGAAACTGTAACCCATTTTGTGGTTTGTAACTATGCCTGGGTGAGTTGCTTAAGCGCTGGATATTTCAGCAGCTATTGTAAATACTTCCAACTTTGCTATGCCCTGTTCAAAGATTTTTAGTAAAACTTACTACAACCCCATGTCTTGTTTCATTCTAGCTCAAAGAATTTTGTTGTTTCACTGGTCGTAGCCAAAGAATGGGACCATAAACAGCTGTCTGTGTAGGGATTCAAAGCTGTGCATCCCCTGCTGCTCCTGGCTTGGGGATCCTGTGAGAAGAGGTGGACTACAGCAGAGGCTGTTTAGAGTCTTACAGGTGACTAACATTGTTATACAGGTCTGAACAAATGAAACCTTAAATCAGACACCTGCAGGCATGGAGTAGAAGTGTTGTTCAAGGAATTCAACATTTCACAACCAAGTTAACCTGTCTGGGGCTGTTCAGTTTCTAGATGTTCTTAGTATCCAGCTCTGTGGATTGGATAATCCACTCCAGAACTCTCAAGTCTCAAAATTGTGGAGGCACGCTTTGTCTTACTTGATGGAAATGATTAAACAAAAAAAGCCTTGGGAAAGTGGGAAGCAGAGTTTGAAATTTGATCTTAATACATCAGAAACTCAAGTATTGATAGCATGCAGGCAACTAAAGTAAAAACACATTCTTCCTGTCAGCAGTGTGGCTTTCCTGCTTTGTAATTGAGCAGCAAACAAAGATGTTTATTGACTCACAGTGTTTGTGTGCTCTGCCCTGCAAGCGCCTGTCTAAAGGTGTGTTTAGCTTTTGCTGTTGCTCCTTCAGTGTTTTCTGTTCTTGGGTTTGGAGAGGGTGCTGTGCTTTTATCCATGTGCTGCTTGCATTGGTGTCAAAGACAACACTGTTCCCTGACACCCCTTGCCACAAGAATTAAAAAGTAGGCTCCTTTCATGTTGGGTGTGCGAACGGATTTGTAGTGTAGCAGCACCGCATCAGACTGGTGTGCTTCACCTGGAAGGCATTAGTACATGAAGGTTAAAGGCCTTGTTGCCTGGCACTAACTGAGTTGCAGGAGCTTAATATATTGCCAGACAGTGTAAGTCTGTATCACGCTTCAGAAGGATTGATCACCAAACCATGCCATGACTGGGACAGGGAGGATACAACCTCACAAAACCCCTTAGAGCAGCCAAATGGGCTTGCCAAAAGGTGTTTGGAGCTAAAGCTCTGCTGTTGTCAGCCCCATGCCAACCGTGTGCCTGCTATATGGTACATCTTTTGTTTGTTCAGTACAACTCTTCTTCTCTAGGGGAACAGTGCTTGGAAGAAGAATGCCAGTCTTGCTGTGGATTTGCTGAACTGTATGCTGGAAGGGACCCCACCAGATTTAGGGGGGAACCCAACTAGTTTGTATACCGTCTGTGAGTTTGGTAATGCTGAGGTTAATCCCTACTGTCACTATATGACTCTGTAACATTCAAGACAGAAAACAGAAGGTTAAAGACATCAGAGGCAGTGATAATTACAGAAGGCTTAAAAAAAACCCCAAGTGCTAAAACCCGGAAAGAATAGGAAAATTGAGGCAGGATAGTAATTGCATTTATGTTCAAAGGAGTAGCTGCCAGCCCTGAGGAAGACCAAACAGTGAGGTCAATAGAGAAGTCCTCAGGGCAGTGCTGAGCTCTGCTGGCCAGCACAGAAAGGGAATAAATGTACAAAGCCACACTACAGAGCTGTGTGATGCGGGCTGGCTGCTGTGCTTACTGTGCTCAGCACCTACTCTTGCTCTGAGGGCGAAGTGTTTTTTAGCTGAATGCTCTTTTTGGCTGTGCCTGAGCCAACAAATTGCTAAGTGATTGTTTGCCACCAGCAGCTGGTAGCAGAGTGACTTGTTCTGCTTGCTGCACAGGCTGTTGAACTGTGGGGGAGCTGGGAGGCTCCCCTAGCCAAAACTGGGGAACAACAGGATGCATAGGCTCTGCCTTAACTCATCATGTGAATGTGCAGCTTCAATGTGTGTGTGTTGTCAGGCAGATAGCTGCTGCAGTCTCTGTAATGCCTCAGCCTTGAACTTGTCTGGCCTATAAAATCAACCTCACTGTGTAGATGCTTGTTTTCTGCTGTGTGTGATCCTGGTTTGAGCACGAGGGGATAACCTCCCTAACGGCTTTGTTCTGTGCATCAGTTTTGGCTTGCTTTTGAGTTTCAGGAATGTGTTTGATTTAGTGCCACATAAGCAGCACAGACTGCAGGACCCCTTCCCTAACCGGTGTCCTCAGTGAGTGTGGTGCAATCACTGGGGCATCTGGCTTCTCCCTGGACGCCGGGAGGGTGGTGAGGAGCATTTGTTGGGAGTTCTAGGAAGTAAGTGGATTTACTTAATCTGCATGAGCTGATGAGCAAGGTAACCGGGGCTGTCTTTGCAGAGTATCCATTAACTAATGATATTTGTGTTGGTGTTCTCACTCCCGAGTCTGGTTGCTGGGAATTGCCTTTGCAATGTGGATCCCATATCTAAGCTACCCAGTGTTTGTGTGTCTACACGATGTGCTTTTCTCTAAAAAGGCTTGATCCCCGAAGAACTGGGAAGAATGTCTGGTTTGCTACTAAAGACACAATTGCAGTTTCCTTGGTAGAAATGCTGTGCCCCTCCCTTTTCCTTTGCTGCGACCGTGGTGCCACTTCCTGCTCAGTTTGAGATGTTCTGAGCTGAGCTTGCCGGGTGGCTCTTGGGCTTTCTGCCCAGCCCCAGCCCGCTCCCTCCCGCAGTAGGACTCAGAGCCGACCTTGGCTGCTCCCCAAACGTTTGCTGGGTGCCACGGTGTAAAATTTGGTACAGAGGCTGGGTGTGCCTGTGTCGGTGCACGGCTGATGTTGGCTTTGCGGGGGTGGGGATGTTTGTTTCTGCCCCTATTGCCCATGACTTGGCATCGCTTGATGACCTCATAGCTGAGCACAGCGGCCGGGCAGGCGGGGCCGGGGCCTCCCCGTGGCACGTCAGGGGCGGGGCGGCGGTTTGAAGCCGCGGCAGCGGCGCGGAGGGCCGGTCGCTCGCCGGGGAAGGCCGGTCGCTCGGCGCTGCCGCCTGTCCCCCTGCTCCTCCTCGCCCCTCCTCGCCCCGCGGCCGTTATGCGGCGAGCGCTGCCGCCGCTCCGCGCTGTCCTCGGGGGCGGCGCCGCGGGACGGCCGCCCCGGCTCCCGGCGCTCAGCGGGCTCTGCGGCGGGACGGCCGGCACCCCGGCGGATGAGGGTGGCAGCAAGGTAAGCGAGGGGCCCGCGGGACGGGCAGCCCCCCGGCCGGCCGCCGTGTCCCGGAGCGGGCGGGGCGGGAGATGCCGGCGGCTTCCAGGCGCTCGGAGCGAAAGCGAAACGGCCGCGGCTGCTCACCCGGCCTGGGTGGGGCGCGGCCTCCCGGCGCCCGAGGGTGTGGCGGAGCACGGCCGGGCCTCCGCGGGCTCAGAGGGGCTTCTGCCCGCGCGAACGGCAGCTCCGGCTCCCAGGAGCGCCCGCCTTGTCCGCCTCTCCGGGGTCTCCCCGCCGGCGCCAGCCCTTGCTTTGTGTCAGGCGGAGGAACCAGGACAGGCCGTCAGGGGCTTCGTCCCGGCTTCTTTGTTGTGGCCGTGCTCTACATCGCTCCTCACTACCGGTGTGTTCGGAATGGCTGGTGGTTCCGTGATTCAGCCGTTGGGTACACGCTCGGCTCCCTTACAGAGCTGCTTTCCGCTGTGCACTCGGCAAAAGACTTCTCATGGTTCTGCTACGGCATCATTCACCGTGAAATTCGCATCTGTGATCTGTGTTATTTACAGACAGCAAAACAAACGTGAAGAACCGTAACTACAGAACTGCAGGATCCGTTTGGTAGTCTCACATGGCAGTTTGCAAAGCCTGAGATCACTACTGCATGCTTACCAGCAAGCTCAGAAGTCCTTTGTGTGGCACTTGGGTCCTTTTCATGTAGCAGATGTGTAGCCAGTGAAACAGGCCGGTGGCTTGGACAGGGCTTCTGGGGGGGGTTTGTTTTTAAATCAAGGGCTGATGATTATACAGGGGAGAGAGGAGAAGTCTTTAGGGGAGAACCTGCATGTAAAACTGAACAAAACTCAACTGCCTCGTTAAAACCTGTGATATTGCAACATGCTTGAAATGTTAACTTTGTTAAATTGGGTTCCAGTGGGGAATGTACCTACCTTGTGGGTTTTCAAATGTTGTTTGTGTGTCACTGTTTTGGGAAGGGCGGCAGTGAGACCCATCATGGTGAGTGTGTTGGTGGCTACGTCACCCTACATAGCGGTGTCAAGGTCTGTCTCTGCTGTACCCAACTGCAGGAAAATATATCAGGTGAATAATTGATGAGGAACAAAGTGATGCTTTTATAGGCAAAAGGCCCTTTTCCCTGCCTGGGCAGAGCAACGTGCTGGGCTGCTGTCAGTGCGTGCCCTGGGACAGCTCGAACAGCAAAGGCTGCCCCACCTTCCCTGGCTGGAGTAATTTCTGCAACTGTTCTCCCCATTGCGTTCAGTCTTGATGTTTAATCTCCCACTTCTTTGTCTTTGAATGACCAAAGAGGGGAGGATAAAACCCAAGTCCTGGATTCCATTTTAGACTTGAGAAAAAATTGTTTAGATCATAGACCCTTTTTGGTCCATCCTTTTCCAACCTGATTCAGTAACTGTTTCATTGCTCATCTGTCCCTTTTCTATCTCCACTCTGTAGGCTGATTGCACAGCTCATCTCTTGCCTCCATTGGTCTCACTCTCCTCTGGGCTCATGAAGTCCAGCTTTTCCAAAGGCAGGCAATTTAATAACTCATACAGCATCTTTGTTGAAGGTGGTATTAGCTTTACAATGGACTAATGGTTTATAAAATGAACCAACTGAAGCAATGTGTAAGGAGCCTACAGATGTCTGGCTGTAGTTGAACCTGTTGTGAAACAGGTACAAGTGACAGCAGCAACAGTTGTAGTGTCTAAATGTCTTGTAAAGGAGGAGCCAAGTATGATACTTTCAAGTATGATACTTTCAAGACTTACCTGCTGTTGAAAAACTTACTTTTTGTTATTTTGTTAGTAGTTTAGTATTCTGTGTGTTGAAATTACCTGTGAAATAGGCTGGGGTTCAATCCTTCAAAAGCCCGAGTTGCTGGCACAGCAACCTGTATTTTGTACTTTATCAGTTTACCTTCATTTGTCCCAATCCTTTGAAACCTTCTGGATAAGGCAAGATAGAGCTCATAGGCTTCATGCAGAAGGAAAAGGGAGTTGTAGTGATCCTCTTCTCTCCGCAGCTATTTTATCTTATGAACGTGCCTACAAGGCACATTAGAATGCACAGAGTTAAAGATCCATTCCTTCTCCATGGAAGCGTCTGTTTCCATTGCATTTAACAATTGTAACCTTTATCAAATGGGTGTAAGTAAGGGCATAACTAACATATATTCTTTCAATTCCTTCTTACAGCTCAACATACTGCCGTCCTTTGGTTTTCTTTTTGACATTGATGGTGTACTGGTTCGAGGAAAGACTCCAATTCCTGCTGCAAAAACAGCCTTTCAAAAGCTGGTTAATTCTCAGGGACAGTTCGTGGTGCCTGTAGTATTTGTCACCAATGCAGGGAATTGCCTTCGCCAGAAAAAAGCTGATCAGTTGTCTCATCTACTGGGAGTTCCAGTGAGTAGCTTAAATCTTATTTGTTTAGTTATTTACTTACGGTGAATGTGTCAAATATATTACCTTCCATTAAATGCTGCTCAGTTAATCAGTTTTGGTTTTCCCTTAAGCCCTCTGAAGTGCTTTGCTGGAGGTATTATAAAAGACACTGTCCAAAGCTAATGGTATTTCCATTGGTAAAGGGACTGATTAGTAAAACTGAAGGTAATAGTATTTCTTTGCAACGTTATAATCCTGGGAATAAATCTTGCCCTCTCCTTCTCAAAAAAAGCGTGTGTGTGCCAGTGATCACTCTACTCTAACAAGCTGGATGTCCTGTGATACTGTGCAAAGCACAAGGGAGCTTCCTGCCTCCCTTTGATACAAGCAGTAAAACTTTATTGCCCCCTGATCTGTGGGTGCTGCAGGCAGTTAAACTTCTCCGTTGTTGGAGACCGTGTTTGAGCATTATGAAGATAAAGCCATAAAGTCAATGCTGTGGTGCTTCTTGTTTCACTAAGGGCCAGCAGCCGTGGGCTGTATCAATAAAATCCTCTGTATTGTGGGTAAAAAGGTATCTTGGTTATTTTGGGGGTTGGTTGGGTTTTCTTAGATCTGTCAAGGTGCTAAGTAATGATTCATAGGAGTGTCCTTCCAGGATAATGGTTCTTCTGGTTTTATTCCTATGGAAGGAATGGCGCTCTGTAAACTGGAAGGTGGAGGTGTGGTGCAGTTAAATCAATGCTGCAGTCTAACAAAGGGGCTGTTAATTGGAACAAGGGCAGTTCTTATTCTTCTTCTCTGTTTGTTTTGTAAATTAATTTGGTGGCTGTAAAACTAGGAGAGAAAACTGTGTTCACATTGAATAGAGTAACTCTGGAAGCTGAAAGGATGTGTATGGCAGTTTCACCAGTGTATTTCTTTTCTGGTGTGTTATTAATAAATTGTCTGTGAAACAGGAAAATGATATGGTAGGGGTTTATATGTGTGATCATTTTGTAATTCATAGAACTCGTCACACCTGTGGATTAAATCTAAGTATAGATAACTCACCTGACAAACAACAGATTCATTTTGGTTCTAAATCCCAAACAGGTTTCACAGGATCAAGTGATGATGTCGCACAGTCCTCTGCGGATGTTCAAGCGTTATCATGAAAAATGTGTTCTTGTATCTGGACAAGGACCACTTCTTGACATTGCTCAAGAGTATCTTTTAAAAGAAACAAACCCAAATGACTGTCTCTTAAGTGTTTTTCTTATTCAAGTTCAGGGGATCCTGTGGATCAAGTGAAGACCAAGTATTTCCACGCTACAAATCCAGCAATAAGCAATGGTAGTTCTTGCCATGATGTCAAGCTTATGTTTTAAAAGTGGTAGCTGTGTTGATAAGTGCTACGTGGGGAAGGAAAAAAAGATAAAAACATCTTTTTTTGTTTTACTTGTATGTAGATGAGAGTTTAGCACAAAGGGTTTGTGGTTTAGCACAAAGGACGAGAGCATGACATTCTATCTGGTATTAATCACATCTGACTTTGAGCTCAGTGACTCAAAATCTGCTTGTAAGCATGTGGCCGGGCCAGGTCACGCTGGGTTTGCAGCCATTTCTAGACTAGAACTACACTGGAAAACATTTTGCAGCTTCTGTACTAACTACCAAAAAGATCTACAATTATGTTGATACATAACAACAGTGGTATGAAAGCCTCAAACTGTAATTTAAGTTTGACTGCAACTTGTGCATAATCTTTGCTCTTGCTTCCAGTAACTTTCTTCTGCACTTCTTCCTCTATTGGGATTTTAATTAAAGTTGGTGTAAATAATACATTGTAAAAAAATGTGTGTACTCTAAAGTATAAGCTTTATTTCAGGTGTGAAGATGAGAAAAAGTTACTCCATGAACATTCCAGTTAGCTGTCAAAGTATGTTAGAGGTGGCCAAGAGAAAAGTGTATTATGAGACTGAATGCCAGATAGAAAGAACATGTTACTGTTGGATAGCATTTTCATAGGGGTTAATGTTTTTCTTTCAAACAACTTTACAAATGGACAGTGGAGTCAGTTCCAATACAATTCGTTTGTATAACTAATATATTTCCATAGTTCTTATTTTCATTTGCACTGTAAGAAGTTGTCTTTTTTATTAAGAGTATCATGGCAACTGCTTTTTACATAAATGAGCAGGTTTAGTTTGATTACCTCTTGCTAACTAAGCGCTAATTAGTGATGTGTATGTCAACATTTAAGAGCAGTACTCTGCAAATCAGGAGGTTATCTTTTCCCTTTTTCTCCTCTTCTATTTTTGGATGTATTTGTGTGTTTATCTTGATTACCTGGGGAGCATAATTAAACCTGAGTGGTCACTCTGCCATTTCACAAGAGATTGAGCTTCACAGCTCTGGTGGCCTAAGGAAAGTGCTGTTTGTGCAGACAGGAGTTTGTCCTCAACTAGCTCATGTTTCTTTCCTATGATAATTACACAAGATGTTGTCTGGCTGCCAGATAAACTTCTTTTTGTGCTTATGTAAAGATTATCTTGGAGCACTGCAGGTATAGAGTGGCTTCTTGCTTTTCATCTCATATTTTGAGCAATAGTTGTGTATCACTTCTGTCCTAAGATTTCAGAGACACAGATCTATGATTCAGACTGCACAGGTCTGTTTCTGAATAATAGGCCAATCAGCTTTTTCTCTCACAAAAGAAAGAGTCAGTCTTTGATATATTGCTTTCAATCCTAAGTAAGTTGCTTTGCCAGATAAACTGCAAGTGTTTAAAATTATTAAAATGGAATTGTAAAAGATTTTAAAAGTCTTTAATATAAGCAATTCTGTATCCTTAACTGGTATTTCCCAGCCTTGGTTTTTGTCAACCTATTACCATTGAAACACTGCGGGAGAAACACCCTTTGCTAGATGCAGTTGACCATGAGAGAAGACCTAACATTCTGGTGAGTGGGTGGTTTCGGTTTAAAATTCTTTGCTTGTTAGATGACATTCAGTAATAGTGGTCAGAATTCAAACCACTGAGCTGGTGCTGCTGTTCCTATGTTTTATTTTGTTGTATGTTTTATTTTGTTGTATGTTTTATTTTGTTGTATGTTTTATTTTGTTGTATGTACTTTTCTGCTTTATTTATGTTGTTACAGCATTTTCAAAACCAACTGTATAGATTTTTTTCTGTCAGTGGAAATTATTTACAAAAAAAAGATTACGTTAACTGTTGTAGGAAAACTCCTTGGGTGTAGTAGAGATACCTAATTCAAAATCTGGCTTGGAAAGCTTGTTGGCTTCCTCAGGTGTGTAGAAGCTAAAATAAAACTTTTTCCTTCAGGATTGGTATTGTTTCTAGGCTGGGAGGTTACTTTGTAAATCAATGCTTTGCAGATAATTCACTTTTCTCCAGAGGACTCCCTTTCTTATTTATACTATTATTTAAATGTTAATAGTACGTGCAATATGATTTCAACTGAATTGTGCAGACTTTCAAAAATAAACAAATAGATCCACAGTAAATACCTGTGTGTGTTGTACGTATTCAGGGCCAGTCTGTAGAGTGGATTTTTTTCCATGTGATGTCAAGAAATTCTTCGTGGCTGGTAGAATCTGATAGAAAGGTGATGCACCTTTTGCCTTGCTTCTCATCCATATGTCTACAGAAGTTCAAGAAACTCTTAATGGATTTGGCACCGCAAGGAGCAATTAACGAAGCACAAACTTTACTTGTTTAGCAAATATAGTACCTGTTATACAATGTATTTTTCTTTCTTAGCAGTGTTAAAGAACTGTATGTCAACAACTATTTTTCAAATGTCTTGTTAATACCAGAGGCCTCTGTTACTCCTGTGGAAAAATAAACATCCATACTTTCATACACAAGTAAATGAACCGGCTGCAGCTTTGTAGCTTGCCCAGAGGAAGTTAAACAGATGTGGGAGGCCAGTGAATGTAGAACGTGCTAACCCCTCTGCTCTCCATTTGCCACAAGATTTCACTTCAGAGTTGAAATACAAGTTTCAAAGTAAACTGCTGTCAGATACATACCAAAATAGAGAATGCCTTTCCTGTCAGTGTTACAGAAGGCAACTGTGGGACCTATACTTGATTTTAGTCTGTTAAAAATAGTAGTAGATGTTTAATTGTGTAGAAAACTTTCACTTTTTTCTTATTGCAGTACCCCTCTGCTGTGGAGCTTCCCAAGATTGAGGGTCAGTTATCTTTATTTAACTTGCAACTATCCGTTAATAGCTGAAATATTTTAATTGCACTTTATAATCAGCATTTATTTTTAGATTGCTGGGCACTTCAGAAAGTTGACTGAGGATTCTAAAATTCACTGATTAATGGCATCTGTCATTGATTTGGAATGCATCACATCTGATAAAGCTGTTTTGGTTTTTTAATGTGTTCAGTTTTCAGCTGTGTAATTTTGAAGTTTCAGAAGGTTGTTGAGGTGGTCTTTCCTATTTGTCTTCCTTTAACAGGCTATTGTTGCCTCCCTTTCAAAAAGGAAGAATGAGTTGGCACATGTTCAGAAATAACCAGTCTTGTTCTTAGGGTAGTCAGGGCAGTCACTTCAGAGTTGCAGTATGAGGAGCATCTTGTTTTGTCACACTCGATTTACTCTCATCTCGTCTGAAGTACAGGAAAGTGGAAACTGAACTGTAGAATTTTAAAAAATCCACCACAGATTATTGCTGGAGACCAGAAAAATGGCTTAAAACAACATTCAAATTTTGTTTTAAGATGAAGAAAATAAGACTGGTGATGGATTATTTAAATACTGGATGTAAACATAGACTTCACAAAGTATGGAAGACTTAGAAATACAATTTAGAAGTTAATATTTTGTGGTGCTATGGAGAAAGCCAATAAAATATAATACTTAAACCTACAGATTTTGCATTGGGGTCTTGTCACTTTTCAGATTTTCTGTGAACAAATGGGTATGCAGTATATTAAAACACCATGTTAAGGTCAATGTGGCTGTTTCATCAGGTCACGGTTAAACCAAGTTACCTGTTCAGCCTCTTTAGACCAAGTGTTCACCTCAGGATTTGGTGCCTTTTAACTAATTCCATGACTCTTTTTTTTATTTTTTATAATTCTTGTCCTCGTAGCCGTTGTTTTGTTTGGGGAGCCAGTCAGATGGGAAACCAACCTCCAGTTGATCATCGATGTTTTGCTGACAAGTGGCTACCCTGGAAACCCGTATCACCACAAGAGTTACCCTCACATTCCTGTACTTGCTTGTAATATGGATCTGATGTGGGTAGCTGAAGCACAGTCCCCCAGGTAAGTGCAGTTGAACACCTGTGTATATCATGATATATTTGGGGTTCCCTTATTCAGTAAAATTCAATACTTTTATACAAAATGTTTGCTACAGCTTCACAGTAGCTCTCAGCATTGAATCAAACATCTCTAAAGCAATAGACTTTAAGCAGTCCTGCCTTACTGCTGTCTACATTACTGCATTCAGGAACTCAGTTACTCAGGATAAAACCTGTTTTTAAGCTCTAAAGCTTTTTGTTTCCCCCTCACAGAAGTCGTTTTTGCCTGAGGGCCTCACAGTCTCAGTTCAAAGAGCAGAAGAAAGAAAAAATTATCAAGGCCATTGTTTCATTTCATTAGGTCCTTTGGTATTTCTCTTTCCACCCTGCAGTTTCTGGTAGGGGAAAGAATCGATCCCACTAGTTGAGAGCAGTGAGTGGCTTTGAGCTGAGGACAGTACAGCAAGCACCTTAAGGAACATAAGAAAAAACAAGTAGAACACACAGAACAGTGTGGCATGGTCTCTGATAGCAGTTTTGCGTGACTTTGAAGAACTACTTCCTATTGGAAGCAATAGTTTTGCTTCCCCTCCCTTTGCCCCAGTCTAAAACTTGAGTGTACACTGAAACAGTGTGACAGGATTGCTGGCTTCATCTTGAATCAAAGATCTTGTCAGATACCCTTACTTGGGTGCAAAGACCATCTCTAATTAGCATGTTGGCAAAATACATATGTGTGATAGTTTCAGGCTAAAGTAAGGCAACCAGCATGTCTGCAGTGAATAAGATGTGCAGTTTCAGGAGTGTCCTTTGGGAAAGAGCCAGAGTGAAGTTATTTTTTTTCCTTTGATAGTACAAGTGTGTCTGTCCGTGCTGTTACCTTCACTATTGCCTTGTAATGCCATGGCAAAGGTGTTTCAAACTGTTGCTGCTAATTGCTGGAAATATTTGTTTATTGGGATTTCATAACATGGACCAACAAACAGGGTAAAGAGAGGGCATGAAGGATCATTTCAGAGTTCAGAAAAGCTAATTCCATACTGCACGTCAGAGGGCTACAGCTGCTTCTGCCTTTGTTATTTTTTTCCATAAAAGACTATTTTGATTTCTGGGCTGCTACAGATTCGATAGCCCAGGTGGCCAAGAAGGCTAATGACATCTTGGCTTGTATCAGAAATAGTGTGGCCAGCAGGTCCAGGGAAGGGATTGTGCCCCTGTAGTTGGCATTGGTGAGGCTGCACCTCGAGTACTGTGTTCAGTTTTGGGCCCCTCACTATAAGACAGACATCAAGGTCCTGGAGTGTGTCCAGAGAAGGGCAACCAGGCTGGGGAAGGGGCTGGAGAGCAAACCTTATGAGGAGCGGCTGAGGGAACTGGGGTTGTTTATCCTGGAGAAGAGGAGGCTGAGGGGGGACTTTATCACCACCTACAATTACCTGAAAGGAGGTTGTAGAGAGGTGGGTGTTGGTCTCTTCACCCAAGTGACAGGAGATAGGACAAGGGGAGATGGCCTCAAGCTGTGCCAGGGCAGGTTCAGATTAGACATTAGGAAAAAATTCTTCACTGAAAGGGTTATCGGGCACTGGCACAGGCTGCCCAGGGAGGGGGTTGAGTCACTCACCCTGGATGTGTTTAAAAGATGGGTACATGAGGTTTAGGACAGGTATGGTTGGACTCGATCTCAGAGGTCTTTTCCAACTTTGTGATTCTGTGATATCTTTGTTGGCTTCTGATGTACATTGTATTGGTATTTGTTCTTTCATCGTCCTTTGCATCTACGTTTTTGAGAAACCCGTGACTTTTTTTGTTTCCATGTTACAGGTAGGGTTTTGGTATACTCTTCTATTTGAGAGATCAGTTTTTCTTCTGTCTGATTCTAACTTTCCATTTCTGATTCTCCTCGTTAATTTACCTGATTCTGTACATCACTGGCTAGGCATTATTTCAAGAAACATCACTTTTGTGACTAGAGTCTCTACTTAAATGCAAGTAACATTACCACAAACCATTGCTATGTTTTAAGAATAGGTGAGTCTGTTGTGCTGTCCCAGTAACGTGTTTTTATTATGATGTTTCTTGTTCCACCCTTAATTTCCAGCTGTGGAACTTTTGCATGCAGCCTGAGGGAAATGTGACAGTTCCAGGGATACAGTTTATTCCTAAAAGATTATGAAATAAAAAATCCTTGGGTTTGTTTTTTTTTTCTTGTTCTGTTGGTTTTAAATCTGTATTTAATGTAACCAAATTTGTCTTTACATCTGTGTAGGTTTGGGCACGGAACGTTCATGGTTTGTTTGGAAAACATTTACAAGAAGATCACTGGCAAAGATCTGAAATACGAGGCCTTAATGGGCAAACCCAGTAAAGTGACCTACCAGTATGCAGAATACCTCATCAGGGCTCAGGCTGCAGAAAGGCAGTGGAAGCAACCCATCCAGACTCTTTATGCTGTTGGGTAAGGTAGCGTGAGTCTAATGAGTACAGCAGGAAATTAACTCGTGATGTAAATCCCAGCAAAGACAGATGCACAACTCTTAATAGTTTTTCTCATGCCATTGGGACCACCTAATGTTCTTGGTGCTACAGAATAAAGGTTTTTAGCCTCACACTTTCTGCTCTTGAAAATTAATAATACCTTACTCTTTCTATGCATAATTTCTGTAGAAGCACACAAAGTGTTTTATATGCAGCTAAGATTTCTTCTGATTTTATATATATGTATTTATTTTCTGTAATAGACTGTAAATCTTAACAAGAAGGATTTGCATGGGTGTTTGTTTTATTCAATTTATTGGTCTGAGGCCAACAAGCTTTGGGTAAATAACAGTTGTTAGAATGTAGAGCAAGAATTTGTTTGTGAGGTCATTACACTTGGTCATATGCTACTGTGTGTGTTGTCACAGCATAGAATCCTTTTCATAGAGAGATAAAGCTGTATTGTTTTAAAGACTGTTCCAGAACCTCCAAGATATTTGGAAATAAAATAAGCTCATTCATGGACTGCTAATACCTATCCTTGATTTCCCCTCCCATGCTCTGGGAGAGTTACTCACTTTGATCATATGCCATGCTTCATGAAAACGGGGCAATAAAATAGCCATAGGATTGGATTTCTTCTGCCTGCGTACTTCCACATAAAGTTATGTAAAGTAGAAAATACTCTATTAAATCCAAACCCTGAAAATGTCTTTCATACATTGAAATTTGACAACTAAGATGGCACGGCTGACTAATTTTTCTTCTATTTCCAGAGATAATCTCATGACTGACATCTATGGTGCTAACCTTTACAACCGCTATCTTGAAGAGAGCTCCAGAAAACGTTCCAAATCGCGGATTCAGGCCAAAGCTGCTGGTGGCAGAGGATCTGCCGCTGTCTCTCAGGATGATGAAATAGATAACAGTTGGGAGAATGAGTTGGCATCTGCAGCTGCTGCACATTGTAGGTCTGTTCTTGTTTGTACTGGGGTTTACAACCCTCACACAGAGGTACCCTTGGATACCAGGGAGAGCATAACTGACACGGTGTTCCATGGCCACAGAGATTTTAGATTTGATCCTGGTTTAGTAGAACCAGATCATATTGTACCAGATGTTGATGCTGCTGTAGACCTGGTCTTCCAGCTGGAGAACTTTGCACCTAGCTGAGATGACTTGATTTCTTATGGACTGCTCAGTGCTATGCCTTTCTTCCCAAAAAACAAACTGTGCTTTAAAATCATGCCACAGACTGCTGCTTTCTAAAATTTTTAACCTTTAAATTAATATAATCTTACATAAATATGCTTAGTAGTAGTATCTGGAGGTACATTAATATAGTTAGTATATTAAATATCAATAATGCTTTTAAAAGTACTTTGAAATACGTAATTTTTTGCTTGTACTATGCTTCTATTTTTATGTTAGGTATTTTAATAGCTATTTTTTGTAGTAGCCTATGCACGTTCCCACGTGACATGACAGTACCTTCTTTTGTCAGCTGGAAAATCTAGCTTCTAGGCATTGGGGATCTCGAGGAAATCGGATTGTGGCCTTTGGGTCATTCGCACAATTACAGACAGAGCACAACACCTGTTACTGCTTGGTATTCTGCAAGTAGTAATAAGTAATAGGTGCTCTTTCCAATTTGAGTGAAGTTCAAGTCTGTTCTGCTACTTGGTACTTGCTCGCACATAGCCATGCAGCCTTTCTTTTTGTCTCTTTTCCCATGAGTCTGGAGCTGCTATGGCTTCTCTCTCCTCTGACATGTAAAGCCTTAATAGCAATGCCCATGTAGGATGGAGAAAGCTGTCTGTTAACACCGTTTCTGGAACTCCAACTAAGCCGAACGCATTTGTAAGGAAAACAGCTGATACTGGATGTCCTGTGTGGCATAATGCCTGGCCTTTTTGACTTTGCCTTTTTACCTGCACTTTTTTTAGGAATTAAGAATCTTGGAAAGCTTTAGCAATTATGTTTTGGGCATTTCTGTCAGTTGGACTTTTCCACTGAATGAGTGACTACTGTTTGGGCAAAAAGTGCCTAGTAATTTACTTGAAGCTTCATACCACTGTGGTAATTAACCCACCTTTAGTGTAATATAGTCCATCTCGTGTCAGCGTTATGGGTTGTTTGGCTCATGGATTTCACAGCTGTTTGTTTAAAAGAAAGTAATTTATTTTATGTTATTTTTGTAAAATACTTTTAAATGTTTTCATCCAGGAGATGTCTCTGGCGTTATTTTTGTGTTTATTTGTTATAGTATAGGGTGTACTTGTGACATAATCTTGGAAAATGTAAACCAATTAAGTGTGTTTAAAAACAAAGTCAGCTTACAAATACCACTTAGTATCACCTTGGGGCCTCATGAGGTTTTTATGGTTGGGGTTTTGTTTGTGGGTTGGGTTTTGGTGGTGGTGGTGGGTTTTTTTTCAAATTACAACTTGTACATACAAAACTCTGGAGGTCTTCAGTTTTCCCAAGTCCTTGCAGAACTAGCAGAACGCTGCCTTAAAAGCGTTGATGGACAGATGGTGGCATAAAGTGAAATGATTTCCTGACCAGCTTCTTCACTGCTTATTTTCCTGAAATCAAAATCTGAAAACTCATGGCACGAATAGAACGTTGCTGCTCTCAAGCCAGGTGTGGTTTTTTTGTTGTGTTTTCTCCATTTTCAAACCACTGTAATCCTGCTCTCTACCGTCAGGATTGCCGATTCATTCACTCACTTGTAATGTTTCATAACTAGCTGTCAACACTTCTTGCTGGATCCAGTTTAAGGACACTCTTCTAAACAGTGAATTGCCTGTTTCTTCCCTGGGCAAGTATTAGAGCAGCGTGTTCTCACCTTTAATCAGTACAATAAACAGATACATGCCTATTTCTTTAGCACTTTTCTGTAAAACGCCAGTTATTTGCAAAGTATGCCAAATCTTTCTAAGTGAAGGTTGCGGTTTTATAAAACATCAAGGTGACTGAAGTTGCATTGTTTCAGTACTGAAGCATGTTGCAGAGATCTTCAACTGTTACCAGAAGTGGTTTCAGGCTGTCAGTGAAAGCAAGGAATAAAAAGTGAAAGTTAATGGTGAACACAAAATGTTCAATTTGTTTCTCTTTTTTTCCCCAGCAGAATATGCATGAACACTTGAAAAGGTTTGTGAAGGAACTGTGTATATACTTTTTAGACTTCATGCCTCATGGAAACATTAATTTATAGCACATGTGTAGAAGAAAAAGTGCTGTTTGGCCTCTAATCAGGCTGATCCTGTTGGCTAAGTGAAAGAGAGGTTTTTATTCTGTATCTTGGTCCATTTGGGCTATGTCTGCATTGCAGGGGTGTGTGAATGTTGCTTGATGAGCCTGAGCTCTCATTAATGTGATTCTTTGTATGAATGTGTGATCCTGTCCCAGTAGTGGAAGAAGATGCCACTAGATTTGGAGCTGTATTGGCACAAACCAAAAATTAGGCAGTTGTTGCCGCAGATGGTGGAGAGAAAGATGATTAATGTGGATGTTACTGTAACACAAGAGAAATGTTAGTATAATAGACACTTGTCCTGTACCAGTGAGCTAGGCAAATACTTTCTTGATGTATCATGAAAAATAAAATAAATGTTTAAGGAAGGATTTGAAAGAGTATAGTGAGTTACTGTTGATATTTACCTGGAGCTCCTGCAAAAGGTGAAGGACTTCACAGCATAGATGCTCTCACAACTTCACTGCAGCACCAAGCTGGGGACGTTGGAATTAAAGATTGTGTATTCCCTAATTAGTACGGCAACCATGCAGCATATAACTAGTTCTAGAGCCTGAAAGAGCAAACTGCTTCCTCAGTGATGCGTTCCAATGTTACGTGTACCAAGTGCTTAAACTGCACTTGGAATTTTGAAATATTGCTGGTGTTAGGGGTAGAGCAAACTCCTTGCCAGAGGTCTTTTCTCTTTGCAAGATTAGTGGAAAAATCACGTGTTCCTTCCTTGGGGAGTCTCAGTTCAGTTTCCACTATTACTTAAATTTCTGGTTAAAATACTTGTGCTGAATTCATACTGAATTCCAGCAAAAGACTTGTCATCTTTACCTTTTCATTAATGTCACTCATCGAAAAGGACACATTGTTCTTTATATTACGATTTAGTGTCTTGCAAGTGAAGATGCTACACCAACAGACTTACAACTCTTGAAATTTTATGCCTCCTGTTAGCTCAGGAAGTGCTACAGATGAGAACTTTTTTGAGAAGTGTGATAAAATAATTTCTGTAATTTCTAAAATTTCCTGCTGCAGTACTTTAAAATGAAATTAGGTGCTTGTTAGTAACAAGCTAAGATGAGGAAATCCTTAGAAGAAATCAAATCTCTAGCACTAGAAAAGTGCTTTTCTTTCCAGAGTTCTTGAGGAAAACTGAGTTCAGTAAAATGTTCTGCTAAGAGTGAGATGAATTATATTAGGTAAGAAAAAGACCAAGACCCTGTCTTAACTTTTGTTTTCCTTTCTTTGAATGTCCTCTTACCTGGATTTTTACTTACTGCTTTATTACATTTTCAGCTTTGGCTTTTCTCTCTTTGAAATTTTCCGTGTTTCCCCCATGTCATGTTCAGTTTATTTCAATCATAACATAGGTAAGGTATTGGATTTTAGAGTGCTGCTTTCAAGTTTAAAACATAATGTAAGTGAACAGGATATGCAGAAATAGATCACTTTTTAAATAGAAACACTTTAAAAAGTACTTCTGCAGATCTTCCTGAATTTTATTCTAAAGAGAACTTTTGCCCTTTGTGTAGTAGTGGGTTTGCTCTTGAAATCTTTTGTTCTATTAAAAAACCCTTCAAAATAGCTGTTCGGAAATATATAGAAACATAAATTGCTATGTGCTTAGTTTTGCTAATACAAAATAGAAAATATTTTAAACACCAATCATGTGTTTTCTTCAGTATCACCTGTTTTCCTTTAAAAGCATTTCTCAAAGTTAGAGTGTGTGAGGCTTCTATTCTTAGAAAAGCAGATTTACAGCTGTATTTGTAGTAGATCTTATTTTTATGAAATCGGTGTACCATGCCTATTGAAGCTACTGGCCTGGGTTTGCTTCTCCACTTCTCCAGGGGTAGGTTTTGAAGGGGTTGGTTTGCTGTTTGAGTGAATTAATCCGGTTTTGGGCAGAAGAGAATGACATGCTTAAAGTAGAAGGCAATTCTCATTAATCTCCAAGTTAATGTATGGTTCTCTGGGAAGATATCAGTGGCTTGTTTCCTAAAAAGCTTCAAGAATGTAGTTGTCTTCGCCCATTTCCCATGAGCATGAGCAGATCTTCATAGTTTTGGCTTTCACACAAATAAACTGTTCTTCAAAGTGGCACATGGCTTTCACTAACCTCATCAGCACAAGCACAGGCCATAAGGGTTTATCAAAGGTAAGTAGTTCAGTGAAGTCCTGGTGCAGTCCCTCCAGGTGGGAGCTCCTTGCCCTCTGGGAGCAATCCCTGTCCCTGTCTTCCCTTCAGTAACTCTGCAGGCAGCAGAGTGGAGGCTCCCTGGTCTGAAGCGCACACATATGCGGCGTCTCTTACTGAATTTACGTGGGAAGCGAAGGGGTAGATGCCTCCCCCGATGGAGACTCCCGCAATTTCTCTCTGGGATTCCTCTGGTGCAGCTGAGGGCTGATGGGTTCCCTCAGCTCCGCGGGCTCGCGACGGGGGGCGCTCTCCGCCATTTTGGCTTTACCTCAGCCCTGCTGACCGCCGCGCCGCTCCTGGCTGAGGAGCGCTGCTTGGCGGGAGAAGGAAAAGCGACGCTCTCCTGTCTTTTTGTTCTTTTTCTTGTCTTTTTTCTTTTTTCCCTCCACCATCGCAATAGTAGTAAAATGCAAATCCATTGCCCCCATGCACTTCTCCAAGGCTCAGGATATTTCGTGTTCTCTAGCTCCATGGACGGAACTCCAGCTTGGTAAGTGGTATTGTGGGCTTAGCAGACCCTTAAAAAGCCAAAATGCTTTAAAAATTGCAGGCGAGGGTGTTCATTCATAACTTTAGCTTCCTCCCTCCATGCCCTTTCTTGCTTTCAAACATGCACTTTTTCCTGCCAGCAACTGGGAAATTGTGCCCTAGGAGTTTGAGAGAAGCTCAGAGTTTGGTCTTCTTGAAACCTCTCCCAGCTGCTTAGAAAGATATCTTTGCTTCCCTGTTTGGCTGTAAATGGATTTAAAATAATTAGAAATATGCATTTTTAGTAAGATCTGGTTTATGTTTAGGGTTTGCTTTATAAAATGACAGCTTCTTGGGTTCTCTTCAGTAAGAAAGCAACTATGGCAATGGAAGTGATAAAGTACTTGGATTTTGTTCCCTCAGTGGATGAATGGGCTGGCAGGGACATAGGTGTTGTACCATGGCCATGCTTTCTCACCTCTGGATTTTCAGATTTTTTCATCTCTTTGCCACCTTTTCCTTCTTTAGAAAAAATGATTCTGCATGATGGAAGGAAGGGAGGAATATAAACATTGTGCTAAACTTTTACTTTTCCACTGTAAGTTGTTTTTGTTCCTGACAGTCAGGTTTGAATCTCAGTTGAGTCAATTTTTTTGGAGTGGAACTCCAAGCACAGTATGTGTGGTGGGACCAAGACATCCACCCTTGCAATGATTGAATGTAGTTTTGCGTGAAGTGCAAATACATTTGAAATGAATGGACATGTTACTTTAAATTACACTAATTGCACAGGCAGCCAAAAGTATGTCAACCAGCCCAGACCTTTGGTTGACTTGGCTTTCCACATACCCTGTCTTTTGCATGCTGATTAAGAGCAAGAATGCCTTTGTTCTTATGTCAAGCACAGTGTAGCTAGTTTGTGTGTCCCCCTTGCCCCCCCAGGGATTAAAGCAAGATGGAAAAGGTGTCCTGAGTAACACAACACATAGGAGACAGTTGATGAAAGGAGGTAGAAATCTCTCTCTTTCAGTGTAATGGGTAAGAAGCCAGGATTACAGGAGTTTTTCAAGAGTGTACTTGTATATTTGTAACTGGAACAGAAGTGGGTGCTAACAGTCTTTACTGTATGGTATCACTGCATATCTTGCACAGTCCCTACTGAAATATTTTGTCTATATAGGGATGAATTCTTGAGTGATGAAATACATCCTGTTTTCCATGTTCACTGGAACAGCCTGCACATGGGAAGTTTCAGAAAAGAGCGATTCTGTGGTCACTTCTGTGCATACAATAAGTCAGTACACGCTCAGAATGGCACAGATGGGTATAACGTTGTGTAAAGACAGGAAGGGTTGACCTTGTGTAATTAAGACCACCTGAGACTCAGCTGGTCTTAATTAAAAGGTCTCCTTGCATTGTGTGCTCCTGAGCCTAAGTTCATGCTAAACATGCCTTGCACACAGGTATGCCTTTAACACCCAGATGGGTTTACTGCAGATGTATCCATACATCTTTCTGAAGCAGTGCCTGTTGTATAGGTAAGAACAAGGGATGGATTTTCAAATGGATTTGGGTCTCATGTCTTGTTTTATGGAAGTGTATCTGTAAACATGCTTTCTGGTAGCTTAACAGCTAAGGTCCTGACCAGAGACAGGGAGAAAAAACATCCAGTGAATTTAGAATGGGTTTTTTTTTTTAAAAAAGGGTATTTTTTTTTGTCAGTTTGCCTCGCTGACAAGAGAAGAAAAAGGGTTTGGATGTGTGTAGATCTCCTGTATCCAAACTATTCCACACTTCTAGAAAATTCAAGGAAGGGTTCCTAGCAATGTGACTAAGAAGTCCCTTTAAGCTGTTTTTCACATGCACATATAATAAGCCAACTAAATAGTTGTCACAATTGCTTTCCAAAATTAAAGTTATGGAAAGAGACTTGTTAACAGTGCATATTTTAATTTGCTACACACAAATGAACAGGCAGCAGAGAATAGAGTTTTGGGGTAACTTCCCCCACGCTCCCCTCAACCTTTTATGACTGGTTTAGATGGTTCACATTTTCAAAGGTGCACAAGGGTGTCCTGGGGAGATTCTGTCCCCCTAACTTGGTCCCTTGTCAGTCAGGGTTATGTGTTCTGCTTCTCATAAGGTGCTTTGGAAGGTGACCTGGGAAACAGCTGTGAAACTAGTTAGTTCCATCAACACAGGTGTGGCCTTTCTGCTCAGAAAATGCTGTGAGCCCTTATTGGCAGGGAGACAGGCAGGTTCTGAGGCCGGTACGGGGTCATGTACGACTAGCTCATCATTGGCGTCTGCTGTGAGAGCACTGATGTGTGTTTAAGGCCAGGCATTTTACAGGCTTTAGAAAGAACTCATTGTTATATTCCTGGACTGTATTATAATAGTAGTATTACCTACATAAAAGAAACCCAGCTTTCTAACTGCTGTTGCATTTTGTCTCATATCACAGCCTTGGATTTCACAACTTGCTTTTCCTTTTTTATCTTTGGCTAAGTTTTTTTCCCCACACACAGATTTAGAAACTATATTGTAGATGTGCAGAACACATATAAAGTACATAAAAAAAATAAAGGTTAATAACTAGAGAGGGTTAAACATGGTGACACTTGCATTATTTATCTCTTACACCGATTCTCTACAGCACTGTGCACACCAGTGACATCTATAGTGACATCCAGAATGTTTCAGTAGTAAAGAGTAAGACAATTATGTAATATATTCAGCCATGCACAGCACTCTAAGGAACCAGCTTTAGAGCCACACCATTTAATTGAGAACTACTGATTGCTGCTTTGGTATCTGAGGCTTTTACTGAAGTAGTAGACTGAATACAAGATCAAGTAAACTCAGTATTTGGCTTCTGTTGATCAAAAGGGTGGGTTTAAAAACATGTTCAACTCATCTACTGCTGGTAGAATTGAAGAGCCAAGCAAAAAGAAAGGGTTGTTGCTTTGTTTAATTTACATCAATTAAATTAAATTAAATCCAGGATCTAAATGTTCCCTTGGGAAGGTACAATCAAACTACATTGTTTACAGTTAATTGTAAGCACTGGAAAAAAATAAGTTACTTGCATTTCTCCAACACTGGGGACTTCACTTTCATTCTTAATCTTCCATTGTGAATTGTGATGTTGGAGAGCTTACTAATTTGAAACAATTTAATATGCACACATTGATGTAAGTGATGGGCAGTTGTAGGGATAAGAGGAAGAGAATTAAGTCATTTTTTTAAATAAAGAATACATTAGATTGTATCTTGTGTAAAAGCAGAGTACCATACAGCACTGGAGAACAGATATATAATTTCTTAAAATTTTGGTTTTTGTTTCTGATAACAAGCCATATCAAGGTACATGCATAAAAAATAACAAAATAACAAAAAGAAGTATTGCTTGCCAAATGTTTACTTTAATTAAACCTTTCTAATGATACACAGTACAATGTATCCACTACTTCGCGAAAATTCACAACAAAAGCAAGTTTCATATGTTTAAAAATATTTTTCATAATAAATCCATAAATAGATGAAGGTAAAGTATAAAAAATTCCTGTAGTATGCAAGCTTGCTCCCTTGTCTCCTCAAATTCCAAATGATCTAGTCAGTATTGTGATAAGGAAGTTTAAAAGCAAAGCAGTTACAGATGATTAGAAATGTACAGCCTGCATCTCTTGAAGAAATCTTGAAAAACAGCAACAGATTTGTCTTAGAAAATGCAGAATCATTTTAACACTGTTATCATCCAACACCCTCAAATCTGGAATGCAATGAATGAATTCAATGTGAATTAGAGATTTTTATTTTCTCCCCAACAGTGTCTGAGCCAGACTCGGTTCAATTCTGTCTAGTCTATAGAGTTGTGGGTTCTCTATGTCAGCTATCAGTGAGGGAGGCACACAAGAGGGAAAAGCTGGGTGACAGCACTGAGCACAATCAAAAATCTTACCACTTCTCCTTACAGGCATACAAAATAGGAATCTTAAACCCGTTACAAATAACTAAACTCGCCTTCTGCTCAGTGTATCTCTGTGCCTACGTCTGGCAAGCAGGACAGTGTCTGATCTCATCCTTTGGCTTCCCTGATCTTGAAATGGTATGTGTACATAGCACCGTTACAATGCTTAACTCTACCTGGTGAAAAACTTACATTACACCACCAAACTGTACTAGCAAAGTTATTCTCCTCATCAGTATTTTCACTCTTCAGAAAATGTGTATAGCTTTTTGTCAAGTATCAAACTACTTTTCACACTTACACCATTTATAGGGGGAAAAATACTACTTCAGTACTTAACAGTATTGAAATAGGGAATGAACATGAAAAATACATAATAATCAGATGCTCTACCTTTCACAACAGGTTGGGTTTTTTTCTGATCTATTTCCCTTCAGTGCAGAAGCAATTCCATACAAGTTTTGTGCTTTTTTGCAGTGGTAACTAGATGCTTTTGTAGACATTGGTAGGCATCTGTCTGCAGCTTTCATGTCTCAGAAAACTCAGCTGTTAACTCACTTTTCAAAAGTACCTTCAAACTGTGATGACAAGATTGCATGCTGTGTTCAAAGGACAATCTTTCATACACAAAACCTTTCATCTTCTCTTCATGTACAGGTTTTTAGATGCCCAAAATCGCTCCCTCACGTCTTCATGTGGATCTATTTAGCTCACAATTTATTGCAGAAAAGCAGGGTGTTGATCACGTATTCTAACTGATACTGAAAGACACTGGCTTTCGGAAGTATATAGATTGTCAGTTAGGTGCCTTAAAAATCCAGTTTCTAAGGAAATACACTCTAGTATTTAATGTCTTCCTCTGCTATTATCTGGAGATAATCATCCTTGTGCTGTAAGGGTTTATTTTATTGACTGAACAATTAGAAATCATTACTAGCTTGCCACAGTCTCAGTCATATCTAAGGTACTTTCTCTAAACTAGAATTTACAGAAGCCTGGATCCTTTTAGGTAGCTGTTCCATTTGAATAGTGTGTACTTCAAGATGCCTGAGTGAGTTTATGGGGGAATTAACGTTTAAACCCCTAGAGTAGTCAATGATAAGGTTTATGTTCTTATGAAAGCTTAAAATAGGTGACAACTGTTCTTAGTGTCCTATTCTAGGCTTTAAAATTAAAAGAGCTAAGTGTTGATTTTTTTTTTTTAAAGTTATGTTTATGACTTAATGAAAATAGTTCACTTATAGTAATTTGGCTGTAATAGCAAATTTTGCACAGGCAAGGTAAGCCCCAGAAGTGGCTAAAACAGAAAAGCACCCTAATACCATACCCTGAGCTACCTACCTACTCGGATGAATGATCACAAAGCTGGACTCGCTTCATTTCAGAGTAACAGTCTGTTTCATACACATATTGTGGATATTAAGTAACTGTCACAGAAGCAGGAGATTGGTAGGGAGACATGTACAAAACCCTGCTGGTTATAGTCTATGTGGTGACCCTTTAGTGCTTTGCAATAGGGTGATTAATCCTCTTTTCTGTTGAATTTGAGGCTGAAAGAAAGTAGAAATCACTGTCAGCAGTTCAGTTTGATAATCAAATTGGAAGTAACTCAAATGAAATCTAAAAGTATTTTGCAAAAGAAACACAGAAAAGGAAATTTTTTTAATGATGACGGGAGCATCAATGTATTTTTATCAGTGTACAGTCTTGGATGTTTTGAAGATTTTCAAATGGTGTCCTGGGGGAAATGGACTTTGTACCTCATAATGGAAATAACAGGTTCTAAATACAGCTTTAAGCCAATTTAACAGCTTTTCAAATGTTAAACCATACATAACAGCTCTCCGAATGTTACTGTACACTTAACTAGTTTAGCAGTCCACTCTAGTTCAGTATTAGACAGTGGTAAAATTTCTGCTGTACAAAAACTGAGCAGGAAAATACGTAACTATTTGTGTTATGTATTGTTTGACCTCTGGGAAGGAAAGTATGTTCTTTGAACTGAATAAGGATTGATTAAGCCTAATACATTTAATTGTACCAGACAGAAAATTTTCCCTGACTGTTACCTAGGCTTCACTTTCTCATTCTTGTGAAGTTACTGTTCACTTGTTTTCCACTTAGTGCTGACTCATATGGAAAAACAAAGCAATTGTTAACATGGTCTGTCTTCAGTGATGCCTAAAGTTACAAATGAAATAGAGGTAACTGCTTTTATCAGAATTCAAGTAATAGAAACCTGTGTTTAAAAAAAGCCACAGTAAAAAAACATGACCACCTTTTTGTGCCCCAAAGAATTCTTTTTAAAATACACTTTTCAGTTGTATTTAAAAAATGCTACAATCAGGATAGGAGAGTATGCTGGCTAACCTCTGGCAACAATTCTATGGACAGCAAACATACAATTGGGTTGGTTGGATTGTTTTGATTTTGTAACCCTGCTCTTTTCCATGTAAACTAAAATTAAATGATAAAAAAGATGCAGAGGGCTAAACTGGGGCTGGAAATCAGAGCATCTAGTTGTGCAATAGTTTGGGTGTTGGGTTTTTTCCTAAAGTACACAGTGGGGATTGCAACTAAATGCTTCCATCTGAGATTTTTTCCTGCTTCCAATAGGTTCAACTGAACGCAGTTCAATAGAGTTCAATCTAATATTACCTGGTTGGTAAAATCTAAGATGCCCAGGAGGCTGGGTCTCTAACTGAAATCTCAGTGGGATGATACTACAGAGACAGTATTGCATACATCTATTAATTTTTTCTTATAGTTTGGGAAAGAATTGCCAAATCTGAGAAGAGCCAAATTAGAAAGGACTCTTCTCTGTGACTCTTAAGTCCCTGTACCTCATACAACTGTACTGAAGTGTCACTGTTAATGTACATGGATTAACAATGAGGCATTTTATTGCCAAATTTATAAATGTAGAATGCCTTTTAGTTGATGAAACAATCTCTTATCTTTTAAGAAAGGATAATTAAGTGGTTAAGGTAATTAGCCTAAACTTTGGGATTAATTTCCTTTCAGTTCCACCCAGAACTACACCTGTCCTTGTCCTTAATTGCCTCACTTCTTGTACCACAGGGGTGGGAACACAAGGTATGTGGTCATCATCAGTTCCTGGGGCAAAAGGAGTCATGTAAGACCTACCTCTCACAAAAAGTACATATTTGTTCCAGTTTCCTTGGATTTCCCTTTTCCTGGGTGCACACTCTGCCTGTAACCTGGTTTCTTTCTGTGAAGTCTCCACAGAGAAAGACTGATGGGTTTAACTGAACACTCTCCATACTTGGAAGATACCAAAAGCATCTCACTTCACTTTCTTTCAGCTCACTGTTTACACACAATAATGCAGTAGGGTAAAATTTAATGGTCTGCTAATATAGAAAAAAATTGGATTCAAGATAAACAACTTCTATTAATAATATATATAAATCAATCTTGATTTTAAAAGACTATCATTGTAACATCGAGCAAAGCAATCCTCTGAAGAGAAGCAAATAATGTTATTTACCTCCCAGTTCCCTCAGGATTGGAATGAGAAGGTGAAAACCATTCAAATGGTCAGCTGGCTAGGACTGAGATTAAGAGGTGAATATCTTAATGGGACAATATATAGTGGGGGAAACCAAGAAAGGACTTTAAGGGTGTTACTGTGTGAGTGTACACGGTGTAGTGTGCTACTGCAGTAACGTATGTATATTGCACATGACCGTCAGCTCTATTCTTCAAAAAAATAGGATTTTTTTAAAGGACAAAGAAAAAAACTGAGCAAGAGATCCACTCTTCATGAAGTTCCTAGAATGTGCAGGTTTCTGGGCCGACACTTCTTTGGTATTATATTTACATAGGTTTAAATATTTCTACAAGTTCCATACATGATGATATCCTAGATGAGTAAGTGGAGATAAAATTAGCTTAAAGCAAAATCAATACAAAGGATAAAAATGCCCACACTCCTGGGAACCACATTCTGCTGATGATTTCATTTCGGTATTTGCTTCTGCATCCCATGCCTCAGCATTACAAGGCAGGGATCAATGTTCCCTTCTGTGTTTTTGTAATATTTTGCACACTTTGGGTACTGCCAAAAAGAAATGATAAATGCTAATGCAAATATGCAGTCAGCCAAGGAGGTCTGCTTAAAAGCAATTACTGCACCATAGTCTTGTTAATGTTCAACTGCCAGTAAACAGGTTTCTTGGCAAATGTTTATGCTGTGAACTCTGATCGTGCCCTACTGAATTATTCCCTTGATGTACATCAGTACACATATGTAATCTAAGATTTGACACTGAGGGTTTTACCCATAAATCTCAGGTTTATAGCCACTCACTCTCTTCATCCATGTATCCTTTTGGTTTCAATAGGATTAATGGAATTACACAACAGGACTGTCTTCCCATTACTCAAAAGTGCATAGCTAAGTCTCTGAATTACGGATTTAATGAAAATCTTCACAATGAAAGTGAAGAGCTCTAAGTTAAGTTTACTGTTTAATTTATTTCTGGTCAAGAAGCTATCAGTCTAGTGAGTATTGTGCTATTACTAACAGACAAAGAAAGAGTTTGGTAACTGAAATAGCCTTTTACTACTGACAGCCCAAGCACTGTCATTTGTTATCTGCTACTAACCTGAAAAAATAAAGCAGGTCTTCAGTCTCTTTGTTCCCTTTTGTTCAGTAAGGTAGGGCATGCAAACTTGTATTACACTTGTTACACGGAAGTGCCAAGAGTTATAAGACAAAGCTGAGTTAAAGCCACAATCTTACTTTTCTACAGCACAAAGAAATCTAATCCAAATTGGTGCCTTCATTTGAAAACACAGTGAACAAGCCACTGGTGCTGTGGTCCATGTTTTCTGACTGAAACAGGCTAACCTGCAGACAGAGCCTCAACCTTCAAAACTAGATTAAGAGATAGGGGAAATTGTGAAGAAGAGCATAGTGCTTGGTTTGTTCTACTTGTTTACTAAAGAGACCTCAAAACTAAGGAACTGGATCAATAATTCCTCATATCTCTATCTACTGTTAAAAACACAATCATTCACTGCACTGGAAGCAGGATTTATGTTAATTTTGCATCCTGCTCCAGTTTTAAGCTGAGTTACAATGTAAACTACTGATTTCAGAGTAGTAGCAATACTGTTCTTAAATGTGTCTGAATTTTTATTAGCATGGTTCAAATAATTTGGCACTAATCCTGCAAATAGTGGGAAGCTGAGCTTATCTGAGGGTCCATGTTCAAACATGCAGAACTGCAGGACTAGCTTACAGATGTAAACTATACGTCCTGACATCAAGTCAAATGCTTGCTACTATTCTGTTTCTTAAGGACCATCTCACCAGGAGGAAAAACAGTCATCAGGACTGAGCTTCAGCTTGGACCATCTTTATAGTTTCTCCTGAGAGTGGAATACAGGGTTTGATAGTCACTAACAATGAAGTTTGGGCAATTCTCTTTTCCAGTGTCTAGCTACTGCTGGACACATAGTGCTGGTTATCTCTGGATGTAGGAGAGCTAGGAATGTCTTGGAAAACTATCCAAAAATCCTATTGAGATCTGCAGCTCAACCTGCCCTTCCATAAAAAACATTAGAATTGTGAAAACTATACTAATTGAAAAATTTAAGGCCCTTTCTCTCTTATAAAACTTGAAACTTAATGCCTTAGATTAGAAGTAGACAGGCTACAAAGCATACATAAATCCTCAATTATCTACCTCATAGCTTAAAAATACCCAGAAAGACCACAGAATGGTTTAATGTTTTCTGTAGGAAGATGAATAGTATTGAAATGAGGATCCATTAGCCCTTTCTTAAATCTTCCTGATTTTCATGATAATGGATATGTTGAATGGCTAAAAACTGGTGTAGCACTAGTAGCAAGCCAATCCACCTCCTTTTTGATTAGGATTTTCAGAAAGGACAAATGACTTTACATGTCTGCCTTCTGAAAATGAGCTGCTTCAAATATCAAGACTGCAGAAATCACTTGTCACCTCTGAACACCTGTGCTTTAAGTGCAGAATTAAAAATTATCCTGCATCTGCTCCCTTTGAAAACTCAGTTTTGTAAGGTGCTTCAAAGTGTGAATCCAGAGAGGACTGCTGTCATCAGTACTTCAGCTACACCTGCAACATATAGTAGAGAGCTGAATCTGAAAGACAACTCTAGGTAGTTGAATTATGAAATCTACTTTACTTAGCAATGTAGACTTTTGTTCAGCAGTGAGAGATTTTTCCTGCTGAGTGTTTTCAAGAAACAAAAAGCAATTGTTAACTTGTGATAGGGCAAGGGAAGCAGTCAAGCAGGAATCATTTGAGATGATGGTTTCTTACTACCAAGAGGTGCAATGCATGCAATTTTCAGCTATTCTGAGGTCATCTTTCACAGTATATATCCAGATTGTATTTAAAGAGATGTTTTAAAAAACTCCAACAAAACAAAAACCCAAACCCAAACTTCACTTATGCCACTTAAGCAATAAACACTCCGGTAACGTAACATCAAATGTATGTCCAGAATTAACCCTGCATATGACCACTGGGCACAAGGCAAGAGATCATGGCTACCAGTCAGTTCAAGGTTTCTCCAGTTCTTGCTTCCAGTGCTGCAAGTCTTGAGTTATGGAATGAAATCAAAGGACCTGAGGGAAAAACCTCAATGATGCTCACTTGGAACAGGGAGCTGTCACTGTGCAAACAAAAACCAAATGAAATGCATCTACCCTTTCTCCTCAAGGCTGTATTTAAAATAACTACAGCAGTCCAATCATGCTTGGTGTGATATTGCTCAGGCTGATTTGCTTTTTGTTAAAATAACTGAAAAAATTATTATAAAACCTGAGAGAAGGTTTTCCCACCTGGGCCTGTTCTGATACTAACTATCCACACATCCCAAGACAGCCAACTGCTATTTGGTCCTGTAATCAAAATATTGGGTATTCCAACTTTTAAAATACCATTATCAAAGACACTGTCACTTTCTGGTCATTGGTGGAGTGCTGAGGATTTAAGGAGACATTGTCAAGACTGCCTGTTTCAAAAGTGACCTCCTTTGCCAAGTCCCATGCTAAATGCTGCAGAAGTTCAGGTGCACGCCAATCTCTTCCCCAGCTGTCTGTCTCCCCACCCCACATCACAAGTTCAGAGTTGTTACCTCCACTTTTCTAACTTGTCTGTAGGTTACAAAAAAGAAAATGGTGGGGACAAATGTTGAGTAAGTTTTTTATAGGGCTTGACTTTTAGGACTACCTCTCAAGAGTCCCTTTTAAAAAATAAGACACTGAAGCAAACAGGATTGTGTCTAACTTCTACAAAATTGCTGGTTTCACAGGAGGAGAGAATATGGCTACCGTGCTACTCAGCATTAGGGTGAAGCACCATCTAAATTCCAGTAAAGTTAGGGATATCACCTAGCTCATATCAGCAACCACAACCCCAGCCTTCTACAATGTCTTTGCTGTCAAGCTTGATGCTGTCAGTATTCTTCTCATTGAACATAGGGCCTCCATGCCTCATCATAAGCTCTGTAGCCATCTTCACAAAAGCCTCCTCCACATTGCTGGAGTCTTTTGCAGAGGTCTCTATGGCACAAATGATATTATCATAGTGTTCAGCCAGACTCTGAGCTTCTTCCAGCTGAACTTCTCGAAGGTCACTTAGGTCAGACTTGTTTCCTGGAAGAAAAAGAAATAACAGAGGTATTTATAATGACTATTTATGTCAGAGGAAGTAGTTAGCAGGGAGTGCTCAGGCTGACCAGAGAGGCTGCAGAATTTCCACCTTGGAGATTTTCAAAATTTAACTGAAGCGGCCCTGACCAGCCTGACATTAGCTTCACTGTGAGCAGGAGACTGGACTAGGTAACTCCTAAGCCCCTCCATCCTCCATCTCTGTGTGACTCGTAGAGAACAGAAAAAGTCAGTATCTGAATAGTGATGGCTGTAGACCACAACAGAAGAGAAATAGGCTAGAAATGAAGCTAGAACTATTTTGTGGAGAAAAAAACCCATACAAAAAAGCCAACCCAAATGTCCCAGCAGTCTGCCGGTTCTTAGGGAAATGCAGAATAGTACTGAGGATGAGTTAGCAAGTCTACAGGCCATGAGAGCTACGTTTGAGTCAGAAACATCGGGGGTGGAAAGTAGAACCTTAAACAGAGAACTGACAAACCCCGATTGCCCCCAAATCCTTCTGAAATCCCTTGTCTGCTGAAGTATCTGAGTGTCCAGTTTCCCAAAACCCATCAGCATTACATGATGGAACTTCTTTGGGCCCCGGAAAACTTACGGCCCTTATCGTGAGAACAGGCCCACAGCAGTGGTGCCTCAGAGCATGGAAATCCTGGGTACCCAGTTCTCCATTAAGTGAGATGCAAAGGATTCAAAGCTGGCTACCTCTTAACAGAAGTTAATCAAAGCAAAATATTTCTGTTTTAATGAATCAACACTTTATAATTAAAAAAAGTTAAAATTTCAAAATGGATCTATTGTGTAAATCTTAACTTCAACCAAAACTTTTAACCATCTTAAACAAGTATTGCAACTAATTATATCATACAGTAAATTGTAGCACTTGGTATTAGCATTTTTAACTCACCAATCAGTAACTGTACTATGTTGGATCCAGCATACTTTCTCACATCCTCGATCCAGCGAGGAATGGACAGGAAAGAACCTCTCTTGCTGATATCATAGGCTAGGATTGCTCCATTGGCGCTGCGGTAATAACTCTGTGTGATGGTTCGGAATCTCTCCTGCCCAGCTGTGTCCCAGATCTGCAACTAAATACAACAAAGCTTACAGTGAGATGCTGGCTAGCAAGCTTTCCTGAATCAAAATATAGGATTTAACAGCCTTGTTACAAATGTCCTTTGTGCATAATACATTATGACATCATGTTTTTCTAGACCTTTGTTTATAATTTAAACATAATAATATACAATGGAGAATGTTTTCACATTTGGCTGAAAAAGTTTATATCCACACCAAATGAGACACTCTGGGTTCCTACAGGTGAGCTCTGCTGCCTCCTTCTGTGGCCAACTGTGAAATGATGGCTTTTTTGTGTCCAACCCTTTGTCACCTTCTCTAACAAGTTAAGAAAACAAGGTGTTACCCCACAGCCCAGCCACTCTAGTTCATCATCTGGTGTGTCACTGAAACTACTGGTGTGCTTTTGCTAGTATATTGTCTGAGGTACTGACATGGTTCTCTTAGTTCTGCTACAGGGGCAGTAACAAATGGAGTAGGCTGTGGCAGTATCAGCTGTGAGCACTAATGCTGTCTTATAAGGAAATATACTTAGAATGCATGAAACATACAAAAGACAGTACAAAAGAAATGCCAGCAATTCTATGTTAGAGTCAGTCAAAGACCTAATCAGGCTAGTCACCCAAACTGTTTTCAAAATCCAGCATACAGCACAAGGCCCAAGACTGGCTTGCTCAGTCACTCTGCAGGTAAATCACTTTTTTTTAGGTGGTAGAGCAGATATTACACCTGGTCAGGAAGAAGAAACGCTCAGCTTACATACTTTCACCCAAATCCAGCAGCAGAAGAACTATGAGTTTAGTATCAGGGTTTGAGTTCCCAGTACTAGATGTTCCAGGGAAGGAGCCAAATAACTCACAGTGGTCAAACACAATATCCTGCTCATAAGGAAAAATTATTTTAAATTCTCCTGCTTTATAGGTTGTCCAACATCCTGGAACATGATGGCTTATATTCTAGGAGCTTTTAACTAAAGAAACTATGGGTTTTCTCATTTTCCATACAAATCTCTAATATTTTTTGCATCTTTCAAAGCTCTTGGCTTCAATATATAATAGCAATGAAACCAAATAATTTCTTTATACATTTTCTATTTTCTATCCTTCTGTTGCACCTTCACTCCTCTATCCCCAAATGATAAATGAGAAGTCTCTGCTTGTCTTTTTGTGCCATTCCTTGTATTGTGTGTCTCCACTTAACTGAGGGAGGCCACAAGCAAATACTCCTGGAGTTTTAAATCTTTATATATTGTGGACCTGTTATGTTCCCCTTTCTCTGAACCTCATTCTTTTAAAGAGCTGACAACACAGTGCACCAGTGATGCTCTATACCAAATAATACAGAATAATTTCTCCATATATTTCTTTTGCAGGTATTTTGTTTGTATCTTCTGACTCTGCTGCATGTCTGAGCAGAAACTTTCACTTCAGAAAAGGCTGTACTGATCAGATCACTTTCCTGTGCTAATCAAGCATTTAGATCCCAAATGATATATGTACAGCTTAAAAGGAAGCAATCCAATGAAAAACTACTTCTCAGTCCTAGTAAGAGTTTTCTCAGAGAGGTGGAAGGATTGTAATGGACTCAGAAAACCACAAAGCAATGATTATTGATGGAACAGATAATGATCCAGAGCAGTCAACAGACAGTTACTAGAGATAAGGAAGTTCGTGTCAGGTTTACGTATACTGTTCTCTGTACTCAAGTCTCCTACTAGAACTTTGTGTCTGTTATGCAGCTTTAAATCTGGGTATGTGACTAGGTCAAATGCAAAACAAGACTAATGATGATTACCCAACTCTTGGGAGAGGTCTAAGAGATTCTGTACATACAAAAAAATGATAAACTTTTAAAGTTAAAAACATACTTAGTTTAGCTTACACTATTCACACAGCATTAAAAAAAAAAAAAGTGATTTACCTGCAGAGCAATTAAGCAAGACAGTCTTGGGCCTTGTGCTGTATGCTGCATTTTTAAAACCTCTGTATAAGTATATACCATAGAATCACAGATTCAGTTGAGGTTGTGACAGATTTTGGGAGGTGACAAAGTCAACTGCCTGGTCACAGTGGCATCAAAACTTAACTCTTCAAGGAAGATTTGCTCTAGGATTTTCCCAGGGACCAAAATGAGTATCGACAAGCCTGTGGTTCTCAGGATTTCTAGCTCTTTCTGAAGATAATTATGCTATTTGACTTTATCTGGTCCTTCCTAATTTCTACAGAATTTCAATAGTGATAAAAAGACACGAGAATGTCACCAGCAAAACCTCACATCACCCCTACGTGTGTTTTACTCAAGCATTTATGTCTGTGTTCACAGGGTTGAATGGGCAAAGTTGCTGAAGCCTTAAGTGTTCTGCTGGAAACTGCACAGACCACAGGCTGGACCTTTTTAGAAGCTCAAGCTGCAGCCTTCATCCTGGCCCACATCCTCCAGGTAGGCTCTGTGCTTTCCCACCTGTCACTCTGTTGTGTAAAGACTCTGAATCACTCAGCTTTTTACATGATCTTCAGTCAAATACAGGCACAGTTTAATGACTTGTTTAGGCCAAACTAAGACCATACTGTCATCAAAGACATGCCATCCCAGCTGGCCTATCCTCACTCTCTCCTTCCACTGAAACTAGCACCTGTTAATCTGATTCACCACACATCTTAGTTCACTGATGTAACTGAAAAGTAAGGGGTTTCCTTTTATTTGAAGGGTTAACACAAATTACGCAGCTCCATGGTAGTGGAAGCACGTAGACTGTGTAGGGACAGAAAGTACAACAATCCTTCAAAGAAATGCCAAACTTGTCTTGAACCAGTCATGGCGGGAATAAATGTCTTATTTTAAATCATTAAGAACACACACCACAGACCATGCAAGTATTTTGAACCAGATTACCTAATCTAAAGGAAGATGGATTCCTGAAGGCAAAATACAGCTAATTTGTTTGACAGCACCTTTAGAAAACACTAAGAAAAACATTTCTGTATAGCATGAACCAGTCTGATACATGATTAAAAAATAAGTCATTAGAAAAACTCCAGTTCTGATCCTGGTAAACACTGTTTTCTCCAGTAAGTGTACAGAGATGCATTTCAGACAATTCTATTGAAAAAGAAACATGACAACAATAGCAGTTACAACTATAACAGAGAGACTATGTAAACTTTTTACTAGAAAATGGTGGTTTTAATTTAAACTATATTTACAAGTATGTAGCTTTTGACAACAACCAACAATTGCAAATTCTTTGGAAAAAATAAGTTGTACTATTTCTCACATAAAAGCCCCTCAATATAAGGTAGATGACAAAATCAAAATACCATATTAACTATACTAGCCACAGATTACCAAAGAGATACGATATATTCTTTTTGCGTTGTATAAGTGTATCACATATGCAATATATGACACAAAGTTCTTAATTATTTCCTTGATTCAGCTTTGTAAATAATGTGATGGAAGCCATGCCTGTCACCTAGGAACCTTTCTAAACAATTCCTGGTTTTGTAATTACTTTGATAACAATTTTTGTGTAAGAAAGACAGAAGTTTGGTGGAGAATTGTATTAAATTCACCTAAGGATACTCAGAAAATACACATATGAAATCAGAAATTAGTAGCAGGCCTTTGGGGGACCATTTCTAGTAACAAATGAGGATAGGATAAAGAACAGAGCATTCTGAACCAACTGTTCAGAAGGAATATGACAGACTAACCTAAGTGAATAAAGACAAGAAGCCACCTTTCTAACTGTGCTGTTTCACTGTTGAATGCCCATTTGCTTACAAAAGCTGGTTAATTTTCATCTGCTTTTAGCTTTGAATTTTTTGGACAGCAGAGCCCTCAGCACTAGCTGGTACTGAATAGCAAAGTGCTAAACCAACTATTAAGTCCTGTAAGATTTTTTTCATGACTCCATATAATCAGCATAGGATTGGAGCTTTCCATAAGTACATTAGACACAATTTTGACCACCTCTTCATAGTTTCTTATTCCTGTTTTCCTGTTGGGAAGGAATACATGTCATTCACCCTCACAAGGATGCAGGCTGGGGTCTGACTGGCTAGGGAGCCAGTCTGTGCAGAAAAGGCCCTGATCATTCAGGTATGTGTGATTAGGCTTGAAGAAAGCAGTTTCAAAAAAATGCAGAAATACAGTGTTGAAAATGGTGAGTAACAGGCTGACCAAAGAGCATAGTAAACCAGTATTATCAAATGGTTTGATGTTGATTGTGGTTGCATCAGTAAGCATATTGTTTATCAAAGGTTAATGCTTAACAAGTGGCCTCAAGACATGTTAAATAATTTCTCCCTCCCTTACTTTTTACATAAATTATTGTAAGAATTGGGAAAGTACTTGAAGTATCACAGGAATTCAGGTTTCCTTTTGCTTGTGAAGCAGCAGTCATAACAACTAAGGGCATCCTATAGCTGATATCTTCCTTTACAATCACAGAAACATCACTTCTGTGCTATGAATTCTTCAAAACACAGCAACTTACGTAAAATCTGATAGTGAAATGATGGATGCAAAGACCATGCTATATGATTCTTAACCATTTGTGGCTAAATGCTGTCATCTCAAATGGCAAACAGTAATATACATTTCTGTACAGTGGCAAATCACTACACTTGCTCCTAAAATGACTTACTGAAACAATCTTGCAACTTTATCTACATGGGTTTTGCCAAATGCAATAAAACAGCACCTGTATGGCAATCTATTTCAATTTAACATTCATACACAGAACAGGTAGACTAAACTGCTCCATTCAATTGTTTCCCCACAAATTTTTCAGAGAATGAGGAATTCTCATTGCTGGGAATGCAGCATTCATGTCTGCTCTAGTATTATGAGGCTCTGTCTATGACAGAGAAGAGAGCTACACGTTCCTCAGGATATCAGAGGATCTTGCTTCCATGTAATAACCAGTAGCATGATTTTTATTTGCTTAGCAATGTTATTACATTCAACAGTCGGGAGACAAGGCAGTTACAAGTTGTAATTACCTGCAATTTGGCCAGCTAATGACACATTAGGTTTTGGGCCTTTCTGAAAGGAATATAGTTAGAGCTGTGAGGCCTCTATAAAAGCTAAGAATCTTGAGAAAGTATGGGCTGAAAAAGCTTGTGAATTGAAAAGTGCACTAATACATAAAGAAGTATTTATTATAAAAGGCATGTGTTTGCTTTTGAATGTTCTTCTCTCCTGCTGCTTACTGATGTAGCAAGAGAGAACAAAGAAGAAAAATATTCAGAAAATCACTGTAAAATGACAGCATGAAAAAAACAAGTTCTCAGTTCACAGGAGCAACTTCATCAAAAGAAAAGGTTATTACTAACCACGATTCACAGACTTAGGAATGTCCTTGCCTATCATTATGTAAAAATCTTAGTTCCACTGTTTTATAAATATTTTTTCTTAAGAGTGACATAACAGTTACAAAACATTTTGGGTTCTGTTTGCCACATTCTTTCTATCACTCAAAGAGCAAGTGATTATTTTATCAATAGCACGTCAATCACTATACATTAAATCAACAACCACAACCTTTGGGAACTACAGTCTATACTCTAGGATTTGGCCAGCTAAGAAGGATGTATTTTATAGAGAATAGCAAGCCAAAATTCTAACCTGTTAAACAGCATACACTACAGCATTATTTTTTTAAGTTTTGTGATAAAAATCAGGGTGGTCACCAGAGGTAGCTTTGACTCTGAAGTTCCATTAGAACCCAGTGTGCTAGACCTGCTAAATCCCTGCCAGGTCCCATGCCACACTCCCTGCCTTTTAGCGCCAACTTCTCTGAGAGCCCATGGCTCACAAGAGCCTGCTCCAGAGGCAACTGCCTTGTATATCATCACTGGACAGTATCTCAAATAGAAACAAGCTCTTAAACAAAGAGCAGGAAGGGAAAAGAAGACTGCATGGCACAGGCAAGCTTACCATTTTCAGAGAGGAAAAATATGTAAATCTTTGCAAGTCAGGGTTAGTATACACTGGGGAAGCTTATGATACCAGTGCTTTACTGGTTTTATTTCTAAAGAGAAATCTTCAGTTCATGATTGTCCCTGAACTTGCTCAAGTACTAACATCTTTCTATATGAAGTTTAGTCAGCTTTAGGAGCTGATGTAACAGTAGTGTATGAAGTGGTGTTTCAGACACTTGAAAAAATACAGCTTTAAGATACAAGGAAAGCCTTGGTTTAAAAACAAAACAAAACCAAACCAAACCCCCAAAACAAATCCAAGCCTTGTTTGCAGAACCTCAACCTTTAGTATCTCGATATGCTTCTTTTCCCTTATCCAACAAAAAAGCAGGAAGTGAGACTTAAAATGCTTGGGCTCCAAATGTTACAGAAACATTATGTAACTGTAATGACAACATTTGAAGTTTTAAACAGAAAGCAACACTAACACAACTAACCTTAAAACGTTTGTTTCAATTTCAAAGGAAGTGTCTGATTCATACTCACTTGTGTTGTAATACTCAGCCTGACTAAAAGTGAAGCTCAGGCCACTGGGAATGCAGAGCAAGTACTGTTCAGAAGGTCCTTGGGACATTTTTGTACACATTGTTGTTCTGAATTAACTTCTAAAGATGAACTTATAAAAAAAAATTAAATGGGAATGTTACTATTCCTGCCCCATTCACTAAAAAGAAAACAAGCCTCTGAATTCCTTATGAAGATACTGTCTTGATTAGCATAAAGCCATAAAGAAATCAGAGCAGCACACTCACCTGTCATGCTTTTGTAAGGTCAAACTTGCCCTGAACATCTCTTAATTTGAGGCATCCCAGTCAACAAATTCTCTGAAACTCTTTTAAGTATCTCAGAGGACTGAGACAAAAGTAATGAGAAACACAGCACATCTCTCACAGAGCACATGTACTGGCATGTTTACCAAAGGCTCTGTTCAGATGGCTAAAGTGCATTTTCTTATTTATTTTTTGTAAAATACTTAGAAATAATTCACAGGCTTTGTTACAGACTGACTACTAACAGAGGAGCACCGAGGTGTAGGTGCTGACAATGTGAAAAGCACACCTAGGCAGTTCGGGTTATTTCCTGGGCTGGTGCTCCCCTCCTCCTGGAGTCTGCGGCTGAGACCCCTGGCACCACGAACAGACACATTTGTCACTTTGGATGTGCCTAGCATTTAAAGGGAGCCAGGTTTCAATCTCAAAGCAGAAACGCCACTTCTAACTGCTCGCTTACTAGAACGCACAGAAGTACTAATAACAGCACAACAGAGAAGTTTGAGCTTCCTTTTCAGCTGCTAAGCCCAGCGGTGCATTGATAGGAAAAGGTATAACGAACCAAGTACCTTGGCTAGGTGTGGAACTTCTAAATTCCCCTCCTTAAAACAGAAGCGTTTATTTCTTCCCTTTTCTGCAACTCTCTGCTTAATATTCCGCTCACCACAGTAAATTTGTAAGAAAAAGATAATAGAGGACTTTGACACCTACTTTGCTAAACACAGACCAAAATTCAAATACAATTACCATATTTCTGTGTCACCTTTCATCTCAAAAGCCTTACAGTTCCATGATTTTTCCCAAGTAGTGCATGAATCAAGTTCTTCTTCATCCCACTGGTATAAGTAAGGATAGGTGTATGGGTCCATTCTGCAGGGAGGGGTGGCAAGGTAATTTATCCCAGCACCCCCTACAAACAACAGGTGCTTTAAGCCTTTTTCCTTCCTGTTTGATCATGCTTCTGTGCTCAGAGGCCCAGTCTGTTTTAGGGAATTTGTGCCAGTGAGAGTCTGAGGATATTTGAGGATATTTTGGTGGGGTAAATGTCTCTTTCTAACCCTCATGACTAGCTGGTTTTCCCCAACATAAGAAAAGTAGAAGTCAAGTTTAAGGCCGGTTTATTCTCACTTGAGAAGAGCTATAGAAGTTGCACTTTCCAAGACACCCTATAAACAGTGTATAAGACAGCTTTTAAGCATGCCTAACTCCCTCAGCTTCTCCCAATCCGCCCATTCCACATCCCTTTCTGGAAACATAACAGTCCAGCTGAGGCACTTCTGCCTTGTAAATAAACCATGGTCAGAAGCCTGCCTGAAATGAGGGGTGCTGCAGTCTGAGCGCGTCCCGAAGTGCGGGTGTGCGGTGGGGCATGTATCAGTGTTGGTGTGGTGCTAACACGGAACCGGCCCGGCCGCACAGCGGATCCCGCCGCAGCAAAACAAGCGAAGATAGGCGCTCCGTGCTTCCTCGCCCGTGGGAGCTCCTCGGGAAGGCGGTACCGGCGCGGCGCAGCCCTTCTTCCGAGAACAGCAGCAGCGCACGGACAAGTCAGCAGCGGGACGGGGCACGGGCAACGGGAGCTGCCCCGAGGCGGGGCACCCCGGACGGGCGGCTCCTCTCACCGCTTGCCACCGGCTCGCCACAGCCGCCTCCTCCAGCAGTCGGGACGGTCGGCCCCGCCGGCATCTCAGCGGCTGTGTCGGCCCGGAGCTCCGAGCTCCGCAGCACCGGGGGCGGGCCGGGAGGTGAGCCATAGCTCCCCGCCCGCTCCGCCAGCCCCAGAACCGGAGTGGCGGAGTACTGGGCCGCTCCCTCTGCCCCGGACCGCCGCTCCGCTCACCTT
The DNA here is from genome assembly GCA_027925045.1 of Hypotaenidia okinawae. Classification (NCBI taxonomy): domain Eukaryota; kingdom Metazoa; phylum Chordata; class Aves; order Gruiformes; family Rallidae; genus Hypotaenidia; species Hypotaenidia okinawae. Next base: position 5,899,916 of record BSDF01000011.1, read on the forward strand.
CACCCGCTTGCCCTGGATCTCTAGGCTCTTCATGGTGAAGTCTACGCCGATGGTGCTGCCCTGGCGCTCGGCGAAGGCCCCGGTTTTGAAGCGCTGTACGAGGCAGGTCTTGCCCACGCTGGCGTCCCCGATGAGCACCAGCTTGAAGAGGAAGTCATAGCTCTCCTCCGGGTCGGGGCCCGCTGCTCCCAGCGCCGCCGGGCCGGGCATGGCGCTGCCGCCCTCCTGCCTTCCGCCCGCCGCCGAGGGGAGCCGGGCTCTGCGCAGCGCCCGCCGCCCCCCGTCGCGCCGGGCCTAGCGCTGAGCCCGCCTCCTGCCTGCCTGCCTGCCTGCCCCCTCCCTCTCTCCGCCCCGGCCGTGGCTGCCGCCTCCCGGACCAGCGTGCCAACTCGCAGCCGGGGCCGCTGTGGGGCTGGCAGCAGGACTGAACATAGGCTGGGCTATCGCCTGGGGCATCGCTTGCCTTGTCGGTGGCCTGGGTCGGGCGAGGCTGGGGGCGTACCCGGCCACCCGCCGGATCCTGGGACCGCCGTAGGCCGTGGGGCTGCTGGCAGGTTCCCCGGCGGGCCAGTGCTTGCAGGGCTTGCTCGGGTTGCAGTCCAACACAAAACACCGTGTGTGGACAAACAAGTGTGTTGGTCAGCTGATGGTTAGTGACACTGATGGGCCTTTAATCACTGCCAGTGCCCCAGCCCTGCCCGGAGGACCTGAACTGTGTGTTTGTCCGTTGTCTTCCTGAAGTGACATATTTTTGTGATTTATTCCTTCTGGTATCTTTTACAGTTACTGACATACAGAAATAAACAGGTGCAATTACATTAAGTCATCCAGGAAGTGCAGCTGATTTGCCTTGTTGGCTTTTCATTTTCAGGCCTGAGCTGGGGTGTGGTTTGTTTCCAGAGTTACAGTCCAAGGCTCACGGCTATGTTTTTTTGTCCTTGCATGGTGCTGTGTAGCTCAGACATGTCTTTGAAACTGTTAACATCATGCTATGTGTCTTCAATACACATGTGTGATTATATATTGCATCATAAACTGGTTATGTGTATTGAGTCAGTAAGTGCATCAGTGCAATCCGGAATTGTGTTTTAACTGCTACCTTGGTTATCTACAAAAGAAACTGCTCTTCAATAGGTACTCTCCTGTAGATTATGTGGTGAGTCAAGATGCTAATAAAAACCAGTTTTGCTAACAAAACTTTGACACAGCATGTTTTCTTAGCCTGTTCTTTGTAACAAAGATTTGCTGAATTCTGTCTTCATAGTTTGAAATGACAGAACTGTGAAATGAAACTGTTTAATGGCAGAGAGTGAGAGTTAACTTTTTGGAAAGTAGTTCTGCAGGAGACCAACCAGATTCATGACTGAGCCAGCATAGATCAGCCAGGCCAGCTTGTCTTGAATTGCTCCAAATTGTGTGTTTTGGGATGACTTCAAGCTTATTCCTTTTCATGTCTCCGTATATATTTTTGGTAGTCCATGGTAAACTTCCAGCAAGAGTGGAGATACAAGTACTCTATCAGACTGGAAAAAATTCTGTACCTGGCAGCCTGCAACTCTGAATTAAGCAGGCTGCTGAATTCTAGGGTATTGATAACTGGGACACAAGTGTTAAGGAGGAAATAAGACACCATGCATATGCTTTCATGTTAATTAGCAGTATTTATGTTTTCAGATCTGAGCAAAACACTTCAGAGATTTTAGATTCTTTAGGAAGAAACATTGCTAGAGATCTCAGTCTTTAGTGTTTAGAATTAATTGTAAGACCTTATTTTGGTGGAAAAATAAAGGTATGACTTCTGTGAAGGTACTTATAAATCTGGTGTTTCATTGTGCTTGTGGTAGATCTCTACAGACTTTTTTCTACTGTTGTTGCTGCTTGTCATCATGAACCTTTAACTGCTTGAAACAAAGAATTACCCAAACAAAACCCATAAATTGTCACATTACATTGTCAGGCTTATGTGAGGGATCTCTCACTAGTTCTCTCCAGTTGTGAAAGCTGTAAATAGTGCTTTGAATGTTAAAATGCTTGTCTGTCTTTGATTAACCCCTAGACTCCATTGGGGTTAACACCTGTTTCATACAAAGATTAGGAAAACCAAAATGGGTATGAGTTGATTCCAAGCTGTATCTGGGAATCATTCATCAGAGAAGAGAGTAGTCTCTTTACTAGCACTACTCCAAGTAGTTCCTAGAAAACAGGTCCAAAACGTGGTAGAAGACTCCTATACTGGTCTTGGTCATGGTTTCTTTTTCACTTGGCTAACTCAGTTCTACAAGAGAAGTTAAATTCCAACTCTAACAAGGGGCTGAGCTCCAGAGCCTTTGCTGCAGGTGCAAAGTTGCTTGCAATTTCCACATGTGATAGTGGAACTTGGGTAGTGAGACTGCATTGTATTTCAGAGCAGCTGCAAAAGATTTGTAGTTACAAAGCAAATTAATTACATTTTGATGCTCTAAATAGACATATACAATGATCCCATATGAAACACTGAAAAACACAAGGAGGAGTCCTACAATATGTTACCCAGTCTTATGCAACTCTAGTTGAAGGAGCAGAGAGCATTAAAAGTGCCTTTTGTAACTGTGCAAGGACTGAGCAAGTTTATAGATTACTGTAAGTCTATGCAGTAGCCAGCATTCATTCTTAATAGCTTCCAGTGTGGATATACAACAATTGCCAAAGTGGTTCATGAAAACCAAGATGACTTGACTTACAGCTTGAATGGTACATTGTTTATACTGTGTTCCAAAAAATTTTCAGCAAAGTTCAACATTACCTCCTTGTATTTACAATGCAGGCATATTATTTGGTGTGTCAACACTCCTTGTGTGGTACAGATTTTCTTGGTTATGTTTTGGTTAAGAGAATGTTTAAGCCTCTGAGTTCTTGATGGCTTTATAGCCTGCTAATTCTGCAACCAAGTCAGCTTGAACAAAATGATTTCTCCAAGACAATAAAAGCAGTAATATATTGTACTTTCTTTTTTAAAAGAGTCCCTTGCTAAGTATTTAAATGTTTACTATTGATAATAATTATAATATAAACACAATAAAACCTACTTATTTGTCGTGGGTTTTTTTTTAAAGTCTTAAAATCTTGTTCCCATATTCACCATTACTTGATGTGGTCCCATATATTTGATGCAGACATCCTTGATTATGCATATTAAATCATACATATTTTGTGACTCTTGACTTTATGAGAGCAAACTGCTCTTCTTCCCATTTTCTAATATTTTTATATTGTTTGAAATGAAATAGCTTTAACAAATTTACCTATGTTTGTAATCATGTGGCCTCTGGCATTGTGCTTCCAGACAGCATGAGGTGATCTTGAAGACATCTTAGATTTCAATTTACCACAGGTAAGGCTATCTGTTTGGGTCTTCTGGGCAATGCAGCCTGCAGTATTAAGGGCTGTGTTATTTTAGAAAAAAATTATTGTTCTGATTTTAACCAGAAGAATTTTGTAATAATATACTGTTTAGTAAGTGAATCTGAAGTGCTGATTTAAGCATATTTGTGTCCAGAATTTTCTCTTTAAAGTTTAGCAATGTCTGATGTTTGCCAGTTAAAATGTTAGTAGGTTTATTTTTCATCTGCTGATATTCTAAAGTCTCTGAGCAGAAAGAGACTTAGGAAAGTTACCTTAGTGTTTAATGTTTACAGGAGAGACAAATTTTTGTCCTTTCTGTTTATGGGGTGTAAACCTTTGAACTCATTTTGCAGAGGACCAAGACAAATGAATAGGTATTTTGAGGACCGTCTGTAGTCAACAGATATTCTTGCTGTACACAACAGCCTCGCTTTTCCATTGCCATATGTCTGTATTCTGGTTAAAAGTAATTGGGGAGCAGCACATAGAGGTGATTTTTAAGGTAATGTAAGAATCATGATTAATTGGGAAGCCCCCCAGGTTTACAATAGGTTTTTCCTGGAGAGCCTTACATGCTCGTTTTTTCCACAGTCAGCCATTTATCCCTCAAATCTGCAGTGGTCACAGCACTTGAAATACTCCTGGAGTTTGGAAAAATGATGCCACTTAAACCTTGTATCTCTTTGTGGTCAGTTCTAGCAGAAATTTTGCTTTTGCCCTGGTGGCCTCTTACTGTACTAGTGCATGTGGCAGTGGAATTGTCAAGTTGTAAGGAAGTTGTTGACCAACAAATGGATGAATTTGGGGTCCAAAACTTGTCCAAACATGTATTTTTATGGATTAATTCTCTTTGTGAGCTTGCAGAGCCTTGCTCTGAGAAAAATTGTAGTCTCCTTCATGGGTGATTCCTAGCAATGAAATAGCTTCTATTTGGCAAAGTGTATGATTTTTCATGTGTGATGTATTAGTTACCCAACACAAGTGTTACTTGTTATCAGCCAAGTTTCAGAACGAGTTAGTAATAAAAAAAAAAAAAAAGCATGAATGAAGTTTTCCAAGTTAGGCATTTTGAATATTAGGAGCCATAAGCTCTTTCCAGTTCCTTTCAGATGACTCAGTTGTGGATACTGGCTTCATTGTCATTTGAAATATTCAATTCATATACATAGCTTAATCATCTTGGGATGAATACTAAGCAGATTCTCCTCTGTTTAGTTTCTAAAGGCTTTTATCAATCTTAGTCACCCATCCGTTTTCCTTGTCTGCATTCTATAGAATGAAAGCCAGTCATTGCATGGGTTTTATCTGGAAGAGTGTAAGAGGAGTCAAGCCACTTCAGAAACCATGCCAATTAATACAATGTATTTCTTAAAACACAGCTGTTAATCACAGTTTCAAAGACCAAAGAGTTGCTGATGAAACTAAAAATTTTGGTTCCTTGCAGTCAGATTTATGTGGCAAATCATCACAGACCAGTCCCCTAGTTTCAGCTATCTCTGTGATTCCTTGAGTGGCTTGTTGACCTGAGTCAACTTGCCACTGTAGATTGTAAATTCACCTTCAGGAATGTAGAAGAAGGGGAATGAGCAAAATAACTTTGAGCAGTGTGTATGCTCGTTAGTATTCCTCTCCTGTATTTCAAGTGCAGCCAGAATCCCATGGAGCAGCAGTATGCACATGCATGGAGGATTTACCAGTCGGCTTCTGACTGCATATTCATGAAATACTGCTTAAAGTACTAAAGACTTGAGTAAAGAACCATCTGGAAATCTGCAGAGTTTGCTGATTTTCTAGTCCTCTGAGTGAGATTAATGTAGTACCTGTAAATTATCAGACGTTTTACAATCTGTGTTTTCAGAGCCTCCACATGTCTGTGTGAATCCCCTGATACTTGTCACAATAGTTGGATTTCTTGATGGTAACAGTTCCTTTCCCTGGTACAGATTGCTGAGGGAGCTGAGGTTATTCTAATATATAGAGCCTTTAAAAATTATGACACTGTACATCAATTAGGTAAAGGTGTTCATAGTGCCCAAGTCTTTTCAGAGCACTTAATTTAGGAATCAGTTTTATGTAGTGTAAATTTTCCTCCTTATGTGGTTTTTTTTTCCATTTGCATTTGATAACTCAGTCTCATTGCTTCTTCTTTTCAGCTTAGTGACGTTTTAACCTTGATGTAATAGTATGAAATAAAGATTATAAAACACTCAGCAGTATCAACCTAAATACCTTTACCTTGGTAAGGCCCCATAAGATACCTAGATGTGTTTTTTGTAGGTATATATATGCCTGTAATACAGATATGTCTGTGTGTGTATATATATACTTGTACATATGCATATTCATGCTTATATGCTTGAATATATATATGAATACATTTTCTTCCCGAAAAACACCGTAAAATTAAAAAATACTGTAAATCTACCAAAAGGTATCAAGCCTGTCACTGATGCTGTAAAATTACCCGTGATAAAAACAGTGATTCCAGTGATTTAAGCCACAGCTCATTCCTGCATATGTAGCCCTATAACTGATGCATCTCATTCTATGGCAGTACATCTGTTCTGAGAGTTCCTTATCTGTTGAGGTTTTGTTCAATAAAGAAGTTTTCTTTATCATTTCTCTACAACTGCGTATCTAGTTTTCAAGACATTTTATCTTCTTCCAGTTACAGTTTAAAAAAGCCGCCTTTTTTTCTCAATATGAGCTCATGTTTACTGTGTTCATTTGAAAGACGTTGGTCTGTTACCTTCTGAATTGCGTAAATAGGTTAAGCAGCGGCTCTGAAAACTTCCTCTCTTTTCCAACATATTTTCTGTCACTATCTGTGCTGTAATTGCTGCTGCTTCTTCTAAGCAAAATCTGCAATGTCCTCAAATGAGATTAAAAAAATCAAACGTCCCATTTTACTTCTGTTAGTAACGTAAGAATTGCTTCAGTTCTTAAGAGTTTGTGTAGAGATTTTCCAGGTTACGTCTTACATATCATAGCTTTCTTATTTCCTGAGAACATTTGCTTTGGCCTTATGACTTAAGTAAATCTTGAATACATCCTGCAAATAATTTTTTTTCTCTGTCTAGAAGGGGGAACTGAAATGCAGCCAGCAAAGCTTCAGTTCAAGTGCACATTCCAGTTTTTCCAAATATAGATGAGAGTGTTGATGTAACATATTGGAAAAATACAACTTTCTGCCAAATTCTAGTACTTTTTTCTGTAGTCTCAATTACGTGATGTCATGTAATAGAAACGACCTACAAGCAACACATTTCAAATATCATAAAAGTGTGTGATTTAACTTTTGCCTGTTACATCTTTATTAAAAGGTGGAGTGAAAGATGTGTCTTTTGAGTGTGCTGAGCAGTTAATGAAATCCTGTCATAACAAGAACACTTTGCATTTACAATGTTCTTCACAATTCCAAGCATAAGTTTTTTAAATTGTAGGTAGTGGATCCTTTTTGATACATTTTTATTGCATCATGTGAATGGCAGTTGTCACAATGTCATGATTCTGTCAGTACTCCCCAAACCTTTGTGCAATGTATTGCCTTGTGAATTTTCAGCTTTGAATTTCTCTGGAACTTGTATCTTCCTCAAGCAAAATTGTGATGTGTTGATGGCATAGTAATTTAGATGTTGGATTAATAAGATTTGGTTCAAAAAGACTACGGATTCTAAGCATGGTCTGTAGAAATGGTATTAGGAAATATGTCACCGTTGACTTGGTGTGTGTTCAGCCTAATTGCAAAAAAAAATGGTTTTCTCTTCTGACTTGTAGCCCCATTTTTTGGTTCTTTGAGCCAGCTGCATTTATTAGTGCTTTTTCCCCATCACCAACAACAAACAAAGCTAGGGCTGAATTCAACCTGCAGTAATATTTGTGCCAACTGCTGTGTTTTGAACTGCACAGGTGCAGCGGGGATTGGAACATTATGAAATAACTTTGCCAATATGGACTGCAGTCCAGATCTTTGCCTTAATTATTATGCCTCTGGAGAATTTAAGCAAATAAGGAGTAAGAAGATCCTGCATGCATAAAAGGAGAAAATCTGGTAAGAAAATTATTTTTTCTTCTTTTTTTTTCCCTTATGGGTAGAATAGTATTTTTTCTTTTCATTTCATGGACAGCAAATTGAATGTAATTTTTGAATCACTGAGCAGTAATTATAAGACTAAAGAGCAATTTTATCTGACTCAATTGAGATTGATAGCAATGTGAACTCATTAACAGTCAGATACACCATCTATCTGTAGTAATTATTTGGAAGAGAGGTATATATGCAATTCAGATCTCCATGTCATTGATATCAAAAAGCTATCTCTGTAGTTTTGGAATATATGGTAAATCTGCTTGAGTTCTTGGCATTACTGTCATGTTGTTTACAGAAGGATAACACCAGGTAGCAATACTGGATAGAGATTTTAATTTCTGAAGTGGAATTCCCACTCAGGTCAGTGAGTGTGTACCAAGAATGTGAAAGATCAAAATGGTTAGTTGACTAGAAGTGTATTATACAAGCCTCTGCATTTTATTTTCATCTAAACATTTTGAATTTCAACATGAACAGGATTTTTAGTATCTTACCAACATTCATCCTCACCATCAGAGCGGCCTGATTTAATTCCCCCTTAAGTTATGTCAAGGCTTCTTGTTTGCTTTGTGCATATGCTAACAAGGGTCTTACAATGATTGTTTGCCAGGTGTGTGCAGCTAGGCAGAGGATTGTTTTATACCTGATTGTACTTGGAAAAGGGCAGGACTGAAGGACAGCTGTGTACCTGTCAAAAGAAGCATGCAGTTCATGAGAACACAGGCCAGAAACCTGGCTTCAGACCTCCATCAGTATATCTTTTGCTTTCTCTGACTCTAACGAGAGCTCATCACTGAAGCAAATGCCTTTCCAACTGTAATGGCTGTGTTCTGGTGGTTTAAACAGCATGCTCCTTTTCCTCAAATGCTCTCAGTTTCTGTATTTCCTGATATTTAGTTCTATTCTTCTCAAAGGTTTTGATCTGAAAAGAGTCAAAGGAGTGAATTTGTATGTTTGAAGTTGATGTAGCCAAAATACATGGTTAAATTAGACTCTAGAATTTAGTGAATCCTTTTGTATCTTTCCACGGGATACATAATTGATTCTGAATTTGACTACTACACTTCAGAGGTATTTCAGTATGTTATTATAAATTCTATATACCAAATTTGGTCAGACCAAATCCTCACCTGGCACCTGATGATCTCTGATGCAGGGCAATGTCTTGTGCTTCTGATTGTTTACCTGTCGTATCTGTGTATTGAGAAATAGAAGTTTGAGTACTTATTTGCCATACTTAGGCTATATTATAAAGAAATTCTTAGTGAAATTAAGATAACAAAAAGACAAGTAATAATTAAGGTTAACATGTCCTCAATTGCATACATCATCATGATAGATACAGCTAATACAAGAGTTTGGTTCTTCTGTCAGCCCTCTCATGCCTGTGTCTTAGTGTCACTAATGACAGAGATTGTTTTCAATGCAGATGTGGCAATTCAGTCTTTGTGGCTGTACTGCTACCTTTGCAGGTCCATATTTGTATGTGGTATGAAGTCGCACTTGGAAAGGCAAATGTATTTGGGGGTTGGACCCAATGAGCTCTCGAGGTCCCTTCCAACCCCTACAATTCTATGATACATGAATATAGCTACACCACACTGGTCACTTAAATTTAATGAGACTGGCAAGCTATCAGCTCTTGTGTAAAGTATATAAAGGAACATAAACCTTGCTCCTCTGCTGAATAAATGAAGCTTTTATTTATTGTTTTATAGCGATTTATTTATTAGGTACTTGAGCTTCACATTACCTCTACAGCAGTAGACTACCTCAAATGTGATTTAAAAAAATTTTAGTCAAATTTTAGTTTCCATTAAAGTTCATAACGACTTTACAAGAACAGAAGATAAAAAAGCTATGTCATGTTTTAATATAAAGATTGAGTTGTGTCTTTGGGCTGAGAACTTAAGGCAGTTATAAAAGTGGTTAATCACACCAAATAAAGTAAATGGAAATTGTATCACCCAGTGTGCAAAAGTATATTAACTTTATGTTTCTGTCAATAGAAACCAATTTATATCTTGTGACATCTGACATTCTGTGACAGAAGGCCCATGTTAAGACTAGAAAGAAGTAACAGTAATTGGTAGCTTGTTTGGACAGTCGCTTTATCGCATCCCATTCCTGAGGCCTCAGTATGAAAGGGTGACCACTTACAAGGAACTTTTTGCACTAGCAGTTTGCAGCAGCCACTAGGTGACGATCTTGATCCAGTTTCAGAGTTGTCTGCCTGACAGAGCTGTTAGTAAAGTTACAGTAATCACTTCAGGGGCTTTGTTCTGTTATCCACAATTTGTGTTCTTTTATGGACTGTAGTTTTCCTTCAGGTTGTAATTACTGCTAATTTACTTTCAGTGTTCCAATAATTCAGCTTTTGGTAAGTGTATCTGAAAATTCTTAGTTTTTGCAATTGCCTGGCAAACTCAGGGAAGTCAAACATTACAGTTTCTTCTAAGTGCTCTGCTGTCTTGAAGGCAATCCTTTATGATGTGGCAAGTTCCACCTTCTTTTGCTACTTTGTACTACTGCTGATAGGAATGGGTTGCAAAGGTAGATTTTATACACGTGTCAGGTTCCATAGTCCTTCTTCCTGGTCATAAGAGGCAAGGTATGAATCCTATCCAAACCAAAAATTATTAATAATCAGAGGCAACAACCTTCTGATCCCTAAAGAGGAAAGAAGAAAAAATAATTTGAGGAGGAAAAGGGAGCCTGTAATCCATCCCTGCTGACACTTTCTTCCCTGTAGATCAAAGCCATTTAAGAAAGGACTTTCTGTGATTCCTTCTCCCCACCCCCCTGCCCCCACACTGGACTAAGATGAATTCTCTGGATTTTCTTAGTATTTCTTAGTACTCTTCAGAGGGAAGAGGTCTCAATCCACTCTTCCTGGAGAATGTACTTGTATAAAACAGTGCCATTCAATTTCAATAACTATAGGTTGTTAAAGGACCGGATGCTTTGTGGTCAAACAAGAAAGTCATAAGTAAAGCTAAATGAAATCTGAATGAACTTTTGTCTGGTATCTCAGGTTTATTTTGCCTAAAATGAACTTGCCATGCCAGACAGTAGTTGTGTGCCTGCTGAAATGACATCAGTGCTGCTGCCCAACTGGCAATCGTTTGGATAAACTGAGAGTATGCCGCTGGGGAAGGCATTCTGAGAGGGTAGGTCAGGGAGCAAATTGCCCCTGGGAAGGAATTCAGTATAAATAGCAGCCATGTGGCCATTATGCAACTAAAGCAATTTGTTGTCACACACCCATTATTGAGTCTAATCTAAATGTAATTGGAGTCGATGTAATAGCAAAATATTTACATGGGTTCTAGCAACAGGCTCTAAGTACTTTTGCAGTTTTTTTGTGTGTGCTCAGAAAAGAAAAAGCATTAAGATAAACAGCATTACTAAGATAAAGTTAGCATTACTAAGTAGTATGGTAAAATTAGCACTAGTGAAGGAATCATTAGATGGGAAGTGCTAATTTTTCCATGTAGTCATTTCACCTGTTGGCAGGCTAAAGTAAAATTGTGTAATTGAGGTATAAATAATAACACACAAGTGTGTGGGTCTTTGAGTTCAAGAAAAACAGCAGTTTTGTGAAGCCTCAAAATCTATTTTAATAATTCCCAAAACAGTGCATTTACACATAAAACCAATATAAAAATATAGGTATATTGGGTAATTTGTTTACCTTAATAAATATAAGTGTGGTAGCTCTACATATATTTTGTAGATTCATTCACTATTTAGTTCTAACAGTCTGTGTTTACTTGTTAATAATAAAAGAAATTCCCTGTTCACTTGCAGGAGTTCCTATTTGTTACTAGTCCTGTTAGGCTGTGAATATTCTTGCTATTTTGCTCTTAGAAACTTTTTATTGGATGAATTACTCAAGCAGCTATTGATGCAGTTCCACATCTGGTCAGTGCAAGCAGTAGCTGTGCAAAGAAAGTGGAAAATTGCTGTCATTATGTGACATAAATCTTAGGAAATAGCTGGGGTTTAACTTTACAGAAAAAATATTTTGCTTTGTACTCTTCATTTTCTGCATAGTTAAATACTTTGAACTAGGGCTAAAGCCTGGGCACTAAATCTGAATCCTTTTATGCATAGCTGCTTAGCAAAATGGTAAATACAAGGTCATAAACTATTCACTGTAGTTTATTACTAAGAACAAAGCTGTAGTTAGTATTTAGTATTAATTTAGTGTGAACTAATTTTATGTAGGTTGCCAAACAAGCCTTAGAGTTGGCAAGGTTTGCAATCAAAATCCTCTCAGGTTAGATGTGAATGTGAGACCATGGAGAGACATTACTGCAAATTCAGAACTACTTCAAGCAATTACTGACGCTTAAGAGAAGACCCTCAGAACAGTAAAATGCTGTGTATACACCTCATGGAGCTACCCAGGGCTCTGGGGGAGGACTGACTGGTACTCAAAGCGTAGGAGTTAGTCTAGGATAAAAGAGAAAATTGTTTTCAGACTGCTTTCTCCTTGCTTTGAGGGAAAAAAAAGGTGTCAAGTAAACTTAAATTTCATTCATTTAACCTTCATCTGCAGCATGCGGGATTTGAAATGTATATTCTCAAAAATACCAACATCCTTGGGATACAGCAGGGAAAATGAACCTAATTCAGTGAATTCACAGCAGGTGAAATGTATTTTTTACTGTAAATATGTAATTTTGCTATAAATAACCATCACTTCTAAACTAACTTACACCACAAACATGCACTTGCTCTTTTTCTCTGTGGTGCTTGCAGTCTTGAAAATTAGCAAAAATCATTCTGAAGTACTGGTGTGCCCCTGGTAAAGGACAGTGTGTTTGTAGCTAACTTCAGAAGACCGATCCAGAGCATTCAGAGGAACTGCATTAGTGATGGACACCCAAACTGCTGTGTCCTGGTGACTGCGTAATTACTGTTACAGGTTGACTCCACTAATGCATCAGACAGAGTGCTTACGACTCTCAGCCTACTCTGAGCTGAGACATGGTAATTTTAAGGGAATGAGCTATTTTGTGTTTTATATAGCTCCAAAGCTGATTATTAGCACATTCATAATAATAATGACTGCCCTCCTTTGTGGCTCTTGAGCACAATAATGACATTACATGATGTGTGTGTAAGTGTTGTGTGAAGGTTATAGACAGCAATCCAAATGAAACCTAGCAACATGTCAGAGTAATTCCATCAGGCTTTGAGGATCACCCCAGTCAGAGTGGTATCATCCTCAGTAGGTCAGAGAGATTCAAGTGGCAATATAGCGCTACCAATCTGCTAAAACCAGAGGAGGCTTTAAAAGACTTAAAACACTAAACTTAACACTGCAGATCAAGTTTAGTGCACTTGAACACTGCAGTTCTTCAACAAAAAGATAAAGAACACATGTACTCATAGCCTAGCTGTGAAATGTTTGTCCAGTGGTAGACTGGAAAGGCTGTGTCTTCCTTTGCTTCATCTTGATGACCTGTCAGTGCCATAAGGCAGGGGGATGGTTCTGGGTTTTGTGATGGAGTAAAATAATCATATTATTTTATATGAAACAGCAGTCATTTATTGTTCATTTATTACCTCATAAAGATATTAATCAGCAGCAGATACAATTATATATATATATATCCTAGTCAGGATCAGAAAACTTTTAGCATATTACACAACCGTAATATGTGCCAAGAGAACAACCCTTTTTGCTTCAATATTAAGAAAATCTTGAGCATATAAAGAAAAAAGGTGATTAGCCTACCATTCAGTTTAATAAATGAAGCCTGCAAATATTTCCCACATTAATTACACTTTACACAAACCTCCTCTGTGTATTACAGTGAACCATTTAAAAATAATTTTTTGTTCTTGCTCAGTGATTCTGAATATAATTCCATATCTTGCTAAACATTGAACAAAACCTCATGATTTTTAGTTGCAGTTAATCCCAGCAGGTACACCTATGTGATCAAAGGATGTGAAAACAGATGTACTTGCTGGCTTGCTGGCGTGATACAGTACCACTTTCTGGGATCTTTACAAACTCCTTTGGAAACACTGAATGTTTTATTTAGCTAGCTGACATATTTTCCTGTCTTGGCACATTGTTAGCAAGTGCAGCATTACTTAGCAATTTGATCAGTGTGTGGCTTAAGAGCGACATAGTGGCCTTACCAGATAACAGTTGAAAGTTGCTCTGGAGCCTTTAGTTAGCAGTTGCAGCTTTCCCCTTTTCAGAGGGTTTGGTTTTGGGTTTGTTGGGTTTTTTTTTGATAAAAGCCAAATGGTTCAGAAGTGATACATATAGTGCTATTTCCAGTCAAAAGTGAAATCCTGCTATGGAAGAGATTTCCTCTTCTCTCCTCCTATGAGGTCAGCAAACATGTTCTCTCAAATACTTTCTTCTCCCTGTATTCTGTGCATCTTCTTTAATGCATTGGTTGGTATAAGCAGGAGTGTTTGCTTATTGCTCTTTTTTTTTTTCATGTTTGTACAATTAAAGATATACAGTAAAGCACTTTCCTATTTTATCTACACTAGCTAACTTTCAAGACGACTGTGTTCCAATGCCCAGTTATAACTTTATCCCCTTCACCTGCATATTTTAGACATTAGGAAAAAGTTCTTCACCCAGAGTGTTATCGGGCACTGGCACAGGCTGCCCAGGGAGCGGGTTGGGTCACTGACCCTGCTTGTATTTAAAAGATGGGTAGATGAGGTGCTCAGGGATATGGTTGGACTCAGTCTCAAAGGTCTTTTCCAACTTAGTGATTCTGTGATTCTGTGATTTTGGATGGTGGGCTGTCATATGGAATATTGTTTTTGTGTAGGTCATACCCTATATCAATTCAAATTCATTGGGTTGCATGGCCTGTTGTTTATGGCAGGATTGAAAATGCATATCAGCTTTATAGGCACAAAAGAGAGTGATAAGCTTTTAGTCTTAATGATCTATTTCATTTTGAGGAAACAAGAAATACAATGTAAAAAACTCCGTGAGAGATTGCAGAGTATTTCTTCTGACTGTTCTGTATTAATACAAAATGGTGGTTGCCTTTTAAAAATTGGAAAAGCTCTGTGCAGAGAAAATATTCTTAAATTATCTAGTGTGTACACCACTATGTTTCTACATGTTTCTTTGAAATTCCTTCCTGCAGAGGTGATTTATATAGAATAGCATTTGATATAACCATATCTATGTAACCATAGTGAATTTCCTGGCAAGAAAATCCTGAACCTGAGGAGGAGATGGCTGTATTTGTTTGCACACAGGAATGGTCCTACCAAGCCTACTGGAACACAAACTCACACAACTTCTGAGTAGGAACAGAATTGCTGAAATAGTGAAATTGGTTTTCATCTCCACATATTAAAAAGTGTAGGATTTGGAGGTGTAAATCTTCTTGCTATAAAAGCCCAGAATTCAATGAAAATTGCTAAATTAAATGATTTTTTAAAGATTTTGAAACTCATTTTCATATGAGTAGGAACAGCATGAAGCTTGCCTGTCAATACATCACCAGGCTTATTTTTGAAATAGCTGGCCTACCTGAGGACCCAGACTTTGAGCCCTTGGGTCCCTTGGTAGCAAGTTCACCATTAAAACTGGCGTTGCCAGTGCATGTGCTTTTTGTGGTAGAATAGTTGGATGTTTCTGTCCTAACTAGTGGTAGTGAACAGCTCATTGTATCTTGTGGGTTTTGGAGGTTTGCCTCCCCAACAGTGAGCCCCTAGATTCAAGTTGGGTTAGGTTAATTTGGCAGACCAGCTTTTTTGAGCATTTCAGAGCCCATGCTACCAAAATAAGTGCAATTATTACTCCAGCAATTAAAATGAGGTCTCGCCAAAAGAACTCAAGACACTTGATTGGGAGAAGCCTCTTACAAATCCCCAGCTCATTCCCAGTCAGCTGACTCAAGGGCTTCATCCTCATGGGAGCTGGGGTTGCACATTTGATGTTTGCAAGAGAGGGTGCAGAGAAGTCTTCCAACCAGAGTTTTAGATACAAAATATGACAGTCACAGTTCCAAGGATTGTCAAATATTTTCACTTCCTCCAGGCTGTGCAGGCTGTCCAGGGCACCCGGAGGAACCGAGGTCAGGCTGTTGTTCTGTAGATAAAGCCTCTTGGTGTTCATGGGCAAGGCAGGCACTTCCGTCAGCTTCCTGGAACTGCAGTCTACGTGCCAATCCATCATTTCTCCCAGTGACTTACAGTTGCAGGAGGGAGGACAGACTTCAGTTTGGGTCATGTGGAACAGCAGTAATGTGGAAAATCCCACAACAGTGATGAGTTCTGTCTTGTTCATGCTTCAACTACCCAGGGAATAAGAATAATAGTCTGATAAGTATGATCATTAGCATGTTTCTAAATGCAGAACTAGAACACAACTATTTCTTTCTCAGGGTTATTCGTGAGGTTTAAGTTTTTGGCAGAAAATCTTTAGTTTTCTGTATTTCCCCCAGAGACATTCTTCCTGAAATTTAGTAGCATAAGTGGAAATGAGCACAGTGCTTCCATTTTGTCTGTAGTTCATCGCTTTCCCTTCACCACTGTACGAAATGTGTAATTGTTTGAAGTCCTGTAACAGATTCTCACCAGGAGACGATGGTAGAAACTAGGTTAGTTTTAGGCAAAGATTTTGATTCAGTTTCTATGTCTTCATAGGTCTAGTGTTAAAATGGTGTGTTTTCACAATTGAGCTTGAGACTAAATAATTGCAAATATCTAAACATCTCCTGAGAGTATGAAGATTCTGACCAGGAAGTACATAGTTTTATGTGGCAACAGGTTCTTTTTACTCTCTTGTAGCTTCATGCATCTCTAAGAACATGTAGTTTATGATTTGGATGAATGGAGAATTGGAAATTTTGCATATCTGTTACTGCATGTCTTTTCGGAATTAAATAGCCATGCTTTGGGCTAGCAGGTAATTATGCCTTTTGCTATGTTAGTCTCACTTCTGTAGAGTGGTTCTCACAAGACTTCCATCTTAGTTCCTTCTATTTGGCAGTTTGAAACCTCTAAAGCTATTCCCTTCCTGTATTTCCTACTACCTTTCTGCACTTAAAAATGCATAGCTAGCCTTGGGACTGGATTGGAATTTGAAATACAAACTCTTGCGCAGGTTGAGGAATTTCCAATCTTGAAACCGTCTTTCTTTATGATTTTAATACATGTTATAATTAAAACATTTTCTTTTTATTATTATTTTTTAATTTCAATTAATTTGCAATAAGTTAGTAGTGAAGGAAAAATATCAGACCATATATTGACTTGGATACTACTTGGCCAATTTGGATCTTTATACGCTATATAGACTTAAAGAAAATTCCTTTTACCTAAAGATGGTGAAATCAGTTGTGTAACTTTGTTTGCAAGCATTAGAAGCAATTCAAGTATGATTTAAAGCCTGAGAAATAGCAAGCAGGTAGAAGAAAGCTATAAACAACAACAACTACAGAGCCTTACATACTAAGATGAGAGGGAGCTTAATTTATAATAATGTAGAATGAAATTTCGAAAAAAGAATCTTCAAGATATTTTTTAAGTGTAGAGATATTTTAGAAACAAAAGAAAAGGATTTTCTTCTTAAAAACTTAATCTGTGACTACTTTTTTTCTCTAGGAAGTTTCATTTAATAAAGACAAAAACTGTAGGAAAAATGAACAATTTTGTGTTAAATTAATTAACTTGAATCAAGTTAATTAATTAATTAACTTGCACGGTTTATGTAACTAGCTTTTCAAAATAAAGTTAGACAGCTTTAGATTCCTGATCTGAATACTACATTGCTATATTTTAAATTGGATTGATGCTACATAAAATTATAAACTTCATCACAGAGGAGCTGAAATATTAATCTTAACAATCTCCTATGTCTTTGTTCTCTGAATATCTCTGAATCTAGAAACTCATCTGTTATTTTTCAATAAATCTTTTTTTTTTCAAAGTAGACATCTTAAAAGGACAGACTGTATCATATGACCAAAAAAATAAGTAATATCTGCAGAAAAGACAGTCTTTTCTGATTGAATATATAAACAGCAAGAAATTCCAAATCCAATAGAAATAAGAACTGTGGCAAAAATGCAGGATGGAAGAGGTGATGAGACGGCTGACTGGCACTTACCCTTATTTACCCTCTTGATTCCTTTCCCTCTGCTTGGTCAAGTGTTGGAGTACATGTGGTGACTGGAGCTGACTTTATGAAGAGTCAGGAAATGTGTTAAAGACGATTACTTTTTCTGTGCATAATAGGAAACATTCCCATTGGAAGATGCCAGATATGATTGACAGGCATCATGGCATATAGCGCTTGGGGCATTTTTGTCTTTTCTGCAGACAAGAAGAAATGCTTTTGAATTGTTTTAATGCTAATATACTTTTCTCATTAAACCTGACAACATCTTGAAAAACTAAAATGACTCATCTGAAATGTGTGGGGTTTTTTCTGCAGCTGTGATAATCTACAGGTATAAAAGTTAGCTTGAGCTTCAGGGGCTGACACACGCAACCCCATGCAAGATTCAAGGGAGCTTTAGCCCAGGAAATAGAGTTCTTGTGATTTAGTCAAAGCCAGTTGTGTTTGATATTTGCCTTTCCATTGACCTAGTAAAATTTGTAAAAGCAATCAAAGTAACTTATGTCAGTCAGATGAGGTTATTAAGGGATAGAGAAATACTAATACTGTTATATGAAATAGTGGTGAAAATTCACCCAAAATACAGTAATTAATCCTGGTCACCCATGTTTAAAACAGATCATGCCAACAATTGCAAGGATGATTTCTGTGATTATCAGGGATTTGGAGAACCTGTCTTATGTGAAGAGACTGAGAGTGACCTGCACCTGTGGAGTGGTGCCAGAACAACTTGGGCAGGTAAGTGCCCCTGACATATGAAGGAGGGTATGTGTGTATGGATCAATTCCTGGTTTTGTTCTTGTGATACTTTGTTGAATATAATTTCTTTCTAATGTCCAAGTTTAATTTGGAGTTTAGAAGTTAATTCTAGAACAGTCAGGGAAGGTGCACTGGGCAAGGCTTACTGCCATGGTTAGCATCAGTCTCCTTTGTCAGCCCAGTCTAGAGGACAGGGACAACCTTGGCCATGTGTATAGCCTTTTGTCACAGTCACTGGAGCTGTGTATAGCTCAGAAGAGGACTACAGTCCTGCAAATTTCTTCATACTCAAGTTGCTGAAGAACATCAACTGCTGAATAATAGCAGCGTGACATCCTAGAACATAACATGGTCTGTGTGTATTTACCTGGAAAGTCAGTAATTCAGGATGATACAAGTTTATAACACACATGTATCACAGAATCATAGAATCTCAGAATGTTTTGGGTTGGAAGGGCCCTCAAAGCTTCCCTCCCCACCAGTGCCACCCCGTACCACGGGCAAGGACACCCTCCGCTAGCCCAGGCTGCCCAAAGCCCCATCCAACCTAGCCTTGAACCCTGCCAGGGATCCAGGGTCAGCCAGAGCTGTCCTAGGGCCTTACTACCCTCCCCAGTAAGAATTTCTTCCCAATACCTCATCTCAGTCTTCCCTCCTTCAGCCTAAGGTTATTCCCCCTTCTCCTGTCACTTCCTGCCCTTGTATCTATCAATCTAGATAGAGAATTTCATCTTTGTGTAAAATAAAAAAAATAGGGTTTTGTTTCCACTTTTTTGGAATGTTTAATTTTGGAATAGAATTGGAATAATTCCTTTGTTTTAGCTACCAAACATGAACATTCCAGAATTAAGATAGTATTTTATATTTGAAAACCCAGTGCCTTGAGGATCTGATGTTTAATTCAAGCCAGTTCTTGCGTAGTGTGTTGTTTTGGGGACAGCCTTACAGCTGTGCTCTACATCTGGAAATGAAACCCAGGTGAGTTTTGTATGTTGCAGATGTGCTGCAGAGCCCTGCCTTTAAGCTGTTGTTTCTTGATAATGTGCTGTTGTTGGGCAGAAAGGCAATTTCTGACAGTTAAAATTATTCTGATAGCAATTATTATTATTTATTTTTACTTGTATTTAAAATACTTTTCTTCATAAAGTCTAATCAGTTCCCAGTAGCCTGGAGTTTGTTAGGATCTTCCTTAAGAAAATGACATAATGTATATCTCTGCTCTTTAGTACATTAGAAGGTAATTCAGACAGTGCTGGGGGGAGAAGGCAAAAATACTTCAGACTCCATGTGAATTTTGATCTCTTTTATAAGATGTGGGAACTGATTCCTCCCTTGTTGAAATGAACAGTCCGTCTGCCTGTCATGCTGGACCTGTGTGTGGACTACTAATCATGAGAAGATCCTTCTATTTTTGTTTTTGTTTTCAAAAGTACATCACTAGACCATAGATTTCATAAATGTCTGTCTTTCCTCATGCCTGTTTCCTGTATCACACAATCTGTGCTGTATATCCTAAGGAATGCTGCCACACAGAATAAAATTTTTTGTATGGTGAAACCTAATGCTGCATCTTTTTGCACTGAAACAGATGCAGAATATTTGGAATCCTCTGGAATCCATACTCCAATTCTCTGCTATGGGTAATTCTCACAAAAGGAGTCCTTCGTTCTGCTGGCTGCTGTATCACGTGTGGCTGGAGAAGTAGCTGGTCAGATGATTCCCTGAAGCTGTTCCTGGTGATGAGGACCGTGGGCCAGGTTCCTCGGCTCTGTGTGGCAGTCAATGTATGCAGGGAGTATCTGGTAGAAATGAAGCTTGAGATATAAGGCATTTGCATTTATGATTTTATGGCTGTAGCTTTTCTTAGGCCAAATGAGGATTCTTCACTTAAGAGGATTTATTAAGAGCCAATTTGGAAAAAAAATGGTATAATCTGCTATAATCTTGTTAGAGTTTGAAAATATATTTTCTGAGAGTGAATCTGGATTTTCTGTGAATAAGACAGGCTCTGGCTGTCTTCTGGGTAGACAGGTACTTCTGAAGATGTTTCCCAAACAAAGCTTCTTGCTATCTCACTCCCCAAAAGCACACTTCTCTGGAGTAGCGTTCTTTTGAAGCCCTGACTTTTCCAGGCAGCTACGTGGTGCTGGTTCTGACTGCTTATATAGGGAGAAACAGAGTCAAAGGGAGAATTACTATTTTCCTTGCAGTTAAGAACAAAAGCTGGAAGTTAAAGCTAAATGTGCAGATCAAGTGCATGGCCTGCTAAGAGGAAATTCAGGCAGAATATGTCATTATTTCTTATAGATGGTTTTAAGGAGTTACAGTAATTTGTTGCTGTCAATGACCTATTCTTGACCTAGAAAGACAGAAGTCTTTCTCAAGCACTATTTCCACACTACTTCCATTTCTGATGCTGAAAAATCTTGCCACATCCCATTGTCAATAGACAGTAAAAGTACTGTTCATGTAAGTTCTGTCACCTTGATTAAATCTGTTCTTTCACATTTTCAAATAGGTTGGTGAGAACAGACTAACCAAAGAAAGCATTTCTTTGTAACTGGATGTGAGTCACTGGTAATTAATGAATTATACAAATAAGTAAATAAGCAATAAGAAGGGGGAGGGGGAAGATTGATAGTGAAATTACACATTAAGGAATATTGCCTGCAGAAATGAATTAAAGAAAAGCTGTGATTTCTCTCACATCAAGAGTTATTGGCACCCCAGGGACAAAATATTCCTATTATCTACTGCACCCTAGAGAACTAGCCTAGTGAAACCTTTTAGTATTTAAACATAGACAGACTTGGAATTATATCCTGTCCATATTCTGCTTATTGTATTGTTTCTGGCTGCACATTTATTGAGGTATTACCTGATTTAATTTTGCCTCTATGAAATCAAATATCCCATTTCCTCAGAAGTTTATTACACAGGCAGATAAACTAATGTAATTCAGGAAACTCTTCTCCTAAATAGTACTCCACCCATTTTATCAAATAATTCTTTCTCCTCTCACCCATTCTCGTAATCTCCCTTGCTCTTTACCACTCGAGTCTGTACATAGTTGCTGTGCTATTGCTTATCTTCCCACTAGGTGTCATTGAAGTTACATTTTTCTCGAGCATACACTGTCCGAATCAACCTTTAGATAAAATTATCAATTCAAAATAATTTTCTGATAGAGTGAAAGATTATATTCTTTTAGGATATTACCTTTTCTGTAGCATCAAAGATAAAATGTAACAGATGTACAAAATGTGGGTATTATGTGATCTGTCTAAATCAGCTAATGACATGATTGTGTTTTATGGTCTTGTGCTGGTTAATGAAAATAAATATTCATAGGTGATTGGGATTCAAACTGTCCTCAGGAAAATACTAATTGCATTTATGCTAAGTTGCAGCAATGATAGAGTGCACATGAGGAAGCTTTTGGAGAGAGCATTATTAGAAGACCACCTCAAAGCAGTATTTCCCACCTCAAGACAGTGCCTAGGCAGCTCCCTGCACTCCTGGTACAGTGCATCAGCTCTGCCCAAGCACCGGGGAACACATTTGTCCTGACGGCAGCCAGTGCAGGCCCTAGGTGTGTGAGCTGAATGCAGTGTTGGCACCTCGATGGGAAATGCTGGGCTTGGTAAAATGGAGTCAGTGGTGTCACTCTCTGCCTTGCTTGCTTTGCTTAATTACGTATTTTGCTTTATGCACAGTCACTGTTATTCAAAATACAATGCCATGTTTTAGTCAACACAAAGATGCATTTATGTGAATGTTTTGTTTAGAATCAGGACTGAGCTTTCAGAGCAAATCCTGTGATCTTCTCTATTTTCCATGCAAGCCTTTTAGATGACACTAAATTGCAATATTCACTCTGGAAATCTGTCTGATCTATATTAGCTGGGAATAAAGGTTCAATACTTGGTACCAGACTAAAGATAGTACAAATTAGCACCTCCTCTCCTGGTATGTATGGTTGGCTTTGGTGTACTCAGTTCTAGATTGTTTCACTGCCTTGATCCAGCTCTTTGGGCCATTCTCTTTGGTGACACAGACATTGCCAGTGTGACAGCTAAAGATCTGTCCATAAATGAACCTTGTCCAAATGCCCTGGTAACTATGAAGTCAAGCCTGCTGAGGGTATTTAAGTGTCTTTACCAGGTTAATGCATAATAGCTGTATTAGGATTGTAAAATCCATGAGATTAAGCAGCACTCTGGCATTTTCTTTGTTTAAGGAGTTTGCTAACAAACAAAATCAGTCTTCAGCCCCATTAGCTAAAGTCCTGCTATTTTCTGCATGAAGAGTTGGAAATGTCAAAGGCAAGGCATTGAACTTTACGGTCACACTGAACAGTTGTTCTTGGAAAGATCAATTAGAAATTAATTAGTGTCTGATGTAAAAGACTGTATTGGAAAAGCCCAAGTGATGAGTTTACCATGGTAATTCATAGTAGAATTTAACTCACTATGGTTAGTTTTTATATTGCCTTTTATAAAGCTATGATTTCACAGTTTTTGAAACTAAAGAGTCAATTCTGGATTGACTCTTTTGTTTTCAACAATGACTGCAGTATTCCAGATGCAAGCAGCTACAGTCATGTTACTCCTTCCATAATAAAAATGTATTTGCACATCATTGGTGTTGCTAAAAATCCAGATATGCCCAATCATGTTCTTTGGCCACAGTGAACTGCAGAAGATTTTCTCCAGACTTCTGATCACACAGAAAATCACTGCAGACAGATCTAATACAGTTCTGCTGAATTTCTACTGCAGAGCAGATGAATTGTCAGGAACACACACCCCAGCTAACCCATTTACCCCAGTTAGAAGATGTCAAAACTGCAGTTTTCTTGTGGTTGGGAAGACAGGAACAACTGTCTCAAAAACTCTGTAGTTACTTCAGTATGTGAGATAATGTTATTGAGATCCCAGTTTTCCAATTCCTGCATTGCATCCCCAAAGCCTAGATATTTTAAAGCTATTTTAAAGCAATATATGTTGAGTATTTTTTAAAAGTTTATTAATGGACTTGGTGTTTCCAGCCATTAAAGTTCACATTTTCCAAGTTCTGCTTATATTCATTAAGGCTAGATATTGCTAATGAAAATGGAGATTCACCTCTAATCACGTGCCTCCAAGTGTTAAGTTCTCAAGGAAATCTATGTAGTGTGACCTATGATAAAGTCACAAAAGCTGAAAATGCTGCTCTGCTAATCCTATTACTTCCTATCACTGAATCCTAATAGATGAACAGTTTGGAGAGTCAGTTTTATCAAGCTGGCAGATGAATTAATCATACAGTCATATATATATCAGGGAATAAATAAGCAGTGTTTCTTTGAGGAGGATTGTAAATTCATTAAAAGACTCTGTAAGTCTCTCCTCACATAATCTAATTCTTTCTTTGCCCTCGTTTGCTCCCTCTAGCTCGAACACTGTGTTGACAGCTGTACTTCAGTGAAACTTCCTAGGTTTAATGGAGCTAGTTGGAGGTTATTTATAATTTATTACCACACTGGTTTTGATGGTGGTTTGATGTTGGCCTGCAATGACACTCCTGGTGTCATTCTGTCCATGTTGACAGGCCCAGAACACACACAATATCTCAGCTTCCAATAGGAAAAAACAGCTTGGAATAGAGGAAAGCTCTCTGTCCTCTTTAGTCATCAGCTCGCCCCGAGTGTGCATCTGAAATCCATCAGCATTTGCCTCAGACCTTGGCAGGAGCTTTCTGCAGGTCTGGCTTTTTCTTTTTTTTTTTTTTTTAAATGATGAGTCCTCACATGGAGTGTTTTTAAATGTTAGGTACTTTCAGACAAAAGGACAAAGAAAGAAAAATCCATGAGATTCCCCTTTGCCGGAGCCGAAGTTTTGTGGACTCACCTCAGACCAATGTGATCAAGCATTGAGCTCCTTTATTGAAACACGCAGAGAGCTTATATAGATTTCTATATCAGTACACATGTTGCATTACATTGCTATTGGTTAGATGCTCTGTTCCCCTGCCTTAATGTGTCTCACTATTGCTAATAATTGGTCAAGACTACACAGTCACTTTGTTCCTTTTTAAGGCAGTTGTTAACATTCTTGCAGTTTGTTATCTCATGGATTTTCTTGCAACCTCCTGTTCTCACAGAAATCTGCTCTCCTGTTACTGCATACCAACATGTCTCTGCTAGCTTCCCCAGGCCTGATTATATGGGGGTCAGGAATAAATCTGGGTGGGCCACAGAACCCACTCCTCTCATACATTGCTACACCCCTTCCCATTAACTCTTTGTCACTGGCTCCCTTCAGAAGTGTTTTAGACTTTTTTCTGTTTTAAGAGGAACTTTATGATCTAAAATGTGTTTGTGAGATCACAGTGAGATTCTGCTTCTGTGCTTTGCTTTTTGCCTTTCCTCATTGTCTACACTGTTTGGGATGTTTCCATTTGTTTCCTAGTGAACCCAATTTTTTTTCTTTTATTCTATTCTCCAAACTCCAACATTTCTGATAAATGTCTTTGAATAAGAATCAATCCATAGCAGTGAGGACCCCTTTGCAGAATACATGGCAAGTTAAATGTCTATGTGCTACTTCCAATTCAATTACTGCTAGATTACTGAACAAAGCTGTATTACAAATCAGAGCTTTTACTCAGTTTGCATGTCTGGTGTTTGAGAAAAAACATATCAAAATTCCGTTAACTCTTTCTTAATCTTGCTCTGAAAGTCAATAGGATGAAAGAGTGTTTCACTTCTGTGAATAAAGCTATGCCTGAAGGGCTTGACTGGGTAGATAGGGCAGAGACAGATCCTCAGCTGTGGGACTCACAGGTGCTATTTGAGATTACAGATATACATTCCATATGAAAGAAAAGGTGGGGAGGAAGTTATCCCAGCCCTCTACAGCCAGGAGGATGATTATTAGTACACGTGGAAAAAGAAACAATAAAAATGCTACTCCATCTACAAGTAACCAAGGTTTGGTTAGAGGAAGTAATAATCCCCATGAGAACTCTGTGCTTCCTTGAGCTTACTGTCGTGTGCTGACCTCTGGCTGGAAGAGGAATTTCTGGAAGGGAAACTTAAACTGTTTCTAGGGCTTGAGTGGACCTGGGGCTTGAGTGAACAGACTTTGCTGAATATACACCTCCATATGTATATAGTCAGTAAACAAGAATGTTATTTTTAGGGAATGGGTGAAAAAAATGATGTGTTTTCTGTGGGTTGAGAAAATATGTGAATCTATTAATTTCCAGAGTTCCAACATTACATTTTTTTCCTGTTGTGTCAAGCAGGGCCATCAAATGCTTGTGTTTGAAAATACTCATTCAAGAAGCTTCTTATTTTGACTGAGATTAATAGTGGAATAAAAGAACATAGAGAGCAGTCAGCAATTTTACTCAGGGCAAAGTTCCCAGTGGATATAAATTGAACATCTGAGAGAAGAAGCACAGACGCTAATTCTCAATTCAGTGAAGACTGAGATTTTCTCAGCCTTCGGGATATTGTATATAACTAATAAATAGCACAGATGTCACCTTATTTTTAGGCTTTTATTGTTTATAAGGAAGTCTGTAAGCTGAAATTCAGTGCCTGTCTTTTTTGTTCAGAGTCAGCACAAAACATAGTGTCTTAAAGAGGGTGAACATATCTGTGACTCTGAGCAAATGTTCTTGAGATTCATCTTTGAAAGGTTTTAAAGGTCTTACTGGGGTGCTGGTATGATGTGAATTTTCCTGTGTACAGAGCTACTAACAGCATTTTTCTTTTACATGAAAAAGTCCCTTAAATAAAATGGTGCTGCTTCATACTGTATGAAAATCCCAGAACGACTGCACAAAGTCAGATGAGTGTGTAAAACTGCTGGCGTATGATCCAGCTGTGGCAAACTCTTATGTGGTCATCTTTGGCAGTGTGGAAAAGGAGGCCCCAGTCACAGCTGATGTCACATTCTTCACAACTTTGAAAGAGTTCATCACTAGCCAAAAGCCAAAGCATCACTTAAACTCCATTTAGAGCCTTAAATGTATTGCAAGTATATTGCTAGTGAATGTAATTTTCTTCAGAAAACTGGAGTGGACACGTAATATGCAGGTCTTGTTTGCACTTGAATCTGCTCAGAAGCAGCTACTCCTGACAAATTCCCTGTGTGGACACATGCTGCACTAGGTGTCTGTTTATGTTAAGCCAAAAGCATTCAGCAAAGCTGAACAAGAAAAAGGCACCTTACACCAAACTAACAGCCACATGCAGGAGCAGTTACATTTTATGAATCAGTGCAAGTTATCTTTACTTAATAGGGAAGAAAATGAAAGTTGAACAGCTTATATATATATATATGGTTTTCTCTAAAAGCCTTTCTCTCTGGCTACCCCAGGCCTTTCAGGCACTTTGGTGCTACTAAGGATAGATGTATGCTCTTCACCACTTAGTTTTTCTCTTTCATCTTGCCATCTGTTCCACCTAGTACAACTCCGTTATGCAGACATAGGCAGTATGCAAATGTATCCTGCTGGAGTTGTCCTGTTGGAGGAGGAAACAGAGTTTGGTCTGATTAATAACCTGGCTTAGTGTCTATGTAGTTCCATTCTTTTAAATTCCATTCATTTTGTAAGCCTGTGTATAATAGTTGCCCAGGAAGTGCAGCTGTGGTTTAGAGCCCTGTTAAAGCCCACTGCTAGAGGTATATTCTAAAGCGTATCTGACTCATAGTCAAGAAAGATACATTAAACCTATTGCTGTATACGAACCTCAGTATTTCACAGCTTGAGATTTGGTATTTGGTATGTGGTAGTTTTCCTCAAAAGCTTCTGCTTGGGCAGAGCGTAAGCCAAAAAATCCATCTGCTGTTGTTTTCACATTAGAGCTAAGTAGGCAAAACCTCCATGCCATCAAGGGAGCTTTTTCTAATGCAATTTAAACAGTATGAACTATATTTGTGTTTGAATAGAAGCCAAGGATTGACCCCATCTTTGAAATCTGCCTATTTTTGCCCAATTTAGCTAACCTAAACTGAGGCAGTTCATCTTGCAAAGTAATGGAAAGGCAGGGACCAAAAGATATGGAAGGATGTGGAAGGATGGCAAGTCACTGGATCTGCTGGAATTTGTGTTCTAAATATATCTAATAAAAGTTGGCAATTGCTGACAAAGTTGCTCAGTGAGGCAACTTTGAAGAAAATGTGGGAGCTAATCTTCAGAGTAGCTAATAATGATTATATTAATGGTAATGATGCCAAAGCTTACAATGTGCTTTCAGAAAAAAAAAAAAGCAAAAATAAAGGCCCTTCTCTGTAGGTCCTTTTCTCTCTCTAAAGCCTGTGTGCAGTTTCTCTCCTTGTATGAAAAGGGTTGCTTGGCTTAGCCAATACTGCAGCCTGAATGTTGTAGAAGCTGTAATGCCATGAAGTGAGTATGCCCCAACTGCTTCTTATAGGAAGATAAAATCTTAGACGATGATGGAGGTTTGTCTCTTAAGTGATGTTGTTACTGGCATTAACTTACTACAAGTCCAGGTACCACTGCTATAGAAGTAGGAGCATGTTTTGCACTGCCCTTTTGAAATAGGTATAAATCTTTTGGCTTTTGATATTTCACCCAGCAGAATGTCTCAGACTGCTGAAATAAGGGCACAAAATAACTTCTCCTCCACACCTCTGACAAAGACCCAATGTGAGTATATTTCCCATCTCTTCAGTCAAAAATCGGTGACAAGGGCTCAATCCCTGTTACAGGTTTACATCATTGGTGTCAGTGTTGCAAGTCTCAAATTCCTTTCAACTCTTTAAAATCTTTATATATTATTGTTTTCAGGCAAGAGATGTTTTTTCTTTATGCATGAGCAGCTAGGTAAATAGGAAATAAGGATAAAAAATTTTCCAGCTACTGGAGTAAAACTGGAGAAAGTGAAAAAACTGTTGCTTGTTGTTCAGACTGGAAGAGGATTGTATCAAACCAGTAACGCAATATTGTTGTAGCATAGACAATATGTAAAGGAGAAACACTCTGCTTGTTCAGGTCTTGCTAGCAGGTAAAATGTAAGTATATAACTACTAGTGTAGTATAAAAGCTCTCAGGGATTTTTTGATTGATTTTTAGTTCTACATTATGTTTTTCATTCATAACCAGATTGAGTGGAAAAAAAATACAGCCTCTTCCCCCTACACCCTCTCCCCCACCCCCACTAGCTTCATTAGTGACCAAAGATTTTTATTATCTTAACTGCTTCTCAAAGTCTGTCTGACTGAATTTATTACTTTTGAATCTTACTTTTTGCTTAGGGTATTTAAGAACTATATTCCCAAAAAAAGCCTTCTGAAACAGTGTTACTACTTTCAAAGCCATTTTCAGTACAAAGGAAAGGGGAGTGTTGAAGCTCTTCTGCTGCTGTTGGAGTTCTAGCTTATCATTCATTCAGCATAGAGATGCTTGCATTGACCTTAACAAACTGACATCCCTCTCAAAAAATAATTCCAAACACTTTTTTCGTAATTAAATCCTTACTTTCATTTCACCATGTTTCATATCTAAAATGAGAAATTACAGCCCTAATTTTCAGGAACTGCTGACTGACCACTCTTTGAAATCAAGGCCTTCTTGAGCTCTCTCTGGCTGAGTACATAATGCAAAGTAGTATAGAATACTGATTGTGTTTCCTTTGGTTAGAAAGACAAACTAAAGATATTAGCTATTTTATTAAGCCAGTGAAAATTTCTTTAAGTTAATTCTAAATTACAGTTTGCCTGATTTTTTTTTTACAATTCATGGTAGCACATAAGAAAATGTACAACTTTCTTGGGTCATAAGTACTGAGTTTTTACATTTATTAAATGAGGTTCTTACAGGGAGATTGCATTTAAATTACTGTGATTTGCAAAAGGAAAATACTTTTAAAAAAGTTTGTTTTTTATGATTGTGGCATTTATTGTGTTTCTATATGTAGATAATTCTATGTAAATAAATTGCATTGAAGAGCCATTGTATAGTCTGCAGAATGTGGTGGACACTTGCACAATGTGGTGTTGGTAGATACGAAGCTTTATCTTACCTTTTGAATTCATTCTTTTTGGTATGTTATTAAAATGCTTGTTGCAAACAAAACATCCTTCAGAGCTGAGGAAAACCAGTAAATATCATTCCCAGTGTTCAGTAGGTCAAATGCGCTCAGGCTCTTTCTGAACTGGCACGGCTGGATTTTCTAAAAGTAAATGTGATGCTAATGAAGGAGCTGCATACACAAAGCCCATAAAGTACAGACTTCTGCAAAACAGCTTTTCCATTCTTCCCCTTCTACTTTCCCAGCTCTGCCCTGAAAGAGCCCCCAGACTGTAGGATGAATATCCACTCTTCCTTACCCGACCATACCCAGCCTGTCTGGTGCAATGGACACAAGGAAACACCAGTGGGTAGCACTAGGCTTTGTGATGGGGAGCATCTCATTTCAAATGAGGCTTTTTCAGTGCTAGTAGTTTGCATTGTTCTTGTATAAAGTTTTATTTTAAAGTGCTGTAATTAAAACAATACAAAAGGCTGTGTTAATAGTTTTTCTTGTTCTGGAGACAAGAAGGGAAATCTGAATGCAGATGACTTATTTCAGATTTGAGTTGTTTGATCTGATTTAGGTAACTCCTATACTTTATTCAAAAAGCTGATTTAAACTGGTTTAACACAAGAGGTATGCATAAAGGTGAAGTGGATACCTCACTGGTCAAGGCTTCATCTAGGATATGGGAGAATTGGGTTTAATTCCATGCTCTGCATTACATGCAATTATTTATTCAAACTGGAGCAGCTCCAACAGGAAAGATTAAGAGTGAACCCCGCAGGTCAGTGGTGCATCAGTTAGAGAATGTGAGGATATGGGAGACTGAAGTTAAGTCCCTACTCAATTATATTCAATCTTTCCCTTCCTGTGTGAGTACCGTATCCCTGGACTGTTGGTTGTACTGCAGAACTCTTCACACATTTTATAGCAACAAAATAGCAGTTTAAAGAAGTCTACTTTTTCTGACTGAAGTATTTCACTGGAAAATTCCTGGTCTGTTCTTCTCTCCAAGTCTGTCCCTCTTCTAACTGTGTGAAGGGAATAATAATACATCATCTCCTTTTCCCTCTGTCACCCTGAGGATTTCACTCTCTGGAAGAAACAGCTGTTAATGTAGATGTCCTGACCAGATTCACCAGTGGTATTCTTTTCATCTTAATACATGTGCTATGTAGTATCCATAGCATAGGCAGTTTCTGTTTCTCCTCTCAAATTACTATGCAGCATTACTGTTAAATAGCTGCCCATTTTACCTTCATCATAAGTAAGTAATCCTTACTGTTATTCCTCCCATCCCACAGACCTACTGCCAGGCCGAACTGTTGGGGAACCTTCAGCACTGCTGCTGTCAAGGGGTGCAGCCTGGCCGTGCTCTCATGCTCGACTTGTCCCGTTGTGCTTCTTTTCTGCTTGCTTACAATCTATCAACTTGTTTAAAGGTCACTCTGCTGGAATCATTCTTTGCCACAGCATACAGTGCATTGATTTTCCACATTTCTGAGACTCCCTATGCCTGCTGTGAGCTCACAATTTCCATAGTGATGTGCTTTGCAGTCGTTACCGTGTGTAGGACTAATTTCACATTCTAGGTAGGGCACACTGTCTTGCCAGACTGGATTTTTTAGTGTTGTGTTTGTTGAAATGTCTACATTATTTTCTTCTCTACTGTCTGGTAACTGCTTTTTTTCCTTTTATTCTGTTAGAACATTTTGATCAGAAATAAAATTTTCCCCTCCCTATTATTCAAAACAGATTTTTTTTTCAAACTGCACACAAATGATATCCTTTTCACCCAAGCTGACACATCTCTTACAGTGTCCTAACTTCCTGCTGCCCCTGAAGTCAGATGCCCCCAAAGCCCCTGCCACAAGTACACACTCACGTGTGTACATGTAGTACTCTAGTGATGTAGACTAGTTAGATTGGGAGGAACTAATGGTACACACCTCTAATGTGGGTAGGAGTCTTCCCTGTGTCCAGCAGTGCTCAGAGAAGGCCAAATCAGAAGTATCCAAATGCTCTGGACAAGTAGCGTAAAGGATGAATTTAACAAGGCTTTTTAGGCTGTGAATGGCTTTAGTTCACCTGGTACCTCTCACCAGTATTCTTAATACTCCAAGGCAATTGGTGCAATGTGACTGACCTGATGGCAGAGTTCCACCAACTTTGAATGTGTGTATCAGTGCCACCAGTTTACAACAAAAAGGCACATGGTTGTTGTCCTTCCCTCATGGTGACTTTTCAAGCGCAAGTGTCTTTGCTGTTATGTTTACCAAATAATGTTTCTGCATCTGGTAGGAAAAGAAATGTTCTCTTGTTTTTGCATATCTGAAGTTTCCTTCAGTCAGAGAAATAAATGAATATGGACTGGTAAAACACAATTAGGAAAATTTCACTCATGAGGAGCCAAATTCCCATGTAACTTATTGTAATGATGGGTTGATTCATAATAAATACCGTATAGCATATATAGCACAAAGATAAATGAGAGTTATTACAACCAAGCACATAATGTGAAGCACTGACACAGGTAGGTGCCCTTGATCAGGCAATAGAGAAGCTGTTTATTGGGAAATAGCCCTTATCTACTTTCTGCCAGGCAGAGAACTATCTATAGTCCCACTGCAAAAGCTAAGGTCAAAGGAAATGGTGATTACTGGAGGACCTGGAACTGAGGAAGGGTACAGTCAAGTGAATGACTAAGTGCTGTAGATGTAGCTGACTAGGAATTTATCACTACACTGGTTTCAATGCTTAAACAGAACCAATATGAACATGCAATGTTCAAATTGTTTGAATAGCAAAATTACCTTGTGTTTAATTATGTGGGAGGGTGTAAACACAGCATACCAATTGCTAAGGGTGTTTCCTTAATTTTTCTTAGCCATTTATTACAGTGAAAAATTAAACTTGAATCTGAATGGCTTGTCCGTTATGATTGATATTTCTTCACATAATTGTGTAAAATATTCCCAAAGACTTTTTTTGGAGTCTGTTTAGCACTCTCACACTGTGACATCATTGGAGTAGGGCCATTAAGTGACTTGTCAGCATTTCTGTGTCCATATCTGCTATAATTTGTATGGAAATTTCAATGTGGTATTGGCTGGACAAGGTGTGATAGGGAAGAAAGAAAGGAAATTGTGACTTACATTTGCTATTTGCTCATACGACAATTTATGAGCCAGTCAAAGGCTGAATTACAGTTCCACTATCCTTCAAAGTTCTCCAGCTGTTTATTTTCAGCAGAAGTTATGGCCAGGTCTCTGTAATGTTATCATTCAACAGCAGATGCAGCTTTAAGACTATTTACAAAGTGTGGGAATGAAGTGAATCTGGAGTCTGTAACAAGGAGTTTCCAAAGATTTCATACAAATTGCTGGAGTTAGTTCTTTGCAATGTTAGGAGCAGCAGTGTATGGGCCTATTTGCTGATTTTTGTTATTAAGCCTGTTTCTGCTTACAAGGCAATGTCCAATATCTTGTAAGATTTGAAATGGCTTTAAAAAGTCTGACTACATTTTTGTCCTACGCTCCCTTTTCCTTAAAAAAATACATGCAGAGTAGTAAGCTTGGGGCTGTGATTTTCTTGCATGAGCTCTAAGAATAAAGAAAACTAAGTTTTTATATTGCCAAATCTTTTAGTTTTAAAGGCCTCTAAGTTCTAAAACAGGCTAGGATACCTCATGACATTGTTTTTTTGTGTGTGTGTGAACATACATAGGATTTCTCAAGGGTGAGTTTTCTGGTAAGTGAGGGCTGAGTTTTCCATGTTGGGATAGTCAAGGGCTATTCATTCAGCTGTCACTTTTTTTCTTCACACATATTTCTGTAATACTCTCATTACTCATAATCTTACTAATGAAAACCACAAAGTGTAGGGACCTTTGTGTCTATATGTAAGAGACTGTGAGAATCATTGAGTAGACTGGAGAGGATCTCTGGAAATTGCCTAGTCCAACTGCTGTGTTCAAAGCAGGGTCATCTGGAGCGGGTTGCTTCTGTGTCCAGTTGTGCTTTGAATAATACCACACTTTGTGTGGTAAGCAGTGAGCTCACACCAGCCAGTGCACAGGGCAGGGCACACGAAGCTCTGCCAGTTCAACAGGTGAGTTTTATTGGAGGGATCACTAATGTCTGGGAAGGAGTTGAGCGATGGTGTCTATACAGTGGGGGGTCAGGACCCCAACACCTACTGGAGTTGCAGCTGTCCAAGGCACAGGCTGCAGGAAATGCCTATGCTTGGGGACCCGGACAGAACCCCCATGGGTGGATACTGCTGTGCAGGTCATAGGCTGCAGGGAATGCCATAGCCTCTTGCTGGTAGCAGGGGGAGCTATGATCAGGACTGCGTGTGATGTGAGCAGATAGGTCATCTCCTCAGCTGAGCAGCACAGCTGGAAGATAAGGTGGAAAAGCTCAAAGATGAAATAGGAAGCCTTAGAAGCATTTGGGAGGCTGAAATGGAGATAGATCAGTGGAGCCAGGCTCTGTCTTCCCTGCAGTGGAAATGGGAACACCTGCTAGGTAGTATCCAGGATCAAAGGACCTTTTGGGAGAGCTTGTTGTATGGCTAGAAGGGCTATCTGCCTGCAGTAAGACCTCAGGTATAGTTTTCCTATCAGCTACCTCATTATCAGGCTCTTCCAAAAGGAAGAAGAGAAGACTTAAAGTTGTTAGAGACTCACTTCTAAAGGGAACAGAGGGCCCAGTATGCCAGGTTGAGCCGTGTCATAGGGAGGTCTATAGTTTTCCTGGAGCTCAAATCAGGGATATTACTGAGAAACTCCCCAGCCTGGTACAGTTATCAGGCTATTACCCACTGCTCATCTTCCAGGCAGAGGGAGAGGAAGCTGCATCCCATAGCCTGAAGGGAATTAAAAGAGACTTCAAGGCCTTGGGATGGTTGGTGAAAGACTCTGGGGCGCAAGTTATTTTCTCTTCCCTCCTTCCAGTTCTGGGAGATGACATGGAATAGAAGGATCCAGTCAGTAAATACATGGCTCAGAGAATGGTGCTACAGGCAGGGCTTTGGCTTCTTTGGTCATGACTGGTTTTATAAGATAACAGGCCTGACAGGAGTGTGTAGGAAGGGCTTATTGTACAGGGGGAGTAGGGTTCTAGGAAGAGAATTAGCTGGCCTCATCCATAGGGCTTTAAACTAAATTCGAAGGGGGATGAGGTTGTGGTTGGGTTCCCACCAGCGGGGCAGTGTTCTGGTAATAATGAGAACCAGAAGACCTCACACCTCCCAAAGTCAAAAGCAGTGTGCCTGGCTTGCTACCTGAAATGCCTGTGCATCAGTGCATGCAGTATGGGGAATAAACATGAGGATTTGCAAATCCTCTGCTCATCACAGTGCTGCAGTATTCCTCCATGCTTCTCTCTGACAATGGCCTATTGAATATTTAATTATTTATAATTAAACAGGTTCTCCAAGTAGTTGATCTTGTAACCTTGGCTGATTTAAATAGCACAAACAAGCGTGCTCTTTAGTTATTCCTCATCTACTTTATCAGTCAGCAATTTATATTTAAATTTTATTTATTTATACTGACGTATATTCTCCTTAATGAATTTTTACAACCTTTTTCCAACACTAATCCAATTTGTGGTAAAGTACATTCAGAAACATTCCTCAGAAAAGGAACAAGCAGGTTTTTATCCTAGCCTATTACGAAATCCTTCATATCCTAGACTTTCAAAGTAATAGTGATATTAATATAGTGCTGTACTTATAGGCAGTATTAAAGTAGCTTGGACTTTTCAGTTGTCTTTCAGGTGTTCTCATTCCACCTTGTTTACATGGTCTCACTTCCACATTTGCTGACATCCTTGTTCCTACAGGAGATAAAATAAAGCCAAGGAAACTTCACCCTCTCCTTCTATGTATTCTAGAGAGCTTTTACTTGTACAATTCTTGTCAGAAAAATCTCCTTTTCCATAGTCTTGGCCTTTTATTTCAGAGTCTCAGCCATTTTGGTTTTTCTTCTCTTACTGTACTTTTTAATTGTCTGTGATCACTGTCATGCTCTGACTCTCAAGAGTTCAGGAATGACTTGTACTATCAATGAAATAATAGTATAAGTTCTGGTCAGTCTGCCATGACTTGCAAAGAAATAGTTGCAAAAAGAAAACAGCTTATAGCTGTATTGTCTTTCTTGAGGATTTCTTGTGGCTGTTGGGATGGAGGACTGTGCCCTGCCCATAAGCTAGATGTCTTGCAGTATAACTTAAGTTCTTGAAAGTGATTCACTGGTGTTAAAGTAAATTTTTCAGATATGTCAATGTAATATGAAAACTTTGTTTATCTTTCTTAGATTTCCTTTCCAAATTCTATCTTCCTGAAGACACTTCCTTCACAGATCTGAACATCTTGACTCAGATTTGATTATCTTAGAGTGTTCACTAACAGTTGCTGGAAAACTGCAGTTTCTTCCTCCTGCGTCAGTAACTCTTCAGCACTCCCTGAACAGAAAGGAATCTTCTATGTAATTATTTCTTACTTCTCATGTCCTGAAGTATTTCTGTATTTCAGGATTCAAAATGCTTCCTGTCTCTTTTCTATCTCTACTCAATATATTGTTGTTCAGTTCAATGGCTCCTGAAATCTGATTTTGTGACTCGAATTATTGGTTCTGTCAGTTTTATTTATATGTAGCTCCAGCCAGGTATGTAAAAGCAGCTCCAGCTGCATTTGCCCTCTTGGTAGGGTCTCCTCAGTGTTAACGACATTCTCTGTAGAATTAGTTTAACCCAAGCTGTAACACAGCTTGAGTTACAAAATGGATGCACAGGATCAGAGAATCATTTTGCATCCCTTGCTAGAAGACCAGAAGTAGAACAGCAGAGTCTGATCCAAGACCTCCTGCACGGCATATACATTCCACCTTTATGTTGGAGAGGGCATGTCTTCCTTTTTTGGCATATTATCGGTAATTATGGTAAATATTAATTTGGTTACTGCAATCTGCATTGAAAAGGAATGTCCTTTATTGGTGGAGTTTTCTCTGCACCGTTATGTAAAGGTGACCTAGAAATGGTTTCCATGGCAGTAGGATGTGCTACATGCTATTGATGGCAGGGCTCAGAGGAGGCCCCAGAAGGCTATTAGGTTTAAAATGTGAGCACATTCGAGAGCGACTTTAAAATTACTCTCAAAACCCAGTGACATTTTTGGGTGACTATCAATCCTTTGGTAGATGAGTCAGCGGTGAGTCTCAGCCCTGGGCATGACAGATGTTTGTTCATAAGCAATTAGCAGTTGTACTGACTTCTCCTGCCGTCCCCAGAGCTGATCTCCGTGGGTAAGAGCTGCAGTGCTTGACAAGAAAGCAGGCAGTACTGCTGCATGTGCTGTACGAGCACTGTGAATGTGTAATGAATTTTACTTCCAAGCTTAGTTTAAAAACAAAAAAGACCCTCCCATGAGTTTTGTATGTTCTTTATTTAAAACAAAAATTAAAAATTATCTAAATGGTATGTTTAAGTTCAGTTGTCTTACTCTGCATGTATTTTCTCTTTTTTTCCTGTATTTTAGCAATGTTCAGAGGCAGAAAATCACAAAATACCAGACCTTGCTTTTATAAGAGAACTTTTTTTTCCTCACTTGTAGTGTGGAAAAAAATCAATGAGAAGTAATGAGAAAAACCAGAACTATCAAACAATAAAACCTGCTTCAAGTACAGAAATTATCCCTAACTCTAATAGCACACTCAGCTCTTATGACCTTTTTGCTTTGCAGTGAGGACACGGGTGAAACCTCATGAATACTGATAATTTTTCAATGTCACCCTACAGTCCTTGTTTACTCCTTGACAAAGATAAGTTATTTCTTAGTTCTTTAGGGCAGAATCATAAACCAGTCATTTATAGTGTAATTCGTGTTGTGCTCACAAAGTGCTCTTCATTGAAACACTATGGGGAAGACAGTGACTCCATGGGGTTTTGAAGCCTCCCCACTCTCACCTAGGTAAAGCTGCCTGGCATGCACTAGGTTCTTGTCAGCTCACAAGCAGCTGGTGTGGGAGCAGATTCACAGAATTGTAGGGGTTGGAAGAGATCTCAAGAGATCATCGAGTCCAACCCCCCAATTTGTTAAAGCAGTTGAAGTTCCACTATCAAAACTTTGCAGTGAAGTCTAACCTAAGTAAAGGGCTATTTCCTTCACAGATTTGAATGGCAGAGGTACAAAGCCTGCATTCTCTGCAGCATGTATTAGCATCATGCTGAGTTAATTCTATTTTATTTCCTGGGCTATTACTTTATGTAAAACCCCCAGCTATCTGTATTTTGTGCTCCAAGTTTTGGCAAACATTTAGAAGTTTAAGGAGACCTTTGTCGGCTGCTTCTGACATTCTGCTATCCTTTTGTGGCTTTCATTAGACAAAAATACAGTTCTGTTAACAGGAAGAAAACTGGTCATGAATTGGATTTGATGCCAAACTGGCAACTTGTTCTTAAATGCCAGCTAGGATTTCTGGAATTTCCTCTGAGTCTTTTCATTCTTTTATTCTACTGCTGACATACTCTGGAAATGGACAGGGGATTAAGCATAGGAGCAGACAGTTCTTCAGCCAGAGTGTCTGACAGGGTTACAATTCAGAAAAATATGAGCATTATAGGAAATAATGGCATTGAAGATGTGAGTCTCTGTTAGGAAGGTTTCCCCTAGCGCAGACCCCCTCCTGAGTGAAGCGAGCTGCATTAAACAAAGAGATTTGCTAAGAGGGAGCACGTCTGAGAACCTGAGTACGTCAGTCCAGGTGTGGTCTCCAATACCTTTGGCCTGAAGAACAAATATTAATTTGAAAAAATGTAGTTGAGCTGTTTTGGCATGCTGAGGCGAGGCCAGACAAGGGCCTCACCAAAGAAATGCCTATTCAGTCAGACCATTTACCTGCAAAAGCCACAATTTAGGGCCATTAAACTGCTGTAACACATGGCACCATGGGAAGTGTGCAAGGGTGTTTCTGCTGGTGAGTATGTTACAGAAGAGCCAGAAAAGTAGAATAGAAACCAAACAGAACTCTGCAAGTCCTGGCCTTTTCAAAGTCCAGTGTACTTCAGGAAATAAGGGTGATTCAATTTTCAGTTGAATTCCACACCAAGAAACACATTCTTTTGTATTATGCAGAATTACACATAAAATTATTAAGCAAACAAGACAATGTATATATTAAAGATTCAGTGTCTTAAACTCCATGAAATTATAAATCTAAGAGAACCCCTTTGGCTGGTAATGCACTATGTCACACGCATGCTGTGAATGTTTATTGTCATCTTCTCGTACCAAGCAATTCTATTTTCTGCAGCACTGTTTGAAAGAGTGCCCTTCTTTACAGCAAGATGGAAACAAAGAATGAAATCTGAACAGCCTTTCACCATTCAAATGCACCATGTAGTAGATTAATGGATGGAATCATGAAAGGGAGATTTCATTCCAAGAAATTCAGCCAATTTCAACGCAGTGGTACAAAGGATTTTTTTCTTCCAAAACAAATGCCATCGACCACAGCTCTCTCTGGAGATGGCCACACTGCTTTGGTGCAAAAGTTTTGTGAATTGGTGTAACATCCATGATGAGAGGCCATTGCCAGCTACTGCAGAGAGAACTTCAATGAAAATAAATTGGACAACTATTGGCCTTTAATTTACTAAAAATTTATACCCCATATAAAGCAAAAATTAATGTGACAAAAAAATGTACCCTGTGCTAGAAGTGTGCAGGCCTTCAGGTTATCTCAGCGAGATATATGCCAAGTGGTAAGTGAGGAGGGCATTTGGAGGAGAAAGTAGTTTAAGTCACATTGGAGCTTGATTTATGGAAACACAGTGGACATCAGTGGGGGAGATGTCCCAGCTTCCTTGTTACAGCCGATTTTCAGTTTTAACAGAAAATTAAAGAATTGAGAGGGTGACTGCTAAGGGAGCAAGCTTGATCACAGTTTGTGGAGATCTGATGTTGAACCACTAAGGAACTGCAAACACATGGTAAGAGCAAAGTCTTTGAGAGCTGAACTGCCAGGTCTAGGGGATGTGAACAGGAGAAAGGGCACATGCCTTGGGACTTGTAGGAGTGAGGGTTAGGAGTTCTAGAACACTTCAGGCCGCTCATTCGAGGAAAGACTGGATTCCAGTCAAAGTACAAAATCTGGGAGCCTGTAGGAGTAATTGCTCTGCAATTAGCAATGAAGGAGGAAAAGGTATATAGACAAGGTGATGAAGAGTGCCTTTTTTGCTGGGATGAATTACATTAGGGAGTTCCCAACAGATACAACTGGGGGGAAACAAACTGTCCTTTCTGTTATTCTGTAATTCTGAAGGGAATTATTCTCAAGAAGAAATAAATCTACTAGAATGAGGAATGAGCATACTGGGGAGGGAGTAAAATCTCAAGCATGATCTCAGGCCTGAGTTCAACCAGAGTGCTTGAGAGTTAGCATAATTTGATTTGTTTAGCCCATTTGCTTTCTGACCAAAAATCAAAGTAGTAGAGGTCCCTTCTGCAGACAGGACCTAAGTAACCATTAGGCAGGGCTCTGGTCTCACCTAGTAACATGGCACATGTACTCCTCCAAACTGATGTTCCCACTGAACAAAGAAATGTTGGGAAGGCATGCTACTTTTGTCTACTTACACAAAATTTGAGATGGGTGATTGCACTCATGTTCGTAGCACATGCACTCTCTCCATGACTTTTTTCTTTACTGAGAAGTCAACATGCAAGCAAATGGCCATTTATTACCATTTGGTAAACATACAACAAAACAAGGTGTTTGCAGAGACTGGAGATGCTGGATTGGTGCTTGTACTTTTTAAATGGAAGGCTTTTGAGTGTGCTGTGATGATTCTGTTATAGGCATTTCTTAAAGAATTAAAGATGTTGCACCACTTGAAGCTAACTTAGAAAGACAGGATTTATCTGCTTCTTATATCAGTTAAATGCTGATTAGCTATTCACAAAAGTTTCCTTTTATCTCAGCTGCATTTTCCTTTACAATGGTTTAGGTTTCCAGTGACATTTTCTAGTTTCCAGTTAGAGTTCAACTGGTGCTTGGATAAGCCATACTCACTCGGGTTATATCGCTCCTCCCTGACTTTGGCATTAGGACATCAGTATACTTAATAGTTTAGATTTCTAGATATATATAAGACATTGAAATAGAAATGCAGTGCTGAAGAAGATACTAGAGGTATACAATTAGCATAGTAATCTTAAGGTATAGATAAGTACATACAATACAAATGCACATTATATAAGAGTGCATATGGTAATATTCATTTGAATGAGAAAAGTCCTGGAGTGCATAAAGGAATCCATAATCAGGTATATGCCTGCATTGTAATCCTATTCCTGAAGTGTCTGCTCTGATAACTGTACCCACAGATCATGCCTATTTGATTTCCTGGCATTTTCTCTCTTTATATGTCTACAGTATTCCTGGGAGAGTCTGAGTTGCACAGACAAGAAGCTGATATTTGTTCTTTTCTTTGTCTTTTTTTTTTAGAAAATTAATCCAAGCAGGGAACTAACTTCTGTTCATTTTAATCTGTTGCATATTTATTGTATGTTTTTTGTAGTATTTAATATTAACATATAGTTTAGTATATACCAAATAATAGTATATTATGCTAGTATTATATTTAGTATTGGTATAAAGTTTTCTTTCTTATGAATATTGCACTAGGTATATATGTCCTGTCCTCTACAAACCTGAACAGGTAAACCACCATTGATCAGAGTTTGCTCCATTGTTTGCAAAACACCTTTTTTCTCCTCTAAAATGAAATGAAAATATCCATCACAAGCTTTTGTTACCAATATGGCTCTAAATGCTAAGTGCTGTGTCACAATTTTGGATGGGGCTGTGTGTAAATTCTACAATGTATTATGAATGGAGAGGAATGGAAATATCTTATTCCCCAGATTGCATTGTGACATGGACTCTATTCTTGTATGAAAACAACTTTTCTGAGAAAAATTCATATATGCACAATTCTGAATTGAATGGTCTTATTTCTGCAGTTGACACAATAGAAGGAAAGGAAGCCATCCAGAGGGATTTTGACAGTCTTGAAAGGTGGGACTAATGAGGTTCAACACAGAAAAGTGTAAGGTGTTGTACTTGGGCCGGAGGAATCTCAGATATACATACAGACTGGGAGAAGAGCTCCTTGAGAGTACCCCTGCTGAGAAGGACCTGGGTGTCATGGTGGATGAGAAACTTAACAGGAGCCAGCAGTGTGCTCTTGCAGCCAGTGGTATCCTGGGTTCCATCAGAAGAGGGGTGGCCAGCGGGGACAGGGAGGGGATTGTCCTTCTCTAC
Organism: Hypotaenidia okinawae; assembly: GCA_027925045.1. Lineage (NCBI taxonomy): Eukaryota > Metazoa > Chordata > Aves > Gruiformes > Rallidae > Hypotaenidia > Hypotaenidia okinawae. Next base: position 5,941,644 of record BSDF01000011.1, read on the forward strand.
TCTGCCCTCATGAGGCCCCATCTGGAGTCCTGTGTCCAGAGCTGGGGTCCCAATACAAGAAAGATGTAGAACTGTTGGAGAGGGTCCAGAGGAGGCCACAAAGATGATTAGAGGGCTGGAGCAGCTTCCCTATGAAGAGAGGCTGAGGGAGCTGGGCTTGTTCAGCCTAGAGAAGAGAAGGCTGTGGGGGGACCTCCTTGCAGCCTTCCAGTACCTGAAGGGAGCAGAGAAACAGGAGGGGGATCAGCTTTTTAAAAGGGCAGATAATGGCAGGACAAGGGGGATGGATTAAAGCTAAAGGAGAGAAGGTTTAGATTAGATATTAGGGGGAACTCCTTTACAGAGAGAGTTGGTGAGGTGCTGGAACAGACTGCCCAGAGAGGTGGTGGATGCCCCATCCCTGGAGGTGTTCAAGGCCAGGTTGGATGGGGCCCTGGGCAACCTTGTGTAGATCCAGGCCCGGAGGTTGGTGGCCCTGCCTGTGGCAGGGGGTTGGAACTCTATGATCCTTAGGGTCCCTTCCAACCCAGACCATTCTATGGTTCTATGATTTCATTGCTGGCATTATCTCAGGCAAATCATTTCACATTCTTAGAAGATCTACAGTGCATATTTTCAATAACATAAATCCAGCTGAATAATTTAAGAACTTGGCTTCTGTAGTTTCTGTGTTTGATAGTTGAATGAAACAGCAAAAGCATCTTGGAAGCCACATTTTTTTTTTAGTTTTGCCCCCAGGAATTATTTTATTGCTGATGAAAATGTTACATGGCACCGCAATCAAGCCCAGCATTTTACATTAATTTGTCTGCAGGTGGGGCCTAGCTTTGTGTCTGTGCAATAGCACTGAGGGAAGGTAAATGAGAGAACAAAGTTGGGAACTGCACATGTCATTTGGTTTGTACCTTTTTCAAGCAGTTAGATACAACTTTATGTGAAATCTAAGACTATAGCTGGCAAAGGCTGTTGTCCATTTCTAAGGCATCTCTGTAATTGCAAATATAAAACTCAGCAGAGCAATAAGAAGTCTAACTTCAGAGATAAATAAGGGGAATAACTGAATCACAGACACACAACCATTTTATACATGAGCCCTTAGAAGTTGCACTACCAGCATACACTCATGTGTTATTTTATAACACAGTCCTTTTGTCAGGGTTGCTAGGGAGGCGGTTCACTCCCCAGAGATTACACAGGCTGCCTTTTCTTTTGAGTTGAGTGATCACAAACACTAGAAACGGTGCCCAGCCAGTGTGTGCCCAGGGCTGCAAATCGACGTCGGGCAGTCGGTGTATTTGGAATAGGTTTTGTTTGATTAACCAGTAGTTACAGGGCCGCAATATGAGGGTGGTTAGGTGTCCATCAGAGATGGATTGCTCATGATGTAACCCTCATGTCATCTGAACACTCATTCACGTCAAGGGGGCTTTGACGTGAGATGAGGACCTGGCACTCTTCCCAGCAGCAGCACACTTGAATTTCATGGCTGAAGGATTGTATTACTCTTCTCTGTTACTGAGCTCCGCTGAATTGGACAAATCTCAGTACTTCCTGATGTGTTTGGATGAACGAGGGCTGTTGTTCGGCTGGCCGTGCAGGTTGTAGGTGGCACCGCTGCTCAGCATGAGATGACCAGTGGATTAGACAAGGACTGGCGACTCTGTGCCTTCTCCAGAGGCTGGCTTTGTAAGAGTTCACAGGCTGTCAGCTTGTGGTAAAGAGTATCTAGGACTTCAAATAGGTGGGCTTTTCCTTTTAAAAGAAAATTGCAATTATTATAATTTGAACAAAAAAAGTTGCCGTTTAAGAATTGTAAGACAAGTTCTTTTCTTCATAGGTGCCATTTCAATTAACTATGTCTGAATTTGGAGATCAAATAATGAATTCCTGTCCCTATAGAAATCAGAGTGGAACTGAATTCAAGGACTGCTTTCTCTACTGGTTCTCTCGCTTCATTTGCTGCCCACTGAGTTCTCATACACTTGTGTGAACAAGGACTATTTTATGTCACAATAAAAGGCTGCCAATCCAGCCATCCTCTTAGTCTTGTCACAGAGGAAGAAGATGTTTGATTACAAAGACTTAGGAAAGCTGCTTAAGTCATATCAAGTGCACAGCCACAAAATGAAAAGCAGAGAAGACGAGCTGTTTATGGCAGTGGTCATGAGCATGGACAGAGAGCTGCACAAGGTTACTTCACTTGATGTCATTTTAGGAAGCTGAACTGTGCTGCAGTTGCAGAGGGTGGTACTTTGTTTCAGCAGTGTTCCCGCACATATTAAGTAGTAGTACCTTCCAGACACTTGCATGCTGTGGATATTAAGTCTGCTCTTCTCCTGTGCTCACCAGGAGTACCTGACTTATGGCTCAAATACAGTTTCTTGCTGTGTTGGTGTCACAGAACCAACAAAGGCCTGTCTTTGCTGCCTTCTTTTCTGTAGAGGAACAGCCATACAGGAACAGCACAGCTTAGCTCTGGGCTGCCTGCGTCCTGAATTGCTGGACAGTAGTAACAACAAGGCTTTGAAACCACAAAACCCAGAATGGTTTGTATGTTATTATCCCTCAATCACTGTTATTAGTATTCTCCAAAACTAACCCCCTAGGCTTACATCTAGTTTTTTATAATCTTGTCTTTGACTGCCTATTAAATGCACCTCCAAGCCATGTTCTTAGGCTTGGTACAGGATGTTCATTTCTTGAAATAAGTACAAATGCTCTGCTAATAGGAACAAAGTAATCAAATCTAAACCTCCAGGCTGCGATCCCTGTATGGCTCCTACAGAGGCAGCTCTGGCACACCAGTCCATTGTCAAGGGAGAGGAGTTTGCAAGTTTAATTTTCATAAGAGGGGCCCGAAAGGCTATTATTAGAGGAGTGCAGGTTAGGTCCGGTTTCTTTACAGAAATATTCTGGTTTGTGTATCGTGTTTGTGTTTTAGGAAAGGAATACAACACACAGAGGGGTAGCAAACCTGATAAATAGGTGCCTGGCATACTTTGTCATGTTTTCCACTTTCTCATATCAATGAAGCCCTACAGACATTACTGGGATACTGAATTGTACCTCTGAGGCCAAATTCTAATTAAAATTTAGCCAAAAAAAACCTCTGTGTGTTCCTGTTTCTGATGTGTCACACACTAGAAAGCATTACTTTCCCTAGGTAAAATTCTTGCATAGTACTTCTTTCTCCCTGTCCCACAGTATTTGAAATACTGTTTTTCTCCCTGTCCCACAGTATTTGAAATACTGTTTTCCTCCCTGTCCCACAGTATTTGAAATACTTTTTTCCTCCTGATCTTTTTGTTCATTGTCTAGTGTTTTTCCCAAAAGGACACTTTCCGTGCTTCTTGGTCTTTATACAGGATTTATTTTCTTACCAGGTTGGGGGTCACAGCAGGATTCCAAAGTGCTCAGTAAGATTTTCCCCAGGGCTCGCTTAGATATGTTCTTTAAAAAACAAAATAACATTATGGCACACATATGTCCTTCGCCAGTTTAAATGTATGCAACAATATCTATGTGCACTGTATTTAGATTTGGAAATTAAAAAAAGGCACAAGACCTGATATTTGCTTTATTTTCAGGCATTTTATCTTAGATACTGCTCAAATAATATCAGTTTGTGGAGGTTTTCAATTCCTTAATATGGCTGTAGAAAGAGAAATTGCAGTTATTCAGTGGAAAACACAGAATTTTCCAGAGTGTGTGTCTAAACAAATCTTGATGGTAAGGAGTATAAGCAGGGCACGCACAACAAAAGCTTATTCTGTCCAGGTGGGCCTGTGTTGGAAGGCGAAGGGACAGATTTTGTGGTGACATCTCAGAAAGAGACTTCTCAGCCCCAGCTGTTCCTGGGAATCATTTGGAACCATTTTTGGTACAAATTAGAAGAGATTTTGTGTGTCATGTGGCAGGAGCACAGTTAGTAATGTATTGAGATGTAATAAACTTCAGCCAAAAAAAAAAGGCTGTGAAAGCTACTTGGGATTTGGATGGTCTTTTTCAGTGGTAATTTTGTATTAGAAATCTGTTGGGACATTACATAATGTGTCTGGAAATACAAACTCTCTTAATTTGCTGTCAAGACACTAATGCATGCTTTCTGGGAGATGGTCTTGCAATCAGTTTAATTAGCACTCAGAATGCCTGTATCTGCAGGGACAGGTCGTTCTTGTTAAAACTTCAAGAAGTGAAAATAGGCAGAAGCTATTTTGGAAGAAAGACAGTGTACCTGCCAGCAGCTCAGGCATCACTGGCCTTGCTTGCTGATGCTGGTTATCTCCCGTCTGCTTCTCAGCCCCAGTGGGGACTGGGGTGTAGTGGAAAGCAGTTGTGGTGGGCTGGGATTAAATCTGACCTCTGCAACACAGTGTGAGGTCTTAATAGTCCCAACAGAGCTCACTTTTGCCTTTGTAGTAGACTCTGTCACAAAGGAGATGGTTGGGGTGTGTAAAACGTGAAGGTGAATATGTTAGGGCAGTGACACCTAAACCCATGGTTTCTGATGAATAAGCTTTCTTTGGTCTGAAGTATAGCCCATCAGGGAATTTGGGGATCCATGCTAGACTCTACAGTGAATACTGTAAATGATCTTATTCATTGACAGCGTCGTTGCCTGTACTGGTGCTATGGGAGTTGGCAGCATGTGGTGGCATGATTCCAGCAATGATTAGCATGAAGTGCTGTCATCACTGAGATATGGCACACTGTGTGATGGACTGGCTCCTAAGCAGACGTGATTTGCAATAATACAACTGACCAGTGAATGACATGTTGAAGTCTTGACACAGAAGGTTACTATGCTTGTTGCCAGTTGTAGTCTTTACTAGTTTAATCCTTCACTAGATTGTTATTGATGCCTGTGTCACACTTGGAATCTGAAAGTAGAATTTCCATGTCAAGAGCTAAAATAAGTTACCAAATTATGAGATACTGTACTTGTTCCCCAGAATCATCAGTGGAACATGAGCGTACTTCAGAGTAAAGTGATCCTCTGAGGAAGCATTTTCAGCTCACACAGGTTAGGCAGAGCTTTACTGAAAATCTAGGAGAAACCTCAGTCATTATCAAAGAAATTAGCTCCTAGCAGTCCAGTGCAGCTTCTGATGTGCTCCGTGTACTGCAGGTTATCCCATTTGCCCATGTGTTGGCCAGCCCCTACCACTACCATTCCCAAGCAGGAGATTTAAAGTTACTTTCTAAAGGACTGAACTGCCATACCGGCCATGTATTTCTGGGATGTTATTGCATCATCTTTTAGAAGCTCATGTTTGGATTATTCATTGGGTAAGAAACTTCTTACCAACAAATACCTTATTGATATCTAGGAGTTTTACCCCTGTAATACTGACTCAATGTCACATTTGGATGCAGTTAAACAAAGGTCTTTTCCAAGAAGGAAACTAATTTTCCAGACCTTCTGCTTACTAGCCTTTTTGTTTTCCTTGTTTCCTCTAAATTTTTGTTTAAAGGATAATGAGATCTTGGAGAACTAGATCCAAGGAGATCTCTGGGCTTCTTTCAGAAAGTCAGCTGTAGGCATCTAGAAGTTTTCTACAGTCACTGGGCAGTTCCAGGGCAAACACATGCACAAATGTGTCCTGATATAAAGGACTGTGCACTTAATAGAAGGTATGAATATCCTTTTAGTTGGGAAAGCACACTATCAAACCAGTTTTAAGTCTCCAGACTGCTTTCTTGCCATACCAAGTCTCGAAGTTGTTGAAGAAGCTGTAAAACATCCATCAGCTTTTCTTCCACCAGTGACAGCCTAACTCTCTCAGTCTCCAACATCTGCAGCTCCATCTTCAACAATTCGGTCTCCTCCACCTTTTGCTGCAGTTCACCTAGCAATGGGCCTTTCATCTGGACAATGACACAGGAAATTAAAAGCACTGCAGCTTTTCACTTTCTTGCCCGCTAATTGCAAGCTAAGTTTTCCCCCTTATCTGGTAAATGTCAGTTCACTCCAGAAGATTATCTTGAAAGGAAGTAGGTTTCTAACAGACTGCACAGAGTGAAGAATCAATAGCTGCTAGGAAATGCGTGCTTTGCTCTGGCACATAATGGCAGTTCATTCAACACTGGAAGCAAGCAGATCATTCAGAAATTGTAAAGACCAGCATGACTGTTTCAATTTTCTAATCTTTTGCATTCCTGACATCCTCTATAAAGCATAACTAATTTGTGTGCCCTCACCTACAATCAGATATTTGCTTTACAATTCCTACATATCAATCACCTGTACATTCAGAGAAACAAGAAGGTAATTAGCTGATTTCTTTAAAGTATTGTGCTTAAAAAAAGATGTGTCCTAAGGGAAAAAAAAATCTTGTTTTGCAAAACACTGGCACGCATGCTTGATGACACACTGGTTTGCAGCTAAGCACAGAGAAGTCCAGATTCAACAAGACTTTTGAATGCTACAGAAATCCTGGGCAGGAGAGGTGTGCACAGACCTGGGCCTTAGAAGCTGAGCTGACCTGTCAGTTGTCTCAGGCCTCCCTGGGAAAAAATAGTCAGGATTTGAAATGTTACTTTTGTTCCAATGCAAAATCTAAGTGACATATTTTAAACTACAAAGCTGCCACACCATTTCCAAAGTCAGTATCTTTGCTTGTTATAGACTCAGGCTGCTGCATATAATTATCAGAGAGTCTGAAAGGCAAGTGTTCCTTGGGAAATATGTCACTTAAATATTAATTTCGGACCTTTGAGAGCACTGACAGATTTCTAATTTATTAAAAAAGTATCCTCATTTCTCAGTCATAACAGTGCCCAACATTCTGACACGTTGCCCTTTTTGCAAGTTCTTGTTGCAAACACAATCTAAATAAGTTTAATAATATTAAACTGAGAAACAAATTCATGTGAGGTAAATGCCAAATGTGTTGTCTCTGTTAATCCCTTTTTGTTCTTATCTTTTATCTTTATTAAGTTTTAGAAATAATTAAGAAGAGAGTTGAATTCAAAAAGCTGAAGGCCTTAATAGACACACTATATAATTGATGTTTTTTGATGGAAATTTGCATTGTAATGAATTTTAATAAACGGGAAGAAACTTCAGTTCCCTAAAACACTAGTGTCATCAGAGTGAAAAAAGAAAACAATTCCTGATCCACACCGATTATTCTAGAAGATCATTTTAGTTTCTGGCACTGCTAATAGTCTGTATTAGTTGGCACTTACTGCCCCATCAGCTGGAAATCAGCCTGTTCCATTAGCTCTCTGTGAGCTTTGCCCTGCGAGGCGCTCCAGCTCCTCTGAGCTATGCACCAGCTACAGAAGTTTGGATCGCTTAACCCAGTCCATCTGCCAGACAATGACTTCAGCAACCCTGTCTGCTGCTGCTGAATACACTAACATTTTCCTGTGTGGAGACCCAGCATTGTTACCACCAATGTGGCAGCAGTCCGACTGAGACATAACAAATACTCTGGAGGCTGTGGGAGGTCTTCAATGAATTAAACATGCGGTTTCCTTTATTATATTGCAGATTGCCTCTGCATTGTAAATACCATCTGGCACAGATATGTGCTGAACACATGAAGTAGTTACGTTCTCCTGTACAGCTGAAGCAGTCTCATATCAAATAACAGAGAGATAAAAAGGTTGTTATTTTAAAGTGTAAAATAGACATTCCCAATATGCAATTAGACAGATGCTCATGGAAATTCATTGCCCATCTATCCCCATCCTGCACCCTGTCAGGCCCCTGCACCCCTAAAATTACTTAGCTGCTTTACTTGTGCTGGCAGAACCGCTGCAGTTGGAAAGCTGCACAGGGGCTGCTCTGTGCTCTGCTGGGTGTTACTGAAAGGCTGCAGGCTGCACAAGTGGGTCTCACACACACAGAGGAAGAGAAGCACAAACTTTCCTCTTTAGTATGCCTGCCACTTGAGTTCTCCATAGTAGGCTGGTGCCATGGCCAGCTGCTTGGTCTGTACAGACAGCAGAGGCAATATGCTTAGCTGAGTGCCACTAGTGATACTCTGGCATAGTGCTTGGTGCTGCTGCTGCCTCTTTCTCCTCTTCATTTTGACTGCTCCTACAAAGCCCTTTTTGTTTGTATTTCCTATGCTACATGCAGTAAACCGCTTTCCACAGCAGCTGTACCTTAACAGTCACCTCAGCATGTATCAGGATGCTAGTTTCCTGACACCTTTGTTTCATTTAGATGTATGGCACGCAGGTTTTTTCTGTCTTGTGCTTGTAGACAGTGGGTCAGGGTACTGAAACATTCTTCCAAATTGTTATCCTTAGCTTGGTGAGATCTAGCACCCATTCTTACCTTCACATTTGCAGTAAGGTAATGACAATAGTGAAACATAACCTATTTTTAAAACTTAGGTACTGAGGAGGGAGGATCAGTAATTAAGTCACAGGACTCAGAGGAGTGGGCTTTGGTTTTAGCTTTGTTAAAGTCCATCAGCAGAGCCTGATTTTGGATCTGTGCCTTGCTTCTGAAATGGAAATACTACCTTGACAAAATAACAGCTTTGAGAACCAGTCAGCTGCTGCTATCCAACCCTCTTTTAAAAGGGGTTAATGCCGTGGGGAAAATCTGAGCTCTGGGGGAGTGTGCATGCATCTAAGTCAGTGAATAAATAATATGCAAAAATCCCTTAAGGAATGTGAAAGAAAATAATTCTATTCTATTTTCTACAGAAGTTAAGGGAGCACTGAGTTTTACACTCAGTGAACCTGAGAAATAATTTTCAAAATGGGGAGAAAAGAGTCACAGAACAGCAGAATGAAGTCCTGAACTGTGCTGAGCAAGCTGTCTTTTAAATCATTGCATCCTCAAAGGACTGGAGGGTGGTGAATGTAGCACCAGTTTTTAAGAGAGGCTGTGAGGACCAGCAAATCACCTCAAGACTACTGGTAATCCTTAGTGTCTCACAAGGAGCTGGGTTGAGCTGACCTGTTTGGCATACTCATAAATGATTTTAAATAAAGGTCAATATCAAAGCAGCTGAGTTTTCTCTCAGTACAGGTTTTGGGGTGCAGTCAAAACTATAGCTGCCTGTGAAGAATTACAGCCAAAGTTCATGATATTGAATAGGTATGGGTGATAAAAGATCAGATGAAATTCAGTGTCAATAATGCAAGGTAAGGCATGTGGGAGAGGTACACAATGCCATAAGTATGTAATGATGATGACAGCCACTCAAGAGGGACATCTAGAAGAGCTGTAATCTCCTGAACATAGCTCAGCCCCCAGCAGAGATCAAAAGGATACATGCTAAGAGCCATTAGGAAAGGAACTAGAGGCAAAACAGAAACTATGATTAAGGCATGAAGGGCTTGCATTTGAATACTAAGCACATCTTCAGTTCTTCTAATTCAGAAAGGGTATTAGAGCTTGAAAAGTACACAGAAGATTAAAACAGAAAAGCAGAAGTAAGTAATGGTTTCTATACCACGAGAGCTGAGACAGACTAGGAATGGTGATAACTGAGGCAGTATTTCTAGTGGTGAAAGTCTGTAAAGTTACAGGAAAAGATTATTTGGTGATTCCCAGCACAGAAACAAGGTGAAAGTGGATGATCAGGCAGCCGATTTAAAGCCAGCAAAACCAAATCCTAAAGCCCTGTTCTGTTCCAGCAAGCATGTGTGAGTCTCTGCCCTGAGATACCAAGAGCATTGTTAACTTTAAAGAAAAGGAAGGTAAATTTTTGGTAAATAGCTCTGAACTGGACATTAAACATGACACTCCATGTGGCACCCAGTTCAAGAGGTGTTTGTCCCTAGTGCACTGGGAGCCAGGTGAGTAACACCAAGAAGAAAACCCTCGGTACTGTTTCTCATTGCTTTTATCTAAGTGACTGCTGCTTGCCATCAGGAGCGGGATGTTAGGATGTACTTTGGATTTGACCCTCTATGGCAGGTCATAAACTAATTGTCTTTTTAATTAAGCTCACAGTTTGGATGCAAGCTTTTATAGAAAATCGTTGGCATTTCTTTGCAACACTACACTTCGCAGCCTGTCACTTTATTTTTAGACTTCACTCATGTTTTCTCCACCTATTATTCCTAGGTCCTGACACCTTCATCACCCTGATTTCTGTAGAATCTATTTTTAAATGTTCAGTTGTTGGAAAGCAGAACTTTCTAGACATGACAAATTTCAGAGCTCTTTTATCCCCTTGTTTTACAGTCTGAGGCTGAAGGAATTACTAATCGCTGTTTTGAGGGAGTTGCTTTTCACTTGCCTGCAGAGTTTGTTCCTTGCTGGTTTTGTCTAACTTTCAGCATGGAGCAGGTCCAGAGTATATACAGCAATGGATAAGGTAGTTTTGTCAGGTCATTAGAGAGTGTTCTTGATGGTTTATTCATTAAGCCAATATATTTATTTGCAAGTTAGATGAGAACATTCTGCATTGATTACAGAACAGCCACCTTTTTGAAAGCAATTACTTGTCTGTTTTGTAGCATCAAAACCCTCCCAAACCTATAAATGCACAAAGATATAAATTCTAGCTAAAGAAAAAGTAAGAGGGTTTGAGAATAATTTTCTATCAGGCTCAAAATGATTCATCCTACTGATTTTAAATTCATGTCCCAGTGAGTTGGCAGTCTGTCTTACCTCCCTGCTTGCCTTTAAATCAAGAGCAACAGATTCCATTTTTGTGCTGGAATTTTGTATTAATCTATTGATAATGGCACAGTTCTGAACAAGGTGCACAGAACTAACATCCATCAGCAGAGATTAAAAAGAAAGCAATATGATACTGAGAAGAAGATGAGTTCCTCTGCATGGAAAAAAAAAGGAGAAGAAAACTGGCACTACATACAGGAGGGCAGTTCCTATAGGTAAAGGAATAAGTGGAGGTTTTTTATGCAGGCTGATGTGAAACAGTATAGAAGGAAGCTTTGTTTTGCTCTAAGGAGTATTACAGGAAAAAATTGTCATTGAATACTGCAAACTGTGTAAGACACAAGTATGTTTTTATTCTGTTTTTATTCTGTTTTTCCTCACAAGTAAACTCTATAATTTAGTCAAGGGGGCAAATGATATGAAATAAAATATCAAAGGATGGCAGCATGTAAAAGAGTTCACTATTTCACTCTTAGTTTAAATGGTTTACTGGCTAATACAGTCCTTCCAGAACTACTGAAATCTTTATGCCCCTTTTATAGAAGGGATATAAAATACTGAATGGGCACTAGCTGAACTTTAAGACAAAGCAGACCAGAGCAATGCAGGTTGGGTTTTGTTTCACAGAAAGATTGTTAGCATTTAAATCTATGCCCATCAATGGCTGAAGTCTGCATCACAAGGAACTACTGCCTGACTGGGGCTGGTGTACATCTCATCCTGCAAAGAAATGGAAAGTCAGGTAGGAACCAGCCTGGAAATGCAGGTGTTACAGGAGAGCACGAGAGGTTTGAGCTGTTGGACTAACAACACAGTGAGAAACGTCAGCAACAGAGTGCAAAATGGCCAAAATAAAATATAAATGCATATGGTTATAAAGGCAGTTACTTAAAGATACATAAATAACTCTGTCACACTCCGCTTGGCACCTGTTACCTCTTCCATATTTGTTTCCAGTTTTTTCACTTCATGCCCTTTAAGCTCAAGCTGTTCAGTGAGCTGTGTGATTCTCTCTGTGAGCTCTGCAGGGGCTGTTTCACACCCACCAGTATTGTTGGTCTCCAAGTAAGACATTAGCTTTTTCCACATTTTTTCATCACACCTGTATAGGCATTAAAAAAAATAATTAATGAAACCTGACAATGAAGGCTGATGTTTGTGACAGCCAGGTTTTCTGCAAAACTCTCAGCAGCACAGACTGCAAATTGGCATCCTAGCTGGCACTGATTAGGACTAGGTGGGAATACACAGCTACACAGCATGCTGTTTCCCATGTGCTGGGAGAAAGGGCATACAGATTTTGCCGTACAGTGTTACTGCTTCTTAGTGAAGCCATGGTGCCTTTAGGTCATGAAATAATCTTTGCAAAGGGCTCAAATAGCATTAATCTCAGCAACCTACCCGCTGCCACAGCAAGGGAGCTTGGCCAATATTTTCTTCACTTGGTCCACCTGGGATTGCTGGTCTCCTGCCCACTTCTCCTCCTCTTCATCAGAGGCAGCCTGACCCTCCACGGAGCGGAACAGCTGATCCTCTGCTCAAGAAACCAACAACCACTTAGCAAGTAAACACCAACCCCAGTGTGGTGCAGCTCTGAGAAAGAGAGAGATTTAAAAAACCCGGTGAAACACGACATGGGGTTTTCAGTGCTTGAGGAAAGGGACTTTAAAGCTGAGGTGAGGGTGCAAAGCAATGACTGTTATTTTAGGAGCCTTGACAGCACTCTCATGCACGTAACTTGTCACTATTTCACTTGAATTTTTTTCTTCCCTGTCAGTAGCTGTAGTGTAAGGATAAGGTAAATGTGAAGGGCCAGAGTGATGTTGGGGTGCAGCTACTGTTCACATATGCACTTGCATATATACTTTTTAAAAGGATTGAGAAACCATTTCATAGTGTAAGACCTTTTTGTACAGTCATTGTACCAGCTGACTGCATATTCAGAGTGCAGGAGTTTGATACAGATGCTCTCTAATGCAGCCCTTGCTGTGTTTTGTAGGGACAGTGATTTTAATGTATAAATGTAATTTTAGACCCATAGTTATCTAATGTTTAGATCTAACCTTTTTTACCTAAGCCTAATGCCTCCCTGCATGCCAAATAAATTATAAATTAACTGTCTACAATGCATGTAACTGTGCATGAAATATTACAGTAATGTTTTGATATTTTTAAGCTGTATTTTATAAAAGCTATTGCACTTAACTCCTTTTTATCACAGGAAGATATTTACTGGGACTTAGAGGATTGCCTGCAACTTAGAGGAGTCCTTTGAAACAGTATGCAAAGCACTGCTCAGATCTTTGTTTGGAACATTTATTTTGAGTTGTCAGCAGGTTAAGCCAATGGCTTTAAACTTTATAATTGTTTACCTTAATTGCTGTCAGTTAATTAAACATGTGTGATGAATTTTAACAGAGCAAACAATTCCAATGCTGTAATTCTTCAGATACCAAACCACATTTGACCTCAGGTAGCATCACAAGTGCTGTGCATGTTTAGCTCATTCAGCACAGGAAAGGGGGCTGAAGCGGGGGTGTGGGGGGTGTGAGTGGCCCGCAGAGACTCTCAGGTAAGCGATCTGTCTCGTTCCACGGACACAAGCACCTGCCGTTCGAGTGAAGGTACCATTTCAGTTGTGGCCACCAGAAGGACTTGTATGCAGACCACAGCCCTTCAGAGGGCAGTCGTGTTACACCTCTGCAGAAGCCCTTCGCTGCCAGCCTGCAGTGTGATTAATTCCCTCTCGGATCTATTTTCAGCAACAAAGGAAAAATACCCTGTGTGAGTTTTGTTTTGTTTCTTTTTTCTTTTCTTTCACACTTGGCATATGTTTATTAATGCAGTTTTCATTCCAGTAGCCTCATTCAGTGTGCCTCATTATAGGTTATCATGTTTGATAATTTATTGCCTGAACAGGAACAAAGCTTAGTTGCAAGCAATATTGCTCCTTATTTAGAGAATAAATGTCTGCACCTTCATGGCAATCTTTACACTGTACAAACTAATTCATTACCAATGCTTTCTTTCCATGAGGCTGTGTGCTGCCAGAACGAAACAAACAAAGAAACATGAAAAGAAAAAAAAAAGGCAAAAAAGACTGTTTTCAATCTGTGATGCATTAGTAGTGAACAATTTCTATAATAATTTATTTTCTTGCCATAGGAGCTCAGAGGGAATGATCAGAGTTTACAACTGTTGTGGCAGCCATGAGAACTAATCGCCCAACATGGATTCCTCAAAGAGCTTCAAACTGGTATGTTTAATCCAGTAAATTAATTGCACATCTGGCAGAGCAGACACTCAGATCAGGTTTTTTAAAAATGGAGGAAAAAGCATGTGCATCTCCAGCTGTCATTATGCTAAGATATCCAAGACACAATGCCTTCCTCACCCCTGTGGGAATGTCCTCTGTTCTGATTGAATGTGTATGCAAAAAAAGACTATCTTTCACATCCCTCTTGTAGGCTATGATTAGCAGGACTGGAAAACAGAGAGGAAAAGCAAAATTTCTTACACATCTCTCTTTAACAGAAAGCCAGTATTTTATTAAAAATCTTCTATATCACAGAGTACTTTACTGCCATATCACACTATTACTGTGATTTTTGGGTGTTAATTTGTAAACTAGCTAATATAGAATAACTTACTGAATTTCTGTTGATGCAAGTGCTCTTCTGCTCTAAGAAATTAATATTTATTGAAGTGTATATAAAAATTATAAATCTGCATCTATATTTCTCTATCTGGTACACCTAGGCTATTGACACAATTTTTTTATTTGCTCAACTCTATGAGTTATTTTTCTGCCTAACTTTTTATTTGATGGAACACTTTTTAGCATTTTTAAGGCTGAAAACCCATGATTTTGCTGAAAAGTCATGATTTATTTGTGTGAAAAGCTTTTGCTAAACAGCTGTTTGTACTTGAAATGTGGGTAGTATAGGTTAGACATGAGAACTATCTTTGAGTGTCTGATTTGATAACAACTATTTGTAAAAGCAGGTTTGTTTTGTAAGTCTAACCACGTGCAGAACATGCTACAGTGTTAATTGTATTTCAGTGTCATTCATTATTTTTAGCATTCCCAAGCAGCTGCTTGCCAGGTCTGTGTAATAGAACCTAAAATCTTATTTTTCTGTTGGTACGTGCAGATTCCTAGTCTGCAGCAAAAGATACCTTATTACCTACTGTTAATTTCAGATAAGTGTTTCTGTCTCCTTTGAACTATTATGTATTAAGATGAATCACTGAAGGTAAGTCAAACAATTCACCAAACTTTGCATTTGCTGTCTCCTTGGCACATAAACCTGTCATAACTATGTCTCATCACTGTAGCAGCTGACTGGTGACATCCCCTCCGGTTGCCATCTCCTTGTAGCTGTCTACTCTATGAAAGCCTATTTGAGGTTCCAGTTTTGGCAAACCCAGTGATTTTAGAAGACTTTCAAAGAATGCTTCATGCTGTCCCATGAGTAATCGCAAATGTGCAGTGTTGTGGTGGTAGTTAGTACTATGCGTGCTAAACAGATTGGACCTTTTTGGAGTTACTGAAGCAGCCAGAATGTTTCCAGAGAGTGTGACTGTACAGAATATTAACTGCAGATGGTTTTCTTGGAAATTATTTTAGCTGAAGTTCTGAGTTTTAATTACAAAGAAATTAAAACTTCATACTTTTTAAGCCAGGAAATAAGGGTTTTGGTGAGATGAATCATATGGAAAAAAGCAGTTTTAAATCATAGCTCTACATGACTTGTTTGGTTTTTCATTAAGCATAAAATTATGTGGGGATTGGAAAGTAGAAAATTGGGATATTATCTCTTATTTTGGTCTAATATTTCAGTGTTCATTAGGACTTGTTTGTGGCTTAGGTGTCTTAATATCTACAATAGTTTTTCTGTTAAGGATCTTAAAAACCAGTGAGGAAATACATTATTTGGGTCCTGGGTTTGATACCGTTCTCAGAAATCCCAGCTCCGCCAGTGGGAGATCGTCGGTCTTGTTGCATGACAGACAGGCAGTATCTTCCATCTGGCAGGGCTGCTCCCTCTTTCTGCTCTGGGCTGCTGCTTGAGGGAACTGGAAATCTCACAATGTTTGACCTGGAAAACAAGGGCAAAGTAAAGTGGGCTTGTAGGAAATCTGAAAAAACAAGGTGACTGTGCACAACATAGCACATGAATGACTTTGGTTGAGCTAAATTGTTCAGATTTGCTGTAGAAGATCAGGGCTATCTACCTGCAGTGCCTGTGAAATTGAACCCCAGAGGGCTCTGTTCAGTTGCTTCACTATGAATCAAAGGCAGTCAGATTGCAGCTGTCCCTCAGGTAATAAGAAGTAAACATTACTTATAGCTTTTAGTTCAGGTCAAAGACATCTAGAAACTATATATGGAAACAGTCTGCTCTGGCCATAAACTCTCACTTCTCCACTGACTGTGATACGACAGTGCATGCTTCACTTCTACTATGGGCAGCATGATACCACAGCTAGGGTAGCAAGTCTTGCACCTGGTCACTTGGACTGCTACTCTGGCTTAGAAAAGTCAGGCAGTTTTGGTCTAAGTCCTCTGAGTACCGTAGATGAAGCAGTGTCAGAGAACGAGAAGTCAGAAAAGAATGATACATAAACAGCAACACATCTGAAACCCAGTGAGTTAGCAGCATCTCTGCAATGGGCTTCTGAATCCCTGACTCTGGTTTGAAATAGTGTCTTTTTCTGAGTGGAATGTAGAGGGTATCACATATATGTGTTGTAAAGGAGGTGACTTTCAAGGGATGGTACACAGGCCATTAATGTAAATGGTGAATATGAGTTCTTAAACTTTCCAACAAATTATATTTTGAATAAAAGTAATGTTAACTCAGTGAAGGACGGGATTTCTCAGACTGAGGAACTTATAGTTACCTCAGTGGACAGCATTGGAGGTATACCTTCAAGGACATTCAGGTTAGCGCATGTTGGAAGAAAAATACAGAATATATTTACATGTAGTTGAATTGAAAATGTTTTTATCCAGGCATGTAAGATGGTGCAAGTCATCTTTGTAGTAAAATGGAAACTTTTACTGTACACAAAACAATCTAACAAATCTAATAACACAGACTTCTAACAATCTAACAAGGCATTATGTTTTGGAAAGAATAGGAATGGAATGTGAAAATTACAGTCATGATGGAACTACTGCTCTCTTTATAGGAGTATATCTGGTTTGGTTCAGTTTGGTTTTCCTATCTGCTGTTTCATAGGGATGTACTGAAAGTATCACTATTTTAGAGGAGATACAATATGCAATATAGATAGTTGACAAAGGAAATTAATTCAGACACTCCTATTTATATGCAAAATAGTGAACAGTCTGTGAAACTGAAAAGCAGCGTGTAAGACTGAATTTATTTTAGAAGTTTTGCCTACTTACTATGTAACAATTCCACAAAACGCTACTGAAATCAGAGCGATGAAGATTTTAAGAAATTAGGCTCTTATAATGTAATAAAAACCTCATGGTTACACTGGGTAAATGGAAATTTGGCATATTAGACCCACATGTAAGGTTTATATCAAATGTTCTCCAAGGTAGGAATAAGCTAGCTCTTGGGCGTGGAGCTAAATGAACACCAAGGCCTGTCCGTTGCAAGCTTGTGTACATTGTGTAATGTAATACATTTCCTACAGAGTACACTTGCATGGCTTCCTTTTTTTACAATTTAGAAAACAATTTACTGTCAATATATTTTCCTACTTAGGCCATAAAAGAACACAGTTACACTTTTCTCAATACAAGCTGTCATGTAGTTCACAGGGAATCTCTATGCAGAAGAAACCAAACCAAATTCAGGAGTTGCATTAAATTAAATTAAGTTCCCTCCAAATTCTTCCTAAGATTAGTTTTGGTTGGGTGAGTATTGAATATTCCTTGTACTTAACACGTTAAATATTCATCAACAAAAACCCAGAGTTAAAACTCTTAGTAAATTGGTCCTGCTGAAACAAGCTGTATAACATGATCTTTTATGTATAAATCTTAAATACTGCCTGCCTGTAAATTTAACTACTGCTAGAAACAGGACTTGAGATACACTAATAGAAAAGCTGATGCCAAATTAGGTAAGTATCACAGAGAGTTTTTGTTTAAACTAACACAGCTGCTATCAGCTCCTGAAGAATGCCACCAATATTAGTTCCCATCTTGCCTGTCAATTTAACAGCAGCAGCAAAAGTCGGTATTTCAAGATATCTGTAGGGACAGAACCTGAAGTAACCCATGCTTAGGAACCAGCACCCTTTTTACCCCCTGAGTAGAGCTGACTGGGCAAAAACTAAGGACATATTTCATTTACAAGTTACGGTATTATTTAGCTTAGCAACAATTAGATTTCCTGTAAAGTCAAGGGAACAGTCTCCAGAGTGGAGCCTGGCTAGACATTTAGCTTCATTAGTTCTGGAAAAAATAATTATGAAGTAGTGCACAAATAGCAAGTATGGTTAAGCTTGGATATTCAAAGCAGGAACTTCTGGAAGCATCACAGAGGCTCAGTGTTTTAGACAATTGCTGTGGAGTAGAGTAGTACTTCCTTTCATGAGAATGTGACATTTGTTTTTTTTTGAAATATGCTAATTTCCTCCATTTTAAGACACAAATAGTTTTGGGTCTAGTGTTTAGTAAGAATCATTTACAATCTCTTGTAGTTGGTATTGTTTAGGTTGTTCTTGTAGTTTTGAGCTGCAGTAAAATTTTGATCTGTTTCAGATATTTCTAGAGTTCATGTAATGCAGAGATGTTGACATTTCAGTGACTATTCATTGTGTCAAAGTTGCTTAAGACTTTAACCCATAAGAGACTGAGAACATTCAAGTATCATGCATGTCTCTACTAGTGAATGTGGATAAATGCTGTGATGTTAATGGGAGACCTGCTTGTGGTGTTAACTTCCTATGTCTGGCAGCCTAGTTTTGCTTTAGCTTGCAGACCAAGGAACATTAAGAAGTTTGGTGGAAAAAAACCAAGCCTTCCCATAAAATTCAGGAATTAAAGTAGCAGGCTCAGTCCATTTAGATGAGATTCAAGACAGACCTAAATAATAGCTTTCACTTCTCTGTAGCTCTTGTAAGGGAACTTATAATTTGTTGATGACATACAAACTCATTGTTCTACAGTAATTTTCTTGAGAACTTCATCATATCTCTCTTAATGCAGAGAAATATGTGAGTCATACTGACAGCACCTATTGTTACGTCTTGACAATACCTATTAGGTCTTTCAGGTGAATATGTTGCTTAAAGACAGCCATGTCTGTCTGCCCTGGAGATGTTCATCTTGGAAACTAGAAAGAAATGGAAGTTTTGAGCAAGGGTTTTCAGCCCCAGGTGCTCCAGAATTTAAATCTTAGTTCTGACACAATCTTTACCATTTGCATCAAATCACATTGTGCCTTAATTTCTCCAGCAGAAGAAATATAGTAAAGGTAGTGTACCTTACACCTAGCTAAAAAGGCAGCACAGGTTAGGGCACAGCCTTGTTTTCTAGAGCTATGCATGGAAGTTATTTCAAGGTGTTTAGGGATGAGGCAGATTTTGAACATGCCTGAAGGAACATGTGGCCAGACAAGCTGGAATTTCAGAGCTCAGGGTGGTGAGGAGGGGGGACAGGCAGGGAGTGGAGCAAGCAACAGCATCAGTAGATATGGGAGCTAAAGGAAAAAAAATCCAAGAGATTTTATATTTGATCAGCTAATATGTAATGTCAAGGTTCCACTGGAAATAACAAAACTGGAAGTTGGTTGTTTTGGTATGTCTTGCCAGGAATCCAATATAATGAGATGCTGAGCACTGGTTTGTCCCCAGTAATGACCAGGGAAGGTGATGAGAATGAACAGGCCCAACAGCCAAGTGTCAGAAGCAAAGGGAGGGGGTTGTCCTGCCAAAGGATGGATGTATAAACACAATGGGCTTCATTCTTGTCCTCCAAGAATACTTTAAGGCAATGATCTGCCAGGTTTGGTGCCAGAGATCAGGAGGCAGAGCTAGAGGTCTCTCTGGGTACAACACAGAAATTGAAGGGGGCAGGGGGCTCGTACTGCTCAGGTAGCAGCAAGGACAGACTTCCCATTCCTTGAACTGGTAACTAGAAACCAAGCGTGAGATGAATTGAAGAAGGTTCTTATCAGACATGGTGTACAGCACTAGCATAATAGTGTTAAGGATATTAATAAAACTGTTATCTATTGGAAGAAGGGGGCTGGCTCCTCCTTTTAATTTTGACATCGATACAGGATCCTATGTTCACTTTGAAGGGTATTGTAGATTTCTGACTTGACTTTCTTTGTTTCTTAGACTTTAAAACAAATGCAACCAAAGAGTACAGAAGATTTGATTTCTTAGGGCTGCTTCATGCTCTTTAGTTCACTGCTGTAAACTACGCAGCATTTCAGCATCTTTCTCAAGTGAGGTGATAGAGGTATGAATGGACTCATGGTGCTGCTCTTTGGTAGGTGAACAAGGAAGCACCATGATCTCCTGATTTTTCATCATGTGATTTAACCACAAGATCATTTGTTTTGTTTTTTTTTTTTTATCTAGGAGATTTTTGTTTTCTTTAATACAAAACCTGCACTTTTAATTTGCAAGTGGCAGAGGTTTCAGGATTTAAAGAAGAGAATAATGGAAGAGGCTAACCAGCATGCTTTCACTGTCACAGTAAATGCTAAAAGGAGGAATCGTTGCTCATTCTTAAACGTAGATTTTATTATTTTCTCATTAGTATGCATACAGCATCTAATGGGTCTTCATAAATGAGAAGAAGAGTGAATAAACAACACATTTGTTTAGGGCAAAGATCAGAGGGGAAAGTAGTGCTGAAGATGTCTGGGAAGTGTTTGTGTATGATGCGGTGTGGCAAGGCTTCCATGGAGACAGGCAAACAGTCCACATTCATTTTAAAGTCTTTGTACTGAGGATAATGGGCAGCTCGGGAGAAGGAAAATTGAAGAGGGGAGAGTTTGCAAAGTACTGGACCTCAAAGTAATGTCCATGACTAATTGGCTTTTAATTGGCTCTCCTGTTATTGTTGTGGAAACTTCTAACTGCAGCAGAACCCACCTGCTTCTGGCACTCAAGTAACTTAAATAATTCCCGACTAATCATAAAATACTGCTGAGGAACGATTTAGCTTTGCCTTTATAGAGACACATTCAGAGCAGATCAAACCGCAGTGTGAATATGTGTGTTGCCCTAAGTACAGGTAAACAAGCTAAGTTATACTTTAGTTAAAAATAAGGTGCACGACTTGTGTTTTATACTGAAATGAGGTGTGATTTTTGTACTGTTGTGCAAAGTTGTCAGAGTTCAGGGAACTTGGAATAGTTTCAGTTTTGGCTTATTCCTTACAGCTATAATATAGATAACTAAATAGCCTGGATTTCTACTGAAATAAGGAGATGTTTATAGCTAAAGAGCTTCTATAATGTTGCTTAGGGTTCTAGGAGGTTTCCTGTCATTGGCTGATGTTTTAAAGTTTCTTGCCAAAATCACCATCCTCTAGAAGAAATTAATGTTGCTGATGGCAATGTACTTTCTTGCAGAATCTTCCCATTGTACATAAACAGGCAAATCTTGCAATAGTACTGTCACATGGAGCAGAGAGCAGCTGTTACACCTTGCTGTCATGCAGCACTCTTCCTATGATGGTTTCAGGCATTTTTGAGACAACACAAACCTTGGTGCAGGATAGAAATTTTCCCTTTTGCACTTTTGGTGCTTTTCCTGTCAAGGACACTAGCACAGGGGGTGATAGGTGGTGGAGTGAAGAAAAACTCACTCTTCCTCATCATCTCTCTCCTTTAACACCTTGCTCCCATTCTGCATCTTCTTATACCTGATCCTCAGAACTTGTATGGTCTGAGTTGTGGAAGTACTTATGCAGCTATGAACTGTATTTAGTAAATGAAGTGTGTTTAGAATTATATCACCCCTCTCTGATTTCTGGAGAGAAGCTTGGATCAGTGCATAGCTCTAAGAGTTGCGTCTTTCAGGGGATGGCAAAATGCAGGGCTGAGATGGGAGTGAGCAGGTGGAGGGACCTTTTGATCAGGTTTTACTGCTGATGGAAGCATGCAATTGAATGCTGTACCCCAAATAGGTACAGAAGTTAAAGTGAGAATGAGAATTACAGCAACAGCAGACTTGAACATGGAGATGGGATTGAGGTAGAGATAAAGTGACAGAAGGTAAAATAAGGAGAAAAAGTGCTTAAAGGCCAAACACACTCCCTGATGAAATCCAAGTTCTTCAAGTCTTGCTGTTGCTCTCCTATCAGTACTTGTTTGGGAAAACCATAGACAAAGTAGTTTCTCCTCCTGGTCCCACTGCAGCTCCACATGGAGGATAATTTACTGTGCTGTCAGTTGCTCAGTTAACTCATAGCAGAAATCTATGTGGAGAATGCAGAGAATCTGACCCCGTTGGTGGAAAACACAGATGTCACAATGATGCTACCTGATAAAAGTTCTCATGCTTTGAGTGTATTTGTTTTTTTTAAGGTTCTCAACTTACAAGATGTCAGGAGGTTGCCTTAACCCCTGGAGCACAGACACTACAATATAGTTTTTATTTGTAAAAATCTTGGTCTGTTTTTTCTGTGTGACCTTTGCCTCATTAAAGACAGGGGATGAATGATTTCTGTGGATAAACAACTTTAGAGAGAAGGAAACTTCTGCCAGGAGGTGCCTTTCTAACCTATCGTAGAAGTTACAAGTACCAAGTCAGCTGAGACACAATGGATAATGTCCTTGTTAAATCAACTAAATGCTCCTTTGAGGAAGTAGATTCCACTTCTCTCTCTCTGCCAGAGACCCTGCATAATTTTAGGCTGCTTACTTTAGGCTTTCTACACATAATTACTATGTTACATGTGTACAGATAACAATTAGGTCCTGATTGATGTTTTTGTGTAGAGTAGGAGACTGTGAGGCATGAGAACTGAGACTGAAGCATGGGGTGACAGAACTTAGGATTTCTGTGGTTTGCTCTGAAATGCCAGATACTGTGCACAGTTGAGCAAGTCAGAGTGGACACTTAACACTAGCAGAACATTCTGATAATGATCTTTCTAGTCTCATATATTACACTGTGATGAGGAGCATAGTAAAACCTAGTCATTCATTTTCAGTGTAACAGGTAAGGCCCCGTGTATGGTTAAGATAAATACCAGTGCATTAAGTGTGACCCACCTAAGTACGAATAGTTGCCCTTACACAGGGATACACACACTCATATGTGAATAAGTTTATTACAAATAAATGAATAAAGGAGCTGGATTAAAACTGCACGGGCACGTTTCATTCTGTGACTTGCAGAATGCATTCCTTTCAGCTCTGAATTCCAGCTCAGGATCTCTGAATCTCACTGTTTGGTGTTTCCCTTAACCTTTTCTGGCCTTGAAACATTAGTTTACAGTCAGTAATAAACTATTAGTCCTTTGGGCTGCTTTGTGGAAGATAACATTTGTTAATTAAGCTAAACAGATGAGGTAATAATAGTGTTTTAATATATCCTGTACCTAGCAAGGGACTATATTACATGGCAGTAGTTCTTGAGTATATCCTTGATGACTCAAACTGCTTCTTGCTCTGTGTGGGGTATTTCATGGTTAATAACCATTGCACTGTCCAGGAGAAACATACATCACTTTGGAATTATGTCATTCAGATATCCCTGCCCCTTAATGAATTGTTTTGTGACAAAATAAAGGAGATGATTTCCAGATGTTTCACTGGAATAAAGAACTCCATTGCCACACCCTGCTAGCTAGAAATTCTGATATTTGCACTGAAAGTCTAGGGTTTGGATGCACACACTAGTGCAGACCTAAATACAGCAAGAAAAATGTATGCATTTCTTCCTTGAACTTGATTGAACTATTAGCACAAAAGCTATTTGCTGAAACCGGCACAAAATTTATTGGAAGTCTGAGTTAAAAACCTGGAATTAACTTTCCTCCTAGTCATGGAAATGGAAGTTGTAGATCCATTGCTCCTATCTGTTACAGAGCTCTGCTCTTGAGCTTCCCTTTCTTCCTTACTGGAGCAATTATTTTAGTATAACTGAAGCTTGTGTTAAACTGAATGAGGCTGCAGTTCACATGCAAACAAGTTCTTGCTCACTATTTCCAGCCCTCTTTGCTTCTAGTCAGGCAGGCAATCCCACTGGCAAAACCTCTCTCTAGGTATTTTTTTGCAATGTCCTTTTAGCCCAGCCCATAAGGAATAGCAGCAGAGGCATGTGAAAACACCCCTGTCCCCAGCTATGTATGTGTGTGTTGTGTGTATGTGTTTTCCTAAGTCTGTTTGTCTTTCCTGATCTCCAAACTTCGATGTTTAGACTTCTCTCTCTCCTGGTATCCTGACTTGTCTTTTACAGAAAGATGCTTGAAAGCCTGCGATAAAATGCTAATAATTAAAATACCATGACAATCTAAAATACTGATAGCTACAGCCAAGACACTTGATAGAAGGCATATGTCAGATAAAGAAGAATAGCAGAACTGTGGTTCTGTAGATAATTTCCTTCTGCCATTGCTTGTATAACGAACAAGCCCCTCATGTGTTCCTTCACGTAGACGTGTGCCATTTAATCCCAAGGAATCCTTCTGTTATCTCCTGCGTGCTAGCATGTGTCAGTAAAGATCAAATACCCAGTGATTCTTTTAATGTCTTCTAGGTAAAGTATTCTTCCTAAACAGTGTCAGGAGATCCTACTGAATTCAACTCTGGGAGCTTAGAACGTCTGACAAAACACTGTTTTTCAGTAGCCTGCTTATAAGCAAAACTGCAGATATCATCAAACATGGTGTAAACTCTGAAAGTACCTATTTATTGGCACTTAAATTCCTTCAGAACTTAATTTCATAGATGTAGGGTCATGGATTTGCAGTGACAGGACAGGAAGATGGCTCACTTAGCAGCATTGGGCCTTAAGCTGGCTGCAAGTTCTTTCTGACCAGCATGTGCTAAGCGCTGGGGAAAATGCTACATTAATGTATGTTACAGGAGTGGCTCTGACCATCTTGTTTGCAAGTCAGGTCAGATATTTCTTAAACTCTTACAAGATAACTGCTCAAAGGCCTGCTTAGTTGTTCAGTCCCTTCAAGTCCCCAAATGCTCCACATAGGAGAGCTATCCTGTGGTTACTGCTCTGAGCACAAAGGGAATGTGTGGTTGCTGTGGGACCTGAGACTAAGTGTCAGTGCCAGCAACCGTCTGCTGTGAACGTGCGAAGTCACAACTTCCACGTTCCTCAGATCCTGCATCAGGAAACAAGAACAACAATTACCTCATACCTTGTGTTTTCTGTTTCACCGGTGTTTGTAAAAACATCCTTAGCTCTTTGAAGAGAGCTACTTCTCTAGGAGATACTGTATCATTTTGCAAGCTCCTTCGTATTTAAGCTCTGTGCCTGCTATTCTGGTGCTTTTTTGAAATAGTTTAAAGGTTCCTGTAAATAGCCTGTGCTTTGCTTTCTCGAAGCCTTTATTGTTCTGGCAGGTTACTTGCAAAAAATAATACTGTCTTTACAGTAATCCATTTACTTACTTTTTTTTTTTAACCTTATTTGCCAGCTCATAAAGATGAGAAAAGATTGCCTAGTGTTCCTGCATATTCATTAGGCTCCTAGGCATATTTTGACAGCAAGTACAGCAGCTTTTATTGAGTCTTTTTGTGGTCATGTAGGTGAATAAAAACATTCTTTGGGGGTAGAAAAGCCAATGACTGAACTGTACCATAACCTGCTGTAGCTGCTCCCTGCGTGTCAGAACCAATTTCTGGCGCTGTGTGTTTATTGCACTGCTTCATCTCCTTTCTCCATGGTTGGACCTTTGCTTCTCTCAGCAGTACCCCTGACACCTTTTTCTGATGAACCTCAGTCCAAGCTGGTTTGCATTGTACTATCACCAAATTGGCTTAAACTTCATCTAAGTTTAAACTTTAATGATATCTTTCCTATTACAGCAGAATACTTAAGCAGGTGCATAATTCCAATGAAATATGCAGTCTCATTTACATAAAATCAGTTTAATTAAGTTTTAGTTTCATTATATCAATTGCAATCCTTGATAAATGAAGTTACACAACTCCACAAACTTTTTAGTAAGGAAAGCTTTCAGCATTACCATTTTAAAATAATTGCCTTGATCCAAGTTCAGGTTATGTTTTCATTTAACAGCTTCCCTGAGTCCGTTACTTTATAAGCTGTTGCTTTATAAGCCATTTTTCAGTTCCTGTAATAGGATTATATTATATTCATTTCCAGGATGTTCAATTACATAAAATTGAGACTCGTAAAGGGCTTAGGCAATTTTTAGTACTCCCCTGGGAAAAGCACCTTCTTCTATCCAGTAGAATCACCTGGAGTTTGCAGGGTGGCCATATACAGCATCACTGAACACTGAAGATTTGTAGAAAGTCAATAGAAATTAACACAAATATTTCCTGGAGGAAAAAAGGTGTGACTAATCTGTTTGTCTCACTTTCTGAAAAAACTAGGTGCCATAGATGTAGGACTTTGGTTAATTTATGAGCATACATAAAAACTCCAGATGTTACAGCTGACTATGGAAAACAAAATATTGTATTTCAGGGTTCTATAAGCTAAAATAGTCAAGTAACCAGACTATGGAATGAATAGGAACTATGGGAATAAGCATATATTAAAAGACATTTAAGCATGGCTTGAGCGCACAGCAAGCCAGCAAAGACAGGCTAAAAATGTAATTATGGTCATAGTAGTAGCAACTGAATCCCTGGCAGTGTGCAGTGCTGCTTGTTCCTAATGGATTATTGGCCAGATCTTGATGTTTTACTATTTCTTGAGATGTTATTGCACTATTAAGGCCAGTTTGTGGCTGTTTTTAGACTACAGGACTGTTGATACAGGATGTAAGTGACGTAACTTCTATAAGTGTATATTGTGTCACTATTAAGAGCACCATGACCTAACCTGTGTGAAAACTGTAGGTATACTGGGATAATGTTTTTTATTAGGAAGAGTAAAATGTAGGGTTGTCATTTATCCTGTACTGATAAAGTACAGCTGGAATCATGTTTTAAATTTTCATGGACATAGACCATTCAGAGCTGCCCAGGGTGAGGTTCCCTGTTAATCAGGACAATGGTACAACAGAATTCTGACAGAGATATTAGGACTTCTTTTTTGCAGGACAAAGGAGCAGGAAGGTTTTATTAGTAACACAATGTCTCTCATTCCATCCCTGACGCTCTCTACCTGGTATTTTTTTCAACTATGTTAGTTAAAAATGTAGTTCAGTTAAGAACAAGCAGAAAACTTGATTGAGCAAGTAGTTACTGCCCTGGAAATTGCAAATAGATTATTTAACAAGGGTATGAAAAACTGAAACAAACCCACCTTCCGTCCTTTAACAATGCCTGCGGCTCAGTTCCTCCTTTGAAATGCTGAGCCATCCAGCAGAACTGCAGTACTTGGGGACTAAATTCAATGCAGATTCTGTGGAGCCTAGTAGGTTGTCAGAAACCAGAAACAGGTGCTAAATTATGTTGAAATATATGAAGTACTCTTTCTACTTTTGCCTTGGATTTTCCAGCTCCACAGTCTAGGAACTTGGATGTCTAAAACAAACCAAAGCTACATTAAAGGTAACTGAAGTGATGAAAAAAAAAAAGCAACCCACCGCTTCTGAGAGTGATTCTGTTTCAGCTGCTGTATATATAAGGTATTACAGAACTTACTAGTGTAAGGTACATTATGTAGGTAAGATCTTTAATTGTACATCACTCAGTGCTGCTGTGGCTTACTCCCTGAATAATGGCTACTCATATGTGGACAGCACAGTCCCTAGTGCATCCCTATAGTTCCTCCCAAGTTAGAGAGCTAATAAATGAGCTGAAGGAGGGTGGCAGATGGAAGTTGTTACTTAAGAAGGTTGGGTAACCAGGTTTCATGGTTTCCTAATCTACTCTGAATTATTCTACCAAAGGACAGTTCTGCTGCATCTGATCTGGGTGCAGATTGTTTGGGGCTCACAGTTACTGCTGAGGGCACGGAGCTATTTATTCACATCACGTGCAGAAGCCCCACAGTGTAAAGACGATTCTTTTGGACAGTCTTACAGGTATTTAGGAACAGATACTTCCTTTTGTTTTCATAGAGTTTCCTCAATAGATTTCCACAGGAAGAGAGGGAAATCTGTATGAAAAACAGGAAGCAGTTCTCATAAGTTCTCTGTAACATAGCACTAGGAGGAAGTCTTAAAATAAATCCAGTTGTTTGAAGCAGTAGATGATACCACTTGTATTATCTTACTGTAAAAACAAATTTAAATTTAACTTCATAGGGCTATAGTAGGACTCAAAACCTCAGATATTTATAAAAATGTATTTAGCCTTTAATTTTAGGTCACAGTAGGTGACTAATATTTAAACTTCTGGAACTAGGTTTTTGTACCATATTTTCTGTTTCAACTTTATTGCCCTGGGCAACTCTTTTGGAAAACTTCATCGGCCTCAGCCTTGGATGAGATCCCAGACTTTCTAATGCTGATCCATTAATTCTTGCATCTAGTATCAGACTTAATCTCTTCCCTTGGCTTTCTGACATTTCAAATCCCAAGATTTATGTATTAGAAGAAGGAAGACAGGTTGGGGTAAAATTTGGCATGCAGAAATACTTGTTAATGAAAAAATTCTAGACATTTCACATTGAAGTTCCTTTCTGATCCATCTTCAAACTCCCATAAATTTCTACCTGTTGCAGAGAAACTGCTCTAATCTACTGTTAGCACTGGAAAGGGGTGCTAAGTCTGTAACTCTCCACCTTCAAAGCAAGTATAGTCACACTATGAAAATGTCCAGTTGACTGCTGGCTGCACAAGGAAGCTTATTAATTGATTTAGGCTTGGGGAGGTGGAGGCAGCCCATTAGAAAATAGGGGTATAGCATGTGGGATGACAATTTCTGAGGAAGAGACCCTTAAATTTGTAAATCCTTAAGAAAAAATTTGAGCCTAATTTTACCAGTACTTTGTATATTTAATGAAGTCAAACATCAGGAAGAAAATGGATTTGACCTTCACAGTATGTTCATATTTGTGAACATCAGGGACGATGCATTCTGTGCTCATATCTAACACAGAAATAGATAAAAAATGAAAGCAGAATATGTTCTTGAGTTTTACTGCCAGGTTTTGAGAAATTAGCAACATTATGTTTCAAGACATACATGAAAGAAAAATGCAAAATCCTCACAATCCCAAAGCAGCTAAACCAAGCCCCCTTTTATCCATACTACTTGGCTGGCAATGCAGCTGTTTTTAAAGCTATACTAGCTACAAACCAGAACTTCATGGAAATGTTTCAGGCAAGGCATAGTCTACTTCTTAGAGTTTCCATTAGAACAAGCGCAGAAGGCTTTGTAGGTCTGAAATAGTCCCATTGAAATCAAAGCAGAAACAGTGTTTCAGAGTTTCTTTTGGCTTACTCCCGTGATACAGCCTGATGAGTTTTGTTTGTTGCTTGAGTCAAAACTATTGACCAAGCCAGTCACAGGTCTTTGTAGTGAATATAGATTTTTTTTTTTTGTTTTAAATTTTTATTTTAAACAACTAAATGTGGAAACATCTGTGCAAACTGCAACACTGTTGAATCATTAAACCTGAAATTTACGAGTAAAGACCCTTTCTTCATCCAAACCACCAGGTATGGTTCTTAAATGATCTGGATTGTACTTAATACTCGCCACAATCTTTCATGACATGATTATTTGCTCTCTGTAGTGTGTGTTCGGTAACTGAGAGAGACTAATAATCCTCTGAGTAAATTTTTATATGCTGCAGTGTTTAGGCTGGTAACAAGAGCTAAGGTAGAATTTAACATGCTCTGCCTGTTACCTCCCCTGAAATGGGGCATGAGTACGTTAACCATCATATATCTGGAGGGTCATTAAAAAAAAGATGCTGGCAGTAAACTAAGACAGCTGTACATCTGCATCCTCGACAGATTAATGACAGCATCCCATGAGCATGCAGAAGTCTGGTTTGCATTAGCAAAGGCTCACTGAATTGCGTTCATCCTGGCCAGAACTGGGATATTTAGGATAAATACTGCTTATTTTCAGGTCCGCATCCTACTGGGAATACAAACGATCTTAGTTTCAGCTGTAAGGGCCGCTATTAATGCTTGCTTGGGAAGTGACAGACTCCAGATTTGATGAAGGGTCTAAGTGCTAAAAGAGCAACTGGTGCATAAGTTTCATTTTCTAGCAGAAGCATTTGTTTAAAATGCCAGATCATTCCCATATCTCTAGTCAAAACCCAAACACATCATTAGTAACAGAAAGAAAGAATATATCACATGCAGTTCTATTTCAGCTGGCTATAAAACTGTGTCATGTGCAACCTCTTCAAGCAGCCTTCAGGTGTCTATACCAGTGATGAAAGAGGGTATCATGTAGTGAGAGTCAAGCAGCAGCTTTAAAAATTACTGTTTAAATACACATACCAGAATAAGAAGAATTGAGCCTCTGAGGCCTGTAGCAGTGTAGGAGAGATAAAATGGCATACATACAAGTTCCCAGTATCCCTTAAGACTACTGTTTACTTCAATTCTTGGGCCACGCAGGATCAAAGGTTACTTCAGAGTAACCTATCATTACTGTTTAGGAAAGGGCTTAGCAGATCTCGACCTGCGGCCGAACTCTAATGCCCGCCTCTATTTGAAAAGGGTTTCTTGTATGCAGCCTTTTAATTGGATCCAGGCAATTTGATTCTGGGGAAATGTTTCAACTGCTGCATTTTCCTAACTAGACTGGACATTGGCAATCTACTTTTATTTGGTTGAATGTATATTAGAATTTTCCTGTTGCAAATGATTCCTAGATGTAGGACTCTGATAGCTGGGCTGTTAAAACAAGAGCTGCTTGTTTAATGTGCCTGCTTTGTGCATGTCACACTGTTGATTGTGACCAACCCCTGTTTATAGCTGCAGACAATTGGACTATTGTTCACTGTATCTTACCTCCCAAGTACATATGTGGTAGCTCAGAGCCATACCTATCCTGTTTGAAATTTTGGAGTCTGTACTTCTGCAACTAACTGTACTTGTTTTTAAAACCAGGCAAGAGAGCCCACAGGCACTGTTAATTGTGCAATAATAAGGTTGTTCCAGCACATCCCATTCTGAGGGGTGTGTGTTACTGATGTGGACAGGATTTATGTGACTTATTCATGCTAGCATCAGGGTGGCTTCCTTGGTTACTTAAAGGGGGAACTGATTCCTCTGTGCTTAGGAAACTGTAATTGAATTTTCCTGCTGTCATGCTCTTTTGGCTCAAAACCTGGGAGATCAAATAGGGTTTTATCACAGTACAGCTAGTGCTGCTACTTCAAAGCAATGTATTGCTTTCCTGTATTTCACACTGCCTATGTAAAAAAACAAACACCCCCAACCCAAAAAGTTAGCCTAAGTTGTAGAAGGACTGAGGATTTCCCAGTACAATTCTAAAATCAGACACATGACTATAATGTGATGGCACTGCTCCCTACATTTGCACATTTAGAGTATCTGTGAACACATTTATAGCAAATATGTGCTTGTTTGTCTGCCCGCTGCCCTGTTCATTAAGCAGCTATGAGCTTGTGTGAAAGTTAAATTGAGTGAGGAACTGTTTACAGTGTCCTGGAATGATGTGACATTCACCTTGGTCTGGTTTTTACTGCATTCTAAAATAGCAAAGAAACTTTTCTGAAGGACTGATTTGAATTTTAGAAGTGACTTGAAGCAGAGGTTGTTCACAGTTGAATGAGGACCCAGCTGTTATTGGATTTTCAGTTGCCCCTGTAGTAAAAATAGTAATAAGATTTCTGTACTGTCTTAAACAGAGATAAGTCCAGAAGTTCATCATGTAGAACCCAAATTTGACATCATGAAAATTATATCAGTGGCTCGATTTAAGCCCCTTGGAGCCTGATTTGAGTATTATTCATGATGTTACACCACCATTCCATATAATAACAAGTTAGAGAAATCCTAACAAAATGTACATGAGAACATATTGATCTTTAAATGGATAGAAGAAAAGAATTTAGGAATGACTGCACTATGCTTACCCCCTCTACTCTGCCCTGGTCAGGCCCCACCTGGAGTATTGTGTCCAGTTCTGGGCTCCCTGGTATAAAAAGGACAGGGATCTCCTGGAGAGAGTCCAAAGAAGGGCTACGAAGATGATTAAGGGCCTGGAGCATCTTCCCTGTGAGGAAAGGCTGAGAAAATTGGGACTGTTCAGCCTTGAGAAGAGAAGACTAAGGGAGGACCTAATTAATGTTTATAATTATCTTAAGCAGGGGATGCAGGGGGAATCAGCCAGCCCCTTTTCAGTGTCTGTGGAGACAGGACAAGGGGCAATGGCTGCAAGTTGGAGCACAGGAAGTTCCACACCAACATGGGGAAGAACTTTTACCCAGTGAGGGTGAGGGAGCCCTGGGACAGGCTGCCCAGGGGGTGTGGAGTCTCCTTCTCTGGAGAGATTCCAGACCCGTCTGGACGCTTATCTGAGTGAAATGTCCTGGGGAGCTGCTTTGGCAGGGGGTTGGACCCGATGATCTCTGGAGGTCCCTTCCAACCCCTACAATTCTGTGATTCTATGATTCTATGCTTAGAGTGTCACCTTGCCTGCTGTGCTGCCTCTCACAGGGAGCTATGGTGGAAGCTTCAAAAAAAATCTTACAGCACCGTATCATTAATTTTTACAGCAGGAATAAGCATTAATTATTCCTCCCTATTGAGGATGATAGTGTTGTGGTTTAATTGTGCAGAGTGCCTGTTTTCTCTCCACGTTGGCTCCCTTTGCATGCTGCAAAATGAGCCTGGCATGGGTTAGAGCCTGTTGCTTTAAGGGACTCCACAGCAGAAGACAAACAGCTCACAGTAATTCACCTGGAGCAAACAGACCACTACCACTTCTTCCAGTATAATAAAACCAGACTATGCTTATGTACACTGCATCCAGAGGTCTCGTAGAGGACTTCAGAAAGGAATCATATTTACTATTTCCAAGCTCTGGCTATTGCAGTGGTCCCATCGAATTGGAAACACTCCATCTGAGCAAAGTTTTGCTTGCAGAATAGCCTTTTTATCCAAGGGTGAGATTAGTTGGCAGGTTTTGTTGGTTTTCTATGAAGGAAGCTGTATTTTGCAGTATAGTTATATCCTGTCCTGTTCAGTGCTGCTCTAGTTACTGACTTCTCAAGACACAGGAGAAAGCTGAAAAATCTTAATATGTTCATGAGATTCACCCTCACTCCTTAAAAACCTCCCAAAGATTCGCTGTCTGTAATTCCTTACAATTTTTAGGGTGTTTTTTGTTTGGTTGGTTTTTGTTTATTTCTAAATAATTGCTGTAATGATTATACTGTCTCTAGCAACTGCATCTTCTATGGAAGATGTTTGGATTGTGTCACTTCACATGGCTGGTACAGTGGATAGACGGGTGAGATTTACTATACTGTCAGTGGACTGCCAGTATCAGCAGGACCTGGGGCTGATTAGCACCTCTCCAAACTATACCTGATGCTTTCTAAGAGATTCTCTAATCCTAGATAAGAAATGCTGAAATCAAATCATGTCATTTTGAGGAACATATTTGATAAAACATAGTTTATGATTAAAAATCTAAATTTCCTGAAGGGGAAAACTACAATGTGTGTTTATAAAACTGATGAATTCTCCAGAATATTTCAGGTGGAAAGAACCTACAGTGATCATCTAGTCCAGGTGTAACGCTTGTAAATTATTGTTTGTTTTTTAAATTGTCTGTATTTGATATTAGTGATGGAGTTCTCTAAAATTCATAGCATTCAGTCTTCTTTGAGACATACATTGATGGGAATAGATTCTAAATGAGGGTTTTCTTAATAATCTGAGCAGGTAATTTCATCATGCTCCTTTATCATCATAGACATTTATCTAGGACTGAAATATTCAGCATACAGGCGGTATCTCATATCTTTGATTCTGGCAAGTACACAGTAACCTCTACAAAAAAAGACTACTGAAACAGCAAACACTGATGTCAGAGTTCCAAATACAAGTAAGTCCTTGGCCACATTTGCACAGAACAAGATAATAAGATCTATTATGCAAAGTTACTTTCTCATCGTACCATTCAAAACAGAATAGTTATTATTCTGGTGATGCAAATTATTACAGTGTTGAAATAACTCTACTAATACAGTTTGAGTGGTCGTTGTGTATTTATTGATAAAAGCCTACAACCATGGGAGCAGCTGTACTGTTTCAGATCAAATACTTCGTATTCCTAAGCACCGCTGTTGGTCTGAGTTTGGAATGCCTGCTTTGCTCATAAATATGAAGTGCATCATGCAAGTGGCGTGGATGCCTGCCCTATAATTAATAATTTGTTTCATGCAATCTACTTCGCTCTCCTGTAAAACACAAAGCTTAGCTCAGTCTGATTCCCTTTCACTTGTGTAGTTGGGCTGTTCTTATACCCTTGTAGGGTTTTAAATGTATTAATGGAGAATCCCCTTTTCCCTTCAGAACCCCTTCATTCCTTTTTTTCTTTGAACTATAATATTGTATTTCTATCACAGGACTTCCTGGACTAGAAGTGAGAAAAATCCCTCTCTCCAGGGTTACAGAACCCCACTTTCTCTCCCTGACAGCCTCAACAGAGTGTGAGAAATCAAGTTAGGCATGCATTTATGGGCAGATAGAGGTGAGGCACTTGCACATGTATGGTAAATGAAAGGTATTACACATCCCTCTAAACTATTTACAAGATCTTTAGTGCTGCATATGTATATGCACATACCAAGCAACTTGGAGTCAGAAAATGTGAACAGAGAAATACTACCATGTGTTCATGGTGGATGGCTGCAATCATCATGAAGAACAAATAAATGTAAATATCAAAGCATATATTTTCTTTCTGATAAAAATATAATATTTTGAAAAGGCTTTGCTTGCCCCCGGATCTCAGCCTGTGTGGTGATAATGACTGGCCCAACACTTACAAATTATCTTTTTCAATTATGTAGAAAAATATTTGCTGTCCCAGCATGTCAGAATCTCTAAGCCTAGCTTTTTAGATTAAATTTTGCTGTAAGCACGAAGAGATAAAAAGGATCTTTGCAATATTGGTATGGCTGTCTCTTACACAAAACCTGACATCTACATTGAATAGTGTGTGCTGGTTTCCAGCTCAGCAGGGAACTTCTCTGATTTGAATAGAAATGAATTAAGTGATTTGAGACTGGACAATAGGCATCCATCAAGCCGAGTCCAGAATGTGAAAGCATGACCTAGAGGTGGGGACTTGTGCAGGGTTTTGTCATACTAGATTTTGGTTGGACTCTTCAGCTCTGTAATCCTGTATCCTATTCATTATGTCCCACGAGCAGTTGCTTATGAGGAGTGTGCAAGAAATGCTGTGATTGGTTGCCAATGGAAAAGGTTCCTCTAACGCTAAGAATCAGAGTTTAGTGCTCACACTGAAATAGAAGGCTCAGAGATTTTCTGAAATTCTAGCTAAAACTTATCCCTAGAACTCAGAAATTCTTCTCACCAGAGTAATAGTTCATCCATTTTACATCCTGCAGATTTCCAGGCATATACACTGATAGTTTGTAGCAACAGTATTTCACTGCCTCTCATCTAAGTGCACAAAGAATTAAACAGCATCTGTAAGCTCCAATTTTATCTTTTCCTATCTTAGAGGTAACTGTAGAACCATTCAATAAGGCAGGTAATAGCTGCCTACTTCTGTGGTCACTATAATCTTAACCTTTTACATGGGGAAACTGATGTGAAGGGAAAACATCAACAATTCTTCCAAAGCTACAGTCTTAAATTGAGTCCAGACTAAGCTTAGACATGGGCTCTCTTACATTGCAGGTCCATGAGATAAGCTTGATGCTCTGAGCAATAGCCTGGCATTACTACAGATGAAGACAGTGTGATGTTAGAGACACTTCTGAAATCAAACTATATTTTGTGATTAATGTATGTTAAAACTTTGAGGAGAATACACTTGCATACATTTCCCCTGATACTCACGTACCCTATTGTACGTACTGGTCGTGTACCTAAGTCCTTTGGCCTTTGACTCTGCAGTACGTGTGTTGGTTTACTTGGTCACTCAGAGATGTCATCTTTCTATTTAATAGCTGCTAAGAGTTGATTTTGTGTTTTGTGGTGAGTGGTTTTTTGGTTTGGTTTTTTTAGATCTATATTTTAGTTGGTTTTTTTCAACCCATGTAACCTTCCATCAAGCTGGGAAGGTACTCTGCAGCTTGCTTTACCCGCTGTGTAAGAATCACTTTTTTATTGGTCTACTTTAAACCTGACTCCTGCTTTCATGTGATGACTCATAGTTCTTGCATTGGAAGAGACTGAACAATTCTTCTTATTCACCTTCTTGATCTTGGTGAAAATTTTATAGACCTTCTTTGCATTTTTCCTCAGTGCTGTCCTTTCCACATCTGGAAGTCGATAAATAATTTCCATGCCTTTTATTTTCAGGCTTGTTGCCTTTCCCATGCCTCTTCCAGTTTTATTCTGGTTTAGGTGGAGAATAATAATTTCCTTTTTTAGATAAGTGTGTTCCATGAATGTGCATAATTGTTTGCTTTGTATTGTTCTTTATTCCTTTCCTAAAAAATTCTAATATTATGTTTGTTTTCTTTACTGCAACTCATCAATTGAACAGATGTGTTGCTAGTTACAAAGATGACCGATTCAATTCCTAAGCAGGTTTAATAAGCTCAGAGTCCATCACCGTATCTGCTCCCCTGAAGCTGGAACTGTTGTTTAGGGTTGTTTGGTTTTGTTTCCCCTGACCCCCCAAAGTGCATCAGTGTTCTTTAACATGGTATTGCCTGCCATCGCCCAGTCACTCAGTATCCTCAGGTCTTTCTGCAACTTTTCACAGTTGATCCTGGTTTTTAACATCTTGGGTAATTGAATAATGTTAAAATCTTTATTCTCATTATTATTTTCCCTAAAAATCAGATGATAATGACATTGTTGTAGCCTTTCTTGCCATGTGATACAACGCATATTTCTCCAACTAAAATACAAATAAAACACATTTTCAAGTACTAAAGCAGACTGCCAGTCATGGCTAGAATTAGGAAAAAAGTGAAGTTATGTATCCAGCTCTCCTTCAGACAGTGGGTACTCAATATGAACCCAAGCTTTGTGATTCAAATGCACTTTTAGTTAATGTGAAGCAAATTACTGAGGTAGAACTTACTGCTTTTAATTCCAGAGGTTAATTCAGACTCACCTCCAAACTATGATAACTTCTGCAGTGTTTTTAATGAGATAAAAACATGTTGATTTATCATGGTTTTTAATATGATAGGGTACCCTTTCTTCTAACAAGAATTAATCTGTTAAAAATATAAAATCTATAATGCATATCATCCACTAAGTACAGTATGAATTTGTTTAATTGAGGAGGGGAAAAATGCCCTTTAAATTTAAGGATTCATGATCTAAGCCACATAAACATTTTTACATCTGTTTTACAGCACTCACCTCTGACCTGGCTCTTTGTGTATCACGTTCTCTGCCAGATCATGGTTTCACAGTTTCATTTATAAAGTGATGCTAAAAAATCTAGCATTTTCATAAGGATGGTAAAGAAGCATATGGTCCCAGGGTCCTGGGAGGACTTCTGTCTTTGAAAAGTTGCTTCATTTTAAGCTTGGTTAAAACACAAAACAAACATTCAAAAGCATTGGTTGGCTTAACTGCACCAAAAATAATAAACACCCAAAAGCAAACTCAGGGCTCTGCATGTTGAATTGAGGGATAATTCGTAAGTCTGCTTTTAAAAGCAATACAGTACTTGGTTTTAATTCCATATTTCAGCAGCTCTCCCAGCTCACATTCATCTCTCCTATTGTGTGCTGTTATACCATTGTCCCACCAACACAGAACTTAATTCAAATTGGCTGTTCTTGTTGCCAAGAAAAACTTCATTTTGTGCTGATTCTCTGACCCTTTCTGATGATAGTTCAGATCTTCGTTACACTGGTCATCCTACTGATCCTGTTCTCTTGGCCCAAAGAGAAATATCCCGGCTTTACAGATCACTTCATGCATGCAGGAACCTTACAGGCTGTGTTTGCAGATGTAAAAGGTCTCTCTTCCCACCATGGCTGTCCAAGGACCAGCCTGTTGTAATGAAATCGAGGAACCCAACAGCTGAGTGTTGTCTGCTGCCTTCGGATGGGCCCCCTTTTTACCGCTATCAACAGCCGCTTGCTTTGTTTTGTACAAACTATGCAGTTTCATCATTCATTCTGACTGTTTGATTTAAGCTTCCCTTCCCTGGGTCAAGAAAAAGGCTGGCAAGGGAGGAAGGATGAAAGAAGGTGATGCTTTGACAGCTCCTTTTTCACGGTAATGAGCAGCACTGCTCTTTCTTTCCCCGCTCCTGGTCACCGTGGCCTTTTCTTTCTTTACAGAGCCACATGAAGGGAAGAAATTGCCAGTTCGGCTCTGTCTTCCAGGGACTGACTAGATAAACTGGAGGGCTCTGGGTGTCTTTTGTGGGCTCTGCCTCTGGAGTCACTGCTTTGTTTAGGGGTTATTTTCTGTTTGTTTCCTGTATATAATGACAGGTAAATGCAGATTAATAGAATTAAAGTTTTGACTTGAGTACAGAGTCAGCAAAGCATCAATTACTTCCTGGTGACTTCTGTATCGTGCGTCATGCTCGTTCATGAAGCAGAGCTCCATTAATTTAGCTAGTCCATGGGAGTCTGCCACAGAAAAGCTCACTTTGCTTGGAAGGGGAATAAATAATTGCTACCTTTCCAGCATAATAATCTTCTGTTATAAAACCCCCATCATTTAATAAAGAGGTAATTTAGATTATAAGTAACCTGGAAGACTTGCTTGATGTAAGACAATGCTGTTTGCAGAACCAGAGCCTTAACTGATAAGTCTGGAGCCCTGCAATTTAAGTATATGTGACTTTTTTAGTACTTCACAAGTGCCAAGCCTTAAGGATTGACAATTTCTCTGGTTTATATAAAGTGCAGGTCTAAACACCTCAAAACTCTCAGGATTTTAGATCCTTAATCATAATTATTTGATGTGAATTCAGAGCTTGGATCATTTGTATACTGCATAATATTTACTCAAAAATGTTTAAATTTACATACTTCTAAAATCTTCCTATTTTTAGATGCATTTGAAACATCATTTGGCATGTAAATCATGATGAACAAAGAACCCCAGACCAAGGAGAACAGAGGGAACAACTGGAACAGAGAAAAATAGCAAGTGCGAGACTGAAGAATAGACCTGGTATATAATTCAGTGGTATAGAGATTAATCATAACTTTTCTGAAAGATATCAACCCCCTGACTGAAAGGTCTTTCATTCAAAGTCAGTGCATTCACCCAGGAACAGCCTGCCAGTGGCAGTAATATTTCACAGCCAGACTTCCCCTCCTTGCAAAACCAGTCCCATCGGAGCTGGGGCTCCAGCAGTAGAGACACGCACAGGCTTTCTGACAATATAAATGGGGAGCATTTGTTGTTGTTTTCTTCTTCTTCCTCTACTAAAGGAATTGTCCCTGGGGGCCATGGGCAGTATTGGAAATTGAGCAACTCTGTGTGTTCATTAATGGAAACACAAATCTTTCAGACTAAGGATCAGCTTCTCTCCTAATTTTTTGCTAATAGTTCCATTTTTTTTCTTTCTTTTGTTGGTTAGATTAGGAATCTGAGGGAAAAATGCTTTGCATCAAAGGAAATTGCCTCTTCAACATGAAATTATGTATTTTGTTTCAGTTTCATTATTTCATTTCAGATTAATTTCTTTTTTTTGTATCTTACAATGGTGTGTTGAAATTCAATTCAGCTACACTGATTTAATGTAATTCAGATAGGAAAAAATCAAACCAGTCCAAACAAGACCCCAGTTTCTCTGCTTTTCCTTTTCTTTTTTATCTGTGTGAAATCTTTCCTGATATAACCTAAATATGCAGCTAGTTGAAACAGTTTCCAAGCTGTATTTTTGGAGGATGAACTATTCAGCCCAAGTACTTTGCCTGGATCCAAATTAAATCAAAGCAGTTGCTGCAAGTGAGACTGGTTTATCTGTTTACTTTGTACATGCCAGATCTGTCAAGCGACCGAAATCAAACCACTATAAACAGCCCCCTTGATGTATCTTCCTTCTGTGGTAGAGAATATCCATAAGACAGACAGACAGACAGACAGACATGTGCTTTTAAGGCTATGCCTATGTTGTGCAGTGTAAAATCACTTGAATTAATTCTGAAGAGCTTGTGCAGTGCAGCTCTGTGGCACTTGGAGACCCGGGCTGCTTGTGATGTTGTGGTGATGAAGCTGCACTGCCCTCAGCTCCAGAGGGAGCTCAGTGGAAGTCAGCCATTGATGTACCACAAAATACAGGTGTACCCCAGTTGCATATATGCTGTTAGAAATCCTGCCTTTGGGTATTTGCTGGCACAGGAATGGGTAGCATAACCTACTTTTCTGCAGTTTTCATAGGCACCAGCTTTGCTTTGATTGCTTGTCTTTCTGTCTTGTGTAACTTTGTGCTAAGCAGAGTGCTACTTAGACCTACCAGCTCCAGGAGTGTGAAAATACTATACTCAGAGCACAGCTTAAACCTGACAACACTCTGCTTTAAACTTGGCTGACCTCACCATATGCAGTTCCAGATACTTTTATGTTATGTGAGCCAATGCCAAGGACATGTGATGGGGTCAAGTACAGAGAATAAAAGCAGAGCAGATGTGCTGCGAATACCAGATTTTTCAGTGTTATGATTAATGTGACATCATGAACCTTCCCTGAAACATTCTGCTGAGAAAAGAGACTCTTCACAAAACAAAGCACAAGGCCTGATTTTATTCTGTAGATTTATTGAAAGGTTTGGGGTCTTTCCACTGTAATCTGATTCCTAACACTTGGCACCCCTTTTCTTGAAAGGGATGATGTGTGGTGTGATGGCAATTAGCACTTGAGCTCAGGGACCCTTCAGAGAACATTTTTTTCCCACAAACAAGGAGGGACTCCAACAGGCAGCCAGGCAGCCACAGCCTCTACACCTTATTTTTCAAGTTAAGAACAGTGCCATAGAAGGTGAAGTTGTTTGTTATACAGAAGTAAATTTCTAAAGATGTGTCATGCTCAAAGCTTATATTTCTTTTTTGTTTTTTCTTTTTTTTTTTTTTGTTCTTTTCAAAAAGCACATTCCTATGTGAAATGGCCCTGGCGACCAGAACAGCCAGCATCCTGTGATACAGGTATCTGCAGTGATGATCCTCCTTCATTCTATGCTTTATGTTTTTAGTCTTTGAAGTTGAGCTACAACTTTGTGACCCTTTAAGGACACATATGTCTATTCATTTCTATCAGAATTTGTTGGACTTCTGGGTGAGCATTATAAGACGCTATAAAAAGGTATAATGATTCATTTTTTCATACATAAAGAATTATCTCGGTAAATAACAACTCAAGGCAGCCTCTTCATATGTCTTGCAACTTTTCAGGTTGCTTGACTTAAGCACAGAGATAGGCTCCACATCTGGAATTGTGCAAATCTCTCTTCTCTGTAATGGACTGAAGGAAATACCAGCTGATCCTCCTGCCCTTCCTCTTCCCCTCTTCTCCTTTCAGCCCACTATCTGACTGTGAGTTTCCAGTTTGGGATTATCTCAGAACATGAAGCTTTAAGATCAGATGCAGAGAGTGTTCAATCCAAGCTTTACTTACAGTACAGGGCATTCCTTTCTAGCTTTTTTCCTAGTTTGAAGGCAGCACTTTTCCTGGGTTGTGTCAGCAGTTTTTCTTAGTTTTTTTCTGTGGCTACAGTTTTGAATAGTTGAGATTCAGATTGCCAGGCAAATCTGGCAAATAGAAGAAAGTACGCTGAGTATCATAAAGTGAATAGCTGAAGCCAGGCACTAGGGAGGCAAATACTGGTCTGCCCTGAAACCGTTCTCTAAGCAGGCAGCCAAGAAGCCAATAAAGTTGGAAAAATGTACTGGAGAATGAAGCGGGGGAGCAGTATGCTAAATATGGCCAGCGACTTGCCAGCGATTTTGGCTGTGGTGAGAAGATGGGTAAACAGGACAAACTCCAGCAAATATTTGCAGTGCTGCTCAGTAACTGTCTTGTCACTGAAAATACAGAAATTGTCTATATTGTGTTTCCTAATGTCAGTGGCATTTACTATCTCATCCCCCAATCTGCTTAGAGTCTAGGCAGTTTTCAATACAGACTGACTGTCTGCCTCCCAAGGAACACCATGGTGTTTAAAAATCTTTTGATCTTACCTGTGCCATCCCAGTGATGGGGTGCAAAAACTTAGTTTGGCTCTGAGTCTGCATTATGACAAGTTCCCAGTGAAGTTATGTAGTCAACTAATTTTACTTTCTAGATATTTCCCTTGGGTCTGCAGATAATTTGGTGTTTATATCACCTAGATGAGCTTTTGAAAATGTAAGTTAATGATGAAATAGAACAGTTCCCTCTGCATCTATTGAAAAGCTAGATGAATTTCTTTCTCTGGATGGCTAACTCTAATGGACAACTGGTCAGAGAAAGCTGCTGAAAAGAACATATTTCCTGCAAATCAAAGGCCAGGTTTGAGTGCATTGGTCCTTCCAGCATTTCCAGATTTCACATTTCCATGTTTTTATTTCTGGGGCATACATTAAAAATAGTTTCTGTTGAGGATTTTATCTGCATAACATATGCAAATTTCCCTTGACCCTATTCTAGGGTAGCTTCACTCATCTCATATCATTGTCAGTTTGGGGATGTATTCAAGGGGTGAGGCCTCCTCCCATGCACATCATTAATCCTTCTATATTCTGCGAGCAGACCTTTTTAGCATAAATTAGTTTAATCTGTTTGAAAACATGGGTTCTCAGCATCTGTCTTACAAATTACTTTGTCTGTTTTGTATCCTGAAGGAAAGCAAGATGAGGAGCAAAGAGTAAAGAATTACTTTTTATTGCTTTAGCAGAGCTCTTCCTCTCCTCATTTTCATCAAGTAATTTTCAAGTTTTATGAAGAAAAAGAATAACATTTTTTCCCTTTCAAAGAACACAGAGTTCTCTGCTTGTGCCTGAGTGCAGATGATGAGCAGTGTTTGATTTTCAAAGTTAACTGATATGAATTGACAGCATAAATGACATATGCTAGACTCTCTTGAGATACGGTTGGTTGACTTGTTTTAATTCTATCTCTGGAGGGGTTCAGTGGAGTTGTTGACTACTTTAGACTAAATATGTGTTTAAGTGCCTGACTGAAGCACTTGTCAATGCTCTGGTTCTCTGGTGGTTTTACTTGAGATTTTTGTCAATATCTTGCAGATCTAGGGAATTAAATACAGAAGCCCCAAGTTTAAGCACCAGCTTAGACTTTGAGATTATATATTACTATTTTGTCTTACAAAACTGACCTGAAAAAAAAAAAAATTAAAATACTGCTGGCTCTTAATTAGTTAGGGGGTTTTGCAGACCTCTGTTCAGGAAATACTTATTGCCCAGCTATGGTCTTGTCACTCCTATAAGCAAAGGAACGCTCCTTGTGTGTTCAGCACATCTGATGACATGAGTGTACAGGCAGAGCAGCGCAGTGGGACCTGACCATGACAGACTGTTTAGTGAGGGGGCAAAACTGGATCGCCCTGGCAAGCATCCTTTCCTGCAGCAGCTCTGCCACATAGAAGTGGCTAGAAACTTGTCAGGTTTGCTTGAGAAACAAATAAGAAGACCAAGTGTGTGGCTGTGTAGGCAACAGGTAATGGTCCTCCATGGCTCCCAAGGAGGGGTGTATGTAAGGCTTTGTGTTAGGAGGCTGCAAACACTTGGTTTGCAGATGTGCATTTTGTGGTAATAAATAATGGTTCTTTTCATGTAGCTCTCCTACACTGATGTTACTTGGCTTTTGGGTCAAAACAGATGCAGAGAGACCAGCCTTGTCAAGCTGATAGCTCTGTTCCCAGAATAGCCCCAGTGCATTGAGCTTGCTGTGCCTGTATCTGCATTTGGTGGGATCTGTGTGTTGGGGCCTGTCAGATGGAGGGTATCAAGGTGAATTCAGTGGTGAGGTCTATAAATTGAGCATGACAGTAGTACTCAGCAGTGATGTCCTATCAC
Source organism: Hypotaenidia okinawae (assembly GCA_027925045.1). Lineage (NCBI taxonomy): Eukaryota > Metazoa > Chordata > Aves > Gruiformes > Rallidae > Hypotaenidia > Hypotaenidia okinawae. Next base: position 5,985,454 of record BSDF01000011.1, read on the forward strand.
CAGCGAGTTAAGCCTACCACGCAGAAGTCACCTAGGAAGCCTTTGTGGCAGATAGTGACATACTGCTAATATTTGATATGGAAAGGTGCTGTACAGGAGCTCACCCAAGTAATACAGAGAGTTGCAACTGAGGGCTACGTATAAGCCAGGATCATTTCTGTTTGAACTTTCAGTTCTTGCAATGACAGTGGGAAGATGACTTTGTTCTAGGAGGCAAGCTTTTGAGGTGGTGCAGCCTCTGCGAGGGAGTCCAGTCTCATGAGGTGATTTGAAAGGGGTGGGGGGAGTAGCTGTTTAAAAAAAAATTAATGTTATTTTTGTGGGTGAAATTAATCTTTGATTGATGCTCATATGAGACAAGATAGACATGTTGCAAGAAAGTTTGGGCAGTAAAAGATGTCTATTTTCTTAGGGAAAGACTACAAAGCCAGAGAGGTGTGATGCAGCTTGTCAGGGCAGCCAGGTGGAGGAGGGAGGTGCATGGTTGTCACTGGAGGGGGGGCACCAAGCTGCTGGCTGAATTTTCAGGCATTAATTCAAGAGAGAGCAGTGCAGAAACACTGACTGCACACCTGGGGGAAAAAAAGATCTCTCTTGTGTAGGCAGGGATACCATGACTCAAGTGATGCACAGAAGGACAGGAGACAGCTTTAAAAGGCAGCACATGTGTCAGAATTGCACATGAGGTGACAAAACAAACTCCTTTGGCTCAAACTATCTTTTTGTTAGTATGCTTTAATCTCTCCATCCTCAGGAACGTGTGTGCGATGGGGGCTGCTAAGTGACAGCTACAGCACGTTCAACAAATGGTGCCTGCTCAGGGCTGTGGGAGGAAGCCTGGGACACGGCGAAAGCACGTCCACCCCACTCAATGGGCAGGGTCCATATGTGTGGCATCGCTATTGTGCTGTCTGTGATTTACTCCCAACACAGCAAATAAGGCAAACCAGATGAAAAGGAGGATTTAGTGGGAAACCGGGGGCAGTCTCCCAAGAATAAAGGCTGTGTAACTAAGAGCCCAGCCCTGCAAAAGGCTGCAGAACTGGCTACATTTCCAATGTCAGAATTAGCACTGAAGTACAGGCTTCCCTGTGGATAAATGCACTTGCATTAATTTGAATAGATTTGAAGTAAATGTTTTGCTATTATCATGGGAAACAAACAGTAACATTAAAGAGAACTGCAAGACACTTTGTGCATTTGAAAGAAAACTAGCCCTTCTGTGGAAAGAGGTGCTATACCTGTTCTGCAGTGCCAAACTAATGTATTTAAATGCTCTGTACAGTTCTCTCTACCATATATAATGATAGCTTTCATTATTCCTTCTTGTGATATCAATACATTCCTCTAAAGCGTTTCAAATGAGTAGTAATTGGATTTGCTTGTTTAGCCTATGATTATTCTATGACTAGAGAGATGCAAATGTTTAAGCTTCATATGATACCAACATGCTCACCTGCTAGTGTTCTTGAAAAACACAAAAATTCTGGGGTTTGGGGCAGACTTCTACATAATACATAATTTCTTACAGCCATGTAGAAGAAAATAGTAGATATAAGCAGAATTGGAAAATAAAATGACATCAGAATAATCTGCTTGATTCCTCTTGCAGATGAGGCTCTGCAAAGTAACATTTTATTTTCCCCTCCGTGAGCTCAGTCTCCTGACTGTCGTGGTTCTTAACTGCCTGCCATAGGGCACTGCTCCTGCCTGTGATTGTCTTGCCCAAGGATGTACGTATCATCAGTGGTTCTGTCCAGTCTTTTGTGTAGTGCAGCAGATGTATACCCACAGTCTCTGGGCAAATTTTATGCTATCTGAAATAAATTGCCAAGATACACTTCACCAGCAAGATATTGATGACACTAGTCAAGCAGAAAGTTGTCCAGACTTTATTTAATGTCTATTTTTTTAAAATAGAAGAACAGTTCCAGAATGTCTAAATAGAAAATGTGCATTATCATTCAGATTAGAAATGACCTCCTATGTACACCTCCTTAGTGTTTCTTTCCTAGGGCTTTTCTTTCTTCACCTAACAGAGCTGGCTCTGTAACACTGAAGACTATTTCCATATTCTTCTCCTGTTCTTGGATTATTGATTTGGATCAGTTTGACCATCTTGTTACATTTTACAGAGTAAACAAAAAACCTGAGAAATTACTGAAAAGATTTAGACACTGTGTCCTAAAAGAAAAATGGAACTACTTCTGATAAAGGAGAATCTAGAGCATAACTTTTTAGAAAAATTAATGCTGGTGAGTTTATGAAAGAAGTAAGTGGAGGAAGTTATGCCAGACACCTTCACCATCATATTTATAAGAGACTATGAGGGGATAAACCAAGCCTCTCTGTATTCCATGTAAAAAGGACTCCTACTCATTAACACATATAAATGCTGATGGATAATTAAGTAATTTGGGAGACAGACCATGCATATGGGAAACATTTTTGGTATTTTATGACCCCTTTCACTGACCTATGTAATTACTGTGCTACTGGCTAGCACAGCAACATAAACACTCTGAGAACATCTCCATTATGAAGTCTGTCTCAGTTCTAAATGACCTTTCTTTTTACTTATTACCCTGGGATCAAAAAAAAGCCTGTTCAATTCTGTTATTCCTTCCAATGCTATTAAAGAGGAAAAAATCTGTAAACTTTATTAAGTAATCAATTTCTGAGCCACCTACGATGTAGTATAGAAAACAGAGCCAATTTATATTTGGCAAGAACAATTTACATCAAACCAACCTAATTTCCTTCCCTGACAGGGAAAATGGCTGAGTGGATAAAGAGAAGCAGTGGATGTGACACTTTTATTGTAGTAACGTTTTCATATGTGACATTCTCATAAACAATACTTATCAATCATGGGTCTATATTAGAATACATGGATGGTCTCACCTTGAGCTAGAGTGAAACTTGTAAAAAAAAAAAAAAAAAAAAGAGAACTTGAGGAAGAGCAGTTGATGATACACGTCTGGAGAGAGCCTATGAAGTGGAGGCCACCAGAATGTGTCCTGGGACCTAGGCAGGGCGTTCATTCAGTATTTTTCCTCTGAAGTGAATTCAACTCGTGCTTTTCAGTAAGGAATTTTTTGACATTTACCTTTAAGGCATCTGAGCTGACTCGTTAAATTAACGGGGGTTAAAAAATAAAAAGGACTAATGGTGGCAAAAGGGGACAAAAACACAACACGTGCATACAGTGCAGGAAGGATGGGGTGTGCACCTTATGACAAGAAGTATCTGTAACTATCTGGTCATCTACGCTGGCTTGGGAACCTAAGAAAGTGATAGGGAGGTTTCAAACCCTGCTACAAGAACCTGCACTCCAAAAAAGTTTGTTTCAGTCAAACAAACTTCAGTTACCAAACATGTACCAGAGATGCTGATAGCAACATTTTCCATTAAATTTGCAGGAATATGAATCTGTGGGCAGAAAAAGCAACTGTAATTAAGTACCTCAATGAAGGAAATAATTTAATCACTTGCAGGTACTTAAACACTTCAGATGCAAACTATGTTGTTTCCTGAGTTAAGGATTATGATTTAAGGTCATTGTGGTGATTCCAGGTCTGATAGCAAATTGGTATGAGATGGAGGTCTAGAAATGGGATTTAGATGCTTAAAGAGCTTTGAAAAATCTGAATTTAAAAGAAGAAATAGTTTTCTTTATAAAAATGAAAGTATAAATAAGGAGCTGCATGTAAAGTTCATAGACTGGTCTCATTATTGAATTCTCTCTGGAAGAAATCAGACTTTGGCTGGAGTAAAATAGCGACATACCAAGCAGTCAAGGTGAATTCTCAGGAGGCACATCTGCAATCTTAAATGCTTTCTGCAGCATACTCAAATCCCCACCTATTTATCTCTGCTGCCACCTTGCAGCATTAGTTCTTGCCAAGCCTAGAGCCTACTTCCATGCTCACAAACCTTTTGTGGTACTTGGAGAAGGCTGCTCACTGGAGTACTGACTTAAATACATGCTGATTTAAATAACACTGCAAGTAATACAATTGCCAGATGACAGTCTGAGAAATCTGTGGGATATAGCAGCTATCTCTCCATCTTCATGCTTTGACCAACTCATCAGCTTCCTCTCAACATACACCTAGGACCTCACCCAAACTATGCCCATGGTGTCTGGGCTTCTGCACAACAGGAGAAGATGGTTACCTGTGAGCAGAAGGGGTTTCTGCCACCTGTAGCACAACATAACTGAGTGCAGTAAGTGGGGTGAGCTATGATGCGGGTGGCTGCATAGGGTAGAGACAGCCGTGCTAGTGTCAAGCCCTTCTGTCGCAGTAGCACAGAGCTCTGCACTGCTTAGCTTACCTGTCTTCTGCCAGTTTGGGTGTCTTTGTGCCACACTCTGGAATATGTGGAATTTCGGTACCCCATACACTGTGGAACCATGGAATATAGCAGCACATAAGTGATAATCGTTGTTAAGTGGCTCTGTTATTAAGCTGTTTAAGCCAAGAACCATATTACACAGATAGTGCTTTATGGCTGACATAGGATTGAGACTCATTAAAGGGTCTTGCATGTGGAAGCTGGCCTGGTCTTGTGCTACATGGGCCAAGTGGCTAAAAATGGGATTTATGTTCCAAATGGTCAGTCTAGCATCACTCCTGAGCTTAACACTAACTTTAAACTAGCTTGGAATTTGAAAATCAATATTACAGATGGAGATTATCTTACAAAGAACTCTCACTCTTTGTTTTGATGTAAGCCATAAAAGTTCGTGCTCTGCAAGTTGACATTTCTTATTCCCTAGAACCCAAGGGTCCCATGAAGCTACGACAGGGGAGGTTTAGGTTGGATGTTAGGAAGAGATTCTTTGCTGAGAGGGTGGTCAGGCACTGGGACAGGCTCCCCAGGGAAGTGGTCCCAGCACTGAGCTTGACTGAGTTCAAGAAGCATCTGGATGGTGCACTCAGTCACATGCTCTGACTTGGCTGGGCCTGTGTGGAGTCAGACAGAAGTTGGACTTTATGATCCTTATGAGTTCCTTCCAACTCAGGATATTCTATGATTATTGCTTTAACTAGTTCATCTCTCCCTGTTAAAAGGCAATTTTTTTTTGCTGCTTCATGCTTTGGAAAAGCAATTCTGCAGGACAGGAACTCATCTTAAGTCTTTGGTGCTCATGACAAGGAGAACTTGGTAGACAGACAAGTGGTGTGATCTCTCTCAGCACTAAGAGTTGTATCATTCACTCAGAGAGCACTGTAAAGCACAATCATCTTGGACATTATGTGCCCTCACAGTGTTTTTAAAATCCTATAGATGTTTAAATAAATGCTTTTATCTTCTGCAACCACGCAGGTATTAAGATACACAATGCTTACAGAAAGACACCGGATAAAATTATTATTTTTAGAATTTCCTCACTTCATAAACCAGTACAATAGCTATGATGCTACAAATAACTCACTACTGATTCTTCTTATAAGCAAACAGAGGAAGTATAAGTTTTGGAAGAGACAAGTAGTTCAGAATAGACAGTATGCTAAACAGTCAGGAAAAAATATTAAATAGAAGCTTTATTTTGGATCAGTAAAACTACAAACACTTTATTCCATAGGTCAATTTGAAACTTGGGCAGAACTGCCTAGCATTTAATAACCATCAGCAAGTTTGAGTTTTGTCTAAGACAAAGAGCAACAAAAGCAGCTAACTATTAAATCTGTGTCCAACTTTCTGAGTTTTGGAAACATATTTACTTATGCTATTACAAAACTGGGGTTTAGTTAGATGATGTATTTTTTGTTTGAGACTCCCACTATGGGTTAGTGTGGTTTTCAGAAAGCATTATAACTTTTCTCTTCTGGACCATGACAAGTTCTGTATCAGCCATCTGGTTACAGCTGGCTTGGTGTGTGTGACTTAGCCAGGAGGAAACGTCTGACTGGATCGTAGTTAGCTAAGGTGAAAAAAATAAGTGTGTTGAAAATGGATTCTGAAGGACTATCAGCAATTTCTTTTGAGGCTTTCTTGAATTATTACTGTGCTGTGTCCTGTTGCTGTGTTTGAAGGGTAATTTCAGCTCTCCACATCCTTACTTTGGCCTCCCTCCCACTGAACAGCCCAGTTCTGTTCCAGATCCCTACCAAGAAAATTGTTAAGTAGCTTCTAACTTCCCACTGGCACTATTTTAGAAGATGTCTCTGGAGACATTCAATAAGCTACAACCAGCAATTTTCAAGCTAATTTGTGTTCCAGTACTGTGATTTTATAGGCATTGTTTGATGGACTCAAACTTACCTATAGTGCTGCAGTTCCGACTCCAGCTGCTGAATGTATATCTGCAGATGTGGCACTTCGTTAGCTTTCACTTCTAGCTCCTTCACTTTGCCAAGACTGTTAAGGACAGCGTGTCTCGCCTCTTCAACCTTTTTCCTCATTTCCGCTTGTTCCCTCTTCAGGTTACGGTTGCAGTCTTCCAGACTGACCAGAGCTTCCTGAGAGCTCTTCAGCTCTCTTTCCAGCTCTTGATTGAACCTAATTGCTTCTTCAATTTGCCCATCCCTGGAGCTCCGGATGAGTTCTACTTCCTTCAGGACACTTTGAAGGCATTTGGTCTGGGAGTCATTCTGTGTTAACTGTCTCTTGCTCTCTGTAAAACAGGTCTCATCTTCCTTGTGGCTAGCACGGCTTTTCTGCAGTCCTACCTGAATGAACAGGACCAGAAAGCAGGGAGAAATTAATGTGTTTAACGTAAATGAAAATTTACTGAAAATGGCTGGATTGGGGTGTCTGTCTGTTTCTTTTTAAATGACATAGCATTGATCAGCAACTAATAAGCTACTTACCTTTATGAAATACAGAGACAAGGAAACAATGTCTGAAAAGTAGTGTTTAAATATGTATCTATAAGTTTAATTTAAAAACTACTCATAGTGGAGAATTAGGTTATTGCACAAGTTTTTGTATAGCTTCAATTCATTAGTCTGTCCTCAGAAGGCAAGGAGTGTTCCCACAAAAGTATTTCCAATTAAGTTTTTTAAGTCCTGTTCTATAGAAGTGAACAGAGAGCAGTGGTGGTGTTCTGGACCTCTCATCTCTGTCCTCATTCTTTCTGGAGCCTTTGGTGACTCTGCTTCTGACTTCCTTTCACTTTTCAAATGAAAATGGCAGCAGTGGCTTTCACCTGCCATGCTGGACATTGCGAAGCTGGACAGCCAGCTAACGGGAAATGGAGTGTCACATGTGGAGTGGAGTTTGGTGAGGGTTGTATTAGTACTAAGCCCATCCTGCTCAAACCCTCTGGAACAAGCGGTGACCTCAGCTGTTCAGTGCTTAGCCTGTTCTACACCACTTCATGCCAGTGATTTAGCTGCTGCTACACATGTACACGTTTCAGTTGAGTCAATACAGCAGAAACAGAAACCAGCCCCAGAACTAAGGGGCTGAGACTATTCATCAGCCTCCTGGCAAAACTGGCTCCAGCTCTGAACTTGCAACAAAACACACTTGCAATGTTTCTGAGGTAAAGCTCTCTGTGAGCACTTATGGCTCTGGCATTGCATGTGCTTGTGCAGGTAGGAATCCAAAGTTCTTTCTTACTTTGGAAACAAACTTGCAACAGTGCATGGCTGGTATATAAGTGCCCTGCTGCACATGCAATGGGAAAAGCAGTATTATATCCTTAGGCTTGTTAAATTGATGTCGTCTACCATTTTAGCAGAGTGGTTTTCAGCACATCCCTCGTATACATGTAACTTCACAGTGGGGAAAATACAAGACTTCTTAAAGACTCGCTGTAACCAGACTTTGCTAAAACGTTAATGCCGAAGGTGAAGGAGTAGCCTGGGGCTGTGCCCTCCCCTTTATAAACCGGGCTGGAGACCGAGCGGTTGTTACCGCTGGATTTTCCGGGAGCGGTGTCCCTCCTAGACCCGCCTTTACTCCCAACTAGTTTAAGGCGCAGGCACCAGCGGCGGGGGTGCTGCGGGGCCGCTCGGCTGCCAGCCGGGCCGGCAGCGCACTCACCTGCAGGGCCAGGCACCGGGCGTCGCTGCTCTGCAGGGCGGCCCGCATGTCCTCCACCAGCTCCCGCAGGCTGCCGTTCTCCTCCTCCAGCTTGGCGATGCGGTCCTCGGCCTGCTCCAGCGCCACGATCTCCTCGTAGCACTCCCGCGAGCAGGGTCCCGACGGCCGCCGCCGCGCCGCCGGCGCCTCCCCGCCGCCGCCTGGCCGGGCGGCCGCTCCGGGTGCGGCCGGGTCCCTGCGGCGGCGGCGGGGGCTGCGCAGGCGGATCTGGGTCTCGATGTGCTCGCTCTCCCGGCCCAGCGGCAGGCGCGGCACGGCGCGGCGCGGGGCGCTGCCCGCCTTGGTGCTGAAGTAGCCGCAGAGGCGGGCGTGGAACTGGCGGAAGGTGAGCTCGGCGGAGAGGCCCTCCCACAGCCCCGCGCACTCCTCGGGGTCGGCCGCCGCCTCCGCCGCCTCCTCCAGCCCCAGCACCTGGCAGAGCGTCCGGAAGTCCTCGCCGGGGATCCTGCCCGCCCCGGCGCAGTCCAGGTGGTGGAAGATCTCCTGCAGGTACTGGTCCAGGCCGGTGGCCAGGACGACGATCTCGTTCTCCACGCCGCGGTCCAGCCCGTAGTGATAGGCCAGGGCGCTGACCAGCCACTGCGTCCGCCGGGCCGGCCGCCCGTACGGATCCCAGCCCTCAGGCGGCTCCATCGCGCCCGCCTGCCCCGCCGCGCCGGCCGCGCTTCCCGACCATCCTGCCCCCGGGGCGGCCACCCCGCCGGCTGCGCCCCCGCCCCGCCTCGCAGCCCGCCCCGCTCGGCGGCTGCGGGCTGGGCGGGGCGGCGTCCCGGGGACGAAGAGGGGCGCCGGGGGATGCCGCCTTCCCCAGCCGCGCCGGAGGCTCCGCTGCCCCCGGTGCTGGGGTCGCTTTTCCCATCCGCCGCTTCCTGCTCAAGGGGGACCGCAGGCAGCAGATGGTGCTTGGCCACCGCCGGCCCGGCGGGGTTCACCGGACAAAGCGGGCAGGTGCCACCCGCTCCGTGTGTTTGCCAGGAACAGGGTTTCAGCCGAGCCTGAACTCGAAGTTTATTTCCAACTTTCTAACTCACTCTTCCTTTTTAACTCGAGCAAAATGATAGTGTCGCAGAACCTAGTTTGTGAACAAGTGTTCCCACTAAATTAGTGACATTACTGTGCTTAAGTTGATCATCTTTCTGTTTGCTCAGGTTTTTCCATCTCTGTAGGTGAGGTGTCTTTACGGTATCCCTATCTGTTTCTTAAGCTGTCTTTATGCTAGAGATGTGTAAGTTAAACAGACTGCTCGGTGATTTTTTTCACTCTTTGGCAGGACCTGCATTGTTGAATGCAGCTACCTTCAAGGAGCAGTACAAGGAACATGCCACAACCCAGAGGTGACTCTGGAGCCAGCGGTGCCTGAAGTCTGAATAGAGTGGCAAAGTGGGGGTGATAACAGGCTTCATGAATGGCCCCAGACAAGGCAAAGTGGTGAACCAGATCTGGGGTCCATCCAAGAAGTCCAGCTAACAGCAGCAGCAGGCAAGGCTGGAGGAAAGTCTACAGTGCAGGTCCAAGGACCGGTGATAAGTACACCTGCAGCATCATCAGAGATGGATGTGGGGCCCAGGGCTGGGTGCAAATGGAGCTTTTAGATAGGGGGTGTGAGTGGGGATCTAGACTGAAGTTGTTCAGGGCAGGTAGGGTCTGCTGGTGCACTCAGAACCTGAATGCTGCTTTTGCTCCCCACCGTTGAATGGGAACATCAGGTGACTTCTGTGTGCTGTGCATCTTCAGAAAAAGCATCCTTTAGAAGGCTGTTGGGTTCCTCTTTGCTAAGAATCAGATTTCTGATTGTTCCTCTGGTGGGTTGGCAGCATATAACACTGCCTGGCTCAAAATCACCTTTTGGCTTTTATGTTACAAGGTGTGTGTTCCCCTAGGGTACTCAGTGGTCCACAGGATCAGCCTTCCTATTCTAAAGAGCTGAGTTTTATCCACCAGTGATCTGCTCTGTGTTTATTATCTGGAACAGTAGTGTGTTTTGTAACTCCTCTGTCATTAAGAATCTCCTCTCCAGCTCATGGATTTACTTCAGGGGTTTTGGGGTGGGTTTTTTTGACGTTTACAAGTGTTTCTCCTGTTTTCCTCTTGTTTGAAGTGATACATAACTTGTAACTTACATTTCTGGTTGACTTGAGGAGAGACTAGATGAAGGGATTATTTTCCCAAGGGTTACATAATTGCACAAGGGCTTGCACAGCCCTGCATACATATAAAACTGTAACTTGTCTTAGTCTGATAACATTGTTAATGCAAGAAATTGCCCCAGGTTCAAAATGTCCCTGTAATGCACCAGCAGAGAGACAGGAAAGACAAAGCCTGTTGTTAGCAGATACTATGTAAATCCACATCTGTTATCCACACACACGAAACTGACCGACCCCAAACCAACTTAAAGCAGCAAGGCCCTGGGGTCAGACAATGCAACAGTCTAAACTTGATTTGGTCTAGCTAGTTTAAATTGTAAGAATATTTATCAAGTGGAAATAATTGATTTAAAGGCTGACAGAATCTTTAGCAGGCTATAAACCTGTCAGCATAAATTGTACTTTAGGACCTATGGTTTCCAGTTGGGTTTATTGGTGGTGTCCCTGACTAGAAGAGAGGTGTCGTTAACAGCACTGGGGAGCGTGGGGGCCTCTCTTGAATTCCTCACTGCCCATCTGCTGGGCTTCTGGTTTGAAAGAGGGGAGGATGTAAAATAGCATGGCAAATCTCTGGCTCTCTGGATTATCTCTGTAACAGGGAAACAAGGACATCAGAATGATGTCAATTCACTTTCACCAAAGTTTCATCTCTGATCCGAAGGAAGCAGATACTGGCAAGATATCCCAAACCTTTGGCCACTGGATAGTGTTTGACTTCTCAGGAAAAGCTCTGACTGCTGTGCAGTTGGGTTTTGCGTTGTGTTTTTTTGAAAAACAACCACCTGACCCATGATTTTTAAACACCAGACAACTATGAAAACAGCTGGACTGGAGAAACCTTAAATATCACTGTAGCCTCTGTGTGATGAGGGGGTTGGGTTTGGTAGAAGTAAACTTTCCTTTTGCAGCCTGCTTTTCCTTAAACCTTAACCAGGCCTTGCTCCACACGTCACCTTTTTTTCCAGTGCAGTGCTGCTGACATCAGAGGTAGTAAACAGCATGTTACAGTGTAATTTGAATGACTCTACATTTACTCCCAACTATAGCAAGACTAAGACTTTACTCCTGACCCAGAGAAGCTTTGCCTGTTCTTTGACTTACTCTCTAAACCTGCTCAGAGAGTTGACACCAACTTATTAATTATTCCAGGACTGTTCCTAGTTCCACAGTACACTCCAGCATGAAGAGTCTCAGCTGTAGAAAGAGATGATAGGAAAGCAGGACCCAAATGGACCAGCTGTTTCTACAGTGTGGTGGTAATAGTTGGAAGTCAGAAGTATATTCAAATACTGCTTTTGAATTGACCTAGCTGTCTATTTTTATTTTAAGAGGTTAAAAGGTGCCACAATCAGACTTAAGCTTGTTTGCCAACATCACTGGTGCAATAGTGATTTAAATTGCATTAGGTAGCAGTGTGGCGGTTAGTTAAGACTTATAAACTAGGTTTACAGGAAAAAAAATGGTTTAAGCTTTAGTTAACTATAGTTTTCTTGCACAGTTCATATCTGGTGCAGGACCAAGGATCAGCACAGTTTGTGTTTGTCTGATGACCCAGGATAGTCTGGTCTCATTTGGATGGCAGGTTGTTGTTAGTGCACAGAGCCAGCCAGAATTGTGGGGCAGTGAAAGATGCTCATCTTGCTGACAGATCACTTCATTACAGTAAAAAAAAAAAAAAAGTATTTTATTCCTTCCAGACTTTCTGCTACCAAGAAGAAAGTTGAAAAAGCAGTGCTAAGTACCTAACATCTGTTTTCCAAACCCTTTCCAACAGTCTAGTGATGCTATTGATACTTTTAAAATTGTTGTTTCTAAAGCAGTTGCTTTCAGAAAGGACTTAAAGCAATATTTGTGGAGCAGTGTTGTTCTTGGCATGTTCTTGAGGTTACTTGCAACTTGAAAAATGTTAAAATGTTGGGCGTTGTCTTTTTGTTTGTTATGTCCAGTGTATTGGGATAGCTCTGTGTGTGAGACAAAGAAGGAAAAATCTTATACTCCCACACTGGTTTGGCTGGAAAGGGTCCTCAACACCCCCCCCCCAGCGCCACCCCCTGCCATGGGTGGGGATACCCTCTGCTAGCACAGGGTGCCCAAAGCCCCATCCAACCTGGCCTTGAAACCTGCCAGGGATCCTGGGGCAGCCCCAGCTTCTCTGGGCACCCTGTGCCAGGGCATCCCCACCCTGCCCAGGAGAGATTTCTGCCTCACATCTCTTCCCCATCTGCCCTCCTGCAGCTGAAGGCCATTCCTCTGGGCCTGGCCCACCCTGCCCTTGGCACCTTTCCCTCTCCAGCTTTCAGTCCTTTCTCTGCCCAGCCTGTATTGGTGTTTGGGGTTGCCCTGACCCGTGAGCAGGACCTTGCTCTTGGCCTTGTTGAACTTTGTGCAGTTCACATGGTCCCACCTCTCCAGCCTGTCGAGGTCCCTCTGGATGGCATCCCTTCCTTCCAGTGTGTCAACTACACCACACAGCTCAGTGTTGTTGGCAAACTTGCTGAGGGTGCACTCAATCACACTGTCTGTGTTTGGTGACAAAGATGTTAAACAATGCCAGTCCCAGTTCCAGTCCCTAAGGAGCAGCATTTATCACTGGTTCCCACTTGGACACTGAGCTGTTGGTCACAGCTCTTGAGCGTAACATAATGTAGCTGAATTTCCTGATCTGCTCTGTTGTTCTGTCCTGCCTGCAGCACGTTTTCCTTTAATACAGACAAGATTTTCCATGTCCACATCCAGTGAGTGTGTAGGTAATTCTGATAAATGGGCCAAAAGGCTGTAAAGATGTTCTGTATGTTTAGAGACAGGAAGATCATATCAGATGGATACAGGAAAGAGTTTCAGTAGCTAATATAGGGAACCTTAGCAAGACTCTGAACGTTAAGGTCTATGTTAAAAACGGACAAGAACTGGTGTGTGGAGCCTCTCTTTCTGTGGAGCTGATGGGAGACCACTGGGCTTAACAAAAGACCTGACCTATCTGCAGCTTGGTTTGCATCCTGAGTGATATTACTCATTAGATCGTGGATTTTCTCTTGGCATAAACTATTTGAAGGGAAGAAATGGTGTGTTATGTAATCTGCAGAGGAAACAGCTGCAGCTCTGAATAACCAGGTGCTGTATTTGACAGTTTTTAGCTCTTCAGCATCTGGAACAGTTTTAAGGCTCTTCTACAGTAATTAGAAAGGAGAAATCTATTGCTTTCAACTTTTATTTAGTGGTGTTATGGGGTAAATGTTTCTTTTTCATGAACAAATGTTGGAGTAGATGGAGAGGAAAAATTGGAACTTCGCAGTAGGATGAGACCAGAATTTGGCTTGCAGTCAGTGTTAGTCCTGTTCTGTTTCTCTGGCTGGTAAGTCTGCCAGCAGTTCCTATGCAGGCTGTAGGGAGCAGACATGATCTGAGCCTCTGCTCCAAGGTTTTGACTCTGGTTTAGGGTGTGTATCTAAAGTACTTTTGAAAAGTATATTCTTTCTAAAACATTAATGTAATCTTTTTTTTTTTTTTCCTGGATATTCCTAAGTACCAGAGATGACCAACTCTGTGTGTACAGGTGAGGCAATGGAGGCACAGTGGCTGTGAGGAGTGCAAGCAGGGTGATGGAAGCTTCAGCCCTGGTGTTTAGACCCATTTTGTATCCATCTGGCCATTGAAATGACATCTAGGACCTGAAATCCCTGGGAAAAAATATCAGTTTCCTTATGGATAAGTTGGACATCTTAGTCTACAGTCCCTCAAAATGGCTTGCTGAGCAGAGGGCTGTGTGGAGTTAGAGCACATAAAGAACATGGGTGTCCCCTACTCCTTGTTATTCTGAGCTTTTATGCATTTTGCTGAAGATTCATAGCCCTGAATCTTTGCCTGAGAGCAGTTGTGAGTATTGTGTTTCTGTCCTGATGGTTTGGGCTCTGCCAGCAAGGGGGAGCGTGTATGTTCTGTTCACTCCTTGCTGGGACTCTGCATGGTTTCAATAAACCATGGCACATCTCAAGACTGTTTTCCTGCTGCGCTGAGCAAATTTTGAACTCCTCTCATAGTGCTATGGTTCCAGCAGAAGTACCAGAAAGTGCATCCCTGATGGTTAGGTAGGTCTCACTTCTGGTGGTCAGAAGATGGAGCTGCAGCAAGGCCTCAGGGAAGGGAAGAAGAGGACCTGGGTCTCCTGCCTGCAGGTTAAGTGGAGTAGTGATCCCGAGGAGGGTGAGACACACTGTCCACAGTCTTTTGTTTCCTCACAGCAGTGTTTCAAATGGATGTGTTGCAGTTTGGATGCAGCCCTGTCTGGTAGGTATCCATCAGGTAGATCTGCAGCACTTTGGAGCTGAGGGCTGAAGTGACAGACTGGCATCTGGGATTTGGGTCTTGAGCTAGGGTAGGTGTGAAAGAGGTATCAAACTGTTCAAGCATTTAAAGCTTTGGATCCTTCTGGGCTTTTTGTGTGCTTTTCAGTTTTGTATGAAAAATCCAGGTGCTCTCATTGAATTTGTCTGAAAGAAATTTACCAAATGCCATCCCGTGCAGGAAGGCAGTAGGAGATATGGGGATTCCTCCTTAGAATACACCCTGAAATGCTGAAACTTTTATCCACCAGGAAAGGGTTTGATGACAATCATTCTTTATTCCATAGATGTGTTAATGTTCACTCAGCTGCTTTTTCACAGACAATTGAGATGTCAGCCTGAGTTCCTAATGATGGGTTGTGAGACATGATCATGTGGGAAAACAAAGAGAATGAAATCTGGGGAATTACTCACCCCACCCTTTTTCACACCCCTCGTGTGAAATATTGTCAAACTAAAGGGACTAAAGCAGGGTTCAATACTGAGCTGTTCCTATGAAAAATAGGATGTGTCGTTGGTGCAAGAAGACAAAATACTTATTATTGGTGTATAATAGTTGAACTAATCCTGTAATGGTTTTGCAGCTGTTTAAGGAAAGCTGATATGTACAGGGAATGTTACTTACAGGTTAGGCACCCTGAGTCTCTGGAAGGGGAGGTTGTGAATAAAGGATGTTCCTCAATTTGCACTGCAGCTTACTGCTCAGGGGTTCTGGTGTAAACAATCCCTGTTACTGTCTCCGAATAACGTATCTCCATTTGTTTCTGAGTCATTTGGATGGTCATGTTCTTCGAAGTACTGAGAAGTGCACATGCTCAGACTTCTGATCTGTAAGCTGTGTGCACAATTAATTCCATAGCACTGACTGTGGGCAATCCATGGCTCACTGCTCTGCCCGCTCTGGTGTAAGGATCATCCGAGCCCAACGCACCAAAGACAAATGTATCTAGTGGGGAAAAATTGGGAATGTTTTAAAAGGAGTGTGATTGCATTTTGGAGGGGTTGAATCCTAGGCTGATTTGGTAGTGCAAGGTGTGGAGGACATTACTTCTCCGTGGTTTCAGTTTGAGTGGGCAGGTAGATCCCCCTCCAGTCAGAACTGACAGAGATGCAGAAAAACATGTAAAACACGAGGTGTAAGTGCGTTGTCACTGCGGTGTTAGCAGCCTGTGAAGGCTCAGCCCTGAGAGCTGCAGATGCTCTGGCTAGGTATTTTTACTTCAGTTTCCCGGACGAGCCACCCAAGCGGGATGCCGCCGGAGCAGCTGCACCGGCTTGCGCGGCATCCCTGCGGCTCCGGGCGGGTCAGTGCGCCAAGGCCAGGCGCGGCACCGCTCCGCCGTGCGACGAGCTGCTGTAAGGAGCCGCGGGCAGCGGCCGCTCGGTGGCCAGGGGCAGCCGGGCTGGGGTGCGCCCCGCGGAGCGGCTCTGGGCGGCCGGGGTCGGGAGCGCCTCGTTAAGGCGGCTTTGGTGCCTCGAGGAGCGGCCGGTCTCCGGTAAGAAGGGGCGGTGGCCGAGTCCCGGCACCTCCGTGGCTGACGGGAGAGCTGGGTGCCCTCGGCCGTGCCCCCGGCGGCCGTTGGCGGCCGTTGTCGCAGGGCCGGTGTGGCAGAGCTGCCCGGGCTCCCTCTGCAATGGAGCTCCTTTCAACACTCAGCTTTGCTTTGCAGTGAGGCAAGGAACCGGGACTTTGTAGCCTCGGGTCACACCCACACAACCCCCTTTTCTTTTTGGCGGGTTGCTTTGCTGTTTGCCGAACGCGTTGATGCCCTGTTACCCTGGCTTGTCACTTGGAGACTTTTGTGGGGATTGTCCCTGCACCTAAAAAATAATCCCTTGGGTATATGTGTTAAGTGCTTTGAAAGCATTTTCTACGTGGGAGATTTTGGACCTCCTCATGTTATCCCTCTTTGCTCCTGCTTTGCAGTAGGGGTTTTGATTTCAGCACTAAAATACAACTGTTTTGTCTTGTTCCATAGCCTTGGGTCCATTGTCTGACTGCACATCAAGATGGCAAAGCAAAAGCACAGAAATTCCAAGGCAGTGGAAGAAGAGGAAGTGGAGGAAGATGATGAAGAGGAGATGACAGACTTGAACACAACCTACTCTGAAAGAACTTTTGAAACTGAAAACCTAGAGGTGCTTGGGGCTGTTGGACATCTGACCCCGGAGGGTGACAGCAGCAGGCTCCTCCCATCTGAAAAACATCAGGTGGAACCGGACGGCTGCCATACAGTGACCTGCATGTTCACAGTCTCACTAGCTGTGCCTGCCCCGCCTGCAGGTAAGTACCTGACACAGCTTTTCCTAGGAACCCTCTTTTTATTACTTCAAAACTTTGTGTGGAGGGCCCCAAATGGTTTAGGGGGATAAAATTTAAAAAGATGTTGGTGGATTTGAATTTTCCTGGGTCGATTGCTCAAGAAGATGGCAATGGGACATAGGAGCTTTTTATCATGTGGTTGTCACTAGTAGCTGAAAATCCTTCCTGACTGCTCTCTCTCCTCAGTAGTCACAGTTATTCACATTGCTGATCTTAAGTAGATTTTTGGCATATTATACTAGAGTAATTATGATTTGGGATAGTTTAAAGGTGGCATTGTCATTTTAGGAGAAGGTAGCAGCTGCTCAACAGACTGATATGCGGAAACAAACTTCACAACCCGTAGGAGGCTATAAAGCAGTATATTTACTGCAGTGCTGGGTGCAAGGGGGATCACTCCTCTGAACTTGCACACCTAAGAGACAAAGCAAGTGTCCTTTTACAATACACAAGCATGCACATTCACTAAGGGGATTGGGTTATTACAATCAGTTCAGGAGTAGGCATGATTATAATAATTACTTCCTGGGATCCACTAGCATAAGGTCCCTCCTTCTTGTGCAGGCATGCTGCTGTCTGGTGGTGGTCTTTAGGATCTTCTGGATGCAGGTTCATAGCCTTCCTCACAGTGTGCTCTTCACCTTTGGTGTGGATTGCTGAGCTGTCTGGACTCCAAACCACAGAACTGGGTCTAACTAGATGGTTACTTCACAAAGATGATTGAGTGCCTCTTTTGCGTGGAGGCTGGTCCTGTTATCTTATACATTGTGCGTACAGCTCAAGGCTGTCTCCTTATTTTGGCTAGACTTTAGTTCCAGGCCTCAACATTTGCTGAGCTACACTAGATTGCACTACCAGCGTTTAACTATTGATTCCCTGAATAGAGATGAGGGATCACTTTCCTGTGGCATAGGGGTGTTCAGGTGGAGCAGGAACAGGTGCATTCAGCCTTCCCCTGAGCAGAGTGGAACTCTGCTTTATGGAAGTTGCCTTGGTAACACGATAATTGCAGTCACTGGACATCATACTGCAGTAAAAGAGAATGAAGGGGGAGCTCCAGGAACTTCATGGGCTGTTATGGAAGATAGACCTGGGAGAGAACTGCAGGGTTGGGCACTGCGATAAGAGTTTCATGTTCTCAACAGTCATCTGTGTTCATCATTCTTCTGTTCTCACACTGGAATGCCTGTTACCATTCAGTCATTGCGAAGAGCATTAATTGTCCCTGAAAGTATCATCTTTGATAACACTTAATACTTCCAAATAATTCTAATATTCTTTGTAGGACAAAAGCGGAAGAAATCCGATACTCCTGATCTGAGGAGGAAGAGAATTCGAGCTGGTGAATCGGGAGATATTCCAAAAATGCAATGTTACTATCACATTGAGTACTCCCTTCTACCAGATGACCTCGTTCCTAGAAAAGTAGATTTGGTGGTGTTTGGGGTGGCTGCAAAGCTGTTTGCAGAATCTGGTTCTAAGGTAAAAGCTATAATAGAACTAAGTAATCCAAAATGTCACATAGAGAAGGTGGGAGAATGTTTTCAGATCTGGAGTGATGTCGTTACATGTTGTTTTAACAGCTGCTTAGGCCTTATCTGCACACACAGATAAAGAGCAAATATCAAGGACAGGACTTGACTCTGTTGCTGAGATCAACAGCAACTTCTTAGATTTGTAGTTAAGAGGCCAGTGGATTTCAGAGTATTTTACTTTTATTTTCCTCTAGATTATCAGTTTATTTAGGATTATAACTTTTATATTTCAAGTGCCAAGATAATAATATAATCTGAAGGCAACTATCAATTTTATTAACAATGAAGAAAAAAAATGTATGCCTCTGATCTTTGTTGAGAAGAAAAAGACTTTTTAAGGCACTTGAAGACTGGATTGGATATGTTGTTTTGAATGCACCTTGTTTTGTTAAGAAATTATTTCTAAAAAGTTGGTGGTATTTAAAAAAATTTTTTTGAGAGCCCAACTCTTGGTTTGAACACAGCCTGTGCACTCTCAGGTGTTGTCTTTGCTTGTCAGTCTTTCTAATAGCCCTCTTTGATTGCTCTGCACTTGTCAGTATCAGCTTGATGTTTTTGTTAAACAAAACTCATTTGCAGAGCTGCTGATTGAAATGCCTTGTATTGGCAACTGCAAGGAGTGCTTTGCTCTTACAGTTTACCAGCACAGACAGGTGATGTTTGGTGCCGGTGCTTTAATTTTCTAAATCCCAATTCAGATTGCAAAGTGTAGATATTTGGTTTTACAGTGTTCTGTGAGGTCTTCAGTCTACCATCTCATGTTGAGCAACATGGTTAACTGCTGTTTCTTCTCATCTTAGGTCTTCATATCAGACCTTGACATCATCTTTTGTTTCCAATAGGCTGTTACACCATGGTTTGAAAATGGCAAGATGTGGATATCATGGAACCACAGCATTGATATCAGTGTCACTAGTGACTATCTAATAAAACTAAGAGATCACAAAATAATTTTAAAAATCTGGGATACCAAGGACAAAGTCTCCTCAAAAGCAAAGCATAGTAGACCAAGCATCAGTTCTTCACTAGAAGGGGATGAAGATGCTGTTGGTAAGTCAAGTGTAAACAGGCACATTGTGAAACACACCTTGAAATCGTGACTGCACCTACTGATAAGTTACTGTTGAGATTATTTGACATTTGTATGTCATTCCCACTAAAATATTTCCTACTTGTTTCTGTTTTAAAGAATGGTTTACTCATTTTCTGAAAATTTTAATGACAGGAAAGTATGATTAGGCCTAGAATCTGAACCTTTGGACACTTAACAACTTTCTTGAGGCTCTTAGGTAGTAATGGTAGTAACGAATGTGTTTGTTTTTCAGAGATGTTTGGGTGGGTGTTTTTTTGTTGGATTAGGAGTAAAACTTCTTCAGCCACATTTTTATGCTGTGCATCTTTCCATTTCATCTTCTCCTCCTCATTGTCTCTCACAACCCCATAACTGTAGTCTATGCCAACATTTTGGCCATATTAACTTGAAAGTCAGTGGTTTCCAAGTCAGTTGTTTTCTAGTTTATTGTTAATTTTTACAGTTAATTTAATTAGAGGAGAGAGACCTTGTCAGGACTCTTATAGACATATATGAAATGAAATCTCCATCCTTAATAAATAAAAGGAAGCTAAGCATGAGATGAAACCTGTAGGAAATGGCCTGTCCTTTGTTCTGATGGCCAGAAACTACTGTTAAAATGAATTTTACTATTAAAATATATATAATTTGCTGGTAAAATATTGCAATTGTTCTCTCTTTCCCATGTGTATCTATGGATAGAGATTTGATGAGGTTATGAGATTTTGAATTCTAGGTAATATAGGGTTGGGTTTCTTTTGATTGCACTGATAGTTATAAATCAAATGTTTGCTCAGATATGATGGGGCTTGTCAGCAAATAGGCTTGGCAATCGGTTGAAATTTCTGACAGCATTTGATTTTCCCATGAAGGTAGGTTGAGGACCTGAGTAGCTGTGTTGAGGAATGGAAACGTGTTTGTAGTTCAGTATTTCCTCAACTGCAGCCTTATGTTTTAGCAAAGGTCTCAAGGTTTTCCTTCCCTGTTGCACACTTTCTGGGATGTCCATATGGATCAGTCCCCTCAGCTCACTGCCAGGGCCAATGCTCTGGGAGTTGCAACAAGCCTCTGCTACCCCAATATTTGCATCCAAATATGTATCATTGTGCAGTACACAGGTAGGACATTTTGTTCTAGATGTTCTGCGAGTTGTGAGCTAAGTCTCAGTAACTCTGGTGACTTTCACCTCCAGATGAACAGAATTGAAGTCTAAGAGTGGTTTCTTAAAGATAGAAAAAGGGGATTTTCCATGGGAAAATCATTGCTCAAAATATGAGTGACACAACCAGAATAAGCAATGAAATCTAAACTGGGGAATTTACTTGATTTTAATTTTTTTCCTGATAGGTGGAGTAAAACATACAGTGCTATTGCAAAGAAAACAATTTGAAGAGAGTCAACCAGCACCCAGCTGTACAAAAATCAAAGCAGCAAAGGAATCCAAGGCACAGGAGGAGTCTTCAGCCCTTCCTGTTGAAGGTATAAGAGTATGAAAGCTGAAACTGGGTAATGGACAGAAAGGGAGGGGTGGTGCAATGGCACCTTGAGTAATGGGCAAGCAGGAACGAGACTGAGGAATCTGCTGAGGGAACAAGCTGTTGCAGGAAGACTGAAGGCATTGTAATTAGAACAAGTTTTTAATAGCTTTGAAATCAAATTGGGACAGAAAAGAGATTTATCTGTCTCACAGAGAGTTTTTAGGGGATGCTAGAAAAAACTGTCAGGGTTTTCTGCTGCTTCATATTTGCAGGTGATTGGTTTAACAGCAAGAGCCATGACTGGAATGTAAGTTCCCAGATTCTTGCTGTTTCTCCCTTGTTGTCAAATGCTTGGAATCCAGTAGCAGAATGTCATGTTTCCTTCAAGTGGCTAAGTATGAAGGTGTATTTCTGACACTGTGTGCAGTTCTGTAATGTGGCCATGCCTTGTGCCAGCTGGGACCCTGCCACAAGTAACAGCAACATCCGGGCTTGTGCCAAGTTCTCTACCTAGCATCAGTGTGTTTATAGCTGCATCTTCTGAAACCCTGCCACTAGCTTCTCTTGTCCCATTTGGAGCCTTGCTTGAGTCTGCTGATAGAGAAGCTGGGATTTCTCTGTGCCTGGGCTCTGTTGAACTGAGCAGCCATGTAGAATGCAATGAAGTCAACAGCAAATGAACGCAAACTTAATTATTGAAAATTAAAATAAATGTATAATGCTCAGAATTCTGAAAAGATTAGGTCCTTGGATTTCCAAACTGGGCCATCAAGGTTAGTGAAAACCTTCTGCCTCATTTTTTTGTACTTCAATTTTCAGTCTTCACAATGGAGATATTATTTGGCATGTTACAGAATGTGTTAAAGTTGAGAAAGCAAATGAGTTTTACTGAACTCTCTAGGAGGATTTCAGTAATTCTTTTGCTACTCCAGGGTTCCTGCTTGCATGCTTTGTAGGTAATGACCCAAGAGCTGCATTGTGCAGTAAGGAAAAAGTTAACTTTTGAAATATTATTTCATTGAGCAATAGAGTGAACAGTGGTGTGCCACCTGGGGCAGAGGACCATGGCAAATGGTGTTTCATCATCATCATCGGGAGTCTCAGATATATGCATGCACCAAAGACCTGAATTCAAGCAGTACAGACCTTTTATTTTGAAATTTTCTGCTTTTAGGCAGTTGGCTTTGCAAATTAATAGTTGTTTCCATGGAATATTTTTATGAACAAAACATGTCCAAGAACTACTGGGAAGAAATTAGTATGAAGCTCTGTATTTTGACTTCAGTAATCTTAGTGAAAATGCAAACTAAAAGTTTGCTTGTTTGTTTTTCTGGGTTTGCTTTTTCCTCAATTTTAGAACTTTATGGTGAAAGCAAAACTGACAGCTAGGTCCTCATTCTCTGGTGTGTCTGTGATTTTGACAGATCTACAAACAAAAATGGACTTGCTAAATATTTAAATAGAATTATCCAAAAGGAGACCTTGTTACTGCAGTAAGGTATGGGGGTTTCAGGAGACATTGTGCATTAGCATCTGATGCAGGGCTGCTCACATTGTCTTGAGGAGCACAACCAGTTTTGGTTGGCTATCTTTTTAATTTTTTTTTTCTTGGGGGCAGTGGAATGTAGGGGAGGGGGTGGTTTAAACTATTATTGACATGCACCACCAGTCGGGTATATGAATTCCTGGTGTAACAAGGCTGGCAGAATTCATCTGTATTTTGGTGGTAGTGTCATCAGAGAGGGTTGATGGAGCAAATGTTGAAGTCTGCAAAGGCTGAAGGTGTGTTCAAGGAGATATAGGGCACGGACATATCTTCCAGTTCGGAACAACAGAAGAATGTCAGCATTTTGCCTGCATGCTGAGCCAGTCTGTGTTAAGGAAGAAAGGAATGTCCTGGAGGTCTCTTTTTGTTTCTTTTCATTGATTTTGAAAATGATGTCCACTCTTGGGTGTATCAGTACTCATGCTCTGTAACACAGGTATGGTGATAGAGTTTCTCAGCAGCCTGCTTAAAGCCAGGCAAAAACCTAATACTGCATTGCTTCTTCATCTTTGCTTACTTCCAGGTAAAGGTAAATTCTGTTCGTCATAGTGTGGAACACATTCAGCCATTCAAGTGCAGATTCCTCTGCCATTCCTACAACGTTGATTTGCTCTAATCTCACTGTAATTAAGACCTACATCTCACTGTAATTAATGCTGATACATTGTAAGGCTAAGTGTTGAGTAATTAACACTGAAACTTGTCACTGTAGAGTGTTTTCCTGTAATTAAATGACATTTGCAGACAGTTAGGTGTAGTATACCATACTTCTGGCATACGTAAATATTGCCTAAATATCTGGACATTTCTACACATTGTGTAAGAGATCTGGACACTGGTAACACTGCTTTTTCTCTTGAGGAGTATTCACTAGAATAGCAATTGGAACAGTTTATTAAATAAATAAGGAAAGTAATGTATTCTCTCTTACGTATGCAGTCTTTCATGCATTAAGTTGTTATTGACATCAGTACCTGCTTAAGTGCAGGTAAGACTTCAGGGCTAGCAAAATGTTATTTGTGTATTCTCTCATTTAAATTGCTTGTTAATTCCTAGTTTTGTTTTAAATTGCAGCATGATAATTACCATGGAACTTATTTTTCTAGAAAGTTAAGTCTCACTTCAAAGTAGTTTCTCTGCAAGTTCTCTCCAAGTCCCTCAAAATATTTTATTTCATGCATTTTAGGCTTATTCAGACTCATCCTTGACATGGAGACAAAAATTAAATGGATTGTGGTTTTGAGTTACAGCTTGCTTAAGACTTCTCACCACATCTTCCTAGAGCTTTACAGATACATTTAATTAGTCTTAGGGGAGTTATCAAAACACACAAATACTTAATAATAAATGTAAACCCTGTTTTAATTCAACAGAAGAAACTGATCTGAGTGGACTAACAACATCTCATTGTGATCCGCCACATCCATCAGAGACAAATGACTTATATATGGTGAGGTAAGAATGTTGCACTTGCATTGGGAAATGTTGATGTGTTAAAAATACTGTTGAAGATAGGTAATTGTTTTTCAATATCTATGATTTTTTTTAAGGTTTTATAATTATACTGTGGTTTCAAAAGTGGTCACCTTCTTGCAACCATGCCTAATCATAGTAGGAGACAAACAAAAGTGTAAAGATCCCCTGTGATACATCAAGCTTATAGTGGGTTTATGGTGAAGAAGCTGTTTCTGAAAAAATGACATAAAATAACAAGCTTTGCTCAGCTTACTTGTTTGCTCATGTTTTGCCTTCACTTCCATCCCGCGGATTTGTGAGATAAGATAGCGTCATTAAGACTAGATGGAGGAGGAACTTGGAGTTACTCTACTACTAATGGCTCAGCTGAAAGCATTAGGAAGTGGCAAAAGCAGGAGCATGGTGTTGAGGGGCCCTCAGGCTTTTTGAAAGGTGGAAGGTAGTGTCAGGAATAGCAGTGTTAGCAGAGCAGGCTTTGCTGGCACCTGAGCTCAGTAACTGAATTTGTATTGTGCCTAATTACCCTGACGTAATTTTCTAAAGCAATTAAGGTAATCCTGAGTTCATACTGCTGCTGTAGCATAGTTCCCTATCTGTTCTGTTCTGCTTTTAGGATGAATTGTTCACTCCTTTGGTTTAATTGTCATTTGTTTCAGTAGTTTTAACTGGTAAATTTGTAACAATCAGCATGTAACTCGCTAAAATTGTAGCTGGTTCAAGACTTGAGAAGCTATAACATCTTTTGAAAATCACATTTTATTGGGTATTATTCAGAATGGAAAACTTGGCACTCAAAGTAGAAATTAATCATTAATTGTGTATCTCAAATACATCCTCCTGGAAAACACAAACTCTTAAGTTAGTTCCTCAAGGATCCCATTCTGTTTCTAAAAATCCCAACTGGTGATAGCACAAGCTTACCAAATCCACTCCTGTATGCTGTGCTGTGCTTTCTTGTTTTATATTCTTATGCAAGTTTAAGAATTTCTCCTGAACCAGATTTAAGTTTAGAGCAGAGTAACAATCCGACTAAGGAGGTCAATGAAAGCACTCTTACTACCTTCAGCACAAGTGTATGAACTTGGCTTTACAGATGGATGTTTCTGAGAATTTTGCATGCAGTGAGAATGCTGCTATTTCCAATGAGTGAATTTTGCAGTTCAAATGATACAGGTTTTATGTGGCAGGAAGAAAACATGGCTTTGTAGAGATGAATAAAATCAGCAGGAAGGTTGAATTGCACTTGGTAGCAAAATCTTTAATTTATTTCAGATGGATTTCATTTGAGTGCAAAGCTGTGTTAAAAAAAAACCCAATTTCCCAGTATTTAGAAAATCCAGCCACCTTGCTTTAGCTGCCTAGCCTGTATTCTTTTGAGCTGCTAGAGACTAGCTGCTTCTTTAGCAAAGGTGCTGTACTGAGATTTGAGAGAATCATTCTTGGGTTTTGTTCAGTGTCTTGTTATATCATCTTGTGTAATTCTTGATTTGCTCCTGGTTCTCAGTTCCCTGTTTCTAGGCTAAACCAGACACTCCCTGTTCATGTCCACTATATTCCCACCTTTGGTAACTGAGCTGTTTCCTCTGCATTGGAAAGAAATGCCATCTGATTGCATGATAAAATAAAATGGGGTCCTCTGAAGCTTCATAGGTGCTAGAAGGAGTTGGGCTGGTGTATTTTTTGCTTTACAGATCTCTGTGATAATAAAACAACCTCTGGAATGGAGTGTTATTTGTTAGTGGCTTATGGGAGGAGATTCTTAGTGCAAATGTGAGTTGGTGGGGTTGAAACTAAGTAGGGGTTTTCCTCCAAAAAAGTGCACTGGCAAAATCTTGCTCTGTAACTCAGAATGTGAACTGCTGGTGCTACATGTCCCATGCGCTCAAGGATGGGTGGCCATGCTGTGTAAGATTTAATGTAGAGCTCCAGGCCATTACCTTGCTTTGGACTTGCTCTGCGTTTTGTAAGCATCTTTATTGCTGAAGTATCACGATATTTGGAGGGTATTAGTTCAAGTTAAGTTTGAAAGTGCAGTTCCTGGAGCTGTTGCTCTTTCCTTGCATGGGTTTATACTCTGAGTCATGCCAGGAACAACATTCTGGTTAAACATGAACAAATGAGATCAGTATTTTGCAAAATTAGGAGCATGTGTTTAGGCTTCATGCAAACCTAACTTTCTGTACAGATTCATTAGAATAGAAATGTATTTTAGTTAGAAATACTGTAATAATTTTCTAAACCAATTCCTTAATGGAAATGTATTTAGAAGTGTTGCAGTCTAATGACACAAGAAATAGGTAAGAATATTTATCAGGATATTAATTCCCTTCTCTTTGGAAAAATTTACCTCTTCAAAGTGAAGCTTAAACAGCATAAAAAGAATTAATTTTGCATATGTACAGACATCACTGTTGCTCTTTCATATACTTAAATTCTCTCATCCCACCTGTATTGTGACTGTACTGATTTTTTCCCTAGCTTCATGTTCAAAGAACTATTGTAATGATCACTCCCACTGGAGGAGTTCCCTGACAAGCAGCCTACATGTTGAAAAGCAAACCTGAGCTTCAGGAACTTCTGTTCTAAAACTTTGATTATTGACAAACTTTATCAGCTCCTTTTTACACCTGGAATTTTTTTTCCCTAAGACTTGGCTTCCTTCTTCTCTCATTTTATGTTAAAAGTCTACAGCCAGGAGGTGTGATAGTATGATAATTGTATGCTGCATTTTTTATCTCAGACTGGTTCCAGAAAAAAGCTTAGTACTCCTGTAAATGCCCACATATGGTCTGATGCTCTCTATACTGTTTTAGTCAGCAGTGGGGATGTTTCCAATAAATCCACCAATAAATTCCATGTTACCTCCGTGAACTCCCCAGTACAGTTTCCTTCCTTACTCCCACCACCTGGCAGTTCAGTGTGTAGCGATGGCCTCTAGGGCCCCTGACTCTTTGCAGTGATTTTTCTTTACTTACTGAGGCCAATGAAACAGCCTGCTTGTTTTCAGCTGTAACAGGTCTGGGGTTTTCTTAGAACGATGCTGTACTCTAAAACCACATGTAAGCTTTTTTTTTTATTTAGACTTTTTGTTCCTCAAGTGATTATTTTGACAGTCTGTCATTCACCACTCAGTTAACCATATATTAACAATTTTGTCTGTATGTGTTTGTAGGAAGACAGAGATCTGAGATATCTATATTTTTAACATTGATCACTTTTAGTGCTGTAAAACCACACAACCAACATTCTTTCTTTCTCCCCACTCCCAGCCATTACTACGATGCTTTTTGAAACATCTCTGAGGATAGGTAGAGTTATTTGGGAAATGCTTGGCTTGAACTGTGTAATGAATTATTATTTTTAGTGCTGTAAATATACATTGCTTCAAGCCTCACAGCCACAGTCTTGATTCATTGCTCACTGCATGAATGCCTGTCTGAATTAAAATAATATTTGTGAAGCAGCTGAAGAACTGAGACCTCTGATATTAAAATTCCTGGGAGGAAGAAGAAAGGA
Source organism: Hypotaenidia okinawae (assembly GCA_027925045.1). Taxonomy (NCBI): domain Eukaryota; kingdom Metazoa; phylum Chordata; class Aves; order Gruiformes; family Rallidae; genus Hypotaenidia; species Hypotaenidia okinawae. The sequence goes on from BSDF01000011.1 coordinate 6,012,948, forward strand.
TGTTTGGAGGATTTAATGCCAAGGATAAAGGGAGGATGTTGCATGTATTAATAAATCTGAGAGAAAATGCTGTAGATTATGATAATCTGGAGACAGTATTCAGCCCCAGAAATCCTTAAAGTGAGAGGCTCTGGGGGCAGTAGTCAGGGAGAGGTATACTTTGTGTCCCAAGCATATGATAGTAGTCACACTCAGAGACAATTAGATGATGTGGAGTTCTTGTAGGCCATGTATGTTATTACCAATACAATGTTTCTTAATGTCCTAAAAAATAGATCAATGTCATAATATGGCTGTAAAAGAGTAGACTGCACACATATTAACTGTAGTTATTTCATTATTAAACATTGCACCTTCCAAAACTTCATCAACTGCCTTTATTTTTGACCTGCTGTAATTACCAAACATGCCTAGAAAGCTATGGAAGCAGTGACCAGGTTTTGTGATGATTAGTATTAATTTTTCAGCAACAATCACATGTCAAATTTGTAAGGAATATGTGTCCTTGTGACTACTGATGTAAAAATTTCTTGGACAGACATTGTATTTCCTTGAACTTGCATGTAAAATTCTACCACCAGTTCTGTCACCCCATTGTGAAGTCTCTGTAGGACTGAATGTGTTCTTCACAGATGAAACAGTTTTACAGTGGTATGTCTGGTACTGCTGCCCTCAGGGTACAGTATATCACTGGGATCTAAAGACAGGGACAATAAAATTGTTTATTCAGGAGATTTAAAATACAGTGAGATTAATCTCTGTTAAACAGCCTTCTCTATTGTGTCTGATTAATATTAATTTTTCAGCAGCAACCATATGTCAAATGTAGAAGGAATATTTGTCCTTTAGAGAACAAAATGTGTGATGTCTTGTGAAGAACCATTTACACAGTGGCTGGTATTACCAAGTTTGGGAAGCTTGTTAATGCTGAAACTAAGCTACAGCATTCCTAGCTGCATTTCACCCCTAAAGAGGCAGATGTTCCTGTAAGAGAACAAAACTCTATTCTAGACTTCTGGTCTGACTGTAATTGTGTTACAGTGTACACCAAACCTGGGCAGTAACAGAACAGACATATGTCTCTTTCCTCAAACGGCAAAGCAGATGTACAGAAAAACTGCAGGGTCTTGTGGTGCATACTACAAGCTGTTTTACTTCATGCATCTCTGTGGCTACTTTGTCTCTTACTCAGGACCATGTATCCTGTTGATATCCTTTTTTTGACCTTATTTACATTATTATTCTGGCAGCTGAGCTGTTTTAGACTTAATTTTTCTTTTGGTTTTAATTGTTTGGATAGGATTAATTTTTTTATTTTCTTAAATAACTTCAGATCTTTTAAATGTTTTCAGAAGTGTGATAGCTGTGAAAAACAGATTTCTGGATAAGCAGAAAGCAGTTGCTGGTGCCCCAGTTGATTCAGCTTCAAAAGGAACTGAGAAAACAAATGGTAATGTGGGAATTCTGACATACAAACCAGACAAAACAGCTACCATGAATGGTAAATTCTGGGTGGGATTATGGACTAGATTTTAAATGGTAGATATGGAATTCTGATTATCTTCTTGAAAAAATAATTAGAATCATTATTATTTCAAAGAATTCTAGGTTAAAACAAAGAAGTAAGAGTTACAGGACCTGTGTTTTAGTCCCAGCTCTGCTGTGACCTTCTTGTGTTGCTTCAGCAGCTAATGAAACTTCCTTTTCCTGTTTCCTTAGCTAGCAGTATGAAGCAGGGATGATGATGGTCCTGTTCCACCACTTGGGGTGTTGCAGGGGTGAAGTAGTTGACATTTGTAAGGGAATTGGGTGAACAATGATGAATGGTACTCAGCCCTCCTGAGCTGTTAGACAGGGAGTAGAATGAAGCCCCCATAATCCAAGTGGAAATACTTACTGACCTGTTATAGGGCTGGATGAGATCCACCCAAGGATACTCAGGGAACTGGTGGAAGTGCTCACCAAGACACTTTCTATCATTTATCAGCAGTCCTGGCTCACTGGGGAGGTCCCAGTTGACTGGAAGTTAGCAAATGTGACACCCATCTATGGGGGAAAGAATCAGGAAAAGAAAACGGGGTTTGGGGCAGCCTCAGCTAGTGCGAGTGTCCCTGCCCATGGCAGGGGTGACACTGGGAGTGCTTTGAGGGCCCTTCCAAGCAAACTATTCTAGGATTCTACTTGTGCTGAAATTCTGTACTTGCTTAATTATCTGATTGGACAAAGCATCTGAAGCAGGGATTTAAATACTTGAGGCTGGGACTGACTGTGCTTTTACTGGTTGGGTAAAGACTGGATCTGGATGAAAGGAATTTTGGGAATAGTTCCTCAGCCTCCAAGAAAATAACAAATATTAATGAGTTCATTGGTATGGTATCCTTGTGAGCTAAAGGAATGACAGGGTTCCTATTTTGTAGTTGTGAAGTTATAAAATACAAATTTCTTGATACGTATTACAAAGAGTGCCTGATATGTTTCATAATGCTTATGTGCAAAGAGAGAGTAGTAAGGTGGCAAAGGTAAAATTAATTTTGATAATTCCATGAACTTTTAATGCTTTCTGTTGCAAATTTCACTTGTAAAGTAGGGATTATATATATATATATATGAGGTAGTCAACTGTGCAATGGAAATTTGAGCGTGTTGAAATGCTAACCTAAGTTGGTTTTAAAGTGTATAATTGACGTCATTTTCCAAGGATGGTAATGAATTATGTCATGTACTGCACTGAATTTTAAATTGTTTCTTTGATTAATTCCAACAAAACATTTCCTCCTTCCTACTCAGTCCAACCCTGCTTTCCATCAACAGGTAGAAGAGGCTCTGGTCCTAGAGGAAACATTGATGCTACTGTGGCAAAGAAATGTGGCATTGCTTCACTGCAGTTAGAGCTCATGCCCCTCCTCTCAGGTAGTATGTGGTAGGAAGGGACCCAGCGACATGCTAGGTCTACTCCTTGTATTCTCCTCTGAACCAACCTGTGCTGGTGGGTCTGCCTGGAGGAAACTCTCGTGAAAGATTCCTAGGGAATTTCAGTCTCTGATAAAAGCAGGCTGGTTAAGAAGGATTTGGGTTTGATGTAGGGGAGGCTGACATATATTCAGAAGTCTATGTGCTCTGAAGGGCAGGATGTCAAAAATAACTGCACTGTAGTTCTCCATGTATGTTCTTTGATTCAGAACATCTTGAAAATGGGATATTGGTCAGAGTGGGTTATTTCTGTGGTTTTCTGACTAACTAGATCAATATTCATTATTCATATATCTTGTCCTATTGTGTGTTGTGAGTTAAATCTCTCCTTGTTGTGTGCATGCAGACAGAAATAGCTATATGTCATGCAGCACAGCACTCAGCTGCTGAGTGTGTGGATGTGGCAAAGCTGCTTGCAGAGAAGCCAGTTTGTTTAAAGGTGCTTGTTTACCTTTAACAAAGAGTTTAACTATGATGAAGTCTCCAAACTGCTTTTATTTTTGTGTTTATGTGAGCTGTATATTTACAGCTTCATCCAGAAATAAACTCTGTGCTTTCAGCAGTGATCCTGAGTAGGGGTTCTGACACTGCTTTCCTCCTTACAGTAAAAGAGAAATTGTATTTGAAGCAGCTAAACCAATACTTGTATTTTAATATAAATTCAGTGGAGATAAAATTTAATATAAATTCAATGGCTGCAAGTTGGAGCACAGGAAGTTCCGCACCAACATGTGGAAAAACTTTTTCCCAGTGAGGGTGACAGAGCCCTGGGACAGGCTGCCCAGGGAGGTGGTGGAGTCTCCTTCTCTGGAGATATTCAAGACCTGTCTGGATGCCTATCTGAGTGAGGTGTCCTGGGGAGCTGCTTTGGCAGGGGGGTTGGACCCGATGATCTCTTGAGGTCCCTTCCAACCCCTACAATTCTATGATTCTATGATTTGTAATTAATTGCATAAAATATGTGTGCCTTGGTAGTATAGCTGTGATAACAGTATTTAATCTTGTCTATTTAAAAAGGAGAAAAATCAGTGATGTGTCGGCTGGCAGAAAACAATCCTAAAGTTTTAGATGCTTATGTGACTTTCACTGTGGAAACACCTCTCCTGTCTGAAAGACAAAGGCGTGAATTGAATCCCCTGATTATAAGGATTAGTTCAGCTAAATGCCTCCCAAATACACCAGTACCGACAGAAGTGCTGCAGGTAACACACACCACTGCTTCTTTCTCAAAGAATTGCCTTGTTACCCTCAAGTAGCTTTGCTGAACATATGGGCAGGGTTTTAAAGATAATTTTCCCAAGTAGTAGTAAAATTGGAGAATGACTAAATTATTTCCTCAAAAACATATGGTCAGATTAGTGCCTGTGTTATCATAGGTGCTGGCAGCAAATCAGCAATCCTCAAGTTTCCCAAGGGCAATAACTTATATATATAGTCATCCCACGTGGACTTCTGAGCAATTAATCTTGAGTAAGCCAGAGAAGATCTAGTTTGGTCACAGTGCTGTACTGTTTGCACCGATTTGCTTACAGTATGTGTTGACTTGCTCATTAGAACAACTTTTATTCCTGTGTTAAAAATAGTTAGGAAAATAGTGAGTGTTTCACATCTTAAAAAATGCTGTGCACAAAAAATTCTACATTGGTGAGGATATAGTTGAAAGGTTTTGGTTTTATATTTGTACATTTTGAGAGATGAACTAGAAAAAAATGTTCTTTTCAAATGACTGCATTTTTAGGCTTAAAGCCCCCCAAAAATCTCTTTTCTGAGTACTACATATGGTTGGTGTGAAAATGAAATGAAGGTCAAAGACCTTTGATTTCAGGAGCTATTTTCCTAGTCCTCAGCTGAGTTAGAATCATAAGGGAAATTATATGAAAGATCTGGTCCAAGTTGCATCAGCCTGATCCTTAATGTTATTAGGATGTTTTGCTGTTGGTTTTGTGAAAATAGTTTAATAATATTATGTCAGGAACTTTATAATGGTACAGACAGTTCTGTGGAGGAGTTGTACACTGCAGGGCTTATGGTGGACTAGGCAGATTGGTTTAGCATTTATGAAGAGAAAGGGGGAAAAGCAACAGCATAAAAAATAATGGTGACAAACCCACTCTATAGTTTCTAATGCAATCTGAAGAATGACAACAGAGGTTTTGACTTTGTTTTCCCTTGCCAAGCAGGGCACTGTATGGAATAATGAACTATTTCCAACTTGGAATTGTCAGGATATTCCTTGACAGGTAGCCTCCAGCATGCAGGCTGCTGTTGTGCTGATGGATGCTTACAAGTCCTGTGCGATGATTCCCCACATTTGTACACAGATGGCTAATGATGGAGATCATACAGCCCATTCTGTACTGTATCTCTGGATACTTGTTGAATTTCCTAACTTACAGCCATAGGCCTTTATTTTAGGCCTCAAATCACAGTATCACAAGACGTTAGGAGTTGGAAGGGACCTTGAAAGATCATCTAGTCCAATCCCCCTGCCAGAGCAGGTTGTTTAATCTGACAGATGAATGCATAGAAAGAAACAAAAAGGGTCTTGGAGCCATTGCAGTCCTCAGCATGCTCCTTTAATCATATAGAAGCAAGGAGAGTTTTTCTGACATATTTGGAAATTGAACAAAGTGGATGACAGGCAAAGGAAGGGGACAGTACATTCCCTAAACCCAAGATCCAGGCATGTAGAATGGGCTCTTTGCTGCCTTCAAAGCCTATAATTTGTGCTGTGAAGTTCATTTCCATAGCTTGTCTACTAGCAAGTGCAATTGTTCTGCGAGGTTAAAAATAAAAAGGAAAAAGGTTAATGCTATGAATACCCGTTTCTCCCTGTTTTTTGTTCTTTAGAGATTGTGTGTTCCCACCTACTGCAAATACAAATTTCACAACTTCCCTCCTCATCAAACTCATGGACAAATCCATGGAACTGATGTCTACTTTAAGGATGTTAATGTACTTCTAACAGGGACAATGAAACCTGGGGAATTACAGAGATATCTTAGAGGTCCACCTTTGGAGATTGAAGTTCATGACCGGGACAGAAACACGGAAGACAACACGAAAAAGCCATGTTTGTTTGGGGAGGATGAAGCTGATGAAAAAGTGGATCAGGTGAACTTCCTGGCTTCCAAATCCACAATCCGTAATTCTTTTACAAAGAACAAAGTGTGGCAGCCACATGGGGTAGCTAAAGTCAGTCTAACTGATCTATTGTTTGGTAAAAAGTACTTAACTATCAGTGCTCCCATCCAGAACTGCTCAGCTCCAAATTCAGCTGCTTTCAGGGAGAAGGATAAAAAGAGAAAATAACAGAATCTGGGAGCAGTTCTTCCCTGCTACCTATGGGACATTACCTAGAATCAGGCTCAGTTTTGAAAGTAAGAGTGGAAATAGCTGTGCCATTGGGAATGGGTGCAGAAATCACTGATGCTCAAGCCTCAGATTGCCCATATGGTTGTATAATCTACATTTTTGACTACAATAATTCATCGTTGCTACATGATTTGGTGGAAGAGATTACAGAAGTCAATGCAAAAGCCCTCCAGCTGGACTGCTGTCCTGTACACTTAGTCAGAATGGATCTTGCTGCATTAAAACTGAAAACCACACTTGAGAAAGTTTCTGAGTTGGATATTATTACTGGCTTTCACTTATCGGATGGAGCAGTTCATGTCTTTGTCTTGGAAGGATTAAAAGACAAAGCAATCAAGAAAATATGGGATAAACACTTTGAAAGGTAAGAGAAATTGAGCTTTTTCAACAGTCATTTCCTTGACTTCAGAGATTTTAATTTGATTTATACCTCCCCCATGCTTTTCCATGCAAAGATGTAGGGGCAAGTACATAGTTGGTGATTTCTATGCAGTTTTAGGGGATGAGTCCTCATGGCTGCTTCACTTGAGGCATAATCTTTTCATCTTTATCTCATCAAACCATAGATCACCCTTGTAAAGTTGAAATGAAATGGCTAGCAGCCTATACTTTTTTTGTTGTTGTTGTTGTTAAGCTGCAATTTGGTTTGTGGGAACACCACTATAATCTACCAATTGTAAATAATAACAAAAATAGTACTTGGGATTTACACCAAAACTAGTCACCATGAGGAAGCTGGGCTTCCAGCTGTTTCTTCCTTTGAAGAAAGGCGACAAGTTCAAAGTGAGGGTATCCCTCAAAATTCATGCTTAAATAACAACCGATGGTTCTCCCAGCGCTGTAGCGTGTTGCTAAAGCTGCCCTGTGCTCCTTTGGGGTTCTGCTTGATTTTTTTAAAATATGGAAATCATGGCATTGCAGTTACTGAATTATTTATTGCATGTAAAGCTGTCTCTTGTCAGCACTTACCTGTAAACTAAATCAAAGCTTTGCTTTACTGCTGAGGTATGAAGTTTGGCATTTGTAGTAGAAATATTTATATAATGCTTTCATAGCTACAGAGAGGCTGGTGAGGGGCACGCCAGCGATGAAACTGTGGTGAGCTTCCTTTCAGATGCTTGCTGTGTGACTTAAAAAGGACACATCTGCAACTTGGTTATGTCATGAGAGTTTTGATATTTTCTTTGTAATTTTTTAGAGCAGTTCATGTGAAGTGAAGGCTCCATCTAAAATACTAAAGCCCAGGGGTTTCATTAGAGAGGGCAATTGTGCTGGAGAACTGAGGAAACCTGAGACTGGGCTGGCTGTTTTAACCTTGTCATTGGGGTACTTTGTTACAGGACTTGCAGACATGAAGATGGACAACTGGAAATACTATATAACTCACAGCTCTCTTTCCATCAACGCCTGTATACAGATCTGGAAGCCATCTTTTACCACTTCCGCCTCTGTAAGCCCCTCTTCACTATAAGAAAACAGCCTCTGCTTTATGTCAGGGGTACGGTTCCTTGGGCGTGTTTCCAAGCCTTGTCCAGGTATGACTTGTCCAGATTCATAGTCAAGGAATCAAGAAATGAAATGTTAGTAAAGTACAGTGAATATTTGATTAAAAAACCCCAAACTCTTGGATATCTTTTCTGTGATGAAAGCAGTCTGTGGGCCTGATGGAGAATTCAGATTTAAATCCGGTGTGGTAAGACAGATGAACTTGGTTTTCTAACTGTAGTGGTAACTGGATATTGGTGACCATGCTTTTAGATTGGTCAGGAATTTATACTTTGCAAAGAAGAAGAGAGATGTGTGATAGTCAATCAGAAAATATCTAACTATAAAGCAAATTAAAGAGAAAACTTTTCTTATTTTTTTTCTTCAACAATGGTTGGTAAGTGCTTTTCTTCCCTTAGCCACGTGCTGGCAATATTTGAGGTAGAAAATAGCATTATACTGCATATTTAGATACTCAGTAATTAATTTTCCTGTGAAGTTTTATTGCAGTATCTCCTGTCTAAAATGAAATCAGCAGATTGATTGCTGTGCACAACTTGCTAGATAGCTGTAGCTCAGGTTCTTGCAGTGAAAGTGAAGGGTTTGGAATGGCTGGGATAATTTTAAATGCAGGAGGTTATTTTTTCCAGTAGAGAGGAGGGAAGCTGCATGAAGGGTTGCTATACTTTGTAGTACTCATTGCTATAGAATCAGAGAGCATCTCAGCACAAGCATCTTTAGTGGCTGAGACCATGTCCTTCCAAGAGCAGCTCTTGTCAGCTACCCACCCACTGCCATGGATGAGTGAATCCTGTTTGCTGGGCATTGGGCATTAGCTCTTTTTGCCATGCCTTTGTTCTGCTGGGCCTGTAATTATTCAGAGAAATGCTAATCAATTCTTCACTGGAGTACACAGACTGCAAACTGTGTTCCAGAGCAGCCTCTGACTTGGAAAACTCATGTTTTAGTGGGGTTTGGTTGTCTGTAGTCAGGCACTGCTTTAATGTGTGCACAAGAGAACCTGCTGCTTCTTGCTGTGTTTCCTCCTGCTAGAATTAGCCAGAACATTACCTGTAGCTGTAGAAAAACTGTATCAGTATGTTAAAAATGAAACTGGCCATTGTGCATATGGCTCATGTCCATTAAACTCAGTTTGTGTCATCAACATCGATGCAGCTTTGAAATTACTGTCACCAGTTGTACGTGGTGTTCAGAAGTAATGGTAATAAAATAATGCTGCTGCAGCATTTTGTACCATTTACAGTACTCTCTCCAAATAAAGAACAGCTGGGTGATAAATGAGTCAACAAACTCCTGCTTTTAGCAAGGACTCATCTAACACTGTGTTTGGCTGTTACATGAGTTGTTTTATCCGGTGGCCTCTGCTAGGGCTGAGCCAGAGGCTGGGAGCCGCATTGCAGCATTGCATTGCATTGCATTGTACTGAACCCCATGCACACAGTACAACGTGTGTGCATGGGGTTCAGTACAGCCAGATGTTTGGAACTGCTTTTGTGTTAACACCAGGCTTTGCAGGCCAAATTTAGTCAGTGACATCAGAAGTGAGGTAAGCATTGCTGTGAATACCAGGTAGTGAAATGTGAAGACCATGTAGAATGAGATGTAAGGTAGAGGTAAAGCAGGGTGAATTTTAGTGGGTGTTCAACATACATACAGGTTGTACACTGGGACCAGTGTGCATGAAGGGACTTCACTTTATTGCCTTCCCAGCCAGAGGCCAGAGGAATTCAGCAAGAAACCATTAACTTCCAGCTCAATGTAGTGACGGCACCATTCCTAGAATGTTCCTAGTAGTATTGCTGCTAACTGCCAGCATACCTGAACTGACCCGAACTTCTTCACAAATAGATGCTTTGAGAAGCTTGTATAGTTTTTCCTTAGTAATATTAACTGTACCAGTGTGATGGCAGTAAAGGTTTTGTAAACTAATCCAATGTTGATGTCTATTTGTAGGCTCAGTTACCTCTGTCACAGTAAGAGGTTGAAGGACGTAATTCATGGGGATTTGCTGCCCTCAACAGAAATGATCACAGTCTTGAGTCACGAGTATGGAGTTCCCCTAACTGATGAGGATCTCTTCACTCAGAAACCTCCTTTACTCTTGGTTTCCTCTGATGATTATACAGCACCAGGAAAAGTTAGCAGAGTGAAACAAGCGGTGTATTCGTCATTAGATAACTACAATGAAAGGTGTGTGCAGCAGAAGAAAGAAATAGCAGACAAAATGTCTTTAGAGAGAAACCATATTAGGGTGAGTAGTTTATAATATGTGAGAGGCAAAACTTCATATCCTTAATCAACACCTCCTTCTTCTGAAACAACGATTAATTAGACTTAAAAATGTATGGTAAGGTGTTTGTAGGTGTTGTGCAAACATTATAAACAAGTATTTGTACTTTTTTACTTTGTAATTTTACTTTGCAAAAGTTGAATTGCAAATGTAATTGATTTTCAAAGGGGAAAACAATTCCAGTGCTTACAGGTAAACAGAGGAAGCAGTGCATGAGTGGTAAGGAAACTGATTATTTAAAGCACTTGTGATTTCTTTAGCAGTTTGGTTTCTATTTTTCTTTGTCTCTGTGTTCTCCATAGCTTCTCCATTGTGCTTTATCCTGTCATCCAGGCTTCGGGTGCTCACAGGGGACCACGCCAACTAAGCTCATGTGAAAATTGAGTTTTCTTCTTCCTCTGTGTGAAAGAGCTGCTTGCCTTTGGGCAATCAGAATGGCATTTATTCCTGACTAAACCAAACCAGCAATTGCAGACAGACCTGAGCTGAGCTTTAAGGAAATGGTGAAGAATTTTAGAACTACTTCTGGCTTGTTACCAGTCTCCATCTCTCCCTTCTATTGCCTCAGGGAAAATGCATTGAAGCTAAACCCTTTCCTGTTAATATAAACATCAGAGAAGAGATATCCCACGTGTTTCCTGGGAATCTGAATTGGTTTGGAGTATATGGTTTTACTGTGGACTCTAGCCATCCTGTGATTTGTGAAGAGTAGTTCTGAATGTTTTTTCCTGTATATATTTTAGTACAAAGAGGTTTTGCCTGATATGAGGAAATCTGTGTTCTTGTCGTGGAGGTAGTAAAAGAAATTCAGCTCCTGAGTGTTTCCTTTTTCAGTCAGTCTGTTGATAAAGGAGTATTATGTTAGGCTAGAAAAGAAGACTACCTTAAGTAATTGTTCCTGGTGCTTGCATTCATAGCATCATATCAGGATGAGAGTAGCACAGCTTTTGGGCCTAGTCATTCTGTATGCCTTATGTGTAGAGTTGCTTTGTTCTTTGTATAAAGCTAGCAGTCTTCCCAGTGTATGTGTTTTAACCAGTTTTCATGTTATACATGTCTGAACTCAAAGCCATAATGACCGTGCGAAGAGTACAGTGATGTTCTTAAGTCAATGAAAGGTACGAGGGTTTAATTATGCTGCGCTGGTAGAGAGTCCTAGTCCTAGTGAATGGTGTTTCCCATGCTGTTGCATTTGCTGGAATGTCAGTGGAAGCATAGAAATGAAAGAACTAATCTTACTTTGTTTGAAGACAGTCAATCTCCAGAGCAACTGCTCAGCTCTGTAAGTAGACGCCGCTCTGGTGAGTGCTTGTCTGCTGTCTATGTCTTGCAGGGTGAAATGGGGCTTTTTTTTTTATATAGAGTCGTCTTCTCCTATGGAGTATTTTATTAGCAAAAAGCTGCTGTGCAATATATATAACTATATTTTTAGTGGGTTTTTTCTTCGTTAAAGTTGGAGCTCTTCACGTTTACAGAAGGGTTTGCTTGTTCATAGTTTTTTTCGTAATGCTCTGAATTATCAAGTCAGACAGAACTCAGGTATAATCTCTCTTTACAGGCTAACATTGCTGTTGTATGCCAACTCAAAGGAAAGAGGAAAAAGCCAGAGTTTGAAGTTTTCAGGATTTCTCCAGCTGACGGCAAATCTGTGTTTAACTACAGCTCTCAGAGCCTAAATTCTGCAGAGCTTGCAAAGAACCATCTTCGCCGGGAAATGGCAAAGGTGAGTTGAGACTGATAACTGGAGGCCCTTTGCTTCTGTATGTGCTGATTAAGAGAGAGAGAGAGAGAAATTAAATAGGTTTAGACTAGTAACTCCCATGTTAGTGCATAGCAAGGGAAGTTGGCATCCAAAGAGATGTCAGTCTGAGAGGTGCCCTGGTGCAAAAGTCTGCTCTTAATGCCGTTCGTTGCAGTGAATTTGCCTTGTCTCCATGACTTCTGCTGTCATTTTCACCTCGGATTTCAAGAACCTTGGTGGTTGCTTCAGTTCTGTCCCCCACACATTTCTAAGTGGGAATTTAAAGTAACTGCAGGGGTGGCATATGCAGTGTTGAGTGATTTGAAGAACACATTTAAGAAAATGTTTGAAGAATCACATTTATCTGCTGCTGGCTTGAGTCTTAATGACAAACGCTGTTTTCCTGTCAGCTAGTGGACATTATTATAGGTCTGTGAAAACTGCTATGATAGGATTTATAGTACTCTTTTTGTGCAAATAGTATTAAAGATACTTCTTTCTGTATTACAGAGCTCCCATTATACCACTTGTCATGAAATTCATCATTGGATCATCATAGAATTAAATTAATTTTAAAATATTTGATATATATCTGATATATATTGTATATATTTTAAATATTTGATATATATTTTTCATAATCTTGATCTGTGATTATGTGCAGTCTTAAGGAAAGACTTGGTACCAGTTACATACCTTATGGGCTCCTCTCCCACCAGAGGGGCATTCACATGAAAAAAAAAACCTCACCAAATTTTTTTTTGTAGGAGCCAAAGAACAGATTCACTTACTGTCATGAATATCTGTCAGCCATGTTTGACCCTGTAGATGAGGTTTCTGCCTGCAAGGAATCCTTTGCAAAATCCAGAAGTATGTGGCTGTCGCCGGATGGGTTTGTATTTCCTGGGATTAAGAGCAGCATTGAAAGCAACCTGCACCCTCAGATGCCCCATCAGGCGCGTCGGGAGGAGCTAAGTGAGGTAACACAAAACTAAACCAACAGTGCAAAGTGAACTCAAGCATTTTGGGAGGCCTGAAGGGGCAGACTGCTTTAGCACGTGGAAGTCTCTTTTGAGGGGTACAGCCTAGGCACCTCTTTTGACAGTGACACCTGTGTTTGGGATTTGGGTACATCAGCATCCAGCTCACCCAGGTGATGTTTTGGTTGGATACACAAGGTCTGCCCTGAACACATATGGAAAGCCCTTTGCCAATATTAATTGGATATTAAGAGGCATTAATGGACTATAGAGTGCTTTGTTTTACATTTACACATGGAGTCGTGTCAGAAAAAATTGTAATATTGCATTCCACTGTTAATGGGTTCCAGACTGTGCTTCAGGAGTTCCCAATATAATTATAGCTGTCCTTCATGTTCCCAAATTTTCTCCCTGCTTGTTTTTCCTCCATTTTTTACTTGTGGTTTGTAGTTAAAGTTTTATGGGGTGTTTGTCCTCCACCACTCTGTTCTATATCCAACTCTTCCTGCCCCATGTCCTCTCTCCCTTCTCCTGTCTTTACTATTTAGCTTCTAGTTTTCTGCCATTTTACTGGATCATCAACTTGACTGGTTTACAATTCCCTGTTTTGAGCAGTCTTCAGCATTGTGCACCCTCAAGCACATGTGGTCTGCTGTTAGGAAGAAAATTTGTATGTTATTAGGATTGGCAAGATGAGGAAATAAAGGGAATAGGATGGAGGTGGGGTGTTTGTGCAGGATCAATCAGTTCTACCAAATTAATTGAACACAGTCGCAGCACAGAGAGGAACAAGATGAGTGCTTGGAGGCTTGGTGTTGTGTCCTTCAAGAATGTGTGTGTGTGTGTCCGGTTTTTAAATATATATATATATATATATATAAAGCCTGAAAACTAAAAACTGGCAGTTGAGCAGTATGTTGTACTGACCTCTGGCACCTACTGACGGGATGAGACAGGGAAGGGAGCTGACATCTTCCCCTGAACCACACTTAGTGTAACCTGGCGATACAGATAGCTGGGTAGGATCAGTGCTACATGGACCTGTGAGAGAAGAGGAAGGAGCCTTCTTCTGCTCAAGTGGGAGCTCACAGCAGTGACAGCATTATAACAGAGAGCGGAGGTGGGTTCTGAACCAGTCATGTTACCTGACCAGTGGGACAGAAGCATAAAACTAACCCCAGAAGCTAACAGCAGAGAGGGGCAGGTAACTTGTAGCTCAGGAAGCATAGTTTTATCTGAAAAACCTCTAAATGGTATTTCAGCTGCAGGTAGTCAGAGGAGCACCAAGGCTGAACTCTTATTTCTCAGTTGCGATGACTCTTCCCGTGACTGCAGTGCACGTGCTGCTTCTCGCACCTGCTTCCTCTGCACACCTTGGTTCTTGGCCCTGAGAGTTTAATACTCACGGTTGTATTTTTAGCAGCACTAGAACAGCTTCTGCTTTCTAACTGCACCAGGCTTTCAGATTATCCTTGAGCTGGTACACAGCTCTCACAGCTCTGTACAGTCAGCCCACTTCTTATCCCGGGGAAAAAAGAAATAGTATCTGGGCTTTGGCCTGGGTCTGGCCCGTTGTGCAGAGAAAGTACTGACATGGAGTCACATGGACACTGTGAGTTTAGCAGCTCTGTGTGAAGTACAGGAAAGTGCATTGGATCCCTTGTGTCACTGCAGAGAAACGGGACATAAATCTGAACTCAAATCCCCTGGCAGGTGTCTCTCAGGTGTGCTGCAAGCGCCTGTGTGTTAGTTACAGCTCAGTACTGGAGTGTCAGTAGCTTGCTCATGAATTGTGTGTATGAAATGTAACCAAGTGACGTTGGGGCTTTGGTGAGATCCTATTACAGATGACCCCATAGTCTGGCTAATTTAAGTTTTGTGACTCCTCCCCAGTGGTTTTGGCCTGGCTTCTTAAAGGGATTCAATTTTCATTTAGAAATGGCAGGAGAATGCTCTGCATGCTAACATGGAGCCAGTGCTGTCACGAGATAGATGGAGCTGGGACAAACGGCACATTGATTTTGATCTTTACAAGAAACCACCTGAGCTCTTCGTCACAGCAGCCCCACAGTCTGGTAATGGATCTGTTAACACTGACTGATCACAAAGCTTTTAACTTGAAGCTCTGACATACGATCCCAAAGCTTGTTCAGTTCAGCCATCAAGAAAGGGCATTTGAATGAGTCTGAATGCAAAGAGGTGTAGCCAAGATCTCCATGTACAGCAAAACTGTACTGCAGAAACAAGGCATTGCAGGATGCATAGACCTTGCCCTCAGCCACACACTAGTTTTACCCCTCTATTAACCTAACTTCTTCACCTAAGCTCCTTTGTCTATAGTGAAATATGACAGGGAGGTATAGATCCTCATTGGCTCATTTGTGTCTAAAGCTAGCCCAGAATCGCCTGAGATTCTCTGTGATGTTTACAAGCAGGAAGCAACAAAGTCCTTGTGATTGCTTGACTTTTAGCTCTTCTACAGCTTTTCTGCTGCACATGACCTTGTAACTTGCAGAACACTTACTTAGTGCAGTTCTTCACAAATGCAGTCGGGATCAATTCTGCTTTCATGTGGATTTTATGGAGCCTACAAGACCAAGGATCTTCTTTGTTGGCACCAGCCATTATTGTAATACCTGAATCATTTGTTCTGCTTGAATCCTTGTGTGGGTGGTTGCTTGGTGGCAATAGAGGCTTTCAGCCTACTTTGTTGTTTGGGTTTTGTTTTAGTTCAAGCAGCCAGAATGCATCCTTTCCAGCTAACTGGTTTCTCTTGCCTGTTTTTTCTGTTGTTGCCTGGCAAAGATGCTAAGCAGATCCTGCAGACTACTTTTGGTGATACCAAGCTGGAAGCTCACCAGTGCTCCATAGCAGCTGAGTTACCCACCCACGGGGTGTGCCCCAGCTTTCAGCTACAGAAACTCCAAGGTCATGTGAAAGATGAACCGCAGGCATCCTCACTCAGGGAGGCAGGACGGGTTTTGAAGGTAAAGGGGAACTGTCCTTGGGTAGTGACCCTGGCGCCTGTCTTTGCACAGCAAGAGCTGTCCTGTCCTTTTTGGAAGCCAGATCATGTGTGACACTCTTAATTTAGCACAGTACTTTTGGGTGTAAAACTATTTGTTAAAATTGATGCTCGTAGCACTGGATGACTCAGTCTTACAAAGCTCTTCAGAAAGCCTATCAGCCAGGGCACAACGTTTTTATTTTATTATTTCTTTTAGTTCTCTGCTTTGATGCTCGGAAATAATGGGGAGAATTTCTGTTCAATTAACTAACTAGCCTGTCAGCATGCAGTGGGTGAGAAAAAAAGAACAATTTTTGGCCAGCTGGCTTAGCGGCTCCAAAAGGAATTGCAGTGTCCCCTAATGAAACGCAGGGGTCGAGGTGCTTCTATAGAATGGATGCCAAATGTCTCCCCGTGTGTTCCCTTGATTACCATAGTGCTGTATAGAGTTCCTGAGCCTTGCACCGCAGCCTGTTGGTGCAAAAATCCCCCACAGACACCGCGGTTTGCAAGACGAAAGGATTTGTGCTCATTAATATAAAGAGCTGTACGGGTGGCCTGCACCTAACTGTTCTTTTGTTGACTGAGGCAGAGCCAGTGCTTGGGGCTCAATGCCTGGCCCAGCCCCTGAACTGCTCTTAAAGCTGATTGTGATCAAAGGGACTGAAGCTCCTGGTGGGCTACGAATGCTCTAGCAAAGCAAACACAGGAACTACAAGAATGTTGGTAACAAAAGCAGAGTTAAACCTCTGAGGCCAGCTCACTGCCACCCCTGCTGCCCTTGTTTTATTTGTACTATTCTGAGCACCAGTGCCTGAATTAAATGGCACTGCACAGTGAGCTGCGCCTCGGGTTTCAGTGTGGGCCCTGGGACTGGGTGGCCTTTAGTCTTGATTTGGCTGTTCAAACTATATCAAACTTGTCCCTCTTGGATGCTTTGCCTGCTCCCTGTACTTCTACTACACAGCCTTCTTTGCCAACTTGTGTGAGTACTTGTACTGGTCTGTAGATAAAGTGCAGCTTGCACTTCATGACCATCTACTTGGGATGATCAGACCAAACCCTTGCATGGCCCATGTTGCTTGAACACATTTTTCAAGGCTTCCAACTCTAGCCCTTAGGAAGCCATTGCTGTCTTGCCTCACGAAACTGACAGCTCCTTTGCAAAAGATCCCACTTTAGAAAGGGGAACTTAATGTGCATTAACTTCCAAGGGGCTGCTTTGGAAAACAAGATTTAAAAAAAAAAAAAAAAAAAAAGGAAAAAACCCCACTCTTTTTTCCTTGTTGTTTTTCATGCTTTCTAAGCTAGCCTCCTTTGCCAGGAGAGAGCTTTTCCCTCTGTCAGAAAAAAGACAGCAGCCAGTGTCCTGGCTGGATGATGTGCCTGGCTGAAGGAGCACAGGACCTAACCAAGATGGACATGTGAAGCCTGCCATGCCAGTCCTTCAGCTCCTCAGGCTACACTTGTGCTGCTGCTGGCTATTATCTGCTCAGGCTTGTTTATTGCCTTTCCTACTGATCTGTGTATGAACACCACCTCTTTCACCTGGGTTTTTTGGGTTTTTTTTTTTTTTTTTTCTTTTAAAAATAAAAATCTCTGCTGTAGCTGCTTGGAGCTGGCTGCTGAGTTGAGGCTTTCCCTCCCTCCTGTGTACACAGTGTAATCCCTTAACTGGGATTCTGAGCTCTCTGATTTGAGGGCCTATAGTCTGTACAGGGCTGGCTGTGCTGAACAGAGGGATGGCTTGGTGCCTCCCTGGGGTGCTCCAAGAGCCCCCCTCCCATTGCTCATCTCAGGGGCTGGGACCAGCTCTATGCTCCCCTCCCCCACCTGGGAGCAACCCACAAGCCTTGTCTTTGTGCCTGAGGGGAACAGCTTGCCCCGCCTGGGTGCAGCCTTGCTGTTCCTAACAAACAGCACTGTTTTGGCTATAAAGCCAATGGGGACGTCTTTCTCTTTGCAAACGGAGCGATGCAGGCTTCCCATGCCTCGGACAAATGCTGGACTGGCTCTCAAGCTCTGTGCTTTCCTTACCCTTCTGGGAGGCTCATCTGACCTGGTGTGTCACTGCTTACCTTCAGGTTGTCCTTCTGAGTGTATTTAGTCTCCCAGGGTCCTGGCTAGCACAGCCATTTGATTGCTGGGACATTTTCTGCTAAATAGTTCTACTCCCTTGGTGGGCAATCAACCCCCATCCCCGAGGGCTGTAGGACATTTCTGTGGCCACTGCAAACTGGAGTGTCACCTTTACGGGCAACCTGACAGGTGTGGGTTGGGGTTTGCTTTGGTTGGGATTTTCATTTTGGATTTTTTTGCTTAACACAAGGAAGCAGCTTGTGATTTGTAGCTTAAAGGTTTTTTTTTTTCAGAAGTACAAAGTTTGCACATAGTGGCTTAAAAAAAAAAAACCAAACCAAAAACCCCCTAAAGAAAAAAAGAATGATCTTCAGTGCAGGCTTATGTGACCCTACCGGTCTGAGTAACATGTGCTTTAGCTGGGCATGTTTCCAACCTTGTAGTTTGCCTGTAAGGAAAACACTCTGGGACTCACTGATTTTTTTTTTTTAAGCCCAGCTGGCTGAGAACCTGAACAGACACTATTTTCTTGTCCCAGCCTGTCCCAGCCCTGTCAGCATTGGACAAGCATCCCTATGATGCTGGGAAGAGGAGGAAGAGCTTGGTACCAGGGCCTGATGACCAGCACAGCTTCAAGTGTCCCAAGGATGTTCTCCCCGTTACAACAGAGTGTGAGAAGGTTGAAAAACTCCAAGATGCAGACTGCAAGTAAGAGAATGGAATTGCTAGGGTAAGAAAGGGGCCTCCACATCCTTTTATATGGTGTGTGGCCGTGAGGACATACAGACATTCTGATAATAAATTGCTAGTAGTATAGTAAGAAATTAAAAAGTTGATAAATTCTTAGGGTATATCTGAAAAAACAAATTACAGAGGCAGTGTGGCATTGGGAGGTCTCCCTTCAAGTCCAAATTCCAGAATTAAGGAATTAGTTTTGCCACTGGAAGACACTGGCCCTGGCCCTGTGCAGCACCACCCTGTTCACAGCTTGCACTTTCCACATGCGGTCACACAGCGATGCTCCAGCCCCATGCCTGGCCTGACACAGTTCTAATCTCAGCAGCATCTATCTCAGCTCCTGAGAAGCAATTTTTCTTTGCAGTTCAAGTGCTAGAAAAATTGGAGAAGGTTCAGGTACTTGAACTTGCTTAAACTGTATCAGCCAGCACAGGTTTGCATTAATGGGAAACTTGTCATTACTACCACAGAGTGGGTTAATCGGTATTTTGTTCTTTACTTTGGAAGATGAGTTCTGGCCTTTGTTTTCCTGCCATACCATCACATCATCTGAGAGACTGCTTTGCTTCACCTTCATCACTCAGCTCTTGCAGGAAAGTGACCCTTCAGAATCCCACAGTAGAGCTGATCAGGCCTGATAGGGTCAGTCAGACTTCACCTGCTCGAGTGGCCACTTGCCAACACTGGATCCTGTATTGAACCTGGTTTTTACTCTGTTGAACCAGAGTTCTTTTTCCCCACAGCTGCCCTCTGCCTTCCAAAGGCACCTCTGAGGAACCAGGGCGTGAGCTAACAAACTGCTCCAGTAGCTGATGCAGAACTACTAAGCTGTCAGCAAAGCTTGCCAGAGCCCACACCAGTCTTTAATTGGTATGGCACACACTGATCAAAATTCTGTATTCAAACCACTTCTCTGAGTGTTGTTGAACAACAAGCTTGAAGTAACAATCACAGCAACTGACAAAAGCAGTGAGCCCACTGGCCAGTGCAATGAGTTACTATGCAGTCAGTGTTCAGCAGACACACATCAGAGTTACAGCTTAATCTAAGAGCCCCCTTCATTCCAGGTTACTCTACTATAAACACGGTTTGCTTACAAGAGAGACCAATCTGCAAGAGCAGGAGGATGCAGCACCACCCTCCCACAACAGGAAGACCCTCTCCAGATTGATATGCCAGATCAAAGTTACCTGTATTGGGAGTAACCTGGTGTAAACAGAAAGCACTTGGTGAACAATGGGTCACTGGCAATGCATAGCACACCTGTGGCCCAAAACAATCACCTTCCTGAGGAAATCTGGCCAGTAAGTAATTCCCAAAGGCCATGTGAAATGTGTCATTGGACAAAACGTCCTCACAGGGGCAGTGGGGAGGCAGCTAAATTACCTCTGGGAGTTAGCAAGGTGGGGGGAATGTCATCTCCTCTGAAAAGTCTCCTCTTTCATGGGGTTCCTTTAACAGAGATGACAACAGCTTTTATGTAAAATCCCCTATTGATTGGTTTTAAAAACCAAAGCAGAGCGTGAGGCTTAATAAGCAAGGCCAAGTACAGGATGTAGAGAAAGACCAATTAAACATATGGAAAAATGTTCCAGTGGGACAGAGATGGTGCAACCCCCAGCCTTAGGGACACTCAGCCACACGATGGCAGTTGGCCTCGGTGTCTGTGCTGACTGGCCATGCTGACCTCCGGGGGTCCTGCCCAAACAAAATCCTTCTGACGCTGAAGCATTAAGATACCTACCCACCCACCCACCCCCCTTCCCTGTGAAAACACATCTCACCTCTGACCCTCAACTGCCTTTAGCTCCCAGGGAAACACAAACATACATCTAATGATGTAACTGAAGACCTAAATAAAATGTCTTTATTTATTTATTCTCTTTATATGAAGTTGTGTTTAGAAGTTTTATTTTACACAGTTTCAGCTAATTACATTTGGTAAATGCATGAAATAGTCAAGTTTAAGGTGTGAAAGCCTTGAATTGCAGAAAATTAGTCACTGCTTTACATTCATCAGTATTTGCTGCCAGGGCAGCATCAGAAGGTCCTGTCCAGTGGGTGAGAACAGATATAGGCTCTCTTCTCCAGCACCTGCTTTGCAGCTTTTTTAATATAGTCATCCAGGTTTTCATCTGCATCTGCACAGAAACAGAAGGGACGTTACAGTGGGGTGTTAACCAGAGTGCTGGAACAGCTTTTCCAAATGTCTTCCAGAAAAGGTTTTAGAATGCAAATGAAGGACCTACACTGCAGGAAATAATTGAACACTATCTTCTGAAAAAGACTGATGGTTGCAGACTGAGTTTCACAGAGTAAATGCCTAATTGCTCAGTATTAACAAGGTGGTATGTGACAGGTTTGGTGCTCTAATATTTTCTTTACAGGAGTATTTCTACTGGCAGATTGTATGTTTCACCCCACACTTTTTTTGGGAAAAAAGTATCACTGCAGTTCATTTTATCTATTAAATGAAGAGACTCTTTATATTGAACTAGTACCAGCTCTGTCCCTCCACTCCTCCTAATTAAAGGCAAAGCAAAACTATTCTGTTGGTTACATCAAACCACCTCCTGTCTGGAGTTTGTGAAAGCCACGAGCACGTAAGAACTCTTTTATCTTATAGAACTTACATTTCTGTAATTGAGCCATGGCGTAATTGTTCTTGAAATAGGCTTCTGTGCAGAAGATATTTGTAAGAAGCACCTGAGAAAACAGTAACACTCAGTTACTAACTGGTAAATAAATTTCATAAACAAACCAACATAGTGATTTAAATATCTGAATGTCTGGTCTTGTCTCTTGCTAATGGATCCCTGGAAGCTAATCACGTTCCCTGCAAGCTTAGTTGCTGTTTCTCCCCCACAGCCACTCCGTGTCAGGGATGACCCCTTTGCTCAACGCTGCCTAGAAGATATTCTGGGTGATCAATCCAGGCATGTAATTTAGGTAATAAATACACACAGAGAATGTTAAGTCTTAGGGCCAGTGATGACAAAGGTTAAATCAGTTTGGGTTCGTCTAACACTTAATTGTAGCAAACTGACTTGTCCTGTAACATAGCTGTTACCATGATGCTTTAAATGAGCTGCTATACAATGCCCTGTGTGTCACTGTACTGTCAATAAATGTATTGACAAAATATTCATCTTGTTACACATTACTAGTTATTAATGGTTTTATGGATTGTTTGGGAGGAACTGCATGGCATCAGTGGGTTTAGGAGAACATGCACACTCGTAGCTCATTCATAAACGTGTAGGTATGTATGTGTTAAGTTAAATGCATTGACAGTGTGCCGCTCGTGTGGTCAGAGCACCCCAGAGGCCATCGGTGTGGCACCAGTCAGTTTAGAAACAACCTGTGCACTGCCAGTTTTACAGGAGGGTCTGCTGAGGTGGACAGGAAATCTTAACAAATGCAGAGTGTACTCTGAGGCACAATGAGAGCTGTCTGTCACTGCGGCTTTGCCAGGTCTGAGACAGGAGTCTGCAATGCCGGCTGGTGGAGGCAGCAGTAGCTGGTTAGAGCCCCATAAAACAGGCTCTAACCCATCAAGGTAAGGCTGAGGCTGGGTAGTGCCTCTGTATTCCAGGGTGGGAAGAGATCTCCATTAAGCTACACGATCCCGGGAGCGTAGGCATTAATGGGGTACGACTGGCAGGAAAGCACACTCACTTCGTGGTCGTGGTTTCGGAGCCCGATACTGATGGACCGGCTGGCTCTGGAAATAGACGCTGTCATGGCGTATAAATTAATCACAATGTCTGCCACTCTCTTCAGAACCAACTGCTCATCCACTATTGTCTACGAGAATAAAAATAGTTATTAGCAGTTTGTCAATTTAAAACTTTAACCAAACATTTTTTTCATCCAGTGTATTTCTGTAGTGCCAAGAGGTAAGTTGTTACATGGAATTCCTACCCTATGCCTGAAAGCTCTGAATTATGCTCTGCCTTTTAACACTGCCAGATTAGCTACATTTACACTATTAAGTTTTGGATTAACTACATTCCACCTTTTAACAGTCTTCCCAGCTGCAGACAGAAAAATGGCTGTGTCAGGTAAAGTAAAATGCCTTTGGTACGGTGAGGCGTGGCAGGGCCCAGTCTGACAGACATTCTCAGCCCACATCAGCCCAACTGGAGATTCCGCCACCTTGCATGGCATAACCTGAGTTCCTTGCTCTGCAATATGGATGAACAGGATAACTTCAAAACCTGCTGGTACTGCTTTTCAGGTGGGAGCAGCGACATGGGTTCCAAGGACAGCTCACAGCAAGCAGCTAAACTGGTCACTGCAGCAGGCAGGATCTGTGCTTGCACGCAGAGAAGAAAACAACTAATTTGTTGGGATCACTGGGATTTGGGGCTATTTAAACATAACCTGTCCATTAGCCTGCGTGCAGAATGTCAGTCTGTTTCCCCACGTGCAACAAAATGTGGTAACAGAAGTCCTGGCTCTTTCCAGGCAGAGTCCACTCAAGCCTCTATGAGGCCAGTCCAGCTGAGGATAAACTACTAATAACGAAGGAAAAGTGATAGTTACCTTGCCAAACCTACTGAGCAGGCCTCTCACTGTAGTCCCAAAATAATAAATATTTTCTTCCAGTTTCTTGCCACTTTCCTATGAGATAGAACAGAAAATACAACTTGAGTAGTCTTCTAAGAGCAAACATAACATTCTGCACCAGAAAATAGCTGCTCTGCCAGCACTGGCCTGTGCCCCCAGTCCAGCCCCAAGAAAAACCCCATCAAGTGCCTAAGGAAGTATGTATGTATAGTTCACAGAAATTCTTATCTAAAGTGTGTTATCAGGAAAATTATGAAGGGCTGCAACAGGCCTTACAGGCAGAGCCTTTTCTACTCAAGTTACGTAAATTACCCAGATGGATAAAACCCTGGATTTGATATAAATACAGACTTAGAGCTGCCCTCCTTTTACCTTGCTACATACCTTTACAATACCTGTAACCGAGTCCCTGCCCCTGAGATGGCAAAAACACCTGCTCTAACTTGTAAACGTCACTGTTCCTGCACACATGCGTTGGTTTGCATCACCAAAAGCTGTGACAGGCAGTGATGGGACTCCAGCATGACAGATCAGTGTGTGGCTCTGATCACAGATCCCCATGTCCCCTTCTCCTTACCTCGAGGCTGGGATGCACCACGCCATGACTGCCGACCAGCCCATAATCCACTTTTCTCCCCATCATGTCCCGTAACTTGTTTAGAAACTCGCCCAGCGCCAGGCCCACGTTTCCTTTCTTGATTTGTCTAAAAAGGTTAGAGAAAGGGGGTAGAGGCCACGTCCTGGTTTGCAGCATGGAAGCAGCTGATACTCTAAACGCTTTAGCAAAGCACTTGCTGCTTGTCTAAGAATAATCAAGTCTTCTGATCCATTTTACTATGAAATCCTGAGAGCAATTCTACGGTCTGACAAGTACTCAGCATGGTGCACATTCAGCTCCTCTCAAAAATACAAGTCCAGAGACCAGTACTCGTCCTCAGTAGGTGCACTACAACATGTGTCTGCAACAAGCACCCTACAGCTGCCTTCGCTATAAGACGCTGTTATGAAATCTTCAGTTATAAAATTTTAATTACAGGTCTTGCAAGAAAGAATTTTACACAAGCTGGAATTATAACATAAAATACAGTAAGGCCCAGATTGCTAAATCTACAAATCACCCAATTAAAAAGAGGGGGAAAAGGGGAGGAGGGAAGCACCCCCTATAACATTGAACTAACTACCTTTTAGGCAGATAATACATTGGAGAAGTACCACACTTTTTTTTCCCCACAGTTTCCCCTCTTATCTAAGCAGATAGCAGATTCAGTTTAGCATATTAAAAACTATTAGCAATAAATAAGAACATACTTAATTTTGTCAGTTAAGATTTTGCCTGCATATTGCATACCCGTCAAGGCAATATACATTCGCAGAATTTCATTTGTTCCCTGCAAAAAAAAACACAGTATGAAGTGGAGTCAGTATCAAGTATTGAGTATCTTCAGCACTCAGAAACCCCAGATATGCTGTGCTAATAGTTTGTATACTTTTTTCTCCCTAAACCTGCTTTTGATGTCTAAGTAACTCATGCTGTGATTTTCTTTGAGCCATTCTAAAATGCATCTCGACTCACAGGATAAAATTCCTTTGAGAGCTTCATGCAAGACAAAGATGATCATCACTTGTAAGGAAAAGACCCCTGTGCCAGAAACTGCACTCCCAGGGGTTTGCCTGGAGAGAAAGAGGACATGTAGCTGCAGAGGGTCAGCAATGCTGGAAGCAAGCAGCAATGACAACTCTCAACTAGCTGTGTTTTACAGTCTAATTTTTTGGTACAAGTCTAGTTAACCATTACAGTTTTCCAAGCAGGTCTATGGTGCCAGGCTTCCCTTTCTGCTCTTCTAGTATTAAAAGATTGTTCTTCATCCATCTGACTGTAAAGGTTTGCTTTCTTTTGCTTTATCTCAGTTACAAATTCTGATTTCATTTGGCTGTGAAGAAGCTGAGCTTCTCATTCCTGAATGTACATAATGCATCCCAATGAAAAAGAAACAAGGCTAAAAGCATCTGGAATGCACCATAAGCTCTGCGCTGTGCCAGGGAAGGGACACTGAAAGAGCTGGAAAGCGGCTCAGTGTGCCTGTGGGCAGAGCAAATGCAGACCAAGAAACCAGGCTGGGCTTTTACAGCTCAGTGCAGGGGCTCTGTTCTGGGGCTGGTCTGTTCCTGGCTGAAGACTCAGGGTAACAAGACAGGGCTGGTGAGGACGGAGAGCACCCTGAGCTTTGGCCCAGCAACAGGCCAAGGGATGAGGGGACTGTGTTCAAACGAGACCTGTGACAGAGACGGATCAGGTGCCTTGGCGGGGCAAGGCGGCACACAGCCTACCTGCTGCATGTCCTGCACACCAGAAATGGGCCCTGCATAGCTGCTCTGCCTGTGGCTGACAAACTGCATGTATCCTGTTTGGTGAGGACAAGGTAAGCACAACCCCCGGGCCCAGCAGGTGAGGAACTCCATGTAACTGCTGGGACCTTCCGTAAGAAGACCCAGCTGAGTTTCAGGAATTCTAATGGCCTGGTGTTTGCAGGCGTTTGCAAGAGCAGCTAGGCGCCTGCCAGGCACTGAGTTGCAGCTTGAAAATTCCTGCTGGCATTAATTTGCAGGTGAGATCTTTGCTGTCCTGTGTATAGATACACAGATGCACACCCCCCATCTACATACTACCAGTCTGCAGTGGCTATAAAAGCCAGCATATTTTATTATAGGGAAGGACTGGCAGCATCTCCAAAGAAAACATGATTAAACCTGCAGTCTGGTTCCCTCACAGACTTTGCAAGCGAGTGAATGAAGGTTTGTGAGCTGAGCACTCGGCTTTCAGCGCGGGTCAGTGTGAATCCCAGCTTACCTGAAAGCCAGTATATTGACACTTGCCTCAAAAATGAGCAGTATCCTGGTATCTCGGAGGTAGCGCTCGTAGGGGTAATCTTTCATATAGCCAAGGCCACCAAGAATCTGCAGTGCTTCACTCACACAAGTCCATGCGCCTTCAGAACTGAACACCTGCCGTTGAGAGCATTTTAATCGCCATGTGAATGAAGAATGAATAATGAATACAGAGCACATCACTGCAGTTACAGCTACCTGACAGCACTGTAATATTCTATTCTGCTGTGAGAACTGTCCTGCTGAAAGCTTTCATGAAACAGTACCCTCATGGGTGTGTACACACCACACACACACACAGAGTATACTTTGGTCAAGCTTAAATACGCGAACAGGTCTCTCTAAGGAAATACTCTGGGGAGAGCAACAGACTGAACCATGAGAACAGCTGTAGCTGGTTGGCTGGAGCCTGTGAAGCTGTTTGGAACTGACCACACTGTAAAGGGCCCATCAGTGGGGGCTGAAAGCCTCCGAGTTCTCCTCTCCGGCTCTGTGTGGCAGAAACTCCACAAGCAGTGATGCTCTGGTAGAGAGCGTCTGACTCTTCCTCAGTCTGTATCTGGCAACCAATACTGAGTCTGTGCCAGGGCAAAAGCACCTCAGCCAGGTCTGCAGCTGGAAGTACAACTGAGTGTCTTTTATGTGTGTAAAAGAGGCCACATAAAAGCAGAGTTCAAGAGGACCAGGACACTGCACACCTCGTGTGCAGTTCTTATTTCATATTGTGACAAAAATCTGAATCTGAGGCTATCTGTGGTACATGGGATATAGAGAAATCAGCAATGTCTAGTTTTCCCATCTAGCTCAGGGTTTGTATCACAGGTCTAAATACCTCAGCCCCTTGCCAGTCTTGAATGTGGACTGAAAACAGGAGAGGCATTAGTCTGTAGTAGCTTAAAGCCATAGGCAGAATCTTTCAGTAAAATTAATTACCTTGACCATGGCGGCCTCCACGGAGCAGTCTGGAAACCCTGGCCTGTCCATCATTCCTGCAGTGAGGTAAGCCATACTCTCCATTACATATGCTTTCACAGCCATAAAACAAAACTTCTCCTGTCAAATAGCAATGCGAGGAATCACACAGTAATTCAGATGCAAAATCCCGCAGGCAAGCCTGAAACTTAAGAGCAGAACTGCAGCTTTTGTTTAACATATTACCAAATAATAACAAAGTACTGCAAACAATAACAGAAAATCTACTAAGGCCTATCTTCGTTCATTACACTGATCAGTCCAGACATTTACGAGGTGAGCGTACAGCCGTCTGCACATTTACACAAATTTAATAGCAGTACATCCACAAGAACCCCAACACAATCTGTGTCCTTGCACTTAAGCAATACAAAACAGAGATCAAGATTTTTCATGCTTTATTACCTGAATTAATCCAAATTCACTCAGTTTCTTATTGAACTGCTTCCTGGTACAGGCATATTCTGCTGTCATTTCTTTAAAAAAGAAACAAAGAAAATACATATCTCAACAGAGCAGAACTGTGCCAGACCCTCTCTGCTGAGAGCACCGGTCTGTTGGCTGGTTCAGCTCCCAGGCAGTAATCCTGTGCTGCTGCAGGAGCTGTGCTTTGTGACCACCCCCTCAAAATCCCGTGTTAGTCTAGGAACAGTGAGCCAATGGCTTCCAAACAAGAATCTGAGGTGCAAGCCTGGACACATTTTGGTCTGTGTAATCGATTACTTCACAGGGATTTATGCTACTAGTTTGGGTATCTATTGATAAAAACACTTTTTGTTACTTATTACTGTGCACAAGCTGGTTCAAACCAGTTATTCAAGTGGGAGGTTTTACAGGAGACTGTACTTTCTAAAAGCTAGAGCATATAGGCTGTTCTTGAGCATGAACACTGTGCCTCAGAAAAATTCAACAGAGGCAGTAACTTGCCACTATATGAAGTGGAAAAAACCTTCAGTGTTAAAGCACTGTAAGCAGGCTTTTAATAAACATTTGAAATGAAAGTATTTTAATGTTTTAAAGATGTCAAAGCATGTTTTGACTGGCAACACAGCAATGCTGTCATGATAGAGATGAGTTTTTTGCACAGCATCCAGCAAACAGAACAGTTAATGTACCCACCTATCAATTTTTTAATCATCCCAGCAGATGCACTGCCCATGCTAAACCTTCCGCTGTTCAGGATATTCATGGCGACCTGTGAAGAAAAGGAATGAGTTTCAGGCAAACTGCAGAACTTCTCCTGAGGCCACCAGGCCCAGCACTGCCTTGCTTCACAGCAAACTGCTCTCCTGGATTTCAGTGTCCCTGGAACGCACCTCCCACCCTCTCACTGTACAGCATTCAGCATCCCAGCCATGCTGCTTCAGAACTGGGCACTTCAGGTGACCTACAGGTCTCCTCTGGGCTTTTACAAATCATTACTAGTTATCTTCACTGCTTACCTTAAATCCCCCTCCTACTTCTCCAATTACATTCTCAATAGGCACTTTTGTGTTTTCAAAGTGTACTTCACAGGCTGAAACAGAGTTAACAGCAGTTGATTTATTATGTAGAAATATTTAGAAGACACTCAGGAACATAATGTAGTCTTTTTGCAACAAGAAGTAAAGTTTCCTAATGCACTGCTTGACAGAATTACACACACTTTGCCAAAGAAATTAGAATAAATTACTGATGTAGAATATTCAAAATTAAATTAAATATATTATACTCAGGAAAAGTTAGGTAAAGAAACATAAACCTTACACTGTTATATGGGAAACTGATTTGCCTCTCAGTTCAGATTATCTAAACAAGATAAAGCATTAAAACATTTTCTATTAGCAATTTAAAGTGGTTCTTACTATTGGATCCTCGAATGCCTAACTTATCCTCAGGCTTCCCATGCGTGACTCCACCAAAGTCCCGCTCTACGATGAAAGCGGTGATTTTATCTTTTAGCTGTCCATCCTTATCAACAACCTCTGTCCTAGCAAACACTGTGAAAATATTAGCAAGGCCACCGTTTGATATCCAAACCTGGTTTGAGAGAGGAAAGATGTGTAAGAAATACATTTTATCCTGATATCGTGACACTCCTCTTCAGTGTTTCATAACAGATTAGCAAAGAACAGAGCGGTGAAAAATTCCTGCTGCTTCTCTTAAGTTCTAGTGAGTGTCCTGCTATGAGTTTTGCCTCCTGTGAAAATGTTTCCAAGGGAAGTCGACCAAGAATCTTAAGTCTAGAGGAACTGTAAAAGTAGGTTGCAATAAAGATTTGAACTAAATTAAAATCTGTGATACAGACAAGTTTGTGTATCTTACCACTTACGGCATGTGAGTGATATGAGGGTGATACAGAGCATAGAACCACTTTGCCCAAAATAATTTTATTCTTGAAAGAAAACCACCAAGTCTGGCATGAAGATGGGAAAACATGGTTTCTTTTTGCATATGTTGTCCCAGAGAGGCTAATTAACTAACTAGCTAGCTAACCAACCCACCCTCCCTGAAGCCAAACACCATGAGCTGGTGACAGAGAAGGAACATAAGGAGGGACTTTCCATCTCTCTCTCTCTTTCATCTCTTTAGTGATGGTTATTCCTTGACCAGTGTGTGCCTTTTGCCTGAAACAATCACTATCTTCCTGACATGGTTGCTCTTTGCTAGCCTGGAAACCTCAATACTGAGATGCAGCTGCCAAGCCAGCCTCTCACTTAGCATCACCTACGGACTGCAACACTGTACAGGACAACAATGCTTTCTCAAAACGTGTAACAGAACCCTGCTGTATTTCTGGTCTCTGTGTGGATACCTTGGAGCCATTCAGTAAGAAGTATTTCCCATCTTCACTGAGGGTTGCTCTTGTCTGGATGGACGCAGCATCACTTCCACTAAAAGCCAAACAAGTTATTAAAGACATAAACAGGCTTTAAAAAACAAAACTACATCTTTTCCTTCTTTCCATCCTTTAAAAAGGAATGTTTACAATTGTATTGAACAGTCATTTGTTATTTAAAAACTAAAATTTATAACCTCTAGATTCAACAGCCAAGAAATAAATCTACTAAAGTTACCTGAGGCGACATTTCTGCTGGTTAACATGTCTGTTACCAACCTTATGACCTGACCAGAGCATTCCAGATGCCACATATGCAGCCTTTGGGAGCTACAGGTTGAGCTATGGGGCCATACAATGAAACTGTCACCCAAACCCACAAGTTTAAAATGTCTATATTGTTCCTCCAGAATTCCCACCCGACCTTTACACCCTCACTGACAAAAGGCTCAACAGAAATGAAAAACACCCACGTGCCAGTCTCCAGCAGTGAGCACTGAGGCACCTTCTGCAGGAGCAAAACGAGCAGGTGAACTACAAAGCCATCAGAAGTTTACGTTCTGTGATCAGAATCTCCAGTCACCTCCTGGCTACGTAACGTGACAAGCAACACGCCATCTCCCCCAGGAACAAGGGCCCACCCCAGGCTCAGCTGCAGACGGCTGCCTGGTTCTTGGAACAGCCAGATCCCAGCTGCTATTTAAACAGCCTTAGATTGCTACAATTCAGTTCCAAACAGAATTGCTTCTGTGCACTAGAACTACAGTCTCTTAGAAGACTGAAGTTACAAAGACTAACAAGCTTTTTTTTATTAATACTGGGATAAATAAAGATGTTAGAAGAATTTCAGAACATGGCTAGCCCTTGGTTTTTTCCTGTGTGTTACTTCCAAGTCCCTTCCATGGATGACTTTGTTAACTTTCTGTGCTAGTTTAAATTTAACTGAAAGTGGGATCACTTTCAGAGTGTCAAACCTGAGCTTGGGACTCTTGAATAAAGATGGCTGAGAGGTATCTGAATCACAGCAACATGAAAATAGCAAATAAATGAAATGCTCCCTGCAAGTCAGTCTAGCAGACAAGAACTCAGAGAAGAAAGTTTCAAACTAGAGCTTTGAATGGACAAGCAGGATTCAAACATTCTGCTGGTCTTGGCCCCTCTATCAGTTTCTTTTACAATCACATAGTAACACACCTGCCCATATACTTTTAAAGACCTGTACCTCTTCTGCATTAACAGAACTTGCAATATTAGCAGCAGTCAATGAATAAATGTCATAGATATAACTTTCACATGAAGTTGCTGCTCCAAAACTGCTTATTCAGAGCTCTACCAAAAGACCAAAACTTTGTCCTATTATTTTTGGTAGCCTATTCGATACAGGCTGTTAGGATTTCAAAAAAGAACTGAAAGTATCCCAGAACAGTCACAGCACATCATTTCTAACACAGCACAAAGTATCCTTTCACCTCATAATGCCAGAAATGAATGCTTGGGATGGGAACAACAGTAAGTGATTTCATGGAGACTGCCATAAGCAGGGGAAAGAAGAATTACATGCTTTGGAATGTACCTTTAAAAAGCAACCAAACAACAATCTTTAAAAAATGACTTGTATACTGAAGACATAGGCAACAAGTAATGAACATTTAATATATGAACCAAACAATTACTGTAACAAAGTTTTGGTGCTTTCTGAAGCTTTTATGATTACAAAACCAGTACCTTCCAGGCTCAGTGAGACAGAAAGCAGCGATGTGCTCCCCAGATGCCAGTCTAGGCAGGTATTTTGCCTTCTGTTCATCCGTGCCAGCAATGAGGATGCCCTGAGTAAAGAATTAACGGGAAACTTTTCAGCCTCAGCCTGTGTGAGAAGAGAGAGGCTGACAAGCTTCACCAAGTTCAGGAAGCCTCATTTGCCAGTTTTATGGTGTAACAAGAGGCAGTTTAATAAACAATGGGCATTATTATGTATCAGACATTAAAACACCTCAAAGTTCTCATCACACAGTTGTTCAAATGGCCATAGGAGATGACTTACTAAGACTGCCTTCTGTGGTAGGTTTCGCTGTATTATACTGTAAGTGAAGACTTCTCTGTTGCTCTGGAAGGCAGAGATATGGCCCTTCCTTTATAATCTGCCATACCTTCATTACCATTGCTGTAATTTTATTGAAATAACCTCAAAAGCAGCGATGTTCAAAGCTGCTCATCAGAGAGCAGAACACATGATTAACAGGTTACAAGTGATTTAATTACACAGGCATTCAGTGGCTTTTTGAGAGTGCACTTATTTTAATTGTTGCATTAATTTTTCCATACAGCCAGTTTCTAATGAGGGACAAACAAAATATAAAATACGTGATAAAGCTAAATAACCTATGGGTAAATAGGTGTGATGGAGTTACTCCACAAAAGTAGGATTAACCCCAACTGACCCCACTGCCCACAGCAGTTTTACCTTACACTACACTTCTGGTTAGACTGCTTTACAAATCAGCTCAGCTCACCAGCCCTGACCTACAGATGTGAAATTTTAAGTGAAGTGAGGAATAAATAGATATTTATAGTTAGCATTGTCTGCTAAAGACTTTTTCTGGCTAGAATGAACTTACTGCTATTTCAAGCTTCAGACTACTACCATCCATCCACCACTAAAAGGCAGATACCTAAGGCTACACTGTGCAGAAAATGAGCTTTAAACTCCAATGTTTGCTTGGTCCTGGACAAGTTTTCTTCTCTAAGCCCCCCAACACACAGCCTCATTCAGCCAGGAAAAGTCACTCCCTTCTAAATTGTCAGCACAGCTGTCCCACCTGCCCATAATTTTAGCCCCACTGGTATTTTACTTATTTCAATATTTACTCTAGCAACTTTTAGCAAGTTTGCCCAAATTTAAAAATCTGGGATAATTAGAGGTATTGTTTCTAGGAATTATTTCAATGTTTCCTGGACTAATAATTTTCTTGGATTCTTCACACTCAGTCTTTATCGTGCATGGAAGCATTACACTGAGCCACTGGCAGAGGGTGCTGGGAACATGACCAACCACCTGGACGTCACCACACTCCACCCAATTTACGCTTCACCTGTAATTCTGATCTGTTGCACCCACACTCAGCAATGAAACAAGTTTTTCTCTGCAAGTTGTGCAGAACTGCTTGACAATATATAAGAGCATTACCTTAAGCCCAATAGCTTGATGAGCTGCCAAAGTAACTGCGATTGAGCCATCTAAGGAGGTGATTTCCCCCAAACGTGCATACATAGTGTTCGATAGACCAAGACCACCTGAAACAAATACCAAGTTTTATTTGAAGTAGATACCTTACAATTTAACTTGTCCCACCACCCCACCCCCCAAAAAAAAAATCCCCTTTCAAGTACAGAAACACCAAGAATGTAACACTCCAAACTGGAGAGCTCCTCGGTATGGACTGGATATAAAATGACACTATGTCTCTTACTTTCACATCAACCTGCCTAGTTCTGAATTCTCCCATGAAAAATATTTAATACCATTTCTAATGCATTTCATAAGCATTAATTAATAATCAGAGATCACGTATCATGTTACAGCACCTGCAAGTTGTCCAATAAACTTTAATGAGTTGTATAAAAATGCTTTAAAGAATCGAAATCAGGGCAGCACAGCAACACCAGTTACGTGCCCTAATAGAACAAACAAAAAATGTGTAACAAAGTGCTACAAAAATAGGTTATTAGTTTAACATCACCTAAATACTGAAGTATGCCTCCAGCTTTACATGGTGTTATTGTAGAAATTGGAAAAAAAAAATATTGTTTCACACTATTCTCTTCAAGTATCAGGCATCTTCCCCACTGAAACTATCTTCAAACAGTTTTGTCTTCCTCCAAGTTGTTCTCTTTAAAGTCACCTTCTTTTACAATAAACAATAGATGACACAAGGATCTCATTTCTTTATAAATTTCATGTAAAGTATTAGTTTCAATCCCAGTTTTTATTTCATGTGTAAGAATAAGATGATAATTTTTTAATAATTCCTTTGCAAGTTTAAAGGTTATTCCACTGAGCAACTAATGTGATCTCAACTGGCAGTGAAATGACGTAACTTTTTGCTCAGTATTGAATGGGAAAGGTCCTGTAAGGACGTTATGCTCTCAGTGAACAGACATGATGCTTTTACACTTCTGTAAGGCCACATTTCTATCTGCCAGTGACAAATGACAGCTTTGATAGATCCCTTCCATGAGACGCTGCAGTTTGTACCCAGGATTGCTTCAGGAACCACCAGCAAGAACTGCAAGTGCCACAGAGTGTCATGCTACTTTGCTGCATCCAAAAAAAGAACAAAAAGGAAAATGCTATGCCAAGAGGAATTCAGACAACCTAAAATTAGTTACCTCACTCGGGCACCCAGTACGAGTATGCAGAGCTCCCCACACAGCCAGCAGACACTCTGCGTGCCCACATCTCTTCATTAACTGGGGAGGAAGCCTCAGCTCCTAATTTAGCTGTCCAAGTCAAATGACTACACGTGGGATAGAACAGACATTTTGTGAGACCCCAAAATGCAGTACTTAACAGACTACTGGGTTATCCTTTTGTCATTTACTCACCATATTCCTCTGGAATCTGCATGCCAAAGAGACCCAAGTCCTTCAGTCCTTTCAAAGTTTCAGGTGGGATTTTTGCATCTTGATCAATCTTCTTGGAGTCCACTACAAATACAGAAGACTTCTGTCATTCAACACTGTGTTTCTTGGCGCAGAAGTCTCTAAGGCTGCAGTATTGTCAAATCAGAGCCAAGGTCACTGTGTGCTACGAGCTAGCTTATAGGTCAAAAAAGCCCAGGCCTGAAGAACTGAAATAACTTACACAAAAGGAGCTGCTGGAGCATCATACCCCTCCTGCTGCAGTTTTCCTCTGGTCTCCTGAAGCACTTTAAGACAAGACACAGAGCTTGCCACACCAGATTCAGACATACTTCTCCTCCCTACCTGCCAAGAGCTACTTTTTCTAGCTTCAGTCTGACCTGGCTGGCCACCCTGTTTGCCCTTGAGGCTGGAGAAGTCTCAAACCCTGACCTGCCTTTTGCGGGACTAATAATGCACTGGCCTGGGGGCCTGCTTGCTGCTGCCTGACACCCCAACCCCTCCTCCTCCCTGCAAAGTGAAAGAACACAGTCACAGAGACAAGTCCTAAACATGGCAGCAGGAGGTCTCGGTTCTCTCTCCTGAGAACAACACTCCACTCCCGCTGCCCTATTTATTAGACCATCATAGTCAAAATACAGCACCAGCTGGAAGGTCCCAAGAATACCCAATGTGTTTGTAGAGTCATGACATAGTCAGGAAAGGGCCTGGAAGTGGAGAAAATTAAAATCTAATTTTTATTTCATTTTCTTATTTCTGTGTGTACAGATTGTGCTGATACATGTTAGCAGATTCCATGACTGGAATAAGGAAGTACTTCCAGGATTTTCTATCAGAATTACGTCTAGGTCATGATATTAAAAAAACCCCAACCAAACAAAAAACCTCTATGAATGGGTTAATTTAAAAAATCCTGTTCTTATGAGTTACTCACATTCTTGAGGGATTACAAGAGCTGTTCTGTTCTGTGACAGTGCAAATAAACAAGAATCATATTAAGCAGCTCTGAAAGGCTGTAAGCTGCAGCAAAAGAAACACAAGCCATCATTCCTATAAGTACACAAAAGGAGGTAACACCACAATATCCTAAAGAAACTTAACTGATGCTGTAACTTTGATGTGAAATGTAATAGGGAGAAACAACAAAACATTCTCATGCTTTTCTGAGAGGAGTTATTCAGAAAGAAAACTTATTTTAAAAAGACTTTTAATTCCCCACACTAATTATCTAGCTTCACACCATGCCATGCATATGTGTTGGTATGCCTCCAGCTGTTCTAGGGAGAGAAAGGTGACTTTTTGCTTCTTCCTCATCACATCCACACAGACCTACCATCTGTGCCTGGACACTGTTCACAATGACCCCACTGAGGTCAATCTCCTTACCCAGTGCCAATCATATCAAGTTTCTAACTGTTCTCCTGACATATTTTTACTACACTTATAAACTACCCTGAGTAACTGAACAGGAATAGCTTGTGAATTCAAAGACGAGCAATTCCCACCTGCACATTCTATAATATGACATTTTTATTCCTCTCTTATACATGAAGTTTTTTACTCAATAAATTATGTTCCCCAACAGAACAGGGAATTAAAAAATGCAATCTGCATAAATTCTTAATTTACTGTTAGTTTTATTGTTAGAATAACCTGGATCTCATGAATTGTGACAAACACAAGCTTCTTCAAACTCCTGCACTGCTTGGCAATCTAGGCCTGCTATATTTGTCAGTGGGAAACCTGAGATGATGCTGTTTAACTGTCTCCAAAATTGCTGTCTGTAAAAACAATTTTCTACAATCATTCTAGCATTGGTTTGTCTATAGCAGCAGTAATAGGAGAAACACCCTGCAACCCTATCAGGAATGCATGTGGCTAATACACCTTTTCCCAAAGGGAATTGCTTCTTAAGAGTCATTCTTTATGAACATCTCTGCTGAATTTTGCTAAACCCAGTTTTTAGTACCCTAGGACAGTTAAAAAGTTTCAGGAAAAAAAAATCACAATCTATGAAGCAGCAAATAGCATTATTCAACCAAGCTAAAACCAATTTCAAATCCTATCTCTACATAATTCTTTTACTTCCTGGATTTTCTCCCTATTATTATTTTTTCTCTTTTGAAGACTTATTTATTCTCATCAGCTTCCAAAGACTCCACATATAAAAGCCATAAATGAACATGCCAACAGAATCAGCAGCACCTTACGACTGGCAATAAATGCATATGATAACTCAAGTATTTAAAGCATAACAATCTCATTCAATTACTACAGTTAAATCACTGCAATCACTAAATGACTTCCACAAATAAGAAAACTAATGTCTATACCTTCTTCATTGAAGAATTTTTCTATAGGTCCTACAAACTGGTTGATCTCTGATAGTTCTTCATTGCTAATTTCTGGATAAGGAAAAACTTCTTCCTACAATAAGAGGAGAATTTTATTTTTTTAAAGCATGCATCATGCAACTGAAATATTCCATATACCTTTCAAATACTATACTTTTAAAAAAAATAAACCTGAAAAGTTAAAAATTGTGGAAAATATTCAGAAACAGGACTCGACTTGGCTACAGACCAAAACCAAATCAGAAAGTTTTTAACCTGAAAAACAGAAACATTTGGGAGAAATGGATTTTAAGAACTATGAAGATGCAAAAACCCTTCACCAACCACAAAATTTGTCAATGTAATCCCATTTTGGGATTATTAAAAAGCAAAAAAAAAAAAGTTAAATTTGTATCAGAGTCAATTTAGTTTCGCAGAGTTTTAAAAGCTCAGTGTGTAAACGCTGTCCCTTGGGAACACACAGCATGTTCCACCTGTTTAACACCAGTACAAAGGTTAGTGAGTGACACTGCTCCTTATCATCACCCTGGTATTTTGGTCATAAACTGCAAGCAGTGTGACCTGACAAGACTGAATAAATAAAATAATCCAAGCAACTAGCACAGTAAGTGAAAGACTAGGCAAGACGCCCGCTCCCAGCTTTTATTGTCTGCCCCCTATGAAGTAGATGAGTGTACCTCTACCCAAACAAAACTGTTCAAAACAGCCTGAAGAATCACTCCAGCTCCAAAGTCTCAGGATCTGGCAAACACTGAGCTTCATCAGAAAGCTGCTGCATTGAAGTTTTGAGAGAAGAACTCACACAAGAGGCACAGGTACAGAGGGTTTAACGTGACGAAGCCTGACCGACTGTCTTACACTTCACTCGGCCAGATCCTGTGTGGGAGACTTTTCACTCCAGTGGATTTGAGCCATCCCTTCCTTCAGTTTATTTGCATGCCTTCTGGGATAAATGCACGGCCCAAACCCGGGGTTAGCAAGTATTGTCTGAGTTCAGTACGGCCTCACTGCCCGAGTACGACGTCACCGAACTCTGCACCTTCCCTGGCCAGCAGCATCTCCGCGTACGCCCCGAGCTCTGCGGGACGCAGCAGTCCGTGCCCAGCGCCCAGCAGACACTCGGGGTTCCGCGGGAACAGGCGGCCGCGGGCCGGAGTTGCCTCAGCACTCAGTTGCATCACGACTCTCGTGTGCGGCTACAGCCGAGCCCAGGTGAGGCGCCTGAGCACAGGCAGGCCCGGGGCCGCCAGGCCGAGCCGTGCACAGCACCGCCCCTCCGCTCGCTACGGCCGGGCAGCGCGGCGGGGGCGAGGCCGAAGCGAGGTTCCGCGTCGCCCCACCGCCGAGGAAAGGGGCCCAGCCCTCCGCCCCCGCTCCGCGGCGCCGGGCACGCTCCGCGGCGCCTCCACGGCCGGCCGAGGCCCTATCCTCCGCGGGACAGGGCCCCGCTCGGGTGCCCCCGCAGCCGCGGCCCCGCAGCGTCCCGCTCACCTTCCGCAGCGTCCCCAGGAAGAGCTCCTTGGCGAAGGCGGGGCGCGGCGCGGCGGTGCGCAGGCTGCGGACGGCGGGGAGCGGGAGGGCGGCGGGGACGGGGAGGGCGCGAGCGGCGCGCAGGGCGCGCAGCACCAGCCAGCTCGTGGCCATCTTCTCGCCTGCCTGCCGCGCGCTGCTCTGACGGCGGCGCGAGCGCCAGGGCACGTGACCGCGTGACGCCCGCGCGCCTTCTCCCGCCAGCCGCCGCGGGGCGAAGGGGAGCGGCCCGCGCAGGGACAGGCGGGCCAGGTCCGCCGGAGGCTTCGGCCCGTGCGCGCCCCGCCCCCGGGCGGCCCGCAGCGCCAGCCCGTGGGGAGCGTCGGACTGCCGGGACCCTGGACTGAGGTTCCGCAGGGTCCTCGGCCGCCTCCTCAGACTGCGAGCCTGGCGATCACATAGGAGTAGCGATGGAAAACGGGTCTGGAAGGGGATAGCCTGACTGGAGGCCAGCGGAGCAGGCAGCGTGGCTGAATCGCGTTCCAGAACCAACTCGGAGGTATCAGCACAGGCTGGGGGCACAGGACCACCCCGGGGGACTAGGGGTGTGCTCCAGCCCCAGCTCAGGTCGGGTTATGTGCTGAACTCCACACCGAGTTGATGGTAGCCATGGCAAAATCTCCATCAAATCCTAACTCCTCTTAACCTGCCTCTGGAAGCAGGGGGAGAAATCACATCAGGAGCCGACATCAGAAGTCCTCACCTGAACGTGCCTTTGCTGGTGGGACCATTTCCAGCAATGCCTAAGCTCCAAAGACAAAACAGTGCAGTGAATCTGGCGCTGCACTGAGGATGTCCAGATCTGTACTTCTGTCCTGTACAGTGCCTTTGATAGCAGGTTTTGTTTAGTAAAACAAAGTAAAGACTCAAGTGGCAAAACCAGGCCAGGTTACCGGTTTGGTTACCTAAATGCTGAAATCTGGTTAGGAAATCCAGGCTGCTCATTTCTGTCCCAGAGGTCACCAGTTTGTTGCATCACCAGCAGCACCTACTGTTCTCACCTGCGGGTGGGTAAGAGTGCTCACTGACATGCCAGTGCTTTATGAGTGCTGAAGTTCATTTACAGAAGGATAGAATTAATTTGTTTGAAATACTTCTCTCAAGTCCTTTAAAGGCTGCCTTAACAATTTCATTTTAAGGATCACTGTATCCTGCTGCCCTTGGTTTTTTTGGTCTGTGAAGAGACTTTCAGAATGCTGGGGACTTAACAAGATGGCACTTAGCAAAAGAACAATTACTAAACACCTGATCTGCTTTGCTTACCTATTTGCTTACTTAGGATTTGTAAATCCTTTAATCCTGTAGTCCAAATAAATCATCATTGTGGTTGCCTCTCAGGCACTGCACTGGGAACAGAAAAGGACTCTGAGGGTGAGGGGAAGGGAAAGGATAGGGAAATGTATCTGACTGCCAGCAGCTCTGCTCACTGGTTTTTTGTGTGTATGTGTGTATGTATTTACATTGTGGGAATCCCTGAATCCTCACCATTTGCAAGCAGAGGTGTCTGTCAGAGCCCTGTGCACCATGACCAGGCTCACAAAGGTATCACACAAGTGCATCATCCATACATCAGGGAGGAGATGAGAAGCATTTCACTCTTTGGGTTGGTGAGTCAACCACAGTGCTGAGTCCAAACACGTGTGGAACTCTGCAGAGGCAAACCCATCTCAGCCAGAAAGTTTTTCCTTTTCACAAACCCCTTGATCCCATGAAGTATGACTGTTTTGGGTGGAGGGAGGGGGTTACATGCAACTGCTGAAAGCTCTTTTCTGACTCTCTCTTGAAAGGTGAGTTTAGAGATGATCTGAACCAACTGCTTGTCTTTGTATGAAAGATGAACACCCTATTTCAGAGAGAAAAGCCACCCCCTTTGCAGCTCTCTGATAAAGGCAATCAATGGGAGAGGCTACCTGCAGGACCCAGCTTCTCCGTGGTCCTGAAAGATGACAGTACTTTTAGTTTTGTGGTAACAGGAACACAGGAGCATACAGAATGCAGCCAACAATATTCTTGAGATTCTAATCTCCACATGCTCAGTTCTGGTTAAAGCTGCCCGGCTGCTTTTAGTTTTGAGAGGTGGGAAAGCAAGAGGTGATCATGATGTCCTAGTCCTGTCAAGGTGGGGAAAAGTAGGGAACTCTGAGATGGCTCCAGAACTTTGCAATCTTCTGTGTGGAGTGATGACGTTACTGTCTCTATAGGAAGCTTGTATAGCTGGTTGGTGGTATAGACAGTAGGAGTAAAAACCTGCTCTGCTGCTCAGCCTCACAGGGTTAATGGAGCAAAGGTCCTTCCACCTGATGTCACTGAGAGGGAACCCTCTAGCACTGGGGAGAAGGTGATGCCCCATCAGGGCCACATCCCAGTTCTGGGCAGAGGTGGTGGTGGCTAACACACCCTTCTGGGCAGGAGAAAAGATGTGGGTCCAGTGACATCCTCCCCAGGCTAAGGACCAAAAGCTGAGGCCACTGAGACAGGACACACTGCCTCTGACAAGTACAAACAGGGTCAGGCAACTTTAAAGAAGGAGTAAACAAAGAGCATGGGAGTAGACTGCTTGGAGAAAATGATCCCAACAGTGAAAACTAGGCCATTGTGAAACGGCAGGAAAAAGATGCCTCATCAGGAAGTTCAGAAGAACTGGAACAGCAGCCAGCCCACTCCACCCTGTGCATTCATTCTCTAAGCATGAGAATGGTATTGTGAGCACAGCCTAAAGAAACACCCAATTTCTCTTCCAATTGCAGAGCAAATCACTGCAGATGGACCATAGCATACCCACAGCATGAAACTACAAGCAGACTATCATTTGCACAATACTCTGTTTCTGCACTGGCACAGATGATGTCACACCATTTATTTTGTCACATGGAACTCCTTCTAACACTGTATGTAACTGTGGCTGAAAGCATGCTCCTGGCAGCTGTGGTTCTCCACACTTAGTTCCACCATTCCAACCTATAAACATCTCCAAACTGCACTGCACAGAACCACAGGATGTGCTGCTAAAGGAAACACATCTTTTTTTTGCCACCTTCTTCAGCAACACACCAAACCTTTTTCTTCCCCTGCTTTTATTTACATAAAAATCTCTGCTGTCTCTGCCACTCAGCTATTTATGCTTGTGTTCATGTCATTTCAGCTCCTTCGTTATACCACTCTTCACCACCTTCCTGGACCAGCTACTCCCTCAGCCCTGAGGGAGCTCTTCAGCGCTTGCATTTTGTGACAGACCACAAATGCCACAGTGATACACATTTTGGTCTATTCCACACAGATTAGCTTTTCTGAGAAGGAATTAATACAAGAAACACAGATCAGTAAATGAGTATCATGAAGTGACCCAACAGTTTTCCTTTCCTCTTTTTCTCTACCATACTTTTCAGTACCTACTTAAAAATGGTATTCAACAATTTGAACATCTACTTAGTTCCTTCAGACACAGGTATTTTACTTACTGAAAAAGTGACACTGTAGGTCTAAATTACTTTGTAAAAATATTCACTGGTCTTTGCAGCAGCACTTTCAGGAAAATACAGGAAATTCCTTTAGTAGCCTCTCTCCTGCCTTCAGTAATTGTTGTTTTCTCCTTTTTGGTCAGACAGACGGTAGGAAAGTTTTGCACTTGAAATTGGTAATTGTCTTCCCCTTGGGCATGTGATGATGTGCTCATTGCATCATCCCTCCTGTCTCTGAATATTTTAGAAAAGTTGGCTTACAAATTAAATCTTGGGAAAGGTGAGAGCAGGAACTGGTATTTCCACTTCTGCTCCTGGTTACATGCTGTGAAGTAATTTATCGTGTTGGAAACAGAGATGTTAACACGTCTGCAGTACAAACATATTGGTCCAAGCTAGTGTGCATCCAGAACTATTCTACTGTGGCTGTCACAAGCACCACCTGAAAGAGAAACAGGTACCTGCTGTTAGTGAAAGGGCGTTAGTGAGGTGGCATTTATAGGCAAATCATCAATTAGCTCTGTCAGATTAGATTAAAAGGAAGCACTGTTATCTTGGTTTTAAGGATTTTATTTTCTAAAGTATTTAATTCCACATAATAAAGGGTTATAATTCTTTCTTTACAGCCAAAAAAAGTTTAATTTCTCAAGAGAGAGAAAATAGACTGAACATCATATTGAAGCCAAGTATAATTCTTAGTCTGTGAAGAGGACAACCTAAACTCAGCCTAGGAAAGAAGCTTTTACCACAGGATTCTGCACAAGCTCGTTTGCGGATGGGGAGCAGCAAGCCAGCCTGGATAGCACAGGCTTTACATCACACAGCAATGACAGTGATAAGTGAGAGAACAAGGGTGGCTATAAAAAGACCTTGCAGTAACTGAATAAAGCACGGCTTGGAGACGGGTCAGAGACTCTTTGCCAAAAGAATTTTTATTATACTTTTAATGTTGGAGAGCAAAGAAGGAGCTCCATGGCCTCAGGAGCATTTTAATAATGGGTTGGGTTTTTTAGTCCAATAATTTGCTTCGTCCCAGATGAGGCATCTGTTTCTCCCCTCTCATGTATGGAAAGGGAAACAGATGACCCAAAATGCAAGTGCTTTTTCACCACATTTTTCTTCAAGGTACTTCAAATCCACAGAGTCAGAGGATTCGTTCAGGCTGCCTCCCCTGGAATTCCTCACTAATATTCTTACACCATTTTGCATGAAGCTATGCTGGAAGTTTCCAAGTACGTTAGCAGGGTCGTGAAGTAACTCCAATAATCCAATAATCTGAATGCTGTGGTAGTGGAAAAAAATTAGAGTAGAAGCAAAGTATCCTCCATCTTTAGGTATAAAATATACATGCAAGCTATTCTGAAAAATGTACAAACTGCTATGGTAGAAGAGTTAGCACATAATCAAAGGCATTGTTAAAAATTGCTGAAATGTTGTCAAAATTCAGGGCTATGAACACCAAGGATGCTTGAAGTCTGACTTAGAATCCTCAGCACACATTTCTCACTGGGTAGAAAACGTTACTTCTTGGGACTGCTCCTCCAAATGCACAACAGAAGTGTCTTGGGTTGGGGGTTTTTGGTTAGTTGGTTTTTTTTTTGTGCTTTGCTGTTGTTTTTTACTTACAGCAAAGGCATTTTTGGAGCTTGGGGTAAAGTGAGGCAGAAGCACAGACATGGGATTACCAGAAAGATGGAAAAGACAATATATGGGATGAATCATTAGATTAAAATGTTGCTGCAGATGGATACAGAGGAATATCAGCCACTAGCAAAATTAAAACAATAATCAGTCAAGAGCATAAGGTGAGCATATCAAGGAGAAAAACACTCATAGGGGCTGCATGCCTGGCACAAGCGCAGTCCTGCGAAGGTGGTGCATTCAGCATCAGCCCCACAACTTTGCTGCCTTCCTCCTTCCCTTCCTCCTTCACCCCTGGTGCTGCGTCTGCTTTCCTGCACTCACAGGGCTTGAAGCTCCCTCCTGCTCCCCAGCCTGACCCACAGCACAGCTGCCCCAGGTGCCCGAGGAGCTCAGTAGGGAGAGGGACCACTCAATGGTAGAGCTCCAGGGAGAATGTCTTCCTGCCCAAGGATCATGGATAAAAAAGGCTGCACATACTCACTCTGGCTGAATGTGGTGAAGCTCCAGGTCTGAAAGACAGGTTGTGTTTGCTCATTAAAAAGAATAATCATAGTGGCAATGATTACATTCATTATTTTCCAGCTTCGGTTTGCTGTGATACTGTTGCTGAGGAACAGCCTCCTCACCCAGAACACCTGCAGAGTCTTTGCTTTTTCCATTTCCCTAGACAAAACATAAAGCCCATTTCTTTGACAAGCACTTGTTCATGTTTTGTAGCAGAAATGAGAAGCAGAGAAAAAGTGTTTTTCACCAGGCATGTGTAACATTTCATTTGTGCTAGAATGAATTTACCCTCTGCATGTTACTAAGCCAGGTTAGTTTTTCTTTGGTCATTACACATACCTGTTTAAGTTGCTGTGTCTAAATGTGAATAAATAAATGAAAGCTGAAGTTGTATATAAGTTGTTTTACAATGGAGCCATACATAATACATAAATTGTATGGCTGCTGTGATTTGTTAGAGCTCACTGTGTCTTATGATCCATGATGCTAATTTCACATCTCAGTTATTCCAAAAATGCTAAACAAAGAGGATTTTTTCATTACATTTTATCCCTTAAAATATGCATTTCTATGTACAGTAAAACAGTAAATCTAAGCAGTTGAAAAAAATCATGGCTTCAGGTCAGCATCACCCACACAACATTCATCTAAGTTCTTACTTATCTTAGGAAGTACTTCAAGCAAAGACATTAATTCAAGCATTTCCTAACATCCATGATCAGCCTCATCCTGCAGTTGATTTAGTTTTTCCAAGTAACACAGGATTTGGCTTTAATTCTTGAAATAATAGGAAACGAAAAGAGAGTCTAGTAAAAAGTACACCTAAAATGAAGCATTTGTCCATCATTTCTATCAAGCTAGCTGTGCTAGGTTCTCCTCTAGGACTTCTATATCAACAAAATAGAGCAGCAAAGAAATCACTAGGAGGCTAGTGAGC
The DNA here is from genome assembly GCA_027925045.1 of Hypotaenidia okinawae. Lineage (NCBI taxonomy): Eukaryota > Metazoa > Chordata > Aves > Gruiformes > Rallidae > Hypotaenidia > Hypotaenidia okinawae. The sequence goes on from BSDF01000011.1 coordinate 6,057,947, forward strand.
CCGCCAAAAATCCGGTAGGCTGCTTTGGGACAAAGGTATATATATATATAACACAGCTATAATACCAGTAAAGATTTATTGTGGAATGTAAATCCATTGCTCATCTTACAGAAGTATGTTTGGCAGCATGTATTCATGCTGAAATACCATTTATCCCACAATCCCCAAAGCATCGTAATTCTGATATCCTGTAGCAGTTGTTTGAATGGCTGCAGGAGAAGCCCTAGAAGCTGGCTTAATGTTTCAAGCTCAGTCTGAAAGGCTGAGGGATAAAGGAACAGCATTTGGGACTCTGTGTGACCAGGGCCTGTGTTACTGTGCCAGACACATCAAAATAATTGGGCCTCCCAAACCATCCCTGTGCACAGGTGGTAGCTGATGAATAAAACATCATACAGCTATTACATATACGCCGTATCAATAGGTGGCAAAATGATACTACACATGTTGGTATGAAACTCCTGAATGAAAACTGAGGCCAACTGGGAAAAAAAGTAAATTTGTGAGATTTTTAAGTAGAAAAACCTGGCAAGAAAGACAGGTAAAAAACATCTCAGAAGAAAAAAGTATGAAGTTCTTTATTTCATTTCCTGTCATTTCAATATTGCCTTAATGTATTTCAACCAATACAGAAACTACTTGAAAAGTAACCCCCTCTTAAGATGCTATCCAGAAGACCTTGAAGAATCTTGCTACTGCATGAAAATTCATTCACACAATTGATATGTGCACTGATACATGCACGGAAACACCTAAAGCGCACAAATGTAGGACAGTGCTTAGGAAAAGTTTTCAAAAATCAGACTTCTGACTTGCAAAATATGTGATTTCCAGTTACAACTCCTAATAGGAAACCTTGACTTTTTCCTTGATATAGGTTAGACTGCCTATCCTCATAAGGAAGGCAATATAACCTCCGAAATGAAGGCATTTATCGCTAGATATGTACACACGAGCTTTATCAGAGACTTACAGAATGCAGCTCAAAGATGAGCACCTAAAACAAGTAAAGATATTAAATTTAAAAAAAAAGCATGAACAACTGTGAGTCATTAGACTACTGCATGCTTAACCTACACTAAATCGCTTCAATTAAGTTACTTGGCTTTGCTGTAACCCATGGAAATCTATCACACAAACCACAACTGCTGCTGAGGTTCCTTCAACTATTTATTTTTCCTCAGTGCCAGATTGTAAGTGCTTTCAACCCCTAGTTTAGGTAGGAAGCAGTAGCATTTAAACGTATTATTTAGGTCTCACTTTTAAAATGGATGAATAATTAAAAAAAGACAGATTTAGGACATTATTTACAGGCTCTTAAGAGTTTATTTAGAGAAGACAGACTCTTTGCCTTTTCAAAATGTCGATCAAAATTCTTAAAATCCTAACTTCTGAAATGGGAATAGAAGTACCAGTAAAGAACATCACTGCAATTCTTCTATGTCCACTAATAGAATGTTTCTATGAGGCACTAGTTACCTTCTCACACAGTGCACAGCCCTGGGGGAAGGCATGCTGAAAGTATTTGGTGATAAATGTGTACTTACCTATCCAAAAAATCACTGATTGAGGTGAACATCCTGAAATTATAGGCACTCAGAAACAGGTCATAGTCGACTACTCTCAGAAAATAATTCAAGAATGTCCTAAAGTTCATAGAAAAACAAGCAAACACAATACTTAATTTTAAATTGATAGCTAAGTATTACATTTTATCAGGCTTTACAGACTTGCTGTAGTGTCCTTCACATCTAGGAAACACAGAAAAAACAGAACACAATTCAGTATGCCACAGTTATTAACTACAGCAGCTGTGGGAGTGCAATACCAATCATTGTGAGGGCCCTGTGTGACAAATGTGCCTGTGTAGTGATCCTTCTGTGGTACCAGGACACACAACAAACAAATACTGGTACAAGCAGTAATGGGATAATAGGTGTTCAATTACATCACTTACTGAAGTCTGGTGATGGTTCCTGCCAGCGGGCGCACAGATGCAAGGAGTACTGCCAAAGCTTGATCCAAAGTGTGCAGGTTACACTTCGGAATGCAGGACTGCTCCCTGGGAAGGACAAACTTAGAACACTTGTGAGTCAGGGTCCTGAGCACGAGCGGTTAAAGAAATGTGAGAGCCAAATGGGATCAGTGGAACACGCTTGCCAGCTTGTGTTTCAGAAGATTCAAAATCTGGTTACTGTTTTTCAACATTAGAGTGATTGGACACATAGTACGCCAAAAATGCCTCTTCTGGTACTTCTCCTCCTTTGCAGACCTAGGTGGTGCATCTGCTGCTCTCCATCGTACCTTAGAACCAAACCTATTTACAGCACCACCAAAATTCACTGCTGCTCCACAGCACTAAGACTGTTTCCACCATCTTATCCTTAATTTAAGATGAAGGCTGAAATCTCAGCCCCGCTGCAGTGAGTAGCAGAAATCCCATGGGCTTGGCAGGCCCAGGATACTATGGGAAGGAATTTCCTTCATCTCAAGACTGAAGAGTTGAAGTTCTTGGATTACATAAAATGAGAAACAAAGAGTTTTAAATGATTTATTTGATTTCTCCACATGATCACAGTTATAGTTTTACATCAATAGGGTCTGTTACTACTTACAAACAGAATGCATATTAAAATGAAAGCACTCCTTTCTTCCCCATAGTTACAAAAGGGGTCTCGAGCCTCCCCAGAACAGAAGCTTCTTGTAAGCATAATGTTTTTTGAAGTCTTTAACAGTCTGCATTCAAGACCTAATTCTAACAGTTTTAATACAACTCAAAGCTGATTTAAGTTCCTAGCAGGAGATAGGCAACCTCAAAGTGACTGCAGACTTATAGTAATACTAATTTACACACTATGTACAATTTAGAGAATTAAGCTATTCCCCCAACTGGTCCCGTTTTCACCACCCCCTTTTCTCTTTTCCAAATTTAGTCTTGTTATTGGTTCCACTTTTCTTTTAAATATATACACAAGAATCCATTTTGCAGGCAAGAAGTGCGATGGTATCTTACAACGGAACAGCAAAATGCATGCTTAACTGCAGAAAACACACAGCTTCATATGGAACAGCAAGTCAACATCTAGAGATTCATTGTTTAAATATCTGCTGACTGTCTTTCAGCTCATTTTATCAAGAAACAAGAGGCTTCTGCTGCATGCAGTACATGATGGGAAAATCATTCTACACCGTATGTTAGACTTGGTTTCTTTTTAGCAATACAAGACGCACATTATATTAGGATGAACTTTTGGTTTTTTTTGTTTGTACACTGTTTTACATTTCATTCTTAACTTAAAAAAATAAAAACCCCAAATATATATTTGATTGTTGTCCCAGAAAAGATTTTTGTTGCCACACCTTCACTCTTTACGTCTCCCTTTCATTTTTTCAAATCAGCATTACTGCTTTGCCACATCAGAAGAAGAAGAGAAACACGGTTGCTCCGTGCAGTTCTGTACCAGTTTTTAATTGGCAAGGGCATTACAGGAAAAAAACCCTCTCAATTTTACTCCTGCCTGCAGGCTGAAAAAATGAATGTTCTTAACCACACGCAGTGTTAAAGCACTATCATTTTCCTATTCTAGGCATGATCCACACTGCTCTAAGCAACTGCTGATCTAGGACAGAGTCAGAGAGGTTATACTACAACCCTAAACAAGCAGCAAAGTTCTTAAGACTTATGCTGACACCAAGACAGAGTCATTTGTTTAAAGTACATACAAACACAGAGTCTAAAAAATAATGGAAGAAAAATATCAAATCCACTGTTTCTCCTCATTGACGACTTGAAGTAATTACAAATACTGTGCTCTTACGTGACCAGTTTTGGTTTTTAAGCTAGCCTCAGAATGATCTGTGGTTCCCCACGTGCAACTTAATGCACCCAAAGGGTAGGCACAAACTTTTTCCCCACAGCACATGAAATCACGAGTAAATGGGTTTTTGCATGCACATTTGTGACATCTCCTGAACATTCAGTTGATTGCATATGGAAAATCAGTGGTCAAGCATTAAAATGTGGCTTACTGTGTAAGTTCAGAATATTTAGATGTAACTCTAATTTAAATGAATGAAAGGGGGTTTAAACATAAAGCAGATCCAGGAGATTGAACATCTTCATTGTTAATTAACACAGCTAGAGTCGGGTTTTCCTCTCCACTGCTCCTGCATACATTCCATACACCAGTAATTTTACTCCCATTGAAACTCTGCATCTGAAACAGGCACAGACTCCGACACTCAGTGAAGAGGACCATTCTTACCTCTGTCTTAATTAAAAGATGCAGTTTCTGAAAGATGTTTGTACCTGAATAGTTCTTTATCTTTTCTGGAACAACCTATAGATTACAGTTAGACTCTACTATTGGTACAGATGTATGAAGAAAAGTCTACATATTGAAATATGTTATCACTTTACTTCAACTAATATCAACAGTAACACTGATATATTTTGCAAATATACAATATGTAGAGTGTAGCCTCACACTAATAACATTAGATGACATGCAGACAGTTCTACTTTCCCTTATAAGAACAGTATATATTTTTTAAACTGCAAGGAACAGAGCCTCAGGGGACCCGTATGGACCCTCTTAAGGTAAGCCGCAGAATTTAGGATATTATGAGTGATACTTAAAAATAATAATGCGAGTCTTTTCATGAAGACAATTCAGAGGAGAAGGAGCAGAAGGGGAGAACATATTGCACATGTGTGAAACAAACGTGGACAGCTTTGAACAAAAGGCTAAACTCTAGATTGCTGTATTTGCTCTCTGTGGAGGTTAACAAAGTGCTCAGTTTGCAGTTTTGCTGGTATTGTGATATCAATGGTATGAAAGGGAAAAAACTACTCAACCTCTCCCCGCTCCCCCCAAATATTAGAGATGCCATGAGCAAGCTACTATGAAAAAGTCACTCTCTTGTTCCCATGTCCTCATTATTCCTCACGACTTTATTAATGTTAAAAAGAAAATTGACTGCTTGTTATTATTACTACTTTTACCCATGTCATACTGGAACTTTTTGCTCATCCTCTTCAAGGTTTGCTTTTAGGCTGGTACAGTTTTGCAGTTGTGATTCCTTTGTCTCTACTGTTTAGGTGTAAAGTCCTTGCAGTGGCTCAAAATGCTGAAACTACAAAGTAGGCGCCATGTATAACTTTGTACAGGATTCAGGGATAGAAATTGTATATAAATTTGCAAATGGTTTGGTTACAACACATAAGCAACAACAGCACAGCCTGTTTTTATGTGATGTCTTGCAACTAACTGGACTATGAAAGTGAGGGTTTGAGCATCAACTCAGCCTGCTGAGTGCTGGGTACTTTCAAACTAACAAATGTGATGAGTAAAAACGGTGAAGCCACTTTGTTGCTAGCACATGGCTACATGGAATTACATTTTTTTTTTCTTTTATATATATATATTTATATATATATAAAAAAAATCCCTATGCTAAATTCAAAAACAAACCTTCAAGTTTTAGAGCACTTCCACCCAGAAACACTCTGACTAGAATTCAGCTTCATTGGGGGGAAAAAATGAGAAATTATGGTAAACAGGAAACAAAGTAGCTGCGAAAGATGGAAGTTTGCCATTTTCATGTTTGAGATGAATGTTTTTGCAGTGTATACATGCACCTGTCGTAACTCTTTGTGTGTGTTCCTTAAGTCATACGCATACAAAAGAAATGTGGATCATGTAAATTCACAGTTATCACAGCCTTTAAAGTGTCTAAGAATTCGTGTGACCAATGCCTGGAGGTGACCACTGGTAAATGGTCAGCCTACATTGCTACGGTATAATTACTGCATCTTAACGAGTTTGCTTACCTGAAATAGCAGAGCAGTTATAATACTGATTACGTATGATATTATTGTGTTAATAAAATAAGGATTTATACAAAGCAGTATTTGACTACAACATTTAAATGCTATGTTACTTGGCACATTTAGTAATGATTGCTTAGAAATCTTAGCAAGTCCAGAGGACTCTTAATGAAAATACTGAAATGTCTGAAATTTGTTTCTAACGTTTTGTGGTTTTGGTCTACTCTTTCATATGCTATTCATCTATTATACTGTCCTATCAAGTAAGTGGAATTCCTTGTAAAGTCTATATTGCTAGTTTTGTGGACTGAAAAAATTTCTTTCCAAGCACAAATGTTAACTATACAGTATATATATATATTTATATGTATATATTTATATTATATAAAGTTTACTTACGTACTTTCATCAACCATATCAGGTCTACTTTTTTTTTTTTGCCCATTGACAATAAAAGAGCAAGAATGCAACACTTGGTTCTGCTTGGTTCTGTATCACTTTTTTCCTTTTTTTTTTTTTTTTCCAGAGACTAAGTTTTTATTATGTATGGAAAACTGTCAAGGGATTTGGTGGAAAAGGTAGCTTTACTCATGTTCAGCAAGCAGCATGTCTTTCAAGGCAGTTCGGATAGAAGAACTAACCGGATGGCAAGCGTCTGTCAAGTAGGTAAGTAAAAACCAGTATCGATTGCGCTAACTTGAATTATTTTATTTAGTAACAGCAAGCCTTGAAGCTCACACACCTCAATGGAATTGTCTAGGTAAAAACTGACAATAGTTTTTGTTGCTTCCTGTAAGTGCCTTTGTAACTCTGGTTAAAACTATAGTTATTAGGAGGGCCGATGCGTTCTAGACTATTGTGCTGATGCCGCTGTGCTTGGGCTTAGTGCTGGCTGAAGTGGAGGGAGGTGGTGGCGGTCCATGGTGATGCTGAGAGTGTGGGGCATGAGAAGAGTGCCCTGGGTGCGGGGGGGCAGCGGTGGATGAGGAGCGTGGGTGTGCTGCGCGTGGGGGTGCTGCATGTAAGGGGCGTGCTGGGAGTGCGCCGCGTGCTGGGAATGGGGCATATGTTGGTGATACTGGTGCGGGTGCTGGATGTGCTGGGGAGGGTGATAGTGGTGGTGGTGGTGGTAGGGTGGAGGGTTCTGCTGCATGTGACAGTACTGGGAATGATGGGAGTGCACTTGTGCCTGCGCCTGCCCCTCAGCTGGCCCTGTGTGATGCATGGCAGAAGGATGCTGTGAGTGTTGCTGATGTGGGACTGCTGGAGGGTGCGGAGGTTGCTGTGATGAGCCAGATGGTGGATGGCCTTGGGAAGGTGGCTTTCCCCTTTTACTACCAAATAAGGAACCTAGGAGTGAGGAGGAGTTAGGCATAGTCTGGTGAGGGCGAGATGGACACTCTCGGGTTGATGTAGCTCTTCGGCGCATGTGAGGACTGCTAATGATGGACCCCTAAAAAGAAATTAATAGAAATAAAAATTAAAAAAATCTTAAAATGTTTAAAAGAAAAAGATCACACTGACCCACAAACTCCTCCTTCAGTGTTCACATGGATGGACTATCTTAAGAGTTCTAGGAAAAAATTTATTTCCACCTTCTCTAAGTTGCCATTGAGGCATTCATGCCCTTCTTGGGGTATTTTAACCATTAAATGTCTTTTCTCTTGATACTTTAATATAGAAAGCTGTGACTTTAAATAAGAAACATGTCATGGATGAGTAACATGACATAAGACCTAAAAGTGTGTTTTTACAGGAAAAATACATTTTAAAATACTGTAAAAAAAATACCATGCTTGCTTTTTTACAACAAAAAATAAAACTACATGAAATTCAACCTAAACAGTTAAACACACAGCAGCAGATATTACAATTACAACTCAGATTTCAAAACAGTATTTTAACTTTTCTCTTTTTTTTTAAAGTAGTTTTCCACTACTGTATGCCACAGTGCTGCTTCTCAATCCTACCTCAGAATTATGTGTCAAATGGAACCATACCATTTTGGCCACTAAGATTTCTATGTGATTGTGTTCTTCTGACCTGTGGTCCAACGTTCTCTATTATTTAGCCTGGAATGATGTATTTAGTTTCTGGAAGTTTTGGGTTTGTATTTTTTAAGAAAAATTATGGGACACAACAGTACTTATGCAAAGTGTGCTAGATTTAAACTGCAATCTACCTAGAGCAAACACAAAAAAGAAAAAAAAAAGAAAAAAGAAAAGAAAAAAAAATCTGCAAGCTGAATTCAGAGACGTGAACAGTATATATAAATGGTTTGAAGATGAATGAAATCTCATGAAATCCACATTGAATTCACCTATCTTAATAATTTTTCCTCCCATGCCCTATCTGTGCAATTCCATGGTGTCATGACTGCATACATTTAGCAATTTAACTGGAAAATAAGCAATGGGAATGGTTGAGCATGAAAGTCGATAGTTGTAGCTAAATATCAAACAGCAAGAACAGTGTACTTTGTAACAAAGAGCAAGTGGGCTTTTAAGCTGGGACCAGACTGAAATGGTGGCAGAAGGACACATCATATTCATTTAACCATGCTTGCAGGAACACAGGGAACAAGGTTAGCTCAAACCAAAAATGGCATCGGTCTAAAACAAGCTGTCAGTGCTTTTTAAGCTGGAAGAATACGGAGTGAGTAGCCCAGGCATGCATTTTATTTGAGGCAGGCAGGTTATATGTTAGAAGAAAAAAGAGCAAAAAAATATGTATATAAAAGAAAGGTTTGAAATGCACATCATCACATCCAGCTAGACATCCGTAACTTCCTACTTACTTCCATATTGCTGTCTAGCGATCCTGCACTGCTGCGTCGCCCACGCTTGCCTGCCCAGGACATGCAACACCATAGATTAGAGACTGAGACAAGACCCGGGTGAAGAACAGCTGCTTTCCCTCAATCGCTAGAGGAGTCTCTAAACGCAACTAGGGGGCTGCGGGGTGAACATCGCACTGGACTGGTACAGCAGCTACTACAGCAGAAACTTAAGATTGTTTTTTTAAGGCCATTAGGTATATTAAGTTTCTGAACCTGGCTAATTGTTAAGAAGTATTTTTGTTGTTGTTGTGAAGCAACTGTCATTAGCGGGGTGTGATTTTTTTTAAAGTTTGTACAACTCTTGCAGTACTTGTATTTTAGCACCTCTATCTATAGTAGCACGGTTATGATGTTGACCAGCAACAATTTTAAATTCTTTTATTTCCTGAAATCTGATTGCCTATGAAATTGCTTTATTTAAAGACTGGTGGGATTGAGATATACTTGTGGGGTATTAATTTAAACAGCAAATTTAGTATCAGCATAGTCTGAACTTCAATGTGGGGGTCTGGTGAGGGTCATTGATTTCATCATTTCATTTTCAGTTTGGAACCTCAGTGGATTTCATATAATCTTCTTTCATGAGGTTTAGAAGAAACTAAACTTAATTTTTGTTCAAGAAATCTGGAATCTGTCTTGACATTATGGCTAGATTTTGTTTGTTTAGCTGTGCAGTGCTTTATCTTTAGGTATGATGGATTTGTCCTCCAATGTTCTCAAGCTGCTAAAGATATTTGCCTAAAATTACACATGAAACGCCACACTGGTTGCCTAAAGAGCCAGAATACCTCAGTGGCTATATATAGGACACAGGATCCCAGATTTTTTCTCTCATTTCACAGGAGAGAAAAGAGCATATGGCTGCAGTGGAAATAGATATTTTTGAAGAGATAGCTTGTTTGAGCATTGCTCTGCAAAGTTTCACAGTTCTTTACTGGCAGGGTGTACAAACAAAGTTAACCTCTGAAGAGTGGTTGGGTTCTCAAAGTTTCTCTAAAATCTGCGTGTTTGTAGAAACCCAACTTCTCTCAATGCTTTACCCTTGCTTTTCTGCAAGGCCAAATATCAAAGACAATCTTCTCCCTGCATTGGTACATTGCTGCCTTCTGAATCTTCTACGCTAACAGGTGGCTTTGGGGAGGAATGTGAAGGTTTCAGCATCACTGAACCTATGAGTTGTTTATGAGTCTAAAAGCCACATGGTATCAGAGCTAAAGAAACTTTGGGACTGGTTTTAAGTGGGACACAATAGTGATTCCCAGGAGGTTCACCCTTACTTCTCAATATACCCTCTCATAGATCAATTTAGACTACCCGTAAGGCTTATAAAATCAGTATAATCTCAAAATACCACTGACTGGATCCATAAGCATAACTTTGACCTGGTTGGCCGTGGGATGATGCCCTGCAACACAAGTTTCTCTTAGGAGCTTCAGTTCCCTTTAGACTCCTGCAACCTTTTCCTGTTACTCCCCAGTACAAACCCTTCCACACTGACATTAAATCGAGGGGATAGTGTTTGTGGTAAAGGTGTTTTGTTCAACTTTGTTGGAATTTTGAACAATTCCCCTAGGCAGGCTCTTTGTCAAAAGCTTGGTGGTTCATCTCTTGCTGCAGTTTTAGCTTTATCAAAACCATAACTGTGCTATCTGATGGCCCCCCTTAGAAAAACTGGTTTTGATAATCCCTTATTTTTACTTCTAGTCAGGCTTTGATATTTTTCTGCTCTGCTAACGGGATTAGTACTGATTAAGACTCAAATCACTCTTAACTGCTGACACAAAAACAGAGAAAGATGGCAATCTCGACTCAGCAGTCAATACTGCAAGCAAGACTGACAGCTGCCACAAGCCATTAAATGTGGCAAAAATGAAGGAAAATCTAATGCCTGTTGCATGTGGCAAGACTCAAAGTCTCTAATAAAATAACCACAAACACAGTATATACACAGTATATACGGACAGAGAGAGACAGATGGATTTTTGCTTAGAATAACTTCAAGGCAAAGGAGTACTAGCAAAGCCAAGAACAAACAGAAATCCTGCTAAAAATGCCTGTAAATTCCCTCAGATAGGTACTATCACTATAGAGAGCGCTTTGTTTTGTTTCTTTAAAACAAATTGAACCCAATTCTGTATTGACCTACAGAGTGATATGAAAGCTATTAAGTAAATCCTCCAGAGCGTTCTCCCTGCCAACATGTGTTTATTCAGGACTGTTCTCTGGTGCTTGAGATGGCATCCTGTCTCAAAAATGTTCTTCTAGAGCTGCAGCACTCACAGGCGTTTCAAGGAACTGGTGACCTTTGGCTCAAGCTGTATGCCAGCAGAACTCTCTGCTCGCTTCATAATTAACAGCTATGGTATAAAGCAAGGCAGTGTTCACCAAGTCTGAAGGCTGGTTTTGCTTAATATATTCTGAGCTACTTGACATTTTTAAGGCTATTACTTAGGGTGGGTTTTTAATTTATTCTGATGAAATTAAATTTCAATTGGTTTAATCTCTTCTGAGTCATCCAACAATTCACTGATATAAGACATGAATATTCTAAGAAGTTTCTTAATTTACACACATATGTCCCATATATGTACATGCATCATGTAGGACAGAATATTTCAAATTCATAGAGGAAATATTAAGTGATTAAAATATTTTTACAAACTTAAACATTCCAAAAGAAATTTCAGTTTCATTAGTAAAAATCCATTCTACCTTCCAGAAATTGATCTCTCAGATGTGCAGATCATTACAGTAAATGTAAATATTTCTCACTGATGCCCTGTAATTCTTGAGACTGTTCTATGCCAGTGAGATACACTGATATCTAAACAATGCATTATGATCTGGCTTTACACATCTTGGTAAAAAAGTCTTGAAAAAAGTTCTAAATTAAGGTTTGGGTAAATCAAATGTATATAGCAGCTCTTGTAACAATGAGCCATTACACTATCCCTCCAAAGGCTGTGAAATTGATATATTCAGCAGCAGCATCTAGTTACTGAGCTTTGAGGTACTAGCCAGCCTGACCTGCTCAAAATTACCTACATTATATGCTCTCATCATTAATTTAGAGAGATCACTTCCCAGGGTGAAAATACTCTTTCTAACCTTCATATTTTCATCTTTTTTTCTGGGTGAAACAGATGAAGCCTGAAGATCACACACAAATTGTGAAAATGATTTCTTGGCACCTTCAAACAGGTTATTCTCAATATACTGGTTGAGCTGCAGGAGATGAGAAAGCAGCATAACCACACCTCACCTTGCTGAGCTCCTTCTGGAAAAGCACAGTGCCTCTTCCATTGGAATTAAAAGTTGTTGCTACAAAGGTCTTTATATGTCGTGTGGGGTGTCTTTGTACAACATACTTGAAAAATGGTTTGGTATTAATATCCACATGTGGCAAGACAGCTGATCCATTTAAGTCTGTTTTATTTAAAAAAACCCAGAAAATGTTGCCATGCCCCTTACCATTGCTACAGGAAAAAAACCCTCTCCCTTCTGATAAGAGAGAAAGAGACTGCTAGCATCCTCCATCCTGTGTAGCACAGCGAAGTCCATGGGAGAGGAAGGAGGAAATAACCCAGTAACTCTGCCTGTATGAGGTGGGGAGGAGCCAAGGGCAACATCCCATTCAGCAGGGAAAGGGATCCTGGAATTGCAGGAAACTCAGCATCTTTTTAAGGGGACTGCTGTGCTTAGAAGTTCCACCATCTTTTCCACTACATTTTGGGATATATGAAATTTTAAAAAAATACATGATGAACTTTTAAAAATAAAAACATTTTAATAAAGCTTTTTTGGAAGGTAGAAAGAAACACTGAGGACTGAGATTATATGTAATAGACAGAGAGAATTATTTTAATTGTGGAACTACTTTATGGTTGTGGTTTGGGTTTATTTGGTAATTTATTTTATTTATTTATTGTTTTGAGATAACTCAGGAGATAATGAGACAGGCACTACTTTTATTAGTAGTAACTGTTATACCATCCTGCTCTTCTCTGCAGATTCCGACATTACATGGTTATGCCAGTTGTGTATTACTGAGGCAAACCATAAAAGTACAATTTTTAACCCAGTGAAGTGTGTAAGTATTATTGCCTCCTTAAAGGTAAGGGATGGGGGGAATAAAGCTTGACTTCCACAGGTGCTCACCACTGTGAACTCAGTGTGAAAGCAGAAGGTCCTCCAGGAACTCAGAGTCACTGGAGTTCAGACTGACTAGCCTAAAATCAGTCAAGAAACCTTAGAGAGATACAAATAGCTCAAGAATGCATAATAAAAAAGATGTATTTTTCTTTGAAGAAAAATAAAGGACTGAATTTTTGACATATTCACATCTTGGAAGAGTTGGTAGCCACATTCTGCTTTTTAGAACCATCAATCCACAACAAACAATGAGATCAAGACATGCTCATGCACATCCTTTTTGCAATTATGATTTAAGCTATTGTGGAAAATGCATGGAAGAACAACCACCAGGAAATGATTCCTGACATTCTTTCCTGACACAGAAAATCTTGCCTTTCCCCTTATGATTTACAGCCTAGGGGTCTGAATCATTCAGGGTATCAACATTCATTAGATCTAAGAAGCTTATGAATCATCGCTCTTTTCCAAGAGAGAAATGTAAAGGCCCTTTCTACAGCCACCATTTGCTACTGTGATACCTGGTGGAGAGCAATGGACATTTTTTAACAATAGTTTTGTCATATACTCGTGCAACCAAAGTGCTGTTCAATCAGATTTCCCCTTCACTGTATAAATATTTTTAATTTTTCAATTTGTTTTTGCAATGTTCATTGGACAATTATCTGCCTTGCTGTATGACTATGTGACCAGGAAATTTTCTCATGTTTATTAGATTTAGTTCTGTTGAAATGTAGAAAGAAACTCTCTAAAAATCCACTTTTATCACGGCTTTTCCTACACAGCCAGACACAGTCCCACTACTCTTGTTCCTCCTCCTTTTTGATCCTGTGTCTCATCCAGAAAAAGAATTGAGGCAACCTAATTCGCTCCTCTTTTACAGAAGCGATTTAGCATGGTATAATCGCTGGGACGCAGTATCTTGCTAACTGAAAGAGATTTCTTTGGTTTTCTATGGATCATCTGAATCATACTGAACCAAAATCATCCTCACGTGCAAGCTGTTCACTGAGAAAAGGCAGAAGAGATGCGTATAATCTCATTAAAATGACACCAAATAACAAAGCAAATAACAGGTATGTAATTGCTCGAGTCAGTTGCACTGCACAAGACCAAACAGAAACTCTCCATAATTCTCAACTCCTTAAAGTTAAAATTAAGTTTAGTTGGGTTTAACAAACTCATTGATAAACCCTGCAGTCTGTGAGTGATTTCTACTTTTTATTATGGAAAAACGTTATTTTCAGTACTAGGCTTGCCAATTGCAGGCATGCCCTGTTGAAACATGAAATGTTTTCATGGTTACAAATAATCATTTATTATATAGTACCCAAAACATGAATTTAAATACATGGCAATGTTTGAAAGACAGGGATGAAAAAGTCCTATGGGATGAAAAAAATTAATCAGAAATCACATTTATGGGTACAGATACCCACCGAACTCACATATTCAACAATATGGTAGTTCTCATTCTCATGAAATAAAAAGAAAACAACAGAAGAGGACAATGGAAGTATCCTCAAATCTGAGGTATAATTGTGGTGAAGACTAGCGGCTTGATCTAAAATCCTTTGAAGCCAATCAAGCACCAGTATTCAACTTCAGCTGATTTTGGATCAAGGCCCTAGGTCTTTTTAATGAAGCAAATGGACATATGAGTGTGAAAGCCTAAACAGAGAATAAAATAATTGAAAGAGCTCACTCTCTACATACTTATATGCACATACATACACCCACAAAGCACAGGCTTAATTTCAGTTTATAATTTAATTTATTGCAATATAGCTAAAATCTCTTTAGTTAAAAAAAAGGATAAAGATAAGTAGTGTCTACTACTAAGATATACTTAGCATTGAGATTACAACTATACTGTAACTCATCACTGCAACTGAAAGAAGTCAGAGTATGCAGCACAGACTATGAACTATCAACAAAAAAATAAAATAAAAATAGCTACTTTTCCCAGAAGTACTTCCTGAACAGTGGGCATGGTGTTCAGATACGACTTCTTGTAAATGACAGGGATCGTGTTTAACACCGGAAGACAAGGCTATGACCCATGGTAGCCTTTATTCCATGGGTATGCCAGTTGTGTATTATCAAGGCAAACCATAAAATACACACCAAACTTCCTCTGGCTTTTCTTTGGATAAAAAATCACACCACCACTCCTTTCCAGTCTTTAGCTCTACTAACCAGTTAATAAATCTTAAGACACATCAGTAGCTTTCTGGGATGTCGGCATTCTTGTCCACTAGGGCTTCCTTTATTACACTGGCAATATTATTTCACAACAACCTCTTTTGCAAGTTAGGAACTACACCTTGAGTTACAAAACAATAAAAGAAGGTCAGGGACACACCGTATCTGAACTACACAGCTCTAGGCAGAATTTAGTAGGGCTTCACTCAATTTCATTCATCAATGTGGTAACACAGGTACACTTGAGCACAACATACACAGAAAGCGGTCATTACACAGAGACCAATTTTGTTTCTTTTCTCTCTAAGCCTATTGTATGAAGGGGAAGAAGCAAAGGGGAAGAAAAAAAAGGAAAGCTAAGTGGATTACTCCTAGCACAAGTCAACCAGCAGTTTTTTAATAAAACACTTACAATTTTTCCTCTGTCTTCACTCTCCTTTAAAAGTATATATAGCAATCTACAATGGTTTAAATGCTTTCAAATAGTGGTTGCTTAATAGAACAAGGGTAAAAAACAAACAGAAATTAAACACAAACTATGAAATAGGAGCTATTGAAAATGTTTTGAGGTTTCAGGATTACTAGTTCTGAAAGCCCACTGTGAGCTGGGCTTTATCTGCATCATTCACGCCTCTTTGCATGCACTAGTGGGAGCAAGGGAGGAAAGGCAATGCTTACCTGCTTCAGACAGGTCTCGCAGGGAGCTGCTCAGTGCGCTTCTCTTCAGCCCCTCCCCAGTAGCATAGCTGTCATCCAGGCAAGCTCTGTTCAGCGTCCCATTGCCAGAGTCTTTTTTCAGGCTGGAGCACTGAGACATGCTGGGACGCACCACACCCTTCTGCTTTTCTAGCTCAGCTGAAACAAAGAGAATGTTTGTGCAATTCATGTTTATTGACTATATATACCAGAGGGCACGGTAACATCGCGGTTTCTGTATGGTGTCACATATAAGAGTTCGTTCTGGCACTGTTAAATGCCAGAGAGGAACTTCAGCTGTGTACTAATAACTGTATATTAAACATAGAGGAGGAAAGGCTATTCCTCTTTTGGAAACATGGTATCCAACATCCCATGGTTAGACAGTCATCAAACTTTCAGCAAAATATATAGATTTGTACTATGGCTACTTAGTTGAAAGAACAGAGGAATATCAAAGTGGAAATGAAGAAATACTAAGTGAAACTGTTTTGAAGGGCAATCATTGAGAATTTCAGTGTGATGTAAATTACCCCCAAAATTCATACTTCAATTTATACTACAAACTACAAATCCATCTCTCCTCTGTCCATTGCCATCTGCAGTTTGTCCAGGCTAAATTTCCACTGCAGCTACACTGCAGTCTATGAACTCAGCTGGGGCTTAAGGTATCATTGGGTTTTTCCTCTTTCTAGAATCAAAGCCACGGAAAAAAATCCCACATTATTTTGAACTTTTAAAGAAGCCTAATGGGTATATACCGACTCAAGATTTTCTATTTTGATTATCTTAAAAGTGTTCTATTATATGTACCTTTGTACTTACACTCTATTCTGTGCTTTTCCATTTCTTGAACCTCTGCAATTGACTCCCTCAAGTCATCTGTAAACTTCTTCCTGTCCTGAGGATTTGGTGCATTGAAATTTATTAGCACTTTGATATCTGCTCCTGGAACAGCTGACGTGAGCCGAATACCGTTGGGATAATCTAGAAAAAAGAGTCATGAAAAACTAAGCTCTGATTATTCCAATTCCTTTCCATTAAAAAAAAGCCCCAACCAAAACCCAAACAACCTCCTCCCACAACTGATGCTACCACATAGGGAACAAAGTATAGAAATAAGTCTAAAGGCAGAGAAAGAGAATGAAAATCCCTAAGATACATGGGAACTGCTTAACTGTCAAGATGCCGAATAAGTATCAAAAGAGAGTATTTAAACAGCTGTTACCCTTTAGGTACAATGTACAATATAAAAATGTAAAATCCCAGAAAAAAACCCAAAACACTCCTCCAAAATTTAGGTGATGTTTTTGTTTCATGGAGCAGATCTCATGATCTACTTTACTCAATTGGGACCAAAGTTTTGCTGGATGAAGTCTACTTGAATGCATCTCAACTACTAGAAACTGTCTTATACTTTTAATTTGAAGTTTGCAGGAACACACACACACACCAGCATGTACAGCTTTTAGTATTTTCTATTAAGCTGTACTCTCTGGACACGCTACTTTCTTTTTTTTTTTCCTTAACAAAATAGTTAACATCAGCTGTAAAAGTACATGCAGTCACAAAAACCAGCAGATATTTCAGCAAACTTTCTTTGCCTCTTTTCTAACTGCATATCTGAGAATGCAAATTTTATCAGCTCGTCAAAAATATCTTCTGGTTGAGATAAAAGGCTCATTTACAGAAAGACAGATTATAAGGAAGAGTCATTCTGCTGCAGAAAACAGAATCAGCCTTTGCTTGGAGCACAAACATGTAGAAACTGGGTGTCAGAAAGCCTAAAAATGTCCATTTTAATTCACTGTGTTTTCCTTTACTTAACTGCCTGACCTTATTGGTTTGCCAAAGCTCTCAAATATTTACTTAGGTATTCAACCTGAAGTTCAAGTGCTCTCACATGCTAAAACCTCATTCCCTGAAGAACCAGCTTGAGAACTAGCTGTCCTTAAAGTCATGAGGTTGCAACAATATACAGACTTAAGATGTTGAGAAACAAGTGCAAGCACTATGTTTTCTTAAAAGGATACCTTGGCTTCCAAATCAGATTTGCAACTAAAAGTGAAGCCAAGTCCAGTTACCATGCTCACGTGAAAAAAGGTGCCAACTACCACAAGCTTCAAAAAGAACCAAGGGAGCAAGAATTAGGGGCTTCTGCTTCAACATCTCCCACAGAAACAAAGTGTAGCCCATTTGCTTCTCCTGATCACAGGACAATTGCATCAAATCAGACAGCCAGCTCAAGCTGTCTGCAGCTGCTGTCATTCAGCATACAGCCAAAGGTGAGGAAAAGTCTGGTGCTAGTCAAGCCCATGGTGGGGGAAGAGCATGGTCTAACAGCATGTGCTGTTTTGAACACTAGGAATGGGATATGCAGTAAACAGCTCTAGAAGGCACACTGCTTGGAAAAGAGCTCACACAACCAAGCAAGGAAACTTGGTAACCCCAAAGTCACAGGGGCTACCTACTGTCACATAAGAATGAAGAAAAACAATCTTCAGATACTGAAGAAATGGAAGTATTTTATTACCAGAGATTCTCCTCTACATCATATCGATTAGGCATCAGGAAATGCTGATTTACTGGTATTTACTGGTTTCAGACACACTCTCTTTGAAGTGATCTGCTTGCCCTTTATATTTTCAATGTTTCTGATTGAAAATGTAAAATACACTCCCCTTTATGGCCTTTTTATTTACATGACATTATTTTCTCTTTTGAAGCTCATCGATTCCACAATGTAACAAACTTCTATCATTAGAAGTCAATTCTTTTGTCATCAACACCACCCCTTTTGTTCAGTCTCACCAGTAGTAATGCCAATATTTTTGTTGCTTCTACTTTAGCGACACTACATTTTATTCACTTGAAGACAGCTGATTCTGACAGCTGCTACACAAAGATTTACTGAGTGGCATGATGCCTCTGGCCAAAATACCCCAAAGCTTGCTGGGGACAGGGGAAGCCAAGAATTTTACAAACCAGAGGGGAAGAATATTATTTCCCAATGGGAAAAAACTGCATTTCACCTGACAGACAGCAGTATTAGAAGTACAATCACCTCACTGATTCAGCGCACTGAATTCACCTTAGGAGCCTGTACTGGTTTGGGCAGGGACAGAGTTAATTATCTTCTTTGCAGTGGGCATAGTGCTGTGGTTTGGATTTAGGACCAGAATACTGTTGATAACACACTGACATTTTTCATTGCTGCCAAACACTCAAGGGCTTTTCTGGTTCTCACACTGTCCCACCAATAAGAAGGTGGGGGGCACCCAAGAAGCTGGGAGGGAATATGGCCAGGACAGGGGACCCCAACTGCCCAAAGGGATATTCCATATCATATGATGTCATGCTCAGCATATATATTTGTGTGTGTGTGTGTGTGTGTGCACAAGGCAGTTAGCTTGAGAACTGAGTATTGGCTTCAGCTGATGAGCAACTGTCCTGTGCATCACATTTTGTATATTCTATATTCTATTACTATTATTGCTATTATTATTATTAATTATTTTTATTTTCTGTCCTAATAAACTGTCTTTATCTGAAGCTACAAGTTTTTCCTTTTTCTCTTATTGATTCTCCCCCCATCACACTGAGGCGGACAGCGAGCGAGCGGCCCTGTGGTGGTTTTAGCTGCCTGGTGGGTTAAGCCACGGCAGAGCCCAACTATGTCACCTAAATATCACAGGTAAAATGTGTCCAGCTCATTGAGAGGAATCCAACCTTTAACTCCCAGTTTAACTGGTCACTTCAAGGGAATGTTCCTACTTAGCATGGTAATGCGACTTAAAAAAAATATTTATTTATTTAAGTTGACATCAGAGGAATGATATATCCATCTGGTTTTAGTAGAATCCAGGGTAGAAATACTGGTCTTTCTCTCTAAATATGAATTTTATATCTTATAATGTATGCATAAGAGAGAGAATGAATGTGTATGCATATAAATAATCTGCAGGCTACATTGCTGCTATAAACTCTACAAAATCTTCCATTTTGAAATCTCCAGATGCTTTGACTCAGTAACAGCAACTCCATAACAGGTTGCTCAAGAGATGAGCATTAGAGCACATCCTCAAGGACAAGTGGGAACTAAAAGCCTTTCACAACAGAAAAGCACAGACACTCCTCACTACTGAGTTACACCAAACCGTATCCAGTTTGTCAGGAAGGTCAAGGTTTGGTTTACAGACCATGAATTCAGGTCAAATATATCACCTTCCCATGTTCCCAACAAAAAAAAGTGTTTTTTTGGGCTGCTGTCTGCTAAGACTAAGCTTGACAAGCATTTAGAATACTGGATTTATAGAGATCACAACTGACACA
Organism: Hypotaenidia okinawae; assembly: GCA_027925045.1. Taxonomy (NCBI): domain Eukaryota; kingdom Metazoa; phylum Chordata; class Aves; order Gruiformes; family Rallidae; genus Hypotaenidia; species Hypotaenidia okinawae. The sequence goes on from BSDF01000011.1 coordinate 6,078,001, forward strand.
AACAAAAGGTGTCAAAACCCACAAACTTCAATTCAGATTCTCCGCGCTTTGTGTTTATCTTTGAATTAGGCAGAAAGTTAAGATACATGCCAGGAAAATTAATTAAACAGTGCTTGGAATAACACATATCATTAGAATAGTCATTATTTATTATCATATACTCAGTTCCAGCTAACTGCACCATTGATTCAGTGGCAGATATAGCATTATTTATTTCTTTACAAACATTCCATTCCTTACCAGCACAACACACTTCCAGATTTGGCTTCTGACTAAAACAACAAAAACAAATATATCTAGCAGCAGTCTTGCTGTTTCTTTAATTGATACCTTCTTGTTTTAAACTTTAGGGCTAAGTTAAGTTCAGAGCAATTTTATTCCCAAATTCAGAATCAAGTCCTGTCCACCCCTTCACTCACATGAGTTTTATTTTATTATAAATAAAACAGTCTTTGAAAAAGAGAGGAAAGACTTACACTGGTTCTCAAAAAGAAGAACTTGCATTCCATAGAGGGAAAAGGACTGTCGAAAACTGTATGTGACTGAGTTCTTCTTCTTTTGAAAAATCTTGGTCACCTGAAAGTTATCAAATAAACAAAGTTAAAAATCCCTTTTACCATATGTGTTTGTAGAAAATTATTGTTCGTAAGAATTAGCATATAAAAGAACATTTTATGCCAAAACTAGTTATAATCTGCCACAAAAGGTGAATTTGTAATTTTTTTTAATTTAATTTTTTTTAGTGCAACTGATGTATTTAAGCTAATACTACTGAAGAAACGAAGCTAGCTCTGAAGGATTGGTATCTCTTAGCCAGAAGGGTTCATATTTTATCCAGATAAAATATGTGTCCTCTATTCTCCAGAACTCCTGGAAATTTCAAAAAGAAAACATATAGTAACAGCAACTCCGTAACAGGTTGCTCAAGAGATGAGCATTAGAGCACATCCTCAAGGACAAATGGGAACTAAAAGCATTCTAGCTTGCACCGTGCATTCTAGCAAAAATTTAAATATGCTTAAATTTTCCTTTTTAAACAACTTAGCTGTCAGCACACTTTCCTCCACACTTTTTTCTTACAGCCTGACAACAGGCAGGACATGCATACAGACCTCTCCATACCAGCTTAGTCCTTCATATTTATGTGCTGTGCAACCTTGCAAGCCTACTTCCAACTAGTAATAGCATGTTACTTCTATTGCAGCAAAAAGAAAAGGTTTCCATGGTCTCCGAGGTTTTAGTGAGATAGGTGCTGTATAGATCACAGGGGCACAGGGCATCACTGGATGAGATGGTATAAGGCAATATTTGGTGGTGTGCACAAGTGGGCTTTTTCATAACAAACCATAAAATAGTTTAGTTCTTAGTTCTCAGTTAACAGCCAAATATATTCCAAATAGAGTGCAACAAATTTTCCTATTTTTAAGAGTAAATCAACCAAATAATTCCAAGCTGTCACTAGTTCCATACATCTGTTTTTCAAAAGATGAGGTCAAGTTAGATGCACACTAAAATGTAAAGATTTACTAAAAGTAAAGTCAACTGTAAAACGTATTTCACTGTATTCTATTCCAGTGAATAAATAAGTCTGGTTCAGAGAACATCTGGGGAATACATAGCATGCAAATTTGTTTTTCCACAACTAGCTTGAATCCATTATTCACAGAATAAAGAATGTCTCCGTTTATCCATTAGGGAAATGGGTAAACTGGAAGTAATTTTGTAAAAGCTATTGCATCCAAGTACTTTCTTACAGTAGAGTGTAGTAATCAATAAAAGGCTTCAGTTTAAAAACGAATTACATATAACAAGGAAAACCAAGAAAATTTAAATTGTGATCAGCCCAGGATTGTTGAAGTACAGAGTAACTTTTATTTTTAGGAATGCTCGTGCACTAATTCCACTGATTCCACAGAGACAGGCATTTCTGAACACCTCACTAAGAAGCCTGTCCACCTGAAAGTACGTACCACAAGAAGATCATTAAATAAAAAAATTTCTCGCTGGTGCAATCCAAGCTTCTGAGGTTTATTTGGGTCTGGAACTTCAAACAGCCTGCAGTAGCAAACAAGCCTCCGGTGGGGTAGAGAGAGGACCTACGACAGATCAATTTTCATGGTTAATATAGCAATATTTAGCCAAGAAAGAGCCTCTTTCATACCCAAAGTCTTTTTTTAATACTTCAAGCGTTTTTACCTCCAAGCCCATTAGACTTTCTCATCAGAGGACCAACAACAGAGAAATAAAGATTTATATGCCAGAAACTTGCATGACATTCAAACTTCATCAACATTCTTCTATAAAATTATCTCTAGCAGCTTGCATTCCTGTATATGGATGCCAGCAAAAGTTTTACTGGGGATAGAGCTTTAGTTTGGGAAAGGATAAAACCTTGAAAGAACTTAAAATGAAGCATGTGGGAGCTCAAAGCAAAGGATGTTTGCTTTCCTGAGCATTTTTACATATCTCTATTAGAAGAAAGGGTGCAAAGCCACTTTAGCTTTTGGGAGATGAATACACTGATGTTGTAGATTACATTTTGCCAACCACTGAGTCAATTCAATTTGTTCACTCCCCAATACCAAGGAAATGGTGACATCAGGAAAAAGTAAATGCATTTTCAGTCTGGCTTATTTTCTCATGCCAGGAAGAAAACCAAGCATAATTTTCCATTTTCTTATTTGAAGTGTCTGATGAAGCTATCTCTCAAGCTGCTGTTGTTAACCTAGTGAGACTTCATTTCTTTCAAATGCAAATGATGGTATCTTGTCAACAATATTAAAACAAATCCTTAAAACTTAAAAATTTGAAGTAGGGAATATTCCTTGGAAGCTAGACATACATTTCCTTTATATGCTACATTTCTTCCTAGTTCTTGGTGCTGTATGGGAATGATGAGATTTACCAGGTGAACGACAGTCAAAGACACTTAATGCTGCTGCTTCTTCCTCTACATGAGCAGGGGAGGGGAAAAACCCAAAAAAACCTAAATGGGGTGGGGGTGTGCGTGTGAAGTTTAGGATTCACTATCTGCCCTTGTTCCTGGTTGGTTATCAATTCAGTTGGTGACATTCCAGTTTTTCCCCAAAATCCAATCATAACCATGCTAATAACAGATAAAATGCTAATAGCATTTAATTTATCTATGGCACCAGATTAATCACCCTCCCTGAATTTGCAAGGAGTAGGTATTTAAGAACAAATCTGACATGTTCTAAAGGAGATAGCACGGTGGAGAATGATGAAGAAAGCAACAGTTGTTTTCAGGCTATTCCAGTAACTGACCAGCTTACATGTGCTCTCCAGGAAAAATGTCAGGAATAAATGTTACATGTTCTCATTCTCTCTTACCTCCAGATTTAGTTTTCCCAGCACGTGGCTGGCTGAGATTTGCTACATCAAGACAACAAAACACAAGGGTAGTCACTGAGACTATGAATTTGCAAACAACTACAGTCAGCTCTGGTACTGCAACTTAACTATAGATGATGCTTTCACGCACAGCAACAGATGGCGCAGGAAGATTCTCTTCCACCATACTTTATAAAGGTTCCATCTTTCAGTTTGTTTTTACAGTCCAGTGGTACTGCTAGACATGCAGCCATGAAACAATGCAGGTACATCATGCCAGCTCTGCATGATTTTCATTGCTTACACAGAAAAAGCAAGACATGGAAGATTGAAAAAACCAAAAGAAATTTTGAAGTTCCTTCTCTGTGTTGCCTTGAGTGAAGAGCTAATGCATGGTGCAGTTATAATTGAGAAAAAAATAATTAGGATTAAATCTGTATAATGTAATCAGATTTTGGTGCATTATATGCACTCTTCTGTTGGGGGGGTTGTTTGTTCAAAACTACTGTCAATAATGCTGTCACAAAATTAAAGTAAGTGGAACACTGCATTAGAAGGCTAGCTTTAGAAATATTATCGAAAATACAACTATAACTTAAATCTGGAATCAATATTTTCTGTGTTCATCTACCTTTCAGAAGAGAACTGTTAAATTAATTGGCAATACCTTTCTAGAGTATCATTCAATATCAAAATGGACTATAAAGAATAAACACAGCAGGGGCCTCATGGAAAGGTGAGGTGTTACTGTAATTTTAACTCACTGGCTTGAAATGAAAACAGCATTTGAAATTCCAAAACTGTGTGCTAAGAAAAGGTCTAAAACACTCTTGCCAATAAATTAAGCATTCTCTCCTGGAAATGTATTTTAAAGAAAAATCTTCATCTTTGGAGGGTTATTACTACAAGAATAGGAAAACTTTGCTTGAAAGAAGCTAATTTTTTTAAAAAAAAGTGAAAATGTAACAGAATGCATTATTTTCAGTTTAAGAAAAATGCTGCCAGTTAAAATAACCACAAGTTTTGAAGGAGTATGAGAGAAATACCTACACAACCAAGTCCATGATGCAGAGATCCAATCTACAGTAGAAAGACATATACAAGTTCGTTAAACTTCAGAGAAACACAGTACTGTATCATAGCAAGTAATTACGTCATGGTCTTACTATGACTAAATGCCTATAAAGTAAAAATAAACATTTCTATCAATAAAGACTGTTGGCTGTTTCCTACATTTTCTTTCACAGAGTTAAAAAGTCTTACAGCAGAATCCTTGAACCTAGGGCTCCACTGAGGGCATTGTTCTCTTAATCCCGTTTCATTTACAAGGTCAGGATTAGTTTTAGGATTTGAATTGCCATATGCCTGAATAAAAAAAGAACCACAGGAAAAAACCAACATCTCCCACAGCAGCCTATATATAAAACCAAATATCCAAGAAGCTATGGAAGAGAATTTTCATATGAGAGCATAAGCAACTGTCAAATCCTGATTTAGAATACTTGTTTCCCTTATCCACAAAAATAGGTAAAAGCTTTTATTAAGGAAATTTTGCTTTTCTCTCCTCTGCTTCTTCCAAGAGATCTCCTCAATATTTCCAATATTGGGACACAGATGTAAAGTGGAAATTTTTTTAATGGGTTTTTTTGGTCCCTCATTCCTTCCCTTCCACCCTGAACTGAGGCCTGTCTGAGAAGAGATTACAATTCAAAGCTCTTTAAAAGTAACACACAGAATCTTGAGATCCATGCTTTTTTTCTTAATAAAAAATCTCCCAACCCACCAGTCCCTGCTGCTGTAAAGCACCTCGGAGTTGATAAAAAACCTGATGTAGGACTTCAAAAACATGCTAGTGTTTTTTTGGCTTTGTTCTGGGCTGTCATTGTGTCTAGTAATACAAGGATAACTCTAGGACTTGAATTCAGGAAGGCTGACCTCTCCACATTAGGTATCATTGTTAGCATGTAAAACATTGGTTTTAATATGTCTTTGTTCCCTCAGCTCCTAAAACACAGGAAAAAATGATTTTGCCTTCCTTTTCATTCTTCTTTCCCAACAGATGCTTAGAAGATTAGTTTCTATAGCAAATAAATGTTTTATAGATAAAAAATATCAATTATATATTCCAGGATTGTTCCCACAACAAAGCAAGAGGTATCTTTGGATGCTCAAACCCAGCATTAGCATACTTGGGATCTGATTTCCAGATGAGTTCTGAGACAAAATGACTCAATCTCCACTTACAAATACCAGTTCATAGAGCTAGCTGCAAAGTTGAGAAATACACTGATGTGAATCTAAGTTCTCTATCACTCTTATAAATTATGGAGCCATAACTGGTAGCATAAACTTTGAAATATGATTCTCTGCAACAACACTTTAACAGCATACTTCAATTTTCTTGAAACAAACATAAGACCTGCCTAAAACGCAAATATTTCAGCCTAATTTCTGAAATGTAAAGCTTCACATAGAGATAAGAGCTTAAGGCTCATAACTTCCCCACCCAGGAATACATGACTGCACCAACAAAATCCGTCTGCAGTGTGAATGTTCCAAAATGAACACTGATCTTATGGCAAACTCTTATTTTGCAGTTTCTGCCTTTTGCCACTTATCAACCAATTTATACTTCTAAGCAACAACTGTATTGCTCTGTCCTGTACACTGCCCTATGCCTCCTTAGTAACTGGCAGGCAGTGTAAAATGAACTCACCGGCTTCTTTCCTACTATCAGTTTTTCAACCTTCTGGACTTGGGATACATGATCCTCGTTCGTCTTCAGTTCCCGCTTGCGGATTCGCTCATAAATCCCAATCAGCATCTCTCGTGGGATATCTTCCCCATCATCCACACCTGCAGAAGCCAACAGTTCCTATTATCAGTCCGGCTCTGACTGATCTGACACACACTGTTCTCCCTCAGCAAGGTAAGCTTCTCAGCAAGGAGAAGGTAAGACCATGGCAATCCCTCTTTTGTCTGCTGACGTTGCCCAAGACTGCTGATGTCCTTGTTTATGCTGTTTTCTTTTATGCCAGAGTACTGGCAGCTCACATCTCCTCTGCTGCTCTTACACCTACCTTACCAAAGCAGCACCGGTTACGTTACTCATTACTAAAGCACTGATTTTTGTCCAAAAGCTTGTTGCCCCCAATATGCCAAGGCATTGATGGAGATTACACAAGCTTGTGGTTTTGTTTTAAAACTCTAATCTAAAACTAAGCCATAAAAAGGCTATGTTTCTATGTTAATTCTTTGATTATTATTATTTTTATTAATCTTTCAAGTTTCCTCTGTTTGGCACCAGAGCTCAAATGAGATAAAAAACCCTTCAGTCAATAAAACCTGCATACAGCTTCCTCCTAGGACTATACCATTGGGAGGAGGCAGAACAACAATTCCATTTTGCCTCTGTCTCAGTAATACTCAACACCAGAACCTTATGAACACCCAGTAAAATTGATTTAACCAATATTTCCTGTGTGATTAGAAAAAAAAATAATTACTTTGGAAAAACAAATCACCAGAATAGCCTAGTTACAGTATTATTGTTTCACACTGTGTGATTACTATTGGCATGTCTGCATTCTAATAAACACCAGAGAGTTTTGAACACTTGATACTGAATTTTTAATAGCAGTGGAAAGAGCCCAATTTCAGTAAGCGACTTAAAGCTGGATTTCCTGGGGACAGGGAGATACATGTACATCTTTTAAACAGGTTTTAAAGAAACAACCTCTTATCTCCCATTCAAAATCCAAAATTCAATACTTTGCTGCCCAATGGAGTAACTGCTCATGTAAAATATTCTGTGATAAAATAGTTTCTTTCCAACTAGAAATAAGCAAAACCACCTCTGCTCTGTTCCACATCAGAAAGTCTTCCACAGGTCACCCTTTGCAATCCAGTCATTTAAAGTTACAAGCAAGGAAGCCTGTTACAAAAATGCCTATGATAGTAAGACATCCAGGCTGAAGCTGAGAGAGAAGGTACTGTATTTAACACAACAAACAACACTGTAGTATTATGGTATGAGATGAGTATCAGGCCTTTCATGGACTTTATGACAAAATCATAACATTACCAAATTTTGCTAAGCTGAAATATCTGCTAATCATTCATTGCTGTCATATAAACCTATGGGAATAAAATCACCAAACAGAACTTCCATTTTCAAGATCTGAAACTCCAGAACACCACAAGTATTTTGCTTTTATTAGTACTAAACTGAAAGTACCACCTGCAGACTTGAATACAAACCCCGACGCATCTGAGACGTGCCAATATATTTTATATATTAAGTAACTTTCTGCCATTCAGCTCACTTTTAGGTCTTACTGAGAAAATGGCTGCTAAACATACATCAGCACCTGCTGGTGCCTGCAGTAGTGACCTGTTCTGCTACCATGCTGCTACATCCACTGTTGCCAAAAGGAAAGAGACTGCACTAAGTTGTGCTTATCTGGTGCTTAAAAGCAGGAGGGGGAGGAGACGGAGAGGAAGCTTGCAATGACTGAGCCAGCAATTCTCCTGGCCTTTGCACAAAGACACAGTAATGGAGCTATAATAAAAGCTGCTTTTTCCCTATGGGCACAAACTATCTTAAAGGGAAAAAAGGGATGGGGACTCCAGCCTCATTTTATTTCCCTAACATCTGAGTGCTCTTCTGAGATAAAAGGTAAATGCTGTCAGATCCATTCTTTCCTGAGTACCCAGTAACAAGAGGAGGTATCATTTCCCCATGTGTGATCCTGCTTCTCAGCTCTACAGCGACTGCTTCCTGTTCAGCAGAGCTGAGCTGACACATCAGAAAAATCTGGGTTTGTCCAACAGAAGGAACCAGGACAGAAAGAGCTGAGATACAGATTTGAAAAAAAATATTTTTGGCTTTTTGGCCATCTAATTACAGGCTGAGGTGTGCCATGGTCTGACAAAGAGTTTCTTGATCAGGAAATACACTAATGAAGAAACCAAAATGAAATTTCAGTGCTATTTACTGTGTACCTTTTAGGAAGGTTTTGGAGTTGGAATTTATAGGTTTTTTCCTGCACTGAGAATTTAAATCTTTAGTTGATTTCCAGAAGTCTTCATCCCGGCACAGTGATTTGTGTTCCCTACTAAACCCATATACACTGTCTGAGGAAATGCATGTTTAACTTACTATACAAGTTTCTAGAAAAGTCATTAATCTGCATCTCATGGAACACTGTTACATTGCTTAGGGTCCCAGGTTTGTACCTCTCAACAAAAACATGGAGACAAAGGCTCCATCTCCTCTGTACGTTTACTTAACAAGAATAAGAAGCTTATGCTTTTGAATCTGAGGGCAGAAAGAGATTTCCTTTCAGAATAAAACTCTGAAATATTTTAGAGACCTTGCTTGGGTCTTTTTTTTTTCAGACTAGAGATCTGATAACCCTTGTAATACATTGTTAGCTGTGGAGAAATCACCAACTATAAACTATGAAGACAGCATCTCTGCAAGGATTCATTAGTAAGCTTCTGCTGCACTGTAGTGGTGTAGGTTACTAGAAATCGCCTTCTTCCTCCCAGGGATAGTCCACGATATGTGCTGACACTATGTGAAGATTTATGTATCTATAAACAAACACATGAATTCTGTGGAACAGAATTTATTTCCACTCATTCATGTGCATAGAAGTTGTTGCCTTTCTGAGTTGCCCTTTGACTTTGTCAAGAGTGTAAATGTGGCAAATTCCAGTTGTATCTGAGAAACTGAGGTATTGAAGAGTTTTGAATATAGAAAGTAATGGTCACTTTTCAGCTAAAGAACTGGGAATAAAAGGACCTGACAATACATACAGAACCCCAGACTGCTGGGGGTTTTCAGGGACCTCTGGAGATCACCCAGTCCAAACCCCTTCTAAAGCAGGGTCACCTCGAGCAGATCATACAGGATCACATCCAGGTAGGTTCAGGATCTCTGTAGAGAAGGAGATTCCCTAAGCAATCTGGTCAGCCTGTCCCAGTGCTTGGGCACTGCAGAGTTAAGAAGTTTTTTCCTCACGTTCAGAGAAAACTTGCTGTGTTCCAGTTTGTGCCTGTTGCCCCTTGTACTGTGACTGGGCAACACGGAGAAGAGTTTGGACCCTTCCTCTAAACATCTACCCTTTAGATACTGATAAGCATTAGTCAGAACCACCCCCCCGCTATTCTCCACTCAAGACAGACAAGATAAAAACATCAAAATACTATATGCTTAGTTCTGTTTTCACTGCTCCAGAAATAACTAAAAGCCTGCAAAAATGACAGTAGTTTTAAAATCAGGGGAAATGAGAATCAAATATCCAGTATTTTGTCTTTTACCCAGGAGACACAAGATGTTCCTTCAACAACAGTTACAGGAAAAGCTTTCATGAACATCATGGTTAGAGTTTGCTTACCCCTTAGATTCTTGACAAAATCTTCTAGCTTCATTTTGCGTTCTGGTTTGACGTTTGGGCTGTACATATCAGTGTTTAACAGTATGATGGCAAAAGCTAGAATGAAGATGGTATCGGGATTTCTAAATTGTCTCACAACACCTGGGTTGCAGATACAGTATCGTTGGCTGTAAAAGAAAAATCAAGGAGAGGAAGCTGTCAGAGCCATGAATTACTATTCTAATTCCACCAAAGAACCCAACTGCCACATTCCAGAAGCTGAGAGAGCTATTAGTCATGTTCCATATATCTATTAGGTTTCTGTCCAGGTATTTTCCTACTCCAACCTTAGAATGTGGAAAGCTTTTGTTTCCTACTACCACTGTAACTTCTGGGTACGGATTCTGAGCTACAAGAACTTCAGAATTTCATTTTTTTTCCCCAGTGCATAATACCTACTGGCACCAGGAAAGAATACAGCATTGGTTTTAGATTACTGCCACGTGATGATTCACATCTCATCCTGCGCTAAAGCACGCTTGTGATAGTATTAATAAGTTAATGCTCTTTATTCCTCTATTGTTGAAATGCTTAAGAAAGGCTTGAGAGCACATAAATTCTAAAATGGAAATGGTCTTACAACTCCTCTCACACAAATTATTATATGCAGCTTATTAGAGACATTAAAAAAATCCTTGAATGTCTTTTCAAATGATGCCAGAAATAACTTTTAACTGACAAATGTCGCTACATTAATATAAAAATGACATACATGAAAGCACCAGCAAATAAAACTGACTATTGCATTCTTAAAAAACCACAGCAACTAACAAGCTGTATTTGAAACTGTAGCCCACAAGGACAGTGCAAACAAGCAGGGGAGTCACTTAGGGATACTCAATTTCCCCACTTCCCCATCTGACTGTTAGACAACAGCAGGGTTGTGGTGACTAAATAATTATTTCAGAATCATACCTAAAAGCTTCAATGAGCCGTTCTACTTTCTGGGCTTCTCCTTGAACACGGATATGAGCCTGAAATTTCCTGAGTGCTTCATCCAGTTCCATTGTTGAGAAGTCCATCTCATCCACAACACAGCTAGAATAAAAACATATTGCAATTGGCTCGTTCGATTTCTAACAACACATCACCAAAGGGAAGATTTTGAGACCAAAAGAGCCTTTCAATTTTCCACCTCTTACAGAGATTCACAGAGTTTTTTGAAGCATTCAGCAGTAATTGCAATAATTGTAGGTAAGATGTGAAGGAAGTATTGCAAATAATAGATTGATGAGAATGAGGACATGTAAGCAGGCTCTCTTTTTTGGGAAAAAAAGAAAGATTAAGAAAAAAAGAGGAAAAAAAAAAGAGCTGCTGGAATGACAAATACCAGACCAATAAAAGTGACACACCACTGCAAAGAATAATTATTGGCTTTGTGCTTCCAGGCCAATCAATTACTACAAAGCCTACAATAATAATAAATAGTTTATACTGCTAAAAATATCAAATCTCAAACAGCCGGCAGCAAGCACAATAATCTGTACCAAATGGCTCTGTGTGTAGGAATGTTCTAACACACAGAGAAAAAAAATAATCTTGTTTGGATACTCTCTTCCTCTAATTCTCACCTTCCCATCATTTGTCATGTCTTTCAGTTAATATTTATGCAGAAATAATTACTTTCTTGCTCTGAAAATGCAGTGCTGACAAAAAATAAAAAAGGAACCAGTTTAATAGAATCAACATAATGAATGATGTCATTCTAATTCTTTGTTTAAAGACTACTTTTAAATCAGAAGCTTATAAACTCACTTTCTTTAAACTTAGCTTTTAGTTTTTAAGCAGACGTGAATCACTGCAAGTAACAGCACTGTAATGCAGAAGCCACAGAAGAAAGCAGGATCCAGTTTTAAAAGCCTTTTCTTAAACGTATAGCTGTACCATGATAAATTAAGAGTAGCTCAGTTGCTTCCAGTAACACTGTAGCTAACATAGATTATTACCAAAGGCATTCATTCACTTTGCCCTGAATATTTTCTCTCTTATGCAGAAGCACAAGGAACCAAAGAAGACTGGCATTTCTCATGCCCTTTCCAATCTACACCTAAAAACCTATTCTCAGTTCTGCAATAATATTTACAGTCTTCCCACCTACTGTAAATTCTGTAATACTTTCAAAACCTCTTTTCTCCTTCAAAGGTGTAAAGCACATGTGCAGACAAGCTTGAGTCAAAATGAAGGAATTAGAGCAATTAAGCACGTTATCCAGCAGCATCATGGTGAGGGGTTTAAACAATGTTTCAAAAGAATAACCAGAACTTTCCTGGTGGCTATGTCATGACAAATAAGGAGCAAGTTATTTTAGCTGGGTCATTACAGCAAACATGTAGGATCAGGCATACTTGTTTAGTTTTTGTTAACAGCTTCACTGCTTCTAGGGAGGCAGATAACCGAGGTAATATCCCCCGCTCACCACCACTCTAGGAAATTTAGGCAAGAAGAGTGGAACGTACCATTTGCTGGGTCAGCACAGCTACACTTGTCTTGGTTCTGCACTGTACCACCATGTAGTGCAAGAGACTCAAACGATGGAGTCCCATACAGAGCAACAAAACGTCATGCTTCCTCCCTCACTTTTAACAGTGTTCTTTGTGATGGCTTTTATTTTATTCCTTGAGTGACAGTACTTCTGTTTGCTAATGCAAAGACAAGACAGGCTTCTCACTTGAATATTCTCTAAGCTCCAAAACAGCCTAATTTACAGGATCTGGGAAATCTGAACATGAATCACAGGGAGTCACTTGAAATTAAACTGTGTAACATAAAAAGGATCATCCATTAAAATATCATTTCTACGTAAAAACCCGGAGTTTTTATCAGTTCCACAAAATCCACTTCTAATCTGCAAATGGGATGTTTAAGATAAAATGCTGTTCTATTGTCTCTTTTAAAGAAAAAAATACCTTGTTCCTATTTGCAAGCAAGGTTGAGAACACCATCAAGAGAACCACAGCATTCACAGGGTGTTCCTTGCCTCAAAGCATAGCTGAAATAGCTTATTTAAGAACAGCTGAATTTCAGATTGTTGTGGGGCTGTAAGTAAACGATTACAACCTTTTAACAATTCGCCTTTTCAGATACAGCATCTGGATTAGGAGAGACACACTTCTGCTTCCCCCTATTCTGCTAGTCTCTTTGAGATGGTGAGGGCAAACAATTGGTTCAAGATCACAAAATGAATCATATAAGGTTAGAAGTCATCTTTTTCCTGGACCTGCACTGTTTTCTTTGAAAAAAAATTAGAAAATACACACTCTTTGGAAAGTCTTCAGCCTCATCTGCCTCATAATTGCAAAATACAGATGATCGTTACAAGTAGCTAGTAATGACTCATGCTGAATAGGGACTGCATCCAAATCAAGCCATATTCTATTACCCTGCATCGAAAGGCTAGCTGGGTGATTTGGTACAGAGCCTCTCCTGCTGCTTCCTGCTGGGTACTGTACTGTGAGGCAGCAGCCTTTAATGAGGCACGGGAAAGAAAGAGAAGACTTTTAAAAAAATAGGCCTATGGCATATGTACACATGCCATTAGCTGCACTAATGCAGTGCTCAAGCTTGCAATTTGAGATATATACGTTCTGACAGCGTACGAGTAAGATCAGGGTGACTGTAGGGAATGTGACCAACGTCTTGAACTGTTTCTGTCGGTTTCCTAGCAGCATGAAGGCAGTGAGAGCACTCTATGCAAAGAATATATAAGATGTTGGCAGACACTATTTCATGATACCATAAACTTAATTTTTTGCAACATATCACTATTATGTGTCACCATTCAGTCCTCAAGAAAGGCTGAGGAATTTTCCCTAGTCTTGCTTCACAGGCAAGACGTAGAGACTTTTGCTTTCATTTGCAGCAGTTTTGATAAATATATTCTGCATTTTTTTCTATAGTTCCTTGAACAAAACTGGACTAAGATGTATCAATAGATACAAAAAAACCCCAAACATCCCCCACAGAATACATATATTAAACCCTAGAACAGTTTGGTTTGGAAGGTCCCTCAAAGCTCTCCCAGTGACACCCCTGCCACAGGAAGAGGCACCCTCCACTAGCCCAGGTTGCCCCAAGCCCCATCCAACCTGGTCTTGAACCATTCCATGGATCCAACGGCAGCCCCAGCTTCTCTGGGCACCCTGTGTCAGGGCCTCCCCACCCTCCTTGGGGAGGATTTCTGCCTCACATCTCCTCTCCAGCTGCCCTCCTGCAGCTGAAGGCCGTTCCTCACCTAGGCCTGGCCCTCCCTGCCCTTGGGAACAGTCCCTCCTCAGTTTACAAAAGGAAAATGAACACTCTTTTGGCCTACTCTTGGTCTACTCTGTATATAAGCTTTAGAAATTTATGAACAAGCTACTAAAAGTCTTATTTTCTGCTTTGAATTTCTCTGGGGTTTAGAACAGTTTTTGTTTATCTAATCTTCTGGAAAATAACAGTTTGTATAGATCTTGTCAGCATATGCCCATACACACTGAACTCTCTGTCTATCCAACATCTGAGCCATTTGGCTATAATAATTATTTTCATGTTCTGCTACTGATGAAGCCTTATGTTGCATATAATATTATTTTGTTTCATTCAGTAAATTATTAGAGAGCCTGAGGAAGGAAAAAGACTTTGAAATAACACAATATAACACTGATGAAATTAAAACATAAATTCAGAGTAAATGTACATGACTAGAGAGAACATAAATCCTTGTAAGTATCTTGCTGGATCAATAACAGAAGCAGTAACTTAAAGAAATAACTATTTGCTCATGTGAATGTTTTCTTTCTTAACCCTTAAGAGCCTGTTTTCCCCTCCTTCAGAACAAGCACAAAGCATTCAGAGCCCATTACTACCTCTAGCATGGTGGTAAGTCTGACTTGGACAATCAAACACGCTCACCTCCTCCCCACACACAATACTCACTCCAATACATCCCGGTTGAACTGTTTCTGTCGGTTTCCTAGAAATTCTCCAATCATCTGTCTGCTGAGACCTTTCCGCTGCAGGAGAAAGTGGGCAACACCGACTGGAGTGTCCGGTACAAAGCCTCGCTCGATTAGGTACTGGACTCCTTTTTCAGGTTTTCTGAGGAGAAATGAGAATGAAAACTATTCATTTTCTTCCACTGGACCTGAAAGAACCTGATGAAAATTTCACAACCATTTTGCCAATCACTTCTGACTAATGCACTAATAGTATGGACTAGTATAGTTACAGGATAAATAAAACCATCCCATAAAACCATCCCCTGCTGATGACTAACAGCTTAGTAGCTTTGAAACACCTCTTTGCATGTTATTACACATTTTCCTGCTCCATAACCCTTCCAAAGAGAAGCTGAAGGTGCAAGCAGCTTCAGGCATGAAAGTCAGGACACAAGCCCAACACCAACTACTGAATGCTCCTGTTGCTGGGAGAGACTGAACTGAAAAGCTACTGATGACAAACAAGAAACAAAGAACATCCCTTCCCCCCACTGTCAGAAGTTAAATTTATTGAACAAAACCCTCTGAAGATTTGTAACTTGCAAGCTGAGAATACAAGAAATAAGGGGAAAGTCAGTCATGCAAAAAGCAGCAATTAAAATAGTGGAGCTCCCATCTAATTTAATTTTTTTCTTGTCTTTTGACAGACCCACTGCCTCAGATTCCCCTCCCGCAGACAAGCACCTTCACAGTTTCTGGAGTATTTTACATCTCTTTAGACATCAGATTTAGCTGTACCATTTTCAGATCTCAAAACAAAGCATGCCCACCAAACCCACTCACTTTAACATATCAAGAACCGTGTGTGTGGGAGAAGGGTCGGTGATGGAAGTGGTTTCTGGCATAAAATCTACTGCTTATAGAGGAAAATGCTGCTTATATTTTTAAGTGATGTAGAATTTCCCTCACAGCACTTACTATGCACTGTGTCTTGAAGCAGTGTGACACAACAGACAACTGTAATGTCTTTTAAAGATATTAAAGGGATGTTGTTACAGAACCAGTAATTCTATCATCATCATTTTGTTTTAAGGAATTATAATATAAAGTCTACCTGTAAGAGTGAATGATTTGCAACATGCTGAATGACCTGGAAGATATTTCCTTTAAGGCAAGCAAAATCAATTCCAAGGGACAAGGTGACCGCGCTATTTTTATACAAAGTTGATCATACAACCATAAGCCTTCCTCAGAGTTTTTAATTGCAGATAACATTACTAAATACATTACCATTCAGTTCTCCTGTTCTTTTGCATTACACTATTATACATTTAATACCCTATTAAGAGTTAGATAGATTAGAGCAATATATATAATTAAATCATGAAGGAGTTCTCAAATCTCAATTTCTTGCATCAGAAAGAAATTCCTGTGGCTCTTTTCATCTGAAATAAGATTACATATATGGTCATCTCCTAAATATCATCTTGGAAAATTAATCTCTTTCAAACTCAAAAAGCACCCTTTTTCTTATAAGGAATGTAGCTGCAATGCTCTTATGCATTTGAGTTCTATTTCAGAATTCTTAATCTTTCTGCACTAAATTCCACCACATCCAATAAAACAGGAACAGCTTTCTCCATCCCCCTTGTTACTGAGCAACGTTTGTCCAAAAATCCAGTGATACCAACCCAGGAGAGTTCCTCTCCAGCAACTGTCAAAACAGAAAACAATGAATAGTATCAAGAGGCACAACTTGATCCTGAGATCACCTTTAGTTATGGTATAGAAAACACTGAGCTGGTACTTACTATACTAAATCACAACTTGAATTCTTACCATCCCCATAAGCCTGAACATTTAAAGTCATCTTTTCCACTGATGCTTTCTTCATGCTGAAATGAACCATCAGGAAGTTCTGTAGTTTCAAGTTATATGAAGTATTCCAATTAGTTACAAAAGTTGTAACATGGAAGCAATGTAAACTGAACCATAACAACACAAAAATAGTACCTGAAAACTGAACTGTAAGAATGAAGACTACTCTCACACTATTTGATAAATCAAAAGCAGCATAAACTTTGGAGTAGTAAGCCTGCAAGAGTCATTTCCATGGTGAAGAAATTTTATTTCTAATTCATAGCCTTATCCACAGAATTTGCCAACTGCAGATCAATAAAATCATATTGTATTATTTTGAATTCTGAAACTGATAACTTTGAAGAATAACTGAAAGCCTGGAGAATATGACTGACCTCAACCGAAGAGCAGCCAACAGCCAAGCACCCAGAGTAACCTGGCCCAGAGGTACTGCCAGAAATAAAGGGCTTCTCCACAGAATTTCTACCGGGTGAGGAGAAAGTAACTTTCTCTAGTTTCACTTTGATCTTTATTTGAAGGCTCCCACAGTGATCACTAGACCCCAGGATAAAGGATTTCTTGGAGAAAGTATTAGCAGGGCAATTGTTCTTAATGGGAGAACCTGCAGGTTCAGGTGGTCTTTTGGTACCTCAGAGCCTACTGCAGAGAATATCCTAAAGGACGGCACAAAGGGCAAGCAGCCAGGGGCACTGGTACCCCTCTGCAGTTGTCAGGGTGTCGTTCCTTGAGTGAGGCAACCTACAATGTTTTCAGTTCTCCTGTTACCCAGATGAATACTGTTTGGCTCACAGGAGAAGTCTACAGGTTAAGGGTTAACCAGGAAAGTGCACAAATGAAATTCTAAATGAAATCCATTTCTTATCCGATGGGTATCTCCCTAGGTTCCCATCCAGCTCATGAATGCTAATTTTGGTTTCTCTTCTGGAAGTCTAGCTTGCTGACAAAATTGCTTCATATTTCTCTTCTTGATAATCTGAAACCTTGAACTGATTCAACACTCTTGATGAAATTAAATTTAATATAAACTACATTTTATCAAAGAGCTTACTGGAAGAACAATCTCCCCCACCCCGTTAAGCTACAGAGGTTCAAATGTTTTTACTGCTGTTGTAGGCTCCCTCCCACCCCATGCCAGGTGTGACATTATCTTATTCAACAGGGAAAGTACTAGACAGAAAACTGTGACTTTTGAAGAGTGTTCTGAAGTGTTGTACCTCCAAAGAAATTTTACTGTAAGAGCACAGGTAACTACATTAAGAGATAAATATACACAAGGATGCCTTCCCTCTGTCTTTAAACACAAACAATGCTTTCCCTCTTTTCACATTCAGAACTAAATGCGCTCCTGGAAATTTAAGTCACCCCTAACACCATAAATTACTAATATTACTAAGTCTGATGGAACTGCCTCTTAAATGAGCCAAGAGGATATGCAAGTTGCAGTGTTGACAATCGGTGAACTACCAGAACCTCATGTGCTCCTTCTCAACAAAAGGCAATCAGGTAGGTGACAGGGTTGCTGGGAGGGCAGGTTTTAAAAGACAACACAAGCAAACAAGGATTCCTCTGCTGGCAGAACCAGTTGTTATAAATTGGACAAACGTTCTTTTTCACCAAAGCCTAATTTTCCTAAAGTGTACAACTGGATCCAGAAGGAAGCAGGACAGGAAAGGGTCATGAATTTAACATGAGATAGGACATCTGACATAAGTTATCCTCATTTCTGCCTACCCAGAACGAAGCACAGACCGTTTTGTACTTACAACTGAGAGTCTTTTGTGATTAGGAAAATTCCCAGTGATGGTTTGTTAATTACACCTACCAATAACAGAAAGAGGAGAAGTCTATAAATAGCAGCGGTGGAAGCTGCATAAGCAGAGCGTTATTTTCAGATTTGAATACATTAGCTAACATCAAAATATACCCTCTAAAACTAGCACCTTATATAGCTGATGACATAGAGAACTTTTATTGTTCATAGAATTGCTTCAAAAATAAAGATTAAACTGCCTTCTATTGCAAGAAACCACTCCTCTCTCCCCCCTAAATGCAAAATAGCAGATCATATTAAGCATGCTTCTAAGAGAGTACTGGTCATATCCAGTAGAAATGTTGTCTTTGTGTGTTTCTGAAGGCAGGTTGGATCCTGCAGCAACTTTTAGAATTGGACATCTTTAAGAGGAAGCAAATTCCAGAAATAAAAAGTGCAAAACTACACACAGACAACAGTTAAAAACCCACAAAGGGCAGAAAAGCCCACAACCCACCCCAAACACCTATTCCCATAAAAGCCAAAACAATATTAAATCCTTGTACACCCATGCTGTTTCCTCTAGTTGGCATTATGTCTTTCCTTCCTAGGCCTAATACTAACTGGAAGGAGGTAACCTATTTACTCAGCAAGTTCTACAGGCAGGACTGAAAGTGTAAGTTTATAGAAATTCTTGACATTTGTGCAGATCTCACTAGAGCAGTGGTTGTTGGGGTTTGTAGCTTGTGAAGCTGAACAGTTGTCTTTTTTATTTTAACAGCTATGCAGGATGAATCTAGAAAAGTCACAAGAAGGTCAGTATGTTTAGAAGTTTTGTTAATGTTAAGTGTTGTATAAGGTTTTCCTAAGAATGAGCTCTCGTTTGGAGTACGAGCAGAAAAAAAGAACAATAAATATGGTAATTGTATCAAAGTCAGTACATTCCTGAGAGAATATGTCTTTGTTATGAATATATAGAAAGCAATTTAAAAAAACCCATTTTTCTTCATTAGACTAAAACCTACATGTGTATAAGCAGCACAGTATCTTTAGAAAAACTCTGCATTCCTATTATTTCTTCTCTCAGGAGCAAATTAGTAAGGAGGGCAGTGATCCAGATGTCTATAATTCTGAATGTGTCATCATTTGTCTCACTTTCACTTGGTTATAGGAACCACTGACAGACAGCTTTAGGATACACGCTATTACAGTCATGTACCTGCAAAGATAATCACTGACTAGCTGTTGCAGAAAGTCTGGATTGCCAGTGACAAAACCCAGCACTAAAGCTCCCTGCATTACTAAATATGGACTGTCAAAACCAGGTCATTCCAGTCCTGGCTTGACATTTGCACTGCTTGAATTCTGTTTTTGTAGGTGCTCAAGACACGCCAGAGTTGGGAAAGCAGGAAAGTCACAGTCTACAGTTCCTCCTTTGAAGAGGGACAGGGTACCCAGATCTGGGGAGTGACTTCCCAAGTCAGTTCATGGCAAAGCTGTCAGCAGCTGTGCTCCCTCAGCCCCACACGTAGTGTAGGAGCAGGGACAGACACACAGATTGCTGTTTAAGCCACAAAAGAAAACACGATTAGAAACACACCACCTGACACTGTGGTTGGACAAAGTGACACCCCATTCCAAAGGTCAGTGGTACTTGGGAAATAAGGTGCTGCATTACCTAGTCAAAATGTTCTCTCTGAAATATAGGAAATACTATTTTTACAAAAACACTGCAGTAAATTTGCAAAGTTAATTTGGTAGAGGAGAAGCTGTTAGTTTTCTAGATGGAAAGAAAGGTATCAGCACAAGCGTAGGTTTACTGCTATCTACCAGATGTAGTGGTACAGCCAGCCTTGCTGCCAGCGACCCAGTGAAGTGCTGTCCTTAGGGGAGCACGTCAGGAACAGTTCCAGCACCAAGCCACTCTGCTTTCATTCCTATTGCTGGTTTAGGACTTCCTGACAAACTGAGCTAGGACGGAAAAGGGGTTTGTGGTGTTTTGGGTTTCTTTGGGGTTTTTCAGTGGCTTGGTTTGTTTTCTTTTGGTTTTTTGGTTAAATCCAGCCAAGCTCACCTGCTTCTGCACGATCAGTTGCACTAACCAAGCCACAGTGTGGGTGAAGTGGCTGTGTCCACACTGGCTAGCAGGAGAAGAGAAGAAACAGTCAACAAAACCACAGTATAAAGGTGTATAAAGCCTTCCCTATTTTTGGCTTGCTAAACACATAAAGCTTACAAAAATCAAAACCACATTAAATCTTTGTATTTCCTTTTAGATGCTCAGACAATAACAAAGCTGCAAAATGGAAGCATTAATAAACAAACAAGAACAGAAAGCAGCTTGCCCAAGTCTAGATTTCCAATGCCCACCAATGCCAAAAGCATCTTGTGAGGTAAACTAAGGCTTTATTCACATGATGCAAATAACCACATACTCTTCCTACAGCCATCTGAGAGGCAAGGGGGATAAAGCCAGCCTGACTAAAAAATGAAGCATTTGATGAAACATCTAGAAATTACATCAGTATTTCTGAAGGCATGTCTGTGCGTTTTGGTGTTGTGTCTGGGTTTAGGCACACAGCACTGAAAGGGCCATAAGCTGAGAGAATCTAGAAAACAAGCAAGCCAGACTACAAACATTTCTCAGAGGCTGTCAACACTGCAAACAGAAACAGTTCACAAACACACTGCTGCCAAAGAAATCTTTTCATGTTGGAGGGGGAGAACTTCATGCAGCTATGATGCCAGCTCTCTGCTAAAAGAAAATAATCTTCCTTGCCTTTGATACCAGATATCCCATTTTGAAAATACGTAGACTTGTCACAAAACTAAGCATTAGTTTAACATTAAAATCCAGGGATGGCTATTTAATAGCAAGTACCTAAGACTTATGAATCATTTAAGAAGTTAGGTATTTTTCAAAAGCCAAGTTGGCAGTAACAAGCTAGCTGAACATTCTCCTTAGTTTGGCAGACAGATAAATTTTGTATCTACGGTTGCACTTCTTCCCTTTTGCTGAATAGCCTCATGCTGCTGCAACAAACTAAGAGAATCACTACACCTGTTTTAAACATTCTGGGAAAGAAGAAAAAACCCAGTATTGTTAAAATACTAACAAAACTAGTGCCAAAGCAACTTGTCGGAGTTCACTCAACTATGCAGCAATGTAGAAAAGGGACTGAAAGGAAGAAGAAATTAAGAGAAACTGCCAGAGAAGCCTGATCTGTCTTCTTCACATTACACAACTCTTTAATGAAGAAAAACTAGGAGTGAATTGCATCTTCTGGTAATTACAAGTATCTCTGGGTCAGGAAAATAAGCCAAGAAACAGCACATTTCTCACACCTTCTCTGCATCTGTGGAAACAAGGAGATAATTATCCACAATATTTGGGCAGGAGCGTTACAGTTTCCCCCACAGTGGGAAGATTTCTTTCCACAACATTCTCAGTTTTGAATGGTCTTCTCAGGTTCATTCAAGACCAAACAAACAATCACTACAGTCTTTAAGGTCATGGCTTACTTGCAATTACACAAAATTACCTGGAGTAATCTCCATTCAGTGAAAGTTAATTTATACTTGTGTCACTAACAAAAGAATTTCCTAGGAAGTGATCTCAGTGCCCAGTTCTATTTGGTGGTGGAGCAAAATAAATGAGAGGAAACTCTGTTGAGATCAGTTTTCACAAAACTGGGTAAACTGACCCAAACAGTTTTACCACTAGTTTCTCTCTGATACATGAGTTTCTTTATGTCACCATTTCCTAGTAAAGTGCTGGGAAATTATACATTAACTGTTGCTACTGCTACTGGATGTTTTAGGCTTGTCTGAAAATTACCACCTGAATCAGAGCTGATTACAAAACCATAAAAAGTGTGTAAAAGGCAGATAAAGGCTCCAAGCAGAAATCCTTGCCTATTCTAAAGGAAAAAAAAAAGGTGGCAAATAAGAGCTTAAAGCTATTTACAAAATATTACTTCTTTGTATGAGAAGCAGCAGCCTTGAGGAACAAAGCAGTTGGCACTGCTCTGAAGAAAATCAGAAGGCACACCCCAAGCAGTTGCAATGCAGTAGCTGGACATGTCCTGGCTAGTAAATACAACCCTGAGTCATCATGCTATACCAGATTTTGCAGATCCTCGTTATTCCCTATTGGCAGTGGACTGCCTGCTCTCCCCTCCAACCCCCCCAACTCCTGCTTTCCTCACAAGAAAGAAGGAAATATTTTCATTAAATAAATGGACCAATGGACTACGAGGGTTTTCTCGCCTCCTCTGACCCCACTGCATCCCTGCATTTCTCCAAGAGTACGGAAGAGTCTGCAGCAGCTAGCAGAGCAAAACATACTCCACAAGATACACGAGAAACCTGCTGGCTCTCTCACAACTGTTTGCCAGGGCTGATTATTGCTTTCATGTTTATGCAACTACAGTCAGGAATGAGACATTGATGACTACATCCTTGAAATTGAGGAACAGCCTCTGTCTTAGTGTTTTCCAGTGTCCCTGCCCTAAATTCTCTTTCCACACCCCCACCCCACTTACGCACAACAGGAGCACTTGGGCTTCAATTTCTGCAACCCTGCTGACTGCAGATGGGAACAGCTGACAACCACACTTACTTTCAAAGGGCTACCTTTGAAACTGGCAATGCCAAAATTTAAACATCTTCAGCTTTTTCATTTAACCCCAATCCAAGGTAGATAGATGTGAATTCTAAAGAGGAGGATAGAGTCAGTGCCTCCACTCTCTTTTCCTTAACTCTTCTTCCAAGGGTTCCTATGCAGCTTCCCAACTCCCTATTCAAACTGTCCTCTCAATGAAAAGGCAGCTGGACACATTTTTCACCCTCAAAACTTGGTTACTTGGGGTGGAGGGGAAGGAATTAAAATTCTGGCACCCAGCAACATATCAGGTGCTTGTCTGGGAGCCACTCACCCAATCAAATTCCTCCAGAGGGTCACTTTCTAATAACCGGCCGTATCCTGTGTAACAAGGCACCCAGGCATTGTTAGAGCAAACCAGTTATGGATTCCTGGCACGTAGCAGCAGGAGGGAGACGTGTGCCCAGAATGTTTAAGGGCAGGCGGAGCTGGCGGCAGAGGATGAGGTAATGGCTCTTTCACTGTTCCAGGGACGCTTGCACATAGGCACAGTGCAGCCTTTTAAAAGCTAGATTTGCTCTCAACATTTGGTAAAGTTTATACTCCCTTTTAATGGCAATAAAGGGAATCCTTGTGCCCATATTTGAAACTGGTGCTTAAATATACTATTGGTTGAATTCTCACAGTTATACTTTTCAGCTGTTTCTTTTGCGCAGGATAATGAATGCTAATCAGAGCACACATTTTGGGGAGGAAAAAAAGAGGAAAAATGGGTCTCCAGGGAGAAAGATAAAACATGCACAGAATAAAGCAAAACACACAGAGCTATTTTTTTTTTGTCTTTGGGTGTTCTCACTTAGGGCTAAACATTTTTAGAAACAATGAGAGTCATACTAAGAACATTCTTTTCTTCTTACTAACTCCTCGGCATGTTAGAGGACAAGCTACACGGAGCGCTTTGATTTTAATTTTTGTTGGAACTGTCTGTGGCTAAATAATCTGCAGTCCAGATGTTGTAACACCAGCAAAGTCCCTCTCAGCACACACACCAGGATGGCAAGCGGCTCTGTTGCAAAAGCCTGAATAAGCCCCTGTGTCCCCTTTCCTCCTTCTCTTGAATCATTCAAAAAAATCACAGAACAGATATGGCTTGCAATGATACTAGAGACCAGCTGACAAAAGAAAAGAATTAGTTCAAAAGTAGAGAGACCCAACTTAGTTTGATTTACATGTAAATGATGGAAATCATATACCTCTCCTGAACAGTCAAAGCTGCTTTCATGGAAAATGAAAAATGTGCCTTCTCCCAAATACTATTATTGTGTGCCTCTGATCTCCAACAAGAATTTCTCTAGAAATTGTAAACTGCGATTTTGTATTTGGTATAATCCTATCAGCACTCAGTAAATTCCTCTTGTATCTGCTCAGTAAAATGAAGAAATGCTTGAATTAACATTCCAAACAATCTAGACATGTTAAAAAAGTCTGCTCCTGGAATTCGTATTCAACGAATATCACTAGTGATTTTTAAATTTTGAATAAAATCACCCTTATCATACAATAAGTGAAGCAGGCAGGGCTTTCAGGTCAAAAGGTGATATGATACATCACTGCATAATGCAAACATACTAATGCCTTTTTAGCTCTGTCAATAAATCCTTTGAGAGAACTTGGGAATAGTGGGAACCTTGATAATAGCCTGCTATAAAGGAAGCTACAGAAAACTCTTCAATGCTGGAGGCTGCAATAGACTTGAGGACACATAGGGTACAGTTTTCCAGCTGTCACAAATCTTTCCAGAAAGCAAAAGAGGACAAAAAAAAAAAAGAAGAGGAGGGGAAAGCGACAGGCATCTAGAAAAATGTATTGTAAAAATATTTATAGCTTTAGCCTCTGTTCTAAGCAAGGTAAAGTGGTGTCACGCTCATTTACCTCCCAGATGTATGTGAAAGATTAGGCTATGAAACCTTCAACAAAACACTACACAAGAGCCCTCAACAAAATTCTGCCACAACATAAGCAGCAGAGCAGCACGGTGCAAGGGGCCCAGGAGCTCTACTTCACAGTCTCTCTTCACCAGCAATGTCAGAAATTAGCCCCATCAAGACTGCCGCTGGTGGCAAGAAATCACAGTGCCACAGGAACACCGCCAGCATCTTCCAGTATTTGATATCCCAAAGGAGATAGCAAATATGACTCTAGTCTCTGCTAGACAGATGAACAGACAAGTCTGAGGAACACAAATCTCCCATATTTTATAATATTAGGCACAGTTGCATCATTATTTTCAAACCACTCTAATGTTGCCCAGGTTTATTGAAAATACTTTATTAATAGAGAAAGTGTTTGTTCTCCCTGCTCTAAAGAATGCCAAGTAATGACTGCACTGCGCTCCATCTGACATGGCCTGGTTGGATGCATCACTGCACTCTGAGGAGAGAGTAATGGAGGGCAGCA
Source organism: Hypotaenidia okinawae (assembly GCA_027925045.1). Lineage (NCBI taxonomy): Eukaryota > Metazoa > Chordata > Aves > Gruiformes > Rallidae > Hypotaenidia > Hypotaenidia okinawae. Next base: position 6,103,402 of record BSDF01000011.1, read on the forward strand.
GTACGTCTACAGACATGCCTCGGAGATGTACTGCCAGCCCCGCGGTGGTACGCGAGAAGAAATACGGCAGTGTGCTTCTTCCTAGGCACGCACAGCTCTGCACAGCATTACAGTCTGCTACGACCCACTGCAAAGCTGACCCACGGGCAGCACATGTTCCCTCATACTCCTGAGGTTAAACCATTCGGTCCTATTTAATCTGTTAGAGCCATCAGTGCACCAGCAGCAGGATGGAACCTGAAAATCCTACCAGATTGGGCTGCAGGAACTGGTAGACCTGGTATTTCCAGCCTGCAGTCAAAACAAACACAGGAATAAAATCACAGCCCTTTTTACTTTTTTCCCCCTCTTTTTTTTTTTTTTTTTAAAAAAAAAGGAGCAGTCAAAAGCCCTCTTGAAGCCTTGTTTATAAGCAAACTAGTCTCAAAGGCTGGATTTGCATTGGCATGGTTTGGAGCCTGCAAAATAAACCTTTCTAGGTAGTGTTTTCCTTCTGCCTATAAGGAAGGAATGGTTTCTAGCGTAATTTCTCCCAGACTACATCCCTTTCAAACTACACTGAAGAAAATGCCAAATTCAACACAGCTGGCCTCAGCAAGCTTCCCTGGGAGCCCCTGCACTCTGGGCATGCACCTGCAGCCCTTCCTTTAGGCAGGCAATGAATGGTAACACACAACCGGGCAGCCTATTGACAGAGTGAAATCACTACTGCCATTCAAACCCAGGAGAATGTACAGAAGCTGTTACTCAGTTGCAATTTCTTTGGCAGAAATCATTCCATTTGGGTGATACTTTATGCTCCAGTGTAGTGGATACCAAAAAAATCTCTTTTAAAAAAATACACTTTAATCAACACTAGGGTTCCAAATTGAGTGCCAAGTTACAGCTTGAAACAAATTTTAGGATAAGTGATTCCTAGAAAAATAGTTTCCAATTACCTGTTTTTTTTCTGCTACTACCCTGTGTTCTCCACTCTCCAAGGACCTTTGTGCTACTGATGTTTTGCATATAATAGTGATTAAGTGACCTCAACCACCAGCTGTGCTCAACCTTTACTCCACCCATAACCGGCTATTCTAAAAAAGGTCCTCTGGTAAGAAAACCATACTCTGCCTTCTGAAAATCATTACTGTTCTAGGGAAGCTGGGAAAATTATGAAGCATCTGTTGAATTCAGCTGTGAGGACAGAGAAAAAACTTAATTCTTTCAGCACTCCTAGTGAACAAAGCAGAAGTATTTACTACAATTCTTTAGGTTTTAGGTCTTTAAGGTTCTAAATTCTTCGCATTTCAGTCATGCTTCATGTATCAGAAAGAAAATACATGATTATCTGTTAATTAACATTTGAGATCTTAATTTGCAAGGAAGATTTCAAAGATGCAGTGAAATGAACATGAACTTCTTGTAAAAGACAGCCCTAAAGTTTCCTCTGGTAGATGCAGACGTTTGTAAACAACTCAACTTTGTGTAACAGGTAACTTCAAAGCAGCTTCTGTCAGTTCCACGCGGTCCTTCCGCATGGGTGGAGCACACATCCTCTCAGGAGCTCGCTGCCAAGACTTGGACTACTCCCTCATTTTATGGTCATAAAAGTGTCATGGAAGATCATGCGATCAAAAGACATCTAAATGATTGTGCTACATTGACCTCAACACTCAAGAGTAGGCTAAAAAAGAATCTCATCCCATCGTGTGTACATCTGGTCACACTATAAAACGCACAAGCAGTTTGCAACATGGGACTGACTGTGTAGACTCACAGAATTGTAGGGGTTGGAAGGGACCTCTAGAGACCATCGAGTCCAACCACCTTGCCAAAGCAGGTTCCCTACCTAGGACGGGTCGCGCAGGCAGAGCCTTGCTCACAGGAGATGCCAGGCAGTTGCATTTTTGCCATGTCATGAGAGAAACTGTGAAGATGGGAAGATGTCCTTCCTGACCCATGTCTAGCCAGGCTGGGCAATCCTCCTTCATGCTGTTCTGTATGGGGAATATCAGCCTTTACCAGGGAAGCTGACCTCCAGGATGTGGCTTTCTTTTCAAAAACCATTTAGACATACAAGATGCAATGACATACTTCATGTGCTGAGAAGGATGAGCATAATGCTCAGAAGTTAAGTGAAACTAATCCATCCATATAGCATGAATCTAAAAGGAAAAAGAATTCTTTACCTTGAAGAATTCAGGATTTACATCATTTGCAAATCCTGGCAAATGCCCAAGCACAGTCTCTATCCCTTCACTCACCTCACAAAATGCAGTTTGTAGCCCCACCTGATACACTCTCAAGAGTCTCCTGAATGTTTTAAGGAAAAAAGCCTTGGAAGTTTCCCAGCTCCCTTTTTGAAAGGGTTTAGAAGTTCACACACCATCACATTCTATGATGGTTCAATACCTGACACTGTTCAGAGGGGAAATAAGGCTATTAATGAAAATGTCACAGTCTGTAGACTTGAAAAGCCATAATCAAAACCGAGACACATGGGATACCTGGGACTGTCTGAGCCATCAATAGAATCAGAGTGACTCAGCAGAAAGTAATGAGAATCTTCAGTTCTGTAGCAATACCAGAGATACAATGTGGTGGGGGAATGCAACAGCCACACAGAGCAAAAGATTTCCACGCAGCTGCCTGGAGTTCTCTGCAGTGTGATCTTTTAGGACTTGCTGCTAAGAAACTGAAAGTCATCTTAAAACCAACCGGCATATAAAAAAAGGTTTATCTTGTTCCAGTCCATGCATCAAGATCACTTAGATCTGTTTCAAATCACAGTCTCTACTCTATTCCTGGTGTTTACTTTTCACTTTCAGCCACCTAACTGAGATGATATGTGACTAGAAGCATTGCTTTCCAACTCTCTCATTCACCTCTGCTTGCTGCCAGAGCAGTCCTTCCATTCACCATTTTTCTTCCACCCTTCTGCAATTGACTCACAAGACTCTATTATCAAGCCTGAAGTTCACTGATTATTGGCTTAATTGCTGTGCAAAATACCTGAGCAAACACGAAGTCTTTTAAATGTCAGCCAAACAGCACCAGCATCTTCCTCCCCAACAAGGATGTTAGTGTTTCAATTCTTCCAAAAAAGGCCAACTGAAGTACTTTCCTATCCCATGTACTTCATTATCTGTTAGAGCTGCAGAGATCCTACAATCCTACCACTGACTGCCAGTTGGTTAGAGGCTTCCATAAAGGCTTATTAACTTTTTACAAATATTAAAAAAAAAAAATCCTGAGTTTTTACAGCCAAACCTGGCTGATCCATACTTAGTATTGCAATGCACAGCCTCATGCGATGGCATCAAAAAGCTTTAATTAGCTGGAATGTTACAACTTATTATTATATGATGAACCGCTGACCTATTAATCCAAACAAAACAAATCACAGCACTGCCAGCTGAAAGGGATGGCTGAACTCATCCAAGCTGTAGGAGACTGAAGCAAGGTCCATGGCAGCATGCTGAAATATCTATTAGCTCTCCAGAAGCTACAAAAATTTCATAGAGAAATCCTGAAGTACTCTGTAAAAAATCTCCAAAACTTACACAAACACTGGGAGCTGCCAAGCAGATTTTAAAAAATAGGAAAAAGTTCTGGCACTTGTCATCTTTCATCTAAGTGTTCTGAAGAGGTTTATAAGCCCTAGTACCAGGAAAGGTTTAAGTAAATTATACCCATTCTTGGGCAGGGAAAAGGGCACGCTAGGCATTAAATCAGCAGTGAAGAAAAATTAGCAGTTCCAATGTCAACCATCTAGCTGTTCTTATCCTCAGATTATGATAGTCCTAATGAGATCTATGTAACTCCAATCATGTGAATATGGAGTTTAAAGTAGTAAATTATTTGCTACTCTCTATCGCAATATTATTTTTTTACAGCCACGTGAGAGTGTCCAGAGAAAAATTATTTAAAGGGAAGAAAGGAAACTTGAAAAAGAAAAGTTTTTGGAATTAACAGTCATAGACAGAAATAGGAATTTTATGAGAAATTTAGGATCAATAATAAATATTTATTTAGTGAAAAAAATATTCAATGTACCATTTTTTAGAACCAAAGTTTTAATGAGATTTACTGAGCAAATTCCAGGCCCTGCCTGTGTTAAACAGGAAACTCATTTTACGTTGCTTGTTATTTCTAATTCCCATATGACAAGTTTTACAATACCTACATGATTAGAGCAGGAAGAAATTTGAAATTGTTGTAACACCAAAAATGGGTCAAGATTAAGTGACCATATTTTTCAACAGGAAAGGAATCTGCTCTACCTTCTTCAATAGATTACTGCCATATATATATATATATCTACACGCACACACAATTATATGTTTTCCTTTCCCCCATGAAGCTGTTTAACTATGAAGCCATCAACGTGTAAGTACCCTAACATGAAGAGACACCACAGGCAGTCTATTTGTTCCCTAAAAAGTCAGCATCAGACACCAGTCACTTATGCACGACAAGATCCCTGGTTCAGTGGCTGTGTTTCTATCCAAGACAGAAAGAAAATGAGGAAATGCTGTACTTACTTGTTAAAAAGATTCAGGCCAATCCTATAATGGCGTTTCCTGATAACATCATTACTGAAGGCAGGGGAATCCCAGCTGTTCCGAGTTTCTTTATGGTATGTTTGTTTGCTCAAGGTTTGCTCCCTTAGACTGTCTCTAGAAGAAGATTCCGAGCTGCAATTTATTGTATCATTTGAGTTGGAAGTGCTGTTGATGCTGTCATTGTCTCCGTCAGAGTAATCAGACTCAGATTTGCTTTGCCTGTTAGCTGTGCCATTGATAGCTAAATGACTATCTATAGGCCTAGCCCTATGTCTTGCCTCCTGTTCCTCTCGGGTTATTATCTTGGCAGGAATACTGTGAGGGATGTGTTTTGGGCTTCCTTGTTGACTAGTGATCCCTCGGTCATACGCATTTTGTCTCTTTAATGAACCTCTCTCGGAGCGATCACTCAAGTCCACTGAACTGTCACTGGGTGGCTCTATTGTGAGCAGCGGCAGGTGATCCATTCTCATCCTCTGTTCCTGGCATTCCAGCGACGGGGTACTCCTGCAGCTTGTATCCGTGTCTATCTTATCATCTTTGTGGGTCATGGACCAGTACTCTTGAGAAGAGTTCATGGACCGGAGCCTCAAATCAGATTCTGTGCTGGACGGTCTGTCTACTGACTGGGAAAGTGGAAGGGGTGGAGATAACTCTTCCTCATCAATATATAACGTAACATCACTGTATGACGCTGTCATCTCATCAAGCTTCCTGTGATCCACACTGTGAATCGTTGGTTTAGTTTGAGCACAACTATCCCTCTCCATTTCACGACTTCTGACTTGATCCGGAGTCTGGACTTCATCAGAATGCAGACTGCGGCAATTCAGTGCATCGTCAATGGACTCTGCAAGGGATTTCACTTGCCTGGAAAAAGCATCTTCCAGTTCTGTTATAGCGTCAGCAAAATCAGTAGATGCTGCTGGAGACTTCATTGTGGCTGAGTCTCCAAGGTCACTGCATTCAGACTGAACCAGGGATCCCAGCTTTGACCCATCATTTGTAACAGAAACTTGCTTTCCTTCAAAGTAAGAGCTGTGGACTTTCTCAGGTCCTTCAAAGGAAAACTGCATTCTCATATTGGACAGTACAATGCGTCTTGACATACGATTTTCAGACATAGAACTTCTAAGGCGCTCAAAATTTTTGTTCATCTGATACTGGCGAAAAGCTGTTTGTATAGTACGAGCAGCATGTCTAGTTATGAGACGGCCTCCATACTTCCGTTCTAGCATTTCCACCTGTGGAAGCGTGAACACAGTCATTTTGAGACCTGATGCAGCTTAGAGCAAGTACAAGACACAAATAACTCCTCTTTTAACATCTTTAATTTTCAAAGTGTATACTAGTTTTGAAAGTAAAAACCTCAAAGTTCCAGACTAACAGCTGCACAGTGAACTCGAGTCATTTAAAAATTCTACCATAAAAATACAGACAAACATAAGCCCATGTGAATACTGTCATATAAAATTCAAGGTGTTGCCATTTGTGTGTGTAAATTTTGGTTTTCACACACTAGCACCATGTCAAAGCAGACAAAGCATTGCTTTACTCAGACATGAGCCTCCCAATGCATACGCTTCCAGAGAGGTTTCTCTGATACAATATCCACATACAGAGTCTTTTCAAACCCAGAACGTTTCCGACTTTCTGAACACAAATTCAAATCTCTTTTCATTCTGATAATTACGTTTACATTGACAGTTTCCAATTAACAAAATGAATATGCAAAATAAATACAATATAAACATAACAATTTAATTTAGTGAAAATGACATGTCAATAATTTTGGAATACTTGTTAGGTATTTTCAAACCTCTCCTTCCAAAGCAGAAAAGCATTGCTTATTTAAAAAACACCGAACACAATAAATAACCAATTTTATTTCAATTTTTTCCCCAATATTTAATTTTTGTGCTGATCAGACTTTGCTGAATACATATTATTCAAAAACAGATAACATATATCACAATATGGTTACTACTGCAATTAAACCCACCGTCTTTCTGGCAGCATTTTTGTGTAAATCCATGCAATTTTCATAATACTCCAATGACTCAAAAGCAATTCCTCCTCACTTGCAAATCCAAGTACCCTTTTTTATTACACACTGTGCTTTAATCACATTACACGCATGTGCCCACCCAGCCTCTTCCCCTCATACCTTGAGAGATGTCCAAATAATTCTTAAGTTCAGTCATTGATATACAGAGGGGCTTCACCCCCTTCTATGGAAGGAACTAAATTCTACTAAAAAAATATCTTCTAGACCATTTTGTCTATCATTTGGGAGTAGATGACATTTCTTTCAGTGCTCATTTCCCCTTCCACATTAAAGACTGCCTCCTTTTTGGCTTGATGTTATTAAATGTGAATTATTTATTTTGCACTAAATTGGTCATGAGGAAAAAGGGTATTTTCAGCATCACAACTGAAGTGATGCTGGAAAAGACTTTTCCCAGCTTACAGACATGCTGCCACTGTCATAAATTAGGTAACGAAGCTTAAATACCTGCTTATCTTGTAGGTCTGAAGAGAGTTCATAGCTCTCAGAAAGTGATCTTGACCTTTTAATAGCTTCTTCCTCTGCTTGTTTTCGCAGTATGGATGTTGAGTGCTGAAGTTTCGGCCTCCGAGATCTTTGTTGTCCAGGGGAGACAGAGTACAGCCCGTAAGCAGAGTGATCGTAATGGTCTGGGCTTACAGCTGAACTGTGGGTTATAGGTCCTTGATGGTAGGTAGATGGGCTGTCCAAAGATGTGCCGGTTTCACTGCTTGGAGCTTCACCCTCAACACTAGACAGAAAGAAAAGATGGGAAAATCCCCAGGTGAGCACTGTATCCCAAAATTCTCAGCAACAAATAGCACAGTTTTGTTTAATATCCTTTACACAGACATTCAGCCTATTTTGTACAGGGTCACGTGGCTTTCTTCTCAACCACCAGAGTTTTCACTGGCATCTAATCAAGCCTCTATTTCTGTTGCAGAGGTCATCTTTAGAGCACAAGTCAGGCAGTAATTAGTAATATCCCAAGTAAGTCACTCAGCAACTGCTGTGTAAATTAAATGAAAACTTTTCTTTTAAGACTGCTCATTTCCAACTTGTTCTACTTCAAAATGACAGCTTCTTTCTAACTGTTATTTTACAGCTTGACATAAAAGGATTACTTCCACGTTCCTCAAAGGAGATTTGGGATTTCATGCATCTTGTGAGTTACTGTTTTTCTAGAAAGTGAAGTTGGGATAAAGCACCTACAGGAGAAATCACATTTATTTCTCTGTTAGTGGAAGATGGGTCCCATGGAATACCTTTTGGCATGCTTGGTGGTAAAGCATCCCAAATGATGGTGCTTCTAGGTAATGAAAGGAAAATAGTTTCAGGTAGGAAAAACACAATAGGACCTACCTGGCAAATAATCCACTTAATTTTCACAGGAAACCTGTTATTGCTAAGGAGCAGAGGAAAAAAACCCCAAACCCTTTATATTGAAGGAGCTGTACAGAATAGGAAACCTTTTAAAACTGAGTCCTAGTCAAGGTTTATCCTGAAGTACTGATGACTAATAGTAATTTGTTTTGTATTTACAGTAGGGCATTCTCACATTGCAATAGTTATGCACATTCCCTCTTCCACTGTATGTCTCTTCACATAAATATTTACTGTTTGCCTCATCCTGTGTACACAGAGCACTGACAGAAAAACAAAAAAATGTACTTTTTTTTTTTTAATCATTCCAAAGAGTTAGCAAACACTCCACACACAGAGGACTATAAGCAATTGCAGTAGTTCCCTACCTTTTGCTTCAGGAACAGGCACATCCAAGCTCTAAAGGAGTAAAATTCCACGTTCCCACCACACCCTGTATTACTTACTTCGCTTTCATTCACACCTACACGAACATAAAGACTGAAGCCCTCCTGCTGTCTCTCAGCAATGCAATGCTGTGACCCTTGCTGCACACACATACCACAGCGGTTCAAAGTACAGAGCGACTTCTGAAAGAACATTCTCCCCTGGACTGCAGTGCCAGAAGAGATCAAGGTTAACGCTGGCAAAACTCTCCTAGCTTGAACAGTGTGTACTTTGTAAGTGAAGGAGAAAAAAAATAGCTCCTTAGATTTCTCAAAATGTTTCTGTAAACATGTAAAACTGAAAGCAAGTCCCCTTCCCTCACCCTTTCAAAATATGACTCTACTGAAAGGCATTTTCAAACGTACTTCACCCAAGCTGGAAACACTTTCAGCGTGGACACATCATTTTTTCCAAAAAGGAAGTTGACAGGAAACTAATCCCTTTCCCTCTGTGCCGTAGCTGGCTTTCAACTTAAGACTGATACATTATCCACAGTTTTGCTAGTGAGATTGAAACTGTGTAACCACCCATTAAAAACAAACAAATCTTACTCCCTAAAGCATCCTATTAAAGGAATTACTACCTGCTGAACTGCTTCACTTCTCTCTTGAAATACAAAACTACGTTTCTCTGCTGCTGCTCTGCTGAGTGTAAAGCCACACTGTTTTGGACATCACAGGTTCTGAACGACAAACTTGTCTGGAAGTACTTTTCACAGAAGTATGGTAAATTTGGTTTTGCCACAATTCTCACTATTTCCCCCTCCTTAGTTTCTGTGACTTTTTTTGCCTTCCTTGCCCCAGAATTGTGAACTAACAACCCTTCTGCATTGAGTATAATCTCATGTTGACATTTTAATGCCGATACCTTCAATGGATCACTTCACCTTTTAATCAACAAAAAGGGACCTGCCCTAATCAGCAAACCTCAGAAAGGGGTCTGCCAGAGGCTCTTGATTAAAGTTAGGCTTTCTTGTTTATTTTGTGTTTTGTACTTCTTCTAGACACAAATATGATCTTTGACCAACTGCAACGCTTGATTTCATTTGGCTCCTGCACCTATTATTCCCTGTGATCAATTCTAACCCCTGGCGCAGGGCAGTCATTCTCTCTTGCAGCAGGTAGCCTCCCGCATGACAGTAGGACAGCCCTTTAAAGCAAACAAGCCCAGTCAGTACTGAGTATTTGAAGGATTTCTCCCATTCAGCTCCTCCTTGCCTGTTAAGAGTAGCTGAAGCTTCATAAGAGTTAGGTGATAAAAATGAAGCTCCACTCACAAAGAAAAGCAGCTTGCTTTCTACTTCTTACTACTTTACATACAAAATAAAATAAAATAAAAATACTTCAACAAATGCGACTGGTGTGAAGCTTTAAGGATGACAAGGTGTGCTGCTCTGCTGTGGAGGAGATGCATGCGGAGGAGATGCACGCAGAGCACTGTGGAACAGGAGTGTGGAAGCGAGAATCATCCTATTTTGAAGGACTTTCTGCTAAAAAGGGTACCTCTGCTTCAAAACAGGCGCAGAACATGAGCCAGTCACTGCAGGGTTACAAGGGTGGTTTTTATCTATCCACTTACAAAAAATGCCAACAGATAAAAATGTCAGGGAATCTGCTCCAGGCTTGCAACAAGAATTAGAGCAAGTCCCCCCAAGTTAGACGCCTCTCCTGCACTGCTTCATGCCAGTATGCTTCACTAACCCTAACCCCAGCCCTGCACACACTTTCTCAGAAGGGTGAGAAATTAACTACATTAAGGAGACTGCAAAAATGAGACAGTATGACACTTGACCCAGTCCCAACTGGAATTAGAAAGAACTTACTAGAATCACAGAATCACCTGCGTTGGAAAAGACCCTTTGGATCATCAAGTCCAACCATAGCCTAACCCTGACTAGTCCACCCACCTTTAGGTCATGTCCTTAGTAAAGGTCTCTGTTTTGAGGCATCTGCCATGTACTATACATGCCCAAAAGAATTACAGCTAATTTCAATGCTTAAAAAAAAATCTAGCAGACGAATTTGGTTCATCTCCCTGCAATGTGCAGTGGCATATTACCAGGGAGACTGGCAATCTGTTGAGTATTCCAACTGTGTAATATTAGGAGGATGCAGACCAGTTGAAATTAACCTTTCATTTTTAGAACTCCCGATTGTTTTATCGCACTCCTGTTTCAGCAAAAAATAGACATTCATTATCTGCCAAGGCAGAAAAGGAGAAGGGATGCTTGCCAGTATTCTACAAAGAAGCAAAAAACGAAGTGGCTAAAGACTGAAAATGGAAATTAAAATATTTTAAAATAGTACCATTAATATGACTTTGCATGAACAAAACTTTACAACAGAGCAATGGAAAAACTTTGTTTCTTTGTATATCTAAATTACTTTTTTGAAAGAGTGGCCAGCACTGCTGAATTGGTATTTTATCAGAAACTGAGAATGGAAGTTTCTTCCTGCATAAACCTCAACTTTTAATAGCATTAAAAAGAAAACCAACCCAAAACACTGCTGCATCAAGGAACAGTAAGGAAGAATGCTTACAGAAAAACAAAACCAAACTGAGTACAGTATTTTTAACATATCTCAATGGATATGTAAAACCATTGGTGAAAATCAGATTGTTCCTTTTTCTAATGACTATAAACTAACTACCAAACATAGATGGACCCAGGCATTTCATTCCCTTCTGTGTACGTTCGGCTCTAGGCTTCCTGCAGCAGCTGAGCCACAAGCTCCGCAAACACTTTTAAATTAAAATACATCAGCTGAAGTGACATATGTGTGTGCAAGTCAGATCTGCTGGCTGCATCAGCAGGGCAGTGAGATAAGGGTCATCCCCGCAGCGCAGACAGCGCTGCATTTACCCATGATGCACATTGTGCTCCGACAGCGACAGAATCAAAGCTCACTGCTCTGGCTGAATCAAAGGCTGATACCGATGTGCGGGCGGTCACTGCCAAAAGCTGCTTTTCCAGATAATTTGCCTAGATGTCAAAGCTGAGGAACACAGTGCATGGCTGGATCTTTGGACTAAAGTAGCACACAATAGAGCCAGGATAACTGTGTGTGAAGTAGATGATGTTGCTAGCTAGAAAAAGGTCATGATTTTTGCAGTTCTTTCCCACTATTGAGGTGGTAAGTTCATTTCAAGAAAACACTATGTCTTCTCCTTCCTTCTGTCTAATCATCAAATGTAGTTGTGTGGTTAGCCATGACCAAAGCAAAATGTTTCCCCTCTGGGCATTTTAACAGCAGGTCTTTTCTTCCCTGACTCTTATACCTCCAATTATTACTTCAAATCACAAAGACTGTAATTGGTAACTAGTACACTAAAACCTCTATCCTTTTAAAACATCTTATTCAGGATGGTTGAATAACTACTGCTGTTCTTTATTTTTCATTTTTACATTCAGACCTTTTTCCTTCAATTTTTGCCAAGTTATTATCTTAGCAAAATGAAAAATAGCCACAATAAAGCCAAGATTTTGAAAACCAAGAAAACGTCAATATTTGAGCTTAAAATGGAAACTGGAAAGAGTCCTCAGGACTTAAATTTCAGTAAAGAACAAACCCCAAGCTTTTCCAAGAGAAGAGACTTATTCATTCCCCTGACAGTAATGGCAGAATGATCAGAGAAGCTGCAGGTTTAGGTCCATAGGTGCAAGCATTTTTCTCTCAGAATGACTATACTATGAGAGAGAGAGATGACAACCAGAAAAGCAGTAATAGCCTTTTTACCAAGGCCCAGTACCTCACCTTTAAAAGTGCATGTATGTAAAGAGGAATTATATACAAATAACATAAGAGGCTATAAATTATTCACTATTCTTATTCACTCCAGAATCCTCACAATTTAGAAACAGTGAAGTGTCCTGGTGCATTTGTCGGACAAAGATGCTGAGAACATATGCTAACAGAAATCATCCAAATGTTCAAACCAGATTTAATTTGGAACTAAAAGTAGCACAGAAATCCTACATGCTTCTAAATAATGTAAATGCCAAACCAAAACTGCATGCAACATTTTAAAATAGAACCCAGAAAAACAGAGTAAATACTTGAGAAACTATTTTACCAATGAGCATTCTCTGAAATCACTTGTTATTTTCATTGTTCATTTAGAATGGACTTTCATACAAAGAAATGAGATTGAAAACAGGCCCTAACAACTGGATGGTACACACATGAGAACTGATCAGCATTATATTCATCCCGTAACAAATTTGGTTTGGACATATAGGAAAGTACGACCATATAGTGAGTTTGTGCTGCTACATCTTAAAAGATTTTCCCATGGATTTTACATCTTTAAAAGTATGAACACCAGTTCAGAGGTATACAGAATGAATTCCTTTCTGAATTGTGGAAAAATACGCACAAGTATATGAATGCAGTAAGAAAAATATGGCCAATGAAATTCTAGTCAGCATGTGATGACAAAACCACTTGGCTTTGCCGTGACACTACAAGTGCTCAGACCTTTAGGAAGCAGGCAGTTTTTAAAGCATGACTGTGGTAGAGTATCACTTGCCAGAGACAGCAGTCAATACTCCAGGTAGTCTGTATAATCTGAATTCAACCTGACCGTAATGAAGTACTTATATGCTTAATTTATTTGTTGTGACAGGGAAGCATTTGTGTGAGTAGTTCTTCATGAAATTCCTCAATCAAATCTGTCCCTTCTATAGCTTGCTTACTTTTCCCTGCATCCATGTAATTTGTTCTCTTCAGAAAAAAAATGCAGATAAACCTGGCTCCCTTTAAGTCATACCTACTGACAAAACAATTCAGCAAGCTTGTTTTCTTCATTTGTCCCAGAAACTAACTCTTCTGTCCATGAAGGTCAAAGATGATACCTACAGCTGAAGGATCTAACTACCTAGGGACTCGTGATTTAGGAGATGAATTTAAATGCAAACCAAGGAGCAAAGCTTGTTGTATTATAACCATTTCATACAACTTCTGCATCACTGAAAAATGAATATCCTCGTTAACTAGGCCCAAATGCTCAGAAAGGAAGAAGTACTACATATCTGTTTTAAATTTTTTTTGAAATTTGGAGGTTAAAAAAAGTCAAAGTCTGATCATAACTCCTAATAATAGATACCCGCTTGAAATGGATCCAAGTTCTCTACCTCGCTCAAAGAATGCAGACCAGAAGTCACCCATGGAACTAACTCTGAGTAACAGCAAGAAGCACGATGGCAGCTGCTAGAGCAGCTGGTATGGTCAGACACTTGCAACATCAAGTCTGGAAAAAACGCATTTAAATGGCTAAAATGTTTAGGTCAAAGCTAGGAACATAGGAACAAACCCCTACAGAAGTTAATTTCTTGCATGTAACTTTTATCTTTTGAAATGCAATGAAGTCTTAATTTGAACGTGAAATTTTAAAAGGCAATTAGAAACATAACACTGCTAACTAAAGACTCTAACTCCCCATACAAAAATTAATCTGAACATAAGCATTCATTTGACACAAGGGTACACCCCACTGCTTGGAAGTTGGCTTACAGTTCAGTACCTGTGGTGCTTTCTGCTATAAATGAGGAGGTGTATTTAATTAAAGCTCTGATGTATACACTGTATTATCTCGAATTACGCTCCTCAAAGTACTTAATGCAACATGTTAAAATGCAAAGCTAGCCTATGTAGTTCAAACAAGCTAGTTTTTAGCATTTTTTTCTCTCTCTCCCTCTCCCCCTGGTTCCCATTTACAGTTTTCCCCAATGGAGTGAGAACATTTGAGCAGAAGTATATTATTAGTACAGTTTACAACAGATTATAATCTAGTTCTTATTGCTGTGTCTGTTTTGTACTGTCTAGTAAACAAGAGTCAATTACATTAAGAACTTATAGAAACCCCTAAATTCAATAAGCGCAATAACATTAACAAACCAATCTACCTTCAAATATACACTGTCAAAAGTTCAAAGCCATTATGATGGACAACAGTATTCACAGGCACTGACAAAAGCTTTGATCCAGGAAAGAAATATTGACCAATTTGTTTTACTTAGAATGCACTCTCAATTCAGCTGTTTCTGTTAAAACCAAACGAAACCTTTGAATGCACATCAAAGTAATGTCCCAGGTAATTCATCTTACTGAAGTGGAATATCATTGCAAGAAAAATCCAGACAAAATTTGCATGTGTCTCAGAAGCGAACACTAACAAAGCGACTGCTCCATTCCGTAACGCTCTGTGTAGTAAGACTGCCAGGAACAGCCAGCTTAGGTCCAAACACAGTCTGATGACCGCTGACAGAGCAGCCCAAGTTCTGCAAACCAGTACCACTATGTGCACTGCAACCTTTCATTTGCTTTCTGGCTCAAGTCCTGGGTTCAGAATTACAGAAAAAAACCCCAACATCTCCTCACTTGGACACTACCAAGTCTTAATTCTCACTAAACAGCTCCATAAAAGGCACTGACAGGTAAGTTTTTTCAAAAGGGCATTTCGACACACACTCTTATATGCCATTAGTAGTAGCAGAGAGCAGTGGAAGAAAGAGGAGAGATTATTTTTCCTCACACCAAAACAGAATGCAGGGATTAATTCCCTCTCTCTTCTGAGCCAGAGATGCACAGCAGCAAGACCAAAAAGATAGCCAAACACAAATCTACCCAACTACTCTGTTTTAGGAAACAACCTTTATAACAGATTTAAGAACTAAGAATGTCCACTTGAGAAGAGTTTACTTGAGATTATCTTCATCTTCCAAGAAGGAGAAAAAGGTTAAACACCTCACACACCTCACCTTTATCCAAGTCAAACAGTGACAGCATACTGGCTAGCAGACACAAGTATTTACTACAGAAGGGTCAAACAAACCAACCACCCAAACCTCACCCTGTACTCAATGCCTTACGAAGCCTCTCCGCTAAAGGCAAAATTGTATTTTATTTTCATTATTTAGCAGCTGAAATGTAACAAAGGAGACTGACAGCATCAACAGAACTTGAGCACAGCTTACAAATGTTAGCTTCTACCTCAGGTCCAGACAGACAATGTCAATCTCTGCTAATCTGTGTTAATCATCACCCAACATATATTTATTCAGCAATGACTGTATCCTATACCTCAAACTCTTTTAAAAAATGGGTAAAATATTAAACAATTACTATAGTAATAAATAGAGACTTGTGGCTGGAGGACTAGTTCTCAAATTTATCACCCTAAATTTTAGAGGGTTTTTTTATGGTTAGCTCTTCTTCTTGATGTGTCAGCGTAAAACACACTAACATCAGAAAATGTCACTTATGGTTCAAAAGGATTCTTACCCACTTAAAGGGACTGTGGCTAAAACTTTTTAAGGGTAACTCTGGTATCCGACCATTTAGCAAAATCTGTGAAGGTTTACCTACAGCTACAGACTTTGTCCTGTCCCTCCTATGTAAACTCTTACACAATAGGATAAGCTTCAGAAATCTGTGGAGTTTCTCAATGCAGCTGTGGTAGAATTTGACATCAACTATTTATTATTTATTCAGGTATATATCATCCAGCAACGGGAATCCTCTTATTTAGCATATCTACGCAATGCACGACATGTATTTAAGATGGCAAGATATTAATACACATTCTACCATTTATATCATGACCTTAATACAATGCTAATTTTAAATAGGAAGATTTAGTTTCTGCAGCTGAGAAAAAACTGATTTGCATGCACAGCTGAAGCAGCATTTGACATTAGACAAAATTCCTTGGTATCCTATACCAGCCATCCTTGTATTTCACCACTGTTGTGGCTTCAGCTGTTGTGTTGAGCCCACCAGTGGAAGAGGTGCTACAGAAGGGCACTGCTGGGAAATGGGCTTGATGACAATCGGCTTTGGTGAGAGACTCAGTAGTAGCTTCCTCTCCCCATTCAGTCCTCACTGGATAATACTTTTCTTTCTTACATACTACAGATCATATCAACATTAATTAAAGATCCTTAATGACATTCTGGTAATTGAGTATATAAAGTGTTTCAGGCATTGAAATTTCATATCTAGAACAAAACTATACTCTCACCTTAGACCAAATATACATGACAAAGCCTATCATTCGAGTCATTTTAAGGTTTTGCACCTGTACTATTTAAAGTAATTACAAATAAAATGCCTTATAGAGAGCTGGGAACAATTTTTGAGCAGGCCAGCCTTTCCCTTTAAGTATGTCTCTCTGCCTGGGCAGAGGGAAATTAAGACTCATCATAAACCAGAGAGCACACAGATGTTCGATGCAACACAGTACAAATCACAACAAAGCCATCTTTTTTATATTGAACTCTACCGGATAAAGTCACAGATCACATCACAGCAGTATTCATTCAGGCCATATTTTCACTTAACAGTGTTATGCAGAAAGGCCTATATAAAACAAACAAGGGATTCCATTTCAATTACTTAAAAATATATTGCTATTAATCAATGAAATGTGCTTTAGAAAAATGTCACTGATAAACACAAAATACTTTGTTTTCTCACTTGGATTTAAGATGCAATTGGTTAACAGTCTCCCATGTAAAAAAATCAGAAAGTGGCTGTTTGACTTAAAATTGCAGGTAAACTTCATAAGGTTATAGAGCAATGTACTTAAAGCCAATCTTAAAGAAGGATGGACTGTTAAAACTGATCAAAGAAAGACTTTTTACTGATCTAACTGAATCTGGAAGTATATATAGAAGTGTCATTCCATCTTAAAGACTGCACATACTCTGCATTTTGACTGCCAACTATACCATGGCAAGTCCAAAAAAACCCCCCAAAGCCAACCAACGCAGCAAAACCCAAACAACAAAGAAACCCTACTAGTTTTCTCTAAGGGAGAACAATGCAATTGCAATACACATAAACACAAGGGAGCATGGGAAGCTCTCACCAGGTAGGAAAATGGATGAGAACATTGAACCCTTGTTCCTGCTTTCAGTGAAGTTCAGAGTGTTGCTACCAAGTTAGTACGGGAACTGGCCTTGAGCATTCTGCACAGAAGTCTGTGTTGTAACTTACTGGAACAGAATCACTGCTCACCACTGTTAAATCACAGGCATCCTCATAAAAGTGAGATTTTTATCCCCTGCAACACGCCCAAGGTTTGTATCAAAGTGTACAGAACATAATGTCTAAGGAAACAAAACGTAAGAGATCTTTTGTTGGAAGCATGGGGGGAGTTTGGTGGGAAAGAAAATGCTTTAGATGTTACTTAGACTCAAGGCAAGTGTTCAAATACAGCAGATATTTGCAAACACACTCAGAAAGATATTATGTGTCTTACTGATGTAAATCTTCACTCTCAGGACAAATGAGGCCTCAAAAAATTGCTTACAACCTCTAAATCAGGTAAAGACCTGACATGCTTTTTCTCATTCACCAATTTCCATCCTTTTACATTTCCTCTCCATTAAGCTGAGTCTATATATTTTATAGTTCTTTCTGTGTCAGTGACAGTATTGGTGAGGAATTAAGTGTAGGCTTTCAGTCGGTCTTCTGACCCACCTCACTAATCACAATGAAAGAGTAACACAGGTAGCAATTCCTGTCTTGGAAACCCAGAAATGCTATTTCAAAGCTTACTGTAAGCCAAGAACTTTCTCCTTGCAAAGCTTATCTACTATCAAATTTTAAGACCCGCTTTATGTTCTAAAAGTTTTTATTAGCTACTTCCAAGCAGCAGCTAAAAATAGAGGCTTTACTGCACATACAGAGAACAAGAGTAAGTTCTGAGGTTGCACTGCAGCGTGTAGCAGCTTCATTTTGATGCAGCACACAGATGGCCTGTATGGCTCTGCAGCTCTTGCTCCCAGAAGCATCAACAATTTGCACTGACTTCTGCTGATACAGCTTGCCTTAGTGGGGGCTGCACGTGAGACTGGTCAACCACAAAAGAATATTGGGTCTAAAATACAGAACTTGGATCACTGTTTAGAACGTGTAGGCTCTTTACCACAACAAATTCATAGATCTTTCTGTATTAGAAAATGGTCTTTCAGGACAAGAGTAGAAGCCTGAATCCTGGAAATAAGAGTCACCACTTTGTGAACTGAAGACGAAATACTACCCAAAGACAGATTTTGAAAATGTTGACCAAAGACAGTCAGAAATGTTCTTGTGTAATGTGCCACACTCTGGCAACACAGGAAAACCCAAAATACTTCTTTTCGTCTAGGCTAATCTAATAAAAAACATCTTAATCATGTTTTAATAGGAAGAAAAGAATCCAAGACTGCAACAGGTTGTCACCATTCAGGACAATTTCCAATAAATGCCAGGCAATCCACTCTTCTGTCTCAATTTCACAGAGCATTAACTATTAGCATTAATAGGAAACTATTAGCTGTGAAGTCCCATTCTCTCCAAATTTGAAGCATTAAGAATCAGCTCCTTCTTGAGATCTGTTTCTACTAAATGTTCCACATCACTGGTATCTTCTAAACAAGGTTCACAGCATGAAAGATATAAAAAACAGTAATGAACTGTCCTTTTTTCAAGAATCTAAGAACAGCTGAAAATATTATCTAACATCCAGCCTGCGAAATGTTAACTTCACCCTCAACAGACACCTCTTGAATGGAACTACAGCAGCTGTTTCACAGCACATTACAAGACAGCAGAACTGCTGAAAGAAAACTAAAGATAAGTTTTACTCCCAACTGAAAGTGCAAAGGGAAAAGTCAGATTGAGAGAAAAACTGTTAAGCTGAAACATGACCAGAAAGTCAGGGGGTTAGACAGGCCTGTTGAATGTACTATAGGACCCCTAAGAACTGCAGCCAGACCAGGAACACTGCTGTCCATGTCATTTGAATGATGACTTCCTCAGCACAGGCTCCCCATACAATGAGGGAAACCCTGTCTTTGGTGCGAGTGCTTCCAACCAAATCACCCATTCCTTCCCAAAGATTCTTCCTTGGAATTCTGTGCCACTACTGACATGGCACACTCTCACTTGACTCACAAAAACTGAAAGGTTCAAGGATAATCATTGCAGCTGTAGGATACACTAAAAAGTATATAGCAAACTCAACTTAAAAGAGCCCAACATACAGCTAAGCTACAATGCCCATGGCCACTGCTGTATTTAACTTTCCGTGTAAGTCAAGATTGAGTTTGGTCCGTTCTGCTATAAAGGTGGGGAATGGAAACTGAATTAAAGCCGAATTGTGAACTTCCCTGTAATGCAGTTTTAGGACTGGCTGTACTCATAGCCTGCAACAGCAAATCCATCAAGCTCGCATCCCCACTTCCCTTACACTGCAGAAAGATGACCTGAAGGGTCACATATGTATCAAAAGACAGAAGGAAGTTAGTCTTTTTTTTTTTCCCTCTGTTCTTACCCAAACATTTAAACCCGTGACACATCCATCTCTATCTGGTGAATTTTAGGGGCAACTGAATTTTTTTGAACTAAACAATGCAAGTACTCCTCAAAACACTCTCAGGGTTCTTTTTCTATGGCTCTGCTCTGTATGTAGCTGCTTGTGTAACAAAGGAAGCCAAATCATAACTGTTGCATTTTGTTTGTGCTTGTGCAACATAAAGCAACGGGGAATTGGGTCCTTTGTTTTTAAGCACAAGTTTAACTCGGATGACACTGAACTACTGAAAGAATCTGATTAACAGATATACTACCTCAATTTCCTGTATTAAAGGCTACCAAAGCCATCTTTCTAATTTTCTGCTTTTCCCACAGGGACAAAAGGGTTTGATTTTTTTATCATACTAAAGCCTGTCTTTTTTTTCTTTCTTTTTATTAAAGACATCTTTACCATAATTTTATGAAAATGTTTCTAGCCTTTTGTCTATTGTAAGGAAGCAAAAGAAGATTTATTTAGCTAAATTCGCAGTCCCCTTTAATGTAATACTAGGGCTTTGTGCTACAGTGGATTAAAGCAGCATCTGTTCTCTGGAAACCTGGAGTCAAATCACAGCAGTGCAGTAAAAACTTGCCATCTCTGTCTGTACCCTAACTAGAATCGTTCTTCCTCTAAATAAAATTCTGATTAATTCCTGAAAGACACAAAGAAGGGCCATGTATCTAAAATAATGTTGGTTAATTAGTCTTGTTAAAAGCCCATGATCAGTAACTGGTTTTGCATAACAAAGGTGTATGAATGAAACAAAATCTCTAGTTACATAAGTTTGGCTATAAAATAACAAAATACAGAATGCTAAAAATGACCTTCCAAATCCAGGGCCTGATTCTGCTCTTCCAGGGCTTTGTTAGACAACAGAAATAAAGCAGCAAAACTTGAAATACGACTTTGGCTTGCAGCCCATACTCTGTTTAAACATAAATGAAACCTAAACAAAGCCCGGTTCACAAAAACAATGCACCAACACACTTTCTCCCCAAACTCAGGATTTATCTCTTCATAATTCCAGTGGTTCTGTTGACCAGAACTGTCGATCTGTCTGGGTTAAGGGCACATCCTTATATATTTAATGTAGAAATAGAGCAATCAGGGCTCCATCTTGATTACAGTTTCTGAGGTCTCCTGCAGTTCTGTTATTAAATAAACATGAAAAGCAGTAATTGATTGACAGCTACTGTGATTAAAATATGCCTGGCTCTGAAATGAATGATGAAATTGCTACTGATTCTGACAGAAAAAGTACTATGTAAATGGAAATTACATCCTCACTGTCCCTCTTAAATGATGGTAAATCCTTGCAATGAAGGTGCACAATACACACAACCACCCCACTAATCTACCTTCATGTATCATAATGCTCAAAGCACCAAAGTGGGGGTTTTCCCCTCAAATTGTGGTCCTTCACGGTTCTTTTTTTCAAAAAATACAATATTCAAAAATAGAGTAACTGAAGTCTGCATATCAGCAGTGTTAAACACCAAGAAGCACAGCTGAAGGATGCAAGATGATGTTAAATGCCTATAGGTAGAAGCACCTCCACAAGCGGTGGTTTTAGTTCAGGATGGCACCTTGCATTCACCAACAGAGGGCTGGCTCCTCTCAGGCCCGCTGTTGTAATTCACAGCTACCTCCTTACGGCGTTCAGGGCAAACAGAGTTTGCAAGCATAATTAAGAGTAATCAATCACACAAGTGTGCTAATGAGCTACACAATCATGAGATCTTCTTCTACAGAAGGTTTGATCTTTGAAGTGCCATCTTCATACTTGAGAAAACATGATCAGTACAAAGTTGAACTGCTCACTCAAGGTACTTGTTCCACCCAAAGTCCCAGCACCTACCCTCTAGATCCTCAAAGCTACAAAACAATCCCAGCCCCCAAGTCTCATCAAGACTCAAAACTTGGAGGAAAACTTTCTAAAGCCATATGAATAGAAGCACAATGGCCTTCAGAAAATTTCCATTTTGAAAATATGAAATGAACACAGGGCAAGAAAAGCTACGTAAGGCCATGGGGCTGTCTGTCCTAAGAAATTGCTTACCAGTTCTCAAGAGGAACACCCTGCCAACTGGAAGTGAAGATACCTTCTCTAGCAGATAAGGTGTGCTTGCCCAGGAGTAGCTCACTCTGTCAACTCCTAGCAACCTTCCAATACAGATTTGTAACAAGAACAACAAACCAGAGTTACTGTCCAACTTGGTAGTTACTGTCCAACTTGGTATTTGTACTTTTTGGGTGAAAACCTGGATCCTTTCCGTTTCTTTACCTGAAAGTTACAAGTTATTCTGTGAAACTGAATTGCAAATTGTTTACTAACTACACCAGGGTTCCCATAGAGCTTCTCAAGGCACAATGAAACAACCAAATGTTGTTGATATGCTGAGCGCTACATTTTTCACTAATTAGCTCCAGATCTTTTACTACAACTAGTATTTTTTATGAGAATGAATTATTGCAGAAGAGTAGAAACGGGAGAAAAAATGGATGATAGCTGACTTCAAAACAACCCCCCAACATTGACCACCTATTTAACAAAGAGGAAAAGAGCCCAGCCAACAAGCTGACATCCATATGAACAGTACTCTATATGAACAGTGCAATTTCAAGAACTAGAATGGTACATCACAACAGCAAAACAGATCTGGTACAAAAGTAGAATTAAAATGGGAAAAGGGTCATTCTATTCAGCACTGAGTTCTCCCAAAGCACTAGGCAGACCTAATGAATTCTGTGTTTCTATGAAGGATATCTGCCACAAGAACAGACACAGTTAAACACAACCATCCAAACCAAGCACTCAGCAATTCCTCTTTTAATACATCAGGCAGAATAATCAAGTTTAACTGAAAGGAAGCGCATAGCAATGTGCAAATGGAGGGGAAGAGTCCAAAACAATGACTGAATCGCAGAAAGTGACCGTGTGGATACAGGCAAATCTGTCACTCCAGTAACAGTAACAGATGAGGTTTTGTAGTGACCCATGCACTTGTAATACCGCTTGTGCAAACGTTACCAACACCACACGCTCAGCTTTATTATTCTCCATAAGGGTCAAAATGGGCTTGAGGACAGTGACACACTGTACTACAGAACATTTTTCATTATCGAAAGTTTTTTCCTTTCTTTCCCAGGAAAGACACTGTTGCATTCATACGTAGTTACACAAACCTTGTCACTTCCTCCTTTTATATTTTTCCACACATGCACACACCCAATTTAAGATGTTGCTATTTTTATTTAAATTCTTTCTTTAATAGTTGGTCTTCTCAGGATTTCATAAAATTATGTTTACTGGAATAAACTTTCCCAATGCCTCGCAGATAAATTTCTTCTGCAAGTGCACTTGCCAGAATAACTACTCCAGCCTACCCTAACCCTCACAGAACATTGCACAAGCATAGCCTGGTTTGTAGGTTCAGCTTCCCAGTGGCCCGTGTAAGAGAGTGTTGTGTTTTTGCCATTTCGCTGCACGTTATTTTAGTAGTCACCATCATCCCATCATCACAACGATGGAGGGTGCACATGTTAACATGACAAATCCGCTTGCTGTCTTTCTTGCACCAGTTACTCAGCATCCCGACTTTAAATGCCTCTGAAGTGGCTTATGGGGGTGTTTTTGGGGTTGATTTTTTCGTATCTCGTTTTTTTTGGCTGCGGGTCCGAGCTGCCGGGGCAGCGTGCCGCGGGCAGCGTCACTGAGCGGCGCACACCGCCCCGGTGGCCCGGCCAGGCGTCCCTCCCGCCTGCCCGCGATTCGGACACCGGGACAGCGCGTCCCCGGGCTCTGAGGCAGAACCCGCCGCGTGTTTGACACCAGTCACGTGCCTTCTCGCACGGTTCCAGGCTGGAGGCAGAGCGGTGTTCCATGCCCGCCTCCCACCGCACACATCTCGGCGGCACCGCGCTCGCCCACCTCACACCGCATCCTCACGGCGCTCCGATACTTCGCCGACTGGCAACAACAGATGCGCGGGTCCGCTTCTGACACCGCGTTTACACGATTACGATTTCAAACTTGTGTCCCTGCAAGGCAGACGGCGCCGCGGTCCTTTCTCCCTCCCCGACCCAGGCCAAACACGACAGTCCAAAGCCGCCGTCGCGCCTTCACGGTCACCGGCAACTTCGCAGCACAGCCCCCCCCAGACAAAGGGGGTGACCCCAGAGGCCAGTCGGGCTTCCCCCTCACCCGGGAGCGACTCCGTACTGCCGCTCCGCCCGGTTTCTCTCAATTACAGCTTCCCGCGGCGGCGACCGGCGAGGCCGGGCAGCGACGGAGCGGAGCCCTTTGTGTGACAGGACGGGGCTCCCGCCACCGCAGGGCCGGGCGGGCTCCCGGTTACCCCAGTCCCCGTCAGGGCTTACCAGCTGTCAAGCTCCAGCTCCAGCAACGACTGAGTCCTCTCCGAGCTACAGTGCAGGCACCACATGGCTGGGCCGAAGTCGCAGACGGGGACCTCCACACCGCCACCATAGCCGCCCCGCCCCCGCGCCCGCTCCCCCTCAGCAGTCGCGCACAGCTTGGCGGCGGGAGAGAGGGCGGGAGGGAAGGAAGGGGGAACGGGACGGCAGTGCGCGCAGGCGCAGGGACGCTTGCCCGGAGAACATACTCTCCTCGCGGCAGCCGCCTCACGGCGCTCGGTGGGCCGGGGGCTCCGTACAGTACCGGAGCCGGCCCGCGGAGCCCCCGGCAGCGCTCAGTTACGGCCCGAGGCCCTTCTCCGAGATTAAAAACGTGGAGCGTTGCGCGTGCCTCATTAAACCCAGAACTCTATTAATTACACGTAAATGCACAACAGACGTGGGAACTCCTCGGCGGCCAGGGCAAAGTTTTAATTCCTGTTACCTTTTAAAATTATTTGATGTGAAAAGGTCTCTGCAGAGAGGGAGAAAAGCTCCCTGGGCCGGCGGGCGCGGCTGCGTTTTGTCAAGGCTTCTGGCAGCCACGCTGAACGCCCAGAGATGGCCGTGGAAAGGCCAACACCAAGCAGCACAGCTAAAAATATTTCAGATGCGCCAGAATAAGAATGTGAAGAAAGAATTTAGCTCGTTAACCACGTTAACCACCCCTGAGTCAAGGCGGTGGCAGCAGCAGCTCTGCTCGCAGCAAATGTTTCCAAACACTTTTCTCCCTCCACTTACTCCCGGGCACACAACCAGGTGAGGCGTTCTTACCAACGTCACCCACGCTCAGAACCACAGTACCAGAACTTCCCTGTTGTGAAGTATTAGAATAATCCAAACCCTACATGCTTTCCACAAAACATTAGGTTTGTATGTGTTGTGCTGGTGTGAGATGGTTTGAGGTTCACGCTCGCAAGGCAGGACGGGAACTCCTGGCGCTGTGAAGCCCATGAAAGAAAAGGCACGCATGATACTGAATGTGTTGGGTGCTGCAGAGGCCTGGTGGCAGGAGAACAGCAATTTTGGGAGGAGCATCTGACTTAGTGTTAAAAAAACTACCTATTGAGGTTTTGGATAAAAATTAGTAATTCAAAAAATATTTTCATTATTATGCTTTGTTGCCCCACTGAAACCTGACCTAGAAAGCTTATGGATTTTGCTGTATCATGTCCTCAGTGTTCTCACAGCATGTGTAAATGGGAATGGAAAGAAACTTCCACCTCCTCGTAACACAAGGGAACTCAATAGGAAGGCTAGCTCTGGCAAGAGAGAATTCCTCACAGAAAAAACACCAACTGAATTTCATCATCACAGTATTTGACACATGAACAACAACCCTTCCTAATTTTTTTTCCAGCAGATTCACCATGCAGTGATTAAAGTATTGCAAGAAATCAAGTCCAAACAGAGTTAATTGTAACTTACTAATTCACACATGAAAACCATCTCTTCCCTAATGCTTTAATTTATATATATGCCTCTTATGCAGAAACCACATGCCTGCGATTGAGAACATTTAAATTGCATAATTTTCTCACAATAACATTTTACATGCATATTTTAACAAAAATGCCTATGCTTCATGATACTTCCCTCACCTTCCTCCCCCAAAGCCCAGAAAAGAGAAGGGTTCACAACATATCTGGAAGGTTACTCTGAGTGCTAAAGAGCTAACGACTTGTCCAGTTCCAGAACTCACCATCCCCAGAGAACATTATCTTACCAATTGCCTGTTCATGTTCAAGATGCACCCTGAATTCCTCTGCTAATCTAAACCACAAATAATTTTAGAGTATTTGCTAATTCATAGTTTCTTTGGCAGACTATACCTACAGCAATTTTAGCTTTACAGGTCAAAAGAACAGCTGAAACTGCACCATAAACCCAGCAGATAAATAGTGCTACCTACAGGTACAAAGAAACTGGTGTTTTCAAAACCAGTAAGGCCCACACAATTAATATCCTGTAATAGCACAAGAAACCAAAACAAATTTTAACTTTTTCACAAAGTTATCAAAACAACTGGCTTTCCAAATCCATTTTCCCTTCATGAAAACAAGCATCATGTCTATGTAAGCTGGGCAAACTGTAACCACAGACACTCCTGGTCTTCATTTAGATGCCAGGGTCCTGTAGAAGGGGAAGCCAGTTGACAGAACAAGAACTGTTCCTGGAGGGCTGGGAGGAAGGCAGCCCTCCAGGAACCAGTTGCCTCTTACAACACATACCATGAGAGCTGACCACATTTTTCTGGGTGATAAAAAGAATCAAAGCAACTTTACTTCAACCCAGTTAAATATTTGGTTCACGTGTGCATTATACATATTTCCCAAGGAAGCATTAGGCATGGATTCCAATGAGCATGGGTTTAACTGGCTTTCAGTGAAACTCAAATACACTAAAGCAGGACACACCTACACTGACTGTTTTGACAGTAATGTCACTGCAAGTCTGAAACCAGAGACTATTGACACTGCAGTGCCTACCTTCAATACGCAGCCGTCATCCTGACAGTCACTCCCCTACGGAAGTCTCTGACATTCTGGGATAGACAGACGTGACAACAATCCCACATTTTTCTGGTCCTGACTCAGTGCCCCCCTGCATTAAGCTTCATCTCCACTTGTAAACAGAGACAAATCCAAAGCAGACATAAACAGTCCATAAAAGTCAACTGCTCCTTTGGAAACCAGTTTCCATTTAGAAACCAAGTGCAGATGGTTTCAGTGTGAGCTGTGAGGAAAGGGTGCCTGGGAAGCTCTGACCTCAAAAGCAGTCCTGGAATTTTCTGAAGAACATGCTTTGCTAAACTTGCTTAAAACAGAATTTTCCTTCAACCGATACAAGCAAACACACTAGATAAGCAAAGAACTAAGCGATACCAGCACATCCCATCTCAAATACGACATGGAGAATTGTTACAGCTTTCTCCCTGCAACATCAAGTACCTTGAATTCTCAATTTTGTTTTGACAATTCTGCTGCAATTTTTTGTTCAATCACTTCTTGTTTTAGTAAGTGTTTAAAATCGAAAGTAGAGATTAAATGCCCAAATCATTTACATATTTAAGATCTTGCATATATTCCAGCAGAGGAAATTAAACACAGAAACCGAAATTCTTGCTGCACTATGCAGATGGCATTGTGGTTTCCAAGTAAAGGCAGCCTGATACAATTATTTTTGTAGGGATTTTTTTAAAAATAATGTTTCAACAGTCCAAAACAATCTCTGTTGAAACCTCTTCCATCCTGCATGACCCATTCTCACCCAGGTAACTGGTGGTGATTTTTCATCGACATCTAGGCTTGACTTCTTAGGACACATAGCTAGGTACTTCTGCTATCCTGATGATATAGGTGCAGTGCTTATGCTCTGTGGTAAGTGTACAGAGGTGATGTTTCTGGCCTTACAAGACAAGGAGAGTCCCTTGTAATGGTACAGAGCCATTGTGGGCTTCTATTCCACTTTAGCTGCACTTTGCATAGGAAGTTTTGGCAGAACCAGTAGGACATACAGGGGCATACAATACGTGGTGCAGGGTAAGGACATAGGAAAGGAATTCTTCATGTTTTAGTATCCTTTTTCCTGGCAATTCATTGGTGTATGACTAACAGTAAAACACAAAGTTCTCTTTGCTCCTTTTACAAATAAATCAACTTAAGAAAAAATTAAGGAAAAAACCTAAGAAATCTCTCCACAAGAGTAAGAAACAAAGATTTCAGACTTTGAACTTACACTCAGCTAGATCAGTCCAGAAGTTCGAGGTAAATAATTCTGAGGCAAGCAGGCTTCCTGACAGCGGGAAGAGCTTACTGTTGACAGCTGGCTCACTCGCTGCAACTGCCAGTTCATTCACACTGCACCACCCAGCTTCCCCTCAGTGTGACCAGCAAACACCACTGACAAACTTACAAAGGCGCCTCCAATTTTGTTTACCATCATGTTTAACAATATCTCAGTAGCGAGTGTTTATACTTACACTATTCAATCTCCCTTGCTAAAGCTAACCATACTTTATTTCTAATACAGAAATATAATTAAACACAACACTGAAATTTTGGTTTATTCAGTAATTGACATAAATCACTGTTATTTAATGTGTTAATAGCCAAGATAAAGTTTATAAACCCCCAGAGTGCAACAAACTCAATTTGTAATTATGAGCACACAGCAATTTGTATAACATGACATCTAAAACTACAGTAATTATGACCCTGCTTAAGGGTAATTCCCAACTTAATCACATTTAATACACCATTATTTCCAAGATCTAAAAGGCTGAAACAGGCATTTATCTTGCATTTTGCTTGAATAAAAGCAAAGGGTTGCCTGGGACAAAAATGGAAGAACTACTAGGGAGTAGTTTTCTTCCTGCCCAGTATAAATACAACCATGCAGCACTGTACAATAAAATGCACACATGGCTCAAAATACATGTTATTCCTCTCACAGCTGGCTTGGGGGTGTGTGTGTGTGTTATTAATCCAATCTATCCCCTGAAAAAATGTTAACCCATATAGATCCTGCACCTCGTCCCTCCTGTGACAAATTCTCTGCTTCTCATGTTCTCCCTCCACCCATGCTGACCTGCACACCGAATGGAAACCACACGTTCCCCAAAAATTATTGGGATACATCAGTTTCAAGGACATGCAAGACATTGCTCTTTCACTTTATTCTCTTTTGGTGCTCTATGAGAAACATCAACAAACAGTAATGGACTCTATAACAACATAAAATACAGTATATAGAGGTAATTTTCCCATACAACCTGGAATTACACAGGAATTCTCAAATATACCAGGTAATTCTTTAAAAGGTAACACATTACTTTACTTAGCCCAGTTCTGTGTCCCCCCAAAAAGGGTTTCTTATTTTCTGTCACACACATTTCTTCATTTTCCACTGCTATGGACTAGATCACTCAATTTTTTAATGCCAATACACACACACAAAATTGGCATTAAAAAAATAGCTACAATTTCAGTTTATTTTTTATTTTTATTTTTTACAAAGCCTTTAAATAAACAGATCTTGGAAAAGGATTTATGTTGTCAGTTGCTACGGAGTAGGCAAAACAATCTTTGTAGTAGTTTTGCTCTCCTAAGAACAGATCCAAAGCCTATTTAAGGCAAAGGAAATCTTCACTGACTTCAAGAGTTTCTACAGTGGAAACTCTACTTTTCAACTACTTACTTCAACCTCCCTTCCCCTGAATATTAAATAGCATTATCTCTATGTGAAAGGTGGGGATATTGAAGCACAGAGTATAAACCACAGCAGAGAAAAATTGTAACTTTTCACAGTCACCTTGCAGAGATCAATGGGGAAACTAAAAATGCAATAGAACTACAGTTTCTGCAGCTCTATCCCCAGCCATAAAAGAAGAGACTGAGCTCTACAGAGGAAGAAAAGAAAAGGGTCTGTCATTAGCCCCTCAAAAGGAACCCTGCCAGTGAAAGACTGCCCTCTGCAGCAAGCGCTCCTTAGCCCTGGATAAGGGCCCAGATTTGGAACAAAAAAGGAAATTCTACAGTGAGAACAATGTTTCAAATGCTAAGGTACACTGATTTCCCCAGGGTGGAAGCATCCAAACAGGACAACCCTGTAAACTATGGTCAGTTGGGAAGCACTATGTCAGCAACGAGAAAACAATGAGGATTCAATTGCAGTGAAACCATCAGACCAAAGCTCAGATTCCTGACTCCAAGTTGTCTGCTTTCAGTCCTCTGACCTGGCTTTGTCCCCCAAAGTCAGTAGCTGATCCTACAAACCCTCCCTTGTGCAGACAGCTATTAGGGAAGTGTGTTACTACGTGCACTGCAACACTGGCTGACTTACACCCACAGGAACAGCACCGGAAAAAACATTCAGTAAAGTATTCAGGTATTTCTCTCACTGGTCACACTGCTTCTGAACTGTTTCCATCCCCTCTGGTCCTGCCTCTGCTCCCCATCGTGCTGCTCACAGCAAGACACAGTTTTGGTTTTCCACAAAATTAATCAGTTACTAGATAACTACATTTCACTGTAAGAAATGGTATTTAAAATTTCTCTTGACAGATCCACAGGCCTGTGGAACAATTTGTTTGAGCTTTTTTTGCAAATACCATGCGTCCTTCCTTTCAAAAAATATTTAGCAGAGAACTTTCAGCAGTGACTCACCCCAGCAGTGAAACTATACCTGAGAAGTAGAAGCTGCCATGTAGGTCAATCAGCTCCAAGCCGAGGTTCTTCACAAGAGAAACACCTTTGGTTTTTTTTCACAAATCCATAAGTGGAAGGATAGTGGAGGCTTGGAAATCCCCCAAAGAAAATACAGAGGCTGACAAGAAGCTAGTGACCACCTTTAGAAAGAAGTTCACCTGTGAGCCAGGGCGGCCACTCTATTATTGCCAGAAACTGTAGATCAAAATAGAGTAAACTAGAGGAAAAGGGAAAGGGAAACCTTTGAGCTGCATTCTTGGGGGCAATAAAGGCAGGAGGACTCTGTACTGTGAATGTGAGGTGACTGTTTGCCAATACCATTATACATGTAATAGTCCTTTCTCTCCTAAGCGTGAAATACGGACAAGAGCGGCTCCTTCATTCTCCTCTCTCAGAGCAACACGTGCTCTGATGAATCCAGAGTTCCCACAGCTCATGGCATACCGCAGCATTTGCAACATCAAGTCACCGGGCTTCAGGATTTCGCTGGCTGTGTGTTCAGTGCCACTCTGGCCAAGAGTAGTGGGCACTGAGCCCATGTGACTCAAGATTGAGAAACTCAGGATGTAAGGAATATATCCTACTGCTCTACACCAGCAGATCTAACAGAAAGCTTAAGCGATGAGCTCCCCCTTCCAGACTGTTACTTAGTCATGGTACAGGACCGAAAAAGGAAAGTAATTCCCCTTTACTAGAGAAACAGTGGTGATTTGTGGTGAGATTAGGCTAATACTGCCAGGGAAAGAAGCGGCTTTACCTCCCCCTCACGTCTGCAGCTTCCCCCTTGCAGGCACATGTGTTCATGTCAATGCGATGGGCATGAACAGATTTAAAACCAAGCTGATTTTAGCAGGTCAGTCTGGGATGTTTCACCTCATATAGGGCAGAGACATCAGTGAAAGTTGCACACCAAATAGCAATCAGTATTGGTAAGAGCCACTGACTATGTACTTAGGGCACAAGAGGAAAGCAATTCAAACATTCACTTTTATTTGTTACCTCAAGGTATTGTCCCCAAATGGGGTTGGAATGGAAAGATTACGATCATTTGGAACTCTATCATATTACCATGTACCACAGCCCTGAGAAAAATCCACGGACATGGGGTGATACCAGGATCTGAGTACTGCCTAGGGCAGTAGTCCACACACTGGTCACAGAATAAAATCCCTTTAAATGAAGTTGGCCAGAGCACGACCACTGAGGTGATACACACAGCGCAGGTAGCTAATACACAGTACATTAATGCTCTTCAAACACCCTGAGTAAATCAACTGAAACAGAACCATCCTTCCAAATTTGCTGTACCACAAGGTTCCCCACAGTCACCTCTTTTCTTCTGCTTTCCCTTTCTGGCAGTAATAACATGCTTTCTGAGAAAAGTATTTCTTTGGGATTAACAGCTGAGATTAACAATGCTTCACGTCACCAACATCCCAACAGCTCTCAGTCCCCAAGAAAAGCAAAGCTTTGTTTGCTCGGTATTTAATTTTTTCCTTTCCCTGTTTGAACGGCACACAAATTGAGTGAGATGAGTGAGCTGGTGTGTGCACACGGGGATTTGTGCACATACTGAAGTCAAGCAGAAAAATACATGACTGATTTTAACATGGGTTTATTAATATTTCCTAATTCTGGGAAACACAGAATAGCATTTCTTCAAACAAAAACTGCAAAAGAATTACAAACCCTACAAAGAGTGGCTGAAAGCTTGTGGAAGTAATTACTAGTTGGTATTAAATATCTGAATGCCACTGATTTATGTGCTATTTAGAACTGTCTATCAGCATTTGTGACATCTGGCTCAGTATAATGTGCTACATTGAGAAATCATGTGTACAGTGCACATCATGCAGAAGCACATACTTTCCATGACTTGTCTTTCTGCAAGTATCATTTAAACCCAGCAGTTTTTCTACTTGAAGCTCAGATTGTGTTACAGTTGTTTGTTTGGATAGCAACCGCTGAGTTTAAACTGTTACTAAATTGACAAGAATTACTGAAATGTCCTATATATAAATTAAAAAAATGAACAAAATCTAGTTTTAAGGTCAAGGAATCATTTACTGGCTGCATATTTAAACAAATGACTAAGGAGAAGGTTATAAGGAAGATCTTATTGACCAAAGAAAAGTTGATGTAAAGGTATTTTAGCAAAACATATCCACAGCTTCCGTATTAGTGCCTGACTGCACAATACAAGAATTTTAAATTCAAGGATATTTACCTACATTCACACTTTGCCAAGTGCATCACCACTGCATGCACTGTGTCACTCAGACAGAACGCTTAATTCAAATGCAGAAATGTTTAGGGACACGACACTTTGGGCAGTTGCACATCCTCAGGCTGATACTGCAAGCGACTGCTGGCACTGCTGAGTCCCCTTCCCCAAATCTGAGTGAAGGCTGCCTGTTTACAGCTTTGCACCTACTGCAAAGGGCGATCACTAAGGAAGAACAACAAAACCAGCGATGATCACATAGCAAAATGAGTTACTGTACCTAAGGCCACCCTATATATGTATAGGTAGGTAACGTAGGAAGTAGCTGTGGCACTGATGAAAGCACTGTGTGGTAACAAAATCTGAGCCTCCACTGACTGACTTAGGTCCATGGACCAGATCTGGTAACCATAAAACTAAATCTTAGCATAAATTACACAAACAAATACTGATCTTTTCTGTGGTAACCTTTACTTTATAGCTAGTAGAAACTTTGAATGGTATTTTGAGCCAAATTTAAAGTAAACAACAGGAGAGGAGCCAACAAGCACACACCTCACCTCAGCAGAGAAAAAAAAGTCTGGGCAGTGCTGGCCATTTCTGGAGTGAGATGGGACACCTCTGCCTGTCCTCCAAGTGTGAACGTGCCAGGTCTGCCCAGGCTCTAAGCAGAGCCGAGCCCAGTCACAGCAGCTTGTGCTCGCTGTTCTGCTGCTGTGCAGCTCTCAGCCCATTCTGGAGTCATACACCTGAAAATCCATCAGCTGGACACCTCTCTCTAAACTTGAAAAAGAGAGACAAGGCATGAAAGAGTAGGATAATGTGACATCACCTTTCCAGGCATTATTAAACAAGAGGAAAGAAATGATCAAGGTATTGGGGACAATACCTTGAGGTAACAAATCGAAATGGTAGTACTGGATTTTACATGCAACACGTGAGGGATTTGGAGGCAGGTTATGTATTGCTTCAGACAGGTAAATTCAATGCTTACCTATACGGGTACATTAAGGTAAAGAAAGGACCAGGAAAATTCCTCTTTCTAACTCTTCAGTGCAGCAAAAGAATTACATTTGCTAATGTGTTAAGCGAAAGAGGCAGTGTGTGTCCCTGCAGGGACAGAAAACAGGCCCTGTGACACAGGCACTTCTTTAGAAGTGCATATGGGGTGTGCCTTAAACCTCTGTAAGGCACCATTAGCAAAATACCAACAGAAGAAGCAATTAGAGCATGACTATGCACAGCACACGTTTGTTCACAGGCAAACAGGATAATATTTTGCTTCCTCTTGGAAGTGCCTAATGCTCAAGCGTGTGCCTTGCACCAGGGTTATACTTTGGCACAACTGCACACTGACTGAAAAGGTAGTGGGAAGGTAACAGGGTGCTGAGTTCTCATCTTTCAAAATGACCACTTACTGCAGTCCTTGCTTTGATTCCAGATAAATAGAAAAAAACAAACCAAACATGCCCCACACTTTGCAGGAAAAAAATCCAGGGTTGCAAAGTGGAGAAGAGAATCATTCCGCTGATCTGCACACACCGCAGCCTGCCTGCAGCCAGCCCTCCTCTCTGCAGCCCTTCACCACCATGAAGGGAAGCTTCCACAGACCACCAAGCACCTCTTGGCCCATGGTGTGTGTAGGAAGGGACCTATGCCATAAACTCAAGAGTATTTGAAGCAACCACCTTCAAAGGCAAAAATGGGCAAAGACATCCTGCTTTTGTCACCCATAACAAAGATTACTGTGCAATAAGCTACATTACTGAAGGCTTCTAACTTTTGATTGACTTGTTGCTCTATCACAGAATATTTATTGTCATCTAAGTCTTAAAAAAAATTAATCCATTATGCTAATTAATTACACAGTATAGTTAGGGCAGGTACCCTTTCAAATGCAAACAGCTAATTTACAGTAAGAACCACCCCCAGCTCCTTAGGAAAAAGCATCTGGAGATCTGAACAGAAACAGAAAGTCATTTCCTTACCACCATAAATGTCCTTCTCCCCCCGTAATCTAGGGACCCATGCTACAAACTGCAGTAACTTGGCAAAGCAAAATGACCCTGAGGCAATAAAACAAAGAATGTGGAGTAAATGAGCGATCTTTGGTACCCGCCATAAGGTTAGTCAGTGAAGCTGTTTATATTAATGCTGGTTATCTTCATTAATATGGAGGAAACATATTTGGGACTCAAAGGGACTCCAATTTCTCCTCCTCCTCAGCTCAACACACATAGGACTGCAAGAGCACTGGCAATTTAATCCATTTGTATCCTTTCATGTGAACTGACTAGAGAGATTTCCTCCTTCTCTAGGGTAGAATTTATCTCAGTGTGCTCAAAGCTCTGTTTGTTGAGATTTTACTAAACTAAATTACAAGATACATTTTGTTTTGTGGATGGGATCCTGCAGTGGTAACTCAGTCCGCGACATGCAGCTGCTGTCAGTGACACCAGCCATGGGGCTTAAGAGAAGATGGATGCAACCCAGTTCCAGCCAGCATTGTGCTATGGAAACCCAGACATGGTTCTCCCTCTACTAAGCCTCACAGGTTCTGAAAGTGCAAGTGAAGATGAAATAGGCTATTTCATAGACTGGAAGTCATCTAGAGTTCTCAGAAGCTTTCCAGAATGAAGAGTATTTTACGGACTGCAGGTCTGAACTTCTCTACCTTTAGGGTCAGTGTAACGTACAAACCCCACTCTGGATGGATGTTCAAAGGGGACACGCTGTGCTGCCAGGGGAACCAAAATGGAAGAAATCAGAGAGATGGCACAAGCTAACACTTCGCTGGCAAAACTGCTCCCAGATACTGGGATAAATTTTATCCTTGGTGGAAGCCTGAGACCAAATGCAATGTCAGCCACTATGTGTGAAATAGCCTAAACCCTCCTGATTCTCCAGCAGTAAATACCAGTAAGAACTGGCATGTAAGTTTAGGAGGAGAGTTCTGACTTTCTAGAGACAGAAGAAAAATGAAGATAACCATAGCTTGATAAGAAGCACTAGAAGACTTTTTACATTTACTTGATTGGATCACCAGCTTGGGTATTATGCCATCTTTCGTTTAAATTATGAACTGCAGAGTAATTGAAATGTGAGGTATTGCTCTATCAATTTAAAATTTGATCTCAAGAAATTCAGCCATGCTTGATTTAAAGAAATGCTATTTTTCTTCTTAAAAAAATAAATCAATACAAATGAAGAATTTTTAATCTGGCTACTCGGCACTGTTTGTAGAATAACTTTCAGATACTCTCAGCTGTCAACAAAACACACAAGTTTTTATACGTAGATGACAAAAAAATTTACAGAACTAATCACAAAACTAGTTTAACATGTCCAAACTGTATCAGCTCCTTTACAGTCATGTCAGTACTTTTTCCTCCTGTACCACTTCACAGTCTTTTGTCACCATGCGTCTCCACAGGTAACTGTTCTCAGATGTGTGACAGATCTTTAACTTAAAACTGTCAGCAAAGCCTTGCACGGTTCTCCTCCTGCATAATGCAGACAATAAAGGATTTACCTTGGCTAAATATAAATGAAATAATTCAGTTTGCTCTGACCTTGCTTATACAGCCAGCAGTGCCTGCCCTGATATTCTTTAGTTAGCGACGTGTCCTTACATTTATTTTATATTGAGCATTTACTTAGGAGCATACTTTCAGGACTGAGAACAGGAAGGTGTTTGCTGTGGTTTGGATTTTATTATTGACCAAACTAGCTCTCACTCAGAGCATCCCTTTTGGTTCTGTCTCAAAACCTCTTCCACACACCAGAAAGAAAGAAATTATCAAACAATCCAAGGTGGAGTCATTTCAAATGGATTCTTTTTGAAATCCACAGAACAGTACATTTTGAAGGATGTGCCAAGATCATTTGAGCATTATAGACAATCTGGAAGTCTTTATTTTCTCCAAAACAGATAGTGTGTAAGCGCCCAGTGGTGCCCAGCAAGCCTTTCCCCAGACAGATTGAGTAACCTGGGAGGATGAGAATTTCTGCACAACAACCTGCGTAGTACTGTGTTGAGCCATGGGATGAAACCCCAGGCAGACAAGACTCCTCAACCACATCTGTATGAAAACTGGAAGGGAACACAAATGGTCTTGGGAATCCATTTCTCAAATCTCCTGCCATTACCTTGCAATGACACAGAGCTGAGAGGCTTTGGGTTTTGTTTGTTGACTCAGAAGAAAGCATTCCAACAGTGGTATATACTGCTAGGATTTGCATATGTTATCCCCTGTCCTTTGTAGTGTCAGGATTGTTGAATGTGAGTCACAGCTTAGAGCAGCTGAGAGGAGGAAGCAATGTCAACACTGAAGAAAGGTGAAGCCTTCCTCACCGTGACAGAACATTGCTCCCTGACCCCTCCAGGCTGGCTTGAAATCAGCTACCGCTTCCCTAAAACACAGCCCTAAGAGCCACAAGAGCCTGCCCCTTCCACAGACCCAGATTCACCCTCCTTACAATGCAAACAAACATATGGAAAGCAAAACAACCCCGAATGTTAAAAGGAATGGTGCTGAATGCCACCCTCGCAAGCACTTGCTGCAGCCATACCGCATGCAGAAACTGGTGAGCATCCCAACTGCTGCTTCTGTTGGGATGCTCAGAAATAACATTTCTCTTTCAAACTGTAACGATACTGCAACTCTCAATCCTGCTCACAGACAGGCTACAGAATATACACACTAACAAAACTCCATAATTCATTGTTTCTTCCAAATTTTCAAATGTTATTTGCAGTGCAGTAACCATCCATGTTCATTCTCTCCTCTTCTTCCACCACCCAAACACAAGTTGAACAGTCTGCCACAAATTACCATCTCCTTGTGAGTTGAAGACATACTCTCAAGCAGACATCTGGTGAAGATTTCTATGTATGCTGTGCACGGCTTTACATAATGCAACAGTGAGCCTGCAGGGAATGGTAGTGGCACAGACATTCTTCAGTTAATTCAGTTCTAAAAATGAAGGATTAATTATTTTAACCCTATTAATAAAGAAGTCCAGGCATTTCTGTAAAGTTTTGAAATAAAAATAACTTCTAGCCTGTTACAGGTTTTATTATACCAAATAAATCACCATATAAAAACCTCAGGGATTCATTCTTTTCTCAGACTAATTCCAACTGCAAGTCAGATTCTCTCTACATAGAAAACGCTGTTCCTTAGAATACTCAGCTCTGTATCTAGATGGCTCTGCATGCCCATTCTCTCACACACATGAACCCTACACAAAGCATCACATGAGTGTATCTATGAGTATGTGACATCACCATAAAAAGAGGGAGGCAATAAGCTTTCAAAAAAACCCCAATTTCAGATAGTTTTATTTTTGGGGAATGTATTTCTGCATTTATGCTGTTTGGAACATGCTGACTCACGTGTGCAGCCTGAGTCGACAGAACAGCATCTCCTTCGGAGGTGGCAGTTCCCTCTGTGTTTGTGAAGGCAGCAGAGTAGACCTGACTTCAGGTGAAAGCATGAGCTGCAGAATTCAGACAGAAACGCTAGCTGACCAGGTTTTCGGGATGTCTGGTAAGCACGGTTCGGGCTCTGAACAGCTCTGCTAGCAGAGAAGAGGTTGGCAGAATCCCAGATGGGGGACAAATGCCTGCAGCAAGTTAGCTTCTGCTACAGGAAGCATCCGGAAATACACTGAATGTTCGAAGTCTGTATCATTCAAAACATAAGTTAATCAATTTACCAAAGCCATTAGAACATTCCCCTCTGGGTGAAAGGCAAAGGCACAAAAAAGCATCTCATCTTGGCTCATCTCTATCAAGTGTGGTCAGACATACTCTAATCAAGAGGCCAGACAAAATGAGCGTGATGCTGAAATTAAGTTTTCCTTGCTGCTCTAGCAAGGGATGTGATTTTATCTTAAGCATACGCTGTTGGTTGGTGCAGGTAGCCATGTGCCGACAGCTTGCTCTGAACCTTTCTCTCCTGTTGCACCTTACCAGGCTTATTAGAAATAAGTCACCCATGCTGTCAGCACAACAGTTGTGTAAACCTGCTTACATGTTATTTGCTGTGTTCACAAACCAGGAGGCTGTTAGCTGATCCTGCTCCCGCAGTCAGTGTTGAAATAACGTTAATATTCCACTGGCTCAACCAACAGGCACATCAGCGTTGCTGTTCAGAACCAGGCGCGAGCTCCTCAGCAGCAGCAAAAGCACCAGCTTGCTCAGAGCCGGCCTGCTCAGCGATCACAGCACACTCGGCCTCCGCAGAGGGAGGTCAGGGCAGGACCGACATACCTGCTTACGCAGCAAAGCCCGACCTGAGCTATTCACCGAGATAGCTACAGATAAGCAGTTCACCTCTGCTGAGCGAAGACGCTTATGTTTACTATGACTGCTACACTTAGAGCTGAAGCACTACATGCATCAGGTGTGAACCCTGCAACCTATGTACAGCTCTTGGCGACTGATCCCGAAAAGCTGTAAATCTAAAGCTCTGTGAGTAGAAAGCAGTGTTAAAAATAAAGTGAAAGGTTTTTCTTCTGATTCTATTTAAATGGTACAAATAACTGGGGGTCCCAATTTTCCAATTAACTATGATTTCTGACAAAAGGCTCAATATGGATGTACGTTTTTGGTATGTAGTCTGAAATATAAATGTCTATAAATAATCCAAGCAGACTTCCAGATTGGACAAAGCAACAGGATGTTGTAATTCCTCAAGTCGAATAATAATACCATGTAGTTGACAGTAAGCAGGACAACCTTAGAGGGTTGAGACAGGTGCTGAAAAAAGCTAGGACAAACTCCCCCAAAACAGCTCGGTGCTTATACCAAGCTCCCGCAGGAGTACTTGGTGAGATAAAACTTAACTACCTTTGCTAGATGAAAGCAGAGAGAAAAATAGATTTGAGAAACATGTCTCTGCTTCTTTCTGTTCATGTAAATCTGACATTTCAGATTAAAATTCTTCAGCCAAGTAGACTAGGTATTATTCTACCTGACACAGCTAAAGAACATTTAGGTCAGTCTGCACAAAGTGTCAGAACTTCCCTGATGTCAGCCTTTTGACACCCTGTCTACTTTTGAACCGCTTCTCCTGCTACTCTCTGAATAAGTTGTAATTTTCTCATATGAGAAAATTTAACATCGGGGCCATACTATGTATTTTGCTTAAATTGTATTGCTGTGGAAAAGTCCATCAATATTTACTTTGGAAAATGTTTTTTCTCTGATCTCTCGGATACATCTTTGCTAGGATTCCCCCTGGCTGGCAGGAGCTCATGGTGTAATTGCTGTCAGAATGATGAAGAAAGGTACCTTCACAGACAGACCTGCCCTGAGATCATCCTGCTGCAGCGTGGGGACACAGCACAGCAGCTCTGCGTTAAGCCTGAATGTATAAGCATCTTCAGGTACTTGGCCTTATTCTAACGATGAAGAGAGCGTTATGGATGTACAAATGGATAATCAAGAAAGGGATTGTTTAGGGCATGCAATACCACACAGATTATTATTAGCAGCATTATTTATCTATGCTTGTCCACTATGGTTGATTCAGAGTTGCTCCTGATTTATGAAGATGCATCTTAGTGAAGCAAGAGCATGTGAAATGAAGGGAGAAACACTGGTGAATGAGACAAACGCAGTGAATGTATTCAGCAATGTCCAACACATGCATAAAACTTTGTAGCTCCATTGAAACTGTAACAGCTGTTGCCAACCCCCAGCTAAGTACCCCGACTGATGAGATATAGGGGAACTCTGTTAGGTTATTCTTATTTTCTAAACTATGGAAGAAGAGAAAGAATTTAAGAAGGTTAATAGACACAACACATTTTAATTACTTTGTTTTTTCAGTGTATAGTAAAAGCTAATATATCTTTTTTACTGCGTGTTCTAACTCAGATTTTACTTTCGTTATGTTAAGGTACTCTGTAAGAAAATACAGAATCTCCATGCATGCAAGAGCATTTTGTAGAAGAATTTATAAATATTAACAAGATAAAATTTACAAATGCAAAAGAGACCATTTGCAGCTATAAATGTTTAATTCTGAGGGAATGGGAATAACATTTTCATATTCATGCAAGTCATGAGCTACATTAAAATAAACACAAAGTGTTAAAATAACAGGACAAGCCAATACTGATCTGAGGTGACTCAGAGTCTTAACCACTATCCTTGCTACCCTCAGATCACTGTATGATCTGTTTGGCATTGGTAGGAACCTGGGAAGTGGAAGCCCAAATGATCATATGAGATGTATTAATTCAGTGTATCTTTCCCTGGCAGAGCTCATCAATGTTACTGCTCATAAGTGCCAGGCTTAACAAAACACCTTTTATGAGCAGTGAAAGACAAAGTTTATCACGGTCATCCTCCAACAACCAATCTGGATGAAGGGGCACAGTACTCATTGCTTTAGACCAGCAAGCTTCAGAAAGCAGGTTCAAGCCAGAAATCAGGCTGCTGCTCACTGCCCCCACGCCCCACTCCCCTTCCCCCTTCTCTTTTTTCTTTTATTTCTCTCTCTTTTTTAATTGAGCAGTCACCTTAGAAACCAAGTCAGGGCTTGGAGCTTCTGGAAAAAAAGACTGAACTCTGGTTCCCGGGCTGAGGGTGGGGATTTCAAAGGCCTGTTGGCAGTGCCTGCTTCTCACGGGACACCAAAGTGCACCGAAAGCCCAACTTCCATTTGTGCTCCTGAAAATGCAGGTCTAGTGCTGACAGTACAGGGCTTTGCTTTGAAAATCCCAGCCACGGTGTCTAAGTATAGATGATTTTTTTTGTTGTTAAGTGAACAGTTGCAGTAGTTGAACTTTTCCCATGGACAAAACAACACTTTATCATATTTACAACCTTTCCGCTCTAGAGCTCCCTGCTTGGAGTAGCAGGTAAAACTAAAGCATGACAGTGGCGCTTGCAATTTTCCATCCCTGAGCAAGGAACTTGAGCCCTCCTATTACTTTAAAGCCAAGACCACAACTCTCATGTGAGGGGGTGATCTGGAAATAACCTGACTCATTTAATTTCTCACTTCTAGGATCACCGACACATTTGGGAAAAAGATGAATGGAAAATGAGAGAACTCCCAAGGATCAGATTCTGAAATAGCTCAGCAGCTCACCTGGAACATCTTCCTCCTGCACGCAGTTACCGTAATCATGCACTGAAATTTGAGCAATGCATATGTGTTTCTCTGTTTGTTAACTTTATTTACAGGTACAGCACCCAAGTCCCCAAAACACACGCATTTATACTAACAGATTTATACACAAAGAAATAGGACCATAAACATTCAGAATGAGCCAGAATGGTTTTGCCTTCGTGCTTGCTGCAGCTCAAAGCACTACCCACAGGAGGGCTGTCCCACATGCAATAAATGAGGAAAACTAACTCACAGCAATGTGTTAGTCTGATTTTCCTTTCTCAGATCCAAAGATACTAACTTAACAGAGACAAATAACCTGCCAGTTATGAACAGAATTTCCCTGTTTGTACAAAACAGAATTTGGCACCGCCCTGCCACAGGCTGATGCAGAGCAGCATCAGTGAAGCAATGATGGGTTGGGAGAAACAACACTCCTTTGGTGCTGAACAGTACAGAAGGGGCAGACTGTTAGGTCTGTGGTCCCTCTAAGCCAACATTTAAATGACTAAATATACAAGCATGCCATAAAGTACTAAAAAGATAACTCCTTATATGAAGGATCCTTCCAGCATCATGGGAATAATTGAAGCCATTTAGAATCACCTTACAAGAACTATTTATTTCTTCATTCTAGCTAGCATGAAGTATGGGGCTTTTTTCCCTCCTTGCATCTGTCACTTAACATATAAGTTAAGAAGTAACAGCATGGAAAGAAGAACGCAGCATAAAAGAGAGTCAATACAGAGTGACACAAAGCAAGCCTCAGAAAACCAAAGCATTTAAGATGAAACAGGACTAAAGAAAATTCTTCCATATAATCAAACTGCCATCCTCTGCCTAGGCTGACTCCTGCATTAGCAGCAGTGAGCACCTCCTGATTTGACAGATAATCATACCGTCATATCGCCTTCATCAAGAAATTCCCTTCACCTATTTTCCAAACCAGTAAATAAGCAACAACATAACAACCTAATTCTCAGGTATAAACATGCAGGCGAATGGAAGATGAACTGCATATTGTGTTAGTAAACTCTTTAAGTACGATTTACAGTTAATTGCCTTTGATGGTGGAAAAAAAAATACCATACCCCCCTCCCCAACCAGCTCTATGTGAGCTTCCCAAGCATTAATTGTTTACTCAAACTGGGATTGGAGGGTAACGAGAATCTCCAGCACTACATGCAACAATGGCAGCTCAGCAGAACTGTTCTGGTTTCGTTTATCTTTGCTACAGGCCAAGAGTTACAGGGAGTGAAAGCCTTGGGTCTTCTGTTCTCATTAAACACTGGGGTGCCATTGTAATGACAAAACATCATCAGAGAGGCTTCACACTCCTTTTTCAGCTCCAAAAGGCAACTTAGACCTGTTATTTTATGAACAGAAGAATTGAAATGGGGGGGGGGGAATGGTATTTCGGCAAATAAATTAATTGTAGAATATTATGACTATATTTATGAGAGGATACATTATTCATGCCCCAGAATCCAGTTGGCTATTTTGCTCTAGTTGCTTCATCACAACACAAAATGATGTTGTGTTTACTCTGGGGTCTAGAAACTGCTGGAGTTACACAGACTCTTCTTCGCCCTGAGCTGCCTGTGGCGTTGTGCTTAAATCTTTAAAGAATAAATAACCCTTTATTGATTAAATTTCTTTTAAAAACAGCATTTTAGTCTCTTGATCTTGTGTGTGTACATATAATTTTGCAGACATCTATAGTATGCCTTTCTTTAGCTCTACAGAATGTACCTGCTCTCAAACCCCAAGGGTGTGGCAAATGAGGCAGCAGTGCAGAGTATTTTTAAATTATCCTACAATTGTCTTGAGAGTGGCATGTGAAATAGTGTCTATACAACAGCTGAAAGATCTTCTTTAATAAATTCCAAAGGAAAAACATTTCCTGCTCAGTTTTCACTTAGGTGGGTGCTCAAAATGCTGCTTTGCACACTGTAACAGTGATGTCCTACAAATGAATGATAATAGAGAGAAATAATTGGCAAGATAACCAGGCTCTATGGTCTGAATTGTACATCCTCCTGTTCCAGGCCATACGCTGCAGGGGACAGTTTGGCTATTTTTAGAAGAGTACTTAGGCTAACATATTCTAGTTTACCCCATGTGTGTATACACAAGTATCTTCCAGCTTCCAACAGCTCTTCACCTGTATCAATTGTTCCTCCTCCACAGGCTGTAAGGCTGTCATTACTGCAGGCCATGCTTATTTTCAGGTCAAGTTTCCTATGGTAATAAGTATGTCCCCCTTTCTGTAGCAGTTTTGTATTGGTAATCTGCTTCCATTGCCTCCAAAACAAGCTGTGAAAATGCATTTAAAAGCCTTCACCTCAAATTTATTTAGAGAATATGGATATATAGACTGGAATAAAAATTGGGCAAGTTCTTGTCTCGCTTTCTGGAAGGAATAATAAAACTAAACAGTCCCAGCATGATACTACGTAGCTTTCTTTGGGATATTCTGTCTCAGATGTCCTCCTGTTTTTACAGTCTAACACAGTGAAAAA
This sequence comes from Hypotaenidia okinawae, assembly GCA_027925045.1. Lineage (NCBI taxonomy): Eukaryota > Metazoa > Chordata > Aves > Gruiformes > Rallidae > Hypotaenidia > Hypotaenidia okinawae. The sequence goes on from BSDF01000011.1 coordinate 6,147,650, forward strand.
CAGATGGTTTTGGATGTGAGCACTGCCACATATCAGCCCATTCAGAAAAGAGCCAGTTAGAGTAAATCTGAAACCTCTTCTAGTCTTCACCCTGACCCTCCCTCCTTCCTCCATGAAATGAACTCCGTGGGGGCCAGCTCATGATGTAGGGGAAGAAAGATTACATCTCTGCTTTGAAAGTCTCCCTTGGACTTCCTCTCCTCTCTATAGGTGCTCTGTGCTTCACTATGCCAAGAAAGGGGTGAGAGGGAGAATGCAGCCACCTGCCATGAGCTAAGGCAGCAGCCCATGAGCTGAGGCCATGCTTCCCACCCAACAGCAGCAATGGTGCCTCGGCAGTGGGGACAGCTGCTCTGTGTTTGTATAGCTGCAAGAATTCAGGCTCCTCCACGGGGAAAGCAGCTGCAGAAATTGATCTCCACCCAACAGAGCCTGCAGTAATTTTAGGAATCAGGAACAAAAACTGGAACCGCTTCTGCCCTGAAGTCGTAACCCAAACAAGCAGGCTCATATGAACTAGAAGATGTAGAGCCCTGGTGCCTGGGCGTCCAAATCCAAACACATACTAAATCCACTGCAGCACACTCCCGAGTCTAACACGTGATAGCTCATGAATCACTCTATTTAACCTGAGTAAAAAGGTTGCCTCTGATGCTGGGCTGCTGGAGCAGCTTTGTGAAGGCATTTTGAAAGGACTCCTCCAAGCCAGGCAGTCTTCCTGAAGCTGTTATGCACCAGGCCTACAAATAGTTCATTCAGTGCAGCACTGAGGATTAGTCGTGTTCAGCTGGACACTCCGTGCTTAATCCTCGCCAAGCAACAGAGTGTGGTAAAGGCATTCCTCAGATTTGCTGACAGGAAGAATCTGCTGCCAGAAGTCAGCCAAATATGTAAGCTCTCAGAACACAGCATTTCCTTCGACATCCAAAACGTCTATTCTCTATTCCTGCTCACAGTAATTACATCAGGCAACTTCACGTTTGGCTGTCATGAAACGCCAGCTTGCTCCAGGAAAACCATGTAAGGTGGCGTCTTGGTCCTATTGCGAATGACAGCTCCGGGTCAGCAGCTAGCCACGGCTGAAGTCAGCTGTGCAGAGGAGAAGAAGGGCTCTGCCAGAGATGTGAGCCCCCAGTTTCGCTTAGGCAAGGCAATGGTTAAGCCTTCAGTGAGTAAGAGTGGTGTTGTCTTGACTGCCTGTCCACGCGGGCACATTTAATTATTGTAGACTCACAAAGAACTAAATTACATTGCAATTAAAAAAACCCAAACAACTTCCTCTCTTGTTTCTGCCCTTTAATGTGCTGAAAAATAAAAGCATTAAGTCATCTGTATTCACCGTTGGAATGGCTGGGAGAGGTTCAGAAGCTGAGAGACACAACTAGGCCAGGACAGAATTGTTCGTATTCATGAGGGAATTTTAATTGGATGTTTTGTACAAGCTAATAAGGAACTTGTGTGCTGAGACTGCATGAAAAAATACTCTAAGAATTCTGTTCTAAACCCATAGAATTAAAAAAAGTGATGAACATTACATCAGGATTACATCGCCACTGAACGTAGAGCCAACAGGTTGTGTCTCTTGGTGGTGGTGACCTCACCAACGAACCTCAGTGCTCCACCCTGTTTTGGCAAATAAAAATAAGCAGTTGTTTGGAGAGTATTTTATGAGTATTCTTCGGGTAAATATTTGTCGTTTTGAAAGAACTGAAAAAGACTTCAGTGACTAGAAAAACACATTCCAGACCCTCTAAGGATGTGACAGTGGCTGGGGACAGGTTCTAGAGCCTTATTGAGAGTTTTGTAAATTTGCTTTGCCAGGTCTTGCTACAGAAGAACTCTATAGTAAGATACACATAGGTGTAATTCTAACCAAAAGTTCCTTCCTCTTAACTTAAACGTCCAGAAATATGCAGTGCTCTGGCAGCCAAATGACATGGATATTATTACTCAAAGAACCCCTTCATAACTGTTACAGAAAGTCCTGGTGAGCCACTATAGCAAAGCACACATCAGGACCTAAAATTTATATTGCGCTTAAGAGAAAGAAATTGCCTGGTGGCTCCTCCATGCTGACAACGCAGCTATGTCATTTGGGGGTGGAAGGTAAACTCTGGTTTCAAACTAAATTAATTAAAATTAATCGTTTAGTGTAGGAGTCAGCTCTGCAAATGAAGTCAGTGCTCATGTAAAACATCCCACTGAGCCTCTACCTGACAATGAGCAGTTCCGTCTCCCTCAGCGGGTCTGTGCAGCTCTTGCTGCCCGCCTCAGCACTAGCACGGTTCAGCACGATGGCTGCTGTGCTTCACAAGAACATCACCAAAGTACTTCAAAGACACACAATGCTTGTACAATTAAAGTGCCAATCCAACAGAAAGTGGCCTTTGTGGTTTCTGGCCCGTAAGGACTTCACACAACTCTGTTCACCCTTACTTAAAAGCCACACCGCTGTGGCTCTACTGCTTCCCAGTGTAGTTATGCACAGTCGTGCCTGCTGTCTGGGGAGAGGAAAGCTGCTCTCTGTTTCCAGATGAGAAAGGCCCAGTTCCCAAAAGCCATTACAGAAACTATCACGGCTGGAGAGACTTGATCTCACTCAGGGCTAGGCAAGGGTATCTCAGGTTGGGACTGTCAGCATCTGGCATGTGAAGGTCACATTCAGAGAAGGGAGTTAGATACTGCACAGACATAATTTAATGTCACAGAAATGCCTTCCAGAGCTGTCCTACCATTCTTCAGCTAATAGGATGGCTATTTAAAGAAAGAAGGCTCTTTGCAGTGCTCCAATCATTTTGAACAGGACTGCTGTGTGACCAGCTTTGGTCACAGATTTTTCTATTCTTATTTAGGGAACAGAGACCATTTAGTTATTTTGGCACAACTGAATAGATCAATTAAAATATTCATTTCCATTAGATCTGATTCTCCAGAATACTCCCAGGCAGAGTCCCCGACAGAACCCAACCAAAGGTAGCACAGTGCTCAGTGCTGAGCAGTTTGGGATTAAGGCTCTCAAATATTTTCATTTCCCTTCACGCTCACAGCCTTCATTTCTTTCACATGACCAGTGAGAGGCAGGCTCTGCTCTGCGCTGTCAGAACAGTTTCACAAATTAGTTTCTCTATTGTTAGTGAAACAGTGCTTGGACAAGTACAGCCAGGCAAGAGAAGCCCTCTCGTTAGGTGTTCAGGATGCCTCAAAACAGGCAGGCATTTTTTCCTCTAGGAACAGAGGGAATGAAAAGTCACCAAATTTTAGCTGTGAAAGATCACGCATGTGCACTCGAGAGATCGCACTTAGTACGGGATGTCCACAACACGACCCTGAACATCACGACTGTTGTTCATACTTAGACTGTTCACAAAATACCAGAGGTAAAACCTGAAACCAGCACAGCGTCTAAATTCCCCTTCCAGCAGGAATGACAACTTCTGCATTTCCTGGCAGATTGTATGTGATGGCTTTAGGTCATTAGATTACCTGACCAATCTACCCAACTGACCTCTGTAGATTGCTTACTATGGTCAGAGGCGCTTCCCTTCCAGGGCACACTTCCAGTACCTTACTGGCCAAAGCCTGCTATTAGCAAGAGGAGACAAGGTCAGTGGTTGTGATCTAGAGCAGCAGGTGATATTAAAAACCCAGACAGAAACGTTCTGCAGACACCAAAATTACCTCACACAAAGGCTGGTACCATCCATGGTACACAGAACATTTTGCACCAGGCTTCAGGAACCACCACAGCCGCTAAGCCCAAAGATTGTACTTGACTGATTGGCTGTGTGCACAAAATCAATGAGTCATGGCTGCAGGCTGGCTAACAAAGATTATAAAAGAGAATCCTGCTATACATCTTCATATGCTTCAAAAATACGAACCTTTCTCTGTGTTGATATACTTCCTGGTTCTCTGTACTGCCATGAGCTCCCCAGGGAGGAGAAAGATGTAAGCTTGAGATCACCTCACTGGTGTTGCCATGTAGGCAACTACATGGAAAACCGCTCCTACGAGAGCTACATATTAGAATATGTTTTTTGCCTGATGTCCCTCAGAAACCTCATCATTGCCCCTTAAAAAGGGTAACTGCACGTGATGGTTTTTGCTTGCATTTGCTGGTGTGATCATGATGAATTCTACTCAGGTGCAATGATGGAGGGAGCAGACCCGGTTCCCTAGAAAGCTAAGGTGCTGCTGGAGAACGAAGACCAGCAAGGGATCGTCAGAGCCCACAAAAATGGTACATGTGCAGATGAGCCCAAAATTGCCATATCTACTATATTCATTAGGTTTATAGATGCATTTAGAAAATTTTGTTGTATGCCAAGTATTTTTTTGCCCAATAAGCTATGTATTTACAGTAGAAAAACTTACCTTTTCAGTACCCCAAATCATGGAAAAAGAATAAAACATAACTGTGCCTCTGATGTTAGATGGATGTACTTGTAAGAAAGTGTAAGGGAAGAGTTAGTACTGTACATTTTACCATTTGCTGTTCCAAGTAACCAAGCTCTATCAGATACAAGCCTATCTTTAATATAAAGCACCCAGACAATCACTAGATGGTCCATGAATTTGAGAGGCAGAATTTATTCAATGCCATTTTAATATCTATTGTGTAGAAAAGTGTTTAGAGTGTGAGCCCTGCTAAGAGATGACAGAGTATCATTATGCAGTAATTCAAACGTTGTAACGGCTGCTAAGAAACCTCCACTGAAATGACAGGCCTTGCAAAGGGCTTAGAAATGCCATTTCATCCATTCCAGGCGGGTTTAGGATAAGAAAATTCATATAATAAGATCATATATTTACAGCACATAGGCTAACCTTTAAACTATTCCTGTAATCATATTATCCAGCATTGGGTAAGACTTGCAGCATTGGTATCACACAGTCTTTTAGAGCTGAGATCTTTTTAGTTTGTTATGAGAACCAGAAAATCTGGGAGGACATTCTTGCAAGATGGCATCGAAGGACTTATCCACAGTCCTTCTATCAAGCTGTCTGAAATTCTTTAGAAAGACCCAACATTAGTTTCCTTTAAAAACACTGAGCTCAGGAAAGGGGAAACAGCTTGACTTAGGATTTATGTGCCAAGATAAATAAAAATGTCAGAGGAAGTGAACGTTTTAAAAGATTGGCTAAACATACCCTATGAGGGTGGCTCACTTCTCCTAGATTGTTCAAATACCCACGCTTCCCCCTGCCACCCATAAGAAAGCCAACTGAAAATAAAATCTATTCAATGAACAATTGTACAGAGATCAGAAGCAAACAAAAGAACACAGCCTCTGCCCAAGATGCAATTAGGTCAGATCACATTTGGCTACCAGCAGCTACTGTTTCTTCTCGCCGCTGTCGGGTCTTCCTGCTCCCGTGACCATGCTGTAACCGCAGCACGTGTGGCACCTACTGACTGCTCTGTGTTCTCCCAAACATTCATCCACCGAATGCACGATTTAGCCCTGCTTTGATCAGAATGCCAATCTTCTGTGGTTCAGCCAAGATCCTAGTCAATCCAGGCAGTAAACATTATACACAGTTTTATCTACTGGAGCCTGAACAGCAGATAAGGGAGATGGAGCAGCACAGCAGTGGTAAATCAAGGTAACATAGTTTGCCAGCTTTCCTTCAGTGAATGAAACTCTTTCCATCACAGTTTGTCCTACTCCAACACCAAACTTGAGACCTGAAGGATCTTGTGATAGTCACTACAGTCTATCCTTCAGAAATGTAGGTATCAGTATGTTAATCTTGCTGCTTGAATGCTGCTTTCCCTTTTAGAGACTAACAGTTTGCAAACAGAAACAAATAAACAGAAGTCAACTTTTTACATATCTCCACGGTCATACTTCCAGCATAGCCTCCAGTTTATACTTACAGGATTTCTTCACAAAGTCCTCTCTGGCTACCGGGAACTTGTTTGTCTACACAGAAGTGGCTGGGACATTTTGCTAGGCACTGAAAGTTTTTTGTGGGGGGCAAAGCTGTTCAGATCAGATACTCTGAGCAGCACAACAGGGAAACAGCTGATGTAACAGCACCCAGAAGATTGTATGGAAGATCAGCATTCAGACAAATAACCACAGTTTTCAAGAGAAGAAAACTTGCAAAGCAAACATAAGGACTAGCTGCATGCACAAGTGTTTTCAAACTTTGATACTGCTCCTGACCACAAGCACCAGTTATGTGTCAGATGTAAGCTAGAAAACACCCTAGTATTGATATGCAAACATGCACACCAGGCAGCTTGCTTTATTTCAGACTCACTCCATCTGACACTGCTGTAGCAGCAAACAGCGTGTAGTAGGATGCAGAAACCCCGGTAGCTGTGCAAATTGCTTGGGGTTTGCTCCTTTTGCATACTAATACTGCGCATTCCCTTACAGCTGACAGCTACTCCATTGACACCCACTGATGTGTGAGCTCTGGAGCAAAGCAGAAGTTGCACACACATCTCCTCAGCACATTTCCTTATCTTTTCAAAAAAGAGTGGGGACAAAGGCTGAACTGGAAAGCTGGAGCTGGGCTTTTGTTCGGTCCCTGCAGAAATGAGGACAAGAACAAGATAAAAGCTCTGCCTTGTGTAAAGGCTTGCAGCAGCAGGGTGTAGGCATCTGGGCTGGGCCCACTTCTGGTTGGAATAGCAGTGTAACCTCCCAGCTTGAGCGCAGCCCTCTGCTATGGAGTCCAGCCCCAGCTCGGACTGCTGAATGTGTAGGCAAGCAGGTCTGAAGAAACCAAGTCCTCCGTCTCTGTCCTGCTACCTACTTCGGAAACGCCTGGAATGCAAGTGTGTGCAAATGAAGGTTGCTGGGCTGACAGCTGAACGCAGTGTGGTCAGTAGCGTGACCAGTGAGATCCATGCTCTGGGCTGGGAGGCTGCACCACCCCTCTGCTCTCGTGCTTCTCTCCCTGCTGCCCAAAGCACCCATCCTCACTCGAAGGGTACGCGCTTGTTGCGGGTCCCTTTGCTGAGCGCGCAGCCAGGAGGGCTGACAGGCGGAGGACAGGCTGTGCTGGTACCACATCCAGCCCAGCAGCTACCCAGCCTGGGTAGGGTGACCCCGTGTCCTGAATCGTGGCCATACGCTTTGCAGAGCAAAGGGAGCAAGAATTTCTGCGTGTGCTGCAGCGAGAGATTAACAGAGCAGCCAAGCGAGCGGTGCCGGCAAGATGCAAAGTTCAGGGCCAACACTAGGGTGGGATGAAGTGACAAAACAAATGGTATTACAGAGGAGTCCCATGACAACAGGGCTCAGAGTAACTCACAAACAGGAAGGGAAGGAAGGAGGAAACCTAAGCTGAGTGAAATTTAACCCTGCAATTATTTTCTCTGGCTCATTTCCTTTCCACCCAGCCTTTCATATTTCTGTTAGCAGGGTAATGTTACTATCATTCCAATCCCCAAGCAAAGCTTTTTAAATTCATATGTGCCACTGATTTAAGAGCATAATGACACAGATCAGCTATTCCTTGGGATACAAATGCCTTACGCTCAGACATTTAGAACAGTGTCTTGCTCTCCCTCCCCATTTCCCATCTCATCAGTTCTGTTAGTGTATAGTGCAGTGGGGTTTTATTTTTCCATTAGTTTACTCATCACGTTAATCAAGATACAAAACATCATGGTTATGCTAACATGTCCTACAGATAGTGTCCAACTAGTAAGGTCTTATTACCAGGAAATATTTTCCTATGGCCCTTCACTGGAAAGAAATACATCTGAGGCCAGCCCGCTTTGGCAGCAGTTATCAAACAAGGAAAAAAGGGAGCACTGTCTCAAAGGCTATATATTCCTCCCCCAGCTTCTGGAACTGAATCCAAGAATATTCTCTGGACGAAGCCCTGCGGAAGGGGCACACAGCTGAACCAACACCTTTACTGCACACTTGGAGTAACATAACAAACCCACAGCAGCACAACAGCCCATTTTCTCAAGCCACATTCTTTTATCCCTACATTCCCCTCTGCTGATTGCTGCCCTCAAGACTGTCTCGACTGATCCTATTCTTGGCTTAAATCTTAGGAAAATACTGTTGGAGTGTACAACAACAGTATTAACATCAGCCTTATGCCTGCACAGGTCATTATCATCAACCCCTTGCCTCCCCCAAAGTTGGATTTTCTCCCCTTTGCCCTCCAGAATTGCATCATGATTGTGCTGCCTGGCTGTTGTCCAGCTGATGCTTCCTCTATCTGCAAAGTGGACTTCAGCATTGCACTAACACTTGGGAAAACTGGAAAGACTGAGCAATAAATTTTCATAAGTTTCCTTTTTGTGTTTGTCTGCAAATATTAGTTGTTTCCACTGTTTTGATTACTGTGCTCAGCACTGTAAGTTCAAGGCAGAGCAGCAATGCTTCCCCTGCATTTTAATAACATGGAGAAGTAAAAAAGTGGGATGCAGTAAGTTCTGCTGTAACATATAACATGTGATTACAGCCATTTAAATAATACTGTCAATTCAGCAGCCTGCAAGACAGTGAGTGTAACTCACTTAGAGACGTGGTTTCACTAAAAAATGCTTGCCAAACACCATATTCTGCAGATGGCATGCACACAACGTGTACACACACACTCACACTTAAAAACAAATATTTCTCTGTCTCACTGTTCAAGCATATGAAATTACTGTGTAATAGTCCTAGGCAGCCATGGCATGGGAAGCAAAGATTTATAGAATCTAACTCTGCCACTAGTATCAACTTTTCTCTGCAGCTGAACAAACCGTTCTCTCCCTCAGCCTTTCCATCTGGAAAAATGAAGACATTTGCATCTGTACTGTGGGTGCCTGTGCTGTGCATATAAATCAGGAAATGTTTATAAAAGTGATTGGAAGATGAAAAGTTACGCATTTCTGATTTATTTAGATTTTTTGTGGAACAAAACAGAACTCAACGAACCCTGCAAACCGATCTTCATCAAAGATCCAGCGCCCATGACACGGTTGCTTAAGGTTACGGCACAGGCACCTCATGCCTAACGTTAAATACGGAGGAGACCTCATTGCCACTCAAGTTGAACATCTACCAGCTATCACAACAGAAAAAATTATAACAAAAGGCAGCAGACTCAGCTCTCCTCCCCCTCCAAACCACATCCTAGGCATTTACCTCTGAATGCTACTACATCAAGTGATGACTGTCAGCACCCAGAGTAGCACTTCTATCACAGAATGCTACTCCACACTAGCTTCAAAAGCCCCTTGGGTAGCCACCCTCTTGGTACATGGTCACACTGTTCACATTTAAAAACTCAGCTCTCCAGCAAAGTGGCTGAACTCCATTTACCAAACTCTACTCAGTGTTACATGTGTAAGGCCTGTGGGGTTGTCTCAATTTTTGTTTGAAGTAGCCAGTGACGCTGTTTTGGTAAGAGGCACGGGCGCGCCGTTTTCTCTTGCTGAAAAGCGAGGGGGTTTTAGGAGATAACAGGAAAAAAAATATCTTTTCTCATGCTTCAGGAGGTGTTTAAATTTTCCAGTAGGCAGAGCACAGGCTCCTACACTTTGAGAAACGCAAAGTTTCTGCTTCTGGAGGAGCTCCCTCTAACAAATGCTGTGGCTTCTGCCTGGGAGAAGTCTCAGCACAAGATCCAACTTCCCTGCAATTGTTCTTTTTTCCTTAATAAGAATTCTCTCCTGGAAAATCTGAATTTCCTACTTCCTTTTAAGTACTCTGAAGACTAAGCATTGAGGAAGGAGTAATGTCAAAGTATTGGGAGACCAATATTGCAATTACTTAATTTACCTATTTAAACTTCCATCTCTTTCCACAGACACTAAAACTCCTGGTTGCCCTTGTTTAGAATGCATTTCTTACTGAGACAGCATTGCTATTTACAGGGAAGATTCTTAAAAAAAATAAATGACAATTGTCCATACCATACCCCAGCTACCTGCTGGTATAGGCTAAGAAATACCCTTTCCCTTGCTTCATCACCACAGCCCCTCTCACAGCGCTGGCCCCAGCTTGAGCCTCCTTTGTTCCCAAGCAGCACAGGAGCACAGGGGAACGTAAATCATGCTGAGCAGCCTAATACACCACCCTGTACTGCAGCAAACTAGCTATGCCCTGTCCACATGCTAAAGCAAAACTAACATTATCTACATTAAAAATAAAATCTAAACTGGTTGATGGAGTAATGACAAATTGCTCCAGCTTCCTGCAGCTGCTGATGCACTGTTTGCCCTTCACGAGCGCTGTTGGGAACTGGCGGCTGCGTACATGGAAGCGAAGGGGTTTGCTGCCTGGCTGCTGTTCGGTGCGGGGGTCATTCACTTTTACTGGAGTTCCTCTGGCATAATGAGCACGACGTGACTAGTAATGAGCCATGCCTTGTCTCTCTGTCCTTACAAAAATAGCCATTTCATCAAGGGGGCTTAAGACCCCCAAAGACAACACGTCCCTAACCCAGGTGGTGTGCTAGATAGGGAACTTTTACATCCAACCTGCACAGTCCTTACTGCCCAGTAAAACCCCAAACCAGAATGTGAAAGGCTCTGGCTCCCCAAGCACATAACCAAGTATATAACTACCACCACAAATACTTCAGTTCTAATGAAACTATGCATTTATAAATTCGAGACCTATATTTTTTTTCTTAAGCTGCAAAACAACATATTCTATTCTCATTTATTTGAGGAAAATATGTTTTAAGTTACTTATTTTAAAAAAGGAATTGGGAAAAGAACCCCTAGGTTAATGCTTTTAAATGGTACCCTGTTTAAAATGAAAGGTTAATTTAGTGAAACAATAAATATTTTTTAGTAATATGTAGTAGCATTTTTCTCTTCTTTAAGCACTTAAAACACTTAAAAAAGAAAGCACGAAAAGAGTTCCTTTGGTGACTGGACCACAGGCACTGCACACCGCCTCACAGCCCATCAGTGGTGGCCATTTCCCAAAGCATGGAGTGGCCGGGCGCGAGATGTGCCCCACGCTGCCCTTTGGCTCTGCTGGGTCATGTGTCAGACATGGCACCACACAGCCAGGACCTGCAGAGTTTGGACATGCTGAATTTTTCTGCCTGTGACCTTCTCAAAGCAGCAAAAGCTTTCACCCCCAAATTCCCTTTAATCCCCTGATGAATGCTACTGGCACCTCTCAGTCTGCTTAAGGAACTTCTGTAGTTAGATGTCAGCCTTGTTCGACAGCCCCAGAGCTGCTGACAAGGGGACCTTTAGATTGTGCAAAGCTTGGGTCCAAACATCCAAGTTTTAGGTCATCCCTAGCTATTCTATACAAGGGAAGCACTGCTGACGTACCAGTGAGCACACGGTAAGCCTAGGTGGGTTTCATTCTGTTTACAGAGATTCCCATAAAACAGCAATCTGGCTACAAATTTCAACTTTAACGAGGCTTCCGACTTCAGGGCATTTTTCCTTCCTTTACTTCCAACTGCACATAGACAGTAAAGCTCCATAAGAACACTACCACCAAATCAAACTGCAGCGTAAAGACTGAAAGCACTGACTTTGTGACAGGCAGCACAGATGAGAACTTGGGTTTTTTAATGGGAATCTCACAACTTCCTGCCCTGGGTGCCCTGGTACCTCTAGTTTCTACTTTGCTCATGGTAACCTTTCATCAGCTTGGGCAGAACAGTCAAACTCAATCCAAAGCAGTTTAAAGGAAACGCTTCTTGGAAAAACCAGCAATGATTAACACCCCATGAAAATAAAAACATTACAGTAATGACAGCAGATTAATGTCTTGAATCCAATGACGCTAACAGGAATTAGCACATTTTCTCCAAGAAAATATTAAGCAAAGAAATGTCTTAGATATACTAAGAGATATTAAAAAAGATAAACTACCCCCCACCCCAAACTCTCAGTCTCCTGATCCAGAGGCTCTCACTACCCATTACATAATCACAGACCTCCCATCCGCACAGGCCGGCGCAAGAGCTGAGCTTGGGGAGCTCAGTGAAGGATCTATTTACCTTTCTGTCCTACGAATCCACGCGTTCCTCTGTGCAAGACAGGCGTGAAACTGGGTTTTTTAAGACCCCAAACCACACTCATGGTTTAGATAAAAAGCCCTCCTTTGACAACTGCATAGATCGCATGCCATTTAACAGAAGGGTTTGCTTCTGAAACATTCTGCTCCCTCTGCTGTAGGATTGTTTATTGTTCCGATGATTTAGTTAAAAGCAGATACACAAAGGAGAAGGAGAAATACATCCAGCAACAAAATCAACAGAGATTCACCAGAAGGAATTCAGTGTGGGCACAGGCTCGGCTGACTAAATGCAAATCAGAAACCTGAACGTATGGTCTAGAATCGATGCTAGCAATCTACATAACACAACACATCAGCTACGATGAGTAACATGCTTATTTTTCTGCTGAGAGCTGGATATGCATTTCTAAGACCGAAATACAGCATTCTGTTAATTCTAGCAAGCTAAATGGCCAGCTCTGCCTCGAAAAGACCAGCTTTCTATCATTTTAAGGAAAGCAAAACCTTTGCACACGACTACTTCAGGCGTAACAGAAAGCTATATAATTAGAAAACGTCATCTGCTGCACCTAGAAAGCCTTCTTTTGCCTCACCCCCTGCCCAGTACATGCACAAACAGAATTTATTAGTATTTCCCTCTACCGTTAGCCCGATAAATCCTCATATCTCTGTAGCGAAGCTACTGCTGCAGCAACTTCCTGCACTGCATCATTCACCTACCTCTGACTTCATTGTTCCACTGGCCATGAATAAATAAAATCCTCCATCCAGGTGGAGCTGTGACAGTCTCCCTTTGCAGTGAATGTGCAGCAGCAACATACAGAGAGCTGGCTGGTCCGGCAGGAGGATGAAGCTGGGTCAGTGCCTCGCTATGGAGCCGGGAAGTGCAGGCTCTTCGCTGACTGATAGACTGTACTGATCAGCACATTTACCTAACGTCGCTGTGATGGGCCGGACCTTGGAGCTTCTGCTCAGCAGCTTTCATACCCGAGCGTACCCTGAGACATACCACAGCTCTGTGGCAATTCTGGCTAGTAAGCAATCTCTCTGCAAGGTCAGTGCCCTTTTCAGCCTTATGAGATGTAACAGACAGCTTAAGCAGCAGATGCCAGGCTGTATGAAAATGATGATGCTATGTGTGCTTTCCCAGAAATAAATCACTTTCTAAATTTGATACCAATACTCAGATAATATTTGATTTCTGTGCTGTTCAGGACCAAACAGGGGATGTTACTGACTTAGAACTCAAAATTTGGAATGATACCAGCGATGCATAAACATCAAAATGCTGTAGCATAACTTTTATGCCTAAGCAGAAATTATTTTATTTGAAATTATTATATTTATTTTTAATCATAGTTTTATTAATGATTTTTCCCTCTGGATTGTCCTCTTAAACATCACCAGGACAGACAATATATACTGGCCTCTCAGAGCTCCCAGAGCATCTCTTGACCTCTGCCCATTGCCCCTGTCAGACCTGTGCATGCCACTGGCAGTGCTCAAGTGCACCTCTTCCTGACCATATCAGCATAGACGGGTGCTCAGCACCTCTCAGTGAAAAAATCACTGCTCAGGCATCTCTAGCCATCAATTGTTCCCCCCAACAAGAGGGGGAAAGCCTTTCCTTTAACAGAGATGCACGTTCCATGTTTGCTATTATTTCAGTACATCTTGGAATAGACTAGATTGCTGATATTTGTGTTGGGAAACCCAAAGCAGTTTAGGTTTTAAAATCATAAATTAGATAAAAATAAGCAACACTCTTTACATCTAGCTCATGAAACTTTAGATCTTACTCAAGTTCACATGCTCCTTAGAACTGTCTCAGCACAGATACTGCCAAGCCAACCCCAACTAATGCTCACTAACTGCCATGGTTCAAACAGCAGCAAATGCCAGGCATGTAATGAAAACAAGCAAAGCAGGATCTGTTCAACCACATGCCAAATCGTTCCCACTATTTCACCAGAGGCTTTGATATTCCTTGAAAAGACAAATTCCTGAACAAAACAGTCCTGACTGCTTTTCTGGAGTTTTGCATACATCTATATGTATGGGTTAGGAGGATTGTATTATATATGGATTATACTATACATATAATATAGGATTATATTATATGTGGATTAGGAGCTTTATATTAACAGTATAATAAATAGAAATAATATATGAAGTACTACATGCAGCTTTTCCTACCTATCAGATATCTGTATAATAGGCATTAGGACAGTGTCTGACTACCCCATGCTACTGCCTGCCATTAGCCTGGGAGATAGGACGAGTCCCTGTCCCTGTGTGTGACAAACATGGCCGTTTGGGTGTTTGAACTTGGAGCCCAAGGGTTTTTACAGTCCTTTTCCCAAATCCAAGGAGGAGCTACTGTGTACTGCTTCCCTTCCCCTCTTATTTACTGGCCTCTGATCATTAAATTGCTCTATTTCAGCCAGCTCTGTTAGTTTTTGGGGCTGGCATTACTAATGGCTTCTTTCAAAGGGTCTGTCAGCAGGGGACTGTAAGCTCTTGCAGGAACTGGGAAGTTTGGCAGAAGCCAGGTGCGATTGAGGGCAGTCAGAGAGAGGGGACACACACCGCACCGTACAGTAAATCCTGAGGTATCCAAAAAACAGGTTATCCTATCAGGCTGCTGCATTTCGAAACCAAACCACGAATACCAAACCACACAGGCTGTCTGTGGGCACTCAGCCTCCTTCCCTATTCCGAGCACTCACTGCCCTTGGTCCCCCTGCACTGGCGGGGGTTCTTTACGGTGTGCTGTCACAGGGACTCCCTTGCATCTCTCCAGCCTTTCAGTTCACCTCTGCAGGGACGCGTGAAGCGGGTGCTTTTTGTCACGAGACAGAACAGCGCATGCAAAGGGCTGGAGTGCTGACATGCATTTTTGGACAAATCCTGTATGCAGCCGAGTGAGCTCGCTGTAGCGGTGGCTGTGAGCAGCCAGTGTGTTTCCAACATGCAAACGTGGCTGCACAGAAACATTAGGAAGATAATTCAACTAGCACAGGAAATACAGAGGGACTAAAAGGCTAGGCAAGCATGCTGCATGTTGGGCTCCTATCTCACTTTCTCCATCATCCCCGAGCATTCCTTCGGCACAAGGCCAACATCTCTAGTGCAACGGGAATCCCTTCACTGCCTGCAGACACAAGGTCTTTCCATTAGAAGACAGCATGTCCAGAGACCCTTCTCAGCACGCTTCTGCATAGAAGTGATCTGTGAGAGTTTCCCCGCTGTACAATTCCTTCATCATCTTTGTCATGTAATTTGTCATCAAATCATAGAAAGCTCTCTCTTCCAGGGTTCAAGGTCAAAACATATGCAGCCCAAGATCTTATGAAAAGTGCCCCAGTGAATGGAGGATCATACATGCTAAGCTATTTCCCGCACCCAGGCCTTGCATCGCTGCCTTGGGAATGGCCTTCTAGTGCAGAGGTAAAAAAAGAACAGTGAATAAATTTTAAAAGTCTAAATTAAAAAATCTGAATGTGCTGCCTCTCCAAAATCCACAGCAGAAGTCCTTGAAAGCTTCCTTCAGCTTTGCTTGTGGAAAAATTGAAGGTAATTTTCACTCCCTTCTGCTAAGCACTTCTGAGGTTTTTCAATGTAAATATGCTGAATAAGTGCAAAATATTACTGAAATACGTGTTGGTATTGGTAGGAGTGGTTTACATTACTCTCACAAAAATAAAATAATACTAATAAAAGAAGATTATTGAGGCTGCATGCTTCAAGACCAGCTGGTGGTGGGAAGAAATCTTCTGGTATGAGGTTGTTGAATGAGGAGGCTGACTGGAGGAAGGCATCCATCCTTCTGCTCTGTAAGACCCCACGAGCTGCACGTCTGATCAGTTTTACGCTCTGCCTTACTGCACTGCTGGAGTTGTTTTGGGAGATGGAGGACATCGTTTCCTAAGAGTTGATTTACTGATGTTTTCTACCAGAACCTTCCTAATTTAGTGACCTCAGCCTGTTTTAGAGATACTCAGTTGTGATGTCAGTGGGAGGATTTTGACCTTCAGAGACAGAAAACATCATACTGTGGGTCTTGGACACACAGATGAATGAGAACAGGAGTTGGGGCATGAGGAAGCCAAGAGGCTTTCCTGTGGTTCCAGGAAAAGGAGTATTTGCAGAACTACTGAGAAAAGTTGTGTGAATGACACTGGTAGCTGGATTGCTTTTACACAGCATCATTTGCTCCTCTTACATCAGCTAAGAGTCAAGAACATTCACAAGTAAGTCTCTGAAAGTCAAAGCAGAAAAAGCTCATGATCATGGAACTCTGCTCCTGCTTTTCTTCATCTCTGTAAAGCCAAGGAAACATTCATTTGTATGTATTAGAATTATCCTTGTCCTAAACCTGATCCTTGGACAAGATAAAGTGCCAGGAATTTTTGTCTTGAATGGATTTGGATTGCAATTTGCAGCTAAAGGAGCATTATGCTTCCTTTCTCCAGGGACTTTGACAGTTCACCTGCACAGGTGACATTTTGCACACCTGCCACTTCTAGGACGAAGAAAGGTGCCAGATGGGCAGTTCTGGTTCTGTTTAGCCCCGGAACAACATCCCTACAGAAGCCATCCTGCCATCGCCTCAGGCATGCACACACATACCCAAACACACAGTGTGTGGTATTTTGTACTTTAACACATGCTAAGGAAACAATTCCAGCTTCTTCCCGAAAGAGAACACATCCTTGTCTACAAACAGCCTTGCAACTATGCCAGTCGAGATACCTGCTGTGCTACCAGGGGCCATGGCTGCCATCCACACACAGGCAAAGAGAGACCATCCAATTCTAACACCCCACCAGCACACTTGTTTTCCAGGGAAAACAGCCTCAAACACTGGATCATGGCCAAACATTGCCTCGGCCCTCCCGTTCGACCGATGGCACTCTGGAGCCGAAACATGCCAGCTTAGTCTGTCTAATTCAGTGCTGCGGTGCCTGGCCTAAAGGTCGCTATGAATGGGATGGTTCCAGCACCTGAGCAGGGCATTTCTCTACCTCGTACACACAACTGCAAAAGGTCTTGGCACCTTCATGAAATCTTTCCTATGTATTACATAAGCATATTAATAAAAGCAGATATACTCTGTGCAAATGTTACCTGCTGGGTGCAACAATTGTAGCCTCTGATAGTTAGAGGGAAACAAATACCCTCTCAAAAGTGTAATTTATTTCGATTACCATTTTTTCACCAGAATCTCACATGATTTAGTTCTTAAGATAAAGTCAAACCAATTTTTTTTCTCTTCTGGATTACTGGCCCTCAAGCCAGAGCTGAAGGTAACCTGTGTATGCTGTCATGTACAGTGTGATTTCAGATGCCTTTAGAATAATGCCCAGTCAAGAAATTACTACAGAGAATGTTTGAAATTAGAGTACAGAGAAGCTTTAGCTATATTGTTGGGAATAATTTTGCACTAGCAATGGAGATACCAAAGAATCATCAAGTAAGATTATTTGATCGCTGCTTTCTGTGAACAGTAATGAATCCTGTACACTGGAACCTTCAGAACTCTATCAGCGCTGAGCTACATGTAAACTAAAGACAAATAGTATACATATATAGTATATATGGAACAGTATACTATATACATAAAATATATATATATAAATTTTTTTTTCTTTTACTTTCCATACTGGCTGCAGAAGAAATAGTAAATGGCTAGAGACCAGACAAAACTGCACAAAAGCGCTGTGCTGCTGAAGATACCTCTGTACCTCACTTTCCTCTCCGGAGGTTTGGAGCTGCACTTCAGTAAAACCTGCTCTGCAGACAAGGACTCTTGTGGTGCTATTACATCTACCATGGTAGAAATCATTTTACACTTGGAGGAACAAAGAACCAGCTGCTGGCAATTACAACAGCTGACTGAAGGAGGCAATAGCTTTTACTCTTGTCTGTATTTCAAAGGTGGGGAAACAGAGGCAAAAAACCCCATCAGAGGCAAGAATTGTGGTTTAAAATGGAGAATTGCTGCACATGCCATTCCTTCATTAAAAGGAAGCAACAACTAGTATGTCTTCAAATGCTAAACAGCCTTACCAGTTTGACAGCAGAATAACCCTGATGCGGGTTGGTTTGCACCCTGCTTTGCTCATGCATGTCAGTAACTAGACTCCTGAAGACACTTTGTTATCTATCTGCAGCGTATGGTAAGGGTAGTGAGGGGCAATTCCCACGTATGACAATGATTTGTACTCGTCTTGTTTGGAAAGATGTTCCCTTTCCAGAGAAAGACAACAATTTGTCCATTTATGGGGCTAGCCATTGACTTCTTTTAGTTGGAGGCTGTCAGAGTATCATTATCTCTGCTGGCTTTGGGGAGACATTTTTGGCCATTCTGTAGTTTACACGATCTATATTCATCTCTTCAGTGATGCATTCTCAGCCACATTCTCCTTATTTCCCCACAGGAGGCTTAATTGCTGGCAGGATATCGTTTAGAGGAGGATAAGAGACAATGAAGACAAGCCCGACTGCAGCCATTACCCACAATGGCCAGAGTTTGCATACATACACCAAAACCGCATGAGATTAATAAAAAACCTGGCAGAAGTGTACAAAGAATGCAATTTGAAAGACAAAGCACATTTAGATGTAGACACAAATATATTTTAAGAAATGCATCAAATAGTTATCTGATGACATTTTTAAGGCAGCATAACTAAACTTGGGGTCTAACAAGTAGATACTGCCTTAATGCAACCAGACCATGTTTCTAAATACCCAAGTCTTTTGTGAGGATTTAAACTCTGTTATTTGGTTGATATCTGCTTGGTTCTTTCTTACTGAGGCTGATGATCCTCAGTAAAACGTTCTTCCTTCCTCACCAGTGCTCCAGTATCACCCCAAAGAAGGGCAGTTCCATCGATTCTCTCTTTCCACCCCTGGGACCATCATACGTTTACTGGCCCTGACCCAATGCTTCACTTTCATAGGTCTTTGCTCCCCATCTTTCCCCTTATTGTGTGACAGAGCTCATTTACACTAAAACCCCAGGGGTTTTTTCACTGCTGCTTCACACTGGTGCCTTTTCCACTCTTGCCGCTTCGCTGTCACGTTTCATCTGATCCCAGCTCCTTGTTTCTTCTCCTCAGGGTTTTTTGGAAGATTTTCATCGACACTTTTTCCAGCTAGCGCTTTTTTTAACCTTAAGCGCTGCCCAAGAATTCAAGTTACCGCTGCTCCTACGGATTTCCTTTGATTTTCCGTTCACCCAACCTAACCATCGTCGTTACCGTGGCTGGGACAGATTGATTATCACTATTTTACTCACCAGGTGAAGAAGGGGGTCTATTTTATCTGCATTAAGAAGTGCTTCCAATACATGGTCATGCTAAGCAACCCTTGGTGTCTGCTTACAGAAATATGCCACGTCAATATGACTGTACACACAAGAAAAGAAGGCAAATATAATCATTTTCCCCCTGTTTCCAGTTATTTCATGTTTTCTATTTTCCTTCTACACTACAACAGAAGGGCAAAATTTAGAACTAATTTTCAAGATGTCACTATATATATATATAGAACTCTAGCTTGTTGAGGTTTTCCAGCACAGATTGTTCATTTGTATCTCTTCAGAACTGGACCAAAATCCAAGTTACAGAAAATCCTCTGTAGAACCTGTATTCCAAGAATATACAATTATGATTGATACAAAATTTTAATAGCCAACTGTGACTGAAATAAGCGTATTACAAGAGAGAAGCCCATAGTAAAATTCATTATCCAAGGTCCAATTTGCAAAAAGTAGCTCATCCCTTTCACACAGGGAATAGCATTCTGACACGAAAAAGTTTTTGAATCTGAATAATTAGGATTTTCTTTTGTTGTTGTTGAGATTTTCAGCCTTTAAAAAAAAAACCCAAAATTATTTTGTTTAGAAAATGGAGCCTCAATTAAGAACAGCCTCCCCCAAAAAGGTGCAAAAAAAAACCCACCCTACCAAAAAAAGGGTTGCTTCCACAGCATTTCTTCTATTTTCTTCTTACAAGCAGCATGACCTCTGTAAACACCTGGCACATTTAGGTATTCAGGGCTAGACAGAAGGCCCAACAGGCAGATGGGCAACATCCAATAGATTATGGTTATGAAACAGTCAAGCAACATTGGTTGTATTAAATGTTGTGTGATAATGACTTTGTGTCTTGAGTGGTTTTTTATGTGTATATTAAAAACAGGATGTTGCCATCTACTACAGGTTAGTTTTGAAGTACCATCATTTTTATCCTACCAAATGGCTGATGGAGAAGCCTTTTGCTTACATGGTGTCAAAACTCTGTAGACAGCTTTTGCTTCACTGGACAATTATTTGGATTCTGTGACTTGTGCAGTGTCTTGTGTAGTTTAAGGAAGCCACATTATCTACAAGAGTAATATCATGAAGAAAAGATTTTGAAATATTTTCTCCCCTTTTTCCAGACAAGGCCTGTGAGCTGCAGTAAGGCCTACATGCTGACATGTCTTCTGATGGCATGTTCGAGCTGTTGACAATGCCACTGCTGAGGCAGCTGTTATGGCCAAATAAATACCCTTCCTTCTCCATCATCACAATTTCTACCTTTTTTTTTTTTTTTTTTTAATTCTGTGGGGCGTATTTGTATGTGGTGGTGTTTTCCAGGGTTAGTTTTTTTTTTGTTGGGTGGTGGGTTTTTTTTCAGCTGTCTCCATTCCCCTGCCTGATCTGGTTCATGGCCTTGCCTCACACACTAGCACTACTGCTCGTGCAGCACAGCACACAACCAAGAACGGCTTGTTTTAGGGAAGCAGAGCCCATTTAAATGTGCGTCACACTATGACATCGCTTGCCAAAGAGCAATTATGAGCCAGCCGCAAAGCTAGAAATAGAACTCATGTCTCTTGACTTTCAATCCTCGGTATAATTAATTTTTATTCACTTTAAATAACCCTCTTTCTCTTCCTACTAAGTAAACAAGAGATGGTCTCTTTCCATCTATACAAAAAGGAAAAGCTGGGGAAGCAGAGCTAAAGAAATCCATGAAAGGTATCAATATTTGAACAGTATTTAGTGTTCTACTTCCTGTCTCGGTGCGGCACACAGACTGCTTACTAAGTGTATTCACCCTCCGTTCAGGAGCACACCTGCACACGCCTAACATGTACAAGTCCTGATGCATCAGTTATTTTTAGAAACCTATGACTTTAATTGCATCACAATTAAGAACTACTAGAAAAATGACCAAAGAAAAGAGTATCTCCATTGATACTAAAATTTCCTGAAGGACAGATGAACCAGGTAGCTCTAGTGTCCCTTTCCTCACCAGAACCCTCTGTGTTCTCTGGCCAGTGGGTTTTTAACTGCAGCCTCCTCTTCCCCCTTCCTGTCAAAAGCTTAATGCAATAATTTAATTTTCCAATGCATTACATACAACATATAGCAATACGTTAAAGGACGTGATCTATGAAATCAGAGATCACACAGCAAATGAAGTCCCATGGGTCTGGCCAGAGAATCTATGTTTGCAAATGTAGAGCTGACAGTGACCTATTGAGAGCACCATTTCCTTCTGAAATCAGCTCAGAAGAGAAATTAAAAAGCACTGTATTCTTCTACAGAGACTATATGGTGGGATGGTCAGACAAATTAAGCAATGACTTGGCAACAGGACTACAGGCCATTTGTTTGTTAGCCTTTCCGCTCTAGTCTATTTGCGGTGTGAGAAGGCAAAATAGCTTGTTACACATCTCCAAGCACACAGCAAGCAGCTCTACAAAAATCTTACAGGGACTACAGCAGCCACAAATGGTACCTAAATGCATTTCCAAGTACAGTGGAGTTACTTGTATACACTGCAGGTTAATCACGGGCTCTACAAATTAAAAAACATGCTTTATGTTCTCATTAAATTATTCAAATGGCATTCAAAAAGCCAGCCTTCCATTTCCTCTAGCTCCCTCATAGGAGGACAGTCTTGTGATCCAGTCAGTTGTATCTCAATATAGTTGATCCAACTGAGGAGGAATAGCTATTTAGCAGGTATGACTAGTTTGTCATTCAAATACAACTGGTGTTTGACTTTTTGATATTAGAAGTGACCAAAACCAGATGCAGAATTACTCTGTCATCTGCCTGTGCTTTAGAAAAGTTAAGGAGCAGCCTCTCTCTCCTCACTATAGTTTTCCCTTTCACATGCTCACTAATGATAGTGTTGGCATCTCTTTAAAGTGTTCCTCTCTGCTAGAAAAACCTTGCAAGGATCAAGTACAACAGCAGAAACTCTTGAAAGAGCGGTCTGCAGCAACACAGTTGTCATGTATGTTCTGTGCTACTGCTACACACCACCTCCTTAGATAGGAGGAGATGTTCTGGAGCCAAAGATCAAATTTATTTCATGTCTTTCAAGACTTTGTGTCTTAAAATTTATTTAAGGTGAAGAAATAGAGAAACTGTGTTTCCAAATAAATGTGTATATACACGTACATATATACAGTTCCTACAGTTTATCATGTGTTTATTGTGCTTCCCTGGCAGATATCCCTCAGCACTAAAAATCTGAGAGAAACAGATAAGGCAGGATAATATTACTGTGGGGATTTTAAGGTATATAACTTGGTACCTTTACTGGAAACATCAAACTAGTAGTTGTAAAAATTATGTGCTGTAAGGAAGGGTTTGTTGGGGTTTTTTTTTTTCAATATCACTGTCGATCCAAGATGCAGGGATATAAGGGAAAGCCTAAAGATTCATGTTAGACTGCCAAAAGGCAGGCTGGCAAGGAACCATCCTACTGGCAGTCACAGAAATCTGGAGGCAGTCACCTCCTTTGCCAGCTGCCTCCAGCAAGGTACCTGCACCAAGCCGCTTCCCTCTGGGAATGCTATTTAAATAAACTTAATTGCCCTGCTTGTTCTTCAGCGATTTGCTTTTAAAACAAAGGTGAGATCTCAGCTACACTAAGCGCACCAGCCTTCCCAATTCAAGGAAAAGTAAATCAAACTTGGCCCCGGGGGCAAAGGCAGCCTCTTGTGGATGACTGAGGGAACGGCAAGGCTCTCTGGAAGTTGTGGACTGCAAAAGATGGGCTTGTTGAGTCTGATGGAGCCCTGGAAGAGGGTGAGAATTGCTTTTCCAATACTTACTGCTGGGGTGAGCATAAAGGCTAGAGATAAAAATTAGAACTGGCACAAGAAATACGCACATGATGGAAATTAAGATAGAAATGAAAGGATTTCTGGTTCTGTGAGCAGCAGAACTGTGGCAAATGCCTGGATTATGAGAAAAAAAAAAACATGCTTGCCTGAAGGGATTAGTGTAGATAGCCCAGAAACTCCCGGTTCAGTCTTACTTTCCTATAATTGCTGCTGCTATCGATGTTTATTAATCACTCAGCAGTATCTTCTGCTATAGTTTACTTCTTAGAAGTGCTAGGCACAGGTTTGGCCTCAGCAAGCATCATCTTTCAGTCTCCTTCTCTCAGGGAACGGAAGGGCTGGACACCAGGCTCAGGGTCTATTGCAACTCCCAGGTCTTCACAGGTTCAGCACAGACTCAGGTATATGCCCCCCCCGCACCCCCTCCCCCCGCCCCATTTTCTAAAAGCTCTATCACAGCATCGTGCTTTGCCTATGTGAAGGGACTTCATGGGGTCTACCTGTGCACCAGGGAAGATACAGGATGAGCTTTGATGGACAATACAGTTGGAGCTGTTGCTAAAAACTGTTCAGTGTCTTTTGAAAAGAAAACGTAGCCACTGGTGACTTTCAGGCTGTTGCACTCTTTCCAAAGGCCTGGACGCTCTTTGGAAATAAATACTAGCAAGTATGACAAATGAGACAGGAAGAACAGCATCTTTTCCATTTCCCTCTTGATGAGTGCACTTTATAATCCATCAATCCAGCATATAAATAGCTCTTCCCAGTTGTTATACTGATTAAAAAGATCAATTCTTTAGATTGATCTGTTAGAAAAAAATGCTTTATTGTTTTATCAGTCTTTTCTTCCTAAAATTGCTTTTAAGAAACTTTGTGTTACACATAAATTCACCATGCTACTAAAGAAAGAACCTAACTTCCCTTTGCACTACTCATTTATGTACATTTGGTTGTACACACGGCTTAGAGCTTTGCTGAATTATGTGAAAGAGCTGGATCATAGCACACATGTCAGGTACAGAGCAAATGGGAATTTATTCTTTGTTTTGGACTCTAGTCAGCTTTAAACCCCCTCCTATTAATATGCCAAACAGTTGAGGAATAGAAATACGGGAAAAACAATGTTAAATCACAATTCCTAAAAATATACGTGTTTTAAACCCGTTATTTATGTTAGCAAGATAACGGTAAGACTGGTCTGGTGTCATCTCGTTACGTCATCTCACTGCACTTTGCCATTCAGATATTTTCAAAATCCCCCAAGGGATCACTTCAAACAGCCATCCTTCAGCCTTGTGTAGTCTTCAAAGGATAGAAGTTAAAGCTGCTCAAAAAGTCCAGGACCTAAATGAACATTAGGGCAGCTCTTCTATTTCTGTTTCCACTGGGTGATCTTTATGTAGCATACAGAAATAACTCCAATCCCAATTAACTCTGCATGACCTGTAACTTCATTTCATGAGCTTTCTTACTGAAGTTCTCAAGCGTGTCAGTAGAAAACAGTAAGAGCAGCACTGCAGGATCGACAGAGCAAAGTGAAATGGCCACACTAAGAAAACATTATTGAAAATGGTTCTGCTGCAATGAGTTTGCAAAATCTGCAGCCTGTCCCTACCTTTAGCAAATGGGGAGCATTCATCTTCCCTTTGTGCTGTTCAAAAAGCTTTTTCACCAGTGTATGAATCAGCAAAACCTCTATCTTGCCAATGTTTTCACAGCAAGAAACCTGGTTTTTTTAAAATACATTGAGGAAGGCTGCAAACTTTAACTTCTTCATGATGTTAGGAGAAAGCTGATTTACACAAAGGACAGCACACATAGGTGCATACTTCTAACATCTGGTCCCACAACTGTCAGTAACTGTGCTTAGCACTTGCAGAGTTAGCATCTTTATAGAGATACCAAACTTTTCAGGAACCCCAAGATGATTTTTTTTTTCCTTTTTATGCTGACAAACTGATGTAAGCAATAAAAGTTAATAATGTTTAAGCATGGTGTCAACATCAAACAATTTGTGTTAAGGTGTTCAGAATTAATTATAAGGTATGAGAAAGATCTTACACCCCCTCCCCCCATTTTAGTGATGGGGACCTACTGCACTGAAGGCTCAGGTAGTGAGAGAGCCCAGCGATGTCATGAGAGGCTCTAAACCAGCAGACAGGAAATTATTAGAAAAAAAAAAGAAGAATCGTCTCAAACCCTCTTACTTTGTCAGAATATTTGGATTAGTTTGTACTTCCACAAAGCAGGTGCAGACTCCACACAAATCATAGGTGTATGCATAAAGATACCACAAAACCTGCAATGGAGGCAGTGAGCCATCAGAAACAGACACCCACAGCACAGCTGGCAGTTTGCATCTCAGGGGCCTGATGGGCATAGTTTGAAAAAGCAAGTTTTAAAAATTAGCAAGGAGGAAACAAGGAAGCTGTACCAAATTCCTTCTGTGCACACATGTAAGGCAACAGTCCCATCCATTCCTGATGGAACACAGCACCCATTTACACAACTGTCTGGAACACAGGGAGATCAAACCCTGCAGGGTCTGTCCAGCATGTCAGCCTTCCAGCACAGAAGGGCCTATGGATTAAAGCAGCACAGTCTTGGTCCAATGTAAAACCTTCCACTGTGTGAGGGATCATGGCCCTAGTACACAATGAGGCTCTTCATGAAGAATTAAGTTAGAACTCTTGAGGCATTTGCACATCTTCATTACAGCTAGAGGTGCTTTATTTATTCTAATTAGACAGATTTATTTTAGCTTGGCAGCTTGTAACACCTGGTCTTAAGCAGTAGTAAGGACTACTTTGATTTGTCACTAGAGGAAATTATTAGAAAAAAGAAGAATCGGCTCAAACCCTCAAGCAAGGCTTGAGTGCAGCTTCAGATTTCAGTTTTAAGAGCACCACCAGGACATGAAGTCATTATTTCTAGTAGCAATTGATGACATGGCGCTCTAAAACCATGTGTACAATATGTCATATCTGTAATTGCCTCTAAAAAAATTGCACCATATGTGCAGCGAGTTATTAATGAAACTGTCTAGGGACCACAGAAAATAAGAATCTCGTCAGCAATTTGTCCTGATATCTGGACACGCATCCTAGACTTAGCAGTTTCTGAAGTTAGAAAGTACCAAATTTCCTTCAGCTCCTGCAGCTTCAGAGCAAAGCAGTTCACACTGTGTCCACCAAAGCTAAGCTTGCCTTCTGTCAGTTTGCTGGTTACTCGGCATGAGTCTGGGGGCCTCAACAGAACCAACTCCTCGGGACAGAGTCCCCATTCTTCAAAGCGTGGGCTTCAGCCCTGGATTGCATACAGACATTCAGCTTTACATCTGAAGGCATAATGTGCAAATAGGCGCATTGTTTGCTCCTGTTCTACTGCCCAAGCTATCCTACAGCTGTCTTCTTTGGCCCTGTATTTATGTCAACCTCGGGTATTACAATTATTTTATTACCAGAATATTGAAATTGCTGTAGTGTGACTCCACTTAAACTCATCTGCTCTGCAATAATTGTAATCTACAGCCGAGTTCTGAGAACTATCAGAACTGCATCTACCGAGATGGTTTGTTGATTCTATTTGCTTAGACCAGCGGTCCCCCAAAGTGGGGTGCACACACCCCAGATGGGGTTTGCATCATGATCCACTGGGATGTGGGAAAGTGACTTTAGAGCTTCAGCAGTACATGTATAATATACAAATATAGATACATAAATCAGGAGCGCGTGCTCAAACATTTTTTCCTGATGGGGAGCTCAATCAGAAAGTTTGTAGAAGACCACTGGCTCGGCCAAGGCACACACCACAGAAATCCACAGCAAGCAATACCACCTCGCATACACAAACCATGTCTGTTAGAGGTCAAGCCTGTTTCAATCTATGCCAGTAAAGGCTGTATCAATTAAAGAGAAAGGATAATGTAATTAAGTTGCACACAGTCTGCTCTACAGTTCTGCCAGACATCAGGCACAGGCTCACACACATTATCAATTGCTGAAATCATTCCTTTCTTCTCAAACATGGATATTACATTAACTTGCATCACTGTGGCTTCTGTTTTCCACATCCCCATAAAATGATTAAAGAAGGCACGTTGGAGAGGATTCGTTGGCCCACTCTTCTGAAAGCATTCAGATACAATTTATCCAGATGTGCCGCTCTGACAGGTGCTTTTTATCTTCTGGAAACACAGCCAGAAAATATCACTATATATGAACTAATTTTGTTTCCAAGCCATAATAAAGATATTAAATTCACTTTTTCTCCCCCTATTGACAATTTTGCTCACTGTAATTAATAGCTTTAGAAAACTTTCTGGGGTCAATATTTAAAATGTTGCCCCTAACTCTTGTGGCATAAATTTGCACTCCTTTTCTTCCCTCATCATAAGAACAGGTTTTTACTTGTTTAATGCAGTTGACAGAGCCCCCGTCCTCTTCTCCATCTGTACATGATCAGATGTTTAAAGGTACTAGCATCACCCTGAGCTACTCGAATAACAAAAAGGCCCCCTGAACAGGGCAGACTTTTTCCTAATCAGAACATAGCAACTGCTGGTCCTCGACAAGGCAATATAGTTTCAAACCATGTGACTATAACTTTAAGCACCTTAACACATCCCTACTCAGATTAATCAAGACTACAGGACTGAATGTGAGACATAAGCACAGCTTTTGTTCATTTTTGTCAGAGGAAATGAAATGCTCCTTACTCCTGACAAATGAAGACACGCGTAGATCAAATGGAACAAGAATGAAGTGCCTACTTTTCAATTTGAAGCACATTTACAAAATAAAAATGACAAAGTCTGTTATCATTGATAAATGCATTCATCATAAGCTTCACCACTTGCTGAGAACAGAGAAAATTACTGGCTACACTTGCACGCCTGGGCCTTCGTTCTGAAGGGGTTTACTGGGTAAATGGCACCACCTTCAGCTGCGCCGTGAGCACAGGACCGCTGTGCTGTGCTGCTGGGGATAGGCGGTGCTGTACTGGTGCTGGACTGCTGGGGACAGGCTGGTGCTGTACTGCTGGGGACTGGCTTTCAGGGGGTCATTTTGCTTCCCATAAACATCCCTTCCATAAGCATAATTTATTTCACTGTGTTTATTTCCACTAGATTACAAATTCACTTTTTCACTAGCAAACTAGGAACACGTGCATTGCTCATACAATGACAGGGATTTTACTGTTAGAAGTTATCTTCAATTTTTTTGCATGTATGTTAAAAAAAGCATTTTTTGTCTTGCATTTGACCTCCTGAAGGAATGCACAATTCAGCAGTACATTTTAAATTTTCCTAATTTTATATATTAAAGAGAATTAAAATTATTTTGTTGGACTAAATCTTCAAGTTCTCAAAGTTTCCTGAGTGGCAGTGAGCACAGAAGGGAGGTTTCTACATCAAGCTAGCAAAACACTTCAATGGCACTTTAAAAGCATGAGTAATTCCCAAAGCTCAGGACACTCAGGTTACTGCACTGCCAGAAGCAGCGCTGTGTGTCTCTTCAAATTAGCTGTTGAGCTGTAGCTTTTTACACTTAATATTCCTGCTAAATAAATTTTCTCTTCAGATGCTACAGCATCTTCCTTTTATAGCTGACCCACTCGTTACATTTTTAACAAGAAACCAGCTGGAATGGAAACTCAGCCCTCCTGAAACCTCTCTGAGTTTACATACAGGCATCAGTTTTGAACCCTGAGGTAACCCAGAAAGGCTTTAGAAGACAGTGCTTTCTCCTGGGACTTTCAGCCTCCGCCATACACGATTGCAGCCACCAAACACCCAGCCCTGCAAGCTGGCATGACGTACAGACTCTGCACTTCGTTAGATGCCGAGGCAAGAAACCTCCGGAACCGAATGAATTTGATCTCACCTGGAAAGCCCGAGGCTCTCTTTCAGAGCCTTTTATATATTGTTTTACATGTAATCACACACACAAATATTTATATATACATCTCAACACAGGCAGCGTGCACGTCTAAACACACTGGCTGCTCTCCCTTGCCCAGAGCAGATGAATTGTTACACTGTAGGCTGTACACAACAACCAAACTGCAATCGTCTTTCAGATATTTATACTCTTTTTTTGTATTTCCAGAATAAATTCCACTAGATAGATATGTAGTTAAGTAAATGCCTATAATTAATAATTTTTACCTCCGTCAAGCAGTATAATTGCTTGTGGCTTCTGCTAGACAGATGCAAATATTTGCCATCTGAAAACATACAATTTAACTTCAAACCACCAAAAATCCACATGATGTTTCACTGCAGCACAGCACAGCAGATAGATTACATTTTGCAAAGCAGTATATAGCAAGGGATAGGCATTCCAGCTCAGTAATAAAGCCTGAGGACTGAATATGATTCGCTTCTATTCCTCAAGAGATTTGGGATCTCCCCAAACACCTCTCTCATTCTGGCTCCAGGTCCCTGTTTCCCATTTCTTCCCTCCCTGAGCTTACATTACCTCCCCCAGACGCCAGTACTTGGGTTTCTTTTCTATTCCACCCTTTCCATTCAGTATTAAACCATAGTGAAGGAGTAAGAGCCTGAATCACATGGTCGAATACACAATCTGACCACTCAAATTCATGGTTGGCCCCTTCATTTGGTCTACTTGCACCTGAATATGTTGTCATTCTTTTACCTAATCTGTTTTGAGAGAGAGATGTGGAACAAAGAAATAGCCTTATTTCTCTGTGTTCCTGAACACATGCAAGATGGACCTAACATACTCTCCCCTGAGCTCCCCTCAGGAATACATCTGGAGCTGGGGGGAGGTTTTGGCAGAATCCCAGCTGGACCACTTTACAGAGTCTTTTATGCCCTTTGGTGCAGCTCCCATGAACCTCTCAAACGAAACTCGGCACAATCACAGCAAGTCAGGGTTTACCATACCTACTCCTATGGGGACTGAGGGGACCCGTAGCTGCTCCTGAAGACTTGCTCGCAGGTGAAGGTCTGAGTTTCCCACCAGCTTGCTCAGCAGCAGAGTTTCCCTTTCCTGGCACGTTGGGAATACTGAGCACCACCACTTCCTCACCACACACATTCTCTAGCACACTGCTCTATCAGATATTTTTTGGTTTATTTCAGCCCAAAACTATTAACACGCTACCCCCTCTCCCTCCAAACCCAACAGAGGTGAGTGGTTGATGAGGAAATGTCAGAATCCCAACTCTCCACTGCTGAAAAAAACATTTGCAACTTCATTACATGAAGATTTTGAAAGCCTGCACATTATAATAGAAATAATTTAATAGACATGCAAATCACAGAAGACATAAAATTATTGCTTGATTCTTAAACTATAACCATGAATTTATAGATTCTACAGTCTCTAGATGAAGTTCATGCAGTAAGATGATACTTTTCCACACACACTATCTTCTTACAATGTCTGTAGCTGTGAGTACTAAGGAACTTACCTGCCACATGGTTACAGCATCTGACATTTAAATATTGTCTTGATGGAATTCCCAAACAATTATTTGGACACTCAAGATATGCTTGGGAATATCAAAGGAGGAAGGAGGGATACTTTGAAGAGGGAAACAGATATAAAAGCTATGCAAGTCTGTGGCAAGTGCTGGAAAAAGTAATTACCTCATTGTCTCCATTCCAGAGGGCCAGAAGGTGTTTTTCAGTATGAAAGCATTTTTAGGCACTGTGTAGATTTAAAAAGTAATGCTATTAAATAGCAGAAAAAATTAAACGAACGTAAGAAAGCGGCTTATCTTGCAGTGTCACCTCCCGGTGCTCTGAATTCCCAGCCCTTCCCACAGCCAGTGTGGCCACGTGAGGCACTGGATGAAGGAGCCACAGCGTAAGCTTAAATCCTGCACAACACTACAGCTTAAAGGCTAATGTTTAGCATCTTTTGTTGCTCAAAAACTACCTCGGTCTAGAACACTTTCTATTGAACGGGTGTCATTCACAGAAAATGATTGCTCCTTTCTGAATCACAGAACACAAAATGATAGGATACATGTCCTTTTGCCTTCCTCCACTCTTTGTTCCCCACACCCCTTGCACTGTCTTATTATACAGCTAATCATATGCTAAAACTGCTTTTAATTTAGCCCGTGAAGACAGCCTGCTGTATGAGGACCACTGAGCGGGAGCAGGGTTTAGTGGACATAAAAATGATGAAGTGGGACTACCAGCTGCCCAGGCAGCTCGTCAGTCCCCTCTGGTACTATGAGCAATTTGAAAGTTAAACACATGCATAGCTTTTGTTTTTACAGCCAAGTTAAAAAAACAACAAACAACCCCCAAACCAGGAGGCGTCATCTGTGGAACAGCCAGCTGATCCCATCCAGCACGACGGCTGTTTGGGAAGGACAGCAACAAAGCACAGGTCTGCTCATCTCATAACAGGGTTGATCACAGTAAAAGCAGCTAAAAATACAGAATAAATCAATTGCTTTATTTTAAACAGGGGAAAACGGGGATGGGAAGGGACACATACAACACAGGGAGAAATGGGACACATCAAACAAAACCCCAAGCCTCCCAAAGCTCACCCATTGTAAGTTCCCTGTAGATCAGCAGAAGCCAAGGTGCTCCTACAAGGGCTCTTACTTACATTCTATTCCTCCACTGAGCCTTAACACACCTAGGCTTAGACTATTTTTTTTAAATTCTTCCTTCAAAGACAATTTGGGGTAAATAATTTAACAGCCTGTGGGCTGGAGGCTGCATAAGTACAGAAGGGATGGAAAGCTCTTTGGAACTGCCTGTCAGCTTTCACATCATTGGAAATTAAGCACATTAAGTGTAATTAAAGCAGATTATCAGCCACCTGTGCTTTAGCAAGGTGCTTGGCCCTGGCACCACTGCCAGCAGAGGAGATGCTCGAGTTAGCCCCCACCCACAAAACTCTCCTGGACAGAGAGGAAACTCAACTGGCAGCATTTGGAAATGCAGAGCAGAGCTGACTCTGCAAAGTACACTGACACTGTGCACAGAGCATGCGCTTCCAGGATGCAGCAACAGTGTTCGTTACCTACATACAGCATAAGCCAAATGCAGGTTTAGGGCTGAACACCTATATGCAGAAAAAGAACTCCTTAAAGATATAACAAAACATCAATTTGTGGCCTGCCTTACATGGTACTTTGTAACTCCAAGTCTGGATTTATTAGGTCTTTAAACACATTGTTTTAATGATGTGCTGATGTGCTTACTAAAACTTATCTTTACACTATAAACCAGATGATGGTTTGCTGAGAGAACTCCAGAGCAGGACTGTTTCAGTGACTGACACTTTGGCATGGTCTGCTTTGAGTTCCTAAATCCACTTAAAGAAAATAAGCAATATTGAACAAAATGAGGGTTTTTTAATTCGTTAAGTGTTTAGCTTTGAGGTATTCTGTGACATTCAGCACATCACAAACCCAATTGCTTAAGCAGCTTTCTGTGAGATGATGTCTACTGCAGTCCTGGTATTTTTCCCCCTGAGCAATAAAGACATAAGAAGACGACATAGAAGAAAAGATTAAATGGTCTTTCCTTGTGAAGATCACCAAAAGAAATGTTTCCCTGGTGTTGAATCACAGAATGTCAGGAGTTGGAAGGGACCTCAAAAGATCATCTAGTCTAATCCCTCTGCCACACCAGGGTCACCTAGACTAAATTGCACAGGAATGCATCCAGGCAGGGTTTGAATGTCTCCAGAGAAGAGGACGTTGTGATGTCCACATTTAATTGAACATGTAACACCTAAACCTAAAATAAATCCATGGTTAATTTAGCAGAAGAGCAACATCAGAAAATTGACCAAATGAGTAGAAATCGTTAATTGCTGAGAAGAAAGAGACTCTTCTAGACATCCTGTTAACAGATCAACTCCTTCACCTTTGGAGAGCAGTTTATTTCTAAAGGTATCTTTCCAGCTCTGCAGCCAGGATGGAGTAGCTCACAAACTAGGTAATATAAGAAATATTGCATTGCTATTGTAGGAAGAATTCCCCAAAACCAAGGTAGCATAAAAATAACTGAAAACTGACAGCAGAACTATTTCAAAAGCCATCGGTTTAAGGATACCAAGATCAGGCACACTTCATATAACTGAGTGCAACTGAATTTCATTAGCACCAAAACAGTTCCTTGCACATTGCATTTATCATTCATTTGAACCACATTTAAACAACACATTTATTTAGAGATGGATCCAACAACCATGTGATGACAGTACCTGTCAGAATGAGAATTCTGGTCTGAAATCAAACCCTTCCAATTCTGATCCTAGCCAACTCCTTACTCTTAATTCCAA
The DNA here is from genome assembly GCA_027925045.1 of Hypotaenidia okinawae. NCBI lineage: Eukaryota > Metazoa > Chordata > Aves > Gruiformes > Rallidae > Hypotaenidia > Hypotaenidia okinawae. Next base: position 6,181,053 of record BSDF01000011.1, read on the forward strand.
GCACAGCCTGCAAATAGCACTCACAGACTATCACAAAGCATCTGCAAATGTAAAGGCAGAACCCACCAACTTGGGATAAACATTCAAGCTGGGTAAATTCAGGCAAATCTGTCTTCCAAGTGTATGGAAGCCTAAGCTTTAAAAGCTTGTGTGGTGAGGTTTGGGGTTTTTCTCTTCATGCTCGCTACAGTTTTTCTAGTGACAAAAGCAAGAATATGGTACCTTTCAAACACAAACCCACAAAAGATCTAAAGCAGCATTTCTCTAAAATCTTTAACTTTGTTTTCTGATCTTAGATTTTAAACCTGAAGTTCAGAAGGTACTTTGAATACTAACCACAGCTTGGGAATACCACCAGCTTGACCCTGTACTTAATTCAATGTAAAATAGGTCACACAAAGTATTGGATGCAATACTCAACTTCTGTTAAGGCCTCCTTGCCATATTTTCTAGAATCTGTTTCTGTCCTGCTTATTGTATATATTGTATATAAACTGCTGAACTTCTCCATTTCTGGAATATGAACCAAAAGAAACTGTAAGTTCCTACCACATAGCCTTCCAAACCACTCAAGGGTAGGAACAGCAGGCACTAGAAATCTAAGTCCTCGCCTCCATGAAGAAGGTCCCACTACCATCTTTAAAACCTATTTACAAACTTCCCAAATAAATCAGCATGTCACCATTTGTATTTCCTATGCTGTTCCATAGTAGCATATACTAAAAAACAGACCCAAAGACAGACACTGTACTGCTGTATTTTTATAGCAACCAGTGGCAACAAGCTTACAGTCAAGCTTCATCAGTGGCAATCAAAATTGTTTTGAATTTCTCTTGATAATCCTATAAAAGCATATAGGCTGTAACTATCCACAGAAACAGTACAGGTAAATACTAGTCTTGTCACCCCTCTTTCTTCTCACACCCCCATGATCATGTGCCTTTTGTTCCTGTCCCTTTTTTAGGTGACCCTTGGAAACTCAGACTGTAGACACTGATAGGAAGGGAATGCCAAACAAGATACCACTCAAGCTGCAGAACATATGCTCTGGGGAAACTTTTCCTCTGAGCTAAATAAGTCTTAGCAAAAGTCAGTAGAAAAACAATATAAATATTTGATAGGAATATAACAAATTGCCTTAATACTGGAAGGGTGAGAGAAAAAGAATAAAAAAGCCAGGGGAACATTTGAACCCATCTGGTAGATAAGTCATGTACAGCTATCAACCATCTGGGATTTGAACTTTATACCTGACCCTCAGCTGGACAGCATTTGTTGCCCTAGCTGTTTAATTAGAAGGATCTCCAGCTTGAAGAGGAAGAATCACTTGAAAAATATTTGCCAAAGAACAATATGCCTTACTTTGAGATTTTTCCAGTGTTTCCCTTCTATTCAAGAACTAATGTAGTTACATTCATTTGCATGTGGATTGATTATATTAAGCCTTTTGCAGCATTTGCAAGGAATTACTTTGACATGTAGGTTGGGGGGAGGAGGGGGAAAGGTCTTCACCAGCAGCAAATTCCCAAGACAGACCACTGATTTGTTCCACAAAAGTAATTACTTTAGCAAATGTTTGTGTATTTTAATGCCAAAAGGAGGATCCAGCTATTTTTAAAGCTGGTTAGAGCTTGTCAGACTAGCTGATATCCTGAAACTTCAAGTCAGTGTGATGTAAAATTGACATGTGACGTAATCAGAAAACCACAATGTTTCTCCAATGAAAGGATTTTATCTTTAACAAATGTTACATTTCATTCTTATTAATGTATTCAGCCCTGACATCATATGGTCCCAAGATCTGTCCCGGAGGTATAGATTTTAAAAGTCCAGAGGGAAATGATAATACCAGACACTGATTTGTTGACATATGAGCCCTGAAATTACCATTGGAAAAAAATTCCAAGGTCTGCAAAGATAGTTGCACAACCCAAAGTGCAGCCTGTGCTAAGGAGTTTTAAAAGCTTTTTGAAAGGAAAGTTATGAAGAATGAATGAATAGCACACATCGGGGCCAGATTTTCAAGTATTTTTTAAAGCATTCAGCAGAGTTCACCTTCCTTTTTAATGAACACCAACTACTTGGAAAAGAAAAAAAGGCTTTCCTCCTTTCCCTCTCAGCAGATTCAGACACAGTAAAATCCACTTTTTTGCTTTGATAGACTTGAAAAATTAGAGACAGATACGGAAAAGGCTGAGACTACCACCACCAATCTCTTGTCTTCTTACCAGTCTCCTCTGATTTAGACACATATGGACATAGGCACTCTAAGGACAGAGATGGATTTTTTTCTATTTCTTTGATTGAAAATTAGGTACACAGTTCCTCTTATTAATAGCATCATTAGCCACTGGTATGGAGGAGGCGATGACCATGTACCTGACCTCACCACTCAGAAAATGAAAGACAGGATATCCCCAGTGAGCTAATGGTTCTGAGCAGGCACCAATACATAGCAGGTCATCACCTCGCACAAAAATGGCTCATGAAAGGTTGGACATAAGGGAGGGAAGTGCATTAGCAGTCCTTTTTCATTCCCTAAAAGCCTAAGAAAGTCACAGAAGGTTTTCTTCTCCCCTTCTGGACTTATTTATTTTCTTTTTCGAAAATTAAGTTTTATGCTACCCCAGAATTACCACTTCAGCAAACCAGATGGTCTGGATACTCTGTATCTTCCAACCCTGCACTCATATCATTTACTGTCCCAAACAATCAGGTGAAAAATTGTATAAAATAATGAGTTGTGCTAAGGCTTTAGTGCTCCCTGCTCTGAGAGCTTTCTTAGCCCTTGTTTCTAAGGCTGAACTACTTAATTACTGAACTACTCAATTACCAAAAGCCACCAAACAACAGCAAGCCTTCAGTATATTTACAAACATGGACCATGAGTCTTCCCTCTCCTCCAAACAGTTTTACAATATTGACCCCTCACACAGCTTTCCCAGCTTGCTCAGAGATCTCCTGTAAGGCTCCTAAGTGCCTCAAATACACAGTCTTGTCTTGAAAGTCTGAGGAAACGATCAAATATTGATACAAAATACCACCACCCTAGTAAGCTTACTTAACAGTTGAATACATACCATGAAATACAAGGTGTCAGATACAGGAATAACTTGCACAAGGGTTTTTTTTTGCATGTTTTTGTTTACTTGATTTTGGTTTAAAGAAGCAGCTGAATAGCTGGATGCCTGCCACTACTGGTGAATGCATGAGTCCTCTCTTAACAGTACTGGGATTGGCATTAACAAGGGACCAGCGTGTCAGCAACAGTGTGAGTTTCATTCTGGATACTTTTGCATGATCAGTCATCTCCATCTTTGCTTTGAAGTGGCATATACAGCACAGACAATTTAATGGAGTCCACTCTCAATTTCTTTAGAAGTTTCACTCTTTTAGTGTGTTGGAGAAAATGGCCCTACCAATGTGGCTGTACTGTTGTTGGCTGAGCATTTCTTCCAGCAGTGATGATGGTGTAAGAACCCCTGCTCATGCTGACCCCTTAGCCCTGACCCAGTTTTTGGCAGCCTATTTTTACCGTGGATTCTTTTCCTTCTCTGTCGCCACGCAGCATAACGGGTCGTTACACCAGCAAAACCAATGCAGCAGGACAATCAGATGAGAGGAAGCAGGCTAGCACAGCAAAGGGACAAAAAGTACTTAAAAATATCATTTTTGATCTCTTCCAGCATAATTTCTCACTCTCCATCCTGTCCTTACTCCAAGAAACACCAAGGCTATGATGTCCTTGCAAGGCAGGTGTCAAGTGGAATAGTGTCACAAGTGGATGTGAGCTGTGGTGCAAGGCTCAATCACCCCAGTAACAAATCTGTTCAAATACTTAGAATACACAGGTGGACCAACAGGTCAAATGCAGTGTTTTCAGAGCCTCAATGAGGATAAACAACTTGCGACAAGGTTTTCAAGAGATTGCCTTTAAGGTGTGGGTTCTTTTCCATCTGTTTGTTCTTAAAGAATTAACACTGGCCATTTGGAAAGGGTTCAGGTATTTATCTCCACCTGCCCCTTTCCTCCACAAGCGTTTGTTGGGTTAACTTGAAAATACACAGACAGTGAAACTGTATCATCAGGTCTTTGTGTAGATGCTCAGAAAATCCACACAGCTGAGCACACTGCAGGACAGAAGTTAAGTGTTGCTATTTGTGGAGAAGTCCTTAAATTCAGAGCTGTGTGCCTATGGCAGTTCAGATTAAACTGAGAGTCAGACAAAATGATATGCTTTTCATAATGCCCGGTTTTCACTTCTTTTGAAATATCAAAAGATAGCTTCTGGCAGATGATAAGCTGTTGGGAAGATCGATCTGCCTCTGTTTCATTGAATTATTGGAACATTTCATTCTTCCCAGTTTAAAAATGAGGGAATTGGGCCACATGAACATCTGCTGACATAAACACATTCACCTAGGCAGAATCCCTATTTAGCAGCATACAGGCCTGCAGGCATTTTGTGGACATCCAGGAATTCTGAGTAAATTGCAACTTAGCTTTAAATCTAAGCTGAATGCCTGAGATTAAAAATACGCAATTTAACAAATGGTAACTGCTAATTTAGTTCTCAAACTTCTGTTAAACCAGCTTCTGTTTCCTTAGGAACGTAATAAAACCCAACAACAGCTCTGAAGCTGTTTTTATGGCCTTTATAGAAGCTTTTTAATAACTGTATCTGCCAATAATAGCTGTTCCTTCTATCCACTTCTTCCAAAGGCAAGCAAGACTTGCTTTTAGATAAGAAGATTCAAGGCAAAAGTACAAATGTGCCTTTGATCTTCCAGTAGACCCCAGGTGCTCAGTGTTTCCTTCCCAAAGCTTGCTCAGAATTGCCCAGAGCTGCAGCAGGCAGATACTGGACACACTTCCCAGCGGGACCAGGCTGCAAAGTGGTCAAGGAAACACCTTCCACCTGAGGAAGGACTGACCACGGACACACGCGCTTCCCCGATCAGAGAAGAAACAGCCAAAGAGTTGTTTAAAAGTCAGACATGGAACAAGTGTTCAGAACGCTTGAGCCAAAGAGATCCAAGACTCATGGGCAACAGATGAGATTGCAACCCCACTGTTCTTCTAATAGAAAAATGTGTAATCCATAAGGCTTATCATATATTCTGAAGGCTCCCGAGCAGCAGAAAGGTGGTATTTCCTTTTGCACCACCCTCCACTGGGTTCCTATTCTGCCTTTTTGACAGAGCTGTCACAGCCTGCCCAGACTTCTGGAAGTGTCTCTCGCTTCAACACGAAGCCCAAACCGGCTACAGGTGAGACAGCACTATCAGAGCTCTAACAAAGGTCACAGCAAAACAATTCTTGTCAGGGAAGCGGCAGCGCACGCAGCTGCTACCTGCATAATGGGGTGCTGACAGCTGCGCAGCTTCTCAGAAAACTGGGCTGTCCAACTGGCTTTGCTTTTGTGCGATACTCAGCCAGCCGGCCGACAGCACAGAGCAGCTCTCACAGGTACTACACAGGCATTGTAGCCCATACTACCTTAGTTCAACAGCTTAAGCGTTCAGATGCTTTTGTCAAGCATCTCTTCTGAAAGATCACATCGCTTGATATCCAAAGAACACGACATTGTATTGGAAAGGAAACTGTGACAGACCTGCAGCTGTGAACATAACCCAGGCCTCACGGCAAACTATGGTGTGAGAGAAGACTTCTGTATCAGAAAAACAACGCATGTGAAAATAAAGACCTCCAAGGAGAGCCCAAGCAGAATGCTTTGTGTGAGGGTGGCAATTCCCCCATGTAATCTTCCATCACGGTGCAGCTCCCCGTACAGAACAGGCCCCAACAGACCACGAAAGTGGCCCCCTGACGATATGAAAGAATACAATTCCTCACTGATAGCACAAACTAATGAGAATTCATTACATGCAAAATGCTGTGCATGCTGCTGAGACTTTTCCAGAAGATCAACCCAGGTGTGACTAACTCAAGAGCATATTTAATTTTTAATTGATTGGCCTGCAGCGTGCAGCTTTGCCCCTCCGTGCGCTCTGCACGGTGATGCTCCACAAGTGCAGCAGGCCAGGCGATCGTGCCTTACCTAACCCAAGTTTCATTAACCAGTCAGAAGAAAATATGTAGGTGATGAGCTTTGATATTTTTTTTTTTTTAATTTGCGTGTTACTGCAGTTGTCATGAGACTCTAAAATCTCCTAATTAAGGCATTCTGTTCCCCCACCCCTCCAGTGGTGAGTGCAGGAAACCCCCTAAAAATCCAATATCACTTCAAACACCAGTCACCCAATACCTGCCAGGCAGTTAATTCTATCTTTGAATTTACTGTCTCCTACTAAAAAAATAACTGAATGCAGGACACTTTACTGCATAAATTCTTTCTGGTTTTGTGATTATTGTAAAAGAAAATGATTAATAGGCAGATACTGCATGGAGAGCAGCAAGAAATTATTTACATAGTATTCACAAAAATAGCAAGAATTAGAAATTACACTTGTACAGCAAAATGAATTCCTATTATAAAAGGAATAAAACCTTTACCAAGCATTTAAGCAGAAGTCTTTTCATTAAAACAATTTCACATGCCACACTTTTCACAGTATGATCAATTCACAGCATCCACTGATACTAATCACGTGATTCATAAGCATTAAATTAATCAATACTCACCAATTACTAAAAATAACTGAATCCTCCTGGAAAATGCACCATCTTGTTAAAACCAGGTAAACTCAGAGCTTTATTTTCTTGCTACCTAATTTGCTTTACAGTCCCCTAGAAGATAATCCTGTTCAAACCAAAGAGCAGGTAACACTTCCGTATCATTTGTTTCTTGTCTGTATATGCAGAGCAGCAAGACACGAGCTGAAAGGCTGCTTCAGGAGTTCATAAAATATAAAAAATCCAATCCAAACAACGGAGCGGTCTAAGAGCAGCCACAGAAGCAGTATCCTTTCAAAGCAAAGCAAATCCCAAAAGCCAATTTCTCAGTAGGTCTGGGAAGATGTCGAGCAGAAGGACCAGCAGCGGAAGTAGTATAAACCTCAAACAGTAGTTCTGTTCTGAAAGTCACCGCTACATTTTTACCATACTCATCACCTACAGCAAGCATTTAAATGCAAAAAGCTACCTTAATATATTTGAACTCCCCCATCGCTAGACAAACAATGTTACCAGCTCAGCAACCCATGGTTCTGCACCAACAAGCTCTTCTGAAAGAGCTGTGTAAATAAATAATAAAACAGTCTGTTAACTTCTCTAGACTGCTTTGGATTAGGTTTCGGACTTCTAGGGTTTCAACACGTATCATTACAGCCTGCGTCATGAAAGGACAGAGCTTCAGCATCATCTAAACCCAGGGGTGCTCTTAGCCCAAACTAAAGGCTTGAGCTAAACGTTGATGCCACTATTTTAATGCAAAGGGATAAAAACTCAGGGCTAGAAGTTGATTCCATTTTTAACTACCTAGTGAAGTTGGCTTCAGGTCCTTTTATACCAGAAGAGCTCAGTCAAATCAGCCTTAAAATAAAACAGCAGAACTTTTAGAAGACAGCTGACATGGGCTGTGACTATGATCAGCCTTCAGACCAACTATGGTCCATCCATAGTTTGCAATCATTTAACCTTTCTCAAACACCCAGACTTGAAGTCCTTAAGGAACTGTGCCTCTTTGTACAGGAACACACACAAACAACAAGCACTCCTGGACAGACCACTTCCGTATTCTTCCCAGGCAGCTGACCCTCACCTGAGAGTTTTCCATGTGAAGAAAGGCTTAATTTTGTACAAATATAGCAACTTCTGTGATAGCTTTTACACTAAAACTCAACCAAGGATTAAACTGTAATCACCTCCTGCCTCAGCCCCTACCTATACAGTTTTAGCTTTTAGCAGTAATATAGTAAGTGGTGCACAAAACAGCGCAGCACAAGACAAAAAGAGCACATGAAAATATTAAGTAGGAGCATTTTAATGAGTGCTCATAGGGAAAAAATACAAAACAGCATAAGGAGCTGATGAGGTTCTGATCCTCTGCTCTAACAGATCCCTAATCCGTAACCTGTTTAATCTTACTGTGCCCTTCGTAAATTTAAATCACAAACCACTAATTTATATTAACAATCAGACTGAAATAATCCAGCCATATAAACACAGATATGCCCTAGTTGAACATAAGCAACATTTAAAGACAGTTAAATGAGTTAAAAAAAAAAATATCCCAATCTAAGCAAAGCAACATGGAATTCAGCCCTTGAACAAGTCTGCTTTAGGTAGAGCAAGGGAGCTCAGAGGAATTCATGCCCCAACGATTTCCTCTCCAGATTCCTGTGCATAGACCAGAAACAGGAGAAGCTCCATACACTGTACCCAAATAATGTATTTTGGTATGCAAAACAGACAGGACACATCAACAGACTCTTACTACAGAATTCTAAAGATACCAACTTCATCGTAACCTCATGATTTGTTACACTGGCATCAAGAGCTTATTAAAAATTCATTAAGTGCTGTCTGGCTGTTGGCACTGTCATACTGAAGAGATCCTTTCACCCAAAGGAAGGTTTGCACTAGGCTAATTACAGTTGTACTATATTAAAATACAAGAGTAATGGCTATTGAAAGCCATGCTCTATATGAAGATTAAAGCATCCAGACTACTAATGACAACTTGCATTCAGTTTTGTCTCATAGCTTCTCAAGTGAGCGTTTTACAGATGACAAAGAAACCCCCACAGAAGCTGAGTACAAAAATAAACACACTCAAGATACAGGAGTCAATTGCTGAGATTTTTTAAAAAAAAAAATTATTTGAAGTGAGTTTTTAGTAATTCTTTTTGGCACTCAAGCCAAAAATAGCTAAAGGAAACCCAGTTTGCTGATGTCTGACCTCCATAAAAGGTGCCAACTCCACTGGGTAAAGTCACACTTGAGCCGTGTGAGCTTAGTGTCCCTTGCTCTCCCTTCACTGCTTGCTATAGTCCCTTGCCCAACGCAGACACAAGCTTTTTGGGGACCTTGAGGTGAACCTTACCATTGCAACTGCCCAGACAGAAAAGCACCCCATCCTCTGCCATGGCGTTCCTGCATGGCTGTACACCGCCTGTGCCAGCATCATGCACAGACAGTCTGGAGGGAGCAAGGAGCTGCAGCAGCGTGCGGAGCAGCACTGCCACTAAACACGAGCTGTGGGCTAGTGTATTCATTGTGCTATTCCTTTACATTGACCCCTGTTAAACAGATGATTTAGAGCAGTCTGAGCTCTCTCGATGCAGTGCCGACACTCAGAACATTTAGGAATAAGCCCCTACATACCAAACTGCCTTCACGTGTTCCGGACTTCCACAACAGCCCCTCCCGACACAGCTACAGAAGCTCATGCAGCCCAACATGCAATTAAAGCCCAATTGAAACCCTTTCGCCTGTCAAGGAGTTATTTTTCCTTGATTAAAACACCAGCACTGTTCTGTCAGTCTTCAGGAAAAAAAAAACCAAAGCAGACAACTAAAAATAAAGTATGACCGAACCAAGAGGGAAAATGTTTGTAGCAGAAGAAAAATAAGAAACTCCATGACAACTCAGACTGAGGACTAATTCTTACTTCTTTCCAGATGTGTAGAGCAGTAAGAACTATTGACTGTTTTCCTCCATTACTTGCAAATGGAACTTTAAGATGCAAGCCGAAAACTATGCGTTACATTATTATAAACCCTTTAATTTATTCTCTGTGGGCTGTGGAAGTGCTGATTCAGATGGCTCCAGTCTGCTCCTCTAACCACTAACCCTATCCTTACAGGCTAGCTGGCATATAGCACATTACAGAGAGAACAAGTAATTTGGCACGCAGTGGACCCGCTCCCCAGCTTTCTCACATATGTTCCCCGTTCCTAACACTGACATGACCCTATGAACACAACAGCTAATCCCATTTTGTCAACAAACAACTTTCTAATTATATGTGTGCCAATCTCCCATCTACGGTGGGCTAGCAGAGTGTGACATTAACGGACATGAATGACTACCCATGCTTTAACCCCAGTTCTGCTTTCACGTCTTGCCAACTCCCTGATTTTGGGAGTCTTCCACCTGCAAATACCATCACAAGAGGAGATGGCCCAGCACAGGAAATCCCCGGTCCTTCCTGCAATGCTCCCTCACAGTGAACTCCCGAGGACTGTGAAGGGCACTGCTCGCACTCTGCACACATGTGGGGACAGCAACGGGTTCAGGGACAAGGGTGAGTGACTGAAGCGGGGCTGCTGTGACAGCACAGCCAGTGACACCTCTCTGCCCTCCCTCCCTCTGCCCCAGGAACTGTGGTGGTGACAAAAACCATTATTCCTCTTTCCAGAAATATCAGCGACAACTTGTCAGCGCTCGGGGCAGGAACACCTAACAACTCTTGTGCAGGTAGTGGCTGGAGAGGGGAAGCTACCATGGTGTGACCTCAGGGGAGATGGACCTGGCCACAGGAAGAGCATAATGATCCTGTGTCCCACAGTGTGGGCCCGCAGTGCAAGCTGGACAGGGATGAAAGGTCTTCCCTGGGCACCTGGGAACACCAGCTCCAAACAGGCACCATCCTGGGGCACAGGGATTGCTCTAGTACTTGTTCCTCATTTTAGGGCTGTGGCCAGAGCCTTAGATAACCCAATAATATCACAGGGTTCACATGGGCTCAGGGAACCGAGCTCATTGAAAGGACAGAAGTTTCATGTTAAGTGTCGCAAGCTCAGCTTTGGTACATCACTGGAGAAATCCATTTTTACAATTTTTGCAATTTTGCTCTAGGAGTGGGGAAACACTCCCCAGAAGAACAAAAAAACCCCAACATTTAGACAGCACAGTCTCTTTCCTCTTTGCACTGTCCTGCTCTCTCCTAAGCTTATTCTAGCATTCCCTGAAGCTCCACTATGCAAAAAGCAGTTTCTTCTAGCACTAGACTCATATTTCATCTTGCTAAAATCATGAGCCTATGGTTTTCAGCTCTAGCCATGTTAAACACACATAACATGGATGCAGACGATCTCTCTGCCCCCAAGCCACACAGCCTAATTAAAACAGACAACAAAGACTCAGTCAAATATGTATTTTTTTAGAGCTGCTGGAATCCAACGGAAACAAGACCAACCCTAAAACCCAGTTAATAATAACTTTCCTTTTGGAGCAGGACTGTTTTCTCACTGAGGCACAAAACCCCTCATTCAGGCCTTACGCATACGTAGGAGCTGTAGTACAACCAGCCTAGTGTAGTTGGTGCAATACACAGCTGTTCAGTGCGGTGGCACTAAGGGTGTGTAGAAACGCTTTTACCCACTCAGAGGGAAACACCAAGCCCGCTCTACTGGTACCACACACCCCGAGGCTGGCAGAGACCTCCAGCAGCGGCTGTGTGAGCTTTGCAGGCTTCTAGAAGGGCAAGGCGGCAGGCAGGGAGGAAGACTCGTATAGGCTCATACTTGATAGAGAAGAACGTGAGCCAGAACAGCAGCCTTCCAAATGCAGGGAGAGTTTCAGGATTTCTGAAGGGTATCAGAAAAGTAAATTAGGGTGGTAGAGATCTTTTTCCACAAAGGAAAAATTCTTCTTTTTACGCTCCCAAACTCATTGGTGTTGCTGCCAAAGGAAATAGGATCTGTTAAAACTGCCAAAGAAGTTAACTGAAAATACTCAAAGAGCTGTAAAGAGACAGGAATGTTACTTTGCATTACGCCAGCTGTGGGAGCCAGCAAGCTGCTTTATAAATAAGCCTTGCTGGAAGCAATTAAGCTAATATTCAACCAACAAACTCTGACCAGCAGTAAGGTCACCAATAGAAGAAAGAAGTGGCTGTTCATGGGGAAGCACAACCTGCACGTTACACTTCGGGGAAACAGCCGCACCCAAGAGTGCCGAGGAACCTTTGAAGCTTCTGCTTAGCAAGGACACAGACCTCTCTAACTTTGGAGTTCTGTGCAGGACTCGCCCCAGACACTGCCAGCAGTACTGAGGTCAGGATGAATGTCTGTGCTGTAAAGGCTGTTTCTCTGTGTTTAAGCACCGATCCGGTTTGCTTCAGGCTTTCCCTCTGCTTCTCGACCCAGATCATAAATAGAGTGATTTTTATCTTAACCGAATCCTCTCTCAGGGATTATTTCCAGTTTCTATTATACTGATTCACTCTGCTGGGAACTAGGGGACTTTTTAGTTTTATTTCAGTATCCTGATGATAAAAAGCTCTACACAGTCTCATTCTAGTTGCAATGAAAGTTCATGCAGGAATTGAGGCTCTCTAAATTTCCCCAGCACAGAATAATTATGCAGTGTGAAATGCCATAATTACTTAGATTACATGATTTCTCAAGGGAAGCTTGCATGACAAAACGTACCATTCCAATCATATAACCGTGTAACATGAAGAAACTATAGCATGAAAACAGCTAGCTATTTTTAAATATATAAAACTGCTGTGAGAACGCCCCATCACCAAAAGTCTCGCTTAATAGCTCCATTCCTGGAATAAACTACTGGAATCCTCAGCAACTGTGCTTGGCAGGGAGCACACAGCATGTCAAACACGAACCACTCAAAGAATGCGACCAGCGATGCACAGCAGCCCCAGCCTGTCATCTTCTTTAAGTCAGCTGCACTTTCACATAACACACGCAGGTAAGAATCCAGCGCTACCCGAGCTCAGGGACGTTGGAAACTTCAGAGATGGATTCTGCCATAAAAGCCACCTTCTTTTCTCCACCACCCTCCCCCTTTGTCTGAAGCAAATGATGCTTGTGGTCTGCTAAGAACACAGACAGTACCTCTGCATATAGGAGATACAGTAAATAGAAGATTTTGATAGGCAAGTGTTCAGGAAAATAAGGGTTCTTCCACATTCCAACTTTTGCCTGCTTGTAAATGAGGCACAGATATTTCCAAGACTCTGGAATCATGAAAGCTCCACTTTCCTCAAAGGTTTTTTTTAAATAACCCTATATTTTTCTTTTCACAGCTTTAATATAAGGACAAGTAAGAATTAAGCCAAATAATCATCTCAGGCTACTTAGAGTTAACTAGGCAGGGTGGAAGAATACAAGTAGGAGGACAGTCATAACGCGCACAGTTTTCAGAGTTCCCACAAAAGAATACATATATTTATATATTCTTACTGTACCTTATTGTCCTGACAGAAATGCAGTATTTCCACATCAGATTCCACATTGCACTGCCATCTCCCTTCATGACCTTCTCTGAAGTGTTTGCAAAGTGAAAAAGCTTCCAAGTAACTCAAGGAACAAGTCGGTTTAGCAGCACACGACAAAGTTAGTCCAAGGTTCACGCAGCAGCCAAGCACTGATTCACGATTTCCAAGTGATTCCTCCGACCTCCACTCAAATGAACTCCGAGTGAAGCCAGCTTTCTCATCCCCAGTCTCGGGTTACTTCTTTCTTCATGATTTACACCACTCGTTGTTTACATTATTTGCAAGCCAGAAGAGATTATTAGAGGCTGTTCAGAAAGCTACGTATAGTACTGCTCCAAGCTGTCAAGTAAAAAATCTACCTATGCAGCACCTATGAAAAGTTATTCTAATTTATTTCGCTTCAAAAACCCACTCCAGTAACACGGCCCTAGGAAATCACTTAGAAGAGCTGCAAGCACTAAATTGAATCAAATGGGTTAGGCTGAACAAACTCTTGACTGTTTGAAAAAAATTCTTGTGTACTGTAATAAACTTTTTAGTGCCAAAAGAAGTAATGAGTCATTTTCCAAAGCTGCATTTGAACACAGACAATATTATTACTTTTGGTTATGAGTATCAGCTATGACACAGCCTATAAATTATATCAGAAATGAAATGGCAAGATCTGATTTTAAAACCCCCAAAACTGAACCAAATCCCAACTTATTCATTATACACATGGAATCCTCTTACTTTGCTGAAGCCTTGTGGACAGGGAGATGATAGCGGCGTTTTGTCTTTGTGACATCTCAAAAAAAACCCCATATGTGATGTAACACACAATTTCTCCACAATGATGGGGATTTATGAGCAAACAAATATTTACACTGATTTTTTTAATTAAAAAAAAAAAAAGAAAAACAATGTCCATAGCTTTTCTGGGAGTAAATTTAAACACACAGCAGTTATTGCCAAAAGTTTTAAGAGAATTTAAGCCTCAACACACACTCACAGAAAATCAAGCTTAGAGAAAAACATTAATATTGCTGTTGCAATTATTGTTAATCTTTTTAACTGAAGGACATCCAAGACCACCCTGAAAGTTAGTGTTGTTCCTATGACAGATTAGAACTTCGTAAGCCTTTGCTCAGCCCACTAAAGCACACACTCTTCTCTACAAAGAGGCCAACAGCACAATTATCAGTGACTCTTCTAGATCAAAGGCATCAGATGCATGTTTATATTCTAAAACTTAATTAGGCAAGAAGCTAAAATCATGCTACTTCTTATGATTAAACGTGTCTCTTCTGTTGCACAGCTCCATTTGGTGTAAGATCATTTAATCTAGGATCCTGTAACCAGTACTACTGTTTTGAAATAGATTCTTTTTCAGGGGGTTCCTGACAAGAGCTGCTGAAGCAAACAATCGATGGTTCATAAGAAACAGTCAGAAGTTGTTCCACAGCATGTTGTACATCTTAAATAAGTAGGCTTAAGAAAGAAAAAATGCATTAAAAAATTGTACTTTGTTCTTACTGTGATCATTGAAATACATTTCAATGCTGGAAAAAGCTACCTAAGCTTAGGCAGAGCAGCTGAACCCTGACCATTAACTTGCAAATCTGAGAGATGAAGTACCTACAAGGCAGATTTTCTGATTTTTCCTATGGTGTACATTTTAAATATTTCATTTAGCATAAATATGTATATTATACAGAATATAAAACTAGTTCCTCATTGTCTGTGTAGGAGAGGTGTTTATCAGCATGCTCAGGTGTGTCAGCAGCTCTCTGAGCCTGTACTTGAGGTTTTAGTGTAATCCAAGTATTTAGATTATCCATTATGTGATTCCCCTTCAATTGCAGTATTGTGATATTATAAACCCTTGCAGAAATATTACTGTTATCTGTCTCTAAAGATAGATTAAGATGGAGTAGTTCTATGAGAGAACAGTATTTTAATCAGCTCTCCATCCACATTTCTACAACCTGTGGACAACCAGTGAGCAAATGGATTACAGTAACACGTGACAGCACCATCAGACTGAAGGGTGGTTTGTGCGTGGGGGTGTGTGGTGAGGTTTTCTGTTTGTTTGGTGGTTGGTTGTTGTGGATTTTTTCCCAATCATTGCTGCAGCATCTCTCATGGTTAGGCAACTGTTTATGAAATAGTGTAGAGAGTATTTCAGCTCCTGTCCTCCACTAATTCCCACTGAGACCTGGGAAAATAAAGCTAGCCTTCCACTAAGCCAGCATCAGTTCTGCAGGAAACAGCACAGAACTGACAGACAACCTGCAAAGACAAAATAAAATACACCCAGAAATCGCTGAATACTAGGCAAATCACATAATGAGTTAATATTTCAGTTCTATGATTAAATCTTGGACATAAATAAATGCTATTTATTCTGGTGTAAATATGAAGAACAGATTGCTGTGAAATGCTCCTTGAAATGATATTGGAGAGGTTTGCTTAGACCTAAGAGCAGCCTGGAAAGCTCCAGGAAGGCAGGTAGAACAATGCTGGATTTGACCAAGCCCGGGTGCTAATAGCATCAGCTAACAGCTGATGATTTCTGTACACACACACACACAGATGTGAAGAACTGGTGATTAATCAAAACCTAGGGCTAATTCTGTCTCTCATGATGGGCTGCCCTTCATAATACGATTACCAAAGACGTTACAGAAAGAGGAGACTGACTGATAACTATTTCTTACTATTAAGAAAAGTCTTACTCAGGAATAGAGGAACTTTTCCAGCAGCAGTAAGACAGTAAGTCCCTTTTGTCTTTGCTGTTTACTTGCTTCTCCTTTGTTCACAGTGATATTACTATGCCTGAAACAAGGCACAGATTAGCATATCAAATGATTTCACTTTTTTGAAGCCTTGTTTGCTTTCACTGTGTGACAAGTCAAGATGAGCCCCAGCACCACAGGGGCCATTTGGCATCATGTCTGCCTTTGACATGGATTTTTCCATTTTGTACATCAATCATGATCTATTGTAACGATCCCAGTGACAATCTTCTCCCACACTCACACACTTGGCCAAGAAATCCCAGCCAACGCAGAGACCGCGGGCTGGTAACAAGGGCTGTTGGGAGACAGTTGCTGCCTGGCTGGTGTATCATTCCTCGTTGGGTGTGGCAATGAAAACTCCAGCTATCTCTTCCCCTTGAAATAAAACAGCAGATTCCATTCACAGGACATCACTGCATCCACCCCGACACACTGTGTGTGGGACCGTGCTCTGTCTGAGGCAGAATTCCCCAAGCAGATAGACTGTTTTTCCCCCTCCTATTATACTCCCTGGAAATCTTTATTAGACATGCCCTGCTTGTAAGCACCTACAGCACAACTCTCCTTCTCAGCAGCCATGTCAGCACGGTTGTGTCTGGACCCACAATATTGTCCTGCTAATGGTTCATGTACAACAAGCTGTCTTTGTCCTGCCAGCTCTCAACAGGAAGGTGCAAGAAGTTCTGCCTCCTACCAAAATTTCTTCCCACTTCAGTACACTGTCCTTCCCAAAGCCAGCATCGTAACGTCTCCCTAAAATACCAAATGCCTGTTTTATTTGCAGTGGATGTATTAATAGGCACAATTGTGAAGTGCTGCCCCCTGCATCAGAAGGTCATGTTGTCCTTAGGTTCCCCCCAGTTTATCTCCACATTTCCAGACTGAGTGGATAGACCAGTCTCTTTGAGCAGCATTTCATTGTCTGTAAAACAGGAAAAGCAATTCCCAATTTCTTTTTTTGGAAGAAATCTTTAATTCAGATGGCTGCAAGCACTAGTTCAAAGACAGCACTCTGATACCAACACTCTCAACTGGCTTCTGAGAAGTGAGCAAATAGCTGAGGCCACTGAAGATGCCTCCACCCTGAGCTGCCCCTGCCCCACTGACCAGTTACTGGTGCCTGTCTCAGTCAGCACAAAGGACTGTCTGCTGCTCAGCAGCTCTGCAGTCCTGATCACTGGCTGAAACCGCTGATGCAGGTGAGTTTGTACTGAGGCGACCTGAAAGAGCTGAGATGGACACACACATTCTCTGGTTTGCTGACTGTACACAGCAACAGTGAGCTGTTGCAGGGGAGTAAAAACAATGGGAAGAATCAATTCTTCAAAACTACTGGAACAGATTTCACCAAAAGTTGCTTGTCAGGGCCCTCAACTTGGCACTTCCAAGCACACATCACACGTTTGAGTAACACTA
Source organism: Hypotaenidia okinawae (assembly GCA_027925045.1). Taxonomy (NCBI): domain Eukaryota; kingdom Metazoa; phylum Chordata; class Aves; order Gruiformes; family Rallidae; genus Hypotaenidia; species Hypotaenidia okinawae. The sequence continues at coordinate 6,198,399 of BSDF01000011.1, forward strand.
CTAGAATTAGGAAAGGCTGAATAAGCTGGGACTGTTCAGCCTTGAGAAGAGAAGACTAAGGGGGGACCTAATTAATGTTTATAATTATCTTAAGCGGGGGATGCAGGGAGAATCAGCCAGCCCCTTTTCAGTGTCTGTGGAGACAGGACAAGGGGCAATGGCTGCAAGTTGGAGCACGGGAAGTTCCACACCAACATGGGGAAGAACTTTTACCCAGTGAGGGTGAGGGAGTCCTGGGACAGGCTGCCCAGGGAGGTGGTGGAGTCTCCTTCTCTGGAGATATTCCAGCCCCGTCTGGACACTGACCTGTGCAATATGAGCTGGGGAGCTGCTTTGGCAGGGGGTTGGACCCGATGAGCTCTCGGGGTCCCTTCCAACCCCTACAATTCTATGATTCTATGAATTCTCCCCAGTGCTTCTGATGGTTAAGAGAACCCAGAGCAACTACTAACCCACTGTGCGATAGAGGGAACTGAAGGAGTCTTTTAAATGACTATTTTTTTTAATGTTGGGGGAGAGGGTAGAGAGTTAATGGACAGAAAAGAACTGGAGGATTTGAATCTATTATCTGTGTTTTACACTGGGGACAAAGCTGCGGCAGGCAAAATATCACAAGGGACATCAATCACTAAGTATTTCAAGATGCTAGAGCTAAGGTTCCTTTCCAAGTTGTAGGTGGTGTATTACTTTTAAGTGATATTAATAGAAAAGCAGGGCTTAATTTGGAGTCGCACATTCTATTATTCTCCCCTCTCCTGAGATTCTTTCATATTTCGCATAAAAGCCTGCATGATAAGCAGAGTGCTGCCAGAGAGAGGAGCTGAGTGTCAAGCCCCAGTCTCGGAAGTTCTGATGAAGTGGCTCAGGGAAACTGAGCACCCAAGACACCTTATCTGATTTGCTTTTTGATAGAGTCTTGTGCTCCGGATGCACACATCACTTTACACATGACATGTTTGCAGCTAAATTCATCTCACTACTTCAACTGTGCATAGGCTCATCCTAAATTAGGTTAGTGTAACATTCCTACAGAGAGCAGCGAGTATACTGCAGCCTTCATCAGGGAAGGCAGGAATTTTCCTGAAATTTCTACCAGACAAAACAATCACAAACCAGAATTTAATAGCATTTCCATTATTATATAGACTATATTTATGGGTCATTTGACAAAGGGAAAATGTGAGTGTTAGAGCTTGCATGTTTTGGTTGTCAGGACAGTTCCAGACCTATTTTTAACCTAGGTAGCATTCCCTTTACACGACAGCTATTACCAATTAAGGATTGAAAGGAGTCTTGCAAAGAGACGGGGTTTAAATTTTTAGATTGAAAAGTGTCTGTCTATTTAGACAATTTAGGATATCTTTAAACCTTCAATAAGACAACATCTTTAGTGGCTAGGAGAAGGGCTTGAAACTCAGTATTTTCCCCATGCATTTTCTCCTTAGCTTACACTGTATTTTCTTTCCTTCCCTTTTGAACTTGCTTTTCGACTTTTCCCAAGCATTCCCAAGAGTCTGCAAAACACAATGTTTCCTGGGAGTGACATCCACATACTCATCCTTCTGCAGAAAGAATTCAGCATGATTTTGGCATTTTTTGATAAAGGGCATCCCCTCTCATCTCCAACAAGCTGGCAAGTTCGTGTTCCTTCGAAGAGGCCCCTCCAGCACCCCTCCAGCTGCAGCTTCTGACACACTCCTTGTATGTCTCCAGGCCTCCACCATACTCCCAGACTCCCTTTTCTGAGACTCAATCTTGGAAGCCTATCAAAGGAAACCCAGAAAGCTTCCAATCCCCTCTGCAGGGCGCATAGCCAAACACAATTAAAATGTGACTGCTCCAGGGTCTGCCCATCAGTTGCATCTAAATACAGTAGAGCCCAGAGACAGAAAGAAAAGCCGGGTGAACAACATGCTCTTTAGGGGGGCAGCGAAAGGGCAAGCACTGCCAGCTATGCATCTGTGAGAGCCCCAGCACAGATACTACGGCTCCTCAAAATCCTAACGTGACTCTTTGAAACTCTGTTTGTTGAAGGTTAAAATCTGTACGAGTGACAGGAACAGAGAACCTGAGGTTCCATCTCACAGATGGTTCCTGAGTGAGAGGGAAGGGGGAGAAGGAAGGTTTCAGAAAGCCTTTGCTGAAGCTGAAGGCTGCGGAGAGGCAGAAAAAGAAAGGTAAATACAGAGAGGACTGTCTCTGGTCTGCTAAACTGCTATCAGGCCCATCAAACAGCCCTGTGTATTTGTGCAGGGTGTTTGCTCAGCGATGCCCAAGTCCCACAGCAGGGGATGGAAAAGTGAGGGGTCCTGTACAATGACTGACCACCAGGCAGGCAGGAAGAGCACCTTGGAAAGTTCAGACAGACCCGAGCTGTGAATTTAAAGCATATAAACAATGTGCTTTACACACCCGCACAGACTCTCTTTTAGATAGAAAGCAGCATTAACTACTTCACAATGAAGGCTTCAACCAGATTAGCAAGTATTTTGGGTATTTTAATTTAAATTTCTCAACATGAAATCACTTCCTTGACTGTAGACAGTTCCTCTCATTGCTTTTAAGACCTTTTGCTACTTTGTGTATTTATTTGAGGGTTTCCTCTTAACGATTTTTATGCTGCGATCTGCACTGTTCGCAGGCTGGCTATCCTTCAAGAGGATGGTGGATTTTGGGGGGATGAGGAGACAATTTTATGCTCTCAGCTGCTTTGCAATTGCATAAACCTTGCCAAAACAAACCTCTGGAGAGAGCACTGTACTACAGGCGTATGACTCAGCCCTGCTCTGGATGAAGTCACTGTCAAGTGAAAGCAAACTATTTGTTTCTAACAACATATATGGTGAACTCTAAATGCAAGTTCAAGACAAAGCTTCAGTAATTTATCCCACCCACTTTGCTATTGTTTTGTTCAAGATATTGCAAAGGAGCTCATAATTCAAATGACAGCAAGAAGAGCAAGCCAGCTGACATCACCTCAGTGTGCAAAAGAAGTTCCCTGCTCTCATGAACTAGAACGTAAGGCTTTTTGCTCCCTGTTACTGAGATTTGTAACTAGTAGATAGAAATACAGGACTGCAGTATTGTAGATAATACACCACCTAGAACTTTCTTCCCTCTGATAAATCTGTGTTTAAATAATTAACAATGGCTTTCCCTTTAACTATGTAGTAACACATGGCCATCAAGTTCTTCACATCTTATTTTACGCTGCACTTTACTTAAAGGAAAACAGCACTACTGCTCTGTGCCTGTTAGCAAGCATGTTATCCAGCACATCTGAACCCATCTCACATACTCCTAGACACAGAGTTCATGCTGTTAACACCAGAAATGAGGAACAAAGACTATCAAAGCACATTCTTTCTAACAAAGAGTTAACCTAGAGGACAATCCTGGCATAGATCACTGAAAGCACATGTGCTGTCTTTGAAAGCACATCTAAATTAAGGCTGGCAATTCCTTTAATGGCTTCAAATGCTACGAATTTGTCTTGGATAACAGAGTCGGGAAGAGGATGAGCCCTGAGCTGCAGGTGCCCTGCAGAGTGCAATATTAGAGTGGCTCAGAGCAGCTTCTGACGCTCAGTTACTTTGTGATATCCTCGTACGGCAGCAATAAGCTGCTCCCACCAAGCAAATTCATTAAAGCATTTTTATTTACAGTCATCACCGAAACATCCAAACAGGACTGAATCATATGCTACAATACAGACCTGTTCTTGCCTGGAGATGTGCTTAAGCACAGGATTCAATCTTTCCCCAATCCCAATGTTGGAATTGCCAGTACCAACTAAAGACTCGCACAAACAATTCCAACTAATCCCTGCTTCAAAATGAGTCATCTCTCACTTATTCCATCAGGGTGGCTGGAATCAGATGCTTGTTAGAAATGGCCCTAGTTGTTTTGTAAGAGACTCGTACATCCTCTAGAGAGACCAAGCTGATGAAAGGAAAATGACAGGCGAGAAGAAATCACTTAAAAACTGTTTTGTTTGTCATGCAACTGGATTCCACTAAAGCAGCCTTTACAAGCTTGGCACTTCATGTTTTTTAAAATACTCTTAGCCAGAAGAGAGAAGACAATATGGGAGGAAAGATCCCCCACAAAGTACAGATTACGGTTGCTTTCACTGCCAGTCACAATTTTTCTCACCTTATGCTGTATCTTTAATGCAATGCTAATAGTAACAATTTCTTGCTTGGGCTATTACACACCAGCTGGCAGAAGCACAGCACGATGCACCCACTGGCTAAAGAAAATCTTCACTTTCACATGCTAAACCTGAAGTCACATGATTTGGTAATAATCCATTGAGTAAAGCATGAGACATTCATCCTCAGAATCCCAGAGAAACCCTTCAGTGATTTGCTCATCTTACATTTAATCTGTTATAGAAATACATCTCCACAGTTCCGGTGTTTGCATTCACAGGATGCCAAAACCCAGCACTGTGGTGAGGGGTTACATAGCACTGACCAAAATGTACTCAGTGTTAATGGCAACAGGGATGTGAAATTTGATTTTCATAAATCAATCAATTACCAAACATCTTTTTCAGAGCAGGTTTCTATCCCTACACCCTGCCCAGTTTGCTGTATACAACCTGTGATGCCTTGCACGAAAGCAGGCTGCTAGTTGACATACACATTATTGGAGGCATCAGCATCATTATCTCACAGTAACTTTGTGAAAGACAAGTGATGGGGAAAGTCCTGGCTACTGAAGCCATTTCCAAATTTAAGAAAGGGACTAAAAGTGGAGTCAGTTTATTTTGTCCTGTTTCCTTTCTCCCTTGCTGTGTTTACGAAATACACATCACAGCAGCAATTCTCATGAGGGACTGCAGACTCCACAGAAGCCCTCTCCCCTAGGCTGGGTGTCTGCCCACAGCTGGGCTTCCCTTTAGGAACGTCACACACGCGGCTTGCTAAGAAGAGCTATGGGATTGGACTTTTACCTTGTCTACGTGAATACACTGGAAAAGCAGCACCTCAGAAGGCAAAACCCATCTTGTTTTCCTCTCTCTCAGCACCAAGAATCACTGGCTTCTTGTGGTGCCCCAGCTGGCACAACAGCCACAGGCAGGAATGGGGAATTGCTCATTTGCCCTGCCCTCCCCAGCCCTGGGCAGCAGGGACAGGCCACCACCGCAGCCTGCCCGAGCGCCTCCATGTAGTCTTGTTCTCAAGGGTTTGAGGAAAACGCACACTTCCCAAACAGCAACACAGTGCACCAGCCCTATCCTGCTACTCCAGGGTGTATGTACACGTTGTGTGCACACTCACACAACCAGCACGAGCACTAAGCGCTGCTGAGCAAGCCCTAACACACCCTGCATGGGCTCCTCTCAGAGTCTGTGGACTCCAATACAGATGCACAGCTCCAAGCAAGTGGCTCCCAGTGCAAGAAAAAATTACACCACAAATCAGAATTGCCCAGTTCAAGCAACAGCCATGATCCCACAAGACTTCCCCGAGTTACACAAGCTGGAAAAGACAGCTTGGTTTCTGAGCATCGAGCAGGAAGCTCTGAAGCTTCTGAGAGACAAGGAACATTCTGAGCACTGGCTGCAACTGAAAATAAAAGTCATGCTCTGCTCAGTCCACAAAAGGAGAGAGAACAGTCATATTTTGTGTCACGTACAGTTTGCTAAGCACTGCTGGGGAGGATGAGTGCACGAGGAGGGATGAGCAGAGCTCTCATGGCCAAGCAATGAGACTCTGAATCACCCCACAGGATCAGGAACACGTGGCTTAAGGGGGAGGTGGGCAGCTGTTCCACAGCATCCCCATGTCTGCTCTGAAAGGTCAACTGCTGTCATACATGGAGAAGGCTTAAGGGTTTGGGTACTGCTGCGCCCCCAACTTGGTACCTCACCTCTAAAGCCATGGCTGGTCACCAGACGTGAGGGGGGCATGAGGGCATGTCATACAGGGGTATCTGAAGTTTACTCCTGCCCAATTCTCTGACGCACCTTTCCTTTCCTCACACCATCGCAGTATAACAGAGGGGGAGCAAGAGCCTTAGTGCTAATACTAAAAATTGTTGTAGATCCATAAGGTGGAAATGTTACTCAAGTCCTGTTATTGTTATCAATTGTAACCAGGTCCCATTTGGGTATCTCATTTTGTACATAAGAAATATATACACCCAGGCACACACAAAACTCACCCCCTTAGCCCCCTGCCTCTATTGCAAGAGCATTTTAAACAATCTAAATTACTAATATAAAGTAATTGAAATTAAGTCTCAAGAAAGCGTCAGGGTTTGTCCTCTTTCTGCTTCTGTTCATGCAAACATGCACCAGGAGGAGGGCTCAAGTGCATCTAGGTTTTGATGACAAATAAATTAACTACCTGGAAGGCGATAAATGGACAGACCTTAGATACACAGAGGTTTCCATTGGAAGATGTAGAATAACTCCATGGTAATTCATTTGCAACAAAGCTGAGATTTCAACAGGAATCCAAGACATAAAGCTTTGGTTCAGTTGTATGTGTTTGTGTCAAGACAGCCTGGCTATGTTTCTATTATTTCATATGGTTGCTCAGTGAGAAAGACATTACAATAGCTGGGAATGGGGTGGAAATTTTTTGGCTGTGAAATGAAATCTGTGAAAAGCAGCAAGAAGCAGAGAATAAAGCTATCTTGTGAAACTTCACAAGCCAACCCTCACAGATGAGGGACCTATATTACTCAATGCCAGAAAGTGCAGGGCACCCCTTAAACCTTGAAAAAGATTGGAACAGTTCCCTTTTCCAGCCTTCAGTCACTGCATGAAAAATTCAACTGCAATTAGCATTTAGTACAAAGCACTTTCTGTAGTCTGACAATAGGTAGTCAGACCAGAAAGTGTACATAACAAGAGCAGAATCCTATCTTAAAGAATTGCATGGGTTTTTTAACAACAAAGTGTTCCCCCACTTTTTCCCCACAAAATCCAAACACATATAATTCCCTGTGCTTAGTAGTGTAAATCAAGAGCAAGAAAACAGAAGTTTAGATAAAAAAGCATCAGGGTAAGTTCAGGGACACATTAAAAGGAATTGCTTATTTTGCTGTTCCATTTAAATAGGCAAGCTCAATGCATCTGACACCCAGCCCTATTCTTTATGATCACTATTCACCATCAATCATTTACGCCGGATGTCAGACCTGCCTAAGCGAAGAGCCGGTTGCTCTGAATGCCTGTGATGCGCGCTGTGCACTGTGAGGAAGATGAAAGATGAACTATTATATTACTAAATATCTCGGGGAAAAAAAGGATCATCTCTGCATTACATAAATTTCTGTGACATTTCAATTAATCTCCTAGTGGTGTTTACAGCCTGTGCTCTACACAACACGAGTTACCATGCCTAAGGATAACATTTCAGGGAAGAAAAAGTACTAATTGAGTCTTAGCTGAGGTGATGTGACTTAAAGTAAACGTTAAAACCAAACAGCATCATCACCTTTCACATCTGCATGCACAGAGACAAAAGTAGCTGATAATTAATGCAATAAAAAAGCAGCTTTACAACCTTTGTCACAAGTTCTCATTAATTCTCTACCACTCCCTTTTCCCCTGCATATTTGCCCTTCAGCAACAGAGTAGAATAGCAACTAAAAGCACTGGTGCATCATGTGAAGCCACCCAGTTCTGAAAAGCATTTCAGAGTTAATGTTTTCTTACCTTTTATAGAAACCGTGGAGAGGCTGGAGACACAAAAACTGCCAGTAATCCAAGCAGAAGGCCTTTAACTTCAGCATTTTCAAATACTTCTACTGCAGCAACTCTAGTCTGCAGCTAGGTTTTAACAACACAAGACTTCTTTTTGTTATGATTTGAATGACTCAAATCCAGTCCAACACACTCCTCTCCCTATTGCTGCAGCATAAGTGTTTCTAATTGCTCCCAGGATCTGCAGCAAGGCATGCACATGGCACAGCACCTGCACAGTTACTGTATCCTACTTTAATACAAAGAGGCACTCGCACAAAGGATACAAATTCTTTGTATCCCTCTTTGATCCCGATTGCAATTTCCCTTTCCAAAAGTCCCCAACGCTACATGGGTAACTGTTACTACACAGAAATCCCACTTCTCCTTTTGACTATTTTAGGCCATTCTAACAGCCCTCTGGTCAAACAACGTGTGTATATTCCAGCTAAGGTTTTTGAAGGACCTTTGGAAAGCATCCTTCAGGCTCACGGAACTTCGGAAAACGCCTGCAATTATCTCAATCAGATCTGACAACTGCCCTATAATCACCGCACCGCTATGATCCCATCACATGGGAACTGCGGGCTTTTTGCCTTTTCCTATTTTTTTTCTCTTCTAAATAGAGCAGCACACAACTCTGTTAATCAGCTCCTCCTGCGTAAATCACATCAGCTCCATTGTCTGCCGGCACCTATGAAAACTGTGGGCTCCTTATGACAGGGGAGGGGAAAAACAAGGAAAAAAAAAAAAGGAAGAAGCCCCCCCGCCCCCGGAGCCAGACAGCAGCGCGGACCCTCCCCACTCACAGCAAATGAAGCTTATCTTATTCCCCACACACTTCGCCCAGCTAATCGCGGGAGGCACATGGCGCGCAGCGGGGCAGCCCCCGCCGCAGCCCGAGCGCTGACACCGCCCCGACCGGCTGCCGGCGTTGCCGGGGCAGCGGGGCCGCGCCGGTACCACCCGGGGGGAGAGCGCGGCCGTGCCGTGCGGGCGGCGGGGCCGGGGCCGGGACCGGGCGGCAGCTTCTCAGCGGAAGGAGCCGGAGCCGCCGGGCTGCCACGGGAGCGCAGCGCTCGGGGCGCCGAGGGACGTCGCGCCGTCAGCTCCCCTAAACCTCCGCCGGGCCGGGAGGGAAGCGATCGCTTTGGTTCTGAAAAGACAGGAGTCCTGATTTAACTGGCATCTGATCTGAAAGACACTGTCCTAATTCTGGCACTCGCCCCCCTTACTCTTGCTTCTCTCCCAAGGCGCGCATCCCCTCCGAGGAGTTCCCCCACTCTCCCAGGGTACCCCGAGCAAGAGTTAACAGCGCAGAACTGCTGCTCTGTAGGAACCGTACTGGCACTGGAGAGCACCTCAACAGCAAATTATCTGCTCTGGGTTTTTTTAAACTCGTCCTTGTTGCTAAATAACAAGTGTTCCGGTGGGGAGGGACCAGTTCTTACGTCCAGTTTGCTGTTAAGTTCACTGTCATTTGGTTACTAACAGTGAATGTTCAGGATGGTGTGTGCGCTGTCATCACAGAGGCAACAGGAACTTCAGTTCAACAGAAACAGCAGCAAAGCCAAAATCAGAATCTGAGGAAACACCTACAAGCAAAGATTCTGGGTGGTCTTAAAACAAAATACGTCCCCACCTCTTTCCCCCCTCCCCATTTTTAACACTGTTAAATAAATATGAAAAGAAAACCAACCCCTAAAGCTTAACTGGATGCTCTTTTCCACAGACAGAGCTAGTTGCCCAAGTGCCTGGATAATAAGCTATATTTAGGGATCCTTTTGGTTTCTGGCTTTACTCATTGTCACTGCTCTTTATGTAAGTGCCTTTGCACCTTCTTAGAAAACTGGTTTGTGTCATTTACTTGTAAACAATAAATATATTTGAGTAAGGATTGGCACTTTAGTTGGCAAAGTAAAGAAATAGGTAAATTATGCCTGGACAGCATTCAAAAATGTTAGTCTGGTATTTCCCTATAAATATCTTGTACATGGTAGGATAAGTGGTGGAAAGAAACAGCTGATGAGAACAGCAACTTGTGAGAAAAAGCACAACCATGATGTGCATTTGATTTGGGCCTTTAAGAAATAATTTCTTTCAAAGAATGTAAAATAATCAATTGCCTGGGATGCCTGCATTTATTCACTGTGCCTTCTTTCAGAGCAGCATCAGAACTGGTACTGCTGCAGAGATTTCTAAGGAAACACTTAGATTGCTTGCCCCTAAACAATATTAAATATTGTGAAAGTTTAAGTCTGTTTTTCTTCCTGAACTCATATTCCCTTGGGCTTCGTTAGCTTGGCAGTTCTGAAGACAGTGATGCCATCATGCCATGGTTATTTAGATTTTCATATCAAAATCTTCCATCCCAGCTTTTCATCCCATTTTCCAGGGTTTGCTCTATCTAAAGAGGAACTGAATGAAAGGCCCTGGAGACCCATTGCCTCCTGGCAAGCCCCAGCCTTCCCCCTTCCCCAGTCTCCCCGGCCCTGCCTCCTAGCTTGGGCTGGGTTGGTCCATCACAAAGACTGTGGAATATTGCCACGAGGGTAACACAGAAACGTTTTTATTTCCAAGAACAAACAGATGGCAAACAAATAAGTAAATTAAAATGATATTTGATTTTTCCCTATTGGAACATTTCTTGAGATTGCTTTAAAAAAAGAAGAAAGAAGAATGGAAAAAGCAGCAGCAAGAAAAGCCGCGCCCTGTAACCAGGTAGAGCTATTGTCAGGATCCGAAGGGGAAGGGGAAACCACACTGAGACAGTTAAGCTAAAGAGACACCACCTAAAGATTTGATCCTGAAATGAGACTTCTCTGAAAATTTGTCCTTTCAGGGTTCACACTGCAAAGCAATTTCTTTCTTGCCATCACAGCCCTTCCAGAAAAACAAAAATATGAAAAAAGCTATGTGTTACCTTAATTACGTACTTCTAAACACTGGACTTTCAGTGAGGAGAAGCTATGGACCCAGGAATTTTCTGACAGCATCCAAGGCTGATTATACTGCACTGCATGCAGAGAAAATGCTAATTAGGACGTTTGCAAATGAAAAGCACCATGCTCTCAACATGTTCTTCATTTTTACTTGTCTTCCAGGGAAAAGCAACAAAGAAAATTAAGCTTCATCTCACGCTCACCCTGGATATCAAATTAGTTCTTTCAGAAAGGAATTTAGAGAAACCTTTGACTTGGAATTCCCAGGCCTAACAAGAGCAGAGATTTTTGGACACACTGCAGCTTCAGCACGGGTACTGTAAGCAAGCAGTTTGCTGAAAATTTCTATAGCCCTTTAGAGTTTTGCTACACAGAGGCAGCTCTGGCATCAACTACTTAAGCCTCTGACAAGGCTTTTGAAAACAGCCACTAAAAAAAGGGCAAAATGAAAAATCATATAGTACAATGCCTTTTTTAGAGGTGGTTGCTTTGTCAATCCATGAAGCTCTGAGGCCAAATAGAACAACTCACTGATGAGGAAGAGTGTTGTATAAAATAACCCCAGCATGAAGTCAGAGCCTGCTAGAAATGCTAGTATACTGATTTCAAATCCTGGGGTTGAAGAAATCAGGACAATTGATTTGTCTAGTTACATCTTTAACCCTTCAAAAATTACATTAATTAAAGAACTACTGTTATTTACCTCCTTACACCCTTTTAGTAGGGATATTCCTGAAAAATATTTCACTTCCCCAGAGAAACAGTATATTCACCTATGTACACGGAGTAGAGAAATGAGAAGCCCGCAGTAAGAAAACTCTTTTCCAGGAGTCTTTCACGATTCCAGGGTGAAATACTTGCTAGTGGTTCATTCCCTTGAGGAGCTCAAGGGTATCATGAAATCAAGATAGTGTAGTTCCCATGCTAACTCCGTGACGCTCCCTGTGCACACCACAGCAAACTGTGGGGATCATACACGGAACACAGAGAAGGGTCATAAGCCAAGATTTTGTGCTCAAAGGCCTCATTGCTCACAGAACACAACAGCACACAAAGCCCCTGAGCATTGCCTTTCTTGATATGGGAAATAGTCTCCACAGGCAAGCTGGTGGGAAAGTTTCCTAGGTTGCTGATACAAAGAACAAAGACAACTTCTCTCTTCCTGGTCCTTCTATGCATTTCTGGGTAGCACTACAGCAAGCATCCCATCCTGGTTGGGGAAAAGGGAACAGCTGTGTCCATACAGAGTTCAGGAGCACTGCTGCACCATTGGGCCACTCAGGCATGTTGGTGACATGCTGTGCAGAGATGCCCAGAGAATCAGGGACTTAAAATCAAGCTCACTTTTACCCCCATCTCTTTACTGGAAGGGAAGCTCTGCTGCCTAGAAACACTCCAGTAACTCAAAACAAAGTTATTTTGCTTCAAACAGCTCTCAGATTTCTACACTCCCCCACAGATGAATATTAATCACCATTTGATACTCTCCTTCACTTTTGGTTATTAAGTCTCTTAGCTGCCAAAATTTCATGAAGTAGAACAGTAAGAAATCTGCTGTTTGCTTAATGCTGAGTATCGTTCCTACATTCTCTAAACTCACATGGACACCAGTTGATCAATTTGTTGCAGAAGATGACAAATATGCCCTGAATATCTGCAAAGCTTAAATATTTACATTTCTGGATCATTTGAAGCAGATCTGGTAATACAGCACTCCAGAAGGCCTGCACTAAGATTCAGATATTAGGAAACAAAAGTATTTTCAGATACCAGCTGAAAGCTGACAGAGAGTCCAATTCAAAATACCCAGAAAAAATGCTGTGCAGGCTCTAAGAAAAAAAAAAAATCTATGTATGTACATATCTTTATAGCCTGACAGTTATAGATTTTTTGCTTTGTAACAGACATAAGCAAATTTTTCACATTACTCTTTACAGCACTAGTCTTTCCTCTGATCTCACAACAATGTAACTTGCAAATTGAACCACCAGAATCCAAAGGCAGTCTGAATAAATCCAGGGGGAACAAATGGATCTGTCTGGCAGGGAAGCTGCACGCAACAGAAATTCAACACAAGCAGAAGTCTGGATTGCAGTGCTCCAGAGAACTAGAAGAGTGGTTCAAGGGCAAACTTACCTTGTTGATGGGCACAAGAACTTAGTGAGCAAAACTCCAGAGAAACAGCCTGACCAGAAAATGCCAGCTGCTCGACAGGACACTGGCTGGTTCCGTACTAATTGGTACATTCCACTTTATGGGTCAAAGGCAAATTTGATCAACAGGTTCATTACAACACATTCAGTAACAAAACATCTTTTACTACCTTTCATTTTACTTAAAAACAATAGCCTTAATTCTGTTTAATTACTGCTCTGAAACACGCTTATTTGAACTCCTCAAGTCAACTAGATTTCACATGCTGTTTCTTCAATAATTATTTAACGCTAGGAAAAATCCACTGGTTTAACTGATATAATCAATCTGGAAATTTCTTTAATGTCTCCTCGATGATGGTTTTACTCTAGAGTTTTTATTAATCATAAAATTATTTCATTTGTAGGTGAGCAGCATTTTTACATCTTCATCTAATGACTCCCAAATATTAGTCACCCCAGTTCTCAAAATTCACCAGGACTTACTGCATGCAAGTGCCTTTATTTCCAAATACTTTTTTACAAAGACAGTTCTCAAAAAAATTACAAGTATTCAAGATTATCTGTTTGAATTGGTTTAGGAAAAGTCTGAACACAGAGGTTTTATAAAAAAAGGGATAAAGAAGAAAGTCTCAAAATCTCTGATAACTTGGAGCTTAAACAAAAATTGTAAAAGAAAGTGGAATATGAACTATTATAAAGCTATTTTTTCCCATATAAAGAAGCACAATCAAGGTTTCCATACCAGCCTGCATATCTCTGTCACAGGCTTAAGCAGCCCACTGAAGACATATGAATGTGAGCCAATGCTTCAGAACTTAACACATCAACTTTATATTAAACTCCATGGTCCGTGAGGCCATGCAGCATTGGCAGTGGCCATGTTGGTGGACATTAAATCACAAGGTCTCATTTTATTGAAAACAGTTTTAAACAAGGAAATATTCTTAGGTTTTTATGATACCACAACAAATTAAAATGATTCAACCACTGTAGTTTCTAGCAAACATGTCTATTCAAATAATATTCCTTTTTCCCACCAAGTGTTAAAATTCAACCACATCTTACACCTTCATCGTTTTTCTCACTGATGGAAAAAAATTCACTGGAAGGAAAAACTCTGTAATAAAATTTGCTATGTTCACAAAGACTTATCTAGCCTGGAATAAAGATGGCAGGAATATCTGGTTCTGGAAACCTTATCCCAGAGCACGGTAAATCACAAACCACCTACACAATGTTCTTGCTAAAATAAGTTTGCAGCAAAGTGGGGCAGGGAAGATGACATTGTTTCCTGCATCGTCCTGCTACACAAAGAAATAAGTGTTCCAGTCAAACCAGGAGATGAGAACAAAACTACAGTCATGACTGAACATTGTCCAGTGTTGCTATGCTGAGCTGAAGACAAAGACAATACAACAACACAGGGGGAGCGCGGGTTTAGGGAATGACAATAAATCGTACGCTTTACTTTCAGAAGCCCATACACTGGGGAATAATGGCAGATTAGAATAGATTATAACAGAGAGGGCCTTTAATTTGAATAAGGTTAAACACAACAGTTTCCACTAATGCATTGTTTAAGCAAGGTTAAAACTACACAGTGTGCGGAAAAAAGTCACACCCTTAATCTGTAACATCTCCAAAGGAAGACTTTCACCAAAACAACTGTCAATTTGAGAGGAAGGGACTCTGCCCCAACTTAATCAAAGGAAGTCTGTGACATTGATGGTCTCTTTAATGTGCAAGTGTGAGAATAAAAGATGCAAGGTGCCCATTTGATATGCACTGTTAACAGTGCTAAGCAGGTTTTTTCTAAACTGAGTGATCAAAGTAAGATCTTAGTTACTGCAATGACTAATATGACAGCACTCTGAAGTTTATACATGTGCTTTTACCAAATTGCTGAGCAATGGAAAACATGAATGACATTTTGACACAATCAGTACTGTTCACTCAAAGCATTACAAAACTGCCAGGGGAGGTCAAATGTTTTCAGCACAATCTAAGGTTATAAAAACTGGAGAGAGACACGGTTTGCCCACATGTGTGCACAAACACACCTTCCTCCTTCCCCTTTGTGCTCCTCTAAGTACTAGGAGTGTTTGAAGCTAGAACTGAATTTCAAGTTCACCTGAAATTTCAAGTTCACTGCAATCCTGGAAGCTGGTGAACTATCTCGTCTCAGAAAAATCCAGCTATTCATTCAGTCAATGCCTTTACTGGCTCTGTGTTGGCAGATACAGCATGTGAAGTACAGCTGATACAGAACTACAGTAACTTCTATTATTTCAAACCTAAAATTAACATCTGTGTTACTACAGTACCTGAGCGGATCAGTTGAGGTGCTGCTTCGTGTTTCCAAGGAGGTCCTGAGATGACAGCAAAAGAACAAAATCATACAGATTAAACTATTAATACTGTGTCCTTAAATGTCAAACACTTAATGACTTTACACTTTCTTCCTCTTTATTGACGTTTTACAGCAGTTAGCATGCCATTTAACATCGATGTCAAAAAACCCCCACCCCAAAGAGAAACCCCAACAGCCATTTCCTGTACACCAGAGAAAGGGGAATTACAGAGATGCTTTTGCTGCACTAGTAAGAACATGAACAATTCTCACTGTTCTCAAAGCACTCTACTTTTCCATGCATGTTACACAGGAATAACAATACTTGGTTTACGAACGACTGACGCAAATTGTACTGCGTGCACCGTTACATGAAACATTTCCAGAACCTGTCTTAACTTTCAGTCTTGCACTCTGTGCACTGAGCAGTAAAATCTCAGCTCTATTCACCAGCAGCAGCACAGAACCTCGGCACACAGCAGCATGTACAAGTATTACAGCCTGCCCTAGGAAGCGCCAGAAACCTTTACACCGTCAATGCTTGAAAACCTCAGGCAGTGCAACCGTCCTTCTGAGAGGTGCTAGCTTGCTCCACAGCAGACTCATCTGCATTACCCTCTCAGCATGGAATTTGTTCCTGAGCATAAACCACCTTTCAGAAAACCCTTAAGTTAAAGTTGAAGTTTAGTTTAGGGGCGTACATCATTTCAAGATCCAAAAAGTGTCCTCACCAGAAGGTTTACTGGCAAAGAGTAGCACCAGAATAGGGCAACATACATAAATGAAATCTTAATTGCAGAAGAATCACATGTGCAGCTTCCATGTACATATTCCTGGCCACACTACTTTTATCCTCTAAGCAAGAATAGGACAGATCCATGGAAGAGGGAACTGGGAACAATTCTGTAAGAGTCTCCTTAAGTTCCACTTTCATATTCTACATTCTTGCTGGCTTTTGTCATACTGGGCATCAGACTAATTCATTTATTCACTAACATCCTTACATTCTGTGGCTTTGTGCTCTCTGCCCAAAAAGGTAACTCCAGAACCTTCCTGAAGAATTATCACAGCAGAAAGTTTAGTTGAGATACTGAAAGTACAGAGATTATTACTGCACTTACACTTATGGTTTATTTTAACGTGTAGTCTAGTATTACTACTTAGACCCACTTTCATTGTGAATGATTTCAGGCTTAATATAAACATATATATATTATATATGAGTTAATTTTTTAGGTTGAAAGCAGTTTTTTCCCAGGCTGTAATCAAGCCTTAGCTGAAGCCTCATATGGAACATCACTGTGTCAGAAGTTTTCAGATGGTTATTTGTACTTCTCCATTTACGTCCCTTACACAAAGTGCCAGAGGTCAACTTTTGCTCCTATGGTCATAAATGTGTATGGTATGTGGCGGTTCATTAAATTAGCATCAGAACTACATTATATACAGTGCATATGTGTAAATTAATTGCAAATCTTTACCTTCCCTCCCAAGATCGCTGCATGTTTACAAAAACAAACAGGGCTGGGCGAAGGGAGGAGGCGGCATATGCAAGACTTTGGCTGTACAGGAATGGAAACAAACCATATTGTCCAAAGAGCTTTTAACTAAAGCACTAAAGCTTTAAAATAGCTTTTAGGAGCTTATTCCACCCTGTAATTTGTTTGCTTTCAGAGTTCAAGATTTGTGGATAGCTATGAATTTTGAGGGGGTGGTTAACACGTGTTGGCTTTGTGGCTCGCTGTTAGGTTAACAATTGAAAAGGGTGAACTTAATTTACTTACAGTCGAGTTTACGGCTTCACACAGCGTGCTGTGGAAGCGCCGACCCGCTCCCTCGCTGCCTTGCTTCTAACACAGATTTTAAAAAATCTTCTCCTAACAGTTTGGCCCTTCTTACTCTAAATAAATGTTTAACAGACTCCGTCTTTGTGCAGTGACAATATGCTGTGCATAAAGAAGAGATGGTAATGAGGCACAAGGCTGCGCTGATTAGCCTCTACCCTGGTGCAACCTTGATGGTGCAGCCGAATAACACTGAGCACGTTGTGACCTCAGGGACTCCTCCTTAGACAATCACAAGTAGCAGGATTACAGCTTCATTAAAAATCCCTTGTTTTCTTTCAGAAGATGGACACCTCAGCTCCAGCGACCAAAAACTTGGGGCAGGAGATGCATATGTTCTCAAACGTATAGGAAAAGGCACAGTTCACACAGCAAAAATCCCCAGTTTGGGGCTGTCCTGAAACATGGCAAAAAGGTTCTGTTCTGACTGAGACCTTTTTCTAGAAATTTCCCCACTGCTGCCAGTCCAGAGGGCTATCAGTAACAGTGCCTACATACTTGGTAACTGCAGTTGAAAAGCCCAAAACACAGAAAGCCACAAAGCTAATCAATTTGGTAGCTGGCGACGCAGAGCCGTGATAGCTGCCAATGTGCTCAGCACCCAGCAAGTCCCAAGGCACCGTGGTGGTGGTGGAAGGGCTTCAAAATTTGTCTGCTTTAAAGCAGCTGTGTATCTGGTGGGCAGACTGTGGCATGCAGAGAGCCTGCTGTAGCTTCCCTCCATCCCCCCGCCCTGTGTTGCGTCACCAAGGCAGACGGTGTAGTCTCTTGTGGTAAAGACTCTATGTTAGAAACTTCCCACCCTTGTACAATTGATTTCTTCAGTCAAATATAGAATCAGAGCAGCCCTATAGAGAAAGGCTTATTACTGGCTTTCTTACATGAAGATCAGATACAAAAATGGTGTCCAACGCAGGAAAGGCTGCATGAACTGAACCAAAGAAACCTCAGTGGGTGAGAGCCTCAAACAGATCACTTCTGGGGAGCAAGACAGAAACCAAGGCATGTGCAGAGGAAGTCTATATGCCCAGACAAAGCTATAGCTCAGCTTTTTAACACGGTCACCCACCCACAGGTCCAACGTGCTGTGGAAAGCCTCAGATGTCGATTGATGGAAAAACAAAATTTAGTAGTCAAAGAAAAAAGCCGGTAGAGACAGGAGACATCACCTTAAAATCTATTGAAAGATCTGGATTTAGGGTACAGCAAGTTAGTTATTCTGTAAATTCAATGAAAACTAATTTTGGAATAATATAATCACTCCCTTTCTTTCCTTATATCGAAAATCCCATTTAAATATTTTGGTTTCTTTCCAAACACTGCTCAAAGTTAATTTAAAACATAAAAATAACCCAATTCCCAAACACAGCATCATTAAGCAACAGCAAACAAAATATCTTACTCTATACAAAGTAATTTCAGGAATGTCTGTTTCAGGAAAAATAAAAATATATCTATTTTAGGTTACTTCAATACAAGGTTTGTTTGGTTTTGTTTTTAACAAATTAACTGGACAGGGGAAAAAAAAATAATTGCACTGCTCTAAAGAAATCAAGCAGGATGGTCTAACAATCCTATCTGCTTATTTCCAGTTGGGCACTGACTACATTTGTAGTCCAGAAAGAAACCCATAGAATCTCTAATGATAAAGCCATTAAAGGTATACTAGAATTGCCTATATGTACAACTGCCATTTTGTAAATACACAAGAAATGAAAAAACCCCAAACCTATCGTTAGCTGTAGAACTGTGGCCAAGGACTCAGCTGGAACTGGAGCTGAAAGATTAGACAGAAGAACTCTAACTGCTGAGCAGTCCTGCATTAGCAGGGGAAGGCTTGAACCACCCCGCAGGCCTTGTGAGCTCCTTCCCACAGTTTCCAGGGCCATTCTAGGTAGGAGTTGAGGAAATCTGTACCAATTTCACTGATGAGTCAGTTGAAAGACATTTCTTCATGCAAATTCTTGACATTTACGAGAAAAGCAGAGCGGAATTGTTGCATGAACTGTAACTGAACCTGGCACACTGGGCAATACACAGTTGGATTTTTTGGTGCTAACATGGTCAGCGTGAAACTTGAAGAATGGGTGTAACTGTTGGTAATAACAACCTCTTTCAGGGCTGAAAGAACTGTACCAAATATGGATACATGCAACTCCTGAATTATAAACTTGGTTAAGGGCTTGCATCTCTGTTCATCAGCCAGCACAGAAAACGTAAATAGCCCACTTCTGCAGGGTGTTATGCAGGAGAAAATTAAAATATTACCAAAAATTCATTGGTGGAAGATTCAGACAGCTGCTGTCTTATCCAGTAGGCTTTAAGGTACCCACAGACAGGAAGAGTAAATACAATTCTAGTTGAGAGTTCTGTCCTGAAGCAAAGAACCACAGCCCCAGGCTATAACAGCTGTTCTTCCCACCACACATACATACACATACATACATGTTGCTCTACACACATGAAGATTGTGTAGAGAGCAAACAGGAGGGTACAGGATTCCAAGCTATTGGGTATTCAAAAGATCATAATTCAAACTGTTTTAGCAGATTGAAGTGAGACATAATTAACTTCTTGGTACCTTGAGCAGTGATACAATTTCTACTTCATTTTGGTTTTTTGTGATGAAAGAATCTGTTTTTCATCAATACAAAAATCAATCTCATTGAAGATTACATCTGGAAGTGCCTAAGAGGGATGTAGAGAAGGTAGGGAAGGAATATTTGAGGAACTGACAATCCTAAAGCTTGCTTTCCTTGGCAGTGAGAATAGACAGGGAGAGTTATTGATTTGGGAGGCAGTACCACAGACAGTTTAAATTATTCTATCTCAGTATGGAACAGTGACACTCTAAATCATTAAGACATTTCTAAGACAGATGTCAATGTGACTGCAGTAAGCACCAGTGTAACAGAACCACACAGAACTCTGCTCTTGCTGACTGCAAAAACAGAGTATCACAGTTCTGATTTTCTGTCTGGCTCTGCGACTGCGCCGTAAGCCTTTCACAGAGTATTTATTAACTCTCTCGATGGAGTGTGGAGTCCCATGGAGGTTCTTACTATGCTGAGTGGATAATCTTGTGAGAGTGCCTATGCTGTGACAGCTCAGTACAGCTGCATCCCTTTCTCATGGTCCTGTGGGCAACTTCCAGTCCCACAGGCTCCACCCTGCCAAGTTGGGACAGAAGCAGTCCATTTCTATCTGTGGAGATGGCTGCAACTGCTTCACTCTCTGCTAAGCAGAGGATGAGACCACAGTACAACAACCTTCCTTACTGCTGACAGAGACTGCAAGTAACTACATATCCTAAGCAGGCATTCAGCAAACAGCAAGACAAACTTCTAGTGTGAGAAAAGCAAAGATGTTCTTCTGGCATGAAAATGCACAATAGTGGCAGATTAAATAATTGTAGTTGAAGTGAATCCACAGCTTGATCCCAAACAAAGATGGTTTAAATATATCATCTTTTGGCTAAGAAGTGAAATTCACTTGGAGCATCCCAGCACAAAGACATACTGTCTGCAAATGGCATCTTGGAGTGCATGCGTGCAAGGGGGAAAAGACAGTTCTGAGCTCTGTCAAACCTTCATTGCTCGAAGCAGGATAGCACTGCATCTTTTTAATGCTGAGGAAAGGAATGTAGAATAATATATTAAATATTTAAGACACTGTGCTAGATATTGCTCAGTGAATAATTGCTGCTTGTCACAGTTTTTTCGTATGAAGTGACAGCACACAGAAGAAAAGGAATCCTGCTCACCACAGGCTGATGCTGTGATACTCCACATTTCAGTTACAAAGAAGGACCAAAGGATCCTTTATCCTTTCTTTCTATTCCAAAGTGCAGCTTCATTAAATGGCAATATTTACCCTTGCTTGAGGATGGTCTGAAACTTAGCACTGATGAACGCTTTGGATCCTGGCACAGTAATCCATTTGGCATGTAAGCATCTAATCGTAACGGGCAAAAAGAAGGTAACATAAGGATTGTACTCAGCCAGAACAACACCCTCACACAGAAATGATATTCCAGCCATTACACTGGTCATCAAACAAAACTCTCCCTTTATATTCTGTGTGGCCTTGCTGTAAGTCCCTTCTCTAAAGACTGACAGGATTCCAGGAGGTCTGGCTTGACACACAACACACTTTAGCTACAAGTGAAAACCATAATTACCAAATTACTCTGCATTGCACAATATCATGCCTTCTTCATAATGCTGCAGTTGAACCACACTCAGAAAGCTGTGTCATCTTCAGTCTGATCCCCTTTAATTAGTTGCTTAGTGACCAAGATCCCAAAGCTCTCACAATACAGAGAAATTACTTAAAAGAAAACTAATAGAAAAAAGTAACGAGGTAACATCTGTGCTCATTTTAGCCTCCCACCTCTAAACTCTGCTTAACACATCGTCTCAGCTTGAGTTCCCCCCATTAGTGGAGACTGGCTTTGCACAGATATCTGCCAAGCCATCGGGGAAGGCACATTTCCAAAAAAACCCTCACAAGTGCCCTCAGCTAAAAGACCCAGGGCCTGGCTGTTTAGCATCACTTTTGTTACACAGCCCTTTGCCTGATAACCCAAACCCGACGGCCCTGAAGAAAAAAACTGTGGGAAATTCTAATATAAATATCACAGGGCAAAAACTAATGAAGGTATTAGGCTCCTCCCAGAAATTAGGAGGAATTTGATGGATATGTGGTTAGAAGCTCTGCCGTAGTGTCTTTTCTGGCTGGAGTATCATTTATCAGCCATGTAGCTGTGTTCTGCATTAATTAGTGCAACACAAGTGAATCAAGATATCTCCAGGAACTGAGAGCAGTCTTGTGTAACAGCCTGCTTGTCTTCTTCCTGGACATCTGCCTCAGCACCACTACGGACCACTAACAGAGATCAGGTACTTGCCCCTATGCAGCATGGCTGTTCTCACCCACTGTTTCCACCCAGTCAATACTGTGGTGGCATGCAGTTCTGGGGGACACAAGGCAGTCTTAAAAGAGGTATGTTACATGGGCGAAGCTCTCAGAAACCTGGAATGCTTCTGGCAGCTACATTTGTGTGTGGGTTCAATTCAGAAAACCTGTCTCACTGTCTGTCTGCCTGTCTGAATCGTAGCTCTAAAAGTAGAACAGCCCAGCTCCAGCGGTTCCCACAGAGCTGCTAAGTAGGCCAGAACTAAACATCACTCAGTTGATATTAGTCACTGGAACAAAAGCAGAAAATACAGTTCAAATTAAGCCTTTCTTTGGGATATACCATTTAATAGCTTCCCTGACATAACTGGCACTGCTCTGCTATGAAAAGTCAGCATTCAGGAGGGAGGAGTGGGAACTTTAAAGAATAACATTGAAGCTCTTGCTTCTAATTTTTTCTTCTTACACAATGCACTCCAAATATTTTAAAGAACCATTTAGACAGGAAAGCACTTAAATACATGTTTAATGCTGCTCTTAGAAATAAAAAGCTTTCCTCACTTGGGGTTTGAATGATGTAGATTCCTGAGTAGAGTTCTGCTGGATCTAGACGTTTTGGGCAGTGCTGACCTGGGAAGCCTGTCCTGCCTATCCTCAGCATGCAGCTTATTTTCCCAGGTTGCTAACAGGTAAAGCTGCATGACAAATCTTAGCAGCAACTGATTGTTCAGAAACTCAGCTGATTGATAAGAGTTTTTGGTTGGATCTCTTCCAGACATGACAGGGCTAGGTGACCCAAAGTTTGGCTCAAAGACAGAAACAGAAAAAATGAGAGCTTTAGGGTAACTCTGAACACACTTGTCTACTTGGCATACTAGAAGAGTAACTGAATTTGGGTTAAGCTGTGTGCAAGCCCTAAGCACAAGTTTTTTTTCAATTTTCCTCCTTCAGCAGGCTCCACTTTGCATCCTGGGATTCTGTTTCCCCTATGTTTTATGACATATTTTCAGAGTTACACCAATCACCTTGTGCTTCAGCACCCCAGCCTTCTACCAGGTTTTGCAAAGGAGCTGCAAGTTCCCCTGCCCTGAACACTGAAAGAAAAAATAATAAATCTTTATCAAGGAACCACCCTCATGACAACAAACAGTTCAGAATTTATTATTTGCTGAGCATCTAATTGTTTTCCAAGGTGTTATCTTGAAAGAGCAACTGATATAATATAAAAATATTGCAGTGATGTGGTTTTGAGTTTGTTAGAAGTAAAGCCCATTAAGTTACACTTACTCCCAGAGTAACATGAACATCAGATGTTTATGAACAAGCTTCACTACTATTTGCAGCTCAAATTTAGAGTCATGAAAACAAAACCAGCCCATACATGCAACATGGGAATTGAGGTTTTCCAAAGAAGGAAGAGAAAGTGCAGTTGCTGATAGCAGCAGCCAATTGTATATAATTCAATTTGAAGGCATTGCAGTTTCCAGATCTATGTTTAATCCTCTGTGAGGCAAAGATCCAGCATGCTAATGTAATCTGAGAACTGAAGTGTTTGAAAACGTCTAGTTCGGCAATATGGCTGGACAAACTCACTCTCCAATAGCAGTTCTCATTCGTGCCTACTGGACAGAGCAGCTTCCTTTCCCTTCGTTTTGTTTGCATTTCATCTGCAAAGAAGGTGCTGTTTATGACAGTCATAAATGTGAAAACACTTCCACATTATCTGCATGGTTTCTTGATTACTGTGAATTAAGCACTTACAGTAACCAAACCAAGCTAACTGCTCTCCTTTATGTGATTGCTTACACACACTGTAAGCAAAATCAGATCACTTACAATGAAAAAAGCACAGAAGCTTCAGGACAGACACAAAGGCACACTCCTCTGCACAAGTCCCCATACCAGTATCAGCTTGGGTACCACAAAGGTCTAAATTGTGCAAGCATCCTTACATGGCATTTGAGATCACTTGACTGAAAAATAACAGAAGACAAAGGCTGTTGAGTAAACCTAAAATGCATGTGTCATTTAGAGCAGGTGTTTGAGCATCAAGTTTCCTCTTGTAAGGTGCAGAGCTATGCTGTTCTCCTAAAACAGCTAGCAACAGCTCTGTACTAGAATGATAGAGCGAAGTCAAAAAACCACAGCAAACTGAACATGGAAATGAACACATCAAATTGGCTCCATTACATTATATCCAAGAGCAGAGACTTACGACTTCATTTTTTACAATATACCCAACAGAATAAGTCATCCTATCTCCTTTATGCCTACTGAAGAACACTATGACTGCAGACAGCTCAAAGCCTGAAAGGTCTTTTGGTGTGGTGAAGTACATGGCTGCACCACAGGAGTAGTTCAGTGCCAGACTTAATGCTGATTTTCCTATTGGTTTGTAGACTAATAATTTGCTTCTCATCCTCACATCAGCGGATTTTAAATCTCCAGGTCAGGAGGAGCGCTTGGGGAGCAGTCTGCATCTTAAGTACATCCCATGTATTACCATATGCTGCAGGCACCTCCGTATAGTTTGCATACCACAAGTGCTTACATATGTACAGAAAAACAAAAGGCTTAAAGAGGAGCCTTATTCCCCTGCACAGGTCTGCAGGCAGCATGAGCCGCAGTCTGTGCTGCTGGAAGCTAATTTATCATGTACCACGACAAAGCTACTCGCTCCTGTCGCTGTCCAGAAACATCAGTGGTACAATTTAAGAATCACTATGACTTTCAACCTATTTCAACACATTAATTCACAATCAATGATTATTTCTCTGCACGTCAGGGATATTTTTCTTTGATTACCCAGCATCTAAAAGAAGCAGCAGATCACAAGAAGGATACTATAGATCAATGTGCACGACCCTTTGGTTTCCCAGGAAATATAACAAGCTGTTAAGTGGACTCAAAGACCTACGATCAATGTGCTGTTTCCTCACTACTCAGTAAAGCCATATCTATTACATTAATTTCATCATTTCCGACAAAGAAAGTTGACAGCTATCCACACAAGCAGATTCAATGATTTAAACAGTAGTGCACTATACGAGTCTGTTAGAGGTTATGCTACTTCTTTAACTATGGAAACCAACCTTTTTATCCTTACATATGTACAGTCCATTTTAGCAGTCCTGCCCCTCCTGTAGGCTATGAACCTACCAAACTGAAAATGGGGTTAGATTCCTTTTTCTAAAGCACCTCTGTTTTCTGGAAGAAAAAGCTTACAAATGTAAGTTAAATAACACACAACTAGCAAACTACTACAGAATCTGAACACAAGCCTGACCGGAGCTAGGTCAGCATGTCTGTGGCAGAACAATGGGAAGCGGGGTTAGGAGTGAGTGTGCCTGCTGGAAGCAGGCTGGGGAAGCTCAGAGCAGCCTCGTCCATAGAAAGGAAACATGATTTTTCAGATAACTGGTCGTTTACATTTATCAAGTGTGTGAGTGAATTTTCAGAGGGCTGCTGACATTCAAACATGCCTGAGAAGTTGGAACAGGCACATCCCTGACAGTGCCAAGTGGGTCCCAGAGGCTACAGACCTGCACAGTGCTGGGGTTCACCTGACCGCCAGCCAGGGTGTCTGCACAGACCCGCTTGTCCAGCGTTTAGAAACCTCAGCTTTAGGGAGCTATGCAAATACTGGTGTGTATAAGTACCAGACTTTAAATATATAATGTGTCCTGATATTTGCATGTGTATGTATTTGCACACATACACTTATACAGTGTATATTGTGTGGAGCCGGGAGCTGGACTCGATAATCCTTATGAGTCCCTTCCAACTCAGAGTATTATATGATTCTATGATATATAAAACCTGAATTTACTATAATAATAATTTTCACTGCCCTGACTTTTCACAGTAACAGGACCCAGTTGAAACCATAATAGGATGGCTACATGCTTTATATAATGTCAGCATTCAAAAGTGATTTGGCCATTTTCATTCCAAGTTCAAAGAGTTTTTACAGCAGAGCAGCGTGGGGTGCCTTTGTACCCATGGGAGCTGGTACAGCTTCTATGGAAACCAAGAAATCAGACCATGCAGTGCTGGGTGCGTCAGAGGGCCAAATGTTCTGTCTCCCATCTGGATGCAGCTGTACATGTTTGGAGAACAGGCAAACCTGGGAAACTGCTGAATATGTGTGTGTACATATAAATATATGTATCTATACACACACAATGCAGTGAAATTGTTTTGGAAAAGCCATCAAAACACAGGGAATGCAGAAAGAAAATGTCAGAGTACCTGAAGTGAGTAACCTTTAAATGAATCTTCCCCATTCTTCAATTTCAGACTTACTACCCAAAGAGTTTTACACCATTTAACTTGTCAGTGCCAGAGAATGAGATGAAACAAATGGCAGAAGCTTGCACACCTGGCTAGAGCAGGCACCACTTCATCTTCAGGTCTACCCCCTCCAGCTACATACCTTACCCCTCTCAGTTGTGAGCAGATACATGGATCTTACATGGACACTAATAAAAATTGCCTCCCAGGTTTTCCTATTCATGGCTATGCTAACTGTGGACTTTCTCAAGCTGGACTAAGTTTTGTGCCTGAGACAAATGCGTAATGAAACATGAAAGCAAAGCTCAGGATTCATTTAGCCTCAGCTGTAATAAAGTGACAGGCTTCCTGCTGCTCCGCTTACACACCTAAACCTTTGCCTCCCTAGTTGGCTCTTTGATCATCCTTAAGTCTTTGATGAAAAATGTTAAGTGAGCTGACAATACCTATTACTCAGTTGTTTTCAGTTTT
This sequence comes from Hypotaenidia okinawae, assembly GCA_027925045.1. Taxonomy (NCBI): domain Eukaryota; kingdom Metazoa; phylum Chordata; class Aves; order Gruiformes; family Rallidae; genus Hypotaenidia; species Hypotaenidia okinawae. Next base: position 6,225,077 of record BSDF01000011.1, read on the forward strand.
ATTTTAAAAAGCACTGGCTATTTTGTGGCCTTGAACTACTGAAGTAATCTATCCAAGCAGCTTGTGGGAAGAACTGCAACTGTTCATGTCTTACTTGGAGTCCACTATGCATTGGCAGCACCAAATAAAATATTTTTTAATTGAATTCCCCGAAATAAAAAAAGAATAAAAATCATTTAAAAGGAGCCTTCAATAATGAAGTCTGATTACAAAGCAGAAGATGTGTCTTCATGGGCTTCTGAAGAGCACCTCAATTTCACGCTGAATCCTAGGGGCACCACCAGCAGTCTCATGGCTTCGGCAGCCAGCTGATAGCAGCGGGCACAGCTGAGAGCTCGCCCACTGACAAAGAACAAAGCGGAGTGAAATTGCTTTAATCAGGCACCTCGTGACCAACAAGCAAACAAACTTGTTTGTCAGAAACATCTGCTACATCCAAGAGCGTGAGCAGTGGGCCGGTTGCCCATTCTCTCCAGTGTCAGAATACGTGTCACCTGATTAATAACACTGCTTGTAGGATTACAAAATAAAATTATTTAAGTAACATTTCCTGACTGAGATTAATTATCAGTACTACACCAGCCCCTGGCAAATTCATGTCATAAAATATCAATTACAACTAATTGAATTCTCCATAAAGATGAATTTAATTGAGGAAGAGAGCAAGACAGATTTCAATACTATCTCATTTTCAGGTGTGTGATGTTCCAGTGATTGGTTAGGGGAAAAAAAGTATCAGAGGTGAATGAAGTGTGACATATTTTTTTTAAGAAAAAATGCTTACATTAACAGGTCATAAATTGGGTTGATTTTATGCATTTGTTCTATGAATGCAGCAGCCAAAAATCACTAAAGGCCAAAGACCATATAAAGAACATTAAAAAAAAAAGAAGCCAAAGAACTCTAAAGGTTGTGGAAACAAAACACTCACTTGAAACACTAGAAATTAGAAAGGACATTTTTGATGAAAAATATCTTGTGAACAAAGTTTCACCTGAATTTGGAATGCAAACATAAGAAGAAACCATCTTGGATTATTTGAAAATCCAGCTTCTCAGGTTGCTTAGTAAATACAGATAATTGTTTTCAAATTTTCAAAAATCTAAAGGGAAAACAGCAAAACCCACACTGTATAGAACTGAGCAAGGCAAACATTCATTGCAGATAAAGATGTTAGCTGAGCACAAAGAAGGAAGCCATAATAATCAGGATCTTCAGAACCTCCCCGCCCTTATTGCACCTGTATTTAATCAAAGCAGAGTACCCATACATTTGCTATACAATTACCATGCAAACCAAAACATGTAGCTCTAGAGCTACTCTTTCCTTCTGACCCTATAGTAGTTGATGGTGAAAAACAAACCCAGCTCACCCTGAGTGAGTCCCTCCCATTCCCAAGGAGGTCTCCAAAGTTTCCTTTAAGGTTCAGTAAACCAACATCTCTGTTAGAGAGCAGCAACTGAATGGCAGCAGGACTGAGTCACTGAAGGTCAACTAGCAGCTGAGAGCAGGAGGCTGAGTTTGATCCATACGCAGCCACGAAAAACTCTCAGTGAACTCATTAGAGCTTGGTTCTCCTTGGGGATTGACTCAATTAAGTTCTGATTCCTCTTTATCTAGCCATTTCTGTCAGCTCACCAGAACCAGTGATCCCCTGACCAGTGAGAGATGCTAGGAACCAGCCCCGAATTAACTACCTGGCACACAGAAGTACCAGGGCGGTACTGGTCTCCCTTCTGAAAGGAAGGCAAAGCATCCTTCACCAAGCAGGACAGGAAGGGAAGGAACAAAAATGAGGGTTCTGTTGGGCTGAGTCACATTAAGCTGTTACTGTTGCAGATGATTCAAGCTTTCTGCCCTGCCTAGCTTGCTCACAGATTCCCCACCCAGTAAGAGCAACTGCTGCACACACAGAAGCAGTTTTTAACTTTGTGAAGTTAAAACGTGAAACTTGCCTGCACATGAGAGAAAAAGCCTCTAAATCCAAATGCCCTGTAAATATCAGTGTGGTACCTTTAACAGAATCATTATCATCAATTCAGTAGAGGTAGGACAGTAAAAAGAAAGATCTACACCCTATTCCATTTTTCTTTGTTTCATGCTTTTTTAAAAATAGCGATTATCAATTTTTTTATCTGAAAACCTACTAGACATTACCTACAGATTAGTTTCTTCACTGTACATTTGTCTTGTTCTGATACTGTTTTCCACATAACCCTCAGATGCCTGACACTGGGATACAGAATATCCCACAGGGTATTCATACACTGTTAAACACAGGCAGCTTCCCTGGCACATATTCTGCATCACAACTGGAGAAAGGCAGAGGCAGAGCAAACTACACAAGCAAATGATGCACTTAGAATAATAATTATAAAATAAACAACACTGACTCTAGGGCATACTAGCATATATATCCATGTTGTCATTCTACATGATCAAATACTTCTCCATCTCCAGTATTAATAGCATAGAAAAGTATGTATAGCTGGCTTCCTCCTTTGTTTTCATCTACAGCTTCACATAATAAAACAGGCCATATTTGTACTGATGGACATCCTGCAAAAGCTTGGAGTCGGACTGCACTGGAGCTCCATCTAGCAACCATTTCAGGAACTAGTCAATTACTGTGAAAACCTCCAAAAACTCTTAACATTCAACCCTGGCAACAACATAAAGGTAGGAAACACTTTGTTTCACAGATGTACATCTTTTTGGTTTTCCATTTTCTGAGAGTGTCCTGCTCTGTCTCAGTATTTGAGGTGGAAAAGGACATTGTGCTGCACTTCAAAACAGTCAGTTTGGCAAATCAATATGATGACAAATGTCACCCTTTCAAAACTGTGGATCAGGAGGCTTCAAAGGGGACCAAGCCTCTTCAAGCAGGCAGTGTCTCCTGAACATGCGTACTGAGCAGCCAAGTCCCCATGTCCAATGGAGGACAACAACCTTGACTCACCTTCAGTGCTGCTCCATTCTGATCAGCAGATGACATTCTGCCCTCCTCAGACACCTGCTCAAGTACTGAGTTGCCTTGGCCGTAAACTAAATGCATAATTCAAATTCATCATGAATCCCGAGTTGCTTGTAATTGTGGCAATCCATATTCCATTACATAGCTGGTGGGGTGGCTCAGGGAAAAATTTAAAAGCTGGGGTTCAGTAACGATAAGACCTACACCCTATTACATTTTTCAGAGGATTATGTCTTCCCCTCATATTATACAATACTTTGATTCAGCTACTTAGAGTAATTTTAAAGTCTACTTTGGGAGATGTGGCTCTAATTTATCACCGTTGAACTAGTTTTTGCTCCATCTAGCGGTGAATAAAAACCTCTACCATTCAAGCACAAAGCGTCCACACAGGCTGCTCTGTGGGAGGAAATAATCCGTGTGTCGAAAATAACAGCAAGCCAGTAGTTGTACTGCAAAACTTAAGCATCACCTATCTACTTTGGGCAAAACCACCCAACAGAGCGTAAGAGCTGAATATGCTTGTAAATGAGAACTCCACTTGGCGGAACAACAACAAAATAACCTGATCCCAATAGATGCAAGTGCCTAAAGGTGCCAAAAGAGAAATCCCTTAACTGTATTCCTCCAAAGCAGCAGCTTCCTTCAATCTTCTGAGGTTCCAAGTGAAGAAATTTGGGCTATAAAACCATGAAAAATGTCATTTCTACTCCCCCGTCCATGCCAGAAGGCACAATAAGACAGTCTTCAGTCTTCACAAAACCAGTGCAAATCTAGGCACCAGGAGAAAAATGAAATTTTTCCACTGGCACCTTCTGCTGGTTTATATTAACGCACACAGCATTTAGGTCATCTACTTTTAAACGCTGGTTAACTAAAAGAGAACCCCTACCAGGTTCTTGTGCTGAATCCTGAGATTCACAGCATGTTTTATTTAGCCAGCCATGATTTATTTAAGTTGGAAAATGTTTACTTCTGCATTTCTGACTTTCACTGCATCAGGGAAGGTCATCTTCTCTATTTGCTCCAGGAAGAGTAAATGTCACTATTTAATGATACTATGGATACCAACTCAAACCATTTCAAATGCCAGTAACTTATAATGACACTATTTTCCCTTAATTGGAAAACTACCGGATAGAAAACAACCAATGCTAGTGTCCCGTTACAGCTAATAACACTGATCAGTCTTTGACTTCATTTTCTCCTGAGACACATCATTAACTACAACCACATTCAGGACAGTCAACCACTGTCTCTACAAGGCAAAAGGCTGGCACCAAGGGTTAATTAAGCCAAGGCAGGCTTAATTTTCATCTTTAAATAGTTGCCTTTCTTCTTTGTTTTCCTTTACACAAATATATAAAAGATACTTATTGAAAGATTGGACAAATCCTACCCTATGGAAGAGAATAATTATAGTGCTTCAGATCAGTACCCTGAGTAGAGAGAGTTAATTACTGTTTACATTTGGGAGGGAGATAAGCATGTCAAAATATCAGAAATTCCTCCTATCTTTGGGAAGCAACTTTTGAGAAACAGTAAAAAGCAGTAAAAGAGCAAAATTGTGAGCAACATGCAAGCATTTCACTGTTTTACCCTGCTCAGTAAACACCAGAGCCCTTCCAGGGATATAATCAACTGCAGTAACCTGCTACAGAATTTTTGCATAGATAATTTACAAATTTTGCAGTGGGAATGAAAGTACTTCATGTGTATTGTAATGGCAAACAATTGGGAAACACGTGAAACTACGGAATGCTCAGTACCAAATAACAGAAGCAGCCACATACTGTTTACAGTTTGCAGTCAGAATAAAGGACGTAGACAAACTTGCAAAATCATGAAGGCACATTGGCCTTCTGGAAGCACATTCTTACCTAGGCCTTGGGCACTTCACAATCATGCCTAAGGCAAGCACAAAAAAGATTTGACAGGAAGGATAGATACAGTAGATCAAATCCAACTGAAAAGCAAATAACCTGAATTCTTTTTCTTATATAGATTTCTTCAAGGTCATAAAAAAGCTTATTATACAGGATGAGAATGAGCCTCATGCTACCTTCACAGTTCTTCCCTTCTCGATCCTCATGATTCTCCTTTGATCCCATCCTCAAACCCACAAGTAACTATAAATAAATATTGGCTTTTCACCCTGCACCCAGCCACCTTGGCCTTTACTATAGCTCCAGACAGTTTGGAGCGACATTTTAACTCACAATAGCAACAACAGACTTAAGAGCCTTTTATTTTTCCCCCAGTCAGTTTTTCTTTCTTGCTAGCTTCAGGCTAGTAAATGCCACTTCACAGCAATTGTGTTTCCTGGTATAGCTGTTTGGGCTGTTTAAGTTTGGAAGATCCAACCAGTAGAAATCCTCCAGTTATAGTAGAGCCATAAGATGTGTCTGGAAAGATGTAATCAACAAAATGCCTTTTGGGCAATGGTAACTTGGACTCTATTCTTAGACACGTTCACATTTATCCTGGAGTTACAGGGCTGTTCAATTACAAGTTTGTTCCTTTGATGACAATCTTTGCACAGCTTGGGAGAAAAACATTTTAATCAATCAGGTAACAGAAGAACATGAATAATGATCTTGTACTTTTGCTAACGCTCAGTATAAGACTTTCACAAACACAGGCAAACAAAATTAGAAGAAAGACCTCAAAGAAGCTTAGAAATGTAATCACTCATAGCTAGAGTATCTGCTGTAAGAGCATATATATGCTGGTTCTTCAGAATAATCTAAAAGCAAAGAAAGAGTGGTTAATCTTTATATAGTAATGCTCATAAAATCTCATGTTGGTGTTTGTCCAACCTTGAAACAAAGCTCTAGGACTGTTAACAGTAAAAACAACCTAATACAGAGTCCAAGAAACAGCTCCTCTCCCATCCCATATCCTCAACATTTGCAGAATTCACATTAGTTTTTACCCTTTACACCACATGACCATGTACATACAGTAACAAAACTCTCAGTACACTTAAAGACTTATGGTACTGTTTATTTTAGTTCAAAATAAACTGTGCATTTTACGTATTTGTTTACAATTTGTGTTTAAAGTACTGGACACAAGGAAGAGAACTGTAGAAAAGCATGGAGAGATTACCAAGCATCGATGGCCAGAATCTATGGCTGTGCCATTCTGAGCAACTCAGTCTTGATGTGCATCAGAATCCTATGCCATCCATGAGAGTGTCAGTCCCATACACACCCGTAAGAGAGGAGAGATGGACTATACAGATGTAGCACTGACTGCACACTTAGCGACCCCGAGCTTCTCTGTTATCTTGAAGATGGACTACTAGACCCCGAAGGTGGACAGCAGAACTGGTGCAGAACATTATCTTCCCTGCCAAGGAAGAGGGGGGCAAGAAAGAAAGAGAGACAGAGGAACAGAATCACAGGGAACGGCATTAGGAAAATTAAGCTCGAGATTTTTTTTGGTATGTATTTATATCCACAGTGCAACTTGTTTGAAAATACCATCTGATCAACCCATTTTAATCTCAGAGACAGGACTTTCAACACAATAAAGAACAACTGAATGAGCCTAGGCCAACACTTAGAGAGGTAAAATCTAAGTAAAATCTGAGTGTAAAAGCTGGGTTGTTTGGGTGGGTTTTTTTTTTCCCAAAAAGGGTAATTTCTGTTTTTCCCAAAAGACAAACTACCTTAAGTAGTTATATACATACCCAGCCTACTGTGGCCACGGATTCTTTATTTTACATACTTAAAGGAAACTTTCCACAGGCATTTTCACTGCCCATATTACACTGAAAACGCAGAACAGATCCCCTTCTGCTGGTGATTTACATACAGAAAGACTGATGATGAACAGATTTGCACTTCACTCCTTCCTTCCCCCACCTTCTTTTCAAGTAGCAGAACTCTGTATCCATGCAGAGTTGCCAGCATCATGAATAGTACTACAAACCAGAAGGCACAAAGGCTATTAGAGCAGTAGTTTGGAATACCTACATCTGTAATGCTATTATGTGCTTTATGGCAGGTGGAGGGAGGGATGCCGGCTTAGCAGGGAGCTCGCACGAGGTCACTTCTTTACCAGTAACACAACCACCAAGGGTCATTTCCTTTAAACTAAGCAACAAGCTGAAGGAGGAGGATGGAAAGGAACACAACGAAGGAAGAAAAACAAGAAAACCCAAAAAACAAATAGTAAATTTCATGATATTCTGCCAACTCCTGATTGTTTTCAAACAGCTTGCTGTGTATGAACAAAATTCACCATTTTTGCATTGCTTGATCACGTAGGCATCAAGTGGAAAATGACAAGTATTACTGTAATTATGCCAGGTTTCCTTTGCCATAGGGTTTGAACACAGATGCCTTATATAATCATCTGAATCTCATAGTGACTTAGCACAGAGTATATGATTTGGTCAGAGTTTGGGTCTGTTCTGCTTTGTTCATCTGCATGTTGCTGCAAGCTGCTGGCTGATCTGAGCTATGTGGCTTTCACCCCTTTGCTCAGTTTGAAAAAAGATTGTCAAGCTTTCTCTCCATACCATAGAGGCTACAGCACTGCAGTACCTTAACTTACATAGCCACTTAATTGCTATTCAGTTAGAAATAGGAATCTTATTAAAGTTTTGGGGTTTTTTTTACTTTTTAGTTTTTGGTAGAAAACTGCAATAAATAGTCATATCTATAGTGCAAAAGGCTCTGAATTACAGGTCCTGCAGCTAGGGCTTCACCTGTGACTAACCATTGACTGGGAAAACACCAGAAGACTGAGGAGTCTGTTGTGAATTGTGGGATGTCTTCACAGATACTTGTATGAAGGATGTGAAATGTTTGTTACGTTTCTAAGCCTGGGAAGCTGAAAAAGTAAACTGAGAGTTGCAAAACCCCAAGTTTATCTGTCAAGAGGTAATTTTCACTTTCAGGAATCGAAGCCAAAAAGTTCCCACTTCTCCCTAACTGTGCCTAGTGTGCAAGGATTCCCAGAGTGCTCTTTAAAAAGATTATGAAAAACCAAACCACTCTATTACACTATAGAAGCATCTGTCAGCTAGACATCACTGTATGCTCAGCTTCTGTGTTAACCAATTATGGTAACAAAATAGCTACAATGCCTACCAGTGGCTCAGACAAAAAGAAATATTACAATCATTCCTTCTATCACCTTCCACACAGTGGTTTGTTGCATGTGAGCCAACATTACCTGGTGAAACAAAAATTCCACATTAAAATTTCACACAAGTACAGTATTTTCAGAATAATGTTTTTACCTCCCAGAGGTGCTGATTAAACATTAAGCAGGCAGAGACTGCAAGAAAATGATGGGATTTCTTTGGTACTATAACATCCTTTGCATTATCTTTTTGTTTTCACAGGTATCACTGGGGAAAAAAAAAACAAAAAAAAAGGAAAAATCTCTAGCTTCAAGATTTTGAAAACAGTCTTTGGACATGTTAAGGGCATCTAATGCAATATGAGAAGGATGGGAGGTGAAGTGGATGGGAGGTGAAGTGGATGGAGAAGGGAATGAGTGACAGCCAACATTTCATGCCAATCAGAACAAGGAAATAATGAATAAACACATCAGATGAAAGGTCCTTAGATATTAGTGGTAAGCAAACCTATCCATAGTTGTAGTTGCATATACCAGTCTACTACATATCCATATAAAGAACACAGATATGAGTAAGACTTCATATTCCTAAGCACATACACTCTTTGACATTACATCCTCCTGTGGGTAGCCACTACTACAGCCATTTCTGCTGCAACATTCCACACACAAGAGCCTGAGTAGCTGACAGCTACAGCAGGGTCAGGGCTAGAGGGCATTACAAACAAAGCAATGCCAAACAACAACTTTCAGCAGAATAGAAGCTTTCTCCAAGGGTGGGCTGGTGAACTAGCCTCAGACTATAAACAAACCCTGCATGTCCAGGAGTGGTGCAAACAGCTTGAGTAACTTGAAGGTTCAAGTGCTATACTCAAAGTTGACTACTATCAGGTGCACAAAGGTGTGTGTATGTTGCTAGTATGAGGTACTACACAGACAGGCTGAAATACTAACTGAAATACTAACTGAAGCTTGATCACACAGATGTGTTCAGAAAACATGCTGGCAAAAGGCTGATCTTAAAACAAGAAGGAGAAAGGATTGCGTTTACCTTCTTTGAATGCCATGGCATGTCTGGGCTTTGCTTAGCACATATTCTACCTCCAAGGCCATGGAGAATGCAGACCATATCAAGCAAGTGGCTCAGCACCTTGTGCAAGAGTACCTGGATTCAGGCCCCTCTGGAAGCCTCTCCAGGGCATACCACTGTCTCCTTTACTTTGTGGAAGCCTCTCCAGGGCATACCACCAACTTCTTTGCTTTGTGGAAGCCTCTCCAGGGTGTACTACCATCTCCTTTACTGTACCCTTCATGCCAGTCATAAAAACTGTATTCAAATGATGACCAGTAAATCCAGAGCCCCTCATGAAGCCTGCAGCTTCCAACTGGAGCACATTGTTTTTAAGGCTCTGCTTTGGGAGGCAGGAAGGGTAAGGGAGTCAAAGAGGCCAAGCTACAGACATCACTGGTAATAAAAAGCAAAAAATAAAGCAAGCAAGCTAGCTAAAACACAACCACATGCATATAACTAACTGGAAGTATATTAGATGCTTAGGCTTCCTAAGATTTTTCTTATAATAGGAGAATGTAAGATAACTTGTATTATTTCTGTCTATTTTGAACATTGTAAAATGAGCAAGCAAGGGATTACTGCAATAGCTGCAGTTATTAAAAATGCATTATTTCCCTATTAACAATTCAAAACAGATGCCAAAGATCGTCTCAACTTGAAATAAAACTGCTGGAGTGAATAAAACATCCAGCAATTAGCTAACAGCAAATCAGAGATGCTCCAGATTTCACTGTAGTGCATTCATTAATTGCTTCTTTCAGAGCAAATTTAATTTTTAATTCTGGGCTACAAAATTAATCCCTCTGCATATTTTCTAAATAAAGCCTCAAAAATGAAGTTAGAATGAAACATTCATTTCTGTAAGGTTTTTTCCTAATGATTTCTATTTATATATTGATAGATGGGAAGAATAAAAGTTAAATTTATTACTACTAAATGTATGTGGAAATTTAAAGCCCAGTCTTACTAGCATTCTAGTAGCTGATTTCTATTCACAGCAATAAGGATTCCCTCCTATAGGCCATTGGCAAAACCAGGTGCATAACTAATACTTGGCTAAGAGATCACAGACACAGTGATGTCAATTTGTAACTATCAGTTTGGATACAACAGCTTCAGAAATTTAACTCCTGAGTAAACCAAACCAATTCCTGACATGAGGAAGAGTCATTCAAGTCTGGCTTTATTACACCACCACATCTGTGTGTAAGATTCTACATAGGATGGCACTAAAATCACTGTGTAATTTGAGACTAAATTCTACAGAGCAAACTTACAGCATTCTCCCTTCCCAAGGACAGAATGCTTCAGGATCACAGTATAATTTGTGTTCACAGGGACCTCTGGAGGTATCTATAGTCCATCCCCCTGCTAATGCAGGCCTAACTAGATCAAGTTGCTCAGGGCTGTGTCGAGCTGAACTGAGAATTGCTGAAAACAGAAATACCACCTGCTCTCCCGGTCTCTTGCAGTGTGTAACTGTTCACAGTAAAACTCCTCTCTCTCCCATCTCACATCTAACTGGATTTTTCCTATTGCTCTTTGCTCGCTCATTTGCATCTTTTTCAAAAGCTCATCCTACCCAGGTAACCTGTGTGTTGGGCTGGGGGAAAGAGATAAGAGCAGAACCAGGCCACTTCTAACCTCTGAACTCTCATCTGATCATGCATCGTAAACCAGAAGGCTAGCACAGATCATACGCTGCTGGCAGACCTAGGCTGGTGAGCCAGGAAAGGGGGAGAGAGATGTAGAGCACATTTAGCTCCCTGGCAGCAAATATAGCTATACAAGTCCACATGGGTGGGGAATTTAAGACCTAAACTTCCTTGGGAACAAACAAGGTCAACAACGAGTTCTTTCACACATCCCAATCCTCAAACAAAAGCTGAAGGACTTACAGCATTTGTTTGGCCATTATACAAGACTTTTATGTTGTATTCATTAGCACTCTACAGCTTGTATGTGCTTTACAGATCCAGCCACACTTAGGGCACATTTTTTTACTGCACAAAACCAGGAAGACAAAAAAAGCTACAGAATGTCAGGATGTTTTAAGCACAAAGTTATGCTGCTCGAAGTTTTGATTCCAGAAGAATTACTACCAATAAAAAGAACCTACATGGAACAAGGTATTGAAGCACTGGAGAAACAACAGGTTTTCCCACCAACACCCTATGGGAAGATCTCTAACAGGCCCATAAAATCAAAGCATTATGAACTAAGGACAAAGAAAAAAAAGTAGCCACATTAAAAAACAAGTGGGGAATCTATAGCATTCAGACGTGGTTGCTCACTGAAGGGATGCTGAAGTTGTCTTACAACTCAACCATGGATTCACTACCACCAACAAAAGCTAAGAGCTCTGAAGGAAGAAAAATCCAAACATACAAACAGGTGCTGTGATGTAAAACAACAGGATGAATTCAAACATGCATGGTTAGAGACAACTAAGAGATGAAAAAATTCAAATCAGAAATATGTTTATGCATTTACAGATTTAGGATTCATTGTTTGGTTTTGTCTTTCCTTATTACCAGTGCAAAGTGATTTGAGTTTTCAGCACCAGACTTCCAATATTTTGATATTAATGTTATTCATGAGCTGGCAATTATCGCTAAGTTAATCACTAATAGTAAAAGTAAAAATCAAACAATTTTTTTTCATGACATCCACAATTTCTTAACATTTTTCACATTTCCAATTACTTAGATTAGCTGTCCTTTGATGCTTATATAAACTGACTGTTAAACACCAGCACTGACGATTGTACTCAGATGTGTAATTACTGCTCTCCATATTTGATCAAAGAGAACTTGGAAAACACATAGTAAAGACAGCTATGTTAAATGAAGCATTATTAGCTAGAAAATAAATATTTCTCTTATATATTCAGGGCAGAGTCTTCTTGGCATCAAGGGCCTGCATCTGTTTAAAAACCCCTTCTATACAACAGGCAGTGCTGAGCCTTCTGCAGGTCCATGCCTTTAAACCCCAGAGTGCCCCAATACCTGGCTCACCTCACATACTGCCATGAAATATTCAGAGGTTAAAAAAGTGTTGTGCGGACAGCACCAATCTCCTACACTAATTACATAAACAATTCAAGGACTTTTTATGTAAGAATTAAACCTATAAACTAGCTTCTTCCTACCTTTCAAGGAGTCCAGGGCATGTGCATCTTAAAGACCATGAAGCCCATTTTAGTGTATAACTGAGTGCCTGAGAGAAGTGAACTATCTTACCAGATGGTAAAAATGTTTGATATGTTTTTCTTATACTCTTCCTTTATTCTTTTAAAACTTAACCTACTATTCCTTTTCTTCTGCCAGATCAAAACATTAGATCTCTCTTAAAAAATAAGAAGTGTGTGGACCATATCTACTCTTACCTGTACTCTGAGTGTGTGGCAGGGACAGCTAGCTGGGTATGGTACAATGGAGCTGGACAGCAAAACTGGTGCAGAGTATTTAAAGACCTACGACACAAGGAAAAACACAAAGTCAAACCACCAGGTGTTTAGAAAGGGGCTTTTTAGGGAAAAGCAGGTGCTAATAGGTATATTTGAAACTCATGATAACTTTGAATGAAATTTGATGTACAGCTGTCAATTCTGGATCCCAGGAAATAAAGAGGGAAATAGTCCCATGGTTTAAATATACACATTGAGAATGACAGTGATGGACTGTTGCAATGAAGAATCAAGGTTTTGTTGCAAGATTCAGATAAAATGCCAATTTAAGACTTTGGTTTTGCCTTGCCATGCAGAACAGAGGCAAAAGCTGAACACTGAGGGTTAAAAGCCCTATGGAAATGAAGCTTCAGACTTGCATATTACTCTGCACCAGTCAAGCTGTTTGCTCGTTAATGGAATTACAAACACAGTGCTTAAACATGAGGAGGAATAATGTGATGAATATGGACATAAGCTTTCTTCAGGCCCAGCAATTCTAAACATATTGCAATATGCCACTTATGAATTTGAATGAACGTAAGTTTCACCCAAGTTTTAGACACTCTTTGGCAGTGTGCAATACTATTTCAGTTGTGTTGTTTGTTCAAAGTGTGGGAAAACAAACAAGGTTTTACAGCACCAAAAGATATTCTGCACCCCAGATAATTGTGTTTGTATCATGTCATTAAAAACATGCAAGAACTGCAAAACAAGCCGACGTACTGCATCTGAAGTAAAGCTTAGACAATCTGTAAGCCACACATAGTCCACTTCTCAGCATTTTTCATGTTTGTGCCAGGAAACATCAAACAAGGTTTAGCACAGTAAGTCCTCCATGATAAAACCACCTAATCAAATTTCTTAAGACACGGCATTCTTCTAGGAAATCATAAAAAAAAATATATGAATCGATAGTTCCTAGCTCTTACAGTGTGCACACGTGGAAGAAGTAGCCATTAAATTGAAAATCCTCATTTGACTTACAAGCATTCAAACTGACTATTAAATAGAGAATGCGTGTATGTGTATATGCACAAACCTTTTTTCACCCCCTCGTGTTTGCTTGGCATCTTGACAAATGTTTCAAGATGACTGATTTTGATTCTTCTGCATCCCTGAGGCTTAAAGTGAATCCTGTGAGGTCACTCTCTTATAAGATCAGAGTGGTTAGGCAAAAAAGTCAGTCTTTGTTCAGAAAGGAGTCAGTTACTGAGCCTTTTTTAACAAACCAAGGTCAGCCTGTTCTGATTTCAGCTGCCAACAGTGTATCAGCAACTGCAGGGCCAAGAGGAGTTGGAGTTTCTGTTTAAAGACAGGAACTGATGGTAACTCTCATGAAGTACTTGAGCTTTTGGAAACAGAAGTGCAACACAATTCAGTCACCAGGCAGACTGCCATCATGGGACGTACCCTGCTAACACCTCGTAGCACACAATTACTAATTGGTGACACCTCCAAACCACTTGGAAAGATGACCTGAACAATTCTAAAGGAAGATGGACAATGTTACTGAACACACTGATGGACCATGACAAAAGCAGTTAGAACACCAAAGCGGTACTTTCTGACAAGGAAAGCTCACGATATTCACACAAGTTGCTCCACACAATTCACAGAATCAGGGCAGTACATTGTAAGTGTGCATGGCACAATAGTCTCACATTGGGTAGGGAAACAGATCACACTGATGAAATCGCTGCTTCCTGCTTTGTGCATACTTAATTTTTTTTCACTAGAAGCAAAAGGAGGAAATTAGTATGAAGGTGTCAAAGATTCCTTTCCCACCACCCTTTCTTTCCATACAAGTCTTTCTATTCTCACCAGTAGTACACCTCTTTCTTCAGAGAATAAACCAGTAAACATGTGAAAGAACCTATCTGGATTTAGTTCTGCTCAACAAAGCATTCTGAACAGAGCTTGCCCCTGGCTATTCCACAAACACTCTTCCCACAAGGATGCAGAAATCTGTCTTGCTCTGACTTTCCCAGGTTCCCAAAAACTCTAAACAACCAAGAAGAAAGTTCTCCCTATAATCTCAGCTTACTCATCTGCAGTTAAGGTTAATACTCACCTATTGCACAAGACTGGTTAGGAGCTCAACTGCTTTGAGTTTCTTTTCGAAGGTGCAGTAGAAATGCAAGAGTCCAGACCTTGATAGCAAATAAGAAGTACCAAAGGTTTGTCAAGTAGTAACTACTCTGGCGCTCTGTGTGCCACAGGTGTGTAGATATGGAGTCAATGAAAGAGACGAAAATATTCAACTGCAAGCTTGCAATTAAGTTACCACATATCATCGCTGTGTTCCAACAAGAATGCCTTACACGTCAAAGATGTACGTTCAATACATAAGGTTAGATTTCAGCCATTTCTTAGGATGTTCAAATACAGGCTCTTTGTCCAACTTGCTACAGAAGCAAACATGAGGTTTGGACTCTGCTCCAAATTTTAAAATTCAGGATTACTTGACCCAGTGTTTTGGTTCCACTGGAACATGCCCAAGCAGCCTGACAAAAGATGAGCTTCAGGCTTTACAACTTTGGTCATAACACACTAATTTTAGCCATCCACCTTCCACTAAAGCAACCTAAGATCCATACGTGGCATTTTGGGCTTTCAGTCACCCACTAAGGCAGTACTTCCATTCATTTACTCTTCTGGAGCACATCAGAAAGCAAGATTCAAATGCTTTTTTTCTTTTTTTTTAAAATCTATTTAACTAGATTTTTTGATCAGCCTTCAACACACATTTGCATTCAAACCAGAACTGATTTACTAAGCTGTAACACCTAAAGACATCAGAAGAAATCTACTTAAATAATTGGGAGAAGTAATCACTTCCCCTGTTCACCATATTATAGATACTTGGCTCTGTTATGTTTTGTTTCTACATAGTTAATCTGGCTAAATTGATAAATGTTTCTTCCAGCAATTTCAGTTTCTGAAACATTACTGCCAGATCCCAGTGGACATGAAGCTCTGCAATTTCCTGCTTCCCGGCCATGTTTCTTCCACCTCTCCCCAAGTACTCATAAACAGTCACTTGTCAATTTTTAAAGAAAGTTCTTTTGAGAACAGACTAATCAGAGCCAATGGCATCCTGGGGTGCATCCGGAGGAGTGTGGCCAGCAGGTCAAAGGAGGTGATCCTCCCCCTCTACTCTGCCCTGATCAGGCCCCACCTGGAGTATTGTGTCCAGTTCTGGGCTCCCTGGTATAAAAAGGACAGGGATCTCCTGGAGAGAGTCCAGAGAAGGGCTACGAAGATGATAAAGGGCCTGGAGCATCTCCCCTATGAGGAAAGGCTGAGTGAGCTGGGACTGTTCAGCCTTGAGAAGAGAAGACTAAGGGGGGCCTAATTAATGTTTATAAATATCTTAAGCAGGGGATGCAGGGGGAATCAGCCAGCCCCTTTTCAGTGCTCTGTGGAGACAGGACAAGGGGCAATGGCTGCAAGCTGGAGCACAGGAAGTTCCGCACCAACATGGGGAAGAACTTTTACCCAGTGAGGGTGAGGGAGCCCTGGGACAGGCTGCCCAGGGGGGTGGTGGAGTCTCCTTCTCTGGAGATATTCAAGACCCGTCTGGACGCCTATCTGAGTGAAATGTCCTAGGACAGGGGAGTTGGACCTGATGATCTCTCGAGGTCCCTTCCAACCTCTATGATTCTATGATTAAAAACCAGAACCAAATCTAAGCAAATCCTTGAACTCACATCTCCCTTGGGTTACTAACATAATGAGAAAAAAACAGCTATGAAGTATGCAGGCCCAATGTACGTTTGACTGCTCCTCTCACTTGTGAATAATTCCATTACATTTGCCATTAGAAACTACTCATTTCAACAACACTTTCATATCCATCGATGAACAGAAATGCCCATTTTTAAAATGCTTTCAGTATTGCTTAGATTTAGAAATAAAAAGAAACAGATTACTGGTCATCAGAAAGCTACAACTACATTTTTTTCCTCTTTTCTCTTACAACCACTAACAAACCTCCCCAAGTCAGGAGGTTATTTTCTCAATATTAGTTTTAAAACAACTGGAGAGAACAGAATTTCAGGCTATTAACTGGGAGTTACTTGTACTTAAACAGGCTATCCTCTTACTGTTTTCAATATGTCCTACTTGGTGGTAACCACCCTCCCACTCCTGGGAACGGGGCAGAGCTGTCATGTCACCAGCTGCAGGAAGCACCACATCTCTCCAGCCAAGTGCTGAGAGCCTGGAGAATGCCTGTCATCCTAGCTCTGACTAGCAGACAATATTTAGTACAGGGTATGATATCCAACCCTCTTTGATTTTGCTACTGTTTAATTTTAAGCATGCACAAACTTGTGAGTAGGTTGACAGCATTATTAAATCATCACTGTGTTTTAACTTCTTCCTAACAAGATTATCAGCTTTCAGACAGAGGAGACAGAGGCTTCTGTCTCATGGATACTTAGTAATAGTGCATTGGAAGACAGCTGGAAGAAATGTTGTCTTTTTATAAAGTTAAAGATGTGGCTGGTGACAGAAGTTTATCTAACTCTGCATTTTTCTACAGCCATATTACTTCATACACTATTCCTCTTCTTTGTAAGAAACAACAATCTGTTCACCTCCATCTGCCAGTATTCTTCCTTCAGGTTCATTTTTCCATCAGGTGCTGTGTTCCAACGAGTATGTGCAAGCACTAGGAGCAATGTATACGAGCAGAGGCTCCTATGCTGCCTCAGGCACGCTCCATAGCTGCTGCTAGTTAGCACATATCCCCTTCCTAACATTAGCTTGCAAACAGCAGAAGTGGCAGACAAGTTCATCCCCTATAGAATACATTCCCTGCAATGTCTTCTGAGGTAGGTAAGAGTTATTTGACTGGATCTGTCCCTACGAGCTAAAGAAGGAATACTTCCATTTCTCAGTATTTTATCTTGATGAAGAACAACATTATTTTACAAGTTGAAAATTTCCTCTCTCACATCTATCCAGAGTTATGCCTACAGCTGAGATTGGAAAAGACTGTATCTAAACCACTACTAAAGTCTGTCCTGTTCTTGTTTAATACATCTAAGCCTTTCTGTAATGAGAAACAAAATTTAAAATATAATCAAACCGATCTCCAAATAGGTGACAAACATTAAGTCATAATAATACAGACTTTTATCAGCTTCAGTGAAAAGTTAGCTTATTAACATGTTTAGTAACCTGCTAGAAAGGCTTTCAGAATCCATACCCTGAGCCCACAAGACAGTCTACTTTTTGGGAGCTCACTTCAGCAGAGGAAACAGCAGATAGCTTTGTATGGAAACTCACATCATCTCCTCAGAGTTCAAGTGTGATTGCTGCTGTCTGTGGACATGTCCATTAGGAGGTGATTTAGCAGATGAACCATTCACACTTGAAAGGACAAGTTCCTACTGTTCTGACATCAAAGACAGCCCTTTCACTACTCAGATCTTTACCCAAAATACACAGGACTGTATGATTTTGGCTTCTGAAGCAGCACTGAAAAAAACTTGTTTTATTCAATTCACCCCATTATATTGACCAGTCCATAGCCAGGTATGTCAAGGAGAGGCTGTGGTGGCATACAGCAAATACAATAGTTTTTCACAGTGCTCTTACTAATTACAGTCCTTCCCCTGTAGTTGAATGGCAACTACACAAAATCAAACACTGTCCCTGCTTTTATGGTTGTTTGTGTAATAACCTTACAGTTCACGTGTACTTGGCAGAGACCATCACAGACTCTGTGAGACTACACCTAATACCTCTGTTCCTGTCACTTCCTTTCAACACGACGGTTCTGTGCACAGCTTCTCGGGCACTACATGACAGGAAGGTAGCAAGGCTCCTCAAAAAAAAAAAAGCAAACTTCAACATCATTGCCCTGTTCTATAGTCTGAGAGTCAAGAAAACCGCCTGGATGCCATAATGTAGCACAACCATATGCTCTACACCTGCTACAAAGGCTTCTCCCTCCTTCCCTCTCTGTCCCCCCTCCCACACAGCAGTCATATAATCCAGTTAAAAGCCTCAAAGGACAGGATTTTTTCTTAATAAATATTAGAGATGGTTTTGCTGGATACCAAAGATGTTCAATGTGCTCAAGAATACATAAAAATTGATTGTCATCAAAATCATTAAATATCAGCATCCGTTGCAAACTGAGAGGTTCTTGTTTTCAATAATGCTTTATGTATTTCCAACTCAAGCATCCACAGCTTGAGTTTTCAAAGGAATATTAGGTACACCTTCACTGTCCTCTCCTCCATCAAAAGGGCCTTAAAATAATTATCATATCTTGGGAGAACAAAACCAGTACCATCACAGCACACTAAACAAGAAGCATCAGTTATTTTTATCCCATCCTACAACACAATGCTTATTAACATCAGAGATACTTATTTTTTAAAATAATTATGATAATTGGTTTGGTTTCATGAAAATGAAGTACTAGCCTGTATAAAAAGAGGTGATTCTGTGGCATTCTAGCCAACACAGAGTTTGTAGGCAGCCTCCAATGCTGGGTTAGCTGTAACTAGGGTGAATTTAATTAAGATTGTTAATACGTAGGCACTTATAATTAGGAACATTTATTTCCCTTTTGATTAAGTCTTACTATTAAACCATCTATTCTGAAGGGTGATGTACAATAATTTACAGTGCCCATAAAATGCAGTCGTTACCAACTGTGCTCACTACTCACTTTCAAAATCTGTAGAAAAATCCCCACACAGCCCAAAACCAGGAATAAAGAGGAGCAGAGAGACATGAAGCTGTGTATGACAGATGGAAAAAAATCTTTTTGATTAAATCAGAAAACTGACAGATCCGATGCATCTTTTCTGTATTTCCCTGTCATTACATTAGGTCCTAGAATTTCTCAAGAAACTACAGCTCACATTACAAAACACAGTCACATTTGTAATTTCACAAAGCAATAACCACAGTAAACCCAAATCTAAATAGCGACATCCATACATGTTGGGTTTGAAGCTCACAGAGGAGGAAAAATAGCAAATGTACAAAGAATGAAATTACACAGACACAGCATAAGAGATTTACAGCAAGGCAAATCCTGTTACTTGAAACAATGCTACAATGAGTATGTTGTAGTCTGTGCAGCATCTCAAAAAACCTCTTCTGCTAATCTTGGTAGTGTGACATTGTTGTTTAGCTTTCTTTAAGAACAGCAACAACCTAGCTTTTTACATTTTATTTTCAAGATGTTGGAGAGATGTATTTTATCTTTAAAAGGCAAAAGTCCTTATAGCATGTTTATTATTCAAATGCTGACGGGTTTATAGTATTTTTCATTTAAAAACTTACTCATGCATAAAAATGCTGTTGTATTTAACCATTTAACATATGTTTTCAGTATTTAAACCAGATCAATTTTAAAGAGCATGAAGATTTTCTGTGGGTATATATTTTCTAGAGAGTTAGTTCTAAAAGACTCCCCCAGGCTTACATTTTCCTTCTTCTCAACTATCAGCATCAACTTTCTGAAATAGGAGTTAAAATACAGAATTAGAGAAGTCATAGTTCGTATCTTGGTTTCTACAGCAATACACCGAAGTAGCTAAAAGATACCAAACACATAAGCAGTAACAGAGGAAAATACTGTACAAGAAGGTTCTATTAATACGACTGCAACATCACTACTGTTAGAGAAAAGGAACCTACAGAGATGAAATATTCTTTAACACCACACAATAAACATTGTAAGAAATTCTGTCCCCAGCTAAGAGTTACAAAATCCCCAAATCCCAGAACTCAAATTAAAATGGAGTCTAACGCGAACATTCCTACCTGTCCCTTGTATAAACATAACAGCGTTATATTTTAAGCTGATCCCTGTCTACCTGGAAGGCTACGACCTGTTTTCCAAGTCCACTTTTCTTATTTCAACTTGCTATGTACAATTTCAAGTTTATTTTGCCTTTGAAACATTTCAACTTAACCATTCGCACCATCACAATAACAAAAGGCTCAAAACCCCCTTAAGAACAGATTCCAATACTTTTTCAATATTCATTCCAAGTAGTTTATTATTTAATGGCTGAAGTTACTATGCCTGTGTGTGGACAGTGCTACTGAACAGGAAGCAGATTTACTCAAATTACCCTCATAGGGACTGTAAAATAACTGAGAAGGACAAGAGAGAACAATCGCATCTGCTTAATATATGACCCTCTGGCAAACCTAAATTTAACCCCAAAAGAGAGAGAATCTTTAACCCGAGCTCAGGAATGCAAGTAGCAGGTACAGCCATTTCCAAACAGTTGATGAGAAGTGAACCGCAGCAAGGGTGGGTGGCAGAGGACAGCTTAACTCTGCTTCTCTCTCGTTTTTCCCTGAAGTGGAACAACACTGCAGCACAGTGTAACAGAAAGCTCATCGTAAGGGTCATGTGGAACCACTAGCACCCAGCTGAATAAACCCACTGAGTGTGGTTTCCATCCATACCCCAGGGCTGACACCACAAACAATATGCAAACTTTCATATTGTCCTTCCTCTGGCTACAAGTGGGCAAGTGCTTGGCTCTTCTGCCAAACGTGACAACTCCAGTGAAGCGCTGCTGCACTGCATTAAAGGAATGAAATATTAAACTCCTGCTGTGCTGACTGCAATGTTTGAGAAGCTGTTCAAGTAAATGATAAGCAATTAAGGAATCTTAGCTTTAGGTTTTGATCACACATATATACAACAACAACAACAAACCCACAGCAACATTTTGCCTTATTGATACATGTATTGCTTAAGACTGCAGTCCGTATCCTTGCATTAATATTTATGTATTTAAAAGATAGATTACACTTTCATGTGACAAAGCATTGAAACAAAATGGAAGAGAGATTCTTGACTCATCATAGACAGAATTCCTAGCATCCTGCATTACTTCTTGTATGTAAAGTGCATACAAAGGGGAGGTTGTGGGTTTGTTTTGTTTGGGTTTCCCCCCCCCCGCTAAACATAGGCTCATTCACTTTAAAAGGTTACATTTTTTAATACCCGTATGCATAAACACAATCATCATCTGTGAATTTCAGATATACAGATCACTCATCTGCTGAAAAGGTAACACCCTAAAAATGGTTCATAGAAAGAAACCTACCAAACAATAAACTGATCACTACTCCCACTTCTGGAATCCTCAACACAGATATCAGAGACGTGATGACAGATGAAGAAGGAAAAGGTACTCACAAATAACACCTTCTGCAAGCCATCCTTGAATGTGTTGTGGTTTTGTTATTTATATTTTCTTTCACGCAATCTGAGGTAGAAAAGCTCTTTCTTAAGGAAAAAAAAAGATCACATTCACAGCTTTTGCATGCTCATTCAGGATCAGCCACGGTGGAACATCACAGATAAGTAAGCTGATGATGTAACCAGCATCAAGCACCGCATCAGATAAACCCAAAGGCTCTACAGGGTTATATTTTGCAAAGCCAAAAGGTTTTTCCCAGAGAGGAGGTTTAGCAAGCATAAACCAGCCACACTGTTTTCACGTTCCTGGTGGGCTTGCTTTCTGCTTCCAGAAAAAGTCCCAGATCTGTATTTATTATTAAACTTCATCACCAAGAAAAAACAACATGCTTTCTCATTTGATATTTAGACTGAAACATAAAAGCACCAAATGTTGCGTTTTCGAATGCACCATCTCTGTATGAACACTGTAGTACAGTCCAAACCAAGAAAAGGCCATTGGTCCTTTTATCTCCATGGTAACAGCAGCATCTGTGAAGACGAACCGTATTCCCTCTTCACTGCAAAGTCAATTTATAGTCACATACTATGACATAAACTGATAAGACAGCAAAGCTAATCAGCAGCTAGGAGAAACAGGAACCAAAGTGTGAGATTAAGCTCTTGCTCAAGAGAATGCTCTGTATATAGGATTTCTCATGTGAAAATTACAAAATGAATAACCAAATCAAGCTGTTCCTCTGAGCTGATCCAGGCTGGGAATTTGCAAACTTCCCAGTTCAGCTAACAAGGACAGTTGCTGAATATTTTACAGAATTAACTGTTTGTTTAAATCTCCAGTTACACCCTATTAAATGGAGAGACAATTAAAAAGGTTGTTCTTTGCCAAAAAACTACGGAAGAACTAGTACTTAAGTATTACCTTTTCCCCTCAAAGTTTCCTCAAAGATTTATTGCCATTAATAGCAGAGTCAGAAGTTTCACAACTCTCCCAACTACGACCCTCACATCTCCCCCTGTTCCCCTTTTTAGCACCATCAGTGGTGCAAATACTTCAGCAACATCATCCTTGTGCACTAACAGTCCTTAACTCCAGGGAAATGACCGTATGTGCAGGCTCAGTGAGTCATCTGAACTCACTTTTATTTTAGTCCTGTCCACAGCAGTCCTTTGTAAAGAACTAAATAAAACAAAACAACAACAAAATCACACCACAGAAATTTCCTTTTTCTCTCCCCTTGCCTGCTTCTTGCCCCACTCCAATGCTCCGCACTCAGGCCTTACGTTATCAAGACAGCCAAGCTTCCCCCTTGCTTCATGAATCAGTATAATGACCATCTGCTCACATTATTAAGTTAAATATATACCAGAACACACTGATGAGGGCAGCTCATTTGCCATGGTCAAGTGATCAGTTCATAGCTGTTTCATAGCCAATTGTAATATTTCCAGAACAAGAGACAGCAGGTGGCTGGCCAAATGCTACTTATCACAGCATTACCTATGAAGTTCCCCAGGCTAAAGAGAAGCAGGAACTGTCCAAAATGCTGCTAAATAATGTAACTTTGCAAAACAACAAAATGCTAAGGCAGGACTTATCCCTCTGATCTTTGGTCTAGACTGATTTGCAAACAACTATCTTTTGTGTCAAAATACCCTGAGGTGCTCCCTTTGGGTCAGTCATCTGACTAAAGCCAAACAGTTCACTTTACCATCTCCCATTTGCTCCCACTTACCTGCCACTGAACAGTTCACTTTACAACCTCCAGTTCACCCCACTAATCTGCCATGCAAATTCCAGCTAGGATGGAAACCAATATGAGAATTTGATCTGGCAGACACGCACTTCAGTTTACCAACTCACCATGACCTTCCATCCCAACAGAAGTAAAACATGATAATCTGTAGAATCAGTAGCCACAGCCCTGGAATCACACCACGGTGTTTTAGTGATATATCAGTGCAATAGGAAACCATAACTAATGGGGTGAGAAAAGCCCCCAGATTCTCCATTCCCCACATGCCTGTAATACTGGGATACTGTATTGACAGGTAATTAACCAGTATTCATTTTAAGAAAACTACTCAAAACATACATTTTATATGGCACCGTTCCATGTAGCAGGAATAGAGTGAACCACAGAGAATCTGGCCCAATGTGCCATTTCCTAAGTAGTTTTGTTTATATTGCTCAGAAAACCTTCACTGTGAGCTTGATCCTGTAAAGTCCAAATTGCATGGGCTCATGACATGGATCAGGCACCGTGCAAAATAACCCCATTCTGCAGTGAAGGGCTGATTTGAAGCCTCCACACCTTGAAACACACATATACAACACTGCAAGACAATAATAAGATTGCTTGGTATCTGCTAAATTTGCAAGTTAAATATATTTTCTGCAAATGAAGATAATGTAGAGAAATACAGACTTCAATGTTTTTTTCTGTTGCACTGAAGACAGCCTAGAGGTATCTCCCCTTCTTCCAAAGTTTTTTCATGATTCAAATCCTATCCAATTTTAAATATATACCAAATGCACAGCACTGAAGAAATAGCACAGCTTTAAAGGTGCTTGTGTATTGTGAAATCACACATCACAGCCAAACCCCTCAAATAGCCATCAATATATCACACAGATAAATGCCTGCTAAGAAAATAAAATCATTCCATAAAAAGTCCCTTAAACCAGCTTTCCAACCTACTATAAAGTCAAGCAGCTCAATCACTGCTGGTCTACAAGGCAAAGACTATACAAACAGCCTTGTCAGTTTGGGTTGATTCTTCTGTTTTCAAATCCAGCTACTGCAGACGTCTGGCAGCACAGTGCACAGATTGAACGAGAAGTGAAGACTAAGTTATACAAGTATTCAGAAAGGTACTGTCTCAGGATAACCACTGGTCTGGTAAATGAATCCATTAGACTCTTTAAGCTATTTTTTCAAAAGCCCAATATTGAGGGATACAAAAAACAGACTGAAAAGTCAAATCAATAAGGAAAAGCAAATTGCAGAAGAAAGATGCATCACCTGGATTCCAGCAATGCTAATGCTACAGGAAGGCTTGAAGCTGTTGCATGTGTGCTGAATCCCATAAGCCCACAGCTCAGAGCTGATGCCCACTGCTGCCTCACTTGGGTTTCCTACAGGAGTTCTAGCATCAGGCACATCCAAAAGCAGTAACTTAGCCCACAGTAGTTTCTTCATATGTGCAAAAGGCATTAGTAATTTAACAGCTTTTCCTTCCTACTCTGCAATAAATGCCATTAAAACTTTAATTCTAGAAAGGAAAATAGTCATGAAGCTTTTATAGTGCATAGCATATTTTTACGTGTTTGGTTCTAGTTTTTCTTTTGATGTGTCCTGATATGATGACAACTGAGAAAACCACTGTCTGGCTCTAAACTCGTCTGAGCCCTTAGTGTTTTATTCAAGATAACAGACTGACTTGCATAGTTTAAGTTAAGAATGTGCTCAAACTGCTGTTTGAGCCAACATATCTTTAGTTCATTGTCTTCCTCAGTTGTACTCTAAAACAACATGAAGTTGGCCTGATGAGTAAGCATAGTATTAAGTCTGCCCCCATTTGTATCTTAGCAGGCTTAATTGAAGTGGCTGGATGCTACAAATGCAGAAGTTAGGAGAACTGTACAGGCTATTGAACCTTAGCTTTTAACTCAGAAGAAAGGTTTTCCTTTAGAAGAAAAATATAGTAAGTAGGACAGATGTGGGAACACCAGCAAGATACTTGTACAGGCTGTTACTCAATGTCACTGTGTGAAAAGACCTGGACATAGGATGCCTAAATCATTATCCTCATGAGTTTTCAATCTAAAACTACTAAACACACAGATCTTGGTCCCCATGAAATGACTGGGAAGAGCTCTGACAGGCTTCAACAGGGAAAGCTTGACACAATAAGTGTTCAGTTCTGGAAAGCCCTACCAACATTAACAACCTGCCAACATGACTGACCTGCACAGCCAGTGACCACTTGTTTCCAAAAGCCATTTTTCTCTGCTGAGATTTCTGTTCCTTCTGTAACTGCAAGGAATAAATGGAGCACCTCAGCGACAGCAAACAATACCAAATAGGATAGGTTCTGTGCAGGATCACCACACCGTACAGACCACATGATGGATTTACAAACCAAAATCACTCTGCAACTTGCTGGCTTCTTTGTTTTAAATGAAAGCCCAAATTTATCTCAAATGTTCTCATATATACTATTAGGCAAAGCCATTTGCTATTGTTTATGCTATTTCCATGTTTTATTATTAACACGTTGGCTTCTGTGTGATTAAGAAGCTTAACTTTTTATTCATTCTAAAAAAGCAGAGTAAACCAGGCTTGTGGTTGAAGTTAGAAGTGAAGTCCTATGGGATAAAGCACGTGTCCTTCATCCTGCCTCTGTGATGTCTCATCCTCCCTACTCAAACACAAAACCAAACAAGTATACTACAAAAATGAAAGTAAGAACTACCGAACAAAGCCTTTTAACCATCGGTTTGATCTCACTAGTGTGATTAGGAGCAGCTATGTTGCATGCTATTATCATGACTGGCTTTGTTTGCCTTACAATGGCATTTGATATTAGACTCTGACTCTTTCAAAGATCTTCCAATTTTTGTTCAGAAATTTTCTCTCAATGGATTTAACAGTGAGACATTTTTTCTACTTGCCTTACTATCCCTTCCCAAAAAGCGGGTTTGTCATTTGAAGACTAATTAGTATTTTTGGACTTTCAGGACTTTTCTCTAAAGATCACTTCCAAGAAATATTTCTATGGCCTCAGAAAAAGACTTACAGACCACACATAGTCTGTTCCAGACAAAGTTCAGTGCCCTTATTCTGAAAACCATGAACATCCCTGAAATGCTCAAGTGGGGTGGCTGCAACAAACTCCCAAGCAGCAGGAAGGCCCAGCGGTCGCAGTTTACTCTGCTCCGTATCATGCACTGTCAGCAGGCACATAACTGACCACTTCATTCTCACAGAGGTAACTACCAGAGTGAATGCTACAGCCCCCTGTGTGCCTGGGAATGGTGAACAGCATTACCTGCCAGCTGCTCCTGTGGGGTATGAACCATTCATCTCCTCCTGCCCCACTCCTGCTTCACTGGTACCGAAAATAAAGCTTAACCTAACTCATTCTGACACGTGCTACATACTTTAAGTTTGTGGTGATGAACTTAAAGAGGAAATCTTTAAAAATTTAAGTACCAAATAGCTTAACAACAAAATTACCCCGCATATGGGGATGAGGGGATAAAGCTGACAACCATGCTGTTTATGTAATCAACAGATAATCTGAGAGATCATAAAGGTTATTTTTATAGGAAAAATACCTATTGCAGGCTAAAATCTCCCTCATGTCCACTGTACCACCTGCAACAACTATTTCTGACAATCTGGGGCACAAAGCCAGCCCAGGGCACCTCTGTCAGCACCAGAGGTGTGCAGCTGAGGAAGGGCCCCACACCATGTCAGGGGACGCCATGGATGAGACAGGCACCCAGCCACCACAATTGCCTCAGCAGCCAAACCCCAACTCTGGCCATGGTGGATGAGCAGTCCCTACCGGCAGCGGGCCAAAGGCAGGCAGGTCAGCCACTACATCCTCTCTGGCACCCCATGCTTCTGCTGACACTCCACTGGCAGCCAGGTGCTGTGTGGCGGAAGCTGGGGCAGACAAGGCCGGTTCCAGCCGCCTCAGAGCGCCCAGCTCAGCCACTTTGGGAGGCTGTCACCACTGGACAAGGCCGGCCTGTCACAAGAGCGTCAGTATATGGAGATTATTTCCTATCTGCTCACACTTTTATGGTACAGAAATGTTCTCAGAGTAACAGTGGGGAGAAGTCCAGCTCCACCAGCAATGGTGGGGCTCTTGGGATTCAGAGGAACAAATGCTGCTTTGCACACACTGCCCCTCCGCCAAACGTTAGCTGATAAAATGCACAAGCTCAAACAGAAGAAAATCTGAGCACAACAAAAACCCAACACTGTTTGTAAAAGATTACAGCATTTTCAACCACATTTTGAAATATTTTTCATGAAGGTGTGTAGTTCTGTCCTGAAGCCTCTGAATTCTTTATACTGCTATTTATTTTAGTAAGAAGCCCCAAAGCTTTATTTAATAAGGAAGCTGCTTCTAATTTTTACCTTCGCTTTTACTGATTAGCTGATACACATTTGCTTAGGCTGACTTTCCTCTGCAATAATACTTTTAACCCTGTACGTTTTAAGCTCAATATACAGATACCAATGCATCTATCTTTTGTGTCCATTTACCCTTAATATAGTTAGAAGCAGATATTTAATCTAATAATTTTTCATGCTAGTGTTTGCCACTCTGTTTCAGAGGCAAGTAAAAAGCACTTCACTTTAAACAGCCAAAATAATTAAAGAGCAAACCCAAGCTGCCTGCTCTTCCCTGCTGCACCAGTGTTTGCCTCTCCTGCATAGCAATCATTTCAATACTTTACTTAACTTCTCCACTTCTTACAGAAGTCAAGTTTGTTTCTGTATTTCACTGAAATTACTGCCTTTTGCCCCAAACCCCCTCTTTGCCCAAACCCCCTCTCAGAAATTATCATGCACTAAATCTTAGTGGGTTCTCTGCTGGCATTGGCTTTTCTGGAACATCCTTGCTCTTCACCAAAACAAGGCTTCAGTTAAACATCAGTTCAGTAGCTGCTGAAGTAAATCACTGGTTCTCATGATTAAAAAACCCGCAAGTTTTAACTGTTACTTCCAGCACAACAGAATTGTGGAAATATCTCTATACTACCGCTCACAAATTCTTTTTCTATTTGTACACTGATATTAGTGTTCAAATTATCCTTTGTTCTTTGCTAAGCAAGGTAAATCCTAAACCAAGCAACGACACCGTTTTAAGTTACACTTAAGAACGCTGCCAAAACAAGGCTCTAAATAACAATTTATACCTCCTCCCACTATGCAAAACAGGTTCTTTTAAAAAGGAACACTACAAAAAAAAATCTATCCAACCCAAATTAAAATAATTTTGCAAGCCTTCATTCAGTCAAACACAGTTTCACATAAAATATTTGTATTAAATTGATCAACTTAACAAGTGTCTTTATTAAATCTGCCTTAACCACAGACACACATACACGTTATCTCTCAACATCCTTATTCCCCAGCCAGTTCTTGTAACTTCTGTTTTGTGCCAGTTTTTCACTTTTGTGTTTTTCCTTGATGTGCCAACTACTCAAACTCCTCTGCACTGCATGTGACTCTGGAAAAGGATCATCATCTCTTTAAAGTAACCTGAACTCTCAGTTAACAAATGGGCATATTTTCAGTATTAAACCACCAAGTTCTCTAAGAACTTTATATGCCCAGAAATTATTACAAACAACAGTTTATCTGTCATTTGCTGCACACTTTTTTCTGCTTACCTATCCAAGAATTTTGGTTGTTTGCTTGTAAAGAAAAGCAGACACGTGAATATGCTCAATACCTGATTCTTCCTGTGCACATACACACATTTGACACATTTTCTCTTCAACTATATGATTCCACTTTTTTCACTAGAGCAAATACAATTAAGTGCAAGACCAGTAAGTGCACTGGGAAGAAATCCAGGTGAACCAGTAATATCCTCCCCTCAGATACGACACTGGCAGGGTAGAACTTTGCTTTGCAGAAAACATGGCAGAAACTTCTTGTGTTTGGTTTTTTCATTATGATGCTTGCCCACGCCATGGTTAGTAGCAACACAGTTTTTAGGCTGAAGGGCATGCATCCCTGTGCACATCCCAGGCTCATGTGTGCTTTGTCACCAGTGCACACAAGCAGACAGATTGGACAATAAGGAGATGCAAAAGCCTAAGTCCCCACTTAAAGCACTTTATAACAGGCTCAGCAGAGCCTATTAGCAGGGGTGTCTTTATCACCAGGATGTGTGTGCTGCTTATTATAGTAACTATTTTCCCTGAACTACCTAGGAAAAGGCACACTTCCTAAGCTTTTTCACTCTGTAAGCTACAGTCTAGTACAGGTATTGCCAGCTCAGGGTGGTTTGTGACAGAATGATATCTGCCAAAGAGCTAGAGGAGGAACAGGATCTACAAAGTACTCAGAAGCATTTCAGAAGACTGCAGTTAACATCATCTGTGCTGCTTCTATCCACTTGTGACAAAGGGATCTATGAACTACACAGCAAGAGTTGTACTAGAGGCTACAAAAGCTTCCAAAAACCTCACTGACTACTTGCTCCACTAAAAATAACTCTTCATCTACATATCTTTCCTTAGGATATCTCATTTTAGAAGTGAAATCTATAGAAATGTTACTATGGTGCTGTTGACCACAGATCTAACCAATTTGAAAACTGACTTCCAATCCTTCATGTAATCCAACAGCAACAGCAAAAACCTGCACTGAAGAAATTCACATACAGGTATGCTGTGCTCAAATCTGTTACCAGATATTGCTTTTATACCCAAGACAGAGAAGTATGCACTTGGAACACAAGGTATACATTTCCTCAGTCTTCATGTAAGTTATTCTAAAGTCTGCTTATTCAGGTAGCATTGCAATTTTAATTAATTACCAGTAATACTCACCTAATAGCTGAGGAGAACTGTTTTCAAATACCCACATGCACCATGAAACACAGATTCCCAACCAGCACTTAGCATTTCAGCACAGCTCTCTAAGTGATAACACATTTAAACCACTAAGCAACACTGTTGGGTTTGTGGTGTGGGGTTTTTTTGGTCGGTTGGTTTTGGTATCTTAAGTGTAAACACATCTTTTAACATCATTAGACATTTAATTAACAGAAACTCCATGGGTCTCTGGCAAAACAATCAAAATAATTTTTAATAGCTAAAGACTACCCCAGAGTAAGTATTTACGTGACAAATTAGTAAAGAAAAATTATTCCACAAAATTAAACCACTAAAATTCCATTAAGGAGCATTTTGTACCATCCCACAGACTTGATTACTCCCAGAGCATAGAATGTGAGATTAATATTGGTTTACTCCATTTTATATGTCAAAACTATTTGAACAGCTCAAAACTACTTCACAGCCACCCTACTTGGACCATATGACCAGAAGAGGACTTAGCCATCCATTGTGATTTGTATTTCCAGTGTTGATCTCTCAAGAATTAGAATGGCTTGGTGAAATTTTTTGAAAACCTGACCATATAATGCCACAACTTCAGCCACACGTCACTAGCTCTCCTCTGCTTTGCCCACGCATGTTTTACGTTATATATACTCTTGGAACACCCAGCAAGAAGTACTACATCAGCTGAGGGCTTGTCTGGTTTTCCAGAAAGGACAGATTCTCTTCCAAGTACCAGACATAAACGCTATTTGATTGCCCATAATCCAGATTATTACCCCAAGTGAGGACTCTTGGGACCAGAAGTGAGATAAAAGACATGCCAGGCATTCTCAGTCTCTTTGCAGCCGTGCGTCCCAGCTAAAGGGACTGCTTTAGAATGGAACAAGGCATTTGTGAGCAATTGCTGTAGAATGGCAAACTTCAAGATTTTACTTGAAATTAAATTTCTGACTTTGTCTCATGATTAAGAAGAAAACTTCAGAGCCTGCCATATGCTTGGAACAGTCCCCTACAACCGTAGGAATATTTACCCCAGACACTTCACCGGACAAGGCCCTAACGGTCTTAAAGATCTCAGGCATGAAGAAAGTAAAGTTACAGGTTGAGTATGGTCCAACAACAGATCAAAGTGCAGAGGAAAAATCCAAGACTAAACTATTTCAGTGGCACCAAACTGAAGCAGCAGCAGGACTACGTGGCACACAGCCTAGAAACAGTTGCAGGCAAGGACTAAGGACAGTATTTTGGCCTGAGTCATTCTGCTAGGCTTCCTGATACCAGGTCACAGCTGCTGCCCTCCTTAATAAAATACCATGTTGTTAATGAGTCACACTATGATAGGTATTTGGGAAGTTTCTTCGAGACTGGGATAAATTTTTGTTTGCTGGTTTTAATTCGACATATTTTTTTTCTCCTTATTAATGACAAAAGTATAAAATACTTGTTCAGATTCATTCCCTCATCCTTTGGACAACAGAGCAGAAAATGCAAAAGCCAGGAGAAATTCCGCAGCATGCATCTCCTAGTATGTGGGGTGATACATAAATAGCAAATAAGTATCAGCAGAAGAATGAATACTAATGAGCAGAATGTAATTAATGCCTGCAGATCTTCTGGTCTTTAAGTAAAGACATATCTGTCACTGCAAGATGTTTTACAAACATTAGCAAACTAATGGGCGATGTAATACATCATTTGAGAAGAGATAAGAGAAAGCAGTGCCGGCCTATAGCTCAGGACATCAGGAGGCACTAATTTGCATTGCCAACCTAACCCAGAATTACAAAGCTATTTACCCAGTAATTAACTAATCCAGGGCATCTTCTCAGAAAAGAATTTGTTTGGGCTACAACTAAATAAAAAAGTTCAGAAGTATTTCCTACCTATTTTCTCATACAAATCATGCATTTTATTCCTAGCTTTAAACTTCAGCTGCTATTTAGCAGATCTTATATAACACACTGATGTTACTATTACTTTGTTTCCTCTTTTCTACATAAAAATAAGCTGGCATTTCATTATTATTTCTTAGCATTCATTTACTGTGAAGGCATTTTAAATATTTTGTCCTCAATGGTGTTAATAAAAATCCAGCTTAGTAGATAGTTTAGATGCAGGAAAAACTGCAAATTAATGGTCGTTTAATTAATTTGGCAGCTAGACCCATGGTGGATTTCACAAGGGGCTGAAGCTCAATTTTAGTAACAAGACTAGTTAGAATATTTGCCCCAGAATTATCAGCTAGATGTTCAGTGGATCAATTATATTAATTAAACAGACAAGACTAAGACAACCAATATCAATATCTATGTCAATATGTTAATAAAGACACCAAAGCCACCTCACCCCCCAGGGCTAATATAAATGATAATGTAGCTGGATACTTCACTGCTGACTGAAGCAGTAAGTTATCACAGTTAAAACAAGCAGCATATAATTCACTACAAGCTTACAGGAGAACCTGAGGAGGTAAGAAAGAAATCCCAGCCATGCTCCTGGGTGTTGATGGCTCTGGTGATCCCAGTGCCTGGAAATGCCAGGGAGTGCCTGGCAAAGGCATTGCAAGCTGGCTGCATCTGGGAAACAGCAGTGCTGGGACTTGCAAAGCAAGAACACACAGACCTGTATCATGAGGTTGGTTGGTTGGTTTTACACACACCTTCTTATTCAGCTTTAATGCTACATACTACTTCAGAGCTCATGCCCATGGCTGAGCAGAGTAAGGCTGTTCAGAGCACCCGCAGCACCTGGAACAAGATGAGATGGCTGTATTGGACCAGTGCACCCACGAGTCACAGACCGTGTCAGCCTATTCAGGGGCGAGGAAGACCGATTGCCAATGTGCCTGCCAGTTCTCTGCATTTACACATTGGTGGGCTGCAGCAGCTCCTGGCACTACTCCTGACAGACTGGGTAAGGAGCCTAGCAGCCCATGCCTAAAAACGTGGGAACTGCAAAGGAGCTGCCCTGGCACGGGGGTAAGGGTGAATGCCCCAATATCCAGAACATGTTACTGTTCCTTACGTTGTCCTGAAGCCTAGATGATTTGGGATGAGTCAAGATTAACACAAATCCAAACAACGTGCTTCACAGTATGCTCTGTTCAAGGGCTTGAATACTAAACCCACAGTACTCTGGTTTGAAATGTCAGTCATGCCTTGCACCCAAAAGGCGATCCCACATCCCAGCAACATCCTTCAAGCAACGCTTCCTCCTTTCCCTCCCCACTCAGCATTTGCTTTTCTGCTTAATACACGCCTAAGCTTTGCATGGCAGAGAACTAATTTAGAACTTGTAAAGGGAGCAGAGCATAGAGACAACCAAAACTAATACCTAATGCAGGAGCTCAAATCAAATGCCATCAGATCTCAGAGGTTTCTTTCCACAAGAGTTTCACTAGTGCACACTAATACACTTTTGTTTGTTTGAATTCACTAATACACTTTTGTTTGTTTGAATTCACTAATACCTTTTTGGCTGAAGCCTGGTCAAATTCTGCAGAGCTGTAGACAGTGGTGAATTTCTGTTCATTTTTATAATGCAAATAACGATTTGGGCAAAGTAACTGGATAAACCCCAACTTCCAGCACTATCCTGAAACACAATTCTATTTTCTACTACAACTCTTCAGTCTATTATAAACTTGGTCATAAGAGGAGTGTGCAGCTCTCAGAAGGACATGGTAGTGCTCAAAATGCTTTCAGAGAAAAAGTACCACCAAACTGGAATGTTATTTTGTTTTTAATGTGTGAGCTGGTTCTCTGGTGTTTCTAATATGTCTCCGGGCAGGGACTGGATACAGTATTGTCTTTGGTGAATTACAAGTAAATGAAAAATCAAGTATTCAACCTCTCAAGGCCCTTCTACAAGAGCCTTAACACATAAAATACTCACACATGTGGAGTTCAGAGTGTGAAAGATCATTGTATTCAAGTTTGCCCACAGAAAATTCACTTACAAGGACTACAGAATATATACTTGTAGACACAAAAAACCCCTTGAGTACCATTTGCCAGTTCTTTTTCCTGGCAGCAGACACCATAGACTTGGCCAGCGTTCCTCAATGCAGCAGAGGCATCAGGCTGGTGAAGCAGCTGCTCTCACAGGCAGCCCGAGCAGGAGTAGCTGGCCAGCTTCTCCTTCGAGAGGTTTT
The DNA here is from genome assembly GCA_027925045.1 of Hypotaenidia okinawae. NCBI lineage: Eukaryota > Metazoa > Chordata > Aves > Gruiformes > Rallidae > Hypotaenidia > Hypotaenidia okinawae. Next base: position 6,259,631 of record BSDF01000011.1, read on the forward strand.
TGGAAGCCAGCCACCATCAGAGCATGCCTGTTTGTGAGCAGCTACATTCGATTCTAATGACCTTGGGAATAGATGCCTGAAGTTGAGCACCACTAGAAGAATCCTAAAAACCTCTATACACGTTTTTTTAAACAACATAATCTATTGCACCTCTTACTTATTCATACTTCCATCTGTGTAGCTCACCAGTTATAAATATTAAAAGCAGCTATTTAATGTAAGTGACCTTTCAGACCAACAAGTAAGAGAGCTCCTTGCAAGTGCCTGGTGGTAAATCCACAGAAATGGGTGGTTTCCACAGGATAGCTTCAGCAGACTTCTGCATTTCCAGTTGAAATTTGATATACTGAGCAGTTCAACCTACAACAACATCTTTGGAAGTGTGCAGGAACAGGGTCGAGTCATGGAACATTTTGGTCTTCTTATTTTACAGGCAGAAATGGTTTCAAACAAATTCAGAAATTCTGGTAGGACAGTTGAGAATGGCTGATGCAGACTAAATCCTGTGTGTTTATCCATTTTAGTTCTTCACATACAGTGCTTGTAGTAATCAAAACAAGTCAGTGGCTGCTATAAGAACACAGAACAAGATGCTGCACTCCTTGTAGTTACTAACTAGCTAGGCCAAATAGAAGATATTCAAAGAATTACTTTTTTCCTCCCCATTTTTATTTTTTTTCATTATAGGTATAATATTAGCTAAGTTACAATCACAAAATTGTATTTTCCCCTCTGTATTTCAATATATTTGAGAGAAGGTGTCTTTACAGCTACAGGTTATTATTTCAAAAGCAAAGCTTTAGAGTTGAGATTGATGTGATGACATTCTCTACCAGGAGGCTCATTTGCTGAGGACTGGGTTTCAGCCAGCTCTGGTACAGATGTCACCTGGAAGTGTTGATGCTGGTAAAAGAAACAACCCCCCAACAACTGCCTGACAAAACTTGTCTGTTTTTAAAGATCCTGGGAAGATCATCTACATCATCTATTTCAGAAAAGAAATACAAATTACTTATATGTTTTTAGTACACACACAAGAACTGTGTATTTTATTTAACACCCCCCTCAGTTTTTAGGCTATAATTAATAACACAATTAGAATACATTAATATGAAGATGTTTTTTCAGGTCTTCCTGAAATTCAAAATAAGAACGCTTCCAAATCGATGTTTGTATATATAATATGCAATTCTATGGGATTATAAACAACACAAATATTATAATTCTAATGATAAGCTTCTTGAACATAATTTTGTCTAAAACAATTAGTCTCTTCCCTGTGCAAACCTCTGAAAATAGAGCAGCACGTTACAGCATAAATGTTGTCTGTTTGTGCAAGCGCTGTGTCTTGGCAGTAACACCCTGAGCAGTAACCACGCCACTGAGACACATTTCAGCTTAAAGTTTTGGAAAATCCAAGCACAAAAAATCATAACAGAGTTATTTAGCTTCACCAGCTAACACTGCTAAGGGAGAAACAAACGCTTTAAATAATGAAGAGAAGAGTGATTAAAACACAACATTCTTCAACTTTGTTTCTGATGTGAGCTATAAGAACAAAGGTCTTATCAAAGCAGCAACTCTCTAGGAGATCCCAAGTGTGGCCTGTTTTTTCCAGTGGCCCAACTGATCCCAGGGCACCAATGGACATAGAGGAGGGGAGATAAAGAAAGGGAACTGTGTTAGACTCAAAGGCAAGAGATGTCGGGGAGCTACCACCACCTCTCCCGTACCCGCGAGGAGGTTACTGAGGGTGAGGGAGCTGAGCTTTGCCCTGAGGTGCATAGCTGGAGATCGAAGCGGCCGTCACACCGTGCAGGAGAGGTCCTTGCTGAACAAGAGAATTTTTTTTTTTCTCCTGTGAGGATATGTAAGCAAACAGAGCCTCAGAGCAGCTAGGAAATCTTCAGCTTTGTAGGCTTTCAAGATCTGACTGGACTAACCCTGAGCAAACTGATCCCACTGCAGTGTTGATCCTGCTTTTGGAGTGGATGACCTCCAAGGTCACTTCACCTTGAACAGATCTGGGATTTTTACCACACTCTGATACTTCCCCAGTTTCCAGGAACTCGGAGACTCCCTAACCACAGGAGTGTCTTAGAGGTTAATAAGCTTGGGTAATTTTTTTTCCATGGCAGCATCTCGTGAACCCGTATGAACTCAATACCCACTGTGTTCTCACACTGCAAAGGTCTATTCTGCTCTGCAAGGGAAAAACACCTCTATTTCCTTAATCAGCCTGCATTTTCCGCTCAGAAGCCATGATTACAGGAGAAGTGGAATGATTACTCTCACTCCATCTCTCAAACTCTCAAGCCTATTGACCTTTTGCAGACCTCCACCCCATCCCTCACCCCTGTGCAGGCTGAAGGGCAGAGTAGTTAATTAGTGGTTGCACAGAAGCTGTTTGTCAATCATTTCTGATTCCTTTCTCATTGTCTTTTACCACTGCAGCACAATATCCACTGGGTTTTTTTAAGAAATGAAGCAAAGAATGTTTTCAGCAAACAGCAGGAGCAGCTGTCCTGCCCCATACAGGTGCCCTCCTAGCAAAAAAGAAAAAAAATTAATTGTTTTTCATGGCAGGCTCCACTTTCCTCCCTCATAGGAGGGGGATTATTGAAAGTCCATTAATAAAAATGACAGAAGGAACTTTACCAAGCAAATCATTAGGCTGCAACTTCCAGACGTAATCATCTTTGGAGGTTCTCATTGCTTCTCTGGCCACGTAGAACAGCAATGAGGACTAGGGCAATACGCCACCTTTGCTAGTCAGAAAGGAAGACAGATGGTACTGGAGGCAGCGCTCAAAGTTACAGTAGGTAAATCTGTTCGTTTCTCATAATTGTGGAGGCTGCTCCATTTGCTAGATGCAGTTCAAAAAAGCATATCTATTAATTCAGGGGCTGCAGGCCCCAGCTGCATGGGTTATTTTTGTTCTTTTAAAAAAAATACTGGAAACAAAGATGTTTCCAGTATAAATAAAATATTTTTCTTGCTGGAAACAAATTTTATTGGCTTTCATTTTATTTAAGTGGTAGACTGGGCATTTCTTTTAACATTTACTCCCAAAAGATAATAATTTCAAACTAACTTAAAATGCCAATTCAAAAAGTTCAAGTCTAGAGCTGCAAATTTATCTGAACAACACCAGTTTTCTGACAATGCTAATAATATTACAATGAGCTATGCAGCTAGTTGTGAGACATCTGACCATTCAGCCTTCCTGAAGAGCTACAGCTACAGTGTTTTTTCTTTACGCCACATCTGATTCCCCCTCAGAATTAATGGGAAAAATATTATTGCCTTTAGGATTATATTTCAGATTATAACGTGGAGCTGAGGCATATCATTTTGCATGCTTTGTCAGAAAGGCAAGCATGTCCTTCTGACTTTGTAGGGGCCCAAACTTGAGAACTGATACAGTTCAGTCTGTGAAAGTTCACCTAAAAGAACTTTAACGTCTGCAAGCCACTCTCAGTCTTTCACTCTTGAGGAAGATTCCAAAGATATACGTGGATTGCTTATGTAGGACAAAAAATTGACACTTTGCTAAGATCGCTGAAAGAAATCCACGGAAAGAACAAACCCAGCAGGCTCCTGAGGTAGCTCAGCAAGCTTGAGAAATCCTACAAAAAGCCTCAATTGGTGTCTTACAGCAGAGGCTGAGCGGAATGAAGGTCATGTCTTGCAAGGGAATGGCAAAGAATGAGAGGTGGGATTTTTTTCCTTTCCATCAGCACTGCATGCTCTCCTCTGGTGCCTGCATGGACTGCATGGCCAACTTTAAAAGTTAACGGAGAAAGAAAGTTTCATCGCATAAGGCTAATGGGGTCAGTTCAGGTGTGAGAAATGTCCTGAAACCCTAAAAGCGTCTCAGCCCAGGTAGAAGTTTATAGACACGGGACAAGGGCATTCAGTGTTTCTTTGGCACATAGCTAAACTGATATGCTTAACCCAAGCCGATCCTCTCCTGTTGGAGGCAAGAATAGCTTTCTTCAGTGTCAGTATAGTCCTGAGGCCTCCGTACTCAAGCCCTGTTTCAGTATAAGTATTTCTTCATGCTCTAGCTGTACTACCTTAGTACCACCTGGCATGGAAAAAGTCTCTGAGGCTGGGAATAAACTTACAACTCTCCTGCAGTGTCCATCCATTTCTCCTCCCTGAGTCCCACCCAAGTTTTCCTCTGAGAGATCCAAAAGGTGAATTGAACGCAGTCGTGAAGCCCAGCCATCCTGTTGTGAGAGAGGCTGTGACCGCATCAGTTTGGGCAAGAAAGGCAAAGGGAAAGATAAAGGCAGCAGGTATCAAACTTGACAGAGCTGGTGAGTGTCAGACATACTTTAGCTCAGAAGTGAATGCTTTTGGCAAATGAAGACACTTAAATGGCAAGAGTGAGTCATCCGTAGTAGGAAGAATGCAACATACCAGCCTTAGCCAGCAGCTCTGAGTTGATCTCTACTTTCTCAATGTATGGTGAACACTTTGTTACTAAGCTGTGTAGCTTCTCCAGAAGGTATTATTAGCTAGTGGCAGGGCTATAAGAGCAGCTTTTAAAAAAAGAAGGATGACAAGTAATTAATGTAGGTGGTTCAGACTTTAGTCTAATTTAAACTGTAGGTTAGTGTCTGTAAAGAAATAAATCTTAAAACTCCCTGAGTGCTATTGTTATTCCACCCAATACAGTGAAAACACCATTGGACTGCTTTTCCTGTCTGAGACAACAGGTGTTCCCACAACTGACAGGCGGCAGCACAACATATATTAAGGTACACGTGGAACGAGCAGGTCTGCACAACCCTGCAAAACGTTTCCCAGCGAAATCACGTAGCTTTGTACCAAATGAATACATCAATTACCTTGTTGCTATGACAACACGCGCTGCCTAGGTGGAGAAACCCAACGGCCGGTGGCAGCTCTGTGTAAATGGGTTCTTGTACGTCAGGCAATGCATCGCGGCGTTACAGGCACTGCAGCAGCCAAACACAGCAAAAGTTTCACCTCATATGAAGATCAATTTCAATGCTAATTTCTTTCCTTAGCAGGTGAAGGGAAGAAGCTAGCTGCCTCGGGGAAGGCCAGATGGCCACGCGATCCCAGCTGCTCACCACTGAAGAAAAGAATTAGCATAGACACAAGCCCTACCAAATAGCTTTTGCCTTTCTGATCGGTGCAGTGATGATGATATGAGTTGTCTTCCGAAACACAATTATAAGTAGATTTTATGCTTTAGAGCGTAACACCAGGTCTCTCTAACATGAGCTGAGTCACTAAAATGACTCAGTTCTCACTTGCTCTTGTTATTCAGACACTGATACAATACAGCACTTGTCTGCCTTATTTAATGCGTATTTATAGCAGCTTGAGTCACTGACTAATGAAAGCTGCCTTTTTCAGATGAAACATTAGTTTGAAAATCGGTGCACAAAATTCTCGCTGAGGCATACACAGAGACACTGTGAGGTTTTCAGTTGCATCTGAATCCACACTCCCAATACAAAACTTACTCAGCACTTCCCATTAATCAGGAGTATATGGCATGCCTTCCTTAAGGCCATCTCTGCTCATGTGTATTTAGAAGACTTAAGATAGGTGACTTTAGATAAAGCTAGAGAGTTTTTGTTATTTTTCATTAACCTTCAACTCCACAGACACCCAGCTACCACTCAGAGGCTTTGTTATGGGACTTTATTAGCATCACACCCATTGTAGGGCCAACCTCTATCCCCATGTCTCGGAGGCAGGACAGGTACATAGGTATGAACAATATCATAATGGATACAAAGTGATAGAAAATGAGAGAACTGAACCCTAGATATGAGCTCAACCTTCCTTCACCAATTTCCACCCAAAAATGTCACAGCCGTATTTAGAAACCTGATGGTAACAGGGTATTTCCCTGCATAGAACACAAAACCTTTTGCTGAACAACAGAATGGAACCGACAATACTTGTTTAGGAACATTTTCTAGATTAAATTAATACCTGTAAATTAAAAAACCAGGAAATTATTTTTTAAAAATTGCTTCTAAACAAAGATTGTCCACATAACATGCCCATCTGTCTACATCCTAAGCACTGACTTAATTCAGGAGATAATTTTAATATATCAGGCTGGAGAAAAGACTGAAGGGCAAGGTTTCAATGTGTTCAGTGGCAATAACTTAACTCAAACTGAAGGGTCATTCTTTCATAACATGGTCCTTGTGAGAAGTTAATGAAAATCTATGATTCCGTTTGTAGAAAGAGTTGCTATAAGAATACATAGAACAAGAGGTGGCTGAACTGTCTGCATACAGAGAAACTGAGTATCACAAATACTGCTATTTGCTGACCAGTTCCAAAAATCCTGCCGGTAAGAAGTGCCCTCCCTGCAGACGCATGTCGCAAGGAGAGAGATTTGCAACACATAAAACACACAGAAAAGCTTTCCTGTTGCATTACTTCATGCTGTTTGGATTCAAGGTTTACAGGTACCTTTTCCTGTTAACCTGCGGCAAAAGAAATTAAAATGTCCTAAGTGTCCAGAGTCACAGCAGCAGAATGTTCTCCTGCCCAGACCCTGAGCTGCTCAAGGCATGAAACTGACGCACAAGATGGTGTTATTGGCCAGACTTTGGCATTTATTTATTTTCGTATACTTAGAGATGCCCAGCACAGAGACTGCCTTGCAATATTTTCAGTGCTTCCTGCTTCCAGCAGCAAAGAAGGAAGAGGGTTATTTTCATGGTGACAAAATTAGAAACATGGTTATGAAGGGTTTTTTTCTTCCACTCGACTCTCATCTTCCTTTCTCCTTCCGCTTTGAATAGGATCAGATGTGGAAGCATTTTGTTCTAACAGAACCAGTTCATCTACCAAAGTGCCTTCAGAGGCTTTTACAAATACTGACTTCTCCCTCCTTAACAGGAAGCATGAAAGTACCAGATATTTTCAAATCAGCATGAAGCAAACTAGGGAAATCACACTGTATCACAAGAAACCTCTATAACTGGTACCAGAGATACTGAATAAAATAGATACAGCTTCTCAGGAGAGTCAGGGAACTGACAAAGTGTTTTGGTTTGGCTTTCAGTATAAAAAGATGGTGTTAAAGCAGGTATTCCTTTCAGCGGATTATTAAGGGCTATCTAATCAAGCCCACAGCATTCAGAAGTTAAAGAACCTGGCAGGTTTCAATGACAGATGTTTCAGAGAAATATTCCTATCATCTTTTATGCGCTACTTACTATTAAGTAAAGCAACTTCTTCACCCCCCCCCATCTTCTTCATGTGGTGGGTGTGAAATATTTTAATCTGCTAGTTAAAGGTCATCCTAATAAAACCCAATTAGATATTCAGTATACAATCCAAAATTGAAGATTCAAACCCCACTCTGATAAGCTGAAGGTTATTCACGGTGTACATATGTTTCACAAGCAGAAGTATCTTAAACTTTTTATAAGTTGACTCTTCTCTTACAGGAGGCATCTGCTGAAAGGAAGCAGATGAACAGCCTGGTTTATGCGAAACCCAACGCTCCTTGCGGCGCCAGCACGTTATAAATAACCCTGTGATGAGTCAGCAGCGGAGCCCCTCGCGCCTAGAAGTTTTGACAAGACAACACCTTGAATGAAGTGATTTAGTGGCACAGAGTGCTATTCCCTAGCTATCCGTGTCCCGGTAAGGTTTTGTGTTTCAAAGCTCATCTCAGGTAACGAAGGGGATTTTCTAGGGCTGACACCCCATCATGTGGGGGCTGCAGCTTGACTTGGAGGTGGGGGCCGGAGCCTGCCCAGAGCGCAGTTCCCTCGCAGCATCCAGAAGAGGGCAATGTCTTGCTTTGGAAGAGATTTCCTGCTCCAATCGGGCGCTCGGGACAAGAAACCTTACACAGGCAGGAATAAATAGCAGAATAGGAAAAGCACAAGCAAATATCCTGAAAGGAAGCTAAGAGAGCGTGATTCGGTTTAATTTTGCTGATTTCCAGCCAGCATTTGGGATATCCAGAGTAACGACATCTGAACATCACACTACAAGAGAGCACAGAATCACAGAGTTGTAGGGGTTGGAAGGGACCTCAAGAGATCATCAAATCTAACCCAACAAAGCTCACCCAGCAAGGAAGCACTTCACTGTTTCTGACCCAACAAATATTTAACCAAGAGTTTCCAAATCCAAATATTAGTTAACATGATGCAAAACACTCTGGGAGCACTGTTATCCCACAATCCCAGCACTTCGTGCACCTTTGGAGAGGACGAGGCTCCTGCTAATGCAGGGAGAAACACAAGGAAACTGTTCTTCCTTTTCATTAGAGACTAATAAGGAAGGATCAACGCTAAATGCTTAAAAGGAAGTCCTCTATAAGCGACTCATGTTCAGGTGGAACAAGCCCAGAAAGCCAACACAGAAGTGTCAGTTGACTTAAGATAAATTAATTCATCTTGTGACATTTTTCAGGGATGTCTGTAGTGTGGGGGAAGTAGGTAAGCACAAACTCTTGTTTTAGAAATGGTAAGATCTCACTGATACTTTTTTATTTACTTTGGTTGGGATACGTTTAAATCAGTTTGGAAACTTCCACTGGCAAATGCTGTAAGAAAAATGCTTTTGTAGGCAGATATCTAAAAATTTAGACTTTTTTTGAGGTTTTGAGATGAAAATATTTTCAAAATCCAATCTAGTTGAATTCTATCAGTAAATCTAAGCTTTGGATAGAAATAAATAAATTTGAAAGACAATGAAAAGCCTCCTCCACTAAATCAGACCCATCAGTGTGGGATCCCAAGGAACCCATCCAAACTTCTAGTACAAGAAATCAGTGCAGCTGACCCACTCTGGACCTGAAGCAAGCAATGGATGACTACAGCTGTAGCATTGGTCCAATTCATGATTAAGCTCTGCAAATCAAATTAACCTTTTCCATATTGGCAGAACAGTTTAAGCACTGAGAGTAACAGATCCTGTCAGCCAGGGTGGTTGGTTTGGGGGTTTTGCCTGGTTTGGGGTGGAGGGGTTGGTTTGGTTTTGGGTTTCGTTTATTTTAAAAGCAGCAGAAGCGAAAATTCTCCAAAGTGTGACTGCCAGACCTGCCTTGAGACATCACAGCTGCTAGAATGGCATTGTAAAAATCGATCGCTTTTCACAGCACAGTAAACCACCACAGCAGTGCCTTTGGTGCATTTCAAGGGCTGAAAAAGCATTGTAAAGAGCAATGAACTTCAATTCCATGAGGTTATAACTTGTTGAATGAAGCTACAATACCCTAAAATGCCACAAAACTTCCTGTTTCAAATAAGGACTGAATGGAAACAGGAAATTTACACATTCTAACATAGTTTTGGCACAGGCGAGTCTCCCAGCGAGCTCTCTAGCCAGGCTTATAAAAGAGCTTACACAACAACTTCTAAGCAGAGCAGGGAAATGAACTTAATAGTTAATCCTCAGGCTGACTTAAGTTGATACGAAATCATCTGAGGGAGCCATACCTCGTCTTCCTTCCTTGGAAAAGGTTTATAAATCCATTGCCAATCTCCAAGCTGCCTAAAGACATGCTGCAGCTGTGGTGAGCAGCAGCCTCAGATATGCCAGCAGAAAACAGTTATACACTGGAACTCGTAACGAGCATTCCCTGATGTTTCAGTAGTAGGACCTCCCAGGTTTCTGGTATTTTATTGGGTCTTAACCATTTCACTGTGCCTGTGCTGATCAGCGTTTCTACTCACGCAAAGGAAAACGAAGCACCGGTTCTCCTGCAGTTCGGATTCCCTATTAACCTGTTTGCTGCCTCCTGATACCAACCAGAGTTCCAGCTCTTCATAACCATCCGCCTGGCACTGCTCTAGCTGACTGCAGTGACAGTCCAGGGGAAACTGATCCTATCGTGACCGGGATGTTGAGGATTCAAAGCACAGCACTTGGAGGTGAAGGTACGGCACGTGGGCAGGCAGCAGCTTCAACGCTTTCTCTCACCCTGGACACAAAGGGTGCTCTGGCTCATAGCGTGGGAAAGCTGAGATCTAAGCTGGATCCAACCTACTTATCTTGGGGGGCTTTGCTTTTATATGAGTTCACAGAAGATAAAGCTTCCCAAAGGTGTTATTGCTGCTCTCTCAGCACCTAAACCAAGCAAGGTTACCAAGATCACCTCTCAGTATTTGGGGGCTGGGGGCTTCTTCAGTCAACTTACACATGCAGCTGTATGTACCTTATGGACTCGAGATACCGAGCTTCAGCAGGATTCACACACACACACAGCATGTTATGTCACATTACCAGCACTAACATGCATGCTGGGATGGAAGGGCCTAGAATTCAACTAGGGGAACAAGCTTCTCCATGGACCTAGACAGAAACTAACCACACACCAAGCAAACCTCTGCAGCAACTCCCCATTCCCCTAGCACTACCAGATCAGAGATTCTGCATCAAGCAATGGGATGTCCAAGGTGAGACATTTCTCACAAGGTGAGAAAGCAGCTGCCTGCCAGCATCAGTGTTCCTGTGGGGCTCACAGGGCAGGGCACAGCAGGGAGAGGACCATTGCCTGGAAACGCCACCAGCTGAAGTCTCATAGCCCTTGCAGGCTGGCAAACTGGCAGCAGCACAGCTCACTTCTGCTAACATTTACACGCCTGTAGAGAGTAACCGCAGATGTGAAAGCCAGCATAAAGGGCGACCAAGCCATGTACAGCTGTGAGCCACTGCAAGATGTCTCCGTGTTTGGGTTGAGGCTCTGAACACTGGTGGATTGCTGAGTACTGTGGAAGGCACTGCTGCTCAGCCCACAAAAGCCTGCAACCCCTTTGTCCTGCTCATGCTCAAGACATAGATTGTCACCTAAAAACACAACTAACTTCCTTTTACTGTATGCACAGCAACTCAGGGTGATCAGCCAAAGCACCCAGACCATGGAGAAGATGCCAGTTCCCTGTGACATTCCATGCTTGGCAGAGGACAACATCCCTCCAAGAACAACACATTGCTGCAGTTGGTGCCATCGACCTAAACTCCAGTTACATAAAACTTCAGTAAAGCTTCCACAAACCCAAACTAAGCCATTTAGAATCGATAAGTAACTTCAAGTACTTAAATTGATGAAAGTAATGAAGCCAAAGTGTTTGCTTCAATGCAAAGCTAGAGAGCATGACCATTCCTTAGCAGAGGGGCTGTGTGTGATGATAAAAGAGAGCAACCTGAGCAAGAACCACCCTACGGGGCACGTGGGGGAATGCAAACATACCTGATGTGTTTTGGACATGCCTCAAATGCATAGAGCTTCCTGCAATGACACTTAGGAGAGCAAAAGGAAAGGCAAAGAACAAAGTGCTTTGTTTAATAGATAACTTCACCGCTCTGTAGGGAGCAGTTGCTCACTTTGCAGGCCCAAAGGGAAACTCAAATATCAGAGGGGACACAACATACGATCACCGTCTCTACAGACCCTTTCAGAAGGAGGGTGAAGCCTCCAATGAGGAAGCTCTGTTTCTGCCCACCGTACGCTTTGTACACGTGATTAGAAAGTGCTTGGAAAGATTTGGGAGGTATGGGAGGGCTGACTGCCAGGTTTTTATACCCTGCACTATAAAGCAGTGTGAAAAGTATGGTGGGTACTGCAATGTTTTCCTCCATGTTTAATTTTTTTTTTTTTTTTTTTAAACACAAACCATGCTGGACATGGCTCACTGGGGAAAAAAAGAATCAAAATGCAGGCAAAAGCTCTTTCATTCTGCTGCTTTCCTTTCAGTATGGCTTCCCCTCTGTACTAAGAGAGGAAGCAGCACAACCCAGTGCACACTCAGCTCTCCGAACGCCCTACTGGGACTGGTGACTGACTTGAAATACTAACACTGCCTCTAGCACAACATCCCATTGGTCAGAAAAGCATCTACCTGAGTTTTTAATTACTCACCCCTTCTACTGTGAGCTTGTTACACTACTTGATAGAACAACAAACTCTGCATTTACTATGCATAAATGCTAGCATAATAAATATAATGGTTGTACAAGTATTTGCCAAGCAACGGCACAGCGTTAGAAATGTAAATCCTTCTTGGTGGTTATGACAAGCTCACCCTAATGAGACAGAAAATAATAATAAAAAAAGGAGCAGGGACATGTCCTTTTGTGCAATAATTATTTACATTTCCTTTGCTACTTTCCCAAGCATTTGCTCTATTTGTTGCAGCAATCAAACTTTAAGATTTCCACTTAACTTTTATCTTTATAAGGTCTGGCTGGCAGCTTTTTCACATGGGCAGCTAGCATAAAAATTACAGATGTGGAAAATGTGCAATCGGCCATGGCATTTCCCACAGCACAATGTTTAAGCACCATAAAAGAAGTATCAGGAATCAAGAAAAATCCATTTTTCTTTTTGGCTTAAAAGTAGATGAATGAAGAAAACTGGAATACACCCACCAAGAGGAAAATGGGGTGAGGGCAGGAGAGAGGGGTATGCCGCTGGAGATGGAAATATATCCTTGCAGGGGAAAAGGGTTGGCTTTTTCCCTCCTTAAGGATGTTATGAAAACAAAAATTTTTGGAAGTTTGTGCATTTCATGTCCCTAAAATCAGACCAAGTCCAGCAGTGATGGAGCAGTAGCTTTTACTTTCAAGCAAGAAGTTTTTTATTAATTGCCAGTCTAATGGTTGAAGCAAAGATATAAATGGCAGTGCCAGGGAAGCCTGCAAGGTTTTAAACCCAAGTAAGGTTGAGATCACTTAAAGGTCACTTAAGAGGTATATGCCTCCCATCCCGGTCACCCCTCCCGCTCACTACATACGTCCCCACACCAAGCATAAGAAATCCAAAGGCAGGGAGCCCCAAGGAACACAGGCAGCCCCGCTATCAGCCTGTGAAAGGCACACACAGCCAAAAGGTGCTGCTGGTTCTATCCATACGAGAGTAAACCAGCCACTTCTGAAGAACAGATGTGGAAACAGAAACAAAGTGACTTTCCCCCAGGCACCCGTCTTGACTCCTGGGAAAAACACCTGAGGAGACAGACTCTTTATATCTGGCAATGACCAAACCTACCAACAGACCTGAGGCAAGGCAAGGCAAACTAAACTGCTTTTGGATTTAATTCTTTTCCTATCTCCTCCAATTTTTCAAACAATTCTGGGTTGACACATTCTGTTGTGCACAATCAAGTGGCTGTCTTTCAAACCCCAGTAGGCACAGGACATGTAAACAGCCCACTGTAGTAAATGCAGGAAGCCTGCTTCAGTCAAGGCCTGCGTTTCAGGAGAGAGGAGGGCTGGCAGGACAGGCTGCCTCGATACAGGACTGACTGCTACAGGAACAAAAGGCAGCAGAAACTTTTCTGACCAAAGTTAGCCTGCTTAGTGCTAAGCCAGCGAGTCTCCACCAGCTGCTTTACCAGCATGTTTGGGCTGATCTATAAACACAAGCCAAGGAAAAGATTTGTCAGGAATAACATGAGAGTCTGTCTCTCACCAAGCGGTGTACTGACACACTCTCCTCCTGCTTCCTGCAGAAGTACAGCAGCTGTCAGGACACCTCCATACCCCTGGAGCATGTAGAGAGCTACAGTAAATTTGCTTTTAGGGTTCCCTGCTGTTCAAAGCAGAGCAAACAAGCACCCCATAATTCTCCATAATAACTCTAAACATCTATTTACGTACACAGGTAAACACAAGAAGAATTTTCTCTATGTGGGATGAATAATCATAGCATGAGTTTCCAACATTAATGAAGACTTGGACCAACCATACAAACTGTCAAGGATAAATACAACCCATTCCTGAATCTCAGTAGCTGGACTGTAGGCTTAATTCTCGCTGTGTTGACAACAGTCACCCATCAATCCTCCCCCTGATGGATACAGAGCTGTATCACCTGTCAAAAGTCAAATAAGTGCTGCAAACCCATTGCTGGGGGAGGAGGGACATTGTGCCCCGCAGAACAGCCAGTCCCAGCACTGCACAGAGGTGACCTGTGGGGGGAAAATCTTCCACCATCTATACGATTTTCTGTGCTGGTTTACCAGAAGAGTCAGGTTTGATGTCTTAATGTGAGCTGAAGTCATGCACTGAGATAATCACTAGTAATTTTGCTACTAGTTTTTCTACATCCTCCACTGTAAGGTTCCTGCATCAGAACGTTAGGCACCTGCGCTCTTCTGTATCAGGGTAGGAAAAGGTGATAATTAAAAGGGCAAATCCATCAAATGACCCACACCTTGTTATCCCCCTCCTCTCCCCATGCCTGACACAAGCTGCCATTCTCCATTTGGACAATTATCTTTCCTTCCAAGCCACCACCTTTATCACACCTACCAAACAGAAGCTCCAGCTTTATCATTCACCAGGTACTTCTCAGCATAGTACAAATTGTATTTTTAGCAGCAATTACCCCTCAATCTTCATTAACACTGGAGTTAGCCTTTAACGCTGGCTGACTTGCCTTCATGTTTTGTTGCCAGCCCCAGACTCCTGCTTGCTAAGTCACTTTCTCCGCTCATTTTGCTCGCTGCTCCCGTTACTGTTCCAGCAGTTTGTGCTGCTTCTCTCTGGGCAGCACTAGGTCCCTGAACAGCCACATTTCTTGTCTTTATGTGGTAAAGAAGCCGCTGTTTTGTCTGAAATAGCTCTGCTTCCGACTTCCCAACATGATGCAAGGACACAGCGACTCCTGCGGGAGACCACCCTGCTAGAAAGCACTGCTGTGTTCTTTAATGAGCTGATGTTAATCATTCCTTCCATGAGAATGTTGGTCTTTGCCACAAAAATAAACACTTAGGTAGCTGAGAACAAAGCACTTTATGAAATTTGACACCTAGAGCTATCTTAAAGCTGGAAGGAAGCTCTAGAAGCAAATCAAAATTCCTGTGCGCTGCTTTAATTCATTTACACATGGAAGACTTAAACAAAAGCTGTATCAATCCTGAAAAGGTGTTTGGGAGAGAAACTTTACTTGTAATTGGGTTTCTTATACTAAAATTACCATGTAATTACATAAACATTAACAACTCTTCTACCTGTCTCATGCAGAGGCTTCCACTGTTCCCCAGCATGACAGCATCTCTGCACTCCAAGGCATGAAACCTGAAGGCACTATTAGCCACCAGCACTATCATTTTGTTATAATGGGATCCCCCCATTTTAGAAAGCTCTGAAATCGTAATTTCAGACTCACAAAGGAGCCATGAGTTTTCTGTTATGTTCCTTTATTACCTGCACCTTTCTTCTCAGGACACAAACCTGCATCACCTGCGGATCACTGAGGCAGCACCATTTCATGGTATTGGCTCACTACCCACATGTACCAAATCCAGCCTCCTCTTACTACTCTACACAAGCCTCGGTCACCACTTTCCTGACTGCATGGAAGTGTTAAGCTACTTAATGCTGCTTTTCTTAAGCTAAGTGTTCCCGTACTGTCAGGATTTGCAGTGACTGTAATTATCTCACATAGTGCTACGAACGACACTTTTCTACAGCAATATTGCTTATAAATAGGATTTTTTCTGCCTTCTCTTTGGAACTGGATGTTAACGAGCCAGTTAGGTAACAACTCTCATAATACTTGGACAGCATGTGGGCCTCCTACTTCTCTTTTAGCCCAGTTTCCACAACCCAAGCATGCCAGGAAGTGTGGAGAGCATGACACCCCCACCGCTCCCCAGTGTGGCTTTGTCATACCCCTGAGGAGCTCATACTTTTGCTTCAAAGTTATGGGCCAGTCTTCAAAATCAACTGGAGACAAACAGCTTTCCAGATTCGATCTTTGATCAATACTGGTGTGACCAAGGCCTGGAACTGTACTTTGCCGACCCATACGCCACCTGAAGTCAGCAAAAAAAGGTAAGAACAAAAATACCTGTGCAATCACCATCATGTAACCACCTTTTTATTTGCTTTCCTCTCCAAATAAAACAAAACACCCTCAAAAAACTTACACCAGACCTGGGTGCTGTTTGTCACCTGTGTCAGTGGAATGGGACCACATGCCTAAGAGTTTCTGTCTCTTGTCACAGGATCCCCTCCTGGTTAATGCTATTAATAACTCAATGGTTTCGAGTGAAACCTATCTAGTACACAGAGACAAAAATCTGCTCTGAGCAAATTATCTGAAGGAAGATTTGTTACAGACCAGTGTTTGACTGTAGTACCCCATCTCATTAGCAGATGCTGATCCCACTAAGTAATTAGCATGTTTCTTTAGCTCTTAATCCTACCCTGATATATAGCAGAGGGAAGCATCCGTGGGAAAGCCACAGCAGTGGTTGGAATGGGTAGTTCTGCAGGAAATTAAACACCAAATTGACCACACGTTGCCTAAGCAAACTTCACAGATGCTGAACTTGAAGAAAATGGGTGGGCCATTATGGTGTCCACATTTGAGACCATCACCCAGCACAGACCTGGAGAGGCCGTTCCTTTTCACTGGCCAATTTTAAGTGGCATGCAAACCTAACGCTTCATAGATGCCTTTGCACTAATGATGAAGGTTCTAGAAGGGGCTGGTTTGGTGTGGGAGCTTTATCTCCAGCTCTATGACAACAACCACAAATTGCACACATCTTCCTGGCTTTGCAACTGCTCCCTAACTTTGAGATTTTCAAAGCCTCATAAAACTGTGACAGCTTTGCACTTGCCCAAAGCCAACCAAAGGGCCGTTCTTCCACTCTGGCTGGGAACACGCTGGCAATCTACAGCTCAAAACTGAACACAGAACCTCCTCGGCGCGGTACAGAATATGGCAAATTATCAAACCCCTGAAGCAGCCACAACAGCGGTAGGACTGGAGCCCAGTTTTCTTTGTTCTTCAAGAGAAGGCAGCCAGGTTCTCAGAAGGAAAGGAAACACAGAACTGAAAACATGGTTAAGTGCAGAAGGCTTGCCCAGGTGGTTGGAAACCAGTTCCACTGCGGTGGGACGGGAACAATTCCTCAGCGAGCAGCTCGAGTTTTCCATGCCCTGACAGTACAGACACATTAAAGGGGGCATAACCAGGTCGGCACCTTCAGCACCGCACACTTCTGTTGAGAGAAATTTTTTGTCTAAATACCTTTGAAATTAATTAGTAACAGATAAATGTAATTATAGCATAGCATATAGGTTAAAATTCCTATTATCAATAGAAAGCCATCTGAAAGTCAAGCAAACATAACTCAACTTCTAAGAATCTTCCTTTCTAAATATCTCTTGTAATCAAAACAAGAAAACCCCACTCATGATTTGTGACCCGCTGGATATCAATCAAGACCTGGCTGTTATCATCATCATGCATTCACTCTAAATAATATATCATAAAATATAATAAGATGCATAACATTAACATTTCCGAACTGATCGGTGCCAAGAACAAGCTGTCTGGTTGTCACCAATACCATCAGCTCTCCACTAATGGGATCTTTGGCTTCCCTTAGTCAATTTTCTTTTTTTTTTTCTCCATAAATTGATCTCCCAAAAGCCTTGGAAATCCCTTGGAAACAGTGCAGTAACTCCTGTTTTCACAGGTGAGGCAACTATGTTAATGTTTGAAGTTACACTGAAAATCAACTGAGGAGCACAGGAGCAGGAAAACTTGAAATATGAGATACTCAAGGGAAAGCCACTAGAAGTTCAATGTTTTTTGTTTGCTATGGCTTATTGATGCTGAAAAATGAGGTCAGGTCAACAAGACCAAGGTGGTGTTTTCCCAAAGTCTTATAACAGTGAACAAAACCATCTAAACATCTCCTCTCTCCCTGCAAGTATCCACTTCCAGTTTGGAACTGGGATGTTTTAAAGTTTTTTTATAAAGTTAAAGGTATAGAGTTAAACCATCATTAAGGGGTTTGGGCTTTCTTTTTCCAAAAATGTTATGTTTACATATAAAAAATATATTTTAGAGTATTCCAGGAAAATGAAGTTTGCTTTTATGTTCAAGCACCTATGAGGCAAAACCTCATAGTTCTTTAATTCTATCTTTAATTCATGTCTCCCTCCTTCAACATCCACACCTTAAACACATTTGCATAGGATAGCTGAGCTGTGGGACAGGTATCAGCTGCCATCCTTACACTGAGTTACACTCACAAGCCACAACTGACGCATGCATTAGTGCCAGCAAGGGGTTATCTAGCTGATCTGGAACCTCTGGTTCAGTTATTTTGCCCAATCTAGGGCAGGCAAAGCAGGTCAGAGAGGACAGTCCAGCCACTTCTCGCTGCTGGCTTAGTCTGACACCGCTACTGAGACAAACGGAGTCTCCACGCTGCCCTCCATGGTCAGGGTACAAGCCATAACCAGTCTGACTGGCCTTCAACTTCAGGCTATCTACCAGTAGTGCAGACCATGATCAGTATTTTGGGCTGCTCCTGTACAGCCTGTTGGCTCTGGCAGGTGTACATTTAGCTGAACAGGAGTGTAAAAGAAACACTGCGTGTTTCAAATGTTAAATTGGTGACATTAACACAAAATTTATAGCTCACCAGGTCCTTTTAGTTTCTGAAACTTGTATTTGCCACATTACACACAGTAGTAGAGGCTTCTAAGCCTTTATACATTCTAACATGATGAATCACACTATGCTGCTGAGCCACTTTCAGAAGTAATCTAAGCTATGGAATAAAATCACTGACTACAGCAGCTTTAAGAAGAGGCAAAGAGGATAGATCAATAAACATATTCTCTGGGAAAAAAAAAGCTTCTATGAATGAGGGAGGAGTAATTTGGTGTCAAAAGGAAACTAGTTTTGTGTGATGTGTCCTTGTAGCAGGTTACTTCTAAACTAGGCTTTGCTGGACACACATCAGCAGCAGAACACACCAACTTCAGTACCCCCACCAAGACTGAAACAGTCCTGGCAAGCAGTTTCCCCTCTGAGGGAAGCCACTCCACTCAGCTTCAGCAGCAAGTGCTGCCCACAAGGAAGGGCTCCTGGTGAAACCGAGAGGCGCTACGAGAGGCAGGGATGGCACGCAGGTCGCAGTCAGCAGTGTTATTTTCACTGAGTACCAGCAATGTGTTGGCATTCGGATCTTCCCAATCCCAATGGACCAGCTGCACCAAAAACCAAGGGTGGCTTAGTCCAGTGTCTCCTACCAAGACATGGTGGTGAGAGCTCATGTGTCCTTCCTGGGGGGACACAGCCAGCACACACCCACCATACACACATCAGCACCACGCAGTCACAAACCCTTTGGATGCTCCTTTTGGAATTACACCAAGAGGCATCCTCAGTCACAAGACCAGAGCAGAACTTTTCCCCAGAGCTACTGCAGATCTGAGATGCCCGTTCCAGTCTTATATCAAAGTAATCTGTCCCACATCTAAAAGGACACCAGTCCTAGTAATTTTTTGGTCACAATTTCAGCGTGAATCCATGTTGTAGCACACACAGCCACACAGTCAGTGTCCCAGCTACACCCCCCACTGCAGACAAGATGACTTTTGCTTTGCTTACTAGTAAACAGAAAGGTATTTTCCAACCTCACAGCTCCAAGTGACACAGTCCCACCCATGGCATAACCGCTGGGGTGTCCCCAAATCCCCAGGATAGCTCTTTGGGTTTTGTTTCTTATAGCACATACCTTTTCCTCCTCGCATCATCTGACCTTTTAAAACCATTGTTACCAGCTCTCTATAGATGTATAAAAATACCCTTTTATGTATAAATATGTATTTATTCACCATATCAATATCCATTCTCTGGAACCACTCTGCTGCTGTGAAAATCACTTCACTGCCACTACACAAAAATTAGACTAAGAGGATTATTTGTTAGAAAAACTGAGGAAACAACCCAAAGCAGCTTGGCAAAGACTGATGTGCCTTCCAGAAAGCATCACGGGATGTACTGCAGCAGTGCTGGCCCAAGCTGCCAAGGCAGGCGGGCTGAAGAACACTTGGTACACAAGACAAAGAAGATAAGGATGCTCTTTTAAGGTGAGACACCAAGTTCTCAGATAGGAAGGGGGAGCAGTGATGATGCCCTGTTTTGGGTAGAGACTGTGGAATAAGCAGATAGATGTTTTTTATGCAGAATTTTGAAGGACACTGTGCTCAGAGTGAGACCTTTTGCTTAAGTGCAAAATGAATATTAAAGTTGACACTCCTAAATGTGCCAATTAGCAAGAAGCAGTACATGCTAAACATGGATGACTATAGTACTCTACTCCCCACCCAAATCTTGTTAAACATCACTCCTGGGAGGGAATGGCTAAGGTTGGGGTATAAAGGCGATTGAAGACGCCACCTCCAGGGAAAGAGAAGAAATTGAAGACCCCAAAGATGCAGTCAACTGTCTGTGCTCCTTCTCCACCCAAGGCAGGACACCTTTTTGGTAAGTCATGGCAATTTCACTTTTCTGGTGAGACTATCAGGGAAGATATTTTGCTGGCATTTTATAACAGTCATAGATTTTAATTATAGTCATAGCCCTATCTGATAAATGCACATACTGCAATAGTGCTAAATCACAAACTTACATATCTGTCACTTCAATAAACTTTCTATTAGTTTCAACTTTGCAAAATCATCTCAGTGAAAGTCCTTCAGGGGCTCTGACAGGCAAACACTGGCTCTGATGCATGCGTTTTTATGTATAACACTTCAGACAAACCATTGACCAACTCTGGGACTAAGACTGGACCTAGCCTCACCTATGCCCCTCTCTGAGGAGTTTAAAAAGGGAAGGGTCATTTCTGACCCTTGGGACTCAACAGGAAGGCCCCCCAAACATGTATCAGGCTCTTACTCTTTACGTGACAAGACTGAAGCGATGATGAGGAACTACAGCAGGGACTGTCAACCTGCACAGGTAACAACAGTGACCACAAAGACCTGATCTGAAGTTTGCTCTGCAGCCTTTCATATCATGTTTTCAGATACAGCTCTGTGCATGGCATTGTAATTCCTGGCAGCATGAAAGGGGACACTTGGTTACTGCAATTCCTGTTATTTGTGCAGGCTGCAATCTCTACTCCCATCAGGGAAAACTCTGAAAGCACTGGATCATCAAGCTACAGAGCCTGTGATAAAAATAACTTATCAGATACTAACATATGTATTTTAGCAAAATTCAATCACAGAATGTTCAGGGTTGTCAGGGATCTCTGGAGATCATCCAGGCCAACCCCCTGACAGATCAGGGTCACCTCGAGCAGGCTGCACAGGACAGCATCCAGGTGGGCTTTGAATGTCTCCAGAGACTCCACAGCCTCTCTGGGCAGCCTGTCCCAGGGCTCTGCCACCCTCCCAGGAACAAAATTCCTCCTCATGTTTAGGCGGAACTTCCTATAGTGCAGTTTGTGCCCATGGCCCCTTGTCCTGTCCCTGGGCACCACTGAAACAAGACTGACCCCATCCTCCTGACCCCCACCCCTCAAGTATTTATCAGCATGGACAAGATTCTCCCTCTCAACCTTCTCTTCTCTAGGTTAAAAAGTCCCAAGTCCCTCAGCCTCTCTGCATAAGAGAGATGTTCTCATCCCCTCATATGGGTGGACATTTTTTACTGAGACACACTGCCAGCACTGCCCCTCGGCCCACGTATGCTGTGGCCACCTCAGTACCAGGCAGTGCTCTCCAGATCTAGGCTCTTACAGCACAGATGACTCTGCACACACAGAGCAGTTTAATGTGTCTGTCTGACCATGGCTTTTCTACTGTAACACAGTGTGCCACACGTTCACACCTCCCACTTTTCTAGCTCAACTCACTAACAGAAAATAACAGGGAGTGAGTAGGTTCCCAAACCAGATTTGTCTTGGACAGGCTAGGTCTAACCCTCAGTGCTGGAGAGAAGCCCACCATGCTCTGATTGGGATAAGGTGCAGGCTGACTTCTAACTGAAGGCGAGTCCAGCAGTAGGGAAACTCACTGGTGCTGCCAGGAGACAAGGGGGACTGGTCTGGATTTGAGAGTCTAAATTCAGGCTTCTCGAGATGCCCTATTTTAACTCGAGGAAGTTCTACCACATAACGAGAACAGTGATTTTCATTCTTCGATTTTACATGCTATTTTCTTACTTCTTTCCTTCCTCACTTTCATGAAGTTGGCTTTGTTAAACAGGGCCCATTCTTCCCTTGGCAATCAGAGTACAACTGGACTTTGAACGTGTTTCAGCCAAAAGAAGGTGTCCAGTTAGCAGCAGCAGCAATTCTCTCCTCCAAACTCCTCCAACACTCTGACGTCAAAGCTCAGTATTGAACAGCATCCATGTTAATTAATTCTAATTTTAGTTCCACCTCTTTCTGACCACCAATAAATCCATGTTGCTTTGTAATCCAGAACTGGGATATGCTCCAGTATTAGAGAATTTGTCATTTTAGAGCCATTTCTGTACCTACACCCCATTTGTCAGTAACCTCAATACATTTGGCACATGAAAACAACTGTATATATCTGCTTTAGGGTCAGGTAAAGCCTCTGGGACCGCAATCCTAACAGTGCTATCATGCCCAGGCCCGCAGACAGCACAGCACAGTGATGCCATTTGGTATGGAAATGGCTCACTCCGCAGAAGGACATGATGTGTTTGTCATTAAAACATGCTGAAGCTCTTCCAAGGGAGCAGCTATGAGAAATGGCAATTCTGTGTCGAGAATACTTCACTTTCCCCTTATGCAGCTTTTTTACCAAGATAAAATTTTAATTCTAAAAGAAAAGGAAAAACAGCTCACCCTTTCTTCACATCTTTAGAAAACCTTTTAAGCATAGGTAGCTACAGAAAGATGTTTTTATTAGGCTCACAGCTCCTGTCCAACTGTTCCTCTGATACCTCAACAAACTACATGGATTTCAAGAAGCTGCAAAAATATGAATTTTATTTAATTTGAGTAACAGATCTCCACATTTTTCCCCTCTACTCTGCCCTGGTCAGGCCCCACCTGAAGTATTGTGTCCAGTTCTGGGCTCCCTGGTATAAGGAGGACAGGGATCTCCTTGAGAGAGTCCAAAGAAGGGCTACGAAGATGATTAAGGACCTGGAACATCTCCCCTATGAGAAAAGGCTGAGTGAGCTGGGACTGTTCAGCCTTGAGAAGAGAAGACTAAGGGGGGACCTAATTAATGTTTATAAATATCTTAAGCAGGGGATGCAGGGGGAATTGGCCAGCCCTTTTTCAGTGCTCTGTGGAGACAGGACAAGGGGCAATGGCTGCAAGTTGGAGCACAGGAAGTTCCGCACCAACATGGGGAAGAACTTTTACCCAGTGAGGGTGAGGGAGCCCTGGGACAGGCTGCCCAGGGGGTGTGGAGTCTCCTTCTCTGGAGATATTCAAGACCTGTCTGGATACCGACCTGTGCAATATGAGCTGGGGAGCTGCTTTGGCAGGGGGGTTGGACCCGATGAGCTCTCGAGGTCCCTTCCCATCCCTATGATTCTATGATTTAAAGCTGCCTTTCTCTGAATCCTGTGATAAGCTGCTACCTCCTCTGTCGTGGTAGGCAGTGCAGGTAGCACTTGGGTTTATTGATGAGGAAACAGTTCTGGCTGGGGCCAGACCAACATGACACAGTTTCAGTGCTGTGCTGAGCTTTACATCTCAAGCACCTTCAAAATTAGTCAGGCAGAGAAAGAGACTTCCACTAACTTGAAATGCAATGTGTAACTTGGGTTTAACTGATGGGGGGAAGAGGGAGAGCAGCTCACAACTCTGCACACACTCACAACTCAGTTTTTGAGAAGCAGATTGCAAAGCAGCTTTCAAACTCACCAGCTCACACCTGACTGTCCATAATGATGGACATGCAAATCTTTCTACAGTTTGTCTCCTTTTCTCCCCAAAAGACAAAACATCTTTTGGCATCGATGTTAACCTATGCAATTACCCAAGTCCCAGGGAGGTTTTCGGGGTGCTGCAGATGGTGCCAAGGCCAAGCCATCACACTGCAACAGGCTACAAGTTTACCTGATGCAATTTTGGCTGAAACTGTCTTGAAATGTTTACAAGCATACATAATCATTATGATTTTCTGATCAGAAACTATTTCATTTAACTTCTAAAGAAAACCCATTCAAAAGAGCAAGGTATCTGTTCAATACAAGCCAACTACAAGGTATTGAGAGCAGAGGTCAAAAAACCCACATATTTTTCAGAGGACTATTTATTTTCCCTGCTTTTAAAATGCCACCATAGAAACCTGCTGAAATGTTCCCTTAAATGCCAGGAAACATCCCTGTAGAGCCTGTATTTCACCCCAGAGCACGCTACCCTGCCTCTTTAGAGTTATTACATAGTTTAAGAAGGAATGATACGTAAAACTTGAATACTTACGTCATTACCACAGCACAATTTAAGCACATATAAGAAATAAGAATACTTAGAAGAATGCATCCTCTTAGACCAAAGCTGCTTACGGAATATATAAGCAGAACTAGCTTAAGATATTTGACTTCCGGCATTGACACTCAAACACTGGAAGTGCTATAGAAATATTCCTAAAAGCCTTTATTCTGTTGCCTTTAATAGCCTACAAAAAGGTAAAAAAAAAAATAATAATTTTTTTTTATATATATGTTGGGGTTTTTTCTCTGTCACTTCTACTTCAAAGCTCGGATTTGTGTTGCTTGCTTCTATCTTCAATATTAGGCTCCTGTTTACTACTTCTGTTACTCAGCCAGCTGAAAGCCACTGTAATTTTCTTTGCCTCCACTACTGGTGCTTTAACATACAACTCAATCACATAAAGTTGCTGAATTCTACCCAGAAAAATGTGATTATCTTTCCTCTTTACACAGGCAGAAACACAGGCAAATCCCCACACGCTGCATGCTTGTATCGACCTGAGGAAAAGATTTCCCTGAGGATTTTAAAGAAAAAGGTGGGGGTTTGTTTTAATAGTATCAGCAAAACTAAGACATCTGTATACTAAAAAATGCTTTAATTAATATGCATTTAAATCATGGTATGCTGAGATATTATAAGCTTGCTGCTTAAGGGAAGTCTTTAAAGTGGAAATCAAACCTTCACCTCCAAACTGCCACCACGGAAGCGCCTTGGCTCTGGTTCAGCTCGTCACAGGATAAAAACCTTCCCCTTGGACACGTGTTGTCATCTTCTTAACTGGAGAGAATCCAACCCCTCATAAGTCTTTCCTGGGAGCTAACGGCATTTCTTGCAGCAGAAGTGACCAGGGTTAACGAAAGACATGGGTGACATGATAAAAATCAATCAGGGCCATGTCTTTGCCTCTACCAAGAGAGATGCATTTCAGACAAAGTTATCCAGCAGTGCTTCGATTCCTCTTCCCAGCCTTCCTTTGGCAAGTCAAAAAGGGCAGAATAATATGCTGGGCCCCAATTTAAGAAAGATTTATATCGAGGTAAAGCATTTCAATTTATGCTGCTTTATAGAGAAAGCTGCATATATAAAGCTGCACACTCTCTCTCTATATATATATATATAGTGCAAATTGCAGTAGATAGTATAACCTGTGCTCTTCATCATTACTGGGGAGAGGAGACTTTCTGTTCATCTGGTACAGTTCTCAAAAAAAAGTAAAAATTGCTGTGATTTTAAGATTAAATATAGTTTTAGGAAAAAAACCAAACCAAACCACAACCTAACAAACCAGTCTGGAAGACTTGTGGAGCAAGAGATTTTACAGAAGAAAATGCCAAGCACCTATTTCCTAGCCTGTAAATTGGGGTCCTGACCAGATCCTGATCTGTACGCTATGTGCCACACCAACACCATGAAGGCAGCCCCTGAGAGATTTGTCTTCCTAGTTAAGATGAGGAAACGCTCCTTTGGTATAAGGAGGGCCTTTAATGCTACGTGCAAGGTTTAAAAACAGGTCCCACAGTGCTGTTGGCAAAGAACCTGACAGCAGAGTGATCCCAGCAGGCACGTGTCGTGGTTTCACCCCGGCTGTGGGCCGAGATCCACGAAGCTGCCTGCTCCTTAAAGTAAAAGAGCAGGGGAAAAGGGAAAAAGGGAAAGGGAAACAAGGGAAGGGAAAAGGAAGGGGCAAATAACTCCAAAACCAAGAAACTAGGAGGCCCGTGGGTTGGGATAAGGATAGTTTACTAAGATAACAGAAAAATAAAATATAACAATGCTAACAGGACTTTAGAGCAAAAGAATATGAAACTCTTGATCCCCAATGCAGTTTCTCACCGAACCACACAACTCAGGCCGTACCACCCAGAGCTGTCCCGGAACTGACCGTCCCCCCAAGAAGCACGCGTCCCGAGACCGCCCCCCTCTTCTTCCCAACAGCCCCCCGTTATATTGGGCAGGACGTAATTGGCATGGAATACTCTCTTTGGCCCATCTGGGTCACCTGTCCTGGCTTCGCCTCTCCTTTCTCAAGAATAGAGAAATAGGAAGAAGCTGAGAAAGTCCTTGACTGTCTGACTGCAACTAAGAACATCAGGGTGTTCTCAGCACTGCTTTCATTGTAACTCCCAAACACAGTATTCCATCAGCTGCTACAAATGAAATTAACTCTATCCTGACTGAAACCAGGACAGCACGCCTGCATGGTCTTTTTACAAAAACAAACCATTTTTACAAGTTTTTTGTGATGGGAATGTTCAAATTTATCCAGTGGGTCCAGGTCACGCTTGAACCTCCTCTTAAGCCTGGTTTGTACAGCACATGAACAAGGAACATCTTGCTCTGCTGTACTACATCTGTCCCAGCCCTGCAAACAGCAGCAGTGTTTGGGACTGTGGAGTTCCCCTGTCATGGCACGGCCCATCACCCCACAGCAGGACCCCAGGGCGGGCAGGAGTCTGGGGGACAGCCCCAGCTCAGCAGGCTGCCAGAACACACACACAACTTAGGTTTTTGCAAGAAATCTCCATGCACCTAACTTTGAATGCAGTTTTGGCACCGGTGAACAGTAAACATGGTGACCGTGAGGGACACAAGGGGCTTTAGGTACTTCTCACCACAGCTGTGAGCTGACCCATTTTCAGACCTTTGAAAGCTAAAACTGCTGGGCAAAGAGGCCAAGCTGTGTGCAGACATATCCTGCAGCAAAGAGACACAGCAACCCTATCACAAACCACTCAAAACCCAGGAGAGAACATGGGTTGAACAATGCCACTGAGGGGAGGGTAAGGAGGAACCATTAGCGCAGCAGCAGCAGGAGACAGGGTTTTGGGAAGCACAGGGAAGAGCAGCTTATGTAAAAGTTGCAGCATGGCAAGAGTTAAATGCAAACCATCTGAACAATACATACTGACTGATATATTCTACTTTAAAAAAAAAGAAAAAAATAATCACTTGTACAAAAGCTATGGGGAAAAGTGATGAGAAGCCTGTCTGCACAGCAACACAACCACACATGGTGGGTCTCTCCAGCATGGTATCTCCCACAGCTTACACCAGCCCATGTCTTTTCCCACCTTCTCCACTCATCAGTTCAGCATCATATTTTGTCTCCAGTCATTTAAAAAGCCACTCTAAAAGATGACAACGTTTCTCAAGGAATATGCAGCAAAGAAAATCTTCCTCCAAGGATGTCAATGAATATTTCTTATCTCTTCAAGTGGTTCCCAAACACTTTTAGTAAAATCATTTGAAGCCAGCTGTTTACAGAAAATACCAATTTTTAGCACCCATCCCCCAAAATAATGGTTTGTCTTAAATAGAAAAATCTAATTCTGAAATTGCTTAGCGAAGACTTAAATTCAGGGAATGTCTGAAGTTATTATCACAGAAGGCTGCACTTTAAGTATTAAGGAGTTTTTTCCTCAAAGCATAATAGGATGAAGTAACAGCTATAGAAGTGGATCTGATTTATTTTTAAAATATGGAACTTCTTTTCTTTTCAAACACCAGCACAGAATTGTGAATGCTCTAAGCTACAGGATTTGGCAAGCGTTGCCAACTGCGTTGCCTGAACTCTCGGTTCATCTGTTTTGAGAGTGGAGCTTGGGACAAAAATAACCACAAGCTTGAACAAAGAGGAAGGTGACCGAGGCTGTCCACCTGGCCAAACACAGCAATGCTGGACCAAGGTTTTCAAATGCAGGAAGACTAAAGATTCCCCAGGGGTTTTGATAAGAAAGCAGCTGTCCTTCCTCCGCCAGAAGACAAAGTCACTCTGATTCTGAGAAAGGACTAAAAGCAGAAAGCCAAGCTGCAAGGAGGACAACTCACTTAAAAACTCACTGCTTTTATTGGAGAGCACTGGCCCTGAGGAGGTCTCAGAAAAAAGGTCTTTTAACAGGAAGAGGAAGGATACAGGCTTTAAAGATGTTCAGATGGTTCTCTGCCAAAAAAGCAAAGGCAATTAAAACTTCAATGCATTTCCAGCAGCCAATTATTTATTTGCAAGCAAAAGTGCTAATGAGACGTTTGGAAAAACAAAAAGCAGGGAGTGGAAGGGGGCAGCATCTTCTGTGTTTCGTCCAGTCAACATGTGAGAGAGGTACATCTTCCTCTCACAGGGGAATGGAAGCACAAAGTCTCTTTGAACTAAGACAGCAGGCTTTGAGCTTCAATCATCCAGTGACTCTCAGCCACACAACAGTCTGCCGCTACCATGGTATTTCTACCCCATCCCAGTGATATTCAGCTCAGTGACCACCACTGACTGACTGCCCTTTCCACCCTACAGCAGCATGGCACTTTTTGGTGCTTCCATGCTCAGGAGCAGGACACAAGGCATCCTCACCTGCACATCCCCTTGGGCTCGAACGAGGCAGGCTAGCCTCAGATTAACTAGAAATAAGATTGCTGTTCATTATGCACCCATAAGCTGTTCATTTACACCCCAGAGTTGCAAGCATTTTGATCCACAGCAGTCACCGAGGTTTTTCACAGCAGCTTTCTGCAAACAGTTTAGATGTGAGCAGGGCTCACTCATTCTTGACTGTAAGCCCTTATCATCGCTTACAGAAACACTAAGTTGACACAAGGAGGCAAGGCTCACCACGGATTTCAAACCATCACATACATATCCAGTGCATACCAGGAACACAGAGTTTACTCCGAATCACAGCTTGACTTCTGCTTCACAGACACACAAGCCAAGAACACTTCGAGGCTCAGGCTTTACCCAGACCACAATGAATATTAGTTTCTAATGCTACTTAGACAGGGCTAAAACATATCCAGGTGAAACACCTGGCTTCCAACAGCACTAAAACATCCAAACAAGTCTCGCTCAGTTGGCAGCAAACTCAAAATCAGATTCAGGCACGTAAATCTGCTGTAAGAAAACCACCCGGCTGCTTGAGCAGTCTCTGCCACAGCCTGTTCCTAGTGGCTCAGGAGTCGTTCCAAAGAAAGCAGTGGAACTACCTAATTCAGCAATGTCACCTGAGCCCGACACACTTCTCTAGATGTATGTGACAAGGTGCATGCAAGTTCACAGAACCCATCCCTGCAGAACAGAGGGGCAAAACTACAAATTCATGTCACCCAATTCAATGCATCCAGGCCAGGGCACAGTGACTGAACGGAACCACCCCTTCCAGAAAGACAAGTATTCCAGCTTCCTCCAGTACCAGTTCTCCATAGGAAGGCTCACACTCTGCAGCAGTAACGAATGCTGAGCTGAGAGGGAGGGATGTGTCTTAGCACAGTGATAGACTATCTACACAACCAGCTCCACAGGGATCAGGCGGCTGTGAGAAAAAATAGGAAGATACAACAGAGCCATGAGAAACACATGGTTTTCCCCAACACCACCCAGAACGTTTCCCACGAGTGAAACTTGAGCTTGGCCTCTTCTGTTATTTCAAGTGTGTGTCAACATGCACCAGAAAGCATGCTCAGGAAAATTCTACTGGCATTTCAATTTATATCTATATTTTAAAATTTTATTAAATTAACATCTTAATGTATATTCTCTACTACATATACATATTTTAATTATATATATATTTAATCCATGTGTCACAACAGACAGAAACTTTAAAGGACTACTTTTAGATTTCTTTGGTTTGCCTTTGGGGAGGGATGGGAGAGAGGGGCCCTCCCAGCAATGTCCCGGCTTCTTGCAAAGCTAGAACATTTCTGCTCAGCCAACAACTGAATCAAACATGCTTCTCCTGCCTTGCAGGAGTTTGATACCTAAATGGTTTTCTCCATCCTAAAAATCAGCCTACCTAGCATTAAGATTCTTGGTAGAGTGGGGTCTAAGATGATGTCAGACACCGATAGGTTTTTTGTCTGCCCTGTTTTTCAGCTTCAGAACTTGGATTGCCTTGTACTAAGGTTGGGCAGCAGCACACAGGGACTAAAGAGAGCAAGGTCATAACGCAAGAGGACCGCACAGCTCCAACCCCCTGTAGTCTTAAAACAATGCGCTCCCAGGGCCAGAGCTACTCAAGGTACTTCAGACTTGCTGAGCTCGAATCTTAATGGTGTTGAGCACTGCAGCTCCTGTTAAGTCAGGAGATTTATGAGGGGAAGATTTATAACGCTTTGCTCCTCAAGATCAAGGCCGTTTATTCACCATAGTAAGAAATCGAGGAGCTACTTAACACCTGACAGCAGCAGCAGAGAACAATTTAAGAGAATTAAAGACAATTTCTATATTTAATTGAAGAACTATCTAGGCAGTTGAGAAGGCACCACTGCAGCAGATCAATAGGGAATTTTGCAGCTCATCTTCTGTGAAGAAGAGCATGGCATTTCCAAGGAACAGTTATACTTAGCGTCGGAGACAAGTATTTTTCTCATCATTTCTCCATTCAGCCCCAAGTGTTACGCATTTTATGCGCTCACAGGAATATTATTTTTATGCCTTAAATTCAGCTAGCCAGAAATAAAGCCTGAACTGGAGAACCAACAGAAGTGATGTCTTACTCACCCCTCAATGTGGCTTTGCCCGTCCACTTGCAAATGCCACCTGAATAAAACCTCAACTTGGTGGAATTATTTTCTTCCTGCTTTAAATATACCAAACTATTTTCCTCCTAACGTGTCTAAATCTACAAAATGGTGCTGCAGCAGCTCAAATGTTACCGCATAAATACAGACTGTTTTCCTTAAATATGTACTTAGGTTGTTTTCTAGACAATTGGATTTTTCAGACTAAAGTAGCAGCTGAAGAGAGCAAATATTTGAATGGTAATCAGTACGAAAAACGATGACTAACAGAACAAAATGGTGTAATTTCAAGAGCTGTACTTTATAATCATCATTTTGAGCAGAGCAGGGAACAGTGTTACGAGCAGCAGGGGTACGAACCCAAGAGTTGCTGCAATCAACTTCTGTTTCTTTACAGAGCTTCTGTAGCTCCGTAGAGCTGACAAATTTTTCAATCATCCTGTTTCTTTGAAAAAAAATACGTACTTCACTACAACCTCTACTGCTCGTGTGGAACACCACTACGATGACGTGATGTGACAGAGAGCAGCCCTGTGGAAAAAAGGACTTTGGGCTGCTGATGGATGAAAAGCTGGACATGAGGCACCAATGGGCACCCACAGCCCAGAAGGCCGATTGCATCCTGGGCTATATCACATGTTTGGGTTTGCTGCAAGAGACAGCAGTGTGCAAAGAGAGGCCCCAGCGTTCCCTTTGATCCATTGCAGATGCTCCCTGCATCACAGGACACATGGAAAATCTTGCTCACATCCTCTGAGACAGGCCTGCCCCACAGGCAAACCCTAGGAGGCTGCTGGATTTTTCTGTAAAGCACCACCCTCCAAAGCACCCCTGTCTTCCCTATTTACGTGCAGGTATCAGAGCAGGGGTACTCAGCCTTTACAACTGCCAGTCCTTAAGCTCCAGGGACGGAGAACTGTACAGCTGAACAGCAATTCCCACTTCCTCGGAGATCCGCGTTTGTTAGGATCCCACTGGACAGCATTCCTACCATGGTCTCCCCATCCACTGCCCAACCTTCAGTCCAGGTGACTCTCCCATCAGTGATGCACTTCACACTATTGAACTTAAATGTACTGAAGAAAACGTGCAGAGCCTCACAAAAGCACAAACAGTTTGTACCTACCTACAGACTGCCAAGATAGTCTTGAAACCAGTCCTTCTACCTTCACTAGGTGATAAGCCCCTCCTACTGCATCAGTCAGCATATGCATAATTTAAGAGCCCCCTCTAGTTGCCACTAAGTCAATGAAAACATCCCCTACAAACCTTAATGCCACTGAACTGTGCCTCAGGGACCAAGCTGCACACCTCCCAGCTTTTATGGCAGGGCTCTGTACGCAGTGAGCTTTGCTACTGCTTTTCTCTCCTCCCTCAAATAAAATAACATGCAGATTTAAAGCAAGAGTAGGAAAACAGAAGTAAAGCCAAGCAGTCTACAGAGTAACCAGAACGGTCACTCCCAAGGACTAGAGCTTCACTTTTCAGGTCATGGAGGGCTTTGTGCAACATGGCGCGACTTCTGAAGGGGACTGTGAAGGCTGTCAGGTGGGTGGAGATACTGGGCACAGGACTGGCAGCTTCCCTGGGGAACCTGGTGAAAAGGCAAAGATGCTTAAGCCACCCAGATCACATCACATACAGGCTCCACCATCAGGTTTGTTTGGGTTGTTTTTCGTAGTAAAAAAACCCCAGCACCAAACAGCACACATTGTGAACAAATGACACAACCACCACAAAAAAGGAAACCAAAGCAAGAAGCTTTTTTGCCAAAGCTGCAGTATTAATTTCTAGGAGGAGGAAGACAGCAGACTGTGCTCCTCTGTGTGATGCTGAGAGCCCAAAGGGTTAGAACCCAGACTGGTACAAGAAAATTGGGAGCAAGGCACAAAGTGTCCCTACAAAGCTTAAAGGCTGGCGCTATCTTGCCTAATCTGCCACAACCAGGGGCTCACTCCAGTTTGACATCCACACAGACACCCGTCCCAGTTGCCAGCAGCACTAAAGCACTGTGTGTCACATTACAAGGCACTTTCTGGTCTTGTGTAAACCAGTGTGGAGCTTCTATACCTGGAAGCTGCAGGTTTTATGGCTATCAGCTACTAATAACCCAGCGTGTGGGATATGGATATGGGGTAAACAAGGGATTTTCCAAACACCAGCTGCTGTGGGCACACAGCTGGCTAGTTCAGGTGGAGATAACAGCTTTCTAGCTGCCTGTTCCATGAACCTTAATCATAAAGGTTCGAGGTGTTTTTACCTCGGTTTTCTCTCCCATCATTACAAATGTTATAAAAATCAAATAATGCTTTTTAAACACTTCAGGCAGCAGTTAACTTTGACTCTGAGCTCCCTTTTGTTCTAAGCGAGGGCAGGCAAGCACAAAGTGGGTATTTTCTGCCCAGAGCTCCCCTGCTCCGTGCCCAGGTACTTGGCTCTTCCGCTTGCCTTTCATGTCTGTGGCTTCAAGTGTTTGCCAGGATTCGGCTGATTCCACAGACCAGACTTCCTGCAGAGCCAACAGCATTGATAACATATTTTTAGAGGCTGAAAGGAAAAAACCTCAGGCCTCCTTTTCTATTCTTACTGGGGTATACCTGCCCCATTTCCCTTGCAGACACTCTTAGGATACTTGCTTTTAAGAGCAGGTCTCACATTGTGACTTTATAAAAAGGGCCATCTCAGGTCTGGCTATGGAGTAATCTTGGTGTGAGTCCACACTGGTTTGAGCAAGTCAGCCCCAAGGTCCCTCACAGGTTTCAGGACCTTCTAGGGTCTGGATTTCTCAAAAGCCAAAGGAAATTGAGTTTACCCCTGTGACTGATGCAGGAGACAACGCTTGGCCTACTTCCACTTTTTCTATAATTCTCTCCCACATCTCATTTGTGCAAGTTCTCAGCAGTGCTTTAAAAAAAAAAAAAAAGGCATCAAAAAGAGCTATGGTGTTTCCCATATTAATTTGTGTATTAAAGCAGAAGACCTGACCCTTTTCACCTCATGCCATTCAGAGCCCTCCACTGAAAGCAGATGAAGTCTCATGCTATACTATCAATTAACTACACACTTGCATCCAAACCAAGCAACAGGTCTTTCCCACCGTGTCTCAGCATCTGCAAAAAGTACTTCAGCCTCACAAACCCAGCTACAGGCACAGCTATCACATCTACCTGACTTTTATGATGATGCAGCTGTTTGAAAGACGAACACATTTCAAGTCCATCGGTGTTTGGAGGCTCCTTCACGCCGCCTTATAGAAATTGAACCATACATCAGCCTCGTGCCTCTGCGCCCTCAGGAAGATCTCTCGAGTGTGCAGATGAAAGCTGCTGTATTGCAGGAGGCAGCTTATCACAGCCAGGGTTGTTGGATGCCTTGGATTTTAAGGCGTTCCATTCAGCTCTTTCAAACCACACGAGCTCCTCCATGTTGAGAGGATGCCCACACAAATGGTCTCCCACCACCTCTCAGTAAAGACTCTGGGCAATAACCCGCAGCCCAGTTTGCACACAGCACACTGCATGAAGAGCAGACATGAAGTACTGAATATCCTGCTGTAAATTCAGAGCAAGGTCAGTGCACGCTACCCGAGCAGCTCGGCACAAGGCAGGAGGTACTGCAGGGCAGTGCCTGGGCCAGGAATCCTACACTTTAACAGGGTCTGTGCTTTAGTGAATCAGAGAATATTTAAGGTTGGAAAAGGCCTCTAAGACCATGAAAAGTCCAATCATCTGTCCAATACCACCATGTCAACTAAACCACGTCCTGGAGTGCCACATCTACATGCACTTTGATCCCCTCCAGGGATGGTCACTCCACCACCTCTCTGGGCAGCCTGGTTCAGTGCCTGACCACTCTTTCAGTGAAGACATTTTTCCTAATATGCAACCCAAACCTCTCATGACGCAACTCAAGACCATTTCCTCTCGTCCTATTACTAGTTACCTGGGAGAAGGGACCAACCCCCACCTCACTACATCCTCCTTTCAGGTAGTTGTAGTGCAATCAGGTCTCCCCTCAGCCTCCTCTTCTCTGGATTAAGCAACCCCAGTTCCCACAGACCTGTATCCAGACCCTTCCCCACCCCATTGTCCATCTCTGGACACACTCCAGCACCTAAAAAGAAGAGGCTACAGAAGTAGCTCACTCTTCTTGTCAGCAAAGGAACAAAGGACTGGGTAACACCTACTGCAGCACTGCTACAAGATGACACTAAAAATCCACTTAACCCATTTCTACTTTGGTATTAGTGCCTTCCACCACCTAGTCAGCGCTGAAGGTAGGAAATGCTCTTACCAATGTGTTTAGACTGCACTCTGCAAAGCAGCACAACACTATTTTTGCCAGCAGCAGCTTGCACCTGTGCTATGTTGAGCAAGCGATCTTACCAGGGCAGGTATATGTACAGCTTTCCCTCCACAGCCAGCTGGGCCACAGAACACCCAATAGCAGCAGCAGCTGTGCCAACATAGTACAGAGATCTTGAGGACTTTAAGATGAGGAGAAATGATTCCCAAGCAAGCCCCTGTTAGCCAAAACTGCTGCTACGTGCTCACGCTAGAGACCTGTGATTTGATAAGCAGCATAAACAATACAAATAAGAATTTATTCTGGGATACCCCAACTCCTTGACCCAAACAGCTCCTAGCTCCGGTGCCTGGCAGTATACATATTTATGGAGGGTGTCCACACTGGACAAGGATTTCTCAGGCAGGGAGAAGTTAGAGCAGGCAAACTCCTTTGGGAAAAACAATTTACCAACATCCTAAATTAACCTCTCTGCTTCAAGAAATAATTCATCAGCAAGCAACATGTTTTACCACTTCTGATCACAACCTGGTTACTACTTGTTCAAAATCTCATGATTACCAGCTTCATAAGCTGTTATTATTAATTAGCAACTATTACCCAAAATGAAGCATGCCAAATCAGGCACAGATTTGAGCGTGTGGATGAGCCCCCTCTTTCTGCAATCCAGAGAGCTGTTTTGTTATTCATCTGAAGGTGTTGACAGGACATGGGCTGCAGTATTTGATCGAGCAATGTGAGCAGTAGGTTTTCTAAAAATATTTTCAGCTTTATTTACTTGGAACTTGTTTCTCATTTGGGTTTTTTTGCCTTTGCACAAGCCAGTTGCGTGGAAGCTGCAGCACAAGCAATTAGCCAGTGCCATAAATATGCCAACAAACAATAGAAAGCACAGAGCAATCATATTTCATTCATCTAAATTACAGAATTCCTACAACCTTAAATAGGGGAGGGGGAAAACCCTTCGATTCAAACAACATCACCCCTAGAAAAAGAATAAAGGGACATTCCCTGCCCCCTATCCATGTCCATCACAAAACTCACTAAAATTCTCCCTTCCCACAGCTTACCATGTGTGGGAAGGCCCAACCCCAGCCAAAGGAGATAACCAATATGGGAAAGGAGTTCAAAAATCACAACCAACTTACTGCCACAATCACCTCTCAGGAGTTTGGCGGTGGCACGGTGTCACCTAGGATGAGCCTCTTCACAAGCAGCATCCTGAATGGTGACTGTGCTCACCGGAAGAGACCGCATCAATTTTTTTGCAAGTATTTTCATATAGGTAGGAAAGACCTTTTCCATGCCAGCAGCACTCCACGTACAGACCTAAGACAGGTTTCCACAAACCTCAAAGCAGTATTAACACATTCAGCCGAGTCACAGAAGAAAGGAGGCTTACATTGTACTCCAGCTTATTTTTTTAAAAATAAAATGTAAAAAAAAAAAAGCAGATAACACCCCAATAACTGATTCTGCTACACCTCAAAAGCATCACTGCTTCATGCCAATTCAAGTCACGTCCATTCAAGGAGGATTTACAGTAAGCAGTTCAAAGTACTGTTAAAATTAAGAGTCTTAGAGAGCAAATCGTAACAAAACCTAATTAATAAGCTCTCTCCCGAGAACAAACTGGACTCTTGGCATGTCTGGGGGGCTGGGGCATTTTTATTTTCTTTTAATAACAAACCATCAGAAAAACCCAAGACTCTTTCACATGCAAAAAGAACCAGTCACGACAATTTTCAGCCTGTGCACCCAGACAACGTCTCGTAACTCAGAGGAACGGCTCAAAGTGAGGAGGGACACCAAGCCAAGGCTCAGTGTTTATTCTCTTCAACCTATTTATGTTTAAACACTTTCCTGGCTAAAACTAGACAGTGCTAGGTACTTATGTGATGATCTTAGGGCCTGGTTTTTTCAGGGTCCCTAAGGAAGTCTCTGCCATGTCCCTTAAGGCTGTGAGGCGAGTGCAGCCAGCCAGTGCTGCCTGGAGCAACGGCCGTGGAGCTGGGGACTGTGCTGGTACAGACATGTGGAAGATGCTTCATTTTTCCTTCTGCTGACATCTAACAAGCAATCAGGAAAAGGAAGCACAGAAAGAATACAGTACTTCAGAGAAATAAATTCTGGTTTGGTTTTTTTTTTTAATCTTGAAGCAGGCCAGACAATTTCTGAAGCTGTTTATGTGCTGGTTTAAACTAAATGAAGAAGTCACAATGAATGAGTTTTTGCTGCGTAGTGCCTTTTTAAGAGTGAAGAACATCCATTATGAAACTATAAAAAGCAGCAATGGCAAACTGTGCTGTGTTTATCTTGTCACTTGACATATCAAAATACCCACTTAGTGTCAGCATAACAGACAAAAGTGTCTGCAAAAGCAGAAATTTGCTCTGTCTTTAGAATACTTGCCCTTATTTCAATGACAAGTCTCACTAATAGAAAAAAATTCTTAATTACATGGTATTTCTCAGTATTTATGACACTGCCGACCAACAGTCATGTAATAAGAGGAAAGGCTATATATGTGAATGAGACTTAAGATGCAATTCAGTAAATATTTGGAGACAGACAGCTTTAATTGGGTAGTGAGACCACGAGATGCATTATACCTCATAAATTCACCCCACAGTTCCTCTGAGACTGGTCAAGACTGAGGAGGGACAGGCTTCTGAAAGGAATTCCTAAATAGCAACCACATTTTCATCTGTCACATCCCGTCTGCTTTCATTAACCTTACAAAGAGGATGATTTATTCATTATAAAGATATTAAAATGCACTAAGGCTTCTCTGATCTCAAGGTATTTGTCATTATTTTGTACAGAGAATGGCACTTAGGAAGCTATTCGAAGTCACTGTCGCTTCTTTTTAATTACTGTTTGCAATTGATTGGCTCCCAGTCAAGTTCTGGGGGAGGACAAAAAGGGAAAAAAATGGAGGAAGAAGAGACTGCAGTTGAACTACTGCTTTGATCGGTCTCCTCCAAAACACTAACTGCCTCTCCTCTCCAACTTGCACTCAGTTAGCTCCAATACGTTCTCCTCTGCCGCGGTGTTGGGCCACCAGCTGTCCCAGCCTCAGCTCGCGGGACCTCGCTGATGCCCCACGCAATCTCTGCATCCGAGAGGTGCCAAAGGCCATCGCTGCGGAGGGACGGGACAGAAGCAGTGAGAAACTGGAGAGGGAAAGCTGCTGTCAGCAGATGGTGGGCAGGAGAGCTGGGGGTTTGTCTCTGCACAGAGGGACATGCAATTGCAGATGATGCTACTTCAAGAACAGCAACTTCCCCACCTTATTTTGATAGGCAAAGAAGTGTCTCCTTCCCAGTTCACACTCCTGGTACATTTGGACCTTGTAAGCATGGGCAAAGTCTGCAGAAATCCTAGTAAGAAAATTCCTAGTTCAGATTTGGTAATTAGTTAAAACTTGCTCACCAAAATTTATTCCGTGGTACTTAGTGTGATCAAAATTTGTTGTAGGAGTTACTTGATGTCACCTGGCTGGCCAAGATCCATCAATGCCAAGTTCAAAGTTTGCTTTTTTTCCCCAAAATGCTTTTCTAACTTCTCATCATGGACACGTTACACTACTTCATGCTCTACTTAGTCCCTATTTGAAGTACAGGTATCTTTCATTAGTACACAGATCAAGGTAACAGAACGTTAATAGCCTGTGTTACCTGCTTCCCAAATATTAGCAGAGTAAAATACCTAATCCATATAGTTTTAACTTTGTCTTCATTTAGTGCACACGCACAAGTCTTCAGCTTTCCTTAGTAATTCAGTCTTTTCTCTTTCGTCCAGTCAGCTCTGCTGCTTACCATGACCCTAATTTAATCACTTGGTTATAACCAAGTGACCAATCAAATCTGAGACAGATCATAGACATTTCTCAGCACAGGACCCCAGGACAGAATAAAACTTTGGGTCATTTATTAACCGTTTCCTGTTGAGAATCACAGGTGAAAGAAAGAAAATAAATAGAAAAGAGAGAGAAAATAAAGAAGAAATAAAGTGGGATCCTTGCCACTGCTCCTGCTGCGGTGGCAGTGTGGAACAGCTTCTTTCCCCAGCCCTGGGTCTGCCCTTTCTCCTCTCTTGTCCCAGATTTGCAGCACCACCCTGCCTCACCTACCAAGCCCCAGTGGAAAAATCCCTTCAGATTACAGGCGCTTCTGTTGCTTTAAAGCAGTTACACGGTGTGGGGGTTTCAAAATCACTGGCCTAAAAATCACCTCCAACCTTCACACAGTCATTTGACCTGCTTACCAAAAGCAAGCTAAATGACTTCAAGATGGTTTAGTAGCAAGAGATTATCCCAACTGGCTTGTTAGAGGTTTTGGGGGGCTTTTTTCCCTAAAAAAATCCAGCAACAACCCAACAGAACGTCAAATGACTGACACTAAGCACAGCAGTGCCACAATATACAGCCATGTGGACACTTCCAGGAAGGAAAGCCTTTCTCTGACGCAGCACCCTTCACTCCAGGTGCCCGCAAGACCAGAGGAATCCTAAAGCCTAGTATCTTTTGAAGCCTACTGAGTACTCACAAGGTAGTATTGCTGCTTCTACACCTTTGTCTGTAGACTTCAGCACCTCCCCAAGCTGTGCTCTGAATGCCAGTACAGAGCTCCCCCACGATGTGCGGGATGATGCTTCTCACCAAATCTTTTTTCCCCATCTTGTCATACCTCAAGGTGGCATGAGCCATTTTTAATCAAAGATCCTGCTACATGAATCATCTGAATCAACCCCGTTACACCAAGCAGGTAAATTTGACTCCATTACCTGTAAGCCAAGCTCTTCCCAATGCTTTCTGCAACAAGATGGAAGCAGGAAAGGACTTTGGTCTTTTTTCTTCCCATTTTTACAACTTTTCTAATAAACGGTTTCTCTCAAGGAAAACACAAAGTATTTTCCAGCATATAAATTGTTTCAGTGTGCTAGAATATTTTGAATATTTGTTCTTCCTCCTCTGACTCACCATCAGCACATCTAGAGGGGTTTGGTGCAAGATGACAACGTGAACAGAGTCCAAGAGAAAAGCTGCTACTTCTGACAGAAGGTAATGAACACATCGCTACAGCTTAAAGAGACAGTCTGGGCCTGAAAGCCTACAGCTATCAGTCCGCTATAAGACAGCTCAACCAATCAAACACTCCTGCTTTCATTCGTGGTTCTCCAAAACGCAAACGCACACTGTGGCACCTGTCAAACCCCCAGGATGTATCTGCATTGGTACCAAGAATTCTTTTAAGAACCAGTTACACACACATTGAGTTTCGATGGAGAAAGGCATTGTGTGTCAGCTCCATCTGCTGCAAAGCAATGGAAAGGTAACAGATACAACTCAGTTATTTAATTTTCAAAACTAACATCCTAAGTTCCCTCCAAGATGAGCATCAATGGCAAACTTATGTTTCCTAATGAGAATTACTTAGAGCTGTATGAAATTCATACAGACTGGACAGATGTTTGCTGTATTGTCCATAATACAGGCAGGATAGTTCATTTGCTACCGCGACACCACAGAACAGGGAGATGTTCAATGCAGGGATCTAATGTCACTTGGAGAATTTATAGGAGGAAGGTGTTACTCTTCCACTACTGCTAGGAGGAAATGCGACAAAACAATAGCCTAGGCTTTAATTTGTGGAAATCAGAACAGAAATTACAACTCCTCTTCTGCAGGGTGGGTTAAGGCCACTTGCTCTTTCTCCTCGCATCATTATTAGCTAATACTTTTCACTAGCAACTGGAACAGAACATACTTTAAGAATCATATCGTCCTCCCTGAATTAAGAACTCATAATTCATTTGTTTGCATTAAACTGACTGTACCTTTCCATCCTTCTATTGTTAATTATCCATTACCTAATAACTTCCTACATCCTTTCAGAGAGTAGATAACAATTTTGCCACTAGCTAGGCAAAAAAAAAAAAAAACCGACTAAAATTTCAGCTTTTATGAATCTCTTCTAATCCTAAACCTTTAGTATTGCCTTGCTTTGGCTAAGAAACAGCAGTGGGATCTTTGTCCTCGAAGTTATAATTAAAATGCTCATTACTGAACCACATAAAAAAACCTCCATAAAAGCCTCAGATGGGTAATGACTTTGGCTAAGCTTGACTGGTAAGAGATGTACACTGTTAGCAGAGGAATGGAAGGCCAACTGCTATTCAGATCTGGAGAGGAGCATTTCCCTATATGTTTTTAGGAGAGGAAACTCATAGCACTCAACACTACACAATGGAGTAGAGTGTGGGTTTTGTATGCTACAATTTCAATGGTCTAATGTAATTCAGAAGTGGGGTCACTGGTAGTGAGGCATAAGATAAAGAACTCCTCGCTGAGCACGGTCTGGGAACAGCTTTTCAGATGCATTACCACTTAACATAAGCACATGTACAGACAACATATGCATTCGAGAACAGACAGACAAGAGGATGAAGGTTAGGAGAGTAGTACTGCTCCCTTTGTGTCAAGTCAGCCTGTTCAATAGCCCACTGGACTCCCTAAAGTGTAGATACCCTTGGTGTTTACCCCTGGCTTTTCAGCCTCCCTTGCTTAGCAAGTGTTCACACTGCTTTTACTACAAAATTAATTCAGATAAACGGGAAAGGAAAATATGTTAAGGCTCCACTCCTTTTGCCTACCACCAATATAAACCCATACACACAGTGGCATTTACTATGGAGCTGAAACAGGAAATCAAATTATTATTTTCAGTGCAATTGAGATACAGAGTAAAATGTATTTAAACACCTTTAAGCACTCTCAAAGACTTCTTGGGGTCCTTTAGCTACTTGAGTCATTACACGTATTTAATATTGTTACAGAAAAGAACTGCTTCTCACAGGCTGTTTTGGATCTGCATTCACATATACCTACACACAAGCTTTTTTTTTTTCTTCTATTCAGTTTAAATCTGATTATTTAACACTCAGAGCAGCATAGTATATTCTGCTGTCTCAGAACAGCCACGTTACCAGAACATACAGTTCCACAAGACCAAACAAGGGTTTGGTCTTCAAGGAATAGAAACCATATACCTATAGAGGAAAACGTAACATTACTGTTGTTTACTTCAGAATTTTTAAGGGATGCACATTTGTAGTTACCATCAAGTGTAACCTAAGAGAAAGCAAGGGCCTAAGACCTTATGCAAACCTCTTAAAATAACCAATCAGCACTACAGAGCCAGGGCACAGATCCTGAGAACACGCAGCCTGGCAGGTTTATGCTGTCAGAACAGCAGCACTCTCTTCTCATGGAAACCCAGACTTCCAAAAGCTTGTCCATCATTGTTTCCTAACACTACTGCAGTGTAGGGAGACAGATTCAAACAGCACATGCATTGCAGTGACAATGTTTAGGCATTGCAAGGATTGTACCACAAGAAAGCAGGTACATTCGCTGCCCTGAAGCGCTGAGAAATGACTCATCTGCTGAAGTAAAGATTTGAAAGAACCATCTCCCACATGTTCTTTCCATAAAGAGCTGAATCTCCATAAAATAGGGGTGTTACACAGCAAGGGCAAGAAAAGCCAGAGTGATTCTGATCACGTTAGGGCTGGAGCTACATCCAAGACAGAACCAGCTGTTTAAATAACAGACTGAGCAAAGAGCAGCTCCCTCCCTGTAGACCACTTGTCCTCACCGTACGGCACACAAACAGCAAGCGCTTCCAGGCAGAGAGCTACTTCAGAGAATCAGTCTTGCCGTGATAAAAATCTTCTAGTCAGGATCTGGGTGTAGTGGCAGACACCAGAGGCTTCAGGAAGCAGGTTATTACCTTTGAATTGCTCTCTACTTTTTTGTTTTACAGTATAATGCAGCAGAAGTCCTGTACTCTGAAATTACGGCATCGGCATGACCCAGTCCGACCTCCTCTATTTTAATCAATTCATGAGCATGTCCAAGAAAAATTCCTCCAGCTCCGTGGCACAGGGATTATAAAGCAATTTAGCCAAGTAGTGGCTAAAGCATTCTAGTCTGCTTATCACTTACCCATGGAATTTCAAAGTCCCTCCTCTTTGGATTCAGCCAAAATACTTCAGCAGATCACTCCTTGTTTTTCCAAACAGAATGCAAGAAAAACAAAAGAAGCTGGCAACTGGTTCATGGGCTACTCAATCACAGTTATAAAGTCCATCAGTGCAACATGACCACCCTTGTTTGGTTGGTTTGGCTGCCTCAGATTATTTTAATTTTTTTCTTAAAAAAAGATAGGCAGTTACAATGAAAGACCAAGTAGCTACCAACTGTTGGCTCATTCAGCAGCTCTTCTCTTGGCCTGGGTAAGTTCTTTATGTGAACTATCCACTACACTGAGCCTTATGGGAGAGTGGTGATAGTGCTTCCTAGAGGGTACATAAAAATGATCAGAAGTCTACTATTTCTTAAGAATCCAGATTTGGAAAAGTGACTTTTGCTGGGAGTTGCAAAGTAAGATGAATCTCAAAAAGCAGGTATAGCTCGGTTTAGAGTTCAAAGGTTTCTGCTGTCATTAAGTATGTGGTGTCTGACTAGATTCTCTTCAGCACCCCAATGCAATACACTCCATATTTTCTTCCCCTCCACACTGCACATTGCTCAAGGCTGTCACCTTTTCCCCAGATATCCTAACGCATTTCTACAAGGTCTGCCCATAAGGCTGTTCAATGATTCCAGTATCTCCACTGCAAAGGATGCTGCGGGAACACTCCTCTAAGAACTGGATCACACCTGCTGTATACAGAGGAGTAATGCCAATTAAT
The DNA here is from genome assembly GCA_027925045.1 of Hypotaenidia okinawae. NCBI lineage: Eukaryota > Metazoa > Chordata > Aves > Gruiformes > Rallidae > Hypotaenidia > Hypotaenidia okinawae. Next base: position 6,303,436 of record BSDF01000011.1, read on the forward strand.
TCCCAATTACTTCAGGAAGCGCAGCATGTTTTAGTGATACAGGATTACAAACAACATCCTAGTTCATAGCCACAGTAGACTCTGTTCTTTCAAGTCAAATACTCGTTTAGTAACGCTCAAATATCTTGCAGATGTTATCTTGGTAGCATTTAGTCCTCTGTAGCCATGTTTCAGAAAACTCCATTGTCGTTTTAGCAAGGCCCGGGTTGGTCAGGAGGTTATGGCCAGCAGTACTTTTCCAAGCAGCACGTTTCAAATCCAAAGGCAGCAGAAAAAGATTATAAAAAAAAATAAAATTGAAGAGCCATAACATCTCAGGGAAGCCAAGTTTATCTCCATGTATTCAGAGCACATATTAAATTACAATGGGCATACTGAAAGCCTCATCTTCATTGCAGAGTGGAAACCTCCCTCAATTTATGCATCAGAGCTGAGGGGCTTATTAGAAAGCTAGTGATTTAAGTGACTTCTTGCTGCTCTCGCTGGATTTTTGATATTTGCCTGAGCACAAAGAGTTATACATTTTCCCCCCCAAACTGAATAATGGTAAGTCATCTTAATTCATGCACGCGACTGATTTATGGTATCTGGAAAGGAAGGATTTGATTGATTGAAGTTCAAGGCTCGTTTTAAGATGAGATACGCTCCAATCTTTATCACTTCTAAAGTTTTCGAGATTCAATTAAGTTTGACTCTATAACAAATGGCAGCACATGAAGAAATGGAAAGACTGAAGATATCCAGAGAACATTCTCTAACTGCACTCTTACAACACTTCAAAACGTAGTTCTTGAGTATATGACTCGGATAACAGCTTAGAATAAAGCTTAACTAAAATGAGGAGCAAGTCAGTTAATATTTATCTTCAAAAGACTTTCTTCTACTTGCATATGGTAGAGTGTGTCTAGTGTTTAGTGCAGGTCTTAATTTTGGCTCTAATCTCTAAATGTTGTATACAGATCTTGGTTCTTGCATTAAAATTCAGAGGAGGAATCTTATTCCCCCGATAAACTTAATGATTATAAATAAATTACAGGGGTATCCCAAGTAATGTGCTTGATTTAATCAACAAAAAGTTAATGAGGCCAAATTGATGACAGAAACTAGGCAAGTCACTGACAGGTATTTACAGATACGTTCAGCAGATCAGACCGGAATCAATGTGGAATTTCAGCAAGCAAGGGTGTGTATTGTGGAGACAAATTAAAGTGCATTACTTTCTCCTCTTAACCTCAAGAGGAGACAGCTAATGATAGGGCAAAGCAAAGAGGCCCAAAAGGTTAAAGCTTTCAGTTAGTAATTTCTACTGAAGAAGTCACAGAAACCTCTTTAGCCTTCACTGTGCTTCAAAATTATAAAAAAAAAAAGCTTTCCTATGGCATTTGCTTCATCTTTGAAGTGAAGGCAAAATCCCCAGCTTCATTTATGGAAGAAGTGAGAAGTACAGCTCAAAATCATTTGATACAACATCTGGTTGTTACAATTATCAAAAGTAATGATAAACCTTGTTCTCATGCTCCTGGCTGTCTACGGCAGTGGTGGCCACCACAACTTGAAGATAAACTAAAGAAATGGGTAACAAAACCACAAAACTCAAAGAGCCTCTACAGTCTCATGTAGAACATGAGGATGTCAACGCTTCGGCTCCACCATTCATCCATGCTCAACACAGTTACACTTCATGTAGAATTAGGCAGGTGCTTTGCTGCAAGGCCCTTTGTCCTGTTCTGTCTTTCCCACAGGAAGCTCATTATTTGGAGGAAGTTGCAGCAGGATGTCACTGCACATGCAGTCTGTAGTTGTGACAGGAAAGGAATTCTCCACTAACGTACAAGATGTTCCCTACATTCTAATTTTTTTTCAAAAGTCTCTGCCGTTTTTTCCTTGCAGCACTGTAAGGGTTTGTGTCTCTTGGTTTTGTTACTTAGGCCACAGAATTTTCCTCTTTTGTTTCCTCCCCAGATTTGTTCACAGCTCATTTTAATTAAAAACCATAAAAATCTCCCATCACTAACATTTGGCTAATTTGAAACCCATTGACTATATAAAAGTTTTCATTCCTTGTGATCTGGATTTCAAACAGTACAAAAATATACTCCAGGAGAGATATGGACAATGAGCTGAACACAACTGAGCTGAAAACGTTAAAGACACAGTAATAAAGTCAACTGGTTTCCAAGATACCTTATACCCTGCAATGCTGGACTTAACAGGTTGTTGATATAATCAATCATACATGCAAATTATTTTTTCCTTACATATGGAAAAGGTTAGAAAAGGATGTCCTTGTCTCGTTACCCTCCTGATTCCAAAAGGGACTGCTGCAATGCTGACCTGTCGCAGTTGTTAGTCTTGTGTGGGTAGCCATTTGATTGAGTTGTAGAGAAAAACAACCTGGAGTAAACAAAATCAGTCCTGAACTTGCTTAAAGCTTCATTTCACTTTTAAAGCCAAACAATATTGAAATATTCTCAAGTAGATTTTGGAAAAAAAAGGTTTTTGTATATTTACAGAACATCAGGAAGCACAAAGAAAGTCTTGTAATTCTATGGTGTTTATTCTCATATCGTATCCCCCAGATTTAGCCACATTTCCTGTGACTCCTAATAGAACAGAACAGTAGCAATTCAGAATTTACCCTGGAATAGCAAAATTATGAAGGAAATTTAAACTACTTCATCTACACAAAAGCACAATCCCAGGGCACTGCGAGCCCTCGCCTGACTGAAGCTGTGCACACGTGTTGCTCATTAAGCAAGGCTTATCTCACACCCGAGCCAAGGGGCCTGCTTGCGAACAAGGACAACTCCTTCAAGAATTGGGCATAAAAATTAGCGGCATTGAATTAATGTGAAACCACTTACAAAGCTTTGTCTCCTCGAGATTGCAAATTCAACAACTGCCAGCCTGTCAAGAGAATTCTAGCGAGCACAATCAGCACTTAAACTCACATAAATTACAGCTGTCTATTTCCAGTGGAAATAATTTTAGATAAAATGCTTGCATATGCTAGTTTATCCACCTGGATAGCACCCGATTTCTAGCAAGACTTAATTCTACTTTTCACTAGAAAAAAAAAATAATCAGAATCTCAGTAATTCAGAAGTCAAAGTGTTAGTATAACACATTACCTGATGTAAAAAAAAAAGCCATTAAGTCACAAACACACAGCTACCTGTGTTTACACAACTACTGAAAGAAAAAACCCAGCCTTTCTCCCTTTAATTCACCTCTCAGTACAACGCTATTGTATTTCCTCACCAAACTGAGCCTATGGAAACAGTGTTAAGGTGGGGGAAAAACACTTAGCTTAGTCCATGCAGAACATTTTGTCTCAAAACATAGTGGGAGTCATGGCTGTGGTGCAGTACCTGAAGCTTTTGAGTCATGAAGCATCTGATACACCTAAAAGATTCTTCAACATATTGCAGAGCACTTCAGAAAACTAAAAAGCACAGAATCACAGATTATTTTTTGAAGACTGTCAGGTTGAAGAGATCCCCTCAACCATCTTTCACCTACTAGCTAGTGCTATCATGCGGTTACGCATACTCTGAGGCAATAATATGCTTTTTTGGCTGGATTGCCTGAGAACTAGAACTCAATTAACTTGCTTCTTGGCTAAACTGCTTCAAAAAGACCCACAGTATTACTCCCTTTTTTCTTCATCCAACAAAGGACGTGTGAAAACAGTGGAAGGTTTATGAAATAAGGCATATGCTTCTCACATTAGTACTGTTAACTTTCTGAAATTTTACGGGGGGTTGGGGGGGACGACAGGATGGGGGACGGGACAGGGGATGACCATCTACCCTTGTAGCTGCTCAATGCTAAAATGTTGCTCTGATTAACTATCAATCCTAGACTGGCAAAGGGTTTTTTAAAATGTATTTGTAACTCTGCTTGATGAGTCAGAGACATAATTCGAAACACTTACACCAATTGTTAAGGTATACACTCAACCTGTTTTGAAAACCTGAAAGTTTTAAAGCACCTCAGATTGGGTACTTCAAAAAAATTAAGGCACTCAGTATCACCAGGAAATCTTAACAGTCTCGTTGCAGTTTACAATCCATTTCCATAATCCCTTTCCCAAAAATCAAGTGCCTAAAATGCCACTACTGACACTGCCGAGTTATTTTGTTCTACTGAATGCAATTACACTTGAGGAAAGTGCTTCGCTACCATGAGTTTGTTCCGCTTAAGAGTAAAAAGAACATGATGTGAGAAGTTTTTGAAAACTCTTTTAGAGCTCAAATAACTCACATAAAAGCACATACACAGTCATGTTTTGGGCTCTGTAAAGCCATGTGGTCTCCAATGCGATCAGCTCACAGAATACAAAGAGGGGACGGGCAGAGGCCCCATGGTGGCTTCAGATCTAATCCTGCCCTAAAAACAGCCATGCAAAGCTCTAGCTAACCTGGCTGCAACGTCACCCCCTCCTCTTCCAACTCGGCAGATGTCTTGCAAACACCATCCAAACCTCTGTCCTTTTTCCTTGCCAAAGGGGAGGTCCCACAGAAGGCTGATGTGGAGAGATTGGGGAGAGTCAGCCATCAGCCCTGAAGTTAAAGTTGTCGTGCAGAGAAAGAGCAAAGTTTGAGTAAATTATTCTGCTCGTCATACAAGTTCTTACAGCCCTTCCATGCCCTGCAGAGGCAAGTGGTACAGAAACAAGAGAGCAAACTGCTGATTCATCATGAACCTTTCACTACCCGTATCATCTGTGCTCACTCTGCATTGCAGAAGCATTTGTATTGCCTACATGTCCCACAGCACTCCACACCACAGTGTGTTTTACCCTCAGTTCCTTTCAACAGAACTTCCACCACTCATGAAATAGTGAACAGTATTTAATGTGCATAATTTGAAGAGTTTGCCTGTTTTTACTATCAGTCACACACCTATCACAGCCTTTGAAGGAGCACTAAATTGTTTTTACCAGCTTTTTTTGTTCCTCTCCCAATTACGGTTAAGCTCTGTAACAGCACAAGACAACACTGATGTTGCTGTGGATCTGAAAAAGGCCCTTCAATTGCCTTCCAGATTTATATGTAGCCAGAAAGGTAAATGACTGACAACCCTGAGGAGCTTCTGACAGATGAGTTCTGAGCCACACAGGAGCTTGGCAGAAACACTTCGTGAGAAACCTGCTGAGCACTTTGGATTCTACCAACAACTGATTTCAGTAAGCCTTGCTAATTCTCCACGTCATTTCAGAAAAAAACAATCTCTAAGGTATAACCCTAGTACAAAGACTGGGAGAAGGAAAAAAAGCCAGTCTGATAAGAATTCTTACAGATAAGCATGTATTCCTCTGGCAAAAGGGCAGAACAGACGGACTAGTTGCATACAAACAGAAATGCTGGCACAAGATTTCAGAAATGGGTGATACAGGGCTAATTTGTTTTCATCAACTCTAAGAATATCTGGAAAAAACAATTACAGTTGTTTATTAATAGCAGCTTAATCTAATTCTAAGATGTTAGCAAGATATGTGTGTTGCTAAAGAGAAGGTCTGCTCAGAAAATATTACTCCCCTTTTAGGAACGCTCACACCCCAGTGCTTGCATCTTCAGCCTTCAGTACCTTCAAAGTTTTTGCTAAGGCTAGAACTTAAAATTTATTTATTTTAAATATCAAGTTCCAAAAATGTGGTTAAGGTTCTCAGTGAAGCACAGGGATGAGTTCAAGTCTCACAAGTGAGCCGTTGGGACTGACAGCAGAAAATCTGCTTGCTGCTGTGCTACCACTCTGTTCAGGTACCTCACCCTCACCAATATCTCGTTGGGATGCTGATATGTCCATACAGTGCTCCTGAGATGTGGGCTCTCCTCACCAAAATGAGCTGGTGATGCTGTGTTGCTCTACTCACAACCACCTTTTCTTCCAGAAGATTGTTGTGGCAGACTTCCTTGGTAGCCTTGGATTACACAGACAAGTATCTGCCACACTCAGCCTAGGAACTCACAGGACTAATGCAAAACACAAAAGGAATGAAGGAAAGTAGTTATCCCAAAGTAGTCAGGAGATTCCAAAATATTTATTAAGTGTGCATACACAGAGAGCATATGCTGTGTGCTAAAAACTTTCCTTTTTAGTGCCTATATTATTCAGGGCAGTGACCAAGAACTGACCACAAATGGAGTGCTGATTTCAATGCTCTAAGAGTTTTATATCAAAGCCACCTCCTACTACTGGAAAAGTCTGTATGCTACAGCACACTTCAAGGGATGCCAAATTGCACAGATTTTTAAGTATCTGTACTTCAAATAATATTTCACAATTTATGGGTTTATTGGGGGCTTTTTCAGTTTTCAGTCATTCAGTCTGTAAAAGTAGATGCTTTGTGCTTTTTCAGGGGGAAAAAACCCCCAAACTCAACCCAATTGTAGAGTTATCTATTAAAGATGACAGTGATAAAGTTTGGACAACTTGATGAGGGGATTGCTGTCCTTTCATCCCAAAATGCAGAGTGAAGTTACGTATTTTTAAAGCCACGGGCAACTCCTCAGCCAGCTCAGCTACCAGCAGCTGTTTCCATATATTTAATTTCCTCTAGCAGCAATAAAACTGATTTAAATTAACATCAAGAAACTCATGACATTCCACTCCAGAGGGGCAGCCTGATATTTACATAGAAATCTATGGGGGGAATTGTTTATTTATTTTCAAAGTAGTATCAAATGATGCTTTCACACATTTTAAGGACTGATTAAGAGCTATAGAAAAGTCTTCACAGGATGATTCAAACCAGCAGCCAGGAAAAGGAAAGGCCTATTTACACGTAGAAATTCAGAACGCAAAGAAATACGTTTCAACTTTAAAATCAGTTGTACAAGTCTGTCTGTCCTGAATTCCACTTTGTGGGTTATCAGAGAGAAGACCGAGTCACACAGGTAAAACAGATTTTACTGAGGTGAAGTGAAACAGCCCAAAACTGCGCTTCCTGCTAGGTGGCTGCTGACGCAGTCCCTGCCGACCACCACCCGCCTAACAGCCCGTCCTTTGGCTCTCCACCCGGCACAGAGCCAGGCAGAGAGTCACATCTCTTTCCTGCTCTGAAGTCAGTCAGACAGTTGCTTTTCCACTTCACCTAATGCACATCGTTACAAGAAGTTAGTCTCTTTCCGTGATCCTGAGACACAGAACTTCACATCTTCCACCTGTGACTGTTCTGAGAAGAATTTACAGACTCATCTTTTAGTTCAGCTAAATATTTTTGCTCATGTTTTCTCTACAGTTGGTACTTCAACTGACCTTTCTTTAATTAGTTTTTTTTTTTAAACTAAGCTCTCCTGTTTCTTTGCACATTTCTTAAGTTATGTGGTTGTTCACAGACCATCACCCTTTTTTAGCAACACCCTTGGCACTTCTCAGTTCAGGAGCCACAAGTGCTACCTGCTTTTACACAGCATCGTTACTTACAGCTTACCCCACTTTGTACTTCATTTCTCCTCTAAAAAGCACACAACTGGAAAGGACCAAAGAACCTAAAGAGGACAGGTTTGCCCCAGCAGTCTGATCAAGGACGTGTTGTGCACAGGATGGCTGTTGGAACTGGGTCTGAGGTGCTCTGCACCACTGGTGATGGCCAGAGGACCAGCTGCAGTCAAGTATTACACCAGGAGTATCACAGAGCAGGTGCCAGAAGGAGCTCAACTCAAACATATTTCATCTCACCTGTTTTACAGGCAGAAAAATCAGCAAAGGAATACCTAGGGAAATTGTTACTTAGATCTTTTGTCTTTAAGCCATTCACACTACTAACACATTAATCACACAAGGTCCGCAATGAAGAGAACATCTTCCTGTTACTGAACCTTGGACAGACTATCCTTGCAACCTTTGATACGACAGATTCTACACCACAGATACACTCTTACCTGTAACTGTCAAGTCACATTGATAAATACTGAAATTGCTTCTAAAAAAACCCACATTTCCCACTGAAAACACGTCTAGCTAATTACAAAGGACCATCACACCGATGACTTCATAGCTCAACACGTGTGTGTTTGTCCTTACACCTGAGAATGCAAACTGCTTACAGCAATTTTCCAGTTTTAATATACGTAACAAAAGAGCTAGGCCTGAAAATTACATGGCATTCCCCAAATGGAAACCAACATGAGTTTGTTGCAATGCAACATTAAAACTCTTTCTGCTTATAAGGGCCTACACGAACAATAGGGTGATGTATTATTATTTGTACTATGGGAAAGCCAAGGGAAAAAATAATCCAGATGATTTTTAATTGTTTCAGCCTGTTATCTAGAGTCATACTGCTTTTCTGCATCAACCTTGTCCCTGCACAGTTGGGGTTTCCTACATTTCAGAGTGCTCCAAAACAGCTTCTGGATAAGTTTTCATTGTTATTGATAAGCTATAAAGCTTCTGAAAACAAATCCATCAAGGCAGTAACTTTTGCAACTGAGAAGCAGTATAAAACGCTGGGATCTCACTTGGCTATGCCATTCCAGTATGGAAAAAAACAACAGCTAAAGTGAGAGTCCAACACCACAATCCTAACTGATACTTCTGCTCATTAACCACACACATAAGCCCTGAGCTAATTTCCCTCAATGTGCTCTCTGTCCAGTTAACGAGAGACAGCACATTTGATTCCTGGCTTCCCACCTGCTTGCAGCTCCTTGCTGGACTTCATTCTGTGAGGCCAGCTGAACAATTTGGCAGAAAACAGCGCACAGCATGGTCAGCATCCAGATTTGCTGGTGTTTTGCTGACGTTTTTTGTGAGTGGGAAGATGATTTCTTCTCTTCAGAGTGGTGCTATCCCCTGGACTGACCTTATTTGAGGTACTTGCTTTTCATCTTCATTTGCCAGAAATAAAGGAAAGCAGCACGAGGCAAATTAACCACGGCGCCAAGGAGCTGCTACCCAGACATCGGCGAAGAGCTAAGCCAGCTTTTGCCCAGGGCAAGGCAAAAGCTGACCAGGATTTTCAGCAGGCAGAAACAGAAAAACACAGAGACCTTCCACCTCTGCTCTGAAGAAACAGAGTTTAAGAGGCAGGATGGAGGAGTTGGACTGAAAGAACATTTCAGAAGGAGCACGGCTCTGCCTTTCGAGTCTCCTGCCACTGTGTTCATCTGCTTAGCCTAATTTCAGGCTATCATAAAAATCTGGAACTGTCTTGGAGTAACTCATTTGGTGCTGAATAACAGAATTAATTCAGTGAAGAGTCACAAAATAGATCCGATCAGTGCTCCAAGACTCTGATCGCCTGCAGGCTTCTATAAAGAAGACGTGGTGCTGATTTCCACCACCACAGCCCTGAAGGCTGTCATCAGAGAAACACACCCTGTGCAGCATTACTAGTGTCTACAGACATGCCAAGTCCAAGCAGACCCTTCCCTGAAGGTGTGGAATTTTTCAGGCAAGACACACATATACATCATTCTACCAGTCTTCAGTCAAACAGCACACACCCCCTGCTACGACATGATCTTAGTTCATCAGGAGTTCTATTAACATTTAGTTCTTAGATAGTACCCAAAGCGGATCTGAAGCGATGTGCTTTCAGCTGCACCTACACACTGCTGGAATACTCAAAATGGAGTCTAGGAGACCAACTGGGCTCTTTGCAGCATAGAGCAGTGATGCCACACACACACACAGCCCAAGCCCACAGGAGACTCAGCAGGTCAAAACAAGAGTGACAATCATTGGTTGAAGGGTGACCTCAATTACAGCTCAGTAAACACCCATGGCAGTGGACTGATTTTTAGTATGCAATAACTGATCAGGATTAGTCCTCTCTCAGCTTGCCAGCACATTGGCAGTCCTACCAGGAGGTAAAAAACCCTGAAGGAATAAAGTACAGGCATCTTACAGCAATCTTAACTACAGCAGCTTGTCATGTTCAGTTCAGTTGTTGTATATCAAAATATGCCACCAACTTCCCTTGCACAGCCTTGAACTCAGGTCAATACCACACTAATTTGGGTTTCTGCTGGCAGAAAAAGCATTTCAGAGGATCTTTGATCACTTCCTACAGATTTCTGTTTTTTCTGATATGGGATTGATTATTCTGGTTTTGTGGGCTGTCCGCATACCTGGGGTAAGAAACGGATTCATGCTTCTGCAAGGGAAGTCTTGGCTTTAAGAAACAAAATAAAATGTCTTTAATACCCAAAGCAAGCTGCAGGGTATCACAGTGAACCCACAGCCAACACTTCAGACCTTGTTATCACAGATCAGTGATCCAATTCCTTGAGAATCGAGGCATCTGGTTCATTGTAACAGTCTAACAAATTCGGATTGAAGTATGCCATTTTAAAGGTTCAGGCCCCTTCAGAGCACTTCTGCAAGCTCTGAAAATGTTTCTGTGTTAAACTTGAAGACATAAGTTTAAAAAAATACCCTTGAAGTAACAAGTATAAAGTACTTAATGACAAAGTTAAAAGTATCTGATAATTACATTGAATTCTCTAAACCACCTGAATCCTCCAAGCGCATAAGTGAGCACTGCAATGAGGGGTCTTCACTGTCAAATAAAGAGACTACTGAAAAAGCCAGAACAAGAACACTGACTTCTCTGACACAGATGTTGCCCCCCAAAAACCATCAGACAGCTGGCTCACAGTTTTGCCAAAACTAGTTTAGCATGTGTTATGATTGAAAACACTGGAAATTGTCCGTAAGTAATTTTTTGCAATTCTCAAAACCAAGAAATGAGTCTTACACCATATTTGAGATAGAAGCATTCAGGAAGCATCAGGTTAGCTATTACTGAGCTTATCCAAGGTAGGAGATACTTTAAAATACAAATGGCATGCCAAGTAGAACCAATAAATCCCGTATTTTAAAAAATCTGTTTCTGTTCAATGCTTTTAGTTATGCTTTATAAATGAAGTATTTTCTTAGAGCAAAGACATCAAGAAAGAAAGAACACAACGCACACATACCTGATGCTTCTTGAACTTTCACCTTCAGACCTGTAAAGTAACACACAAATAGTTAGGAGATAATTCCTCTTAGCCTTTATAAGCCAGAGTCTAAACTCATCCTCTCCCTTTCTATTTCAAGTAGTTTTTCTAAGGCTTGTCATACTTCCCCAGCTCATAAGATATTTAAAGAAGAAACCAGTTTAAGTTTAGAATAAATCTACTGGAAGCTAAAAGACAGTTAGCAGGGGAAATCAATGACTGCAGTATTAAAATATATGCTGATGATCTCTGAACCCTCAATAAAGACCTTCTGCAAAGATGCAACAAGGAAGATATACGGTCCATATTTGCAAGTGAAACACAGACTAGTTTGCACCTTTTTTTCTTGTTTAACCTTTCTTCAGTCTTCAGCTGAAAAGGTCAAAGGCAAGTACCTTTAGGAATCCAACCCCCAGCCTTATTTAGCACTACTCAGAAAGGGCTATGGTCTGCAAACCCACCTAATTGAATAATATAATAAAATATTTTAAACTCCACACTTGCCTGAATTTTGTAATTGTGCAAAACTGAGGGATAAGATATACTAAGTTACAGGAGCTCCCAGAGCACATTTTTCTCATGGTGAGATAATTTTACCAATCAAAGCAGGAACAAAGGCTCTCTCTCCTGCCCCCCAACATTTTTTAAATAAATGAATTTAACTTTATGTCATTCCTCCTCACGAAGTTTCCTGCTCCAAAGAGAAAGAGGAACTTCATGCTCCCAGCATTTCATGAAGAAACACAAAACCCAGAAGAAAACCTACAACCGCTTGCCCAGTTCTCTCCCTTTCACAGCCCAAAACAACACTGCCTCAGTGCTGGAGACATGGAATACATCTGCAGAAACAGGAACCAAAGCAAAGCAGGAGATTTCAAAGCAAAACCAGCCCCCCAAACACTCTTTCTGTGGCATATTCTTACCAGGGACCCAAAGATGATGATGATCAATATGAACTTGCAAAATTGAGCACTTAAGTTACAATAAGCAAGCGCCAGAAATCAGAGACAAGGGTATTTTCTTTAGGAAATATTCTTTCCCTCCTAGTTTGACCAAAAAAACCCAACCTACAACCCAAAACAAAACCACAACCAATTTCTTATTAGAATGACAACTTGCACATTACCCTAGAGAAAACTTTATGGCAATTTAAAGATTACCAACTCTAACACCATAAAGCCAACAGTACTAATATTCAATTTTCAGAACCTACTGTAGAAACAGATACCCAAACCAGATGCTTTTCTCTCTCCCTTTCATTAAGTGCTCTAACCTTATCTTTATCTTCCTCAGCTTAAAGAAGTCTGGATGATTTTAACAACACAAGCCGAGAGGAAAGAAGGAAAAACAAACTTAGTCTCTCGTGATCTCTCATGATACTTGAGCAGTGGAAAGAGTACTGGAATTCAGTGGACAGAGGTCAGACGTTACAGCAGTGGCTGGGTATATGTACAAGTCAGACAATCACTCGATGTTCCTGACAGCTATCATGAGGGAATAGTTTAAAATATGAGAGATGCACAGCTCTGGAGCCCTCAGCACAAGGACATGGACCTCTTGGAGCAGGTCCAGGGGAGGCCACAAGGATGATTTAATGGCTGGAGCACCTCTCCTACAAAGACAGACTGTTCAGCCTGGGGAAGAGGAGGCTCCAGGGAGACATCAGGGTCCTATCTAGTACTAGAAGGTACAGGAAAGCTGGGGAGGGACTGTTTGCAAGGGCATGTAGCAACAGGACAAGGGGCAATGGTTTAAAACTAGAGCAGGGGAGGTTTAGATCCGACATTAGGAAGAAGTTCTTCACTCTGAGGGGAGGCGGGACCCTGGCACAGGTTGCCCAGAGAGGTGGTGGAGGGCCCATCCCTGGAGACCTTCAAGGTCAGGCTTGATGAAGCTCTGAACAACCTGATCTAGTGAAAGGTGTCCCTGCTCACTGCAGGGGGTTAGACTCATGGCCTTTGAAGGTCCCTGCCAACCTAACAGTCTGTGATGCTATGAAAAATTAGCACAGTTGAAAATTCTGTTGCCCAGAGCAAAGGGGATCAACTTCTGCCCAGCAAGAATGTGGCAGTATGCTGTTATAGCTCACAATCTCTCTACCTGGAGCTCCCAGGAGAGCTCCCAAGGTTTGCTGTAGAGCTTAACTGTGCTTCAGAAAACACTCTTTGGAAAGTGGTACGATTGTCTTTTTACCCAAACTGACCAAGAACCTTTGCTGCCCTTCACTTCAGGGTGAATGATGATTTTGCTTGAGCAGCATACCTCAGCACCACAGAAACTGAGTCACATTCTGTGTACCCAGCACAGTACCTGCCTGTACAAGAGCTCTAGACCACTGGGTGCTACTGGCACCATTCTCATAACGGCATTTATTTTACTGTGTATTAAAAAGATTTTATGAACCAACACCGAATAGAAGAAACAATCCCATAAACCCAAACCCAACAGAACACTTCAATAAATGTTTCAGAGGTGACACTGTGTCCAGTCATGCTCATCACGACAGGATCTGACATCAAATGCCTTCACTTCCAGCTGTGTTACTTCATTTAAAACAGTTCAACAGATGAACACGTACAAGACTCCAGAAGTGCTCCCAGCCTACCCCTGCACCCAAGCAGGCTGACACCCACCCCAGACATCCCCTTCAACACAAGACAGGTTATTGGGATAGACAAAAGGTAACTCTAAAGCAGCTTTCTCATCCCTGAGAGCTACGTGAACACGAGAGAAAGATGATAAATGAACTCACCTATGCATTCCCCTGAGTAATGAAAAAATTAATTAATAAAGCGTTTAACTGACACCTTCCCACATCCTGCTTTCAGCAAATTACCTCTTGCAGAACATAAGCCTTACAGTTGAGAAAGATGTTATGTGTAATTGCTTGTACTATCAGGTTTTCAAATACAGCCGAGACAACTGGGGTTTTAATGCCTCTATTTTCTGCCTTTCCCCTTGACTAGAATAACAAAGCCATCTGAACCAGCTGAACAGGGGAAATACCTGAGTGCCCACAGCATGCCAGGGCTGCTACAAGTGCCAGCCAGCCACCCTCAGTCGTCTTTCCATCAACACACTGTTCCTCTCCCTAAAGCTCAAGAAGTATTTTAAACAAGACAAGGCAAGGCTGGGTCTTGGTGAGGTGCTCTGCCCCAAGCTCTGTCTGGCTGTACCGAGGCTGGAACCAACTGCTCTCCCCAGCTCAATGCCTTCCAACTCAGTGCAGTTGGCAACACTGACAGAAGGACCATCATCCCTTTATTTTTAGGGGCCCAAAAGGTGAAACACACCTGCTAAATTTGCATATTCAAGGCTAAGATTTACTCAGGGAAAACTTTGAAGAGATATTCAGAGCCGGTCATTGTTACTCAGAGAATGAGGAATTGGTTTGCAGAGCTGAACGAACACACTCCTCAAAAAGCCCACTGCCTGTAGTTTAAAATAAAGTGTTGGATTTTCTTTAAAAGCCAAGATCTTGGATCAATATTTAATGTTTCTGTTTAGGCTGTAACCATGTGTTGGACTACTTTTTTTTCCCCCATTTGATCCAAGCAAAAGAAATTATTGCATCACCACTGAAACAAGGAGAAAGGTGAAAAAACTAATCTATGCATTATTTATTTTAATGTAGCCCTTAAAGAAAAGGCTCCAATATATACCACATTTTCTGTGCCCCAGTACTTTATTTTAACCAGAATAAATTCCATTTATATAAATTCCTAAGCTATATCAGTGATGTGATAAATGTCATATGCTTTCTCCAAGATTTCTCCTATCTTTGGCTGGTTTACAGTATTTCATTTTGGAGTAGAGTTAAATATCAACCCATATGCCACACTGAAATAAAGTTTGTCTTCCTGACCTGAGGAACTTCATTCTCAGGAGGAAACACAACAAAACACATCCTCTGGTACGGTCAATAGAAGCAGAAATGACTACACTCATAGCAGTGCTTCTATTGCAAGCAGCGGCCAGAAGGAACAGGCCCCATTGTAACAAACTCCAAACCAAAACCCAAAAGGAAACCAACCCCACACCAGTACTTGACTGACAGGAGACAGCAAACCAAAGCAACTATTAAAATCTAAATTATGTTTAAGTTTAATCCAAGTACTGCTATCACCCTCCATGTGTCAATCCCAAGGGACAGTCACCACCATCCTCCCCAGCACACATTGCTGGGACCTTCCCTGCTGGCTGTATCTCAGCTTCCAGTCACTGAGTGGTCTGCAATTTTTCAACACAGCATTCCTGGTGGGATGTTGTCAGCTCATAAACACTGAAAGCCATTTACAGGAATATTGTAATCTTGAGGAAATCTTTGAGAAAAGCAGGAGACCAAAACAGCACTCCAACTGGGAGTGGCTGAGAGGTTCCCATTCCCAACCAGCGGCTCTTGCTCATTTAGGTGACAGCAGGGGCTTAGGTCCCAGGAGCAGCACAGCTCCAGAGGCAGAGCTTGTTCAATGGCTTTCCCTCACTCAAAAGAGTTCCATCAGGAAGTGTTCAATTGCCTCTGTTATTCCCTCCACCTTAATGTAATACTGAACAAGCTGCATGTCTTATGTCATCTGAGTTGCTGGTTACACTTAAAGCTATACTTGGAAGTGAAACAGCATCATGTAAAGCTGCTTCCAAAAGCAGCTTCAGGACAGGCTTTCAGTCTGACTTGTTAAAATTATCATTTCCAAAATAAAATATTGTTTATAACCATGAAGGCATGTTACAGAGTCTGATGAACACAGCTCCCCCTGCCACAATCTCAGAGCTTCGCACTTTATTTGGGCAACGGATAGAGTCTAGGCAGTGCTCTATAAAACAGGTTCTGTAGAAAACAGAAGCAAAAGGTTTTAAAAACTCTAAGACTCACATTCAGAATGCAAAAGTTTGCTTTGCATGGTGCAGTAGAAAAACAGCCAAAAGCAGAACTGAAATCTTATTGTAAGATCCTACAAGTGGGCAGGACTTTCCTATAGTGTCACCGCCCCACACCCACACATGCGGTAGGAAGCCAGGTCGCATTTCCTCCCTCCCACCAGAATAGAAAGATCTGGGTAAAAGCCAAGGACTGTAACAGCACATCAAACCTCCATGCTAAACAACCACACTCCATCTGAAATACATCTTTCTGGAAGCCACAAGAACTGATTTTATTTTAGGAAACCTGCTACAGGTAGGAGTACACAGTGACCACAGATTAAAGAGCCTTCCAATTTCTGGGGTTTTTTTACAAAAGGTTGAATCAAATCTTTATACCAGAATCAATGGATTTGATTGAGTCTTGCTCTGAGCACAGAATTTGCCTCAATAATGAGAGCTACATCTGTTACAGGTTGTTCTTTTGTGGTATATTAAGACTTTGGGCATTTGCAGTGCAGATGAACAGATTACCTTCCAGGAAAAAAGCTTCAGGGAAAATTTGCCCACTGTATAACCAGTCCCACTTCGAGCAGGGGTAGGCATTAGCATGTTTCACTTGGAAGCTTCCATGGGTGTATGTTCTGAGCAGCAATTCAAATCAAGGTGGATGTTGCCAGGAACTTAAAAGTAAGTCCTACAAAGTCTTTAGATACAGTTTTATCTACCATGTCTGAAGAGAACAGACTTGTTTATCATATCTGGCATCTATAACCATGCTGAGCTGAGACAAGCATGCATGCTGTCATGCCTGTGCCCTCTGCTAAGGGGGCTCCAAATCAGCACTGCTGCGTTGCCAGTGATACACCAAACAGCATGTCCAGTACCACAGATTCACATGGTGGAGATTTTCCATTCCAAAACAAGGGGTTGGTTTGCAAGACTATATATTAGGATCAGAAAAATTCTACTGTGCTGAAAACTTTTGAAAGCAGTGAATAAACTTGTAGTGAGACCCGCCCAGTCAGTAGCATTTTAACAATGTTTTAGGATGAGAAAAATTATTCATTTCACCACTAATGATAGCCCTTCCAGGGGAAATCGGTTATTATGCATAGCCAAGTGGAGGGATGAACACTCACTACAAAAACACGCTCTTGGGCTTGCCCATCACAGTTGCAATAGAAAGGAGAGCTCCAGTATGTAAGCACAATTATTGCATTGCATTTTGATTTAAAACAGAGAAAACCCCCAAAGCTAGCTTGCACAGTGGGAAAAAACGCTGTTTTCATGGATTATTTGAGAACAGTAGCATATCAAGAGTCACCTTGTTCTTTTACAAAGACAAGAAAGTCTAACAGCTGCCCTGAATACAGCACTCCCACCACACTCAACACCATACTCAACAGGTTCTCCAACAACCTTCTGCCAAACAAAAGGTTTCTTTCTGAAGGTCACATCCAATCAGCCCCACGTGGTGCAGTGTTAGGAACAGACAAGATGTCACTAGTAACAAGCAGTCTTTGGAAAGAGATGTGTCAAGTCAAAATAAAGATAAGTGTTCAAGGGCATCAAAAGAAAAAACAGAGCTTCCCTACTGTAAACAGAGCTTCCCTACTGCCCTGCCAACCCAGGTTTTTCACTACTTCACCCTACAGAGGTATGCTAATTAAATCAAGTCATCTGCATATGGACAATAGTGAAAACCCTGCAGTTTTTCCTTGAAAAGAAGATCAACAAAGACACACATGTCACTGGTGTTTCTTTTTTTAAGTGTTCCATACCGGAGCAAGTATTATCTGAAAAGAGAGACATGAACTTTCATTTTAGCAAACAAAGCATTTGACCTAGCAATAACTCAGCAAACTTTAGGACTGGCATATAGCAAACATCCTTCAGACCTGGTACCACATCTTCGCCTACTTCACCTCCCAATTAACGATTATTCATATTGTCAGAGTAAGGCCTTACTACAAGGTGACAGTTGTTACAGCATCTCTGCATCCATCTCTTCTGCCCTAAAGCCTGCATGAATTTAACAGGAGATGGACAGCAGTAATTAGCACCATCCAAAACCAGGCACAGATGTAGAACAACAATACCACTGAGAGTAGTGATGCTCTGAAACCACTGCACACGCTAGTAGGACTCCAGGGGCTCCTTTTCTCTCCGTGACCTTCTCACACTGGTCTGATGTGAGGAGAACGTTGAGCCTCTGGCCCAGGCTCATCCCAGAGAAGGTGCAGTTTGAACCACTCACCTTACTAGTGACTTTCAACAGAGAACGGAACTACTCACGTTATTTTTGGCCTGTATTTTCTCCAACCCCTATGAAAGAAAGGAGGAATTTGCAGCTATCTTAAGTGAGAGGGTAATACTGCAGATGCACTTTTTCTTTTAAACACATCTACGATGTGCAGTCTTCAAGCACCTGCTGGCCTAGGTTTGTGGAGAAGACCTCCACCCTAAGCAACAACTTTCCTCTTGGAACGCATTGCTTGTGTGGCAGCAACTACCACACCTCTGCGGCCGTACAAAGGTATTGTGTACCCGCAGAGTAACCAAGTTAAGCAAGACAATTCTAGCTGCGAGCCTGGACATGAGGACTGCAAGTAGCCACTGCCTTAAGCAAGTGTTATTTTTGCCTTTTAAACCTAACCTAGCAGACCCAAGCAGACATGTCTCTAAATCCTTGAGAAGCAGGAAATACTTATCTCCCACAAATAACTTAACTGTATTCTATGGTAAATATGACAGAAGCTCAGCTACTGGCCTACAGTCTCCATAGAGAGCTTGTTATACCTACTCCTGGACTGCTACAACCACTACTGCCTGAGAAAGGTCTAGCCCAAGCTCTCAGCAACCTCTGAAGAGATCTGTAGAGAGATCAACTTGGTCCCACTGTCCATCCATCACTGTTATGCCTGCTACTGAGCTTCAGGCCAGCTAGCACCTGGGCAGAGCGCATCCTCCCCACGCTCCCCTCGTTCAGCTGGGATGCTTTTTTGGTAACCTGGGTCTTCTTTCCCCTTAATGTCTGAAAATAGTTTGTGGCAACAGCCCAGGTACAGAGACCACGTGTCCTCACGAGAAGGCACCCCCCGCACAGTCTGCGCTGCGTTCATTCCATCAAGGTTATTGGTACCATCTGTCCGCTCGGCAAGAGGCAGCGGAACGTGCTTCCTCTGGCATGCAAATACAGTCTCACACTGGGCAGATGCTACATCATACCACCACCTGGATAGCCCTGAACACCCTTTCCAGACCTGAATATTTAATAAAAGAAGTTCAATAGACATAAGATGCAGCATACAGATACATTTACCTCAGGGCACTTCTAGCTAACTGGAGAACTACCGTTATCCTTGGCACGCAACTGCCCGGCTTACCTGGGGAAAGGCAGGGAGATGCAGCTTCCTCCATGCAGGGGACACATTCACACAGTGGTGTGCCAAGCAAGGCAGCAGGCTCAAAACACAAAGCAACCCAGAAATAATTTTACCTTTCCAAAGTGTTTGCTGTCCGTCTCTGGAAAGGGAATTGATTCAGCTGGAAGATAAATTAGGCAGCAACCTCTCGGATGCACCCCCTAAGAAGCTGCATGTGTCACAGACGCACCACCACCTCCAGCCCGTCACAGCCCTGGCAGACAGGCTTATTCACATTGCAACCCCTTTACATGTACTGCAGAGCAGCAGAGAAAGCGATCCGTGGAATAGGAATCACAGCCAAGCAGAACACAGGCCGGGGGAAGCTTTATTTAGGAAAGTTTTCCACGATCCTTTCCTGCAGAAGGTAGCAGTAAGGGTTTTGTGGAATTAATGCCTCCAGAGCAACGTGTCACTGTACTAAAGAGGCACTGCTGTGCCCGTGAGATCCAGCACCAAAACCCATCTCGTGAGATGAAGCAATTAGGATCTGCTGGGAAGCCAATTTATGAGCTAAGTAAGAACAATGCCAGAGAGCCATACGGAAGGGAAGTAAATATTTTGCTTTGATAAGCAGGGGGTGCTCCTAAAGTCAGCACTGGAACACAGACTTGAATCAGAAGAGATAATGAATTAAAATACCTTGGGCTTATGATCTGTGAAGGCCACTTTATGTGCTGGTTTGTTTGGTTTGGAGTTCTCCCCCTTGCTGCTCAGTTGTTTGTAATTCAGAATCACTTATAAGCAAAGAGTGTTACAAAAACTGAAATGGTGCATCTGCTTCAGTCGTGTCTGGAAAACACCTCCTTCTTATGCAATAATATTTTACAAATGAGCTAGTCACATCCCCCTCTCCCCCTCCCTCCCCCAAAGCTTTTCAAACCATTTACAATTTCACCTCTGACTTGCAGCCTTTTCTATCCCTAACACAGCTCTGGAAACGGCAACACCACATTCAAAACTCATTTACATGTTTCTTTATAGCTTAGATGGTTGAACTGGATTTATTCTTTTTCTTTAGTAGCTGAGCAAGTGAGAATGTTACTCCTGGGGTCGAGTTGCAAAGAGCTGCATAAATATTTTTTACTATAGAATCATAGAATGCTTTCGGTTGGAAGGGACCTCAAAGATCATCTAGTTCCAACACCCCTGCCGTTGGTAGGGCCAGCCCCAGATTGCCCAAGGCCCCATCTAACCCGGCCTTAAAGCCTCCAGGGATGGGCCTTCCACAACTTCTCTGGGCAGCCTGTGCCAGGGCCTCACCACCCTCAGAGTAAAGAATTTCTTCCTAACATCTAACTTAAGCCTGACCTCATTCAGCTTGAAGCCATTGCCCCTTGTCCTGTGACTACATTCCCTGGTGAACAGCCCTTCCCACACTTTCTTGTAGGACCCCTTTAAGTATTGGTAGGCCGCAATTAGGTCTCCCCAGAGCCTCCTCTTCTCCAGGCTGAACAAGCCCAACTCTCGCAGCCTGTCTTTATTAGGAGAGGTGCTGCAGCCCCTTGATCAACGAATAACTGCGTATCAGGAGTCTCTAAGCAAGCCCAACAGTACAGTTACCACTGTTGCTCTACCAGCAAGTGAAGAAATGAAAATTTTTGGCAGAATTAGAGAAATATGAAGAAGCATTAGCACACAGTGCTCTTCTGTACTGAATATACCTACAGAAGCACTATTCCAGCTTAAGTAAGAATGATTGTTAAGTGGCAAGCCGCTAGATGGGATTATGCCTGTCTGCTTTGCCATCTACAGGTAAGGTCTTGTGAAGAAAGAATAATCTCTTTAAAGCTGGAGTTTAACTAAAGACTGCATCATTTTACCTTACATTTTAAATAAGCAGTTAAGATACAAGTATGGTTTTTCTATAGTCATGGCATCAATTAAAATACTCTCTTGTAAAGGTCCTTGCCTCTAATGGCAGCTAAATGCTTTCTAGAAGATGAAGATACCTACAGCAGAAGAATTTATCATCCATTTAGCCTCTAACCACGCAATCATCAGCCATAAACACTCAGGCAGTGATCAAATTGAGCTTCATCTTTCATTTCTATCAAGTATTTGTATTTTCCTTAATAAAATTATCTGTCTGCAGAGGGCTGTATTTTAGATTAATTTTAGGCATATACATGGGGATTAGTTGGAGTGAGCAGCTGAGAAGCCTTCAACAAAAATAAGTGATTTTCTACCCATGGAATTTATGTCTTTAATCCTCAGGCTTGGGAGGCATCACATTGCTACACCGATCATTCATACAGGACAAGCTCTCACTACATCTATTCTACAAGGAGAAAGAAGAAACAATAAAAGCACTGGGGACATAGCTGGTGACAACCTTCCATCCCACGAATTCATTCAGGCATTGATCCAACAATAATTACAAATCAAAATCCAGCATCTGCAACCCCCTGTGTAATTTAAACCAAAGCCAAGCACTTCACAGCTAAAATTTCCAATCTGAATTACCCTTAAATCTGACTTCAGAAGAGGCATCTGTACATTAAACTCTACACACAGATCATTTAAAGTCCGACTAATGTGTCATTAAAGTGACAAAGTTATCTTTTAAAAAACGAATCTGGCCCTGAAGTCAACCTGATTTCACTGTCCACATAGGTATACAAATTGTGATCTGAATTTTGTCACCATTGAAGTAACCCTCTCCTCTAAGACTAAATTAGAAAACCTGAAGAGATGACGACAAACCTGTGTGCATCCAGCACTATAAATCATTAGACAGAAAGCACAAAGAATGTAATTTAAGCTTTAAACTTGTTTGAGCTCATCTACTTGGTTCAGTCTTTAGAAGTACTGTAATTTGTACCTATTAAATCTTTGCAAGAAGAAATAATAATAAAAAAAGTTAGCTGGTTTTAAGAGAAAATCCCCTAGATGGGATTCCTGGCTTCCTCTAAGATGCCCGGAGGCCTCAGTTTCAATTACAAGGGCTGTACTCCCAGCTAATGGTTTTCCTGCTATTAGTCAGATCCCATCTGTCCTAAAGCCTGGAGCCTGAGCCACCCCCAGAAAAATGCCCTTCCCTGGATAATCTTGAGGTTTCTATTTCTTTAAGTGATTTAGGTACTGGATGGAGCAACATGGCCTAGTTCTTATCTTCTGAAGACAGCCTTATGTGGTTTTTGGTTGGTTTTGGGGTTGTTTGGGTTGGGTGGGGGTTTGGCTTGGTTTGCTTCTGATTTGGTTCTGGGGGGTTTATTATTGCTTGTTTTCTTTCTTAAAATTAGTCCCCAGATGCAAGCTTCAGCATGGTTACAGCTTTCAGCAAGAGTTTTAACAACCAGTAAATTCAGGTTTTGGAAGCATTCCTTCAAATACCTTTTTATCCTCTGTAAGTGTTACTCAAACAGCTCCCCAAGAGATCCCTGCACTCTCGGCTTTACCGCTCTTCCCAACGTTCACCGCTCGGCATTTTCAGTTGTCTCATTGACACATTTTTTTTTTCTTTAGATCAAAGCACTCTCCACCAACTCATACCGACCTAGACACAATTGATGAGTCTTTTGAGGGATTTTTGTTGCTTTTGGGGGTTCTGGAGTTTTCTTTTTGTCGTTTTTTGGTTTTTTTAAAGCCCTCTCAGCATTACAAAACTAAATCCCATTTTGCACCACCGTTCACAGCAGTACATTTCAATCCTGACTTGTGGTAGCGTACTGCCATCAGTGAAAGCAGATCACACCTATCTCCATTTGCCTGCAGTAAGAGTGCATTCATGGCTCTGCATCTTCGAGGTTAGTTCTTCCTGCTCAAAAACACTTGGTAACTTTTTAGCCCCAACAAAAGAGCGAGCGAGCCCTTTAAAGAAGGGGACACGGGGACTTCATTAAGCGCTATGTTATCAGGTTGGTGCACATGGATAGGAGCCCAGCTGCCCCACCACAGCTGCATCAACGGGGCTCAGGGGATCCAAGCTTTGGTTCTCACCAGGACCACAGCTCCCATTCCTGTTTGCTCCATTGGCATGGTGAGCATGAGGCAGGATTGTAAAGGTCAGACGGAGTTGGATGCCAGCTTGGCCAAGAACTCTTCTCTCTGTACTCCTTAGAGAAATAGAAGCCCAGTTTATATGGCAGTAAGACTACTCCCACAGTGATACTCCTGGTATTTCTACTGCTAATACATTTCATCTGAGCATTTTCACTTCCAAAAGCAGCATTTGTTCCCAAGCCCTGCAACTCCAGGACTTTGAAACCTTAGCATTACACAATTGAAGACATCACAACAGATGCCATTTGTCCTCCCCACTATCTGTCTTCACCTCCTTTTGCCCTTGCTTCCTGTGCCA